>OZ004600.1:76585765-77903872 GCA_963924605.1 Malthinus seriepunctatus | reverse complement strand
CTACTTTCGACTTTCGAAGCGTCTATAGCGTCGTCTGAGGTCTGAATGCGCCCTAAAATATAAAAAGCTACAAAAAGCTAATTGAAAATATTTAAAAAGTATCGATTTAAGCCAAAGTTTAGAGAAGTACCCATTTGACAAATAATTAAGAAAATCGAAATGCAAATACGTCGCTGTAGTCCTTTCTAACTAGGGCATATTAAATTATTAAACTAATAATATAAAAAAGAGATTACCTGGGATTACGCTGAAAGCTGTTTACACTTTAAAATTCATTAAGATAATACAGGTAATCATTTTATAGCATAATTTACCATCGTAATAGCCACATTTTAAACAAAAACAGCTCAACGTCATTCGAAACTCTCTTAAAATATCTTTTCCCACAAGGATAACAAACTTCAACACGTTCTTTGTTTAACAAAGCTATTTAAATTAATTTATCTAAAGTGAAACAAATTAGCGACTGGAGGAGATATTTACCTAATAACTTTAAAACACGTCTTTTACAATTATTTTATACGTTAATAATAATTTGTTAGTATTAAGTTTTTTTAAAAAACAAGTAAAAAGGAACAATTTAATATAAAATTTATATTTCAGCTGAACCAGGCTGCCTGCAATATTTTACAGGTGTTGCAGGACAAATTAAATCATTTAACTACGATCCAACTAATGGTCTTCAATTATCAAATCAAGATTATAGCATTTGTTTGAGAACTGAAAGAAATTTTTGCAGCGTACAATATACCCAATGTACAGATCCGGGTACGAATTTTAATTTCTTTTTGTTAAATTTAATTGTTAAAAAATACAGGATTTACTTTAGTTGTTAGAAAAAATTTTGCAGAAGGTGATAAAAGCTATCAAACGACACTAAACTCGACATTTTATCACATCGATGCTAGGCGGCGCGACGTTCAACTTTTTATTTTCTTATGGGAACCATTTGCTTTGGTATTCGAATTTAGACAAGCCAACTGAGTAATTTTCTGTAAAAAATGAATAAGTTTCTATAAGAATATGAAAAGTTGAACGTCGCGACGCCTAGCGTCGCTAGCGTTACCATAGCGTTTTTTCGACTTCAGAGTACAGTCCGTCTATAAAATCGTGTGATGGTAATAATAAGTTACGAGTTACACTCTGAAGCCGTTGAACACACTCTAAAACGGAACCATTATTAACATTCTTTAAAATATTGCAGTTAATAACAGATCTATGTCATTTACTTTATCTGGAGCTACAAATACTGGACCAGTACAAGCAATGGTAGGCAGTACAGGATCAGCCAATTTCTGTCAAGCCGATTACGTAATCATTCCGATGTCGTCAAATGTTGGTCGTCCACCCTCAACTACATCACCAACTGTAGATAGGATATGCGGAGGAACATTAGCTGCTGAAGTAACTCTCACACCTGCAACTGTCAAAAGTAATTATTGATACTTAACTTCTATTTTCCCAATGGGCTTGATTTGAAGCCCATTAATAATGGGTAGGTTCAACGGACGTAACAGTTAATAACTGCTACATCATTAGCGCTACTTTCGTGCGGTAATTTTGTTAAGTGAGCAGGTATTGAGATAATTCAACATAACGCAAATGAAATGCGCTCAATAAAATGGCGACTGCTCCGCACAAGTTCCCAAAGCAGGGGTAAGTCAGCGAACGATTTGGTAGCTGCTCCACAACTGTTGCGTCCGGTGAATGCGACCATTGTCTTTCAAATAGCAGTTTTAAATTGAAGTTTAATGCGTTTGATTTATAGGTAACGTAAAGCCATTTCGATTATTTTTTCATACTGATGGTGTTGAAAGCCCAACCGACGTACAAAATAGAGGATTTTGTTTAAATTATGTACAGCAGCCTTGCGGTAATGCTTTATCTTAATAACTAAATTTGTACTTTCCTTTGAATTTGTAATTTGATTGTTATGTTTTGCATCTAATAATTATGTGTACTTGTCGTGTATTTGTTATAAAATCCAATTAAATAAATACTAACAGTTAATCAGATATTATTGTATTTACGTCTTTTAATTCATCTCACGAATAAATGTGTAATTAACCACCACCAAATAATAAACGAATTTTTGCACAATCGTGTTCTATTCTGTACTTATCAACAATGTTTATACTAATAGAAAGTTGATTTTACCAAACCATTGTATGTGTCCATAGAAACAATAAAATAATGATTTCGAAATATTTAACCAAAATCACAAGGGTGGTAAGTGAAACAGATGTTTGAGCTATTTGCTACTTTTATTCTTGTTACTGGGACAACATTGTTCTCCAGCGGTTACTATTTTGAATAAACTTTAAAATTATAAAAATTATTTACAACTGTCAACTAGTGTCAGTTTAAAAAATGAATTTATTATTAGTTATTTTTCACGATTGTGCAAAAAATAGTATGCAATACTCGGATCGTTAAGTGCTTTTCTTAACAAATCTCGAAAATTAGAAAAACTCGACCCTACAGGTCTCGTTTTGCTAACATTTTCTGGATTTGTTAACTATGCACTTACCGACCATGTATTGCAATGTACTATTCCACTTCTAACTGCCAGATTTGTGTTCAATTAGAAATGAAGTAACTGATTTGAAAGCATGTTTAAGGAAGGAATCTTAAAAGAATTTAACCGTAATTAGAAGATAGTCCGTAAACTATGCTGGCAACCCCGCCATGCTGGCCGCGTAGTTCAAGTACAAGATTAGTTATGGGGTAGAATATTGTTTTGATCTCATCTTCTATCTTTTGGAATGTCTTCTATACAGAAGTTTTAAGCTCAGTTTTTTTATTAGGAACTTAGCGCCAATTAAGTTATAAATGTATAGTATTAAATTTAGCATGGAGTAAAGACGATCCCATAGTGAAAGAATCCACACAATGAAAAACACATGGATCATCGGTAATGCGCAGTAAGTTCCCAAAGAGACATAGATATAAAAAAAGAGCTAGAGATAGAGAGAGTGTTGGAAATAGCGTAGGGATTGATTTAGAGAAATGGGGAGTGAGGGAAGTAGGATAAGGATTGGTTTAGAGTGAGGGTTATCTGTCACCATGGTTACTATAAATATGTCGAATGTCATTCTGTCACCATAGGGGAAGGGTCATATGTCAGGGGATCATCCGTAATCCCATCTGTCAACCCATCTGTCAATCCATATCTGACATCTGGTTACGACAGGTTACGCGGACTGGGCTTGTGGGATAATTCAACAAACGTAGGACATCTAAGTGTTGTCGAGGACAGCACGAAAGAGCTGCCTCTACTCTCGTTGGGTACGGATCACATTCCAATTACATATATTTTCAACAGATCATTCAAGATTCTGTCAACAGATACAGAAACTGTCACACCTGACATCTCTATCTATACAGACGGATCTAAAACAGATAGCGGCTCTGGAGCGGGTATATACTCACCTGAGCTGAATCTAAGCAAAAGCATATCGCTAGGCAAGCACCACCTCAGTTTTTCAAACAGAACTAATAGGGGTGCTAGAGCTCTCGCAATATCTCTGCGACTATGGGCGCCTACTTCAAGCAACCGCTTAACCACGTTTTATATCTACTTCGGATACATGATCGATCTAAAAATATTAAACTGCTTTTAAGTTTGCATGATCTTTATCGTGTATCATTTTTAGCACAATATTTCGTTTGAGACCGGCATAAAACGTGGTTAAATGCTAGCTTGAAGTAGGCGGTCATAGTCGCGGAGATATTGCGAGAGCTCTAGAAGGCTCTCGGTATATTATAGAGAGCGAAATCATCAACCACAACATTCAGATATCGACAGACAGCAGAGCGGTGCTCGCGGCACTAAACAGCCATAAAGTAACCTCTGGTTTGGTGCTAGAATGCATCAAAGTTCTGAATCAGATATCTACATATAATGACCTAAAACGCCGGGTCAAAGGTCATCAAGGAAACGAGGGTAATGAAAGAGCTGACCGTTGGCGAGAGAAGGCTCGACGATTTTACCTATTGGCCCTGAGCCCTCTGTTACTCCCTCAGTCAGCACCCTCGACCGTCTACTGAAAAGTAACACGCTGATAGTCCATAGGAAACGTTGGGCTAACTGCACCAGCTGCAGGTTTGCCAAAGCAGCTATAAAAGCACCATCTAAAAAGTACGCTAATGATTACCTACGGTTGTCTCGTGAGAACTTACGTGCCATCGCTGGCACTTTCACTGGACACTGTCGACTGAACAAGCATCTATGAATGAAGTATAGATGACAGTATGCGATGCTCTCTATGTTGCTTTGTTCGCCCATTACGTTCGGTTGGGCATTATTTATCAGCCCACCCCTGTATAAATATCTATCGATGTCCTGCCTTGGTTTGTGGCACGTGGAACAAAATATCGACAGATAAAATTTTAAAACGGCCATTGTATTCGAAACAACAACCAAAATAACCATAATTCAATATAATTTATTTGAGTTTTTAAATTTTTGAACTTTGTTGTAACGAGTTTACCCATCAAGTGATTATAAGGAAGCCAATATTTGTAAAACAGTTGTTGCCTACTATTTCGGTATGCCCAAAAACTATTCCCCACGCACCTTGTATATGTACCAAGCAAATGGAAGCTGTTAATTTTTAAAAATAAAATCATGATTTAGTATTGTTTGCAAATTGTGAAATAACCTTAGGTTAGTATTAAACAAACAAAGACAATTTTAATTTCACGTTTCAATAAATTTTACACAACATTTAACTGTAATTTTAATAGAAGGAGCTTTAATACGAGAGCTCACATAGGAGGAAAGGCTAAAAGGTTAAAATTTGTTATTTCCTCTTTTAATATAAAACTGAAGGCATACCTATAGGATGTGCTTTTTGAGATTATTAAATAATGATTATATTATAATAATATGATGCATACACGTCTCTGCTCATCCACACAAAATGTATTTGTTACCGTGAGCTATATTAAAATTAAACATAGTTAAAAACTCTACTTTTATACGTAACAAATAGCAGAGTCGAATTAAACAAAAAACCAGTGCTTTTAGAAAAAGCGGAGGGATAGCAATTTTTCTTCACAAATCGCTTTATTTTGGGACCCTAAATATGGCAGAGATTTTTCCAGATCAGAGGCGTGCGGGAACAGGGTCAAAATCGCCATATGTTTATGAGGAGTTGTATACAAATAACAATAATTTGCTCAGTAACTTAGTGATAAACATGAAACATGCGGTGAACTACTCGTTAACATTAGGTGAAAAAACGTCGAAGAAGTTGACAAAAAATTACAATTTGCTATTATTTTAAAGTGCTTGGCAATACCTTTCATTTAAAAAAAAGTTTTACCCTCTACCATCATTTGCTCCAACTTTATTAGTGGTTGAAAATTTTTAGTCTTCTAGCGATTGTGGCTGTTTAAATAAATATTTGAAGTTGAAATTTGGTACAGTGT
Organism: Malthinus seriepunctatus; assembly: GCA_963924605.1. Taxonomy (NCBI): domain Eukaryota; kingdom Metazoa; phylum Arthropoda; class Insecta; order Coleoptera; family Cantharidae; genus Malthinus; species Malthinus seriepunctatus. The sequence continues at coordinate 77,898,436 of OZ004600.1, read as the reverse complement.
TTCTGTGTATCAAAATACATATTTTAAAAGCATTTTCAAAAAATTTTACCATTTACTTTTTTCTTAATTTAAATTTGAAAATATATCAACTTCCTATGGTTTCTATTTATTTCTGCATAAACGAACTATCCGTTTGGGTTCGGACCGGTCTCATTCTGTTTGTAATTTTATACGTTAAAAATTACGTTAGATGATTTTTTTGATATTTTCAATGTGATCAAAGATATTGTCAAAACTAGCAGTTTTGCAACGAACAAAGGCGATTTTGACCCTATTCCCGCACGCCTCTGATCTGGAAAAATCTCTGCCATAATTAGGGCCCCAAAATAAAGCGATTCGTAAAAAAAATTCCTATCCCTCCGCTTTTTTTTGAAATTGTTTAGTTCTAACCTACTAAAAATGAAAAATTTAATTTTAATATTTACTAACAAAATATAATTTTATTTTTTGTCTAACCTCAATATTCTTTTTCTACAAAAGGATAACATTTTTCTAAAGCGTAATATTGTGTTTAAAACTTCGAATATTCGTAATTGAACCCTTAAATTTAATTTTTATTTTAGAAAACATAATAGTACAAGCGTAATCTATTTTTAAAGAAAATTGTGCGCGAATAAGAGGTTGATCTTTTGAAAAGGTTTTGCAGACGCCTTTTTATTATAATAAAAATTTTGTCTTTCAAAGCGCGTTTGGCTGTGTATGAATAGTTAATCGTTTTTCCCAATTTTGCAGAACCTCAACGACAAATATTAAGCACAAAATATTTTGACAAAAATATTTATAAAAATGGTTTTGACAGTGTGTTCGACTATATAAATAAATACAGACAGTTCTAAATTTGTTGACGAAAAAACGAATTCTATTGGTTTTTGATGCGAGCGTGCGCCTTGCTTTGTTGTCTGGTGGCACATGCTTCGTATTTAAATGCATTTCTTGAACCTTGGAAGTTCTGCAGCTTATGCAACACATTCTACATTCCGTAATTTTTTTAGCAAATTATGACAGTGTGGTATACCAACATAACGACAAATTTTTATAAAAATGTTTATGATAATATTTAAGAAAGATTTATGAAATAAATACAATGTAGGACTTGCTTTAAACATGACGAAACTGTCACTGTAGTTGGGGGTTGGCAGTTGATCAGTAAGTATCACTATCAATTTGCCAAATTTCAATTAGTGTAAGATTGGAAACAGACAAACTTAACATTTTTTCCAAACGTACTTGTTCGGTATTTAAGGGATCGTTAAGATTGGTGATATTACTACAGAGGAGTACGAGAATAAAAATAATAATTAAATATGTATAATGAAATTTCAAATTTCAGAGAGTTTTTAAAAAACTCCTAAAATTGAAGCAAAGTTAGGACTCTGGATTACTTTTTACTAACCTCGGAGATCACTAGGAACTTAAAATACAGTAGGTATAAATATACAGTGCCTTCGTAAATAACATCAAGCCACGAGACCAATTTGCTAGGCGACCACCAAGGTTCGTAGTTAGTTGTCTAGCAAGTTAGTCTAGCAAATTGGTCACGTGGGTTGATGTTGTTTACGAAGACCCTGTATATATTATTGTATACAGGTAGAGAGCATGTTCTATTGATAATGAGTTGATAAGAAGTGCAGTACTAGCCACATAATCTTCAGTATAATGCTGTATTCACATAGTAGTTATGATACCTAGTGTTATATCAAACGTTATAAACAGGAACATTCATTGAAAGTGGTAGTTCTATGGCCCAATTCTACGGCGCTGAGCTAGCAACTTTTAAATTTTAAACTTTTAAATTTTCATTCAGGTACAATTCTTTTAATACCTGATAGTTATAGAGAATCAGACAAAGCTGTAGGTTAATTTCTATTTTCAATTATTTAATTTGAGTATTCGTTTATATTTTTATTGTTCAAATATTCTTATCTCTTTATGTGCTTATAATTTACCACGCCAAAATTTTCTTTAATATACATTTACAAACAACTTCTCCATAAATAATAAAAGAAAAGTTTTAATAGAGTTACAAATCAAATGAGAACAATTTCCTACAACACCACAGCAAAAGAATTATTAGAGAAGAAAAACTGTAAAATATTATTTAGAATTATTTCTTTCTGGTTTGCGATATCCATCAAGCTTAAAAAAAATTATACAAAGTAAGCTTAGGTACTTGGGTTGTGGGATTATCTTTATTTTGCATGAATAAATTAAAAACTTATTCAAGTATTTTACAACTTGCATAAAACTATTTAGACGAGACCGTAGTGGTGCACGTGTAAGAAAAATTTTCCGACGCGGTTTCTTTTTAGATTTGCTGCAAGCACGCCAGTTCTTATGGCCACGTTTCCCTAGGGCCGCTGTTGAAAATTGCAGACAATTGACGTCATTATTTCAGTAATTAATTATCCGATTTGGCAAAAAAAAATTTTATAAGAAAGATTGAAATATTGTTTAAAATTTGTTATAATAAATCCAAATTTTGGTAAAATTCCTTTTTTGCAATCATTTAAATTAACACAAAAGTAGATAATTCTTCAATGACGAACGAAACGTACGAAAACAATAATCAGAAAAAAATTTACAGTGTAAATCTCCATGCGACTGCCGTGGTCGCTAATAAATAAGTTGGCCCTGAATTGTATACCGAAATATGCTTAAATACGAGCTATAGCCCAGTTTCCAGAGACGTATAAGCATATCAACCTCAGAAAATTAGGAAAGTGCAAAAAAAATCGGTATTCAGATAGATTAAGGCATGGCGAAAAAGATGCAACAAAGTTTGCATTCAATATAGGGGCCGCTTCATCGAAAAAAATGGACCTGAAGAGGAAAAAATGTGTTTTTTTAAGAATATCTCAGAAAGTATGCGATCTAGAGAAAAATGACTAGACCGCCATTTTATAGATGAAGTATTTTTACAAAACATATGTCCTATAAAAGTTTTCCGTTAGAGTAACGGTTTTCCTGAAAACCAATTTCAAAAATATGTTGAAAAATAAGATTTTTTAATTTTCTTAGAAAAATCGTAATTTTATCAATAAAGTCTTGAAATTTTTTCTTTCTCGATGAGTTAAAACTTTAGTATACTTCTTATAGGAAGATCTGCATTACAAATTATACATACAGTGTGAATAAAAAGTAAAGAAGCAGTGGAATATTTTCTTTCCCGATAGCAATATCAAAAAACGGTTGGACACGTCAAATTGATTTATTTCAAAAGAAACATTTTCCAACGATTTTCATTTTTCTACGTCACCCCCTTCGAGCAATGACGTCATCGGATTTATTTTTAAATGACGATGTATATTATTTTTCTTGCGGAATTGCATAGTACATTTTTTTGCTTTACAATCCTATAAAAATATCAAGAAAACAAAAAAAAACTTGAGGTGTATTTGGGTAAACGGTTAAGATGTTTCCGACAAAACAAAAGCAAGTAGATTTAGATCCGGTGATGTAGCTAACCACTCGATAAGCCATCTTCTACCATTCCATCCACCTATTATCGAAAACTGGACATCTTATCTTTTTTTTTCTTTGCAGGAGGACCCAAAATTTTTATTTTATATTTTTTTTTAGGAATGTAAAGAGAAAAAAATGTACTATCGCATTCCGCAATGAAAAATATACATTGTCATGATCAAATTCTTATTAACATTTACGTGTCAACAACTAATGAAGCACTTCTAGGCATCACATAAACTTCAAATTTGGCACCAGTGTGTATCATGACCTCAAAATTTATAAAAAAGTAGCCAAGTCCTGAAAACCCCTCCCAAAACGCCCCCGTTTTTTATTAGAGGAAATCAGACCTATGTAGGGATCTTTAGTGTGTGTCGACACAACGAGTAACAAAATCACAAAAATTGGTTAAAAAGATGATGAAGCAAATGCACATTTTTTTAGAGTATAAAATTTGATCTTTAGGGTAGGTATTTAGAACTCAATAAAAAGGATTTCATTAAAATTCAATCAAGGAGTTGGTTCTTCTCAGTAATATTATTTTTTATTATACTTGCATTATAATCTGCCAATTTCACACTAAAAAGCGTTCATAAAATCGTCTTTATTGCACAAGTGCTCTATAAAGTCGTCTAGGTAACAACAATAATATTAACTGTTGTGCGACTGTTGTTCTCCAATGTAAACAAAGCATCTCTGTGGCAACAAATATATACAAAATCGGCACGCTTATTTTTCAAATTTTAAATACAGATTTTTTCTCTTTTATAGAGGTTTTAGTTGCAATTATAATAAAAAATATCGTATAATACTCGTGTATAAGTAGACTTTATCGCATACGCGCCGTTACAAGCACTCGCAAGCTCGTGTTTGTAATTTTCGTCGCTAATGCGATAAAGTCTTTCTTATACACATGTATTATAATATACTATTTCAGCTAATTTGTAAGATGATGTTACCTTGAGTCACAAGCACTTTTAAGCATCCTCAAGACACTAAAGATCCCTAGATCGGTCTGGTTTCCTCTTTAAAGAACGGGGCTGTTGCCTCCCCCCTTCTTCAATTTGTTCTTTGGGGAGTTTTCAGGACTTGACAACTTTTTTATAAATCTTGAGGACATGATCTACACTGGTGCCAAATTTGAAGTTTATGTGATGCCTAGAAGTACGTCATTAATTATTGGTACTGTTGGTACTTACATAAATATTAATATGAATTTCATCATGCCTTTTTGAAATTTTTTTTTCTGTAAACTTGTTGTTTAGTTACTAACTATCAAAAGTGTAAGCATTTGTAGTAAAAATTGTGAAAGAAAGCTTCTATTTCAGCTATATTTGTCATAGCTTTATTCATTCTCACGGGTCCTTAATTTTGACCAACTATTTCAGGACCACCCTGTACATATATCTGTGTTGGTTTATGAAATTATCTCTTTTTGGGTCATTACAAATCTCTAAAAGCCATAATAAGCTGTTTTTGAAATTGGTTTCGTGAGACTAATTTTCAAGTTCAAATATTTCCACAGATTTACTTAAATTCAACAGCCGCTCCTATAGTTCCAGTAAATCTGAGAAACTTCTAGCTTCATATATTTAAAGTATAAGTTATTATCTTTCATTTCCAGAAAGGGATGTTGAAACAAGTACAGTACTTTAGATTTATGAAGGGTTTATTAAAAAAATCGCCACTTTCCCTACTTCTCAACTATAAGCAATAGATCTAAAAAACTGGAAACTCTAGGTAAATTTTCATTAATGCATCACAAAGTAGACATATTTTCCTTCAACATTAGTATGTAAATTTTGGCAATCCGTTTAATATTAACGATTTTACAGCTATTTTGAAATAAAAATTTTCTAAAAATTCAAATTTACAAAAAATGAAGAAATATAAATTCCTTGTACTTTTATAATATAATGTATAATCAATTTATCATGATGTAACTTTGAAATATAATTCATAAGGAACGATTTGCTTCACGGAATAATTTTTTATGCAATTTTTTCCACAAAATATCATCAATTCTTTAAAATATGGTAGAAAAATAATTTCATTTGTCGTTTAATAGTACAAGATGTAATAGAAGTAAACGATAATACATCGAGGTGCAAGCTGAAATCTTTAGGTTTCCATTCATATAGATTTTTTTAATTTAATCACTGCTCATCTTGGATTAAAACAGTTTTTTGTTCATCAACTCGCACGTATTTAGCAATATTTCAGCTCGCCTGCTTAATAATATTTTTGAAAACATGGCATTTTTATGACATATTTTTCTGGAAAACCGTTACTCTAACGGAAAACTTTATAGGACATATGTTTTGTAAAAATGCTTCGTCTATAAAATGGCGGTCTAGTCATTTTTCTCTAGATCGCATACTTTCTGAGATATTCTTAAAAAAACACATTTTTTCCTCTTCAGGTCCATTTTTTTCGATGAAGCGGCCCCTATATTGAATGCAAACTTTGTTGCATCTTTTTCGCCATGCCTTAATCTATCTGAATACCGAATTTTTTTGCACTTTCCTAATTTTCTGAGGTTGAAACCTTTGGAAACTGGGCTACTAGCTAACATGAAATTCTAAGAAAGTATGAAAACTTTTTCACGATTTTTTGATAAAAATGTAAAATATAGACATGGTTGTAATGCGTTACATAGGTATTTTCATTCTTGTACTTGATGAAGCGCTTCACAAGCATGACACTTGTAAGCAATTTTCATCACTATATTTGAAAAGCTAAATATTAATAGTTTTTAAAAAACACCATGTCGCGCACTACGATACACCTTGCACTTTAGTTTGCAAAAAAATTGAAAACAGTGACTAATTACGGCGGAATTTACGGTGGCTGAACCCATTAAAATTAGTAGCGGAGCTTACCCCCTAAAGATAACTGCCCAAATGATAAACTCGAAAACCATCTCAAAAATCCAAAAGGCACAAAGAGTTATTAAAAATTAACCTAACTTACTCACATCACATTTAAAACTATACCTACTGCTTCAAACTATTGAAAATTTTATGATAACCGCCAAGTGCCAAGTGTGCAAAATATTATCTTATCGTTGAAACAAAATGCATTTATTTTCATTTTTCATTAATAAAATTTAATTCTACATATTGAATAGATAAAATAGGTACAATATTCTACAAAGTGGTTCGTAATAAGATTAAAATCTTAGTTTAAAAAAATAAAAATTGTTTGTATCTCATATCTATCTAAATATTTTCAAAATGTCAAGAAACAAGCCTTCGACCACACACACAGTAAGCCCTATATTGCAGTTGTCGAACTGCAATTGTTGAATAATTCTGAAAATCTGAAATCCTGCTTACCTGGCTGCTGGCTTTCCACCTGTCGGCCTACCTGTGAGTCCGCTTGTTTGTGAACACTTACGAAGCTTACGAAGTAATACATCTATGGACTTGGGGTTGTCAAATATAAAAAAGGATAAACTCAAACTCATTACCTACCAAATTTTATTTAATATAGTGACTTTAAAATTTAGATTGGGGTGCAAAAGAGATGAAATTCAAAAGTAGAGGACAGAATAATATGCAAATTTTTTTTTTAAATATGTGATAATAATAAGTACAGATTTTTTTAAATACACAATTTTTTTTAAATCTGCACAATTTTTTTAACATCGACACTAATTTTGCAACAACATACCATTGTTGCCTTTTCTTCTAAACCACAAAAGCAAAACCTTTTTCAAAAGCTACCCCACTTTATGTATGAGTAGAGACAATTTCAAAAATTTGTATTTTATGGGAATCTATTTTATTATCCTATCGTTACTGAAATGCCATCTTTTTCAGGGTATGAAATAAATAATAAGAAGAAATAATATTAAAACAAGATATTTTTTATTATACTTGCATTATAATCAGCCAATTTCACACTAAAAAGCGTTCATAAAATCGTCTTTATAGCACAAGTGCTCTATAAAGTCGTCAAGGTAACAACAATAATATTAAGAGGCGACGTCACCACTGTTAAAATGCAGCAAAACACTACTCACGGCATAGCTAATTGTGACTTTATAAAGTCATTTTTCATTAATATGAAAAATAATATCTAACAAGAGATAATAGTCAGAGGTTTCTTGCCTAAAATTATTCGAATCGATAGGTTAATTAATTAGGATTTTGCAATTGAAAACTCAAAAATTAGAGGTTTTTCAAACATTTTTTTTCACTATTGAAAAGATGATTTTACGATCCAACTTAGGCAATAAACCTGCATTTAGGGGTTCTGATACCACTTATATTTTTTTAAAAGATTTTTTTTTATTCGTTTAGGCACAAATAGCTATTTTCCAAAGCAATATTTTTAATTTTTTACCACTAAATAGAGAATAGTGGCATAACGGCATAACTTTCAACTTAAATTTTATGATAAGAGTATCTAACAATTTGCACCTGATAAATAAGTCCAGTTTTTGAACTGTATTTCCGCCTGCTTCTACTTTTTGTAAATACTCAAAATGGCGCCTGACGTTGCCTCTTAACTGTTGTGTGACTGTTGTTCTCCAATGTAAACACAAAGCATCTCTGTGGCAACAAATATATCCAAAATCGGCACGCTTAATTTTCAAATTTTAAATACAGATTTTTTCTCTTTTATAGAGGTTTTAGTTGCAATTATAATAAAAAATAGCGTATAATACTCGTGTATAAGTAAACTTTATCGCATACGCAAGCTCGTGCTTGTAATTTTCGTCGCTAATGCGATGAAGTCTTTCTTATACACATGTATTATAATATACTATTAAAGGCAATATTAATTGTAGTTATGAAAGCACGGATAGCTATTATTATACTGTGCAACTGTTTTCCTATTATGTACAATCGAGCTCTAGTAACTATCAAAGTGAACATCAGTTGCTTCTAAAATAAAATACATGTTTTGTACATTTATATTCTTTCATTTCTGTGCTTAATTTGTTTGGTTCGTCTGCGACTGTTTTCTTGCCATAGGCATTTTGAATTAAACGTACGCTGGTGGATAAAGTGAAAACATATGATGTTTTGTTTGAGAACGGCATTGTTTGAAAATAGCAAATTAACATAAACCAAAATAAATAAAACAAAGGTATATTAAATTTATATATTAATTATATTTTTGATAAAATTACAATGCAAAAGTCAAAACAACAACTATATTGAATTATACACAAACATATCCAACATACATTTTGTTTGATGTATAATAAATTGAGTAAAAATTTTGTGTGCAACAAGAAAACACAATTTTAAACAATGTGCTAATAAAACCGTTTTGAATATATTTCTCTTCAATTTATATTCGATTTTACCTTTCATTTACATTTAAGTCGAGTTTCCCTTAGGCACCCTTGGATTGCATGAAGTACGTCATCATATCAATAGGCAGTGGAAACACGATGGTTGAATTCTTCTCGGCAGATATTGTGTTTAAGGTCTGCGCAATTAAATTGCAAGTTACATAAATGTACAAAATAAAAATAATTTTGTGAAACATTCATATTATGTTTTTTTGTGCTTTACAAAAAGCCAAAGCGTTAGGTATTAAAGCTGTATTTGTTTTTATAGTAGGTGTATGATTTTTGTTGCAAAAAGCTTAATTAGTGATTTAAAGGTTATAAATAGTGATTTAGTGTATTACATTTTTACTTATGTATGTATGTATGTATGTATATGTACGTTTTTATTTTTTTTCACATGTATAGCAAACACATATAAAGATATTAAATGTAGCACCTTAAAAGTACATTTTAGATGTATAAATACTATATTTTAATTTCATAAAATACTTAAGTAAATAACAATTAGGTACTACTTAATAATATGTAGTCGTTTTATTATTCGTTTTATTATTTTTTTAAATCACCTATAAATTATTTAAATTCGTTTGATTTTTATTTTTACTACCTGTTCCAAATTAGGATGAAGTACAAAGAACTGTTAGATATTACTCAAGATATAATTCATACCAAATGACTCCCTGGGGCAAGTTGAGAATTTTCACGCAACTATCAATACATTAAACTCCGCCTAATAGGCCTGATGTTGAGCAAATAAGGTTCAGAGCCTATTATTATATCATAGGTAGGCTTACTTGAAAACCAACTATTTCTTACACAAGAAACTACATTTCATAATAAATTCTAATGTCTGGTTCAGGTTAAACCCATTTAAGGCAGATTAATTTAATATTGGCGCGTGTAAGGCGCGAATAAATACGGCATAGGGGCGCGAGTACTTAAAGGTTAATAAAGTTATAATCAGATGTTAAAAATCAACTGTCACGATTTTTCTGTCTTTTATTCTAATTTGGAACAAATACTTTTTCTTTTATAGGCTTATAGTGTAAATTTTAACACAAAAAGAAAACCCACATTATAAAAGTTAATATTTTTCAAAAAAACGCCATGGCCGCCTATGGCCAGAAATTTATTTAAAAAATGTATATAAAAAAGTTTGAGCTTTTATTTTATAGCTTACGATAAGAGAGGGATGAAATTTAAACATTTTTGATTTTTATCAACACAATCAGATTTTAGTTTTGAATTGGCTGCGATATGTTATTTTGGTCTAGTTACAACAAACTATAATAGTATGGATTTTCTCTACAGTTATAACTTATAAACATACGAAATAGTAATATCTAGAAGGTGTAACAACATTTTGAATAATAGTGAATTGTGTTTTCGAATATACTGTTTGTAAAGTTTTAGGCTTGAATTCAATTTAGCTCTTGCCTTTTATTACAATAACACAGTGTATTTGACGGTTTTTGGTATATCCACAGCCTATTATTAATAAACAATTAAATGCAGCAATATATTTATGTAATTTTCTTTTTTTAATACACATTGTGGTCATACTTTATTTTTATACACACGTTTATAATATTATTTCATTTTTAAATTTACCTACTACCCTAAAGTGCATTTTATAAATATCTAAGTTTTTGTTAAGCCACGTCCACATTATGCCGATCGGCACTGCCGAATGCTATAAGCGTCTCCAATTAATAGTACTAAGAGAGTGCGCAAAACTCGTGCTACTCCTAAAGCGTAGTCTACACGATAATAGTAAAATGTGATAGTTGCTGTCGTAAAAGCTATTATCACAAGACCTTCATCGTGTAAACAAAGTGATAGTTGGTGATAGTTACTATCATTATCGCGATAATAACTTTCATAATAGCAACTATCGCGTTTTACTATCTCATGTAAACCAGGCTTAAAAAACAAAAGAATAAATTACTGCTTGTGAGGCGTTCGACACGTTCAGCGACTGAGCGCGTGGCAACGCCGATCGTCGTAGTGGTGACACAGCTTTAAAGTTATAAAGTATGAATCAAAGACACATCTACAAATACGACATCAGAAGTAAATTTAATAAATATGTACGTGTAAAATATGCCTTAAGTAAGCGTGCTGTAAAAGACCAATTTCTAATAATCTCCCAGAGTTTGATGTTGCATTTTATTAAGAAAATTTTAATTTAAGAAAACATTTAATTTGCATATTTCCTTCCAACTAATTTAAAAATACACGTTTCGACCCCTTAAATGTCAGCTTTAATTAAATTAAGTTAAATTCAATCGCTCTTCCAATTACAGTCTCGAGAGTTTTATTTTACACTCTATTGATTTCCATCCAATTAGTTGGTAGTTCTGGGGAAACGATTCTGTTTTGTTTTTAATTTATATAATCTAGTTGCTACTCCTACTCGTTTATTTACGTTTTGGAATTTTTGGATTTCTAGGAAAAGAACAAAGCTTGTACTCGATATGCTTTCAAAGCGGGGCTGTTTGAAGATAGAATTTCAAACACCTCGTTATTCAACAGTTAACACGTAACTTCAACTTTTCAACTTATAGTAGTAGGATAGACATACTACTGCATAATACGATAATCGGGCATACACCTTTTAAATTTACATTAAACACAACAGTTGAAGTTAGTTCAAGCAATAAAAGCCTATAGTAATGATAAATCTTAGAAGGCTTTGTGGAAAGGAAGGAACATTTTGCTATATTTCATCAGTAATGGTGGGTTCACTTTATAGTACATTTTTAGTTTGTACGAGCTCGTACATGCTCTATTCCTACTATTAGATACAGTGTCACCAAGCTTACAAAAGCCCCGAAGGGGCGTGTCTAAAGACGCAAATATCGCACGTTGTACAATCAGGTAAAAAGTATTCATAATGACACGTCAAATGTCATGAAAATGTAACCTTAAATTTTTTGAGAGTGCTCTTAACTTAAAATCAATTGAGGTTATGTATTTATGCCAATTAATTATTTACAAGAGTGTACTGAAACGAATTTGTGTCCATGATTGGTCGAAATTGTTCAAAAGTAGTTCGCACATTTTCAGAGATTTTTGAAAGCTTGGTGGTACTTGAAACATCTCTGGAAATATTAGATGGACATTTTTTACTATTGTACTGTTCAACTATAATAATAATATATAAAAATAATATTATAATGGTTTTTATATAAAGTAATATCCCATTAGTGCGTAATTTTAATTATGGAAATATTGATATTTTGTTGGCAATGCCAAAATACTGATTCCCTGAGTCTCGTTGATTATCAATGTCGTCTTAATTTAGATAGTATCTTCAGTATAAGCAGTTGCTCTTTTCGTCGCACCCTTTGCCAACATGTAGTACGACATCATGTCAAGGGGCACAGGGAATATTATCGTCGAATTCTTCTCAGCCGAAATTGTTTTGAGGGTCTAACAGAAATCTTTACATTAAATATCATTTTCTTTCAATTTCCTTCAATATTACCAACTTAAAATACTTCAATACATTCAAATTACTATAATTACATTCAAAAAGATAATGGGACATTTATTTAAGCCTTTTATAATGTGTGGTGAAATAATGCTAATTTACTGCAGAGGTATTTGAGAAAAACAATATTTTTGCTACACTGAAGCACTGGGATTTTAGAATAGTAGGGTAAGTGCGGCCTATGCGGCTAATATGGACTACCATGTTTACTCACGAATGACGAAACGAACATGCGTTAATTGAGGTGCATATCAACGACTCTTATCATCACAGTCGTTTAACACATGTGCTCACCCAAAAAGTCGTGTATAAAGTAGTAAATTACAAATTTTCATGATTTGATGTTATTTTACTGTAAATTGTGATAGCATTTATCTATTTTTTCTCTTAAACTTCACAAGTAATTTATGTGTAGGATGTCTACTTATGTTTCTTAAAATGAATTATTACTAATTTTTTTTAATATTTGAGATTAAAAAGCAAATTTAAAATGCATTTTTTAAATCCGAATGTTAGTGTGTAATATGGACTACTACAATAACGTGGAGTTTTGTACTGCAAATAAATAAATTGAGATGAAATAAAATTACGTCAAATATCAATAGGTGGTCCATATTGCCAGACACATTTTCCACTTTTAGAATTTTCAGGTGCCACAACCTTCAGTTAGTGAAATCGGTTTTACCTCAGGCCTTCCTTTATTCTATAACATAGAATATGTTTTATGAATACGTTAATAACCTTTAGATATTATACAAGCTTTCATTCAAAACACCATCTACCGGGTAGTGACTGGATCTCTCGGTCATATGGATTTAATATGTAAAATTATACTTTGTTTATTTTCCCAATTAATTTTAGAAAAAAAAATCTTCTAATAATAGTTTTAGAGCATAAAATTCTGCATGGAAATTAATAAACAAAATTAATTTTGATTGCTATTTCTGATAATTTTCGAAATTTTCAAATAAAAGTTATGGCTTTATCAAGCATTCAAAATTAATTTTGTTAATTGATTTAGATGCAGTATTTTATGCTCTAAAACTTTAATTTAAAGATTTTTTTTTCTAAAATAAATTGGGAAGCGGGAAACTACCAAAGTATTATTTTACATGTTGAATCGCTATGACCGAGAGGTCCGGTCGCCACCCTGTATACTTGTATAGAATTATTTAATAAGCACAACAAAATTTAAAAAACTACCAGTTGCTGAAAAATCGATTTAACTAAACCACTTATACGTGTTTGAAATCTCAATTTACCACCATTTATTTAATAAAAAAAGTGAAATTAGAAGCGTAAGCTTATTTTTGCATAAAAGCATAATAAGCTTAAATAAAATTTAAAAAATTCCAATTTCTTCATGTTAAAGTTTCGATTGACTACTTGTTTTCAACTTTACGTTCTATATTTAGACATGTTTTTCCACTATGTTGTTTACAATTTTCAATCCAAGTTAGTTACTAATTAATTATTTTTCCATCAAGTAAAAATTATAATGAAATTTATCAACAAGCTTTTCGATTTTGTCGACGCTTTTTGAGTTTATAGTATTCATTAAAATGCAACATCAGCCTCATAAAGTTAAATAATTTTCACATAAAGCGCCAAAACGTTATGAAGTACTGCCAATAAAATTTAATCAATTTTTGTTTTATTTAATCACTCGCAAATATCTGATAATGCCTTGATGATGAACTATCATAAAGTCATCAATATTCAACTGTGACATTTTGAACATTTAATACAGATTGCGGCAATAAATTTATACAAATGCATCCAAAAGTACTTTGTTATTAAATAATTCAAAAATTTTAAATTATTTATCCGTGTGTATTCAGCATCGTCATAGATAATACACTCGCAAATTTATTATTCACTTACAAAACGGAGCTTTATTCAATTAAACTGCAAACAGGGCATGTACCGTTTCTATTATTGTAACATACAAATAATAAAAGTTGAAGTTTGCTATTATTTAAAAAAGTTTAAATTGAGTTTTGAAAATATAAATAAAGTTTACGAGGACTTTAGTTGTCTTATAATCAGAGATTATAGAAATGTATAGCAAAGAGGTTGTTTTTATTTCATTTTCCGCACAAAGACAGAAGAGCAAAAACTTTTTAAGCTAAGAAGTTCATGTGCAAGGTCTGTATGTACTTTTAATAATTCAAAACAAATCCTTCTTAACCTCTTTTCAAACAAAGACACTCTACGATAATTTCTGACAAGGAAAATTATGGGAAAAATCTGCATTTTTAATAATTTGCAACATGTGCCTTTTTGGCCCTCTTGATACCAAAGCTCTGCCATCTACGACACTTTCAAGGAAGGAAATTCATATCAAAAGTCAGCATTTTTTAAAATTTGAAACAACTGCCTTCTTCAGGCACTCTTAATAAATTTCCATTACTTGCGAGTGTACTTCCAAACACTACAATCATCTCAAGCTCGTTGTATGAAGTGCTTGTGAGTCCGAATCCGAATAGGCATATCCAGCAAATATCGCAGAAAAAATCATTGCAATTAAGGAGCAACAGCCAAGGATCTACCCTGGTGGTCATACACAATCTACCGTGTTAAGTGAAATCAAGAAGAGAGTTTGTTAGAACCAGTTGCACCATTGCTCTTCCAATGTTTATGACCGTAACCTTTGAGGCCAAACTTATACCGGACATGACCTACGCAAGCGTGTACTTTCACTGGTGGCTTACATAACCCAATACAGATATCATCCTCCGGTGGAGATGGCACTCGGTCGTTAAGGGAGTAGGTTAGGCGACCTTGTTCTACTTTGTTTCAAAAGAACTGTAACTACAGGCAAATCTCCACCAAGTAATGCTTGCACGACATCTGTTGCTCAGTTGCACCGTCATAAACGTTGGAAATGCGATGGATCCATCCTAGGAGTTACTCATCGAATAAGCATTTAAAAAAAAAACTGAAACTACAACTTTCAAACGTTGTAAAGAGTGAGGTAAGAGATGCTGGTCAGTTCAACCAACCTACAGGTAGTGCAATTTACCTCATCGTCGGTCCCATCAAACCTCAGGTTAATTTTCAACGCATTGGAATGCATATAGTAACAGTATTTGAACTGAATTGGTAAGTTAACAAGACTACTCGATGAACTTGTATTATTGAAAATGAATAGAAGGTGTCCAATTGAAGTAGAAGAGAAGGGTGGTCTAGTGGTGCAGCCCTAGACAACCGATTTGAGATTTCTTAATACACAAGCGCATAACCAATGATCATAATAGGCAGCAGTTCCACATACCTACTGAATGGAATTAAATAAAACGAGAGTTGGGTCCACCAAAAAAATCAAAAATTACCAAAAATGAGGTTCGATTAATCGAGAAACAGCATTCCCAATCTTAGTACGTCGTCCTTAAGCTTTGTGCAGTTTTAGATGAAAATTTCAAATTAAAATTGGTAAAATTGGTAGTACGTGGCTAAAGATTTTATCTTGGAATAATTACCAAATAGGCTAAAAAACATTGCTAAAGGGGTGGAGTATTGCGTATTGATTAAATTTAAAAATAATTCTCCGAAATTCGGGAATTGAGGGTTTGACTCAATTTTCGACCTGAGAGCAACCAGAAAATTCCGTGCCTTTTCTTGGAAGGTTACTGCAGCATCTTTGAGCATTGTACAGATTTAAATGAAAACTAAAGTGGGATTATCTTCTCATTACAAAAATGCTTCGATTTCAAGAGGGAGGGATTGACTTCAAAGAGGCGGTAGGTATTCAATAGTTTTCTTAAAACTCAGGCTCTCTAATCGAGAATTACTGATATTTCAGCCAGTGCCATGGCAGCTCCCTTGGGGTTTATGCATCAGATTTAGGCGACAAGTTTAGACCCATTTTGGGAGTACACCGTTACAATAAAAAGGCACAATTTTCACAAGGTGAAGAACACAATTTTTACAGGGTGAACACAATTCTAGGTCTACACAACATTCTAGGTCGCTTTAAAAGACACTTCCTTCAGGCAGCCTACGGCATAGAGAGGAGGTGTATTCAAAGGCCTTTTTAACGAACAAACTTACTCTCATTAGCCATTTAAAAATAATTTAACCTCAATACTTCATAAATTTACCAGTTCAGTCCAAAGCGACCTCAAAGATGTCCTTCAGTTCGCTAAAAAAACTCACCCTTTCAATTTTTAAGTATCTACCTGTGGGACCTGTTTCAAAACGAATTTCTAACCATCGCCCAAAAAGTATCTGCTTGTATTTTTTATAAACCTAAAGGTAGGTCTTTTGAAAGCAACACTTACATAAGTATATTTTGTTTCAAGTATTATTTCTTGCATACGTGTGTATCTACTAAATTTATTAAGTATTAATAAAACCACCCCTAAAATGTAAGTTTGTGTTTGCAAGTTTCTGTACATTACTTAATATTAATAAAATAACTAATTTACCACAAACTTTGTTAGAGCGAAAAATTAGTGGTTTTTCATTGCTCCATCAATGTTATTTACGATAAAAATAATATTACAATGACTTTTTATATACATAAGTAATATTCCATTAGTGCGCAGTTATTAATTTTAATTATCGAAATATTGATATTTTGTTGGCAACATCAAAATACTGATTCCCTTGGTTTCGTTGATTATCAATGTGGTCTTAAATTAGACAAGATCTTCAGTATAAGTGGTTGGTCTTATTGCATCGCACCCTTTGCCTTCATGAAGTACGATATAATGTCAAGAGGCAGAGGGAATATTATCGTCGAATTCTTCTCACTCGAAATTGTGTTGAGGGTCTAACAGAAATCTTTGCATTAAATATCATTTATATTGATGAAATTATGAGCATTCATCTTTAATAATGATTTAACCTTTCTCTTAACAATTTCCTTCAACATTACCAACTTAAACTACTTATTAAAAATTAAACATTCAGATTACGATGGTTACATTCAAAAAGAAAATGCGAGATTTATTTAAGCCTTTTATAACGTGTGGTAAAATAATGCTAATTCATTGCGAAGAGATTTGAGAAAAACAATTTTTTTAGCTGAAATTGCACTTTGTGTTATCGGTATTTTCTTCCACTCTCCTTTAACTAATACTTGAAAAATTTTCTATAAAAGAAAATTTGCTCTAAAGGAGGTTCAATGAATTGTGTCGATGTTGACCTTCTACTATAACGCGTCCTGTAATTGATTTTGGATTAAAATTGTACAAAAGGAATGTAATAAATTTTTTGTCTTTTTTTAATAAAGTAATAGTACATAAACTAGAGGAGGGCGTATTTGAGAAACGCGAAGTTGCGTGATATGAAATTACAAGTTTTGTTCAAAAGACGACAGCTGACAGAACAATTCAACAAAACTTGAAATACTTCACTTAAACAAGCCGCATAATTCATCCTTTATGATATTTGAATAATTATACAGAGGATTGTGTATTTATTCGTTTGTACTTTCCAAGTGGAAATAATTAAGAATAACGCGCCTATTTGGCGTTGTATGAATAAAAATGTAAAGCCTTAAGGAAAAACACTTGTTGATATATAAGAAGCGACAAGTGGATGTAAAGTTTTAATCTCAACGGGCAAAATTGTGGCAATTTTAAATTAAAGAACTCGTTCTAATTTGTAAGCAATGAGAATCAAAATTAAAACAAAAAAGCGTGAAAGATGAGAAAATGAGAATTCTGCACCATTGTAATTTAAGAGCAATTAAAGTTTCATTTTCCATTGTCACCAACGCCCTCAATTACTGACATTAATTATTCAGCGGTAAAATTATGAAAATGTTATTTTGAAAGTCTCTTTTAAGTCAGGTTCTCATGGCTGGTGATGGTGTACTTGACAAAGCCCCACTAAGCCATAGCTTACGAGGAAGAGGTGGTTCATTTAAGGGTGTCAAAATCTACGGCACTGGTCACTTACATATTTACTAATATGTACACTTAATTCTATTTTTACACGATTTTTTTTTTTTTCGCTTTTCGCGGTATTTTGCGTGCAATAAATGACACCGCACCGCATAAATTGCATCGCATTCACATTGCTTCGGTTTTATTTTGATCACACCACCTTACTTTAAAATAATTGTAGAAGTCGTAAAAATCTTTCATTATCACAAGTTCCATGATTTATCGAAATAAACAAATGTAGTCAAATATCCAAGTAACGAAATTTAATAAACAACTAATCGAACAACTCAAAAGATCGTAAAATTTGCAGTGAATTTCAAAGTGCTCGGATCGTCCGAACTTGAACTTCTAAACAGGTATTAAAATTTAAATTACTAAATACTTTAATTACAACGATCAATTTATAGAAATACGATGAATTTCCAACTCCAACTGGTACTTTTTTTCATAGCTCTCATGAGCTTCAATGAATGTGTGTTAGCCGCAGTCACCACTTCAGGATCCAAAACTGGTGCCGATTTTCTAGTGCCGACGGTAATTTTTGGTATCATTGCGGTTTCCCTATTGCTGCCAGTGGGTCGTCGCCCTTTTCGTGATTAATAATTTTGACATATAAAAATGTCTGTTCCTATTTGTTTATTCCCGTTACAGTAAAGTGCACTTTCTGAAATTACTGCCATTCCGTTAACTTAATAATTGTTATTGTATACCTTAGTTTGTTGATTTATAAAATAAAGTTAATTCGAGTCAAAGTGACTTTTTTTAAATAAAAATTAATAATAACGAAAGTATTATTCACAAGTAACAAACTTATGGACAATGGGTCTGAAACATAAAAATCACAGGCACATGCCTTAAAAGGGTGGCATTTATGCCATTAGAGATAAATGGGGTTTAGACATATTTTTATTCCGCAAGATCTTTTAAATTAGGGACTATTGGAAAAATTCAAAATTTAAAGGTAAAGGGTCAACTTAGAAAATGGCCATCTCGAAATTTCAATTTTTGGGGCATTATGCTTCGAAACGAGACTTGGAAAATAGGAAAAAATTAATAATATTTAAAGTAATAAAATCAGCACGTAACACAAAAAATTTAAAATTTAAAAATGCCCATTTTCTAAGTCTATTTTTTCTATTTCATTTGACGCATTATTTGTAGAAAAATACTGAGTATTTTGAAAGATCTTGCGGAATAAAATTTGTAAATTATTTTTTTGCGAAATATTTTACTTGTTGTCCGTTGTCATATAGTAATCTATAGTTGAGTTTCACAAATGTAGACAGTTATGTCATTTATAGAATAAAGACGAGATTACATCGAGATTTTTCGGTACAGCATTATGAACAATCGTTCGTACTCGGATCCACTTCTACTACTAAGCTTCTGTCAGCTTCTGTCAAATTATAGTAAAGTACGTTATTCTATTAAAGCGGCACGTGTTTTCTGCATCTATCTCAATAAAAGCCGCGCTATAGCTAGCTAAATTTTGTGAACACATATTAGGATGAGTCACTATCTCGAATTGTGAGATTGAAGTATAGTAACACAAATTGAGCGTGTCACTTGTCATGAAGTTCAATTTTATTCCACGAGGTTCGCACAATCGACGGTCCCAAACGTCAAATTACAGTATTACCAAATTACTTAATTCAAACAAATTTGAAAAAATCCCTATAATTATATACAATAAAAGTAATTTGGTAATACTGTAATTTGACGTTTGGGACCGTCGATTGTGCGAACCTCGTGGAATAAAATTGAACTTCATGACAAGTGACACGCTCAATTAATCACAAACGTCATAAATTAGTGTACTAATCTTTTTGTAGATGGCTGACTTTTCAATGCGACTTGGCTATGTGTATGTATTTTAATGGAATTGACCAATTGACATGCATACTCGCTGACAAAGTGTCTGTCACAATTTCTGTCGTAGCGTGGATTTTTACCACTTTTAGTAGTGAGAGAAAAGTATAGATGTAGTATGCATTCACTTTTTGGAATTAAATTAAATCATTAATTTTTGTGTCAAGGTAGAAAAACGTTTTATCACTTTCTCTATCCAAAAAGTGAATTTATTTTCTAATAAATCCAAATCTTAAGTCTGTGCTTTGGGCCGCAAACAAGATTTTCGTGTTCGGTGGCACTCAAATACCTTATTCCCAAAAGATGAACCTGAATACGATCACCCCGATTTTTCTGTTATCGGCTCCAGGACTATTAGTGGCCTCCAGCAGTATCAGTTGAAGATTATCAACTGTTATAATTTATAATGAATGACTGTGTTCACCCGGACATAGCCTTATAGCCCGAGAGGCGGCCGTAGTTAACCCTACGTCATAGGACTACCGTTAAATTTCGGTGCCATTCGATAGAAACAATTGTGAGGAACAATAAACCACTAGTCTGCCGAAGCATATCCTGGCAGCAGTGGCGGCAGACCTCTTCAGAAGTTTTTAAAGAAAGTTTTTTTTCATAATCGAAATTTAGAGGTGATCTAAATTCTCTATCACCTATCTGGTGGTGGTGGTGATCATCTATCACCACTAAATTGCGATTATGAAAAAAAAAATGTTTTAACAACTTCTGAAGAGGTCTGCCGCCACTGCTGCCAGGATATGCTTCGGTAGACCAGCGGTTTATTGTTCCTCACTATTGTTTCTATCTAATGGCATCAAAATTTAATGGTAGTCCTATGACGTAGGGTTAACTACGGCCGCCTCTCAGTCTATTATGTTAGCGAAGAAAGCGTTTCGTATCTCTGCATTTGCAAAAACATAAAAAGCTACACGAAGCCCACGACGCCTATCCAATCTATCGTGAAAAATAGAATTAGGTGTATTCTTTAACTTAGTTGAAGCCGCAGATCTATCTATCCCATCTAAAGTCATATTTATACTAGACCCGTGCCAAGGCATGGGCAAGCGGGGACTCGTCCAGGTTGAAAATCAGACTAAGAACTTGGGTTGTAAGAAATTTTTAACAGTCCGTTACAATTGACAGAAGTTTCGAATGTTACTGGGCCTGAGCATTTTTGACATAATGTAAGTCACATTTGTAGCTCCTGTCAATTGTTAAATTGTAACCGTAGGTCTGTTCGTTTATCTTGTACTATATTACTCCAACTTGCTACAATTCACTACAACTTACTCCTGCTATTGACGAGGAGTAGGAAATGTAAAAACGAACACGGTTCCCTTCACATCAAGAATAGGAGTATGTTAGAGCAAGTTGGAGAGAGTTAGTGCAAGACAAACGAACAGGTCTCGTGCAACCCAGGGTTTTTGTTCTTTTTTTTCATATTCGTAGTATCGCGTCAGCGTCGTATGGAAACCCTTATCATAGTTAATAGTTTGAACAACCGTAAAAACTCATTGTGGAAGCTCATAGAAACTCCTAAAAAAGAAGCACAATTTATAGTAATGAAGAACTCATAACAATCATGCATCATTCACATTGTGTTAGTTAAACGATCAAAATGTGGTGCCTAGAAAATATTTTTATTAAAAGAACGAATTTTATCACTACGAACGTTATGATATCCTTAAGGCGGATTTCCACCAAACCGACAAAACTGCAACAAAACAGAAACTCTGTTTATTTCAACTGGAGTTTCCAAAATCAGAAACAATTTAGAGACTTTGAGTCGCCGGCAACTGTTTTCATCAACAACTGAAAGTCCCGTCGCGTGGCGGATAGATCAAAGGGTTTCTGTAAACTGTCTTTGTTTTTGTAAACACAGTTTGCTCGGTGGAAACGGGCAGCAACAGTTGGTTGGTTGTTGGTTTAAGTTTAAATGTATTTATACGGCCCCCGTGCCGTATTTTGGGTATTTGTCCGTGTAGTGGAAATGGTTAAGAACAAAAACACAACTGCAACTTAATTTCAGTCGGTTTGGTGGAATTGGAGTTTCCGTTTTGTTTCCGAAACTTAAAACTTGGTTCGGTTTCTGTTTTTACAAACAAAACTCAGTTGCAAGTGAGTCGGTTTGGTGGAAATCCGCCTTTAGAGAGTTACAACAACCTAATTCTCAACTCTTAAATCTCGTTAGTCGTTAAGGAAACGCAGCTACATGAAAACGATGAGCTGTAATACGGGAGGCACAATAAGCCCTAGATATAAGTTTCTTCCAAAGCAAAACGAATCAATCAACTACTTGAATAGATTGTATAACTGTGTGTATGTAATAAAAATATTCAGTCTGAAAGTCATTATAACACAAAAGGAAAGATAAATCGTTCTGTATTATTCATTTAAAAAAACATTATCGAGGCTTTCGAAAATCAGGAAGAGTTGTCTTGTAGGAATCGATAATTAATGTCAGTCAAACTGAATTTTATTAACAAACTGCCTACGAATACCAAGAGATTTAGAGAGCGCTTGAAACTTAAATTGAGAGTATTGTTGAAGAATAGAATTAAGTTGAAAATTTGTAAACAAAATTTTACAATTGTAGTACAAGTCAGAAGTTCGTGCGTACTGAAGCATCACAATTTTCCTTTAAGTTTGTTACAGCAATAAATAACCAATTAGTAGCGCATTATGGAAATTTAAATGTCTAGCTGAGGTTTAAATTATTGTCGTTTATACTTGTGAAAATTTAAAGACCGCGTCACACACATAGGCTTATCTTCCGGTTTGGTCTGTGCAGGCCGATTTGCACAGGCCAAACCGGAATCTGAACGACGTCCAGACGCTCCTATTTGGCCTGTGCACTGTGCAGGCCACCTGAACGATGTCCAGATGCTCCGGCTTGGCAGACCTGTGCAGACCGCCTGCACAGGTCTGAGTTTATCATTACGCTAAAGATCTATTTAATAACTGAAAACCTAAACTATAAAAGTTTTAATTTGAGTCTCAAGCACTAACTAACCCAAGGGCTTCGCGCGTCGTTTATCTATCTTAGCTCTCAACAAAAACGAAAATTTCCATCTCGATATGTAGTAATTTGGGGAACGTAAGAGGCTGAGATGCTGAGTTATTTACTGTGTTGTAATTGGTCACCATCTCAGCCGCTAGTGTCAGTATTTTACTACTATCCATTAGTGGAAAATGGGATCCTCTGTCTCCCTAAAGCTCCAATCTGGCTAATAGTTGCATAGCAAATTGGTCACGTGGGTTGAGTATATTTCTGAAGCCACATGTAAGCAATTGTCAAAAACTATTAAAAATTTTTCTTTAGAAAATCCGCACTTCATGAAGAACTGCTATTGAATAATGTTGTCAAAGTTCAGACTTACTAATCATTAATCGATAATCGCAGGACGTTTGGGCTTTGTGTGCAAATTGAGACGACTAATTTAGACATTAGACTGCTGTGAAAATTCCTCTTTAGAATCGAAAGAAATCATTTTAATTTTAACAGAGATTTTTAAACATCAAATTAAATCATACTTAGGGCCAGTAATAAAAACGAAGATTGAAACTGAACCTAAGGTTAGCTGTCATTTTAGTTTGACATAATTGGACAAAATAGTAAAATTGACGTTTATATACAATTTCAACCTCCTTTAAGCTTCGGTTAACTAAGCTTTATAATACTGGGCCTTACTAACAGCCAAAATTATAAAGGCTAGTTAACCGAAAGTTGAGTCAACCGTAGGTTGAAATTATAATTAAACGTCAATTTCACTATTAGGTCCAGTTACGTCAAACTAAAATGGCAGCATGAGTTTCAATCTTCGTTTATAATAATTGCCCTAATGCCCGTATTTATAGACAGATCTCAAGCACTTGCTCGTACTCAAGACTGAGACGAGGCCGGTTGCTATTGGTTTTAATTGTATAATACAATAGAAACCAATAGCAACCGGCCTCGTCTCAGTCTTGAGTACGAGCAAGTGCTTGAGATCTGTCTATAAATACGGGCATAAGCCAACTTAAAAGGGCTCAGTAGATGGCTCTGATCAAGGCTAGAAGAAAAATGAGTTGAATGTTTGATATCTCAGAAACTGGAACACCGATCAACACTAACCTCCTTCAAGTATTTTATAACACTAAGGGCCAGTATTATAAAGCCTAGTTAACCGAAGTTAACCGTGCGGTTGAAACTAAACTAAGGTTAGCTGTCATTTTAGCTTGACATATTTGGACAAAATAGTAAAATTGATATTTATTTATAATTTCAAGCTACGGTTGGTTGAGTCAACCTTCGGTTAACTAGGCTTTATAATACTGGCCTAAAAGGATTTTTGTTTCACCAGAGCAGAATTGTGGAATCATTTTCTGTTTAGTTCGTCGCTTTTAAAATTGAAACAATATGAAATCGTTGCAGGAGTTATATTGAGCAAAAGTTAAAAATAATTAATATTTTTAACAAAATTTATGAATTTTCATTACGTTCATTAAATTAATAATGAACAATAATAATGTCTTTTTGTATTTTACATTCATAAAGTTCAAAAAAGAAGCGTCGTAAAAATTAATAACCGCGATAATATTAATGAAAAAATTCCTGTAATGCAGCGAATAGGGAATGTATATTTTAGGATTAAGTATTGTGATAATAATACGAAAAGATTGACTTTCGGTTTAATATTTATCCCCTCGAGCTTTTATTTCATTTTCAAGAAAATGCTAACAAACACTGACAGGCAAGTTTTGGTGTACTGTGAGAGTGAAGGATTATTTTTGTTATATAACTAGATGTGTTTAGGTTTTCATTTTCACATGTGTCTGTCAAAATGTACAATTATTTTAAATTACTTCCGACATTGAATCCACAACTTGATTTCCTTGTAGACAAAACTTATAGTAATGTAAAGTTTAAAGTGCACTACGTAAGGTGAATTTATTGCAAAAGACACACATCATTTCAGAATAGTTTTTACGAAGAAGTACGTGGAAATGAACTAATACGATCTCACTCGATCCTAAGAAAGCAGGAATAAACGTACTTCAATTAGAAAACAACCACCGAGAAGAAGCATGGGACAATAATTATATCAAGAGGTCAAAATGTGTAGAACTAACATCAAGCACGCCCAATCAAATCATTAAAATTTTGAAAGTCGATGAATACAGTGATTCGCTTCAGTGGTTTGGCTGGAAAACGATCGCTCATCTGCACTATGCCAGTCTTGTGTCTCCAGTTGCTAAACGACAATCAATTCACGTAATCAAAATGTCAACACCGGATTGAATCCTTCCAGACGATTCCAGTGGTGCTCGAGTGTCACGTTTGGATAACAATCAGACTTCCACTTCACCCACTGAACTGGGTTACACGCTGGAATGATGGCACTATAGTAAAATAGATTCATTGTTTATATTATCCCAGTTACGATTTGGCGCTGGACTAGATCACTCTGGAATGTTACTAGACCAATGTAAATCAGGTTTAGATTTGGGATTACTGGTGATGGAAGAACTATAATATTTACGATAAAAAACAGCAATAAGCCCTCAAAAAGTTACCTCAAAAAGCCCTCAAGTGCAAGCCACGAGATTTAAAGAGTCCGTAATGGAAATAGAGCAAAAAACAATAATTACTCAGTTAGAAGAATCCATGTGAACTTAACCCTGGTTTTTGTATAAATAAATAAAATAAAAGCATAAAAGAAAAAATTACGTATACCTACACATAAAAGAGAAATAAAAATCTGTTATAGGCGTAGCTTCTGGTGCTGGGGAAGTCGTTTAAAAAAATCCATGTGAAAGGAAAATAGGGATTGATAATCTCTAACACGTATTAACAAGATTAAAGCAATACGGTTCTTAATCGGGCAATCTACATACCGTATTAAGCCCCTTTTGCATTTCCAAAAGTGAAAATGACAAAAGTTATAAATGTGGCTTGCCTCTAATAGAATATTAGGCTAGACATTTTGATAAGAAAGAAGCATAATCGAGCGGAATGCCGAGGCAATACCCATTTTGAAGCAGAAGTAAACGGGCGATAATAAAACTTAATATGACCGAGAAACTAAGGGATGCCCAAGCTCATATCCAGCAGTAAATGTTGAGTGAACACATAAACTCTGCTTGTAATGACATGAAAACATGCAAAGGTTTAGAAATTTGATTTCTTACGATGTCTTAAACAGTTGTAGAAACATTTAAAAAATAAAAAAGGAATTCTTTCAATTTACACAATTTGTAACTGAAATAAATAAAAAAGAATTGAACTTAAAAGGCTTTAACATTGCATTTCTATGTTTATGTTAAAAGAAACCTTACACCTAAAAAAAGAAATTTATGTGTCTCCGTATACACAATTTTTATCTTTAAAAAAAATATTCTATTTGCTTCTTTGTTATTTTTTTTAAAATGTTTGCTCTTTTATACCCATTATTCCTTCAATATCGTTTTCTGAATTTTTCATTTTACACTTGAAAGAACTCTGACCTTCTTTTATCGGGTGCAAAACATTACAATCACGTTTGGATCTAAAATTTAAAATATTTCTTATTTTATTCGACATTAAATTTGAATAATATCCTCTACGAGAAGCACAGTGTCATTAAAATGAAATTTACGCTAACTTTGAGTACGCAACAGACGACAAAAAACATTATTTTCCAACAAAATTTTTGCTCTCTCTCTCTCTTTGTCTGCCTCCTGCTTGTTCGTCTACCAGCGGGCTTGTACGTCTGCTTGATTGTATGGCCATCTGTCGGTCTGTGTATCCGTCTGAACGTCAGTAACCGTTTTAAGTGTATACTACCCGGCTGTAATTATCTTTCTACAGAATTCTCAGAACAATGGATTTTCTATAATGCCTCTAATAGGCTTTAGTAGGCTCATAGCAAACCAAATTCCCTAGAGCTAATCCTCGTCTAATAGTGCCCTAGTGGCCTACAATAAGGCGATTCTGTGACGGGTTCAGTTGCGTTTTACTATGCCGAGAGCTTCTAACAGTATTCAGTTCTCTTTTCTAAAAACCCATTTTTGGCAACTTTCGTTAAATTGAGGCGTTAGCTGTGCTGCCTGGAGAAATTTCAGAACAGGGATACTTGAAAGCACACTTTCGACAATCTTCCGAGAATTGAAGCCATCCCTGTATACCGAAAATTTGAGACACAGAGAGCCGGTTTTGTTACGAACTCAGAAATCCTCCATAATTATTTTCTCTACGACGATTAACACCTTCCTCGCGAGTTTTTGGACGGAGGACATTTCTTCTTAAATAACTTATTGAAGAAAAAATAAATGGTTTTACAACTTTAGATGCTCAAATTTCAATTCGAATAAACGTGAATTATTTTAAAAGCACAGATCAAACGTTCGAAACTGATAGACATTCAAATGAGGTTTAGGATATTATTATAAATTTGATGAAATAAGCAGATCGTTTTAAATTCCCCGGATAGAATTTAAATATTTTTTTCATCTGAAATGTTAAAAAACCTACGCTTTTCAAAAATGTGCTTAAACCTGATTATTATTCTTTTATAAGAAATTTTCTTTACCTCCTACATAAGAGAGGATTTTATATCGAACCAAGAGAGTGCAACAAATTATCAGTTCATGGGAGATTAATTATGGAAATCATGACGTGTGTAATAGGATTAATTTAATTACAAAGACACAAAAATCCTATCAACATCCATTAGTGGGTTTTTAAAGGCTAGCGTAAATCGTGAAACGAAAAAGAGGGTATTAAATTTAAAAAAAGGGTTTACAGATGCTGTATTGTAATTCAGAGCCAGGGACGTAACTATAGTAAGCCACGAGATTTTTCAATATGTATAATACGAAAATGCAAACGTATCTTTTTACTACAGCTCCACCAAGCAAAATTGATAGACGGAAAATATGGAAGCAAGTATTGACAGAATCATTGGAAATAGAATAGATTTTTATACTAAGCAAGACCATGTGACATTCGCTCAAGCAAAATGCAAGTATTAAATTGGTATTGGCAGTTTATTGTGTTTGGGTTTACTATTGTGAGGTACTTTTTTTACAACAACAAATCATTTTGCAATTTATAATTAACTAAACTTTTGAAATACCCTGTTTAATTACAGTGACAGTTACTTGTCAAATTTGGCAGCTGAAATACTTTTAACTCGTAGTGTACTTCAAAATCTATGACAGCGCTGGCCACACCCCCTCAGCTCGCTAATAAAGTTGGTGGGACTGTATGCCTGTTAACTAACCTAACTTGAATCTATTGCACATCTATTAACACCTATTGCAGCGCTGACCACTCCCCCTCAGCTAGCAGGTTTGCTTGATGGAGCTGTACTTTTTAAGCAATATTTCTACTAAAACAGTAAATAGAAAATACATAAAAAGGCGATGTCAATTGAATTGTCACCAGCAAATGCGCATTGAAATTGTCTACATCTTACACTATAGTCTGCTTTTTTTAATCTCCTCTGTTTTCATTTTTTCTGTTTTCTTTTATGTAGGTACTCGTCCGCCAGTATGGGTCAACTGGGCCAGTAGTTACGCCACTGTGCAGAGCTTTATTAGCAAGCATACGGTATACATGGCATTTCTAACGAAAACCGTAAAAATCTCATTCATTGAAATAGCATAAGTTTTATAAAAATATTTTCCTGAAGATCTTGCAAAATAAAAAAAATAAAAACCCAATACAGCGACACGGATTCCGTCTGTTTTACATACTTTTTTATTGTGGAAATTTCCACTTACAATTCAAATGTGTTGTCAATCCAATTTCCTAAATATTACTACTTGAACCAATATTTAATCTTTTCATTCTTTACTGTTTTGAATATTTCAATTAGGTGCCATTTGCATCTAAATTTTAGTGGAGAATATTTTAAAACTAAAACCAACAAAACGACGACGTATAGGAATTCTGTGGCATTTTGTTTCATTGTTGTGAAGTGTTTAGTAATTAGCAAATAGTTATCACGAGATTCTTGTCAGTGTTAGTTTTCTGACTGACCGCTCGTTGCTTTCCATTTATTTTGTAAAAAAAAATATCCAATACTTAGTACGTATTAACTTTTTCTCCCGTAAAACCACAAATAAATAAATTTGCTTTTTAAAAACTACCTTTTTATTGAAATTTAATTCCTATTTATTCAAGAGAGAACCTGGATCAGATAAAATAATAAATTTTTCAAGAGTTCAATGCAGTGCTTTAGATGAAATGAATATCTGAAACTTATTTTTTTTATAATGTAAGCCAAAAGCGTGTTTATCTCCATCAGATTACGTTTCAATTTAGAAAATCTGACTGTCGGTCATACCAATTCTGGTTGGTTGTCAAGGTGTTAAGGTGTCACCAATATAGAAGTAGAAGCAGTGCTGGATTTATTAGAAATTGAAGGTGTAAACATTGGTGTGCATGAGAAAATAACGTCAAACCACGGAATGATTCCCTAAACCCACAATTGTAGATAGTGACTCATTCCTAATATAAGCTTTAGCTAACTATAGCGTGGTTTCTATTGAGATAGATGCAGAAAACACAGAAAAAATATTGGTAGTAGAATTGGATCCGAGTACGAACGATTGTCCATAATTCTTTACCGAAAAATCTCGATGGAATCTATTCTTCATTTGATAATTGACACGACTATCTACATTTGTGGATTTAAAGTATAGTCAACTATATTCCTATCGGTCGTTGTTAACCATCGCGTTTATCTGCGGTGTCCAAAAATTTGGAGTTTGCAAACTCCACCACAAGATGGCAGGGCACCATGCCACTACCGTGCACGCCAATAAAAATGCTTTAAGGTATTTAAAAGAGACATCTTTGGATATTGTTTAAAGGGGCAATCTGGGTCGTTATCAACTTTTCAAAATAAATTTCATTGCATAAACAGTGATTTGTTGCTTTGTATTTAACACCAATAAAGCGCTTATCGATATGATTAATATCCAAGTAATTATTACTTTACGTTTGTTTGGTCACAAAACCATTATTACATTGTTGTGAAGCCCAATTCCATCAACATGAGTAATTTTTACAACATCTAAACGTATATTAAAGTCAAAAAGTCTAAAATACGCTAACTTGGAAGAATAGCAATAAACTTCTTCGCACAAATTTATTGATTGAAGTTTTTGGTAAATAAATAAAATTGAAAATGTTGCATAAAATACGTAAATTATGATGCATAAATCCTCCACAATTTCCTTTATTCATTCTCAAGAATGAAAGAAATATCGAGTCGATTTTCGGTTAAAATTGAAATAATTTTCATCTTGGGAAGTGCTAGATCAATGTCTTTTAATAAATTTAAATTCCGATAAAATGTTAAATTCGCCAAGACGACAAGTGTAAAAAATCTGCAAAGTAGGCTTCTCGAAGAGGGATTAGATTAGTAGTGTCGTAGTGGAGTTTTTCAAAATATTGATTGGATTGTATTGTATTTTAAGAAACGTGGGTTGCCTTAGTAATAGAGCTTTTGAGCTTTATAAATTTTAAATTTGACGTTTTATAGTTGCCGTTTACTCAGGATGAATGACAAAAATAAAAAATTTATTATTTGAAATGTTTTTGGTAAAACTTTTTTTACAAGGGATGAATTAAAATGTTAATGTCGATGAGATTTGAACATATTTTTTCAACACAATTGAAGTTTTCCGATAACTTGAATTTTACTTCCAATAGTGGAAATTAAGATTTGGCCACGCCTCTTTCTAAGTGATATATTATTGCTAAACAAATTTAACTCGAGCAGCGGTAGGGATAAGTTCGCACAGATTTGGCAACGCCCCTTTAATAATTTAAATATGTTGACTACTGCGTTAGTGGGGATAAATACCAATTTAGGTATCTGCGCATTCCCACCGCTCGTCAGCATAAAAAATTATTGCTGTACCTATACATGATAATAAACAAGTGAGCTCTGTCAAGTAGCTGGGTTGGGTATAACCAGTAGGTATAACACTAGGTTTAGAAACGTGGATGTCATCTCGAAAATAACATCATATGCTGCTGTCTAGCAGTGTCGCAGAGCAATGAGCAAAAACTAGGGTATTTCCTCAAGGATCGCTTCTATGATTTTACTCGGGCATAATATGTCATTGTTTGATTGCCCAGAGTCAAGCTCACTGTGGAGAGGATGTAGTGGGTGTCACCCCTCAAATAAAAATCACAATAATAATTATTCTCTTTTATGCTAGAGGGCTAAATGAAAACATTAATGTAGAAGAGATTTGAACATTTATTTTTCGACATAAATTGAGCTTTTCTAAAAATTTCAATTTAATTTTTAATGGCAATTTGATGCAAAACTTTTTTTTTCATCTAAAATTAATGTTTCTCCATTCAAAATACCCTAAAACCAATTACTTCGTAAATACAATAAGTGAGGGCTTAATATTATTTTTGCTTGTAAATTAAAAAAAAATTATTGACATTAATAAAAGATCCAATATAAGAATTTAATAACCATCAAAAAAGGAAATAGTTGAATGGTCGTGCAATTTCACTTCTTTTATGTTTTCAACCAAACACAGATCACACAAAATTGTATTTGACGTTTCGTTCATTTTTCTTATTAATGGTTACTTAACATCATTTTATCACACAATAAAAGGCTTTTTCAGTAAACAAATAAAGCGATTTTTGGAGAGTTTTCCAAAACTGTAGTGCTTGATCTGTAATTACTCAAATACAGAAAAATTTAATAGCTGGATTGGGAAGAGTATAAGTGATCAAAATTATAGTATTTCACCCAATCGCTCAGAAAGGTTTTTAAGTAAAATTTTTAGCGTTCAAAGAACGTCATTTTATAACAGTACTATAGTTTTGATAACTCATTACTACAAAATAGAGACCGGATGCACCAATTCCACTTAAATGTAATGCTTAGGTAAGTGTCCTTTAATGTGAGTGTCGCTTAAAATCTCATTTGCGTTGCAACTGGACGACACTTCATTTGGTGGTAGTGCATCAGGTCCTAAATCATTCGATAATGTTATGACTAATGATATAGCGGGTGTATACTATCAAAGCTGAACATAGGGATTTAACATACTTTTTTTAACGTTTTTGCTGATTCCTGCTCGCCAATTTAACTTTGTACAACAAAGGGGTTGTTGTTTTTAATTTTTACTAGCTTATAGATTTCAAAAGGAACTCTGAAGAGCTGGTTCCAATAAGACCCCTGTTCCGTACATTTAGGCTTCAAGCTTAGAAATTTTTTAAATGGATCGCTTCCAAATCATTGGATTGGTAGGGGTTGTACTACAATTCACTAGTCAAATTTTCAAATAAACAATAAGAGAGAAAATATAAATAGGCTGAGGTCTAACTAGACCCAAACTGCCAACTAATAAAATTAATGAATCTTTATTAACTTTTAAAAATCTTGGCTATTTACGTATCAGTCAAAAAATCTGGTAATGTCATAATCAATATTTTAAATTAAAAACAATACCATTACCATTCCTGTAGCATGTTAAATTGGCGAACGATGTTAAATGTTCGCCCTTTGATAGTAGATATCCGGTAAAGTTGAATGATTATCTATTATGATTAGATGATTACTATCTAATAGGTAAATAATAACAACAAAAAGATGATACCACTCTATTCTATTGTATTCTAGAAGAACACACTTCAAACACTACCTGAAAATATTTGGTGCTACTAGCAATACATTTTTACCGGGCGATCAAAACTACAATAAATTCGAGATAGTCAAGAACAAACCAACACTTTAAAAATTTCAAATTTTCAAAATAACTGTAATTTTGATCGCTGTGTGCAAGTCCAAACGTCTATACATAAAATATTATCTACATTTCTACATTTGTCATTTATTACAACCTCGAGCAAAAAATAAGTGTTAAAAAACTCACCTGCAAATATCTGAGTTGTAAAGCAGCGGGTGAATCGCCAATAACTTCAGAAGCTTCTCTCAAAGCTCTCGCAGCTTTTTGTTCACCTTCGGCAGCGATGACTTTGGCACGTGCTTCACGTGACGCCTCCGCTTCTGCTGCCATAGCTCGTTGTAATTGTACGGGCAAACGCACATCCTTACTATAAAATATAACAATAAATAAAAAAAATAATCAAATGGGTATTATAGAGAAATTTATACATTTCAACTCGTTCGACGTTAATACCCCAGGAATCGGTTGCGTCATCCAAAAGAGCTTTCATATGTTGGGAAATACTTTCACGTTCGCTAAGGATTTCATGCAAAGGTCTTTGTCCCATTATGTTTCGTAGAGTTGTTTGAGCTAATAGTCGAGTGGAATGGTGGGCATTTTCAACGTTGGCGATGGAAACGGTCGCATTAGAAACTCGGTAATAAACTACAGCGTCCACCGAAACCGTCACGCTGTCTTTTGTAAGTACCTGTAATAAAATGTTTTATTTATTGTACTAATAAAATCAATATTCAAATGGAAAATTTATAAAAATTATGTAAAGCAATATCTAACCCATTTTCCAATGTAAGAGAATCAATAATATCAAAGTATTAGGTTTGTGCATTTGAAATTCAAAAAAATTATATATCTCTCTCTCAGTATCATATCCATCATGATGATATTTTGAGACGTTGTTATATTTTTATTAGTTGAGCAAAAAATGGCAGCTTTTAAATAAAGCTATGCTACCAAAATAAGCTTAAATCGTTTCAGAAATAGTTATAGCGCACAATGGCAAGGTTTATGACAATGTCGTCTCATCTAAAGAACCTTAAGCTTCTTTAAAATTCCAAATTTAGAGCCGTGTTTAAACGGTTTAGATGCAGAATAAATTGAATTTAGTATAAAATATGTACATATTTAATCGATGTTATATATTTTACAGCAAAAAGTGCACCACAAGAGCTCTCAAGTCAGCTATAAAAAAAAACTTAGATCACTTTTTCTAAGTCCACTGAGAACCTATGTAACACAGTATCAGCACGCTCACACTCCAAGTTCGGCTGTGCTCTGATAACAAGCAGTCGGTGGTTCTGGGTGCTAACGACTATTTACGCAATCGTAAAGTTGGGTTAGATAATATTAAATATTAGTCAAACGCAGCCGTTCGCAGAATTTCTAGGAGAATCCGATTCCATAAGAAGAAATAAGAGTTGCTCTTGCTATTTAATAAAATTTGTGTTGACGTCACTGCAGATAGGAGTGGGGGTTAAACAAAAGAGCGATTACTAAAAAAATCTAAAGTTGAAGTGTGCGAGCATTTTAGACTTGAGATGAACACCGTGTTACTCAAAGTATTCCACTAGCCGTGTTCGTACTGTATCTATACAAAAATTACTGCAAAATGGCTTATTTTTTTGGAAATGAATAAAGGATTTGTAACAGGATTTATACAAAATTGTAGGATCTTGCCCTGTGTTTGGAAAGGTTTTAACAGATTTATACCTTCGCAAGTATCCAATATGATTTATCTTAGTGCTTGGATTGAAAAAGTGTTGAAAATTTAAAACCAGTAGCAATAAATTATAAAATAGCAGATCAACCGCTCCTAAGGACTGATATACACAGCGGTGACCAAGCCTTTTTGTCCTTTTGTAAGCTACTGCTTTCCTAATAATTTTATGAAAAAAAGCTTTGAATAACAGTTGTGGGGAATAAAATTGTGCATCTAATCTAATCAACAAAATTAATTTTTGATTCTTCGTGATGTCAGAAATTAGATATAAATATGTCAAAAATAATCCAAAATAACGATGGCCATGGTTTTTTAAATAAATTTAATATTTGACAAATTAATGCTGTCACTGAACAAACGAAATATTAGAAATAAGAGGTGTCAAATCATTCTTCGTGATGTCAGAAATAAGATATAAATATGTCAAAAATAATCCAAAATAACGATGGCCATGGTTTTTTAAATAAATTTAATATTTGACACATTAATGCTGTCACTGAACAAACGAAATATTAGAAATAAGAGGTGTCAAATCATTCTTCGTGATGTCAGAAATAAGATATAAATATGTCAAAAATAATCCAAAATAACGATGGCCATGGTTTTTTAAATAAATTTAATATTTGACACATTAATGCTGTCACTGAACAAACGAAATATTAGAAATAAGAGGTGTCAAATCACAGATGTCGCTACAATCAATATTAGGTATCTCTATCAGGAAGTCAAATTTACAACTAATAATATTAGGACGTCGATAATGACAACATTTTTTTCGTTATAATAATAAAAATTATGTTGGGTTAAGATTTTACTTTGTCTGTCTAAACAGAAAAAAGTCCTTTGCTGGCAATTTTTCCTGCCTTGGCGGTAAAGTTAAACTTCATATTGAGTGACGCAAAGACGACTTTTTCTGACGTTTGAAGAAAAAAATATTTGTTTGTTTATAAGAATTTTATGATCTACAACTTTCATTTGAAACATTTTTTCTGATATATCTGGGAAAGCAGAAAATTACGCAAGTATGATTTTATATTCTAACCCTATGATGAAGATCCGGCATTTGTTATAATGTGAGTATTTAAAATAAAATGTTTCTCCGTTATCCGTTCGACGAAACTTTTACCAATTTCCCTATCCGTACTACATTTCAATGTGTATAATATAGTCACTGGATCAAGCGATACATTTCGAACGAGTTTTTCTTTTCTGAGTTTTGAGTTTTACAGTCGAAACCACTGAAACCGAACTCACGTCAAACTTATCTAAAACTTAACGTGCATGATATTATCCGAATTCATTCATAGTTCCAACCGCTTTATACAGTGGGTAAACTTCTTGAAAACAAACGAGATCCGTGGGGCTTTTATAGAGAAACCCGCTTGTTAACAAAAAAATACTTGATTTATTTGCTTTTAAAATGCTAAAAACTTATATAGTTTTTTATATAGTAGTATTTATTTTAAAATGCGTTTTTAATAAATACTACTATAGTTAGATCAAACAACTCAGCATTGTAGGTAACATGTACATTGTACATAGCTCTAATGCGGGCCATTCATGTTCGCACTTGCCTTGAGGCAGGCCTGCAGGCCAACAGTGTGCGCGCAAATATGAAGTGATACTCCACCACACACGATTCAGGTAAATTCGAAAGAATCATTTCACATTTGCGCGCACACACTGTTGGCCTGCAGGCCTGCCTCAAGGCAAGTGCGAACGTGAATGGCCCGCAATAGATGATGGTACCATGGTCCATGATACCGACGCTCGTTCTGTGGCTCTTCCAACAATTAATTAAGAAACATATTGAAACAGCCAATCCCCATTGAATTATATTTTAAATGTTATATTAACTAACACAACAATAAACAACATATTTATGCAAAATAATTATTATTAAAAATCACTTTACGTTCTAAAGGAACTTTAAATTAAATTATTAAAATGTATAACTGAAATCTAACCGAAGTGTACATATTGTTATTGAGATTTATCTAATATACGCTTTAAAACAAAATTATTTAATTAATTAGGAATTTATGACAAGGCACAATAGCTACTTACTTTATTAAGTAATTTTACGAAATAACCCGGCAATGTAAGCGCAGAGCAACAGCAGAGCACGTTAACCTTCCCAGAAAAGTTAAATTAAATTCGTATTTATAACAAAAGCAAAATTATTAAATTTATCGATCCACCATTTTTTTCCATTAACAACCTGAACGATTTTTAAAAACTAATCAGATTAGCAGCAGGTGCAATTTATCAATCGACGTTAAAAATTCATTTTCTTCATAATTAAATAAAACGACAAAAACAATAAAATCGTCAAAGGGCACAAAATGACAAATATTGATGAAAAAGTATTTTAATTTTATGTGATAAATCAGTCGGAGATTTTCAATATTTTACTTAAATTGAATAGTTTAAAGTTTTACTACACTAGAGTTGACTTTATTAGCTCATTTATATTCAGAGCTTTTGCAAAATCTTTACCACTGTCGACGCACTCCAAAGTTTCTAAGTGTGATGAAACTTTTAATGAAACTTTATATTATCCATCTGAAGCTTTTATTAGTAATATTGATGAAAATATAGTACTTATGGCACTCTGCTACTCCTTCATCGAGTGATACATCCATATTTGGACGTGGGCGACTTATCGACTCCCTTATTATAATGTGGCAAGTCAGCAAGTGTGTTGAATAACTCGATTTGGGGAACTTAGTTGGTAATAATTAATATCCATAATTCGGTATTACCCACCCTTCAAGAGAAGAGTGGTTCACTGATGGTTCATCGGAATAGCAGCTAACGCGCTAAAGTCACGTTTATTTGAGCAAATTTTAATCAAAGGTCAAATTTCTACCCTACACATACCTTTTAGGAACGACGGCAAAGAGCGTTCCCAACATTAGACAATTGAGTGTCACACTTGTGGAAATAAGATGCCCCACTTACCTACAAAGGAGATATTTAGCCTACGACTCCAACACCATTCGAAGAGGTCAGTGGACCAACCACTGTTGCAGTACCCATAAAGTAGCTCTATCAAACATAATCGCTTGAGGATATATGATGAGATGATGACTATAGAAGACCATATGTCACTAACCACATACCTATTACTCTGTTTCTATAAGCATCAGGAATCAATTTTTATAGAGTATCTACATCTCAATCAACCCTTATTTTTTTTAAATAATTTTGCTAACGTATAAATTGATTTCTTTTGTACTAGGAAAGATTCAATTGTGGAGGTAAATAAAAATATTTCTAGGACATGAATCAATATTCTTTTTGAACACTTCTGATTTCAGTAAAAAATTAAATTAAAAAATAGTAGAAATCCACATATTTTAAATTCAATGTTGAGCTCCGCATCCGCATATTTATATGCGGATATGAAGAGGATACGAGTAAATGCTCTCTAACCTTTCAACGTCCTAATGCAATTTTTTCCCTTTCTTTTTTTCTCTGCATGCTGATTTGCATGTACAATGTGGAAACCGTTTATAAAATTCGATAACTTAAAAGCCAACCTTCTTAAAAACCCTTACACACCGCTTCTCTGTTTCTCACTCATAAGTATAAACGTGGCCTGAATTTTTACGATTAATACCCTTTCAGGACGAATTTATCATTTTTTTGCTAAATCACCGTAAGGTGGTTCCAGTCAACGACTTTTAGGCTACTACAAATAAATTTATAACTCGGTGGTTCAAATCTGGAACCACTAGTCCTGAAAGAGTTTTAGTGGCATCGAATTACTGGAAATAATAGCTTGAAACTAAACTTTTGCTGATAGAAATGTTATGATTAGATCATGTTTAGGACAGTGTCAGGAATAATGTGGTAAGTTTTGGACTTCGAACTCGGGCGGCATCCTTCCGAAAAAAGCATTCCAAAGAACATTTACTCGTTTTCTTTAATTCCTCAACTTCTAAACATCGGATCGTAATAAAAATATATTAAGGGAAATTGACAGACGATGAATTCTAGACCAAAAATGTATAGTTTGGTTCAGCTTTGGAGATAAAACTGACGAATAGATATCTATTCCCTAAAGTGTTCAAAAACCGGTTTCAAACAATAGAAATGGTTAAGTTTTGGAATTTTATGGATCCATAACTAAGCAAAAATGAACCAGAAACTGGCCATTTTAGTATAATAAAGATAAAGTATTGAATTAGGTTTCAAATTGTGTTTGGATTTACCTTTGATGATATGAACCAATTTATTGAAATTCACCATGTTGAGTAAGTATAATTTTGTGCAACGCCGTCTAATAATATTTATTTTGCACAGTGCACAATCTCTATCTTAAACGACTCTTAATTTATAAGTTCTTTAACAGAAATTGTAATTAGGTAATAGCAAGTAATTAAAAATTCATTAGTTTAATGAAGTGCCTTCTTCTACCTGCTCTAATCATTAGAAGAGAACTTTAATTAATTAAAAAATAAATTCAACTCTTGCTATTTAATTTAAATATTTTATAAAACGAATTTTTAATCTCCTATAAAGGACGAACAATAAAAAAATAATAATTATGGAGAAGTATAAAAATTTACTTTTATGAAGTTGGTTAAATTTCAGTGTAGAATTAAATTAAGAGACTTTGAAGGCCAAGCAATTAGACCTTCATCCTCTTACGGTAGTCTTTCATTGTGACATTCCTTCAAAATCTTTAAATTTTCCAAGCCAAAATCTAATCTAAATAGGGAACCTAGGAGACCATGCAACTAGCCCTTTCGTCCTATCCAGCTTCTAGTATAACTGCTTTAAGTCTTTAAATATTCTTAAGCAAAGAAAGGCTAATGGAATTAAATCAATAGACCTTAGAACAGCATGCACCTAAGCCGTCTCGTCTTCTTAATCTTTCTTAGTAAGTCTGTTTCAAGGCTTTGAAATTTTTCCTAACAAAAAAGTCTAGTGGCGTTAAATCAATGGACCTGGACTGGGAAGACATTCAACTGCTCCTCTTGGAACTGTTTATTTATCATTGTAACTCCGCCTCAAGTGTTTGCACTGACAGCATTAACTGCCATAAACACATTCCTAAAGATATAAATTCCCCTTCTTCTATGTCCTCCATAAATGACTAGACTAATTTGACAGCCCCCAAGGTTCGTTTCATAGTTTTTTTCATTTTTAAACTTTGTGCTTAGATGATACATCTTGTATATTGATAATTGCTCTTCCACCCATTACAAAATTATACCTCAAACCCAAAAAAAATGTAAATTTTTGGATATACACTAAAAGGATTTCTATATCCATTATGCAAATTTGCATAAGGTAAGCTTTATTAAATTTAAAAAGCATATTTTCCCTTTCAATTTGAAACTATTAAAAAAATTTTGTCAACAGAACATTATGTTAAAATTATTGAGGGTGCCCTAACTCAATAACGATATATACCATTTACAAATTAACCACTTTGAAGTGGTAAACCAAAATCGTGTTTGCAGTTGATGTTAATTGAACTTCAAAATTAAACTATGTGGGTACTCGTAAATGGGTAACTCGACAGAAACTGTAATTTTATCGAATTCCATTAAATAACTCAACTTGCACTTTGTTAATTATCTTTGATATTATCGAGTGGTTGCCAAAATGTAAAATTAAAATTAAATGGATTTAAAAGCGGGGTCGTTATTTGCAAAGCTAGACTAGTAATTTGCGGCTCACTTTTAGGTCTGAGACACACGAACGTTTGCTTTAAAGCAGAATTTCGCTATACTGGTACCACGAGCGTTGGAAATATTCGGGAAAACGTGCATTGGTGAAAGCGAGACGGTGTCAAAGGTGCTTCCTCTTGTTACTTGGCGTTTCAATATAAAAATTTAAAACAGTCCTAAAATGAAAGTGCTGGTTGCTCTTTTTTTCTGTCTTCGTGGAAGAAAAAGTATGGTAAATAATCTACCATAATTCAACAACTACATTGGCAGCCACCGTAAGCCACGTAAAAATGTGAGGGTTGAGCAAACCACTTCCACTTCAAAAATAGTATATTAAGTATGAAGAACGGTAAGGTTGGTTTACCGGTCAAAGACAATTGTTTGGAGGCTGAGAGAATCGAAGCCTCCAATTATTGTCTGAGACCGCCCATTATATCCTAGCAACTAGTAAATTCAACTTACCTACATGAAAACATATGTAGTAAATAGCTTGAAATGACTGATCGTACAAAAAATACAATAACGCTGTAACGTCCGTCGTAACGCATTCAATGCACGTCAGTTTACCGCTCGTGTGTCTCAGACTTTTAAAATATTTATTTAAGTTTTTAAAAGAACGGTCATTTAAATAAATTTAAATAAATTTAAATAAAGAAAATTAACATACTTCTTGTGGAGGGATGTCATATGTGCGTGTTCGAAGATCTACTCTTGCGTACGCATCGATGCACGGGAGGATGAAAAATATTCCTGTAACAAAATAAATAAAAATTGTTATCAAATAAACTCCTTATGTGAATTTTTTTATACCTGGTCCTTTAGCTCCTCCAGATAACAGCCTTCCCAATCTAAATATAACAGCTCTTTCGTACTCCTGCACGACCTGAAATATAAAAAAAAAATATTTACCTAAAAAGTTACTTCAACAAAAAAATTCCTTTAAATATTTAATTTCGTAAAATTTTACTCTAATTGAAGAGTTTTTAAATTTTTGATTAACTCAAAACTCTCACATTTGGATGAATTTTAATAAGCTGGATGATTATGAAGAAAAATTCTTGTTCGAG
Organism: Malthinus seriepunctatus; assembly: GCA_963924605.1. Taxonomy (NCBI): domain Eukaryota; kingdom Metazoa; phylum Arthropoda; class Insecta; order Coleoptera; family Cantharidae; genus Malthinus; species Malthinus seriepunctatus. The sequence goes on along the minus strand of OZ004600.1, from coordinate 77,857,240 downwards.
TGGTTCAAGCTAAACTTTTAAAAATCGGACATCGTGACATCACAAAAAGTGTAGTTCTTTGATATAAAACCTTTAATTCAAAAATATCTTATAATTGTGCATTTAGCCATTTAAAGTTGTTCATAAAGATAAGATCGCATTAGTTTTAAACAAGACGCGCGTAAAAAGATCCTACAATCTACAGGGTGCTCTGAAAACACTCGTTCTAAGATTCAGGTTTTTCAGCAAATAAATCAAGTCTATAAGTACATTCCTCATAAAAACTGGGATTATCTACATCAGTAAAATATAATATTTGCAAAAAATACACTCAGCGGCACAATTAACCGCCACCCCTAAAATTCGAGATATTTTCCAGATTTATTTTTAATGTTGGTTATTTATAATCATATACAGGGTTATTCAAATTCGACCGGCACCATGGGGATCTCGCTTATTTGAAGAGATAGAGAAACGGTTAAATTAGTGCAAAGTTGCGGAATTTTAGGCCCATTAATAATCTGAAAAGAAAACTGCTCTCGCTGCTTTTGTTTTTGAGCTATTGACAAAAAACCCAAAAATCTAAATTTCGTTTTTTGACTTTATTTTCCTTATTATCAAAAATTTTAAAAATCTGACCCAACTTCTCCTAAGCCATTTTGTATTCTACACCCGATTCCGAAAACACATTTGATGTAAAACGTTTCGGTTTTCTGGAACCATCATCAACTTTAGTTTTTTAAATAGGCGCAATCTTTTGTTTTAGCACCATCTCATAGAACCTTTTTTGCTGATTTCAAAAATGTATATCACTTGAGTATTTATTTTTAAATTTTGTACTCAAATAAGCTAATTTGTTAATCAAAAATGAGGATCAAGCTGCTCTAGAATAAAAATAAAAGCCGGTATAACAAAACATAAATCCATGCTTCGATTACGACTAATTTGATTTCGTTATTTGTGTTTATTACAAAAATAACTGAGTAAACAATGATATTAATGTACTTCATAATTTAGGAAATAAAAACTTGAAAAACTTGTTAAAGGTGTTTAAATTTCAAAATCTCGGGTTGTAATCGAAGCATGGATTTATGTTTTGTTATACCGGCTTTTGTTTTTATTCTAGAGCTGCTTGATCCTCAATTGTTATTAACAAATTAGCTTATTTGAGTACAAAATTTAAAAATAAATACTCAAGTGACATACATTTTTGAAATCAGCAAGAAAGGTTATATGAGATGGTGCTAAAACAAAAGATTGCGCCTATTTAAAAAACCAAAGTTGATGATGGTTCCAGAAAACCGAAACGTTTTACATCAAATGTGTTTTCGGAATCGGGTGTAGAATGACATTTGTCAAAAAATCACGAGCCGTACGGCGAGTGATTTTTAATTAAATGTCATGAGCGAAATTGTCAAAAAGAAACAAACTTGAATACTTACAAGAGAACAATTTTGCCTACAAAATTTTATCTTGAGTGGTATTCGACATGACTATTTTACGAGAGAAAAATTAAGTCTATTTTCACTTAAAAAACTTATTTTTTACTGCAAAACGCAATGCGATGCATAAATGTCAGTTTGACAATGATAACGTCAAAAAAATTGTCGCTGAGATTCCATGTTGTTAGTTTTGTCCGTCGTCTGCGTTGATCTGTCGTAGTTTTTCGCTACTATCAAGTCATACCAATCGCTCAAAATCGTGCGATGAGATATGCTGTGAAAATAAGGTAGATGGCTCCACTTAAGGGAACATAGGAATTTATTTTACCGATAGTCAATTAGACATTTTGTTGTGACTGGTGGAAATTTCATATTGACATTTGGGACACCAATCACAGCACAGTTAAATACATCTCGTCCTCTATGAGAGGAGGGGTACAGTCGCTGTTTTCTGAATGTAGCTTTAATTTTGTCGTTGTCAAATAGACAGTGACAGTATGATGACATTACTCCAGTGTAAAACATGTTATTACAGTTTCCATTGTTCCCTGATGCACTAGCGCCTCTAGTTGCAATTTACTGGATTGGTATGACTTGATAGTAGCGAAAAACTACGACAGATCAACGCAGACGACGGTTTTGCCAATGTACTTGTTTTGTCACCTGAATACTTGATTTTATTGTCGCTATAATACACTCTAGTGAAATAGTCACTGAAAAACAAAATCATGGGTTAGAACAACAAACGTAAGGTGGGTTTTCGTTTAGAGAAAACTAAACTTTTCGTTTGCTCTCCAGTAGCAGAGCAATTGCTGACTAATATGGTTAGGTAATGAAAGTCGTCTTGTAATTCTTCGAACGGTTTAACGTCGAATTAGAACTTTCGGCTTGCAATCTTATCGACCACATCTTGTGTTACCACTCACGGCTAAATACCGGTATTGGTTTGTTTTCGTCCTCCAACGTTTTTATTAATTCTCCCAAATAAAACTTATACGACAGCACCAATTTTCTAAAAACTTTGTATTGGGTGTCTATGACCATTAATTGGCAAGTATTGGTGAGGACGATATTTCCGATCAGCATTAGACTTTCTCTTAATTTTAGGGGTATTATACAGCAATAATGAGTTGTTAATTGTGACCTGTGAGTGTAACTTAAAGAATAAAATAATATGGCTGAAATAGAAATTGAATCAGAGCATTTAAAGATCTTTAAGCCGGGTCTACATCAATAAAAATTTAAGTTGTACGTTGTATTTTAAAATTCAACATAAAGATTTGCTGCGCAATATTAAATCTGGTGAAGTATTTTATCGAGCACATAAATATTTATCTTATGTGTTGTGTTGCTAAATCCACGCCTGTGTGAACTCATAATCAACTCCACATCAACAAAAATTTCGACGCATACGAGAAAACTTATACCAAATATAACGTACAGTCAGCCTCACAATTAATGGCCACCCTGGCTATACGTCTGGCACGAATTGTGGATGCAATCATCATAAGACCCCCTACTTAAATTAAGGGGTAACTTTATTTTGCCAACAAGTAGTAAATCAACAACTCCCCTTCTGCCCTTTTGTCGTTGTTGGCTAATAAACACTCTGACGTGTAGCCAGGGTGGCCAATAATTGTGAGGCTGAAGTACAACGCAAAAGCCGTTATATTCGTAGTTCCGTGCTCGATCGTAACCCTATGACTGTACCATCGAATCTCTTCAAGGATGTAATAAACGCGTAGTTTAATACCGATAAATTAAACAGATATCTACAAATAAAATAAAATTCATTAGCCCTCTAACAAAAGGCGAGCAAATTATTTTTCAATACCCAAACCATTATAACTTTTATTATTTCCTAATCGCCTACCTAATTTTGGAAAAATAATTTTAATGTTAAAATGCCATCATTAAATTTGACTTGTATATTGCGAGCGCGTAATCAAGTTTTTTGAAAACATGTAAATTTAATGTCTTGCAACAATGTTATGCAATGTTATTATTTCAGCTTGACTGTATAAACACCTAATTACACAATTTTATTCACATACTACGTGATACTGTGGATGAAAACACATTCAAGAGAGAAATTAACTTCGTTGAATTTAAATGATGTTATTTTAAATTTCCCTTTTCGTTTTTCCAATTTTGTGTTTCGCATTTACGCAGTTTATCGAAAACGCCTTTTAGAATCCGTTTAAATATTTAAAAACTGGAGGTTTTACGTCTTTAACTTACGCCCTAGTATACAGTGTAGTCTAAAAAAGCTAAAGCTCTAAAAAAACGATTAACATTAGGTGCTTTCCATTTGTTGAAAAGTACAGCTCCGAACAGTTCCTAACTGTACCTGCTGAATATTTTGGTGTTCCATTTGAATTGGTACGACTAGTTTTGAACTGTTCGGAAATACCTTCCCCGGCCTCCTATCGTACCTACCTATTTTTTGGTACGAACTAACTGTTCTACTATTCTTTTTCGTTTGTCATTTGAAACATGGTACTTTAAGGTTATGTCACCAGTCCACAAACTGACACAAAAAAGAGCTTTCCTTTTGTTAATTTTTGGGAACACTTGGGTACAGTTCTAAACAGTACCACTAGTACAGTTCAGAAAATCAAATGGAAAGCACCTATTGTAGATCAAAACAACACTACGAAAAGCAAAGTTTCCAACAAACTGGCATTTTTATTAATTTTTCATATAATTACACAAAATATGTACTTGGAAAAGGCAACGTAAAATTAACATCATAAAGTACGAAAGTCAAATAAATTAACAGAAAGAAAATGCTAAAGAGACTCGAGTCTTAAACAGAATAATATCGTAGTGTAATAAAAGCAAAACAAAATGGAACTAATACAAAATTTAAATTAAAAGTAAGTTTGTAGAAGCAACGAAAAGGCACAATTACTGAAATTATGTATTTGTATAACTCAATTTCTATTTAATGATCTTAATCTTTTTCATGTTTGCAAAATCGCTATTTACTTAATTTTCAAATATTGCATACCTACGAGCTATAAATTTATACAGATGAATAATATATAAAAGCAAACCAAAAAGTAATGAAACTGTGAATAATTGACATAGAAACTAATGGCAATAATCTCGGCCTCGCAGTAGGTGGAATATTTACTTAGGTACCATGTTATATAGAACTGTCACATCAACATAACATACTAATTGTAGGAAAACGCCATCCTGAAATTTGTAAGGGTTTATTAACTTTGACAACAATTAGATTGACATAGTAAAGTTGGAAACTTTAATAAAAAGCTAGCGCATAAATCTTTGCAAAACGACGTCAGGTAAGCAAACATGAATTTTCAACAGTTAAATTGTACATTTAAACCCTTAATATTAAATTAAACTTGTTTCTCTGTCTCTCCTTGTAATTGAAGGAGGAAATTCACAAACATTCGCTTACGAATTTTTAATTTAAAATTTATTACCTACCAAAAGTTAAAAATATAAGAGGCATTAGCTAAAATTAACGAGACGAAGGGCAAACGTAAATGAAATAACGAGAAATGAAAATAAATCAAACAGTTTTAGAACCTACACACCCGATCACAAATGGAAAAACAAACTTTTCAAAAAATGGCTCAAAAGCCTCTGGTGTAATATTTTAAAGCGTATTTTTATATTTCGGTTCTGTAATAGTTAAAAAGTTAATAGTTAAAAGTACCAAAAGTTAAAAATATAAGAGGCATTAGCTAAAATTAACGAGACGAAGGGCAAACGTAAATGAAATAACGAGAAATGAAAATAAATCAAACAGTTTTAGAACCTACACACCCGATCACAAATGGAAAAACAAACTTTTCAAAAAATGGCTCAAAGCCTCTGGTGTAATATTTTAAATCGTATTTTTATATTTCGGTTCTGTAATAGTTAAAAAGTTAATAGTTAAAAGTACCAAAAGTTAAAAATATAAGAGGCATTAGCTAAAATTAACGAGACGAAGGGCAAACGTAAATGAAATAACGAGAAATGAAAATAAATCAAACAGTTTTAGAACCTACACGCCCGATCACAAATGGAAAAACAAACTTTTCAAAAAATGGCTCAAAAGCCTCTGGTGTAATATTTCAAAGCGTATTTTTATATTTCGGTTCTGTAATAGAGCTTTTACGACACCGAAAGCACAGTATCCTGAGTTTCGTTACTGGTTAAAAGATACCTATACTGTGCCGAATGTATAGTTTCGTAATATCTGAAGGCGTGTCTGATAAGCGTAGTCAAATATATTTTTTTAAGTTGGTACTATGTATTTTTTTAAGTGCCTTTTTTTACTCTCTCCGGGCCTGAACCGCTGACCTCGAGAATGAGAGCCCGCAGTTGTATCAACTAGGCTATACGGAAACTTCCACCAATTTTAAGTTCGAAATGTCTTATTATTAGTGAAATTACATCAACACAACAGATAGATACTATTTGGTGATCAGCTGATTTTGTGGTACCGAAAACTGTACTGTATGTGTGCATCTGTGCATTTATAGATTTAAATTTTTAATTTTATTTTCAAAAAAATTGATGAACTTTTAAAAACTTGTGAAACGAGTAAACGACGCCAAACTTTTAATTGTTTAAAAATATGACATTAACGTGCGAGAAATTTCAATAAGCAACATTTTTAATGCTCTTTCAGATGAAAACAAAAACAATCACATCAGACTGATTTCTTTGAAAATAAGAAGAAAATTTTTCAACTGTTTGTCTACAAAACCAATTTTAGTGGTCGAAATTTTATTCTTCCTTTACGTATTTTTGAAAATTAATTATAAGAAACTCCTATAAACTATTTTTGAACGTTAAAACTGGTTTTAGGGTCAACCACTAGACCACTAAAATTAGTTTTGTGGGCAAATAGTTGAAAAATTTTCTTTTTCTTTTTAACGAAATCGGAAGAAAAAGTGATCTAATGTGATTGTCTTTGTTTTCATCTGAAAGAGCATTAAACTTCCCACATTTTAAGAGAAAAATTATTGCGATACCACCAATTCCTCACAACCAATATGAAGAAGAAATTTTTAACCAAAAGCCAAATTTTAGCCGTTGTTCTAAATATTTTTGGACTCAATTTTCAACAGGGATTTGTTACTATATTAGCTACAACTTCCTAAAGTTTCATACCACAACATTAATTAAAACTCAAGTTCTCTATAAAAAACTACGACCCACCAATGACGGCAGTTTTAATTTTTTTTTAGGTTAGAAAATTAATATAAATTATTTTAACCCAGGCAGTTTTAAAGAGAGATTCATTACAAACACAACGAAAATTTTTTGTCCCGAGCCGACCAAAACAAGCGTAGTTATTCAAAAAATAGTGAAACGGAAACTTGAAAAAGTCAAAATTTTACACCAAAGTCGAAAAATAACCTTCCGTGCCTTCCGGTCAAAATTGGTTTGAGACATTTTATTCACAAACTGTCAGGAATAGTTTCGACCGATTAAGAAAAAAAAATTGCTGTTACAAAAAAAGTTAGATTAACAGTATAAATTTTGGTTGGTTGACTACACTATACATAATCGCCTTGTGAGTGCTAGACAGCGATATCTCAGAAAATTTCTAAAATGGGATTAATGGCAAAATAGATTGATTTATCAAAGCAAAATAAAAAAACTCAAAAAATTAAAATTACGTCGGTTTTTAATAGATTACTTGGCGTAACATTAAGCAAACAAATAAATTTTAAATCAATTTTGGCCTATGAGGCAAAAAAGTCACCCCTTTACATTCAAAATGACTACTTCAGTTGTCACCTTAACAATAATATTGATAAGATATTAAAACGAAAGTGAGATATCAAAACAAAGAATCGAATTTTCTGCAATAGTTTAAATTATGAGTTAGTAGTCTTGCACTAACAAGGCGATATGTATAAGTTTTTATTTAATTTTTATTTCAATTCAGTATCATTTAAAATGAAAAAAAAATATTTTTACCATTTTAGAAGTATTGTTCCTAGGTTTTTTATAATATTACTAGTTATTAAAAAATTTTGTTTAATTCGTTTTAAATCGTTTATTTAATTTATGCATCTTTTAATTTTTGTTTATTTTTATAAAAGTGAATTTTGGTTATTAAAATGAATTTTTTTTTGCTAAAATTATAATTAGTATCCAGAAAAATTACTAAATATTTGAAATAATTTCTATTTGCAATAAAAAAGTTGTAAAAAATACGTTAAAAAAAATTAAAACTAAGCACGGTCTGTGAGACCGACGTTAGTATGGATGTTATATGCTGGTACGTTAGTACTGGAAGGTTAACAAATATTTTAATTTTTAATAACAATTTATAGAAAAAAAATATAAAATCTTAAACGTCAAAAATTTGAATTTGAATTTGACAAATTAGAAAAATAATGACAGATAGTGACATAAGTCAGGGGTGTATAAATGATAGGGTCTGTTTATTCGTGATTAAATCCCTCGTTTAGGGTAATCTGATTGGTTGTTATTATATGAGGGATTTAATCACAGCTAAATTTAAAAAATGCTAGCTTGAGTTTCGTCAGTATGAAGTAGCTGTCATTGGTCATTAATTATAAAATAAAGAAATCTGATTGGTTGTTATTATATGAGGGAATTAATCAAAATAATTTCATTTAATTTAATGACCAAAAAACTTAGAAAACAATCAAAATTTTCTTTATTTTATGCAGTCAATTAAATTTCGCATGGATTGAAAAACCAACGCAGAACCAGAAATTATGAATTTCTCCTCAAAATGAAGATCGCAAATTTGCTTGTTGCGAAGTTCTGAAAAAATGAGGAAAAATTACATAAAATTGGTTAATTGATTAACTCCAACCACATTTCTGATTTTTTTTCTTTCAGGAAGTAGTGGGTTTTCCTGAAACCCCTGCATTTGGTTATGAATGTAACAACGCTTTATCTTATTTATCAAACACTTCATTTTTTGTTCGTATAGAAATTGTAAACTTTTCAAATTCACTGTCTTAATATTAACCTATATCCAATTTTAGTGACAGTTACTTGTCAAATTTAGCGACCATCTTAATGTTAACTTATATTTCATTTTTGTGACAGGTACTTGTTTGTCAAATTTACCGGCTGAACTGTTAGTTTGTCTTGCACTAACTTACTCCAAACTACTCCTGCTTTTGACGAGGAGTAGGTAATGCAAAGTATGTTTTTTAGTCTTGCACTGGGTGCTCGGAACCATGTTCGTTTCCACATTTCCTACTCTTCGTAAAGAGCAAGAGTAAGTTGTACTGAGTTGGAAAAATTTGGAGTGAGTTAGTACAAGACAAACGAATATACCTACTTTTATCTCGTGGTGTACTTGAAAATCTATGGCAGCACTGACCACGCCCCCTCATCTAGCGAATTTCCTTTGTGGGACTGTATATTTAATTGAGTCTAGAAAATAGTGTGTTTGTATGGATTTCTAATTAGCTTTCACAATCACAATCGATATATTTTTCGGAGTTCAAGGATATAATATGTCATACTTGATAGTTTAACGTTTAAAGCTTTCCCGGCGTTGAGTGTCCGTACTTGACATTATTATACAGGGTATTTGAACTAAAAGTAGCCACTCTTCGTCTCTCAAAATTATTTTTTGTTTCAAAATGGCTTAGATACTCTTTTTCTGTAATAATGAAACACGTGTTACAAACTTCTTAGCCTCTAAACAAAGTTCTAAACTTAAGCACCTTGTATATGTATTTATAAAAAAAGATTGGGCTAAATATTTTGATTTTGATGCTTTCTACTAGCATAAAAAATATTAAGTTTAGAGCTTTGCTCAGAAGGTCCTAATCTGCAACATACTAAAATTTTAGAAAAATCAACTGGGAACCAGTTTCCATAAGGATTGAGGGAGGTCCTTCTGGCTGTCTCATAAAATAATAAATTGAATCACTAAAAACACAAAAATTTCCGTCTTTTACTGTTTACTAATTATTGCATTCCATTGAACCAAACCTCCATGTTGAGAATCATACTGTCGATTGGTCCAAACCATGTACCTATTTTAATTTTTCAAGTAGGCTGATGCTCATTTGTTTTTATGATAGTCTTGTAATGAGACTTTGGTGGTTTTGGAAGTTCAAAATCTCATCAGAGGAAAATATTTTTCTACCTTATTGGGGCTATTCCTCCCTATGTTTGTGTGTCAAAGATCATGTTGACATTTGGATATTCTGTGTCGTCTAGTCGGTCGTCTCTGGTCTGGCATCTCTTGCCTATAAATAGCACATAGTTTTAACGTTGGTGACGCACACTTGTAATTCAAATCAATTTATACTTTATTGATCGTGGCGTTAAAATATTGTCATATTTGAGTTGTAGTATTATAAAAAAAATCAAAAAAACTTTGTTAATAGGTAATTTTATCAAAAAGTGTTAAATTCTTTAACTGAATACAATCAACAATCAATCAACCATTTATTACTATAGAAACGAATCACAACAAATTCACCAATAATACCTGACGTCAATGTTAAAACTTAAAAGTATTCTCATTCACTTCATATTTAACATTTTTACCTTTATTAATAACTGTTTTACTTTATTGTATCGATTTCCTTTTAATTTTGTTGAATTGTTAATAAACTCCCAATTAAAGAGTACAAATTCTATTTTCAAAGTAAAAATGTTCACGACATGTTTTTTTTATTTGAAGTAAAATCGATAACATTATTATTTTTAGTACTGGTATTTCTTGTTTACATCTTTACCTATACATGAGTTACTTGACTTTTATGTTTTATTTGTTAATAAATGATAAATAATAAATATACGATAGAAAGGTGAACCGGCGTAGTAGGCGACGAGAATAAATTTTTAACAAAATGAATGAAATGTGCTGTAATATTGAATGGACGTGCGAAAACTGTATAAAAAGGGAAATTTTGAAATAAAAGGTCTTTAGGGATGGAAGGTTTTTTGGCAAAAGTGTGCATTTAATAAATTTTTGAAATTTTTGGATGCGAAAGTTGTTGTTTTTTTAATAGTAGTTTATGATATACGTGTTGAAAGGGATGTTTCATTTTGTAAGTGTGGAGAAAATTACGAAATAAGCGAAGCTGCGAAGCGAATGGAGTAACTCCACGAACAAAATAAAATCACTTTTAACAGTTTTAACACAAATAATATCATACAATTTTTTTTATATTTTGGCCTTTTAAATAAAAAATCGTAACAAATTTAAAATTTTAAAATTGATGTTATTTTTTCTTTAGTTGGTACTTCTGTTTATAATATAGGTACAACTGACAGTACTGAGATTACAAGTTTCAAATTAATTTTTTTCATCTTCAACAATAGCTGAAATATTTTGGATAGAACATTTGTCGCATTTTACATGTTAGAACATGTAGAGCACGGTACCGCATGCACCAAAAAGAGCTATACTTATTAATTGAAGTAAATGCAAAAATCTCTTCTGTTCTTTTTGTTATCCTATTTCTATTCAAGACAAGTGGAAAAAAATAATTTTTAACTAAAAAATTTAAAAAATTTTGAAAAAATATTGAAAATTTTTAGTTACTGTTGTAGTAACGTCGGTCTCTCAGACCGAATTCAATTATTATAATTGAACCATTACAAACTTATGCTTGTAAACTTCAAAAAAATGTGTGAGAGCATTTAGTTTAAAGGTACTGATAACCTCCCAACCGTAGCAGTTCGTATTTCAAAGATATTAATAAAAATAAAACTCGTCGGTCTGTGAGACCGACTGTTAGTACTGAAAGGTTAATAAATCGTAATTCATAACACCCTGCAGCAAACCACAAACATAATTTTTTCCATGACCTACTTGTTTTGCGGGAAAATATGTAACTTTGGTTTTTTAAATAGAACACCCTGTATATTTTTATAGAATCGTATTCTAAATCAATTTCTCTTTACAACGATGTATCACAAGTACCATTTTGTTTTCAAATAATTATGCCCAATATTTCCAAAAAAGGACAATATGAGAGTTGTAGCGACTCTTGATTAACATTAATTTATTTACTTTTTAACAAACTAAGAAATTTCGGAACAAACTTTAACACGTAATGTATTATAATGATTGTTCAGATTGTCCACCATGGAATTCAACAATTTCTGGCCCTCTTTGACTATGTTTTCTGCATCACTCATCCTAAAAAAAATTTTAAATATTGGAAATAATTAGAAAGCAAAATGGTACTTGTGATACATCGTTGTAAAGAGAAATTGATTTAGAATACGATTCTCTAAAAATATACAGGGTGTTCTATGAATTCGATCAAGTAAATTACGGGCAGCTAATTTTTTAACAAATGTTACAAAAAAGCTACCCTTAATTTACTCGATTAAATTCATAGCTCTCGGGATATAACCTATGAATATTTGTATACCAACAAATTTGAATTTCGCGGGTTTAGCCCGAGTACTAAACCTCATTTAGCCGAGTTCAACCGACGAGTTTAAGTTACGCACGACAATCGCTAATGGAGCTGAAAACAGTGCTCATTTTTTTAAGATGGGGTTTACACTTACATAGTTACGATTAGACAAATCTTTTTCCCCAATATTTAAATATTTAATGAATAATACGGAATATTTTCCATCTCGCAAAAATGGTTGGTGGAGGCTGTATTAATTAATGTTTCTGATAGTCACAAGACGGTAGAGCAAACTCACGTTACAGATTTTCGATGAAATATTTAAAAATATCTGAAGATTTTTACCATCACAAAATAATTTGACTGCTTCTGTTTTTTTTTGAAATTAAGAATGAACTGTTTTACCAATTACCACCACCGATTTTCACAATTCTTTCATCTACCTGAAAGCTGATTTAGCATTTCAGTTATTTTTCCAATATGGGGTTCACTAATGTTGCATGGCTATGACGTTATTAGTAACTAGAAAAGCAAGTTCCTAAAGTGTAATACACCGTAATACGAGTGTAAAAACAGCTAAAATGATATTATCACGTAAGCAAAAAATAGTTTCGGTATGTAAGGACTTGATAAAACATGAAAATTTTCCTAGTATGGCAACGCTTTTACTTTTGTGAACAAGTGTACACTTATATTAGAAACAATGTATAAGTACACATACTAAAAGGCACTTCACTGGAAAGGCTTGCGTTATAGAGCACGTAAGGCAGTTAGGAAAGAAGAGAGATGGAGCGTTTTAGAGTACGACGAAAGACTAGTTAAGTGTAGATATTAATAAACGACGCATTAAAGTTGAGTATCGCATTAAAATATAATTTTTAATAGCTTAACACTAAATTTGTGTGAAGAGCATCATCAATGGAATAGTTTTAGGGGATTGACTTTTACAAAACATTAAAAATTTACAAAGCGCAGAGCATGTAACAAGTTCATTGATATACACACATTGCCTTAAATAACTAATTGCACACGTACAACACATTGATGGAAATGAAAACAACTAATACAGAATATGAGATGGGGGATTATTTAAGTCTCAGAGTAGGTTCTAGTCAGATTAGTCAGTAGTTTTGTGCAGAGTTGAGAGTCAAGCGCCAAGGGGAGATTTCATTGTTTATATTATAACTTATTCATTATATCATTATACAAGGCAGTGGCCACAGCTCTATCATAGGGATTTCACATGTAAAATCATTTATACTAGAGTAATTTTCGACTTCCTTAATTATTATTTTAGGCTAAAACGCATGAAATAAAACTTGTAGGGCATAAAATTCTACATCTAAATCAATAAACATGTCTGAACTATACCTCAAAGTAGGGAGGGATAGCAATGCGTTTTTTTTTTAATTTTGGACAAATTAGAAATTTTTTATCAAAATCTATAGTTATTTTGACTTAATTTTCTACATTTTCATATCTAATTTCTGCTATTCCATAGTGTTTAAAATTAAATTTGTTGATTGATTTGGATGTAGAGTTTGATACCTAACAACTTTTATTTAAAGTTTTTTTACCTAAAATAATTAGAGAATTGGGAAATTACAAAAGTATGATTTTACATAGCAAATCCTTATAACTGAAAGTGCTAAAAGAAATGATTACATGATCTCTCTCTGAAAGAATGAAATAAAACTGTTAGTTTATTCTATGGATTATTAAACAATCCTTAAACAATAATGGAAGATTTCACAAGGCATGACAATAGCAAAGTTTCAATACTTTTCTTTCATACAATATTTACGTAGTATTTAACAGTTATCTTCACTATTATCTAACTTTGACCACAGTTTTCTTTGTGTTCATAAGCTTACGTCAAATACAATCCAAAGTCGTGAGAATATAATCGCAGAAGTCTCTGACTTTCAAGAAATTGCAGATAACAAAACTAAAGTGATATACCAAATACCATTTCGACCGTAATAACGAATTCATGCGTTGAACTACGCATCACCGTCTTGTATAGAACATCATAAACCACTGAAAAGACTAAAATTTCCTTCAACTAGGTCAAGTCACCTTTTTTTGTACAAACTTTTTCAAGGTGTTTGACAACCCTAGTGACCACCTTTTACCACACGTTTTAAATTCTAAACTTGGATTTCATCGACAATAAATTGCATTCAAGTACAAAAGATAACTTGAAAACTCGAGAAAACACTTTTTATAACAAGATTGAGTACTTTCAAACCGCATATTTATTTAACAGTTGTTTATTGTTTTTATGTGTTTGCTGAAAAACGTCAGTTGACATTTTATTGAAGGTGTGCTCTTATACTCTTACATGTAGTGTGGAAAGCACTCAGGGACTACATTAAGGAACTGAAAAACTAATCTCATTAAAGAAAAACGCCTTTAGAGCTATTATTTTTCTTGTGACGTCATCTATGTTCTAGTTCTTTGTTTGTGATATCTCTACTCTTGAACAAGTGATGTCATAACTAAATTTTTAATGTTTTCACTCGGCAAGCGTTGCTTGAGAATTAACGATAATCTTTTAAATAAAGGTAGTGGTGTGGATACTAGAATAACAAATGTAACTGGCTGACCAATTAAAGATCGGAGCGGAGACAACATCCAATTAAGCAAGTCCAATGGTTGTAGGTAGACAAACGAACTCCTTGGCACAATAAATCTCAATGCTCGAGACCTCTCTATAAAGAAAGAGACCACTGAGTTCTATTGTACGAGGGAAAATCACGGCCTTTCTGAAAGCAAAACGGAAACAAATTAATTAATAACGCAGATAAAAATGACACGAGGAAAATCACACGCGCGCCTGTTCACCTCGAAGGTGAAACGAGGAATCTCTTATCAAAATAGAGAAGGAGCTTATATTGAAGATCTGGCGACCAACTCGGATCCACTCGACAACCAATAGAACGCTGTAACTTGGATTGTACTAAAGAGAAACGATCACTTAATACGTTATAAGATTTATTAATTAAATTAATAACTTTTTAATTAAAGGGCGGGCGATGGTAAAACTTAACTCATTAGAGGCACACAAAAATTACAAGCACGTCGGTACAAAACTTAATAAAACTTAATAATAATTTTAAATTAAATCTAAGAGTTAATTTCAAAATTAAACGGAATCTCTAGCTGTTCTAGTTGCCGAGTTACAGGGAAATCAGCTGTTATCAGGTTATCACTGATAACGCTGATAGTACAATAGGGAAAATTCAAATTAAATAATTCTGGTACAATCTTGATGAGATGAGACTCAAATGACTGAGCTTGAAACACTGAACACGGGCATCCAAAATTTATTTCCATTGGGATCTCAGGGGTGACGCTAGCACAACGATACAAAATTTCCAGGATCCGGATAAAATTCTGCATCGTTACAAGTAGGTACCCTTGAAGTTGCGCAGTAGTTTTGTACTATGCACTGGGCTCTGGAAGCCACGCCTCGCGGATATTTGGTCACGTGGTAGCCTATTCTTTTGTTGGGACTACTCTACCTATAGAACACTGTAGGTAGATTTTTCATTTTTTTGAATTTTGTATTTTAAGAGACGGGAAATACCAAAACAGAATGACGCAAGTACCAAATCCTAATTTTCTAAAAATCGCTAGAGGGCACCACTTATGAGCAACTCGTCTTCGTTTTTCTGTAATAACTGTTTTGTCAAAACATTTTTCATTTTTATGAAATGTTATACATAATAAGCAAAATATAAAATATACTACGACAGTTTTTGCGATGCGACTTTGGCGAACTATTGTAAATATACTATTCTGAGATGTCACAAAGCTACATCCCGATATTTCCATCTGATTTTGAAATATTCAGAAAATACACTCGCGTGGGCCCAGGGGGATAAGACGCGCTTCATGGAGGATTAAAGTAGTACTTTATCTACACTTGCGGTTAAAGTAATATTTGATGTACTATTGTTAGTGCTAAAAGGCACACTTTAAAATCTGCTATAGAATAAAAAAAATTACGCCTCTAAAAACACAACGAATTCTGGGCATTTCAAGGTATATTTTTCAACCCCTGCGAGGCACGGTTTCCTGTTTAATTTGTCTAAGACTTTGCAGGGTCTTATATGGATAAATGGAGGATAAACTCAGAGGGTAAGAAAATTCAAATTCCAAATTGTATAAATAAGGACTACCCTAAGAATGGAGTGGGCTTTAATAATTTAATATAAAAAAAAATGAAATTGTTGAAATATCATTTTGACTGTGATGAAATGCTCATTATAGAAAACAAAATTAATTATTCAACAAGTAATAAAGCTGATTCCAACTTCCTACTTTCAAGCCCTCGGCTCGCTCTCTTTATTATTCATGCAATATTATAAAAAAAAAGTTGTGTATTTAAACGATCGATGCACTTACTTCTACTTTCGTGAAATGTAGCTTATGTTTAAATCATTCTTACAGGTGTTTATTTTGTATACCGAAATGTATAAGGAGAATACAAAATTTCTTGACATATTTTTTGAATTTCTAAACTTCGTTCGGAATAAAATTTTTAATTCATCACACGTAAAGAAATCCCCCACATCTCAAACTTTTCGCGAATGTTTACAGAAAGCACAATTTACTAAATTTAACAATAATTTGTACTCGCTTTCTACTTGTGGTTTGATTCCTACAAACATTTTCTTAACATTATCAAATAAGATTCCCAATTAATTTACACGTGTATAATTAATTATCATATTTGAAACCGCTCAGGGCTGGACTGGGCCTGTGACAATGAAAAAAATGTATTACAAAAACTATGAGATAAATTGAAAAATTCAAAATTATAAACCTGGACTATCAGATTTCCCGGTACTAATTTTTTTTCCTAGTCTAGGCCTGGCTGCTCATCAGTCGGAATGCGTGATAATGTCAATACCAGCCTTCTACGCGTCCGTTTTAAATGTTGACACGGAAGCAATTTATAAACGCTCGTCTATTACCCTACCCATACATCGTACGACACCGTTAAATATTAGACATATAAATTTAAACTAAGACAACAAGCTTTCAAAAACGGACCCGGGTTCTATTAAACCAAAGCTTATTTTAAAAAATTGATCAACTTCTTGAAACAAAAAGTTTTTAGTTTAAAACCTTCGAAATACCGAGTAGGATACGGCATGCGGTAACAGACTGATGAAAGTGTCAACAGATGAATTTTAAATGAAAAAATGTTCAACTCAGAGATGAGGTAGTTTCAAATCGTGAACTGAATTGAAAGTATAGAAAATTTGAAAATCTTTAGATCGTTAAGTTTTCAAGCTTCTAAAAGCTCTACTGTAGTTATGATAACTAGTTTACTGCCTATAGTGCCAAATGGAACCCACTATCTTTAATTCTTGGAAATATTGTCATCTGCATATCTCTCTTTATGTAGCACAAGAACTTATGAAATTTATTTCCACATACTAACTGCCAAGAACTATGAGCTAATGAGTCCCGAAATCGCTGTTCGACTACTAAGAAATATTTAAAGCTTACCCATAACCTCAGACCAATAATCAAGATGGACATCGCTATTTACAATTTTAATTGATACCAACATATTTTTTTATTGTAAACATTGTAAAGATTAGCTTCGAAACGAACGAGTACGAACTATCACCTTCGTACTATTACAACTGGATATTTCGTGTTCATAGTGTATGTTTATTTACGTTTCGTACAGGATATTTCCTAACAAAGTGCGTTTTTACTGTTCTATTGTTCTCATAAATTTTTGATTCTACCACGCTATTCATAATATGTGGGTGCACATATTATGATGGACAATCTTATTATTGGTCTGAGTCTTAGAATATAAAGAACCAAGTACGAGCTTAGCAAATGTTGTCTATAGGAGAAAATGCGACGGAAATGCCATTTAAAAAAACTATGGATGTCTCATTTATTGCGCCAAGTTTTCATTATCACTGGCTGTCATGATCTTTCCTTTCAAGTGGGCGTACAAGCAACCATTTCTATTTGAGAAATTGACCTGAAGTCGCTATATTTAGAAGACCATTGCATTCACATACGATTACCTGGAATGCTCTTTCCTGTTAGAGTAGCGGCTATTTATTCAATGGTCTAAGCCCATAACGGTAGTTAAAAATCAGCTTAGTCGATTTCACGTGTCTTTTTAAGCACAATCTTGATCATAAAAAATATAGTGATAAACTAACTACAGTTTCCTGCAAAACAGGAGATAATTTCAGTAGCTACCACTAAGGTGGAGAAGAGAAAAGCTCCAGAGAAAATAATAAATTTATGAATAGAATAAATGAATATGTATAGGCACCATTACAAAAATAACACCGATGAGCAATGACCACATAAAATTTATTGCTCTATCTATTTTTACCTCAATGCTTTTCAGTGAAAATCGTAAATAAATGTGAGCTCGTAACTCGTACATACTGCTTACGTCCTCCTCCATCAGATATTGGATCAGTTACAAACTCATGAAGCGTTTCGTAAAGTTTTCATAACAAAGACAACTATTGTACTTGGAGAATTTAAAAAAGATATGTTCCTAGTTTGTGCCTGAATCTTTAAGGCCGAATTCTACATTACATATCATCCCCAGGATTTAATTTCAGTCTCAGTATAATCCGATTCACGCTATTGTTAAAACCTCTTTAAACTGAGACAAAAATTAAATCCTGGGAATAAATATGTAATGTAGAATTTAACCTAAGACAATGGGTCCATTCACCGGACGTAACAGTTGTGGAGCAGCTACCAACTGCTAAATCACTAGCGCTAACTGCCGTGCGGTAATTTTGTTAAAATAACAGGTATCGAGATAGTTCGACATAACATAAATTAAATGTGCTCGATAAAATGTCGGCCGCTCCGTACACGTTCCCAAAGCAGGGGTAAGGCACCGAACGATTTGGTAGCTGCTCCACAACTGTTACGTCCGGTGAATGCGCTCATTAACACGATACATGCCGAAAGTTAAATTACTGGCTATACAAGGTCTCATCAACCGAGATTTTACTGAAAATGTTCACTTTGATTGAGATCATTACATCATCGTTACCTCACAATGCAGCTTCAGCCACAATGGATGATTACCAATAGTGATCTAATTTAGATAATGTAAAATGGAGCTCCAGCGTAGGTTCCAAGCTTAGGGTTGCTAAGATTCATCTGAAGCAGTTACCGGTATATGGTTTGGGATCTACTAACTTAAAAATTCTCTTTTTCTATAGGTAACGGTAAAAGAGAGCTCTCTTTTACTCTTTTAAAATTGAGAATTTTCGCTACTACCAACCCTATGTCTTCACTCTTCAATGCCCATGATTACTGTCGACCAGAAATCTATCGATATGTTCACAAGATGGCGAAGTAGATAGAAAATAGAAAAACAAATAATTAGTTTTCTTACAATTACTACAAGATGATAAATGAATTATCATGGACTAGAGAGTAACTAGAAGACAGCTGTACAAGAGAGCTACAAATGGAAGCACTTGAAGTCGACTTTGTTCATCAATCGGCGTAATCCAGACAAAGAAGAAGAAGAAGAAGTTCACAACGTAACATTCTTAATTTTTTCACTTTATTTGCAAAGCCAACCTATTGGCCAACAGACCCGAACAAAGTACCTGCTCTGATTGACTTTTATATTAGTAAAAATATATCTGCAAATTATCTTCACATAGAAGAGTGCCAAGACTTATGTTTTGATCATTGAGCGATTTTCGTAACATTAAGTGAAAATATTATTCAAAAAGAAAATAACCCAATGCTGGTTAACAGACATACTGACTGGGAAAGCTTTAAACTTACGCTTGAAGAGAAAATAACTCTAAACGTACCACTCAAAACAGAAGAAGAGGTGGACAGGTTTGTGAGGGATATCCAGGACTCGGCTTGGAGGAACACTCCCGAAATTAGAAAGCGTCTAAAAGGGAACAATTATCCAAAAGAAATAAGAGAACTAGTTGCGGAAAAAAGAAAAGCAAGAAGAAAATGGTTTCAAACTAGAGCTCCAATGGATAAAACTCACTTAAATAATCTCACACAACAACTGAGAAGAGAAATGCAAAGTTTAAAAACTGAGTCAATAAGACTCGTAATAACACTACGGATTATTCACTCTGGAGGTAACCAAAAGAATAAAAAACCTATTATGCAGATACCGCCAATCAGAAACGAAAATGGAAGCTGGGTCAGAAGTGCCGAATAAAAAGTAGAATGCTTTGCTAAACATTTAGAAAAAATCTTTCAACCACATGACATACGGGAAGAGGAAATATTCGATGTTACCGTAACGCAAGAAAAGGAAACAATTAAACATAAACATGTCTCTCTCGCAGAGGTTACGAGTGAAATCAAAAATCTCAATCCAAAAAAAGCCCCTGGTTTTGAATTAATATCAGGTGAAGTGTTAAAACAGATTTCAAAGAGAGCAATGATAAAGCTTACCAATCTTATTAATACTGCATTTAGGCTACGATATGTAGCTAAATTGTGGAAAGTTGCCGAAATAGTTATGATACCGAAACCGGGTAAACCTCCACACGAAGCTACATCTTATCGACCGATATCGTTACTACCCATCAACATGTCTAAACTTTTGAGAAATTACTTCTAAGAAGAATACAACCTATTATAGAAAGAAAAAATCTCATCCCGAATCATCAGTTTGGTTTCAGAAATAAACATTCTACGGTAGATCAAGTCCATAGACTAACTAATATTATCGAAAAAGCATTAGAAGAAAAAAAAGTTTGTTCTGCTGTTTTCCTTGATGTGGCACAAGCTTTCGTAAAGCTGTGGCATAAAGGTCTACATCTAAAATTAAAACAATTCCTTCCTAAACAGTATTCGGATATCTTGAAATCTTACTTAACAGAAAGATACTTTCGGGTTAAACAAGAGGATGCCTGTTCTAGTCTTATACAGATTGGAGCTGGAGTACCCCAGGGTAGTGTTCTGGGACCTGTACCTGCTCTTCATCTGTGACCTACCAAAATTAGAACATAACGCAGTCGCCACCTTCGCTGATGACACTGCTATTCTAGCTGTGGACAAAAGCAGTGAAGAAACAGCAGATAAATTGCAATCAGCAATCAATAAATTCCAAAGTTGGACCAAAAAGTGGAAAATAAAGCTGAACGAAACCAAATTAAGTCACATTAACTTCACTAATAAACAAATACAACACATCCTTTATTAACTATGAATGGACCATATGCCAACACAGCTAAATATATTGGCTTAACATTTTATAGTAAGCTTTGCTGGAAAGCCCACGTGAAAAAGAAAAGGGAGGAATTTGACATAAGATATCGTAAAATGTATTGCTTTCTAGGAAGAAACTCCGCATTGACAGTACACAACAAGCTACTACTATATAAGCAGATATTGAAGCCCGAGGGGTAATTCGCAGGTGGCATTGTATGGCATTGTTTTGGCATTGTGTGGCATTGTTTGGCATTGTGTGGCATTGTTTGGCATTGCGTGGCATTGTTTGGCATTGTATGGCATTGTTTGGCATTGCGAGGCATTGTTTGGCATTGCAGTATATTTTTTTACTTTTACCTAGTTTTTAATTTTGAACTTACTTAATTAAGTAAATTACATGTAATTACATGTAAGTAATTAATTTTATACTCGAAAAATATTAATTTTTTTAAATGCAATTTTGCGACGTTTTGAATACTGAACACTATTCAATTCCGTTGAAATTTGAGTTTTGACACTTTAGAAAATTTCAACCCTAATTTTTTTTATAAAATCGATAGGTACAGGGTGTAACAAAATAAGACGATTATTTTGAGCGCATTATTGCAAAAGGCCAAAGTAATTTTTACTACGTCTTTGATACGTCAAATCGATTTATTCAAAACCAAACATTTTCCGATGATTTTCATTTTTCTACCCCTTACCCCCTTCGAGCAATGACGTCACCAGGATTTTTTTAAACAATAATTCATTTTTTCTTGTGGAATCGGATAGTACAGTTTGTTATCGTTACAAGTTCATAAAAGGATTTTTTGAAATTGCACCCCTGAAGAGATATACAAGGTGTTGAAAAGTTTTAAGGTATTTTTTATTAATCCCAAACCGTTGGTCCTAGAAACACGAAATTTTGGAACTGTATTCCTCTGACGAAATAAGCGAACACCCCTTAAAGGATTTTTTTAAATTCAACTCCTGAAAGAATATACAAGGTGTTTAAAGTTTTTTATATTATTCGTTACCAATGGAAAACCGCGGGTTTTAGAAACAGAAAATTTTGGAAATATAATCCTTTGAAGAAGATTTTCTACAATGCCACTCCTAAAGTGCTATACAGGGTGTTTAAAGATTTAATAGTGTTCTTTGAGATCAATTGATAAAAAATATGCTTCTTTTACCGACATAGACAGTAGACGCCCACCATCAAAAGATATTTCGAAGTGCAAATCCTAAGGGATATACATTCTACAGGGTGTTTAATGTTCAATCTTAATTTATTGGTTAAGAAAAATCGGTTATATACTTATTGTAACGCCATACACACATACACACCAATAAGAACACCTGTTTAAATGCAACTACCAAAAAAAGATACAGGGTGTTGAAAATTGTAATACTCATTTGTAACAGACACAGCGTAGCATTCTACATTCATTTAACTACGTAGGCGCCATCCGCTAAGAAGAGAGTGTTCGAAATGCGACTACTGAAGTGTGATACAGGGTGTTCACAATGTTAGTAGTGCTCTGTAAGCTACACATACGATTAGCCTTCTACATTCATTTCATTAAATAAACAAGTATTAAGAGGAACATTCTATAAATGGAAATACTAAAGAAATATACAGGGTGTTGAAAATTGTAAGAGTTATTTGTAGAACACGCAGCTAAGCATTCTACATTCTTTTAACGACGTAGGCACCCGCTAAGAAGGGATGGTTCGAAAATCGACTTCTAAAGTGATATACAGGGTGTTCGCATGTTAATAGTGTTGTAGAGCTTTGTAAGCAACACAAATGATTAGCATTCTACATTCCTTTGATGAAATAAACAAACAGATTGTATAAGTACATGGAAAAGCTATAGAAAGATACAGGGTGTTCATAATTTTAATAGTCATTTGTAAAAGAAACAGCTTAGCATTCTACATTCCTTTAACGACGTTGGTACCCGCTAAGAAGGGATTGTTTGAAATGCAATCACTAAAGTGCTATATACAGGGTGTTCAAAATGTTAATAGTGCTTTGTAATCAACACAAATAATTGGCACTCTACATTTAATTGATGAAATGAACACACATTAATAGGGACATTGCATAAATTCAAATGCTAAACAATTATACAGGGTGTTGAAAATTGTAATAGTAATTTTAAGAAACACACTTTAGCATTCTACATTCCTTTAACGTCGTAGTCACCGGCTAAGAAGGGATTTTTCGAAATGCAACTACTAAAGTGCTATACAGGGTGTTCAAAATGTTAATACTGCTTTGTAATCAACACAAATGATTAGCATTCTACATTTCTTTGCTGAAATTAACACACATGAAGAGGGACATTGCATAAATTCAAATGCTAAACAATTATACAGGGTGTTGAAAATTGTAATAGTCATTTGTAAGAGACACAGTTTAGCATTCTACATGCCTTTAACGACGTAGGTACTACCCGTTAAGAAGGGATTGTTCGAAATGCAACTACTAAAGTGCTATACAGGGTGTTCAAAATGTTAATAGTGCTTTGTCAGCAACCCAAATAATTATCATTTTACATTCCTTTGATGAAATGAACACGCATTCAGAGAGACTTTGCATAAATTCAAATGCTAAACAATTATACAGGGTGTTCATTATCAAGTAGTAATTTGTAATTACTCACTGTACCAGTGAGCATTTTACATTCTATTAACGACATAGCCACCTACTAAGAAGGGAATTCTGTAACTTAGGTTCCTAGAGGACTACCTATACTCCTATACAGGATGTTCAAAATGGTAATATATTTTTTAAACAACAGAAATTAGCAATTTATTTTCATTTGGCGCCATTGCTACATTCTGAATGTGTAAGAATGTGAAAGTGTAACGCACCTATTTATACAGGGTACTAATATTTACGGACGATTACTACAAAAACTTAATCTTCGATGTTGTAAATTAGTACATAAAGAGTAAATGGACATAAAATAAAAAGGTTCCGTGGCAAAGCTCGGGTACCCGGCTAGTTCTTTATAAAAACTCGTACTTATTCTCAAGCCCCCTTAAACATCAATTATAGTTTATTTATGTCTTATATTCGTTATTTTTTTGAGAAATGATAAATACATTTTTTCTCCTCAGTTGTACATTCTATACAGCGTGATTCAGAACTCGAGGCGAAAAATAAAATGTCGTAATCAGTATCGAATTGTTAGCAGGAAATGTAAAATAAATTTTTTTCCAATTGGATTAGAAGTTTCCAGAAGAAGTTAATCTATAAATATTGAAAACAAGTTAGGTCTTCGAAAAAGGAAAATGGAATGCCATATTCCGAGCCGAATTCTAAGCAGAAAATATGTTATAAATGTTTTACCGATTTTGCTTTGTTTCCGAGATAATGAAGTTCAAAAAGTTTCCCATAAAGATCCAAAATTTTCAATTTCAAAATTGAACTAATTTTGAAAACAAATAATTTAAATGAAGCGTGTAAATTAAGTTACTTATAAGTGTTTCAAAAGTTATCAACACCCTAATAAAAGCTGCAGAGTGCTTTGTTTTTGCACGGCCTATCTGTTTTATATGCAAAAAATTAACTTCGTCTGGAAACTTTGAAAAAGATTATCTGGGAAACGAAACCCGATAGGATAAAAATTTATTTATTTATTAATTATTCTCGACAATTTAACGTCGAGAAGCAAGTCAAATAGTTTATTTGATCATCTCTCGTCGAAATATAACCAAAAACGATATTTAACGTGAATCTGCGTTGTTTTGCGCAATTAACAAGATCAGGGATGATATAAAATGAAACAAAATATGCGTGTTAGTTTCCTCTCTGCATGCCCGATCTAACGAAATGCACACAGGTAGTCTGTTGCTACGTTAAAAAGACCACCATCAACACCCCTAATAGGACTTAACATCGATAACCAACTTAAATAGTTTGTTTCATCATCTATTGTCGAAATATAACCGAAAACGATATGTAACGTCAATCTGGGTTATTTTGCGCAATTTACAAGAACAGGGGTGATATAAAAATGAAAAAGAATATGCGTATTCGTTTCCTTTGCCCATGCCCGATCTAACGATATGTCACACGGTTAGCCTGTCGCGACATCAAGAAATTCACCCCAACAACCCCTAACACGACTTAACATGGAGAAGTAAGTAAAATAGCTTATTTCATCATGTCGCGTCGAAATATAACCGAAAACGATATGTAATGTCAATCAGGGTTGTTTTGCGCAATTTACAAGAACAGGGGTGATATAAAAATGAAAAAGAATATGCGTATTCGTTTCCTTTGCCCATGCCCGATCTAACGATATGTCACACGGTTAGTCTGTCGCGACATCAAGAAATTCACCCCAACAACCCCTAACACGACTTAACATGGAGAAGTAAGTAAAATAGCTTGTTTCATCATGTCGCGTCGAAATATAGCCGAAAACGATATGTAACGCCAATCTGCGATGTTTTGTGCAATTTACAAGAACAGGGATGATATGAAATGAAACATAATATGCATGTTCATGTACTCTCCCCAAGCCCGATCTGACGATATGTCACACGGGTAGTCTGTTACCAAGTTAAAAGAGTCACCCTAAACAACCCCTATACGATACATAAACATTTTCAATGTTAAAAGCGTCACTCAAAGCCACCCAAAATGTCAAGCACTCGGTTAAAAGGGAAGAACAACAAAATGGGATATTTGATGTAGGTATTGTCCGCCATTTTGAATTTAAAAATTGAAAATTTTGTTTTTTATTGGGGCTGGGGCTGTACCTATATTTCTTATAGCCAAGAAAAAATAACTTTGACCCTTTGCAACAATGCGCCCAGAATAATCCTCTTATTTTTGGACACCCTGTACCTATCGATTTTAAAAAAATATATTTTAGGGTTGAAATTTTCTTAAAGTATTTAAATGCAAATTTCATCAAAATCGGTTAAGTATGTACTCCAAACGTCGAGAAATAACAGTAAAACAAATTTTTTTTATCATTAAAATAATTATTTAATAAATTAGAACCCCAAAATTATAGGGTAAAAAGAAAAAAATATACCGTTTGGGCGTAACATTTTGCTTGCAAATATAAGGCATTGTGTAGAACTGTTTGGCATTGCATGGCATTTTTTGGCATTGTTTTGGCATTGTGTGGCATTGTTTGGCATTGTGTGGCATTGTTTGGCATTGTGTGGCATTGTGTGGCATTGTTTGGCATTGTGTGGCATTGTTTGGCATTGTTTGGCATTGTGGCATTTAAATGCCAAGCGAATTACCCCTCGTTGAAGCCACTTTAGACTTATGGAATACAGCTCTGGGGCTGTACCAAAAAGAGCAATATAAACATTATTCAAACGTTTCAAAATAAAGTACTAAGGAACATCGTTAATGCACCCTGGTACATAAGAAATAAAGACCTCCACCGAGACCTGAAAATGAAGTTTGTGGACAATGAAATTACGAAATTTCCAAGAAGCCACGAAGAAAGACTTCTACAGCACGTGAATGTGGAAGGCCATCCAGCTTCTCGACAACACGAACGAAGTAAGAAAACTCGACAGGAAAAAAGCGACAGTGTCGGTAATAAAAGCAGAGCACTGAGTGTCTAGTGTAGGTACATCAGAAACGTGCCTCAAATTACCAAAGCAGACTAGCAAATGTCAATGGGTGACTTTTAGTTTTTACGTCCTTTTATTATATTATCAATAGAGATACTGTAATAATATTTTAAGTAGATGAGCGGTGACAATGCGCAGATATCTAAATTGGTATTTATCAACGCAGTAGTCAACGTATTTAAATTATTAAAGGGGCTTGGCCAAACCTGCGCGAACTTACCTCAAGTTAAATTATTTTTACTGTAAGTTACTACCTAACTTATTAGTCCTTGACTGAATTGTAACAATATGTAAATTTTAAAAAAATAAACCTTATTTTCTTAATTTTTTAGCATTCAAAATGAACGCCCTTTGGACTATAGTTTTATTTCGATGTTGTTATCGATTTTTAATTACTTTTCAACATGGTTTAATAGGACCATAGCGTATAAACCTTCAGTATCCGTCCCAAGTCTACGAAAAATGCTTGTAAAACGTTTTCCAAAAAGGAATTATGATTTCATTCCCTTTTCACCATGCCCAAAACCGTGAAACTGTGAAATCAATAAGGCGGAGATGACCAACTCGCTAATATACATACGTGGAATAACTAGATGGATTTTTATCAGGAAATAAGCAAGTTTAATGGCGAATTTGCATTATTTTGAAAAAGTCGGAGAAAAACAATGTTTTTTAAACGTAAGAAAAAGAGTATTTTTCGGATTCGCACATTACATGCAAATCTGAAAAATTTTTGGAACTGTAAAACGAACCCCAAATTTATGAGTAGATATAATTTATAGAAAAAATATATAAAGTATTGGAAATCCTTAAAATCTCACATATGCAGCGAAACACGTGTTTGGCTCGCATCGATAACGTGAGAATCTTCTAAACTTACCCGCTATCGTCTAACTCTAAACGAACCACCCCAATTTTACGTCGATTTATCTACGTAAAAAAGTCTAATACATAAAATATGAGTTTTAACCCATTCAATTGTTATTCGGTACCTTATCAAAAAGGTAATAAAGAGAACATTCAGTAATAAGAAACAATAAATAAGAAACAGTGTAATAACAAAGTAATAAGAGAACATTAACTTTTACTCTAGTTTTGCTTTAACATCCTTAAAAGCCATTAAAGACATATTATTTTATGTCGAAACTGAATATTTTAAATAAGTAATGAATATTGAATTTTAGATAAAGGTATTAATAATTAATAAATAATGTAGTGGAGCGTAGAGGTTAATCATTTTGTACAAAACTTGGATATACCTATTAGACGTAATTATCTTAATTAGGATTTAACTGAATTGTTAGAGGTGGTTTCCAAAGATACATTCTATTCCGGAGAGAGAGAATGTTTAATTCGTGATATTCTGAAACTCGAACGTCTAACCATTAACAATAATAATTACTACTGTAACTCCAAACTTTACTTTTAATAATCGAGTTTTCTTTTACATCTTCTACAAACGAAAATATTATACAGCGTTTAGTAATAATAAATGAAGGTAATAAAGCGGCATAAAATGTAAAATAATAAGTCTCGACTTATTTAAAAATTACTACCCTGTTGTGATTTTAAAAGCTGGTTTATACAATGTCGTTTAATTTCTCGCAAAGAGGTGGATAACGAGAAGTGTTTGTTTTTAATAATAAATTTAATTTCTATTAATTTGCTGCTATATGAACATTTTATTATTTTATTCGTTTTTTCAACAATAATTTCTGGGTGCGTGAAGTTAGCCCCCAAAGTTGACTTTTTTGAAGTGCCCTTTTGCCACAAATTAGTAACTAATTTGTAACTATTTGTAACCATAAAATCAAAATTTGTAACTCAACCGTTATGCCCCTAAAAATAAAAAACGTTTTGGGGGCCAGGTTCTCGGGGGCCCCCAAACTATCGCATTTCGAAAAAATTTTTGGGCCAAAAATTAGTAACTAATTTGTAACTATTTGTAACCTAAAAATTAAAATTTGTAAGTCACGCACAAAGGACATATGCATAATCAAAGTTTTGGGGGCTAAGTTCCCGGGAGCCCCCGAACTTTGATTTTTCTAAATTTTTTTTTTGCCAAAAATTAGTAACTAATTTGTAACTATTTGTAACCTAAAAATTAAAATTTGTAAGTCACGCACAAAGGACATATGCAGAATCAAAGTTTTGGGGGCTAACTTCGCGGGAGCCGCCGAACTTTGAGTTTTCGAAATTTTTTTTTGGCCAAAAATTAGTAAGTAATTTGTAACTATTTGTAACCTAAAAATTAAAATTTGTAAGTTTCGTCTCGCGGAGTTACCTTGAGTCAAATTTCGGGGTGCGTGAAGTTAGCCCCCAAAGTTCAGGTTTTTTAAGTGCGCTTTTGCCACAAGTTAGTAACTAATTTGTAACTATTTGTAACTTTAAAACGAAAATTTTAAAGTCAAACCGTCATTCTTTAAAAAATGATTTTTATTTTCACTAGTGACTTGGTGATATTTAGTAATGATGAAAGGACTTATTCTTTTTTAAACAAAAGCTTGAAATAGTATTTTTTACAACATGAGATGAAACATACGTTTTTTTCGTGAGATAGAATTTAATTCACAAGCCCCGTAGGGGCGAGTGAATTAATCTTTCGAACGAAAAAAACGGATTTCATCTCGAGTCGTAAATGCTATTTTTTCTACGACGATAATTAGTACATTTTAAAAAAATAATTCTTTTTACTAAAATGTGAACCGACCACAAAAAAACTGGTTTCACCTCATGTTGTAAATAACATCTGCTTGTAATAACACTTTTTCTCACTAGAGACGAAAATGCTATTTTCGTAACGAGTAAGTGATGACGAAATGCTTAGTTTCACATATGGGAGTAGAAAAAAGAATTTAAATAAATAACTTAGTAAAATATCATAATTTTCTTCTAAATAATTATACCTACTTACCTTACTACCGGTTTCGCTAATAAGCATTATCAGGTGTAGAATACTCTACAACTGATGATGGTGTAGTACTCTACTCTACACCCTTTTTAAATTCTTTTTAAAGCTTTTGTTTAAAAAAGAATAAGTACTTTCATCTTCCTATAGGAAATTTAGGGAAATATGATACATTGTGATAAAGGTTTAAATTTAATTTTTTAAATAATAATAATAGTACATTGCAATACATGGTCGGTAAGTGCATAGTTAACAAATCCAGAAAATGTTAGCAAAACGAGACCCGTAGGGTCGAGTTTTTCTAATTTTCGAGATTTGTTAAGAAAAGCACTTAACGATCCGAGTATTGCATACTATTTTTTGCACAATCGTGAAAAATAACTAATAATAAATTCATTTTTTAAACTGACACTAGTTGACAGTTGTAAATAATTTTTATAATTTTAAAGTTTATTCAAAATAGTAACCGCTGGAGAACAATGTTGTCCCAGTAACAAGAATAAAAGTAACAAATAGCTCAAACATCTGTTTCACTTACCACCCTTGTGCTTTTGGTTAAATATTTCGAAATCATTATTTTATTGTTTCTATGGACACATACAATGGTTTGGTAAAATCAACTTTCTATTAGTATAAACATTGTTGGTAAGTACAGAATAGAACACGATTGTGCAAAAAATTTATAATATACCGAGAGCCTTCTAGCACTCCAATTAGTTCTGTTTGAAAAACTGAGGTGTGCTTGCCTAGCGATATGCTTTTGCTTAGATTCAGCTCAGGTGAGTATATACCCGCTCCGAAGCCGCTATCTGTTTTAGATCCGTCGGTATAGATAGAGATGTCAGGTTTGAGAGTTTCTGTATCTATTGACAGAATCTTGAATGATCTGTTGCAAACATATGTAGGTGGAATGTGATCCGTACCCAACGTGAGAAGAGGCAGCTCTTTCGTGCTGTCCTCGACAACACTTAGATGTCCTACATTTGTTGAATTATCCCACAAGCCCAGTCCGCGTAACTTTAGAGCTGTTCTTAGAGCCAGTTCCTTCACAAAGATATCTAGTGGAGGGCGGCACAAAAGGGTCTCTAAGGCAGCGTTGGGTGCGGTTTTCATTACTCCAGTGGCCGCTAAGCAAGCTAGTCTTTGCACACGTGGGAGTTTAGTTATGGTGGTTTTTTGATTGATCCTGGGCCACCAAACAATGGCACCGTATGTTAGCATCGGTCTGATAATGGCTGTGTAGAGCCAGAGGGTGATTCTAGGGTTAATACCCCAGCTCCTGCCCACCGCTCTGCGACACTGCCAAAAAGCAGCACAGGCTTTCTCAATTTTATGGTCGAGGTGATATCTCCAATTGAGTTTCTGATCAAGCGTAATGCCCAGTTACTTGACAGTGCTCACTAGTTTAAGAGATGTCCCTTTTAAGTTGGGCAAAATCATGTTTCTCAACTTGCGTTTTCTGGTGAACAGAACTAACTCCGTTTCCAACGGATTGATTCTGTTAATCTGAGTGCATTTTGCATTATATTGCCAAGTACATGCTCAAATTTCCCTGTCAGCAGAATAGCAATATCATCTGCGTATCCTATAGTGTAAAATCCCTAATTATTAAGGTATCGCAAGAGGCTGTCTACAACAAGGTTCCATAAAAGGGGCGAGAGTACCACGCCTTGAAAACAGCCTCTAGTAACAATACACTTATTGGTAGTGTCATCTACATTTACTTGTATTACACGCCATGTAGCACATTTGTGATCCACCCTATCATGGTAGGCGGGATCTCATGTGCATGAAGTGCAGTGTTCATCTGTTCATACTTTGGTAGGTCCCTTTGTCAAAAGCGCCTTAGATATCGACGAAAGCCCCCAGGGTGAATTCACTTGAATTCAGCGTACTCTCTATACGGGTTACAACTTTGTGCATCGCCGTTTCGGTTGACCTCCCCGAGGTATAGGCATGTTGACTCGTGTGTGGAGGATGTACTTTTAGTACTTTGTCACGAATCTCTCTGTCACATAACTTTTCTGCCGTCTTTAGAAAGAAGGATGTAAGGCAGATTGGACTGTATGATTTTGCTAGGGAGTAGTCACTTTTGGCTGGTTTTGGAATAAAAATTACTCTTGCCTTTCTCCACTCTGTACGGATGTACTGGTATGCAATGGATGCCCTATAGATTCGCACGAGGTGTTGGAGCAGGTCTTCCAGGCCCCACTGGAGTAGGGCTGGAAACACACCGTCTACGCCTGACGATTTGTATGGTAGAAAGGTTTTGATAGCCCAAGCTACTTTTGTATTAGTTACAACACTTTCTGCTATTTCCCAGTCCACTTGAGTAGGGGGGCGAGATATTATCTCAGGCCACACGAACTCACAGGTACGATTTTGCAGCCAGGAAAGTGTGTGTGTAGCAGTTCAGTGGTGGCCTCAGAGAAGTTGTTCGTGAAAGAACCGTCCTCTTTCTTTAGGCTGCCCACCCGCTGGTTTAGGTTTTTTGCCAAGACCTTTTTTAATCTTGCAGCGATTGTGGTGGATTCAATGCTACTGCAGAAGTTCTGCCACGATTGCCTTTGATTTTGTGGTATGATTTTTTTGTATTCAGACTGGTGTTGCTTGTATGCTTCTCAGTCCTGTGGCAGTTTGGAGTTTTTGGCTTTATTGAAGAGTCGTCTCAACACTCTCCTCATTCGTTCGAGGCTTCCGCTCCACCAGGAGGTAGTGCGCTGCCCAGAGCCGGACATTTAAAAAGGACAACTGCGTTCGTACGCTTTCAGGAGAGATGTATTGACTGCATTCGCATACAGTTCAATATCCTCTGTATTATTCTGTATTCTGTGGTCTGACATTGTTAGTTCTTGAGACACTTGCCAGTTTAAGATGTTGTTTGAGACAGATTGAGTGGCCAGAGTGATATCAATCACAGTCTGGCAGCGCGAGGTAACGAAAGTAGGTTCATTCCCGCGATTTATTATCTCTAGATTGCTAACAGTTATAAAGTCGAATAGTGTTTTACCTCTTTCATTGTTGGATCTGCCCCCCCCCCCACATAGTCTGGTGAACATTGGAGTCATATCCAATGATGAGGTGTTTGTTGTTTGCTTTGCAGTGATGCACCAGATTTAAGAGGGATGCTGGTGGTATCTCTTCGTGGGCATCAATGGGAAGGTGAACGCTAAAATCACGTTAGTTTGACCAGTGCCAAAGTAATTATATCTTGTGGATTTTTAATTTCTCTTCTTTTTAGCTAAATACAATTTTAAATAATTAAGTTAAAATACCAAGGCTAAAAATAGATGACACTCCCTCAAGACAATTTGCATGTTCTTTCCTTCATCATAAAGTCTCATATGACTCCATCAAGTAAACCTTTTGGGGTAATACCTACCCTAAATTACCCAAATTTCCTATAAGAAGCTTATTCATTGAAAGTAAACCAGGTATAAACTTTTCAAAGTTGAAATAATTTTTTAAAGATTGATAGTTGACTTTAAAATTCTCATTGTAGGGTTACAAATAGTTACAAATTAGTTATTAACTTGTGGCAAAAGCGCACTTAAAAAACCTGAACTTTGGGGGCTAACTTCACGCACCCCGAAATTTGACTCAAGGTAACTCCGCGAGCCGAAACTTACAAATTTTAATTTTTAGGTTACAAATAGTTACAAATTACTTACTAAAAAAAAATTTCGAAAACTCAAAGTTCGGCGGCTCCCGCGAAGTTAGCCCCCAAAACTTTGAATATCCATATGTCCTTTGCGCGTGACTTACAAATTTTAATTTTTAGGTTACAAATAGTTACAAATTAGTTACTAATTTTTGGCCCAAAAATTTTTTCGAAATGCCATAGTTTGGGGGCCCCCGAGAAGCTGGCCCCCAAAACGTTTTTTATTTTTAGAGGCATAACGGTTGAGTTACAAATTTTGATTTTATGGTTACAAATAGTTACAAATTAGTTACTTACTTGTGGCAAAAGCGCACTTAAAAAACCTGAACTTTGGGGGCTAACTTCACGCACCCCGAAATTTGACTCAAGGTAACTCCGCGAGCCGAAACTTACAAATTTTAATTTTTAGGTTACAAATAGTTACAAATTACTTACTAATTTTTGGCCAAAAAAAAATTTCGAAAACTCAAAGTTCGGCGGCTCCCGCGAAGTTAGCCCCCACAACTTTGAATATCCATATGTCCTTTGCGCGTGACTTACAAATTTTAATTTTTAGGTTACAAATAGTTACAAATTAGTTACTAATTTTTGGCCAAAAAAAAATTTAGAAAAATCAAAGTTCGGGGGCTCCCGGGAACTTAGCCCCCAAAACTTTGATCGTGCATAAGTCCTTTGTGCGTGACTTACAAATTTTAATTTTCAGGTTACAAATAGTTACAAATCAGTTACTAATTTTTGGCCCAAAAATATTTTCGAAAAGCGATAGTTTGGGGGCCCCCGAGAACCTGGCCCCCAAAACGTTTTTTATTTTTAGGGGCATAACGGTTGAGTTACAAATTTTGATTTTATGGTTACAAATAGTTACAAATTAGTTACTAATTTGTGGCAAAAGGGCACTTAAAAAACCTGAACTTTGGGGGCTAACTTCACGCACCCATAATTTCTACTCAGGTAATTTAAATCAACTGAAACTAAAATAATAGCATATTGTGTTATTAGGAGTAAAACGGGCACTTTTTAGGCGAGTCAGTACAGCCTTTCAGACAAAACTAAGCTGACAACTACTGACGAATCAAAAAAGTCATTATTCTTCGTATTAAACATTTTATTTTTGCTTCAAACGTAAAAATAGAGTATTTTGAAAAAGTGCCATCTCTTGTCAATTACTTCTAGTTCAATTTTTAAATATTTTTTAAAATTAATGGTGGGATAGAAATACGATTGAGAATGAAAAGTTGTGCTAATAGATATATTATGATTGAATAATGTAAATTTCGGACTTCCAACTCGTGCGGCTTCCTTTGAAAAAATGCATTCTAAAGTACATAGACGCATTTTCTTAAACGTTTTATTTACAAATTCTGATTTCCTATGCACTTTTTGGCAGTTTGATTGCACTTGAAGATCTAAACTTTAGCAAGTCGATTCTATTCATCAAGTAGTATGTTTTCTATGAACGAAAGAGTTTTTTATTACTTCTTTTCAATGCACTGAATAAAACAATTTTTGGTTCGTAATTAATGCTTAAGAATTTTTTTCGCGGAAACTACAAAACACAACTACACGTTCTTAGTGCACAATAGGGTATTTTCCAATTTTTTAAAATATATCTAGAAAGTTACCTTATTGATAACGTAATCTCAAAACCACATTAAAGAAAAATTGCGACTGTAGGTTTTGCCAAAAAAATTATTTGAAATTCAAACTATAATGTTTCCCGCATAAAAGCGACATGACGTCACGAGTCGTTGCTGTCAATATTCGTCAATATTCAACTAATGAGCTCCAACTTATTATAACCTTGATTACACATTAACTGACATTTAATACATGTAACTAAGCAGCAAGCGTGATGTGTACGACTCGTGACGTCACTTCCGTTTTCATTTTCACTTTGAAACTGTACCATTTAATACTTTTTCTAAAGCAGTTTTTGATGAAACTTTTTTGATTAACATATTTTTAGTGTGCCCAAGTCATTGATAATCGACTTTGCTATGCAATAACGCAGCAATAATCGATATTTAAAAAATTGGAAAATACCCTATTGATCGTCAGTCTATTTCGCATAATCCCATATTTTTTTTATTACAATCCGATGTTTAGAAGTTGAGTAATTCAATAAAATAGTAAAGAAAACACGTCAATGTATTTTGAAATGCACTTTTCCGATGGAAGACGCAAGAGTTGGAATATAAGTTTTGATAACATTTTTATTCGCAAAAGTTTTCTTTTAGACTACTTTTCCTAAAATTCGACTCTACTATAACTTTAACTTGTAAAGAAAAGCTAATTATTAAACCCAACGAACAAATTAATTATAAAATAAAATTTAAAAAACGTAAAAAATAAAATTTACGTTACAATTTGTTGTAAATATATTTAGGGTTAGAAAGTTAGAATTTACTTTTACCTCCATAGATGTAAAAGTAGAACTTTTCTTACTTCTTCAGTAAGAAAATGTCAATTTTTTTTGACGTTTGAAGAGAAAAGATATTTGTAAGCATTTGTAATGTAAAAAATGTAATGCTTTTTAAATTTTCTTTTATAATTTGTTCGTTGCGTTTAATAAATTGCTTCGTTTTACAAGTTAAATCTAATTTTTCGTCGATCGATTGTTAATGGATGCCATTAACCAATAAGAAATTGATCGTTAATAACCCCTATTAACGATCAATTTTCTATTAACGATCAATTATGGTATAGGCAACCAAATCACACCAATATTGCATTGAAATTGTGACATTTGTTGTCATTTTTGTTTTCAATGGTACCTTTGATTGTAGAATATTATTGAAAACTTGACTTTTTGTCGTAAAGTAAAATTAGATTTTCTCAAATTTAATGAAAAGCGTTCGATGGACAAATTTAGTAATCAACTCTTGTGTTAATTGCCGATTAACACACTAGTTGATTAAATAACTATTAAAAATAATTTAGCAATTGAACTACAAGTAATTGACAAGAGATGGCGCTTTTTCAAAATTATCTGTTTGATTAAAAAACAAAATGTGTGTTGCGGCGTAAAAGTGCTTTTACTCCTTATAAAACAATATACTATTTTGGGAATTTTTTACCTAAATTATAGGTTTGTTCCCACACAGCTCGAACTAGTTCGTAACTGGGCGGAGTGTGCGCAAATTGAAATTTGTATTGCCAACTTCAATGTGCGCTTGCGCTGTTCAGTTCTGAACCGTTCTGAACTGGTTCGACTGTTTGTAGGAACAAACCTTTATTTGCTATTAAATAAATTCATAAATTGAGTTTACAATACACAATTTTTTGAAAGATATAGCGTAAAACATTTGACAATTTTTATTTGCGTTTCAAGACAATCGCAATTTCTGATAATTTACGAAATTTTCTAATTAAATTTCTGGCGTTATAAAGCATCCTAGAACTTTGTTTATTGATTTAGAAGCAAAATTTTATGCTCGAAAACTTTTATTCGACGATTTGTTTTTCTTATAATAAATAGGAAAGCAGAAAATCACCAAAGTGTGATTTTACATGTTAAATTCATATGGCCGAGAGGTCCGGTCATATGAATTGTATCATTTACATGAATTGGACATTCCAATTAAAGTCCCTTCGGTCAAATGTTTGTCATTGTTAGATTAGTTTTTATTAACCCTTGACTACTACAGACAAAAAGTAGTAACATAAGTACTACAGACGGGTCAGCTAGACCCACATTTCATGAAAAATACTAATAACTAAAATAAAATGGTAAATTTTTTTGAAAAAATATAAAGTAAAAAATACATTTCCCAAAAACTTTTCCCAAAAATTTTTAATTAACCAAATTTTTTTGGGGTAAAAAAAAATTTTTTTAATTTATCTGATTGCACCCTTAGCACATAATTAAAGAATACTGAGGTGCTCTATACTCTTACTTACGTATAAACCTACTTTTCGTTAAAAAGAAATTGTCGTTGGGTCAGGCAGACCCGTCGGTAGTAGTTAAGGGTTAAAATTACTTTTTCCATGAAAATTTTAGTTTAAAAAAACAATAGCTTATGAATTTTTTAAAAATTCCATTTGTGAAGTTTGAAATAGATGTAAAAATAAAAACAAACGCAAACTTTGTATGGCAGTGAGAGTCTTCAATGTTCAAGTTGGATGGGGATATTTGAACTATATCTCTAACCGGAAGGTTTGTCAATTTCACGTTTCAAGATAAGCTGATAGAATAACTTTATCAGCACCATATTGTTTTTCCATAAATTTATATACCAAACTGATAAATAAACAATAACAAACAATTTAAAAACAAACTCGGATCGTTCTTCACACAATTCTCTGTGTTAAAATTCTAGACGAGTTTCCACAGTTTAAATAATTATAATGATTCAAACACCGAACGTGTTTCGAATCAATTTGTAGCGTTTGAATAATTTAAAAGAATAATCAACAATTTAAATTGATGTTTAATTTATTGAATTTACGCAAATCTTAAATAAATAAAAGTCGAGTTATCTGAAGTATATATTGTATAAAATTCACGATTTGTTATTGCTTTAGCTGTAATAGCTCTTTAGCTTACAAAACAAAGCCACACCAATGACGATATTTTAAGTTAGCAAACTCATTACGCCATTATGGATTTCCTTTTGGCTTTTCCAGAGCATTTTCGGTTGGCCCAAGCTTTCTTTGTCATGTGACACATAACTTGAAATATTTCTATAGAAGCATGTCATCCTAAGACCGATAGCTAGCATATCTGTTGAAAAACGGATGAAGAAATGTCAACACGTCAAGAGTTAAACATTAGAACATTAATGTTAGCATTTAGATTATTCTGAAGACTGCAATGGTGATGGGCAAGTGAGGAACTTGGCCTATTCTAATGTAATCGCTTTCGTACTCATGATTCAGCCATATGCACAACACCAATATGTCAGAGGGAATTGGTTTAAATGTAAGGAGAGTGGCAATTTTCAGCATTCCCTCGATCAAGTCAGCCGACACTTCCCTTTTACTCGGTCTGTTGAGAAGCATTTCAACCTATAAAACGAAATTGATGAAAGTCCACTCGCCATTAGAAGGCTCAAAAAGCTTCTTCTATTATTAAAGAACGAAATCAAACTCATCACGGATCTGTTTACTGGACACTCCCTAGTAAGGTACCACATAAAGAAACTGGGACTGGAGGATAGTGACATATGCAGACTGTCAGCCAACTGCATTTAAGTAATAAAAATGGCAAATCTCTTTGAAGTTAACCGAAAAAGCGACATCACCACTGATAGCGTATGCAGTACGTCACGAAATTATTTGGGTGAATTTCCTTGCGCTTGCGGACTACAGTCCACACCAATAACAATTTTATACGCCGCAAATATTTTTGTTCGAATACAAGAAACAACGTACAAAGCAAATTTTTATTGATATGGAGCCGGCTTTAAATGTCGACAGAAACAGAAGAACACACTGGCCGGAGTACGGTATTCGAAAACGCTGTACTTGTATAAGTGCCTCTAATGACCTATGCATATAGAAAAACTCTCAGATTTTAGATACTTTAACTTCGCTCTACACAAACCAATAAAAAAAATTAAAATGCATTAGGCTAAATTAGCGGACCTCACCAGTGCACACTGCTATACAGGGTGGTTGGTTTTTTACTGTCCAGCTAATATCTGCTGAAATATTGAAGATACAAAAAAAAAGTTAAATTAGAAACTTTTCAAACAACACCTCATCTACAAAATACCCCAAACAATTTTTTTCCATGGCCTACTTGTTTGGCGGGAAAATATATAACTTTGGTTTTTTAAATAGAACACCCTGTATATTTTTAGAGAATCGTATTCTAAATCAATTTCTCTTTACAACGATGTATCACAAGTACCATTTTATTTTCTAATAATTATGCCCAATATTTCCAAAAAAGGAACAATATGAGAGTTGTAGGCGACTCTTGATTAACATTAATTTATTTACTTTTTAACAAACTAAGAAATTTCGGAACAAACTTTAACACGTAATGTATTATAATGATTGTTCAGATTGTCCACCATGGAATTCAACAATTTCTGGCCCTCTTTGACTATGTTTTCTGCAACACTCATCCTAAAAAATTTTTTAAATATTGGAAATAATTAGAAAGCAAAATGGTACTTGTGATACATCGTTGGAAAGAGAAATTGATTTAAAATACGATTCTCTAAAAATATATAGGGTGTTGTATTTAAAAAACCAAAGTGACATATTTTTCCGCAAAACAAATAGGCCATGGAAAAAAATTGTTTGCGCTATTTTGTAGATGAGGTGCTGTTTGAAAAGTTTCTAATTTAACTTTTTTTTGTATCTTCAATATTTCAGCAGATATTAGCTTGACAGTAAAAAACCAACCACCCTGTATACTTGATTTTTCATAAGTCATATAATCAAGTTAGAAGCGCAGATTTAATTTTTCTCGTCCTATTAAGGTCTTAAAGTTGTAGGTGTGTATATTTTTAGTAAAATTATAATAAATACTTAACTTACCTTAAAGCAAATCATTAAAGAAAACGGCATCGTCAACACCACAAGAATCCAAGACAAAACAATAAGAATTTTCCCACATGTTTTGGATTCTTCCATAACATTTTCCGCTGAAAAAAAGGAAATAAAAATTAATATTTTTTTCTTCAAACGTTAAAAAGCTTACATTTTATTACTAAATAAGTAAGGTTAAAGTTGTACTTTTTTATACTAGTAAAAAAGCAAATTCTAACCTTACTTATTTATTATAAATTGTAACATAAAATACTTAAAAGCTGACTCGTCAGCCATCTTGGCTCACATTTCAAAGCGACTTTTAATGTAACAAACACATTTATATACATTGTATTCTAATATTATAAAAACACAATAAATACATTGTGATCGAACAGGTTTTTATATATTGTGGAAACTGTTTAGGCTTTGCTGTTTGTTCCCCAAATAAAATAAAAAATAAATAAATTACAGTGAACTGTTTTATCGGCCTTACGCAAATGTCACTTTGACGTGGCACCCAAGATAGTTGAATCATTGAGCTACTATTGAATAAATAGATCCGGAAGGAGCGTTAGCAACCGTTGCCTATAAGAGAAAATGGAAAGGAAACGACAGTTTGGAAAACTAAGGATGACTCATTCATTTCGTCGAGTTTACAGTATCATTGGCTGCCATGGTCTTTCCTTATAAGTGGGAGTATAAGCAACAATTTCTATTGGGGAAATTGACCGGAAATCGCTATATTTAGAAAACCATTGCGATCCATATTATTAGCTAAATGGCTCTTTCCTCTTAGAGTAGCGGCTATTTATTCAATAGATGTGACGTATCAGATGTCACATGTCAAA
Source organism: Malthinus seriepunctatus (assembly GCA_963924605.1). NCBI lineage: Eukaryota > Metazoa > Arthropoda > Insecta > Coleoptera > Cantharidae > Malthinus > Malthinus seriepunctatus. The sequence continues at coordinate 77,816,729 of OZ004600.1, read as the reverse complement.
TGTCTAATGAAGTGGCTCAAGTCACATTCAAAGCTCTCATCAATTGTAACAAGCGATTAAAAGCTTTCTTCAACCCAAGCTTAATATTTTTAAGCATTTGTAATTATTAATGTTTTTTTAATTTTGTTTTGTTATTAATTTGTTTGTTACGTTTAATTATTAGCTTATTTTTGGAATTTGAAGTAAAATTAAACAAGTAAGTATAATTTCACAACTGAAATACAAACTCTTGACAAGAGATGTCGCTTTTTAAAATATTTTATTTCTTCCAATGTTGGTACCACTTAACGAAATCGATTATTTAAGATTCTAAAAATGAAAAATTCTAATTAAAAATTTGCATTCAATCATGGTTAACTAGATAATTTATTCATTATCGTGGAATCGTTAAACTTGAGTAGCAAAAATATACATAATGAAATTATAAGAAATAGATAGAATACGAAAAGTGGATTTTAAATGCAATTAAATATAATTGTTTTTTGATTAATTATTTATTAAAACTTAACTAGTAATTAAATTATTAAAGTTAACTAATAAAAGTTTTAAGGTAAGAACCTAATTTAAGTTTTGTATTTAACATCCTCTAGAATGAGCGATGTTTATTTTCATAATTTGTTGGAACATTATTTTAAAATATCATTTATTTTAGTCACTCTTCAATATTTCTATTTTCATCTCGTTTTATTTTATTAAAAATAAATTCGATAAAGTTTTTATTTTATTTGCCACGCAAATCTAAATTAAATTCTCTTTAACGTTAATTGGAAATAGAAGTTGGTGCTTATGTACATTTATGCATTCGTAAACTTTTTAAATTAAATTAATATCAAATAGAACTCATTAACCACCGCCTAACTTGCAAAATTACGTTAAGCGTTTTATAATAAATTCAATTTTAAATGATTAATATTTTAATTTATTAAGGGAAAACGAACAAAAATTGACGTCAAACAACCAAAACATGGGTTGTGCAATTGTTTTATTAACTTCGAATACTTTCGTTTCAAATTTTTCGTTAGAAAATTAGATTTAACTATTTGTGGGCAAGTTCTTTCAAGCTTACAGGAATCAATTCGTTAAGGGCCATTTCTTTACAGAAATGTAAAAGATTGCATGCATTTGTCATAGATGAACCAAAAGTTATGTATCCAATAATTCATATTTTAAAATAAAAATAATTTTTTTCTGTCTTAAGGGCACACCATAAAATATATTTGCAGTCCCCTAGAATTATAGAGGACTATACAGCCTGTCCTAAAATTGCGGGGCACAAAAAGATCCACATATACTAGACATAAAATAAGGTCGATCTAACCCAACTTGCCTTATACAAAAGTCCTCGGCTACAAAGTTACAGCCCCTGAAAGAGGCGAAAAAATAATTAATTTTTTTGTTTTAAATGAAAACGGTTTGAGCTAGAGTGTTCAAACTTGGCACCGATCATTTATTTATTAACAGTAATACTTGAGAAAAATTATATAATGATTGCTTTAAAAATGGCGGAATACGGTGGGGTAAGGGGTAGTTTTTTATTCGTATTTTATTTGTACGTAGCAAATTCGAAAAAAAAGGTTAAGAATAGTCAATTAAATTTAAAATTTTAACTTTTATGCCTCTTGTTTCATTTTACTAAGATTAGTCATTTACGAGCAAAATGCAAAAAACCATTAGCTTCTGTATGGGGAAGCTACGATTGTCATAGCATAAATTAAAAGTAGTAGCCTTTTTTTTAGGAATTTTGTATAAGGCAAGTTGGGTTAAATCGACCTTATTTTATGTCTAGTATATGTGGACCTTTTTGTGCCCCGGAATTTTAGGACACGCTGTATATTAACTAAAAGATCTAAAAGACGCATTAAAAAGAGCCAAAATGGATCAAAGGTGTCGATGTCGTTTTAATGATGTCACAACTCCATTTGCGATAAATACAGCACAAATTGAATAAATAACTGCTACTCTAACAGGAAAGAGCCATTTAGCTAATAATACGGATCACAATGCTTTTCTAAATATAGCGATTCCCGGTCAATTTCTCCAATAGAAATGGTTGCTTATACTCCCACTTATAAGGAAAAATCACGACGGTCAATGATAATGTAAACTCGACGAAACGAATTAGTCATCTATAGTTTTTCAAAATGTCGTTTCTGTCGCCATTTTCTCTTATAGGCAACGGTTGTTAACCTATTCATTCAACGCTGCATAATGTCATATATATCAACCCACGTTGACGTTGGATTTTGCTAGGCAACCACTACATATGTTTTGTTACGTTTGGTTGGTGGTTGCTTAGCAAATTGTCACATGGGTTGAGGATATTTGCGAAGGCACTGTGCGCAATCACAGAAACAGCGAGTTTATCAGAAAAAAATAGCAAGGCATCATACGTAATTTTCTTACTGCAGCACAAAACGAAAATTATTGTTTCAAAACCTACTACCCGTTTTATAGGGCTGTAACGAAGTTATTAAAAAAAGTATAATTTATGTTTCTTGAAAATGAAGCCGTTATAAATATCCCATATTTGCATAAACTTTTTATCTTGGAGTTGACACCCTTTAAAGTTTTTAACGTACCTACTTAATTAAGTATCACTCTGTATAGTGTATAACGAACATTTTTAATTATTTTTTTGTTACTAAAATTCTTTCACTGTGCAGTTTTGAACAGTCTCTAACACTACTTATGTAAAAATTTTCAATGCGTCTCTAATTTCCTTTTGAGATTATTCAACAAACGCTGTTAGTTATCGTTTTACAGACTTTCAACAGCCGCGTCGTCGCGTCCTTCTGAATCAAAATATTTAAAATGTACAAGTATGTCATGAAAATTCAAAATGAAAATTAATAGAGTAAAAGAAGGCCAATGTTGAACTAGCAAAAAAACAGCATAATAATTATCAATAGTTATTTACATGGCCAAATATGAAAGTTTTTTTTTCAGTGTGAGGATTTTTATGAATGGTCGAGAAGAACACGAGAAATATTTTATAGGTACTTGTATTTTCTGCAATGAAGCTAAAATATAAATTAATTATTTTTATTTCTTCAGTACATTTGTAGAATGATTTTTTTTAAGTGTTACACTTTGAGAGAGTTACGAGATTGGTTAAATTAGTAAAAAGTTGTATATTTTCATCACCTTTAAGAATCCGTTTAGAAAATTTCAAAATTCTTAATGGTTTCCAAAATAACGCAGAAAAACTAAAAATTGACAATTTTGTTTTTTGACTGTAGTTTCAAAATGGCAAACTTTAGAAAAAAAAATTTCGGGAAAAATTTTTAGGAGGTCAAAAAATCTATCAAACGATATCAAACTCAACTTTTGATCACATCGACGCTAGGCGTCGCGACGTCCAACTTTTTATTTTCTTATAGGGGACCTATCATGTTTTTTGTAAAAATTACTCAGTAAGCTTGTCTAAATTCGGATTTCAAACGAGAACTTTCTATCTTGTACTTTTCTTGATTTACACAACTTCTTAGCTTAGATTATGTTACCTTATGTTAATCTGTTACTTTATGTTATTTTTTACAGCGAAAAATAACGACTAAAACTTTAAGTTTTAGAAACGTAAGTAGATAAGGATATAAAAATAAATCAAAGTATTATTTATTAAATCGTAGTACTTAATGTAATTTTTAAGTTACGTTTCTAAAACTTTAAAAACTAAGTTTTAGTCGTTAGTTTTTATCGTAAAAAATATCATAAAGTAACGTAATATTAACTTAAGGAAACGCTACTGAAAAGTTGTGTAAATTAAGAAAAGTACAAGATAGAAAGTTCTCGTTTGGTATCCAAACTTACACAAACCTACTGAGTAATTTTAGCAAAAGAAATGATAGGCTCCCCATAAGAAAATAAAAAGTTTAACGTCGCGACGCATAACGTCGATGTGATAAAAAGTCGAGTTTGGTATCGTTTAGTAGCTTTTTTGACCTCCTGAAAATATTTTCTGAGAAGTTTTTTTCTAAAGTAAGCTATTATGAAAATACAGTCGAAAAACAAAATTGTCAAAGCATTTTGAATTTTTAAATTTTCTAAACATGGTCTTAAAGGTCATCAAAATATGCAACTTTTTCCTAATTTAACCAATCTCGTAACTCTTACGCTTTCCGAGATCATAATGTTAGTACCACTTAAAAAATCCCCCTGTATGACCATTATGTCATAACTAAATCTAGTTCTTACCATTTACTTTAAATTCTACTAACTATAAGGCAATAATGTCATTAAATTTAAAAAAATCATTCATTGTCAATTAGACATACTCTACCTCTACAACTAATTGAAATGTCCTTGTCACAAGCAAACAAATGGTGTACACAAAAAAATTAAGTTGAGCTCATTATCTGATAGATTGACAGGCGTTCTCTATTTCTTTTAAATTTCAATTTTGGACTTACAGGAACTCAATCTGAAAGACACAACATTCGATTGTTTTTAAAACGCATTTAATAACCAAAAACTGCACTACTTTGTCCATTTAACAACCACCTGAAACAAAAATAGTCATGTTAGCCCACATTTCGTGAGACTCACTGTATAACAAATACGTATTATACCAATAGTATGACTACTTTAGAATCAGAGCTTTTTCAAAATATCTTCTTATAAAAGAAATTGTTTGAGGAACTGTGGCGCGTACTTGCAATAGTAGCTATGCAACGAAGAGAGTTAAATAAGTTTTTAAAAGTTTTGACCTATCAAATTCTTCCTTACCCCAAAATCCAATTTCTCTCTCAACAAGTTATGAATATGTACCAGCTCAAATTTAAAGATTGCGGAATTTTTAACTTTGAAGTGTAAATCTAAAGCTGATAATAAATTATTGTTTTTATCAAAGGAATTCGTAAGTTGAGAAAAAGTGGGTGCTTTTCTGTCAAAACTTAAAAAGAAAAATCATCAATCACAATGCTTTGTAGTTTTCAACTAAAAGTTGAGCGATTCGTACAAACAAAAACAAACAAAAAAGTAAGTAAATTAAATTAGTTATTTTCAAAAGTGTGTAGAAAAGTTCGCATTTCTTATGAAAATGTGCGTTATTTCTCTATTCAAAATCGTTTTGAGTTCCTTCGAGACTAAAAGTGCAAACAAAATCTGTCTATTCGTAACGTCTGATGTAATAGAGTAAGTCCGGGTAAAAGTGCGCACCTAACTTATTAGAAGCTGCAGAAAAGCCAGTTTACGACAAAAAGTTAAAAAAAATTTTTGTACATACAAAAGTTGTCTAAAAAACTACTTAATTGAAAATTTTAAGTTCAAAAAACAAAATTGAATTGATTGCCAATTCGGACTTTTACCTCTCTATATGGGGCAAGAATCCGCATCGGGGCGGATAAAAGTGCGCTTGTGCATTTTCCATTTTAATTTCTAGATAAAACACTTGATGAGGTGTTCATAATTTATTTCACTTTAAAAATGTTCATGTAAAACAAAAATTAAATCGAAAAAATTTATGTAAACGAGTTTTCTGAAAATGAAATTCTTAAAACTCAACTTAGGTAACACGCTGAATTTTGTTTGGTTAAACATTAAAACAAGAAATCTAAACAAAAATTAATAACATTTGACCTCGAAATTTAAACATTTTTAAGATTAAATAAACAAATGGAATTCTCCATAGTACTTTTTCCCCACAAAAATTCGTACTTTTACCCACTACAAGTCTATAATTTGAAATCACAAAAAAAAACTTCTTATTTTGTTATGCACTTGTTTTTATTAGTTTACATACACAAGAACCCCTTTTGAACATAACCAGGAATATTTGACATATAGAATTTTTTTTTACCTCCTTATAGCCTATTTTTGGAATGCAAAAAACTTATCTCGAAAACGTAATTTTAAAAACTGACCTCATAAGCATAACTGCTCACTATATGGGACTTTGAACTAGACTTAATACTTAATAGCATAAATTAGTTTAAGGGTAGTTAATACCTTGGTATTTCATATATATGGGGTTCCCCTTTTTATGAGTTACGTAGAATAGCGAAAAATGCTTTTACCCCGCTGCGCACTTTTATCCGGACTTACTCTACGTAAAAACGCAAAGGTCATGTTGTGACACATCAGAGTTTCTCTTATTGAAGCAGAACGCGGAAATTTTTAATTTCAAAACTACATAAAATTGCATTTTCTCGTTGAATATGTTTTGTTGCTTTTTATTAAAATTCAATCTTCTACTGGGTACGCAAATAATAAAACAGCATATTTTATATGTAGAGGTAGCATTTTACAATGTGCTCTCGCATACTATCAGAACAATCGGCGTGTAAAAATTTCAACAAAATATGTTGAAAAATATATCGTGTAAATAATAATAATCGTATGCAAAATCGTATGCATACGTCTTGCGTCACAAACCTACGTCTGATTTGGATTTCAAGAAAGTTTTATTAACTACCGTTTTCACTAACGCAACTTTCAAATTTCCTTATAAATTTTGATAAAATAATTGATGAAAACTCCATTTTGTAAAGATGTGCAAGTTAGTATTCTACCAAAGTGCGGTTTATAAGCGAAGGGAATTATTTGATTAATGGCTTAATTTTGGTTTTGTGTGAGGCATTAAATATTGATTGAAAGTTAGAATCTTATTTCCGATGTTCGACATAGTGAGAATTTCTACCTTATTATAGCTATAAATAAACAAGCACGATTTCGTGATGGAAAATTGACAAGTAAAGCATCTGTAATCAACTAAGAGTATCCCTTTAACAGCCTAAAGCTTAAAATCTAACAATTTACAATTATTTCATTCTAAACATGATTTGAATGAATGTTATAGGTTTGTTTAAAGCCAGTTTACCACTAGCATAACGGTGAAGAGTCCAAAATTTAGTAATTTGTTTATAAATATTTAAAAATTTAAAATTTTTAATTCTTAATATTCCAGCCAGCCCTCTTTTAATAAATAAACGAATTTATTCATTACTCAAGAATTGGACTGAATTTTGGAACAGTAAATATTTCCAGTGCAGCGCTCTAGTGGTTAGTGTGGTTACATTATTACTACATAGCACTATTATAGACAAACACTGTGTATGTGTATGGAATTACATCCTTCAAGTAACACATTGTGAAAAGGAACAAATTCAGAGTCACTGTTTCATCGCCGTTGTTTCAGCTTTCAGCGCCAAGCAATTTTAACGCATAACAAGAAATAACTTTGCAGTTTTCAGTTCCCATTATATTGGATTTTTGTCAATAAAATTCACAGTGAGTGTAATCACTATAATACTAGCGGTCTCTCCATTAGTATATAGTATCAATGTTTAAAATAAAAATTGCTGTATTGCTCATTTTTTATATTTTAGTCTTTAAATAGTGAAATAAGTCAGAAGACTTAGTAAGTACAAATTTTGAAGTTTTGAACCGTGTGTTCGTGCGGGTAAATTCATAAAATCACCCCACACATTTCTTATGGAAAATAACCCTCGCTGAATTTTTCTAAAAATTTTAGTAGGTTGTAGTTTTTTACTTACTGAACAAAAGTCTCCATGGCCAAAAGTTAGTATATTCTTTGCAAAAGAGGCTTTAAGTGCAAGATTTAAGGTTTCCTTTTCCATACAACTTATAATTTGATTCTATCGATTTCATCAATAAATTCTCCTTATTTATGAACTAAATAAAAGTTTGTTTTATTATAAGAGTAAAAGTGTCATTTTTTAAGGCGAGTGAGTAGGGCTTGTCAGACTCAACTTCGTTTCGTCTGACAACTACTGACGAGCCAAAAAACGTACTTTTACTCTGTATGAAACATTTAATATTTTCTTCAAATGTAAAACATTAAAAATCAAAAACTAAAATTTTTGAAATAGCGCCATCTCTTGTAAATTATTAGTAGTTCAATTGTCAAATATTTTTAAAAATTAACTGTAACTTGAAAAAGAAGCTAATTATTTAACGCAACGAACAAATTATATAACATTACATATGCTTAGAAATATCATTTTACGTTACAATTCTGTGGCAAATTGACAAAAGGGACGAAGTCTGAAAAGTAAAATGTTCAGGAGAGCAAAAACAAGTTTAATAAATTTCAAAGAGATGTCAAAAGTTTATTAGGCACTATTTGCACTATTAGTCAAACCGCACTGATGGTGCTTCTCGCTCACACCAGCACCCACCACACGCTCCCGCGAGATGCGTGTCCCGTCTCTATCCTGACCGTTAGGCCTATTAGGTCATCATATTATAATTAGATCATCGCATAAGTCATCGCCGCTAACAAGTAGACTTATTTCTTTCAATTTTACACATTTTTCAGACTAATTCCCTTTTGTAACCCCAAAACTTCTAAATTAAAATCAATAGAGATATTTCGTTTAGCCAGTCTTATAGAGCACGAAAAAACAAGAATTTTGATACCAAAAAACCATTTTTGGTATAAGTCGACTTTGTCCCTTTTGTCAATTTGCAGCAGTATTTGTTGTAAACATTTAAGGTTAGAATTTACTTTTACCTTTCTTTTTTACTTTTTATTTAGGTTTAAGTTCTACTTTTACATCCTAGGAGGTAAGTAAACTTTTACCTCCTAGGAAGTAAAAGTAGAACTTTAACCTTACTTGTTCAGTAACAAAATGTCAATTTTTTTGACGTTTGAAGAAAATACATTTTATCGTCTTTCGAGAATTAATTATACCGGGTGATTAGCACCAAACCTGGCCATAGGGCGACTTAACATTACGCTAATTTCCAAAAATACAGTGTGTCCAGTATAACGTGCACGGCATAGGGATCTCGGAAACCGTAAGAGTGATACGAAGTCGGTTAAATGGAAACAATTGTGCAGGATTTTATGGCCACCTCGATACTGCTTTTGTTTTTTGAAAACAATTATTAGCACTCTAGATATTTAGGAAAAACTGAAAAATTGCATTTTCTTTAAATGCTTATAACTTTTTTATTAATGGAGATAATTTTAATTCTAAAAAAAGAGATAATAGGCACTACTAAAATGCAAATAATTAATTCATAAAATAATTTTTTTTGTGCGCCGTTTTGGAGATATGATGCAAACTTATGTTTTTTTAAATACAAACCTAACCTCAATTTTATGTTTTTAAAAAGCTAATTTTTTTCTCTTTTCAAAAATATAAGGGTTGATAGGTTTATTTTTAAAATTTTTTTAGAAGGTACTTTTTTTCGAATTATTTTAATCGTTTTTTGATATTTATTTATTTAATTCAGTTGTTTCTTTTTTAAGAAATTGTTTCATAGCAAACTTGATTTTTAAAATTTATTTGAACATAAATAACAAAATATTCTATTTTAGTATTACGGTAAAGGAATTAAAAAAAGTACCTTCTAAAAAAATTTTAAAAATAAACCTATCAACCCTTATATTTTTGAAAAGAGAAAAAAATTAGCTTTTCAAAAACATAAAAATGAGGTTAGGTTTGTATTTAAAAAAACATAAGTTTGCATCGTATCTCAAAAACGGCGCATTAAAAAAATTATTTTATGAATTAATTATTTGCATTTTAGTAGTGCCTATTATCTCTTTTTTGAAAATTGAAATTATCTCCAGTAATAAAAAAGTTATAAGCATTTAAAGAAAATGCAATTTTTCAGTTTTTCCTAAATATCTAGAGTGCTAATAATTGTTTTCAAAAAACAAAAGCAGTATCGAGGTGGCCATAAAATCCTGCACAATTGTTTCCATTTAACCGACTTCGTATCTCTTACGGTTTCCGAGATCCCCATGCTGTGCACGTTATACTGGACACACTGTATATGAATTGCCATGAAATATATTTCTTTAAATCACACACTGACAGTTTAAAATTTCCTATGATAAATAAAATCGCTATTGCCGGATTTGGTAACCATGGCACGTTACCATGGCAATTCATATATTTTTGGAAAGATGCATAATGTTAAATTGCCCTATGGCCAGGTTTGGTGCTAATCACCCGGTATACAAATTAAAGAGTTTTTTTGCATATACAATTACATAGCAATCTAAATTAAGTCGGCGCTATATTAAGTAACTCCCGTTTGACTGCAGATACGAAGTCATTTAAATTAAGACTATTAGATCTTTTCCGCAAAGTAATTTTGATTTCATTAATTAGCAAAAGATAGAAAACACATTTCTAGTTCTAAGCTTTATAAAGTTTAAACCTTAAATCTTGCACTTCAAGCCTCTTTTGCAAAGAAAATACTAACTTTTCCTCTTTATGGTCATGGAGACTTTTGTTCAGTAGGTAAGTCAAAAACTACAACATACTAAATTTTTATAATAATTCACCCAAGACCACTTTTTATAAGGATTGTGCGGGGTCGTTTGTTTGAAATGCTAATCACAAATAGACATAACTCTTAAAATATACAAAGTGGCGACCACTGCTCTCAGTCGTAAAGATTTAACACATAAAATCATAGTTTAGCTATTTTCTGCTTCTTTAATTATTTTAGGCAAAAATTCTTCAAATAAAAGTTGTAGGGCATAAAATTCTGCACCTAAATCAATAAACAAAATTAAGTTTACATGCTTTCTAACGGCAAAAATTAAATATGGATATATCGAAAATTTCTTCCATACAAAAACAATTTTTTGTTCGACTGTATCAAAAAACGACACCTTTCGTTTCGAATATAGAACGTAAAATCAGTCTTTTCATCAACATATCATTATTTTGATTTCGTTACTATGGCAACCACTTTACGGTCTCTAATTATGCTTAGAGGGATGCGCCATCTATTGACATTAATGTGAAGTTCTTATTCTGAATAGGTAGGCACCAATTTTATCCAACCGACCGAATTATTTATTTTTCTTTAAACATTGTTTGCAGTCGAATAAAAAATACTGTATGACACACGGACGTAAAATGTTTTGGTCTTGTAGGCGGTTGCAAATCTCGGCTGACGCCTTGACTTGCAAGGTCCGTCTGCGCCCATGAAACATCATTTTACGTCCTTGTATCAGAATATGCTATTGTTGATTGATTTGTGTGGAGGATTTTATGCCCTACAACTTTAATTTAAAGCACTTTTGCATAAAATTATGGAAGCAGGAAATATTTACTATATATATTTATTATTTATTTACTACAGTAGAACCCCGTTATAAAATACCCCTTTATAAAATTTTTCTCGATATAACGGACTAAATTTTTGGTCCCATTTTAATATTTTGTTCATTTATTGTGTTTTTATAATGAACTTCCGATTATAACGTACCAAATTTTATAGGCCTCTGATGGTACGTTATAACGGGGTTCTACTGTAGTTATATATTTATGTATTTAGTATTTACTATTTACAGCCGATAGCCTATCAGCCTAAGCCTGCCCCCATGCCATTTAATTTATTCAAGAAGAACCTGTAATTAGTAATTAGGGTCATTTGAGGCTAAAATTGTTGGTAAGAATAAATTAAAGGTGCTAAACGACTTTAGAAGGTATGTAGTTCCATCCATAATATGCAGTTTAGTTTATTATTTATCGGTTTATAATCCTTCAGCTATTTTTGATCTGGATCTGTATAAGAGCCCGCACGCTACATGTTTAAAATTCTCTGAAGTTGACACAATCTAAATCTCATAAATTTAATTTTAATAGTGGAGCTGATCGAGGACTAATCCTGAAACTATCAAAATTTCAAATGCAAGCTACTGGCAGCATCCTCTGGCCAAGTATAATAATTTTAGAAACGAGTTTACAAAAACATAAGAGCCCCTACTTCATTTATTTAATTATCTATTTCAATTTGTTCAAATTTGAGTCGAGATTTATCAAATAGTTCAAACATCTGGGCTACGTTCGGATTCAGAAATATCTCGCCCGAGTGAGATGTACTAGTGTGACTTATGACGTAGCAAATTTTACTCGTTGATTACGAACGTCTTTTGCAGAAAGTGAGGTTAGGTCAACTTGTTTTTGTTTAATCTGTCAAATAAATTGAAAAAGGAATAACAACGACGTAGTGGTACGAGCTGTAGCATCAGTTTCTACAAAAATTATGAGTATAGTTTAAAAATGAAGCGAAGGAGAGGAATTAGTGGATCGATTTATTTATTTTTTTTTTATTAGTAAAAATAACATCTACAAGCTTATCCAATTTTTATCCAAGATTTATCCAAAGATTGGAAAATAAGTTAATGAATTGGAAACCTAATAAGTTTATTATTTCAACTATTAGTACTCGGACAAATTAACTTCGTAACATAAAAATTATTAAAAAAAAATAAATTCACAACAGCCATATAGCAGTAGTATTTATAGTTCCCAAGTTTTTTGGCCACACTTTATCATTGACAGTTGAGGACAGAGATACAGAGATCTGGTTGAGGACAAACAAAAATTTGAAAATAAAATTCAAATCAAATAACCAATTAAATGTTAATATCCAGGAAACACGTGACTAGAGCGTTTAACACCCATCTAACCCGGGTGGGTAAAAAGTTGTCGTTCGGGCGTTGACGCACTTGGATTCGGAACGTGCTTTTTAAGACAAGGAGAGCAAGAATTCTCTGATTACGAACGACGTGGAGTGAAAAGTTGTTAGCAGAGCGTTGAATCCGAACGTAGCCCTGAAGAAGTTGTGGTTTGCAAAAACGACTGAAATAATGGGATTTTACTTCTCGCACTGTTTTAGACAAAAAGAGCAAGACAAAATATTCTTTGACGTAAGATTAATTGTTTAAAGTTGTGCTAACTTTGACATTAATTTTCACTAAGATGGTATAAAATTTCCAAAATTTGTTCAGCCGAGTCGTGGCACTACTTTTTAACATTCATCTTCTAAAAATGTGTACATAAATAATAGCTGTAGAACGTGAACGGACTGCGCTTTGTGTATATACATTGTACATCTTCTCTTGATTTGAGTTTCTTCTTCATACATCAAATAAAAAACACTCTCAAAATTGAATTTTTAAAAACATCTGCTTATAAAAAGTTCCTCTTGAGGGTCTTTTGGGAATGTAAAGGAATTAAGTTGTTGCGTAATAAGTAATTATAAAATACCTTCGAGGATTTATTTAAGAGTTGGCAATTATAATTTATGATGTTTAATTATTTCCCGCTGCGTTTAATAAAATTTTAAACAAATTTAATATAAATTTTAATGATCGATTTCATCTTACAGAGGATTGTTTTAACAAATGTAATTTTTAATTACGTAAACTTTTAATAAAGCTAGTGGGCGTAAACTGGTTTTTGGTACATAGGGAAGAAGAACATAAAAATAGAATTTTCCAGAATATTGGCTTCCCTAACCAACTACGATCTTTGAAATAAACTCTGATATTTTTAAATGTTAAGGAATAATATTTGTTGTCTAACAACAATAAACGCAGAAAAGCAAAAATAATTTTTTATGTACATTTTAGATGTATTTTCAGGAAATTGAATTATACAAAAGCAAGCTTCTGGAAAATTACAAATATTCTACAAAATCAATCGCGGCAAACACTACCTAAATTTTACCGACTTCAGTTGGCGTCTTTCAAATAGAATAAACAATCTGGAATTTTGTAGAATTTTCGCCAAATCAGATATCACTAAATTGTTCATTTCGTATATGCTAAGAATGTCTATTAGCGACAGAGGCTAAGGATTTTTGTTGAAATTAAATATTGAACTAAGCTTTAATAAAATTTCAGAATTTTTATGAGTAGATAATAAAATTCAAGGAATTAGTCAAATCTAAAATTCTCAGTAAATATTATCAAAGACGTAGAGCTGCAGGAGTAGTGAATAGATTGAAAAACCCTTACAATATTTTCAAATAAAATTGAATGGATAGGAATTAATAAGTTCAATTTTTTATTACGACGTCACTGCTCAGGGTTAACTACTAAAGTTGCTGGACATAGGTCGTAGGTTCATCATTATAATGTAGTGTAGGTCAACACTATACATTTTTAACTACCTATTATTAAGTGTGTTCTACAGGATGATTGTAAAATGCGATAGTTGCTGTCATAAAACCAACTATCACGAGACTCTGTCATCATCTCTAAACAATGTAATAGTTACTATTAGTGATGAACGAGACGAGTGTAACGTGAACAATTCTTGTCTCGTCTCGTATTTCAAAACTTGAGTCTCGCCTCCACTCTGGTCTCGAATTGAAAATGTCACTCAATATAAACAGCGAATACTTGAACATCGGAGAAATATAATCAACACTACCACGGGAAAGTTACTGACTTCTTTTTTTCTGGGAATTTTTTTAAATTTTATAACCTTTCATGCATTAATCATGTCGTAGAAGTAACAAATGCTACGGGTCTCGCGTCTCTGGGGGCTCCGCACCCATCAGGAAAAAATCAGAATTTAAATATCCCGCGGACCCGCGCACACAATTTGTGCCTCGTTTAACGAGCTAGGTATGTTGGAACTCGCGCACTTGATTTGTCAAGTGATATAAATTTTCTTACATAAAAAATATAGGAAAGTTCGTCGGTAAAAGGGCCAAAGGCCTAGTGCTGTAACGGTTCCGAGAGTTCCGTGGAACCAGGCCCGTGAGTTTCAGCGTTTCAGAGACCCGGAAGGCGGACTTTTTTGTAAATTGTAAAAAATATCCTCTTTTTTAATAAGGTGGACATGTAAAAATTACAAATATTTTATTTTTATGAACAATGAACGCCTAAAATAATAATCAAATGATCAAATCACCTATTTTAGTGCTATCATCTCGATTCTTGTCTCGTATCACACATCGCAGTATCGTCTCGTTTCTTGTCTCGATTTCGAGATGAGATGAGGAGAGAAAAAATCGATTTCTCGTTCATCACTAGACTTCAGTCTCACAATAATAGAGAGTGACTCATTCCTAATATGTGTTCATAAGCTTTAGCTAACTATAGACCAGCTGCTATTGCTATTGTACATTGTAGCTTAGTAGTAAAAGTGGATCCGAGTACGAACGATTGTTCATAATGTTGTACCGAAAAATCTCGATGTAATCTAGTCTTCATTCTATAAATGACACAACTGTCTACTTTTGTGGACATAATAGTATAGTCTCTATAGTTTATTAAGCGTGGTTCACTAGATCATAGTAAAACGTGATAGTTGCTGTCATGACAGCAGCTATGGCAGCAACTATCATCGTGTCGACCACGCTTTACAATATTTGTATTTATTTTATTTTAATAAAAAAAGAAATGCATACAGCAATGCCTTCCAGCTCGGCGATATCCCCGCTAGTTCCACAGATATGTATCAGATAAGCTTTAACGTCGTGCACGGTCGTGCTTTGAACTTTATACGCACGACGTTAAAGCTTAGATTTCCGTGCTTTTGCTCCTTGAGTTGATTCAGTTACTAACAGTTAGTATGATATTTAGTCCATGTCAAATAGCCCTTAGAGACATCTTGTATAATCTAAGAAAACGAAAGCACTTGACGAATGACAATAACAATGATTTCAATTTTCTCTGACTATGTTCGTCACCTTCGCTTGCTCCTGTTAGAAAACAAATTCAACAATTGAAAACTAAAAGTGGTAGGAGCGTCAAAATTTTTCAATTCAAAACCAGTCTCATTTGTCAGAATGGAATAAGATATTGATCGGAGTGATAGGTAAAGTTTTGTTTTGAAAGTCGTGGGTAGCTGCTATTGTTATTACGCCAAAAACTGAATGAGAAAATAAGAATTAATTGGAAATCTAAATCCATAGATTAAGAAATACCGTTGTATGGGGATAAGAGGTTTACTGTAAGATACCTAACCTGTTGAATGCATACTCTAATTTGTTCGAGTTTTCAATTAGTAATCCGTTGTCCGTACTATCTAACCTTTAAGAAGTTTCAAAACGTTATACCTAAAAGGAAAATAAGGAAATATTATTGTATATTAAGTGGAGTGACGGAACAAAAATTCTGAATGGTGCCTGTATAAAACACTTCCGAAGCTTTCAATAAGAAAAATATGCCATGCCAACTTTGACAAATAATTTCAATTCAATATCTTTTGTTACGTTCAATACTGAGTAAAAATAACAACAACAAAAGAAATACTAAAATGCAAAACACTACACCAGCACACGAGAGTAATCCTTCACGACAGTTAAGTGCCAGCTTAACGCTTTAAATTGGGACTACTAATTTTCACGCTTTAAATTAAAACTTGAGTTTGGAAACGACCGTTTTTTTTAAATCCAAAATCCCGCCAATTTAATTTAATGAAAGATGCCTGAAAACAAAACAACGGGATACAAACCAAAAAAAAGCTTATGCGATTCAATAAATAAATTGTGTAATCAACAATAAAATAACATGAATACCTATTTTTTATGATTTGTACTTAAAAAAAATACAAGTTTAGGTACACCACACCATAACTTCTAAAATATGGACGTTTTTATCCATTATAGTTTTTTGTAGTTTTAACAACTTTAGTGTTGGCAGAGAGAGACTAATTAAACTATGTTAATCTTGTTCCTTATGAAATTTTCGACAAAAATTGTCGCTTTCACTTTTTTCTATCATGATTTGTTTTTTATTAATTCGCGTGCAAACTTGAAAATTAGTGTGCACGCGGATTCCAACGCTAGATGTCTAATTGCTAGGCTACTTTTGAATTTTTATTGTCTGTTTTATAATTTTTCGATCACCAATGCTTCGTTGTTTTCGGAATCAATAAATGGTTTCATCTTGTCCATGGTCTTCTTCAATTTCTTCATCACTGATACCACTCATTTGGTCACCTTCAATTGCCTCTTGGGTAGAATCCTCTACAACTTCTTCAATAGGATTATCGTCGTCATCTTCATCTTCGAATTATATTTTTGAACTTATTCGACTGGTACACGACGTTCCTTGACAAGAAAGACATGCTGGAGAGCATCTTAAACAGGATTTGCAGCATCCGCACGCTTTACTACAAGATCCTTTGCATTTGCGCGATACTACTCTCACTAATTCATTTATTGAGAGCTGGCTTCAATGTAGTGGTATCAGTGATGAAGAAATTGAAGAAGACGATGGACAAGATGAAACCATTCATAGATTTCGAAAACAACGAAGCAATGGAGATCGAGGAATGATAAAACAGGCAATAAAAATTAAAAAGTAGCCTAAAAATAGACATCTATAATAGTTGGTGTCCGCGTGCACACTAATTTTCAAGTTTGCACGCGAATTAATAAGAAACAAATGATGATGAAAAAAAGTGAATTTTTGTCGGAAATTTCATAAGGAACAAGATGAACATAGCTTAATAATTATTCTCTGCCAACTCTAAAATTGTTAAAACTGCAAAAAACTAGAATGAAAAAAAATTCCTTTTTTTTCAATGAATAAAAAACCATAATTTCTGTAAATAAGCTTCAAACAACCTGAAACTCATAGGATATCTTCTCTAACAATGTAAGATAACAGGTAAATTTTTTCAGAATGCTAATGGCATTGCAAATAGGTTAAAACATTATTTTGTTAATTAACAATTTGGAAAAATGACTACTTTAAGAAAACGGTATGGCAATATTTCCAATTTTGGCCTATAACTTAAAAACAAAATAAGATATTTTAATTTTGTCTTGGGATCTAAAATCAGCTTTAAGAAAGAGCACCTTCACATACAGTATGTTTAACATACTATCAGAATTTTATTTTTTCTGATATTAAGGGTACTTTCCATTTAAAGCCATAGAAAATGCTCCACCCTGTAATATAACGGCACATTGTAATTCCGTATGCTCAATTCTCAAGCTCATATACTTTATAAAGAACATTATTAACATAAATCAACATTAAACTTGGTAAAACGATAGTTTCAAAATGAAACTCATAAAAGTGTCTTAATAAACTAAAGCTAGATGCTAGTGATGCTAGCTCGATAATAGAGAAACTTTAATTAACGGTAGATAAACAACTACTTTATACGGTTACAATAAAATCATTACTAAAAAGCAATATTTATGATTTTTTTTGTTAAAAAATGAACAAAGCCCGAACATTACGTTTAAACAATGAGCAAGAGTTTGTGATTGTTTGAATGTATGACTCAATCGATTAAGTAAATAAAATCAACATCTAAATAGAAAAAGAAAATAAAAGAGAGTTATTATTATCCAGCTCCAACTCTAACTTAAACTTATTATAGTTTAACCCTACAAAGGCCACGATTTGAAACGACCAAGAACTATCATTGGGGTCTTATAGATTATAGACCCAAATTAGTATAGCTAAAAATGATAAAACTATTATCTTTTTAAAAAATTTATGGTGACGTTGGGATACTAAGCTTGAATAATAATTTTATAAGAATAAATAATAGTAAGTATTTTTTACAACATGAGATGAAACATCAGTTTTTTCGTGAAATTAGAATTTAATTCAAGAGCCGCATAAGCGGCGAGTGAAATAATCTTTCGAACGAAAAAAACTTGATTTTATCTCGAGTCGTAAATGCTATTTTTTCTACCATAATAATAGTACATTTTAATATAGTTCTTTTTCCTAAAATTTGAACTGACATTTCAATAAAGATTTTTTTGCACAATCGTGTTCTATTCTGTACTTACCAACAATGTTTATACTAATAGAAAGTTGATTTTACCAAACCATTGTATGTGTCCATAGAAATAATAAAATAATGATTTCGAAATATTTAACCAAAAGCACAAGGGTGGTAAGTGAAACAGATGTTTGAGCTATTTGTTACTTTTATTCTTGTTACTGGGACAACATTGTTCTCCAGCGGTTACTATTTTGAATAAACTTTAAAATTATAAAAATTATTTACAACTGTCAACTAGTGTCAGTTTAAAAAATGAATTTATTATTAGTTATTTTTCACGATTGTGCAAAAAATAGTATGCAATACTCGGATCGTTAAGTGCTTTTCTTAACAAATCTCGAAAATTAGAAAAACTCGACCCTACGGGTCTCGTTTTGCTAACATTTTCTGGATTTGTTAACTATGCACTTACCGACCATGTATTGCAATGTACTATTTTTAAAGCCGCTAGATGACGCCAAGTGACAGCAATGTCACTTTTGAAATAAAATTGTATTTATAAATTTATCAATTAAAACAATTAATTAACTAAAATCCCAAACTTCAAGCTCGTCTTACTTCGGTTTTACGCCATCTATCAACATCCGCTTGTAAAATTACTATCCCTCTTTAGAGAAGAAAACACTATTTTCGTAACGAGTACGGTGACAAAATGCTTACTTTCACATATTAGTAGAAAAAATAACTATTTACAATTTCCACACAAAGTAAAAAAATTTAACGAGTCTTGCAGACGTACTTTTTACAGTTAGGAAAACTATTTAACCTTTTCATCTAATTCATAAATTTAATAGCAGTCCCTCAAATATTTAAAATAAAACGGTTTTGTATCTTTTAGCCCTAAAAAAATTTGGAAAAAAAAGTTTTTGATTTTCTGGGCCCCAGTCTAGGGTCCGATAAATCAACGTCTGAGTCGACTCTGGATAACGACAAAATGATATCAGAATCATCAATTACAAGAGCAATGCTAAATTACAATAAAAAAAATAGTCTGCATTGATTTAAAGGACGAAAAAAGCATTGGGGACTAAAAGACCCCATCCGAGAGAAAATAACCGAAGAGCACGAGTGAATTTGAAAAATTAAGTATAAAAATCTAACCCCCAATATTATCAACCTACCTTTAATTTAAAGGAGCTTTTTCTTTTTTTCTTTAAACGTCAAAAAAAGTTGACATTTTGTTACTGAACAAGTAAGGTTAAAGTTCTACTTTTACATAGGAGGTAAAAGTAAATTCTAACCCTAAATATTTACAACAAATTGTAATGTAAAATGGAATTTCTTAGCGTTTGTAATGTAAAAAGGTAATGTTTTTATAAATTTTCTGTTATAATTTATTCGTAGCGTTTAATAATTAGCTTCTTTTTACAAGTTAAAGGTGATTTTTAAAAATATTTGACAATTGAACTACAAATAATTTTCAAGAGATGGCGACACTTCAAAAATTTTTATTTTTGGTTTTTATAAGTTTTACGTTTGAAGAAAAAATTAAATGTTTCATACGGAGTAAAAATACTTTTTTTGGCTCGTCAGTAGTTGTCAGACTTAACTTCGTTTCGTCTGACAAGCCCTACTGACTAGCCTAAAAAAATGCATTTTTACTCCTAATCAAACAATCCACTATTAGTCAAAATCTGTCAAAATATTATCTGTTTTAAATGGCTGTTTTTCATTATTTTGGCCTTGACTTTATATTAACCTTATATTAAATAATTTGGCAGTTAGCTACTTCTCCTTTAGTTTAATAAATTCATAATACACTCCAGTAATTCGAAAATAAAAGTTTAACTAAAGGAGCATTTAATATGGTTGATAATACCGGTCGTGTCTAAAAATGATATAGGGTCTTAAAAAAACCCATTGGCTTTCTTAGGGTTAAAGTAGAAGTTATTTAATCTTTCAGGGAGCGGGTGCGGAGCTAGAGTCCACACCACATGCATAAAATATTTTTCTTCATATTTCTGTCTTCAATCTTCAATCATATTTGTATTTAACGGTTTGTATTTTTTTCTAGCTTCATAAATAGGTCTAGTCTATGTTATTATGAATTTTCAGCAAAATATCTTTGTACGTGTTGATTTTGTGGCCTTGCGGAGTGAGATTCCGCACCCGCCTTTGTATATTACATTTTGCATTGCAAGCTCAATTTTTTGATAACGGCTAATTATTAACAATACAAAACTTGTGATATGAATAGGATTAGTTATAAAATATTAATTTACATGATATTTAATAAAAAAATTATACGAAAAGTTAGTGTAACAAGGTTCAAAATTATATTTGTGGAATATTAATTTAACATTCGACTGTTAATAATTAATAATTAATTTTTGGTTAGAAAAATAATTATTCTA
Organism: Malthinus seriepunctatus; assembly: GCA_963924605.1. Classification (NCBI taxonomy): domain Eukaryota; kingdom Metazoa; phylum Arthropoda; class Insecta; order Coleoptera; family Cantharidae; genus Malthinus; species Malthinus seriepunctatus. The sequence continues at coordinate 77,795,884 of OZ004600.1, read as the reverse complement.
AAATATCTAATTATTATTTTGATTAAAATGTTGTAAAAAAACAATCAAATTTCGATTACAAGTTATTGCGGAAAATTTATAAGCCGTCTCGTGAAAGGTGAACTAACATAGTACCTTTCAATTCTCAATAGCTGTTTAGTGAATATTTATACACTATAAAGGGTTGTTAAAAAGTTTATAATAACATTTGATCGCCGCATTATTAAAATTTGACGCTTTCACAACAAAGACTCATTTTTCCATTTTTAGTAGAGAAGTTACTACGAGGTATTATTTAGTAACTTTAAAGTTATAGTACCTAAATAATATGAATTAGCTTCAGTGGTTGGCTAAAGAACGTAACAGAAGTAGGTAATTAAAAAGTTACATAATTATGTCTCCACTAAGTAATTAAAACGCAATTAGCTCAAAATGACCAAAGACGTACGTCGTTACTTTTCATTAAGTCCTTCTCTATGAAGAAATGTAGGAAGCTTTACCTCTTTTTCTCACACTACATCCAATTGGACTTTCGGAAAGTTGTGTCTTGACTATTTTACCTAGCTAATAAAAACAATTCTACACCTAACCCACTACATTATTCTAGACTAGAAATTTAAATTATTAAATGCAAGACGCATTTCATATTTCATTTCATTTCATATTTCAATCTTGCTGAATACGAAAATTGTGATTACCCAACAGAAATTTTCACCGGAAGCGCGATATTCAAGGTAGCGTCCACGATTCCCACTTTATTATTTTTCATAGAATGTTTATTATGGCAATAAAGACAAATATTCTCATTGGTCTGGATAGACATTTTTATGATCTGGAGTTTTTATTAGAGGTGAAATTATCCTTAGACCACTCCTTGTAAAGCATATAAGTTGTAAAGCATCCCATTGATTTCAAAGAGGTAGCTTTCCAGTCTCCAGTCCGCATGCATCTGCTAAACATCATCATTCGATAAGACAAGTATAATTGAGAACATAAATAGACATTTCCCAAAGCGAATAATTCGGACATGGTGGTCCAATGCACATACAATGACCATCACGATCCACAGATTTAAATCCGTTGAACTGTTTTTCTGAAGTAACGATAGCTTGCTTATCAAGTAAAAATTGATACTCGTTAACAATTATACTGCAAAAAATTCAGAATGCAACTAGAATTCAACACAAGAAATGATACAAATATCATATAAAATGAGTAAGAATCTTTGGTTCGTCGATGTGTGACATGCATCGAAGTCGAAGATGAAATCAATATTTGTGTTAAGTTTTTATAAACCAAACGTAAATCTTAGAGGCCTTAAAACTCCAAAACAAAAGCGCATCGGGTTACATTTATAGAATAATTGCCAGATCTAAACGACCTGCGCAGAAAGCAAAATTGTGTACTATCCCATAACCAAGGTTACATAATAAGTGAAAACTATTGTGAAAACAATGTTTGGGCGTCTTTTTCTACAGCTTTCCCACTTGCTCTTCTGCGCTTTTAAAGTCGTTTAGATTTGGCAATTACTCTACCTATAACATATTTCTCATAAAATCACATAATCTTTCATATATCCAAGTTTGTCACCGAGTTAGCAGATCACTCTGTATTGCTGTAAAAATATTGTTTATGAATAAGAGAAACAAGAATCTAAAAAGATGAAAAGAAATAAATGTTAATAAAAGTTTTACGTCGAATTTAACATCAAATGTTTTTTAAATTTTCATATTTTATTATGAAACATCAAATTAATTTTGCAGGGACTAAGCTCAAAGTTCGTAGTATCCAACCAATTGTTCACTTTTGTATTAAGTATAAAATTATGAACTTTGACATTATGAATAAAGATATCTTAAGAGTAAAAGATAATAGGACATTCGAAACTTGACTCGGGAACCTCTAAATTCCAAGATGGCGACCAAAATTTCAATTTGCTATAATTATCATTAAATTTAATTGATTTTCAGTTTGGACAAGTATTTTTTGGTGCTGAATACTCAATAGAAATTAGACTTGATGTTCTATAGCTAGAACTTCTTACGACACGTGAGTGAAGAGCCACACTTAACTGACCAATTAATACCTACTAATAGTTTGCTGCTAACGTCCAACCCTCTCTACAAGCTCGGTGCGCTATTCAGCAAAAACTACTCATAAAATTATCAGAAAACTCTAAAATTATGAGTTTCAGGAATAGGACACTCTTACAAAAACTTAAAGATAATACAATAAAGAACACAGCCAAATGATAAAATACAGGGTGTTTCACGCAAAAAATTACGTGTTATAGTCGTTTGAAAATGAGTCAAGTTTCGATTTAATGAACTTGCATTGTTTAGAAAGAAAAGTTAATAACTTGATAAAACCGAGGAAATATTAAAAATTTTAATATGGCATATAAGTAACTTAATACCAAGTCAAAATATACAGGGTGTTTCGTTTAAAAAATTTTCACCGAGCAGGCAGACGTCTAAATGACGCAATTAGGTCGATCGGCAGTGCTGAGTCTTCATTGAAGAAAGCCCAGCCGAAACGCGTAGAGGGTAGGTGTCGTTTGACTTTAGAGAAGGGTTAGTTGGTGCTTTACTTTGCGCTAAAGTGTTAATAAACATAAAATACTCATTAATTTAATTAATTTATATCGTGATTGCCTGGTTTTATGCGACTGTAGTCAGAAACTCAAAATATCGAAATAAACGACACGATTACTTAATGGAAATTGTGGTTTCTCATCAAATTACTTCATTCGTATCTTTCGACTCGGGAAACTCTGGGACGTATTCAAAATATACCCTTTCAATATTTACAGCGTTTAAGTAAGTAGCTTTTCACGACTCAGTAGACGCCTACGTGTGGATTTTCAACAAAGTCAATACGCTTTGTTTAAAGCGATGTCAATTCGTCCCGACTGGTGTAATGTGTAAGGGTCTTAAACTATGATTTATAGTTTTTAAACTTGCATATCTATAATTCCACCTACATTTTGCTATATTATGATAGGATTTGTACGCGCAAAAAGTTTCATAACTAGACATAATAGAAACTTTTTAGTTTGTGTACAATATACGAGTACAATGGAGGCTACATTATTTGAAACTGTAACTCTACCACTAGAGCACTATTTTCTTTATTTGCAAAAATTTTAATTTTAATAAATAACAAACAAAGGTGTGTTGGTTTTGCGCAAAAATAATCACCCTCAACAAATTATAAAATAATTTCAGTACAGTTTGTAAAAAAAATTCAATTTACTTTTTTACAGAGCACGATTACAAGCTATTTACGGCTCAACTCGATTAATTTTCGAAAAAAGTTAAAATGCAAATCAATTTTAAACTGAAACTCTCGAAGAAAATTAATAAAAAAACAACAACATTTATTAAAAAGTGCATCGTTAAGTTTCATGGTAATTTCGTGCAATATTTCACTACAATTACTTGTTAGCATGCAAAACAGTGTTAATATAACTGACCTTCAGTCATTATTTGATACTAAAAAACGTTAGTTTATGTAAACTGAAAACTAATACATGATTTGTAGTCAATATCTGGGGTTGTACTATGCAAGCTGGCAGTATGCGTCCTGCGGATCCTGCAAGAGCTTCCACCCCCAGTTCGACGTCGGTCGTGAAATTTCGTACAGAAGCGTGTTAAAACAGAATAGCACGCTTGGGTTTTAAAAAGATAATCAAACAATATTATACTAAATTAAAATTGTAATTTTTACTATTAAAAAAATTTATAGTTTAACAGCGTCACGATATTTTTTCTATGATTTCCGGGAACAAACACTGGTCTCTGTTGTATCGCATGGATTTAAATTTTCAGTCAGCGTCCCACAACAGACACTTATAGCTGAAAAAATTAGTTACATTACAAGCTAAAGTAGTCACAATTAGCAGACACTTAATATAAGACATTATATCGATGTCTGCTAGGGCTTCATCCTAACTATAAACTTGTGCTCTTTTATTATGCTATGACGAACCTAATAGACGCACGTGATAAAATAACTTACAGTCAGATAGTTAGGCTATCCAAGAGACACTTGTAGGATAACGTTCAGTGAAACCACAGCAGCATTTGTACGGCATTGTGTGTGACTGCTTGACTGAAAAGCGAAACAAATGAAACAGACACGGGTGTCTGCTTCGTTTGTCTCTACCAAAGTTCCTGAGCAGACACCAATCTGTCGAACAATAATTATCTGGAAAAACTAGTCAAGACTTAGAGTCCTTTTTAATTTAATAACAAATGCAAAATTACTCAACCTTCTTCTTATTTTCCAAGCAAAAATTTAAAAAACATTTTTAGTGTAGTCAACGAACCAAAATTTATTTTGATTTATGGACTATTTTATAATAATAGTTGATGATGATTGTGATTGTTTTTGTTTCCATAAAAGAGCATTAAATTTCCTACATTTCAAGAGAAGAATTATTGCGATGCCACCAATTCTTCACAACAAATATGAAAAAGAAAATTTGAACCAAAGTGCAAATTCTAGCCGTTGTTCTTAATATTTTTGGACCCAACTTGCAATATGGATTTGTTACTATATCAGCTACAACTTCCTAAAGTTTCATACCATAACATTACTTAAAACTCAAGTTCTCTATAAAAAACTACGACCCACCAATGACGGCGGTTTTGAATTTTTTTGAGATTAGGAAATTAATAAAATTAATAGAATAATTTATTAAAAATTTAAATAAAAATAAGAGCGGTAATTAAAAAAATCACTTTTTACCTTTTCGTCATTATTCATTAAAATGTTACTTTTGTCAAGGTTATTTTGATACACAGCTTAACTTTCTAGATACATTTATACGTATTTTGATCACATTTTGTAACATCAATAAAAGCTGCAAATCCTTATAAATAGTCCTGTGGATGTGAGCGTGAGCTATATTAACATAACAGCATTTGACAGTAAAATTGTTTTCTATAAATCTTTCCTGTCTCCTGTCAACAGTTTATTGCACACTTTAGATATTAAACAAAGCAGATTGGCCAAATTGTTCGAGCTACCTCTGATGCTGCAAATATACCCTTATTTTATAAAGAAATTTTTAAATACTGAAACTAAAAATAGAATAATTATGTAACTAGTGGGAAAAAGCAGTACTAGCGTACCAAAGTGCATTTTTCAAAACGAGGCGGTAGCCGAGTTCTATAAGCTCATATGAGCGAATTGATGCATTTTCCATTGTGTTAGAAACTATATGTTATCTACAAATGCTGAAAACCCTTATAATATTAATGTATATTCTTTAAATTTACATTTTGAAGTTTAAACAAATACGTAAATGTGGCAAGTTTCGCTACTGGATTGTATAGTAAAAGAACTTTACTTTAATTCATAAATTGTATACTAATCGATTAATGGGAATTAAATTTTAAACAATTCCAATTATCCATTAATCAACTATTGTCAACACTAGCTTGAGTAATAACCAAGAACCATAAGAACATACTACGGCCGTACGATTTATTACTTACGAACCGCGTGTTTGATAAAAATTTGTCGTGAATGTCCAGTTAGAATGAGAATGAATTACCTACAGAAAACGTCCACCGGAATTAAACAACGACCGTATACGTATTATTGCAGAAGTGACTAATGATGTTAAGTCAAAAGAAGGTAATTTTTAATTTATAACTCAAATTCAAATTAACGACTCTCTCCTTCATAAAAAAAGGGAATAAAGATTTATTTAATACCACCATCTATAGAAAGGAAAAGATTCAAAATACATTTATATTGAATTTGAATAACCCATCTAACCCAAGAATTTAATTTAGTACATTTACGATCATCAGAATGTAGCAATTGAACTTATTTACTTAACAAGTGCAGGAAGCCTGTGGACCCTAATATACCTCTACGTCTACATCAAGTTATTCTAGCTACATGCCTTCGAATAGAAATTCCATTTGTTTTATAATTACAATTAATTATTACAAATGCGCAGCAATTACATAATAAAAATCTGTCACAATGTGAACATTATTGTTTAAAGACTCTACAGGAGCAATCCATTAAACATCCTTTTCAAAATGTCAATTAATGTTAATTTTGAAATATTCGTTTGCCCTCACCTATTTACTTCCCTGTAAACATCAGCTTCGATTGCTAAAATAACTAACTAACATTTTTTCAAAAATGAAAGCCTGAAGAGCTGGAAAATACTTTTTATCTTTCGTAAAATCATACTTGGGCAATTTCCTGCTTCCCTATTTATGTTAGAACAAAAATCTTCAAATAATAGTTTTAGAGCATAAAATTCTGCATCTAAATCAACAAATAAAATTAATTTTGGAAAACTTAAAAACTTAAAAAATTTAGAAAACTAGCAGAAATAGCAATTGCTATCAAATACTTCAAATAAACGCTAAGAAATTTTCATCTTTCAAAACAATTTTTGAGAGTAATTAAATTAACTGAAACTAAAAATAAAGTAATTTTTGATTTTTCTCCATATTAAAAAAGCGCCATCTCTTGTCAATTACTTATAGTTCAATTGTCAAATACATTTTATAATTAGCTTTGACTTGTAGAAAGAAGCTAATTATTAAGTACAACGAACAAATAATAAAATAAAATTTAAAAACATTAACTCTTTTACATTACAAATGCTTAGAAATATCATTTTAAGTTACAATTTGTCGTAAATATTTAAGGTTAGAATTTACTTTTACCTTGTAGAATGTAAAAGTAGAACTTTAACCTTATTTGTTCAATTATTTTGACATAAAAAGCGTAAAACATTTGACAATTTTTATTTGTATTCAAGGCAAGCTATTTCTGCTAATTTTTAAAATTTTCAAATTAAATTTCTGGATTAATAATGCATCCAAAACTAATTTTGATTATTGATTTAGATTCAGAATTTTACACTCTAAAACTTTTTGCAAACGATTTTTTTTCTAAAATAAATTGGGAAGAAGGAAATGATCAAAGGATGATTTTACATGTTAAATTCTTATAACCGAGAGATCCGGTCACTACGCGGTATAAAAGTTTAGTATCATAGAGCCTTAACTTTAGAGACTCTCATTTCATAAAGTTTGGTAATAATGACAAAATTTGTAATAAACCTGGTGACTTTTTTGTGCCTATTGTATAATTATTTAAATTATAAACTATTACTTAACCTATTATCTAAACGGTTTATCCTTTCTATGCATTAATATAGGACATTGTAGAGCATGAAATATTTAATGGGCTTCATAAAACCATTATAAACTAATTATAAGTTTCCAAAAGTTTATACAATTTTCAACAGCGGTTTCGTCTTACAACAATTCTCGACTTTATTTGAATAACAACAGAGTGGAAACTTTTGTTCCTACCACCGTTTTATAGGAAAATAGAGTAGGCTATCATTTGGCATAGAAAGGCGATGAGTGGTTTAACCCGTTGAGAATCGACGTAGTGTTTGCAAATGTGGAGAAAAAGTGGTGTTCTACATCAGTCTTTCTAAGTTATCTACAGGGTGTCTCAAAATTCCTAATAATAAAACAATTTTTTATGAAGAGTAGGTGTAAACGTGTAAAGATAAAAAAAAATAAAATACAAGGTTCCATCATTTTTACGAAATTTGAATTAAACGTCTTCACATGCGTTGTTCCATTCTTTACGGGACACCATGTATATCCCTAAGTTCGCCATAACTCACCACAACGAAGTTAAATTCAAGAAATAAATACAGTACCCCGTTATATACTACCCCTTTATAACGTACACTTGGGTTCTTAGTAATTGGCCACCCCGGCAAATCCGCCTAGCACGAATTATGGATGCAACCATCATAGCACCCCTTCTTAAATTTGAGGGGTAACTTTATTACGTAATAAATCAACAAACTCCCTTTTTTTCGTCGGACAAAGTACAGAACTTAACAATATCAAAACATTCTTTGAACCCTCGACACACAACCATATGTAATCAGACAGAAGGAGAAAAATTTAAGAGTGTTTTGCTATTGTTAAGTTTTGTACTTTGTCCCTCCGTATTTTGTCACTTATTCTTTTACAGGTCAGAAAAAGGACAGGTAACGTAATTCTTTAGAGACAGAAATTTAACACTTAGAATACCAAGAAAAAACTATGCGAGAAGTACCAGCCGGGTCCAACGGACCCGAGTGTACATTAAACGCAATAATAATACGTGTATTTTAATTTTTTTGAAATTTTTTTTTTTAATTTTCGTTTGTTTATATTGTTTTATTGTATTGTATACATTTATTTTGTTTATATTTATGTTGATAAAAAAAATTAATAATTCAATTTCACCCTTCTTGAATTTCGCTTATTTCACTATCACTCTGAGTATTTATTTCTACTATTAATGCGATTTACACGTAAAATGATACTGCACTTTTGGTTAATGGAATAAAACTCGGCACATAGTTTACTGGAACCATATAGGGTAATTTTTTGCAATGAGAATTAATAAATATTTGATGGGGGCTGCTGTACACCCCCTTTAATGAGGGCTATACATGGCGAATACCTCAGCTACGTTGCACTTTTTGTTAATAAATGGAATGAAACTCGATACATAATGTTTACTGGAACCATATAGAGTAATTTTGTCCAATAAGACCAAATAAATATTCAAGGGGGTGCTCCACATCCCCTTTTTTCAAAATCTGATATTTACCGTACTTTCTTGTGAAAAGATCTGATATTGGCGGATATTGGCGGCATCTTGTCGTGAGAAGTATTGTTACCCTACATTTTAAGGGTGTCGAATCGATCTGTGACCATTTGGAATCCATCTGAGTAACTCCATGGGCTTATAATCGCCATTTTTGCCTCTATAGTGCTGTTAAAAACAATCTTTCAAAAATTTTGAAATCATGCCAGTAAGGCATTGTTTATCAATATTTTTTTGTCTCATCGTACAGAATATGGTTCCAGTAAACTATTTACCAAGTTTCATTTCATTAACCAAAGGGGCAGTATCATTTTACTGGACCCCTTTTAGAAGAGGATTTTTACAACGCTGATGAGGAAAACAAGGGTTTTGCACCCAAGGGGTGCTCAAACGAATTCGGTATGGTCACTGATCGATTCAGCAGCCCCGAAATATACGGATTCATCCAAAATATTCAAAAAAATAACGGCAATTCCATTAAATATAATCCATTTATAAGTACGGGTCCGTCGGACCCTGCTGGTACGCGGCGCTGCTTTTTTTATTACATAGGGAAGGAAGTTGATTAAATGAAAAAAATTAGAAATAGTTATTTAAAATATGAAGTTAGAAAAAGTCACAAAAGAACAACTCATAATTTTCAAATTTGAATGAGAAAAACTGAATTGAAAGTGCGATTCGGGTCCGATGGACCCGGCTGGTACTCTAAGTGTTAAAGTTCCATTGAAACTAAGGCAACATTATGGAAATTATTCCCTTATTTAAATTAAAGTCGATTTTAATTTGATTAAAAAATCGGGATTATAAAAAAAATTATTTATTATAAAATTTATAATAAATTATTGTCCTGTGGCCATCAAAATACTAACAGAATCATTCAAATCAAACAACGCGTTGCAAAACTACGCGCGAATAAACAAAAAAAATCATGAATTAATAACGTCTTTCTTGTTGGATTAATAAATTGGATTAATAATAAACGTAAATTCGGTTGATGCAATTAAACCTGTGATCTAATGATGGAAGATTATCTGTTGCTTTTAAGTTTCTATTAAAGTACACTCGAATTTTTAAAAGACTACCGACACGTGACTTTTAAAATATTGAATAACTAATTAATTTAATTATAAATTTTCTAAATAAATATTTAATAATAATTAGCAATAAATGTATTAACTAAATTAACTAATTAAACTCATGAAATAAGTCGTTTTCATCTTTATTTATACATATAAAGGTGGTCACGTGTCGGCAGTCTTTAAAAAAATTGACTATATATAATTATTTTTTATTTATTTTAGTTAGTCTAAAAAAGGTTATACGATAATTCAATATGGTTCAAGTAAAAATAAGTCACTTTTATAATTTGAGACAACTTATTTCTTTCTTAGGAACGGTATTAGTACCGTTCCGTTACAAAACTACGTACAAAGGGGAAATGGTTGATGTAGTACTTGTTGGCAAAATAAAGTTACCCCTCAATTTAGGAAGGGGTGTTATGTTGGTTGCATCCATAATTCGTGCTCGGCGTAATGGATGGGGTGGCGAATTACTATGAACCCAAGTGTACCTCTGGATATAAAGTACAAAATTTTTGGTTCTAGTTTTTATTTTGTCTATTTTTTATTACGGATACCGGTTATATCGTACCAAATTTTTCGGCCTCTGAAGGTACGTTATAACGGGGTTCTATTGTACTCCATTAACTTATCTACGACTTTAAAAGTGGCTCCTCCAGCTCCAATTTAAAAATTTTCGTTACAACATTCAGAAATTTTATTTGTAGTTGTAGCCACAGTTTGCAACTAGCTAACTCATTAATAATGAAAATTTCTACTTCCTAAGATACCGTCTATATTTGCTAAATACTTATACTGCTATATCAAACTTCCGAAAGCTGAACGAACATTTAATAGCACAATGGGAAGCAGTACGCTTTCTCAATTCTTGTTATTTTCGTATTTATAAATTCTTTTCTTTTCGATATAAAAATTCTTTAAAATGAAATTCTAGAAAATTTGACTACAATATTTCTTCGTAAAGCATTATAAGTACATCCAATATAACGTATTACGTATAACGTATTGCTTTTACAGAATTAGTTAAAACAAATTTCTTAGGGAAACTTTGGGCGAAATTAATTTTAGGAGTAAAATATTATTATTACAACCAAACCGCACTGCAAGTTTATAATCAGATAATAAAGTTACATAATATCTTCCTTATGCATTAAAACTTCAACAAATATGAGTAGTGACGATCGCGATCACAGCGGTGGTAGCAGAGACGCCTCCTTGTAACTTTTGATTGGTAACAGTTGCGGTTTTCTTGAAAAATGCAAGACATATTTTAAAATAAGCAACTTTGGTCTTCTGTGGCTAAACGAATCCTTTGTATATTTACCTATTAATACTTTCAAACTGTATTAGATTCAGAAGTATTAATTCTGCAACTTTTATGTAAAACTCTGTTACGCCAAGTAATGAGATATTTGACTACTACATTTTTGTGCATGCCGTAAATTGTAAGCGTAAATAATTCATTAATTTGCATTTCATATAAAATACATCAAAGAACTATAAATTGCCTTTCAAGTACAAAAACGAAAACTAAAGAAAGTATAGAATTTTATTGTATTTTGTAAAATTAGCGTCAAATTACGTACATCTACCTACGTAGGTAATATAATAATTTATGTAAGCGTCATAAAGCAGAACAAAAAAATTAAATAAAATTTCGGCATTACATTAAATTACATAAAGAAGCTTTAACGAATTTTTCGTCAATAAGAATATATGAGACTCAGATATAGGCAAGATTATTATTTTTATTTTGTTTATGCCTTATTTTTCTTTTATGGATACTTTAAAATTTTTATAGGATTGTGTATTTTAAGAAAATATGAAAAAGGGCGTAAGACAATAAAGTCGGAACTCTAGTTATGATTTTCATAAAATTGCCTCTTTTCGCCATTACTAAACAATGGAGAATTTTCACGCATCAGTTATACGTTTTCTGCTTTAAATTTTATAATTCTATACATATCATATAAATATACTAAAAGTATAAACTTCAAGGGAGAGAATCCAAACCAAAATATGAAAAGTTCTGATCAAAATACATAACCTCAAACGCCCAGATTTAACTTGGCGAGAACTTCGAATGCGTTATTGTATTCTAGTATTCACATTTTTGAATAGTATTTTTAATTCTCTATTCAATAATGCATCACACTTTAAATCCAAAAATATGTTCATTATTTCGATTAAAACCGCCGTAATTAATGAAGCAAAAATTAAGATTTAAGTTGGCTACTTTTCAAGTAGCCAATTAAAAAGTTATTCCCCGTTAAGGATTTTATTTGTTTTTCTAGCCTACTCGATGTAAAAATTCATTGAATTATTAAATAAGAGTGGAATATCAATAGTACCAATCAACTGAAAAGTTGAAGTGTGGTATGATACATCATTGAATAGAAAATTAAAAATGCTATTCAAAGATGTCAATAGTTAATTTTTTGCATATTTAAAACAATGAAGTTAATGATGGTTACACAGAGACAAAACGTTGTGCGCAAATTTTAATAGTAGGTTGTGATAGAGAATAAAAAGTGGCTATGAAGAAGTGTTGTTTGTTTTTAAATATTCCTTCTAATAAAGTCAAGAAAAAATAAAAACAAAATTTCAACATTTCAATTTTTTGTGAATATCGTCTAAAGTAATAAAAATACCTGCGATTTCTTAACGTCATAATATTGGGCTCCTTATCGCACAACTTTGCCCCCATCGTATGGGGGCCATCGTATCTCTTACAGTTTCCGGGTGTTTTTTGAAACACCCTGTATATTTTATAATTCAAATTTAAATAAATTCCAAATTTATTTCAAATTTAAGATACTGCTGTCATTTATTTGGTTTCATCTAGCGACTTTTTAAAAAATCTCTAATGAAATGTCAATTCAAATTTTCGTAAAAAAAATAATATTAAGGTGTACTAATTATTGTCGTAGAAAAAATAGTATTTACGACTCGAGATGAAATCGGTTTTTTTCGTTCGATAGATTATTTCACTCGCCGCTTACGCGGCTCTTAAATCAAATTCTAATCTTACAAACGAGCTGATGTTTCATGTCATGTTGTAAAATATACTATATTATTCTCTTCTCTAAATTATGTAAAAAATAAAAACAATGCTCAAAAATGTTGTAAAAGCGTAATTTGAAGTAATTAACAAACCAAAAACACATTTTAAGATGCATAGATATATTTGACATTTGTTAAACGTCAGTTCAACTTGACGCGAACTTGGCAGGTAAAACTTCCCCAGAAACAGTACGGTAAGAGAGCTTCTTACGATACTGTTTTGAGAGCAAAACAGTGTGTTAATGAGTGCATTTAAGTAAGTACCGAAATAGAAAAAAATAATTTGGCTCTTAGTATTCAAGAGAAAGATGATCGAGCTACAAAAGAACGTTGCACAACCTTTAAAGAGCTATTGATAGACACAATTTTACTCTTATTTGACCAACTCCATAAATCTATCAAAAAGCTTGAAAATCCTTATGTAAACGGTTAAGAAGAAAAAGTAGATCCACCCTGTAGATTCCCGTTTTACAGAGTGTCCGCAAGTTGCATAATTACATAGAGTACATATTTAATAATTAGGATTTGCTATGAAAAATATTAATATTTTTATTTGAGAAAACGACATTTAGATTAGACTTTTCATTTTTCATCTACGTCAACGCCGTGAGCGTTTACTTTTAATTTCTTTTGTACTTTTATGTTCGTCAGAACAAACGGTTGTCTTATATTAACATGTTAATTATATTTTAAAGTTTTCGGTAGCAAAATACCTTACCTTGCTTTATCGAATGTTTAATTAATAAGACGTACAACTCAAAAACCATCTTTGATCTTTCTTTAAACAAGCAGCTTATAATAATCTTATCATTTAATTAATAATTCTATAGGTAAATAGTAAATTAGTTACTGTAGATCTCTTGGAACATTAACAATACAACTTAATTTTTTTCAATTTATAAAAGATTAGATCAAAAGCAAAAATATGTTTTACTACAATCGCGAAATTTGGAGAGCGTGTTCCTTTCACGATGTAAGCACCCACTAAGAAGGGATTTTTCAAAATTCCACTCCTGAAGGGATATACAGGGTGTTGAAATATTTTTTATTATTTTTTAATACTACCAAACCGCTGGCCCTAGACACACGAAATTTTGGAAATACGTTTATTTGACGATATAAGCAGACACGTATTCAAGGATTTTTTGATATTTGACTCCTGAAGGTATATACAAGGTGTTTATCTATACAGTGTAAGGAAGCATTAGAATATTATCATTCCCAATAGGAATATCAAAAAACTGTTTGATACGTCAAATCGATTTATTCAAAACCAAACATTTTCCGATAATTTTCATTTTTCTACCCCTCACCCCCTTCGAGAAATGACGTCACCAGGATTTTTTTTAAACGATAATTTATTTTTTCTTGCGGAATCAGATAGTACAGTTGTTATCGTCACAATTTGATAAAAGGATTTTTTGAAATTCCACCCCTGAAGAGATATACAAGGTGTTGAAAAGTTTTAAGGTATTTTTTGTTAATCCCAAACCGTTGGTCCTAGAAACACGAAATTTTGGAACTGTATTCCTCTGACGAAATAAGCGAACACCCCTTAAAGGATTTTTTGAAAACTCCTGAAAGAATATACAAGGTGTTTAAAGTTTTTTATATTATTCGTTAACAATGGAAAACCGCGGGTTGTAGAAACACAAAATTTTGGAAATATAATCCTTTGAAGAAGATTTTCCACAATGCCACTCCTAAAGTGCTATACAGGGTGTTTAAAGGTTTAATCGTGTTCTTTGAGATCAATTAATAAAAAATATGCTTCTTTTATCGACATATAGACAGTAGACGCCCACCATCAAAAGATATTTCGAAGTGCAAATCCTAAGGGATATACATTCTACAGGGTGTTTAATGAAAGATACAGGGTGTTGAAAATTGTAATACTCATTTGTAACAGACACAGCGTAGCATTCTACATTCATTTAACTACGTAGGCACCATCCGCTAAGAAGGGAGTGTTCGAAATGCGACTACTAAAGTGTGGTACAGGGTGTTCACAATGTTAATAGTGCTCTGTAAGCTACACATACGATTAGCCTTCTACATTCATTTCATGAAATAAACAAGTATTAAGAGGAACATTCTATAAATGGAAATACTAAAGAAATATACAGGGTGTTGAAAATTATAAGAGTTATTTGTAGAACACGCAGCTTAGCATTCTACATTCCTTTAACGACGTAGGCACCCACTAAGAAGGGATGGTTCGAAAATCGACTTCTAAAGTGCTATACAGGGTGTTCGCAATGTTAATAGTGCTCTGTAAGCAACACAAATGATTAGCATTCTACATCCCTTTCATGAAATGAACAAGCATTGTATAAATGCAAATGCTAAAGAAATATCGAGAAAAATATACAGGGTGTTGAAAATTGTAGTAGTCATTTGTAAGAGACACATCTTAGCCTTCTACATTCCTTTAACGCCGTAGACACCCGCTAATAAGGGATTGTTTGAAATGCAACTACTAAGTGCTATATACAGGGTGTTAAAAATGTTAATAGTGCTTTGTAATCAACACAAATGCACTCTACATTTATTTGATAAAGTGAACACACATTAAGAGGGACATTGCATAAATTCAAATGCTAAACAATTATACAGGGTGTTGAAAATTGAAATAGTAATTTTAAGAAACACACTTTAGCATTCTACATTCCTTTAACGTCGTAGGCACCGGCTAAGAAGGGATTTTTCGAAATGTACCTACTAAGTGCTATATACAGGGTGTTCAAAATGTTAATACTGCTTTGTAATCAACACAAATGATTAGCATTCTACATTTCTTTGCTGAAATTAACACACATGAAGAGGGACATTGCATAAATTCAAATGCTAAACAATTATATAGGGTGTTGAAAATTGTAATAGTCATTTGTAAGAGACACAGTTTAGCATTCTACTCTACATGCCTTTAACGACGTAGGTACTACCCGTTAAGAAGGGATTGTTCGAAATGCGACTACTGAAGTGCTATACAGGGTGTTCAAAATGTTAATAGCGCTTTGTCAGCAACCCAAATAATTACCATTTTACATTCCTTTGATGAAAATAACACGCATTCAGAGGGACTTTGCATAAATTCAAATGCTAAACAATTATACAGGGTGTTCATTATCAAGTAGTAATTTGTAATTACTCACTGCACCAGTGAGCATTTTACATTCTATTAACGACATAGCCACCTGCTAAGAAGGGAATTCTGTAACTTAGGTTCCTAGAGGACTATACAGGATGTTCAAAATGGTAATATATTTTTTAAACAACAGAAATTAGCATCTTATTTTCATTTGGCGCCGTTGGTACATTCTGAATGACGTGAATGTGTAAGAACGTGACAGTGTAACGCACCTATTTATACAGGGTACTAATATTTACGGACGATTACTACAAAAACTTAATCTTCGATGTTGACGTCCCTCATTGCAAAATAATAAAAATATAAAATTTCATACTCATAAACCATTCTAAATTAGCACATAAAAAGTAAATGGACATAAAATAAAAAGGTTCCGTGGCGAAGCTCGGGTACCCGGCTAGTATCTAATAATAATGTAAAATAGTTCACAAAGTATTAGTCAATATACTTGTACTATTATAATGCAACCACAGAATTCATAAACAAAAATAAACAGTTTAAGTTTGAACTAAATTTCAGAATGAATATGTTTCAAATTAGTGTTCACCATAAAGTTTTCTATAACTATGATTGAAAATGCCAATAAGGCATACACATACAACCAAAATTTTTATTTTGTACAACATTTGTTGCTTCAATCAAATTGTGACAGTCATCAAAGTACGCTTTGTTATTGATAAATGGCACATTAAACAGTAATTTCAATAATTTATGTTAAACAAATTTATGACATAATCGATTTATATTTCAGAAATACATATATAGATGCGAATTTTGTATACATGTTGTTTTAAATGTGAAATAAAGAAAAATTATATTGAAGGTCCCACAAGACGGGACGTAAAAACTTAGCTGTCACACTAACATACTACCCAATACTATTCTAAAAATAAAATTCTGCCATTTAGAAACTAAGTACAAAAAACTGAAATATGAAGCTTTTTTATACAGGGCAACAACGTAGAGAATTAACATGGGAGAACCCCTTTTTTATATTCTTTCTCCCTATGTTGATCTTTTTAATTCTTCAATGGTATTTATTTATTCATTCAGTTATTCTTCAATTTGTTATTTATGTTAAAATAAGTTCTAAAAATCAAGTTACTTATGAAGCAATCGAATATAAAAGAAACAAATAAATTAAATAAATGAATATCAAAACGACTAGAAAAATAATTCGAAAAAAGTACTATAGTGTATCTAGTCAACGAACCAAAATTTATACTGATTTTTGGACATTTTTTGAAACAGCACTTTTTTTTTCTTAAACGCTCTAAACCATTCCTGTGAGTTAGTGTAAAAAATGTCTCCGACGAAATTGAAATAGTGTAATTTTATTAGTTAGGTCTTCAAATTTTTAGTTTCATCACAGACGGAACACAATTCTTTATGTTAACATGGGAGTATGTGTTAGTCTACGTTATTTCCTATATTCTATAATAATGCTGTTATGAGAATTGTAACCCGGATACATAGAAGAAAAAGAACATAAAGAATTTTATAGCAATAAGGCACCACTTATAAAAAAAAGTGAACTAAATTAGATTATCTTTGAAAACTTAACCCAACCTGGTCATTCCGAAAGTACATAAGTAAAAAGTAACGTCCTGTTTAATTACATTACAGCATCTATTATGCATACCAAGGCTTTCCATGTATTTGGATACATGTTTTATAAACTTTTTTGGGTATCGTTTAAACAAATAATAACTTTAAAGGTACCCATATCAACAAGAAAGCTCTATACTGAAGTAGACAGTAAACTTTCTAATCTCAAGCTCACTGATTATATAAGTTTGATTGAAGTTTGTTATTGTATAATCAAGATGTTAATTGCTATTAATTTTGATACCTAAGATAAACTACGATTAGGTTAAGTAAATGTTTGGGACGTACTCGTTTATTTTGAGGATGGATCGAAAAAATTTAATTTACTCTTACCAATAAAAAGGAAAAAGCTTTTATTTCAGTTTTCACAATAAAAAAATCTTCAGCTCCTTGTACAATGTACAGACCTTTTAATAAATTTCAAAAGAGTTAGTAAATGAAAATTACAATATTATCTGCCCATCAAATCTTGTCTTTCAATATATTAGTACAGTCACTCTATTTTTTACAATTTTTTTTATTGATTTCTACTATAGGTATATCTCTGTAAATTTTCCAAAAAAAATTTTAATTCACCTTTTCTCCAAATATCACTCTATAAAATTTACCTTGAATAATGTTAAAACAAGCAAAAATTTAACTTAAATCAGTTTTTTCAGTCCTAAAGTGGTCTTGGACATACCAGAAATGCCATCTCCATTAACTGTCTATATTTAACGGCATTCCAGACTGTAAATACAAACATCAAACCTCTGTACTTCTAAGGAAAAAGGGGCAAAATTTAGTTCAAGAAAATAAAAGCAGCAGATGATGCAACAATGACGACGCTACTGTGAGTTTATTCGAAAACCCAGCATTAATGGCTTTAATTCCCTAATAAGCTCGCTTTTAAGAATTGTAAAATTTTCATAGTTTTTTGTAAGCGTAGAGAAACGTAAACTATGGAACATCAATAATTATATCCCCACTGCAGCCTTAAAAGAGCTTTATAAACTTACCCCCAACATTAAGGGTTAAAATGTAAACCATCAGGACGCAAACATACAAAAATATAATATTAGGCATGTCCTGTGATGCCAAGCGTTTCGAAACTGTCAGTCTAAAGAGCAAACATGTGAATATTTATGAAATCATAATTTCGTAGTCTATACAAATCGTCAAAGAAAATATGGGGTTATAATTTAAAAAAATCTTCGATGACGTCACTGCTCGAAAAGAGTGAGAGATAGAAAAAGGAAAATTGTCGGAAATGTTTGTTTTAAAATAAATCAATTTGACGTGTCCAACCGCTTTTTGATATTCCTGTCGGGAAAGAAAATATTTCCATTCTTCAAGACTTTAGGCGCGCACTGTATGTTGGTTGTCAAGTGATTTGTTTGAACGTTTGTGTTCTGAAACCCTAGCTCAAACCCTTGGTTTAAGCTCGTTCCACAGATGCTCTATAGGATTAAGGTCGGAGATGCAAGCTAGCCACAGCATAACACGAATGCCGGCTTCGGTAAAGCTCTCACGCACGATCATCGCAATGTGTGGCTTCGCATTATCTTGCATAAAAGTAAAATCTTCTCCAATAAATTCGGTTTAAGGCATTACATGCGCTGCCAGAATCTCGTCAATGTACGTGCTGCTGTCAAATTCCTGCTATTGCGACCACGAGCCACCGCAGCGATGAAAACAGGATCCGTTCGAGCGTCTATTGAAATTGCACCCCAGATCATGGATGAACAGCCGCCGTAGCTGACTCGTTCGTTGATACAGCAGTCAGAAAACCGCTCTCCAGGTCTCCGGAAACTCTTTTTCTTCCATCGTTGCCGAAAAGACAAATTCTGGTTTCATCGGAGAACAAAACAGATCCCCATTGCTCCAATGTCCAATTTACGTGTTCAGGAGCAAATTGAAGGCGTGCTCGCCGATAAGCTACCGTTAGTTTTGGATCAGTTGAAAAACTGTGAGATGTCAAGTTCCTCTCCTTTAGTCTTCTCCTTACCGTCCAACGACTAACAGCCATCCCTCGTACCTCACGGAGCTGTTGTTGTACTTGAATTGTATTAAGTGATTAAGTCGTCGATTTCGTATCGTTGTTGACGTAATAAAGCGGTCGTCTCGCTCAGATGTACGCCTATTTGCCTCGCCGATTAAATGAGCCAGTCTCCTCAAAACGTTGGTACACCCTTCGAACCGCTGCTAGGCGAGTCATATTAAGCCGTCGAGCCACATCAACTTGACTATGTCCGTTTTCGATTAAAATAACCGCTTGAGCGGTTACTTCTGGTCTAGTATCCATTTTTATTAAGAACAAGATTATCACAAATGTCTAAAATGTCGAAATGTCAAATGTTTAAAGAACAAAACTTTAAATATGAGTAAACAGATATTACTGAAATATATAAGTTGCTTTTGTTTTAAGTTTCCTGACTTGGTTTAAAAGAATCAGTGGTGTGTTTTGCAACCAGTTATAATATAACGTCAACGTTGAGTCTTTTTTCTTTATTCAACAGAATGCAACAGACATATATCCAGCTTCGTTCCACGACTCAACACTGAGATTATAAATAACCGGACAACCGGTTGCTTACAACACACCACTGAATGGATCGTAATAAATTTGGGCTCATTTTAAAGGTTTTTGAGTAGCCTTTCAAACACTAACAATTTTTGTAAATTTGATGTCTGATATCTCAAAAAATGCATTCAAAGTCGAAATCGTGAAGTGGGTCGATTTATTTGCACCCAAGTGTAGAATATTATATTTCTAAATAGTGTGTTTCATACTTTTATCAATAAAACACATTTGCAGTTAACCTATATCCCTAATTGTCACATTTTCAAACAATAGGCATAGTTAAATTGACAAAAAAGCTATTTGTTGGATATAATATATCACACTATATCCATCAATTTTTTAAATAAACAGTATTATTAATAAATCATTTTTCAGTCGCTACAACAAACTGTTTATACCTAATAAAGAACCCCAACTGTCGATAAAATATGGTGTTAAAGCTTACAAGGGCTTTTTATGTAATAAATTTATTATACTACAATAGTCAAAAACATACATCAACCTAATAAGCCAAGAAATGTTACAAAAGAAACCCAAACTAGCCAATTGACGTGAAGGGTTAGATGAAATTTCAGTATTGAGACGCTTTTTATACAAAGTTTCTCAATTACACACGACCCTCCTCACAAACCACTAAAGCTTTCCGTGCGGAGTCATTATTAATTTATAAAATCAATGAGATGGTAAATTATTAAATGCTATTTAGTAATTTTAGAGTTTAATTACAAACTATAAAGGAACTATCAACCTGTAGCTGAACTCTGTAGTACATCATAAAGTGAGATTTATGTCCGAAAAAGGTTATTTCAAGAGCATCGTATATTAATAACGTAATGTTATAACGTAAAATTTTAATTCCAGAAATAATTACTCAAATAACTATAGGCTTTATTTATAGTAATCTATTTTTTTTATTTCTATTTATACATATACTTTAATCATTAAAATTAGATCTTATCCTGCCATTCATACGTCGATTCAAAGAAATCTTTCTATTTTGAGTTGGTAATACACTCATTGTGATTGTAGCATCAAAAACCATCGAAAACGGTGTTAGAGTTCGTACAGGTACGAAAGAGTACACCTCGTGACGTCATCTCCACAGTTTCGTCTCTGTAATATCTGGCAGTGGCGTATGAACGACTTTTAAAACTAAAGAACTTATTCGACTACAAAACACGAAAGCTGTCACTGCTTAATTTTATTGTAAAATGAGCTGTATGCGCCGGAATTGTTAAAATTCGTATCTGCCAATTTTGACAGCTGGCATCTTTCGTACTTGTATGAACTCTACAATGTTCTACTTTGAAGTACCGTTTCTAGTTTTTTTAGTTTGAGATTGGTATTTAAAATATTTATTTTGACACATGATACAGATCAGTTATGAAAAAATTATGCTTAATTTTTACGTAAACTTATTAGTAATAAAATTATTAAAATCAAACTTTTAAATTTGTAATAACAAACAAAATATAGCGCCATCTCTTGGTAAAATCTGCTTCACTCATTGAAGCATCGAAAATAGAGTTACAAAGTGTTACTTTAAAGTACTGTTTTTAGTATTTTTATAAGTTTGAGATTTCAAATAATTATTTTGACACATGATAATCTGTCAAAATCTGTTTAAAACGTTAACTGTCAGTAGAGCCAACATAAGAATTTAACCAATAAAATTCTCCAACACGATTTTCTAAGAATAATTTTTTTAAATAAATTATTGCTAAATAGAAAAATAGTATACAAGGCTTGTGTCACAAAGGCTTTTGTGACCTTATGACAATCGGCAATTGCCATCCATAGGGGACAAAAGCTTTTGTGGGATAAAATTTTATGTAAAGTTCCGAGGTATCATTTAATAATAAAACTAACCTAACCTAACCTAACCTGGCCTAACCTAATCTCGACATCCATAAAATATTAATATTTTACAGACCTCGACATAATCTAACCTTGAGGGTTAAATATAAATTTTAATTTATTGTTTATTTTAAGTACCTATAATTTCAAACATTACTGGCCCTTTTAGGTGGTGCAAAATTACATCTATTGCCGACAGTGCCAAATGAAGCTAGTGCAACCCCGAGGTCCATAAATATTTTATGGACCTTGGTCCAACTCTACATAGAAATAGTTTACAAAATCAATAATTATTGTGGAATATTTTGATAATGGTACCTCTAAAATAGCTTTAATATTTGTAAAGCGTTTTTTTTTATTTTTAACATTTTGATAGCATTAAATTTTTACAAACTTATTATTTTCTCATTAGGCTCATTACAAATTTATAGTTTTAATCAGGGGCGGATCTACACACGGACTAATAGGGCTTAAGCCCTGGGCCCCAAGTGTCAAAGGGCCCCCAAAAATTGAATTAATATAAAGCAAAAAATATCGATCCGCGATAAATGTTTTTGACATGGATTGTCAAGACCAATTATGAATTAAGAAATAAATAAATAAAATAAACTTCTGAGAAATAAACGCTAATTAATAAAGAACGGCCAATGTTTACAAATTCTTATCTCAAAACTTCTTTCGGACGTCCGCGGTAAGGTTTCACGTTTCAGTATGGGAATGGATTTCATTGAAAAACAAAAATGAGCAATATCTCACCTAGCAAGATAATTTTAACAGGAACAGTAATAGTATTTAACATTACAAGCCAGGTAAAACTGCTTTAACTGGCGCAAAGAGGATTATGACTGGCGAGCCGCCCCGGCGAGCCTGTCACCTCTTTGAGCCTGTTAAAACAGTTACCTGGCGTGTAATGTACAATACTTTACTTGTTACTCATGCTTAATTCACTTACAAATTAATTAAATTACAATTAAACAATTTCTGTCAGCTGTCAGTAGCGTCAAAAATATCCCTAAATTATTTTTAGAAAGCTTTGAAAGTCAAACTTGTAAACATTGATTTTCAAAGTTTATAGACAGCTTGGTTAAATGACGTTTCACAATTGAGTAACAAGTAAATAAAATAACAATCTTAATTTTGTGTATGTCATTGTTTAAATGAATATTTAAAGTGTCTTGTGTCGTCTGTTGACTTTCAGTTCAGTAAATTGTAACATTCGTAAGTAATATACAGGGTGTTCGCGAGAAGTGAGCCACTATTGCTATATCCGTTAATATCGAAGATACGAGGTCGGTTAAATTTGTAAAGTAGTATAACTTTTTCCGCTGATTGTGATGGTCAACACAAAAAAATAATTAAACATCTAGTTTTCAAGATATTCACAAAAATAACTTTTTTTTAAATGGAACACCCTATATATATTTTTATATATTTGAAAAAGACACTGCATTTAGAGTATAAAATGTCATATGAGTTTTGTCCTAAAATGAAAAATAAAGTACTGATTTCGTATTTTCAGTATTGAACGGATAAAGCAATAGTGGCTCACTTGGCATGAACGCCCGGTATTTTTGCTAATTTAGTATCTACATTTTACCAGGGATCTAAATTTGAATAAAAATACAGGATGTTCGTGCCAAGGGGCCACTATTGCTGTATCTGTTTAATGCAGAAGATCCAAAATCGGTAAATTATTTTTCATTTTAGGACATAACTCATATGACATTTTATACTCCAAATTCAGTGTTCTCTTCGAATACATAAAAATATATAGGGTGTTCCATTTAAAAAAATGTTATTTTTGTGAATATCTTGAAAACTAGATGTTCAATTATTTTTTTGTGTTGACCATCGCAATCAGCGAAAAAAGTTATACTACTTTACTAATTTAACCGACCTCGTATCTTCAATATTAATGGATATAGCAATAGTGGCCCACTTCTCCTCGCGAACACCCTGTATTTACGATAATTCTTTATAATGCAAATAAGTAGAATTTTTTGATTCTTAGTGTATTACACCCATTTTAAAATGTCCGGAAGAAAGTACCTGAGCGGAAGTCAGAAAAGAAAATTGACTGAAAATAAAAAAGAAGAATTGAAGAAATATAAAAAAGTGAAAAAAGTGTAAAAAAAATGATTTTGATCTTATTAAAAATGAATTTTAAACATCAATTTAAAGATTCTTAATCTAACAAAAAATGGGGGGCCCCATTGAACTTCAATAGCCCTCGGCCCCCAAAAACATAGATCCGCCCCTGGTTTTAATGGTTAAACAACGGCAAAAACGACTATACCATAGCCTATGTATTTGTAAGACAAATTGATTTATACATTACTGTTCATTCGATTTGTTTCCAAAATTATTGTTTAGTATTTGGTCATAATATATTTAAGCAAGTTTAAGGTTACTTTATATCAATAATATTTTTGGGTATCATTTAAATCTCTTTATCCCTAGCAATAATTATCAATACCCGCATATCTAGTGATTAATTCATACAGCTTATAGAAAACCCCAATTAAGCTTTAATGTTACAAAAGGTAAATTATATTTCTAAAGCACAAATTAATAATGTCTACTCAAAATTGTCTACCGTTTGGTTACACTATAAACGTTTAATTTAGGAAATAAAAACTTTCGACTTCATAAAAGAGGTCGTTTTTATTATTTTCCTTTGTGGATTAAAGTGAGGATTTACTGCTTAACCTGCTCCCTTATATATTATTTATTTTGTATGTTGTACCTGTAAGTACGTAGGTAGATTGGGTTACTATATCATACTTCTAGGTACTTGCTTTAATTGAAAATCTTGAAAGTATTGAACGTATAACGCTCATGATTAGTGGAAAAATTTGGAAGGAAAATGAAAAAGAACAAAATTATTTTTATTAAATGTTACTACTCGTATCAGTTAATGTAGTCGCGCACACAAAAATATATTACTGGTTGCTTCGATTTTTATGACAATCGATTCCTTCTGAATTTAAATAAAATCCAGCCATTTTATAGGATTTTTATTTTGAAATGACAACTTTCTCTATAAACTTCCAAGTAATGTACATTCTAAAAGTTATTTGCTACCTAAACTGGCTCCCTACATTTTCCGTTCACCAAAAGAAGATTTGTGCACTTCGAGAGACATTAGTTGCAAAATTTACAATTACATTAATTTGTACATAATATTTAGTGCTCAGTTCTTCCATTTATAGATTATCAATGTGGTAGATTAAATAGATTAATTAAAGCCCATTTGCGTGACGTGCCTACTAACGAACCAAATTGTTCACTAGACTAATTTGAAAACTACAATTTGTCCTTAATTCTACAAGGACACAACGTTATAAAGAGACTTCATTACACATAAATGCTTTTAAATTAAAACCAAAAATTTTAATATTAAAGAAAAACTACTTAAACACTTACTTTCCGCCCCTCCGCCAAACACATGTTTTGCAAAGTCCACCTCTGCGTGTCTTTGTTGTTGGCCATTCGTAACTTGCACTGTCGCCATAACAGGAGCGATTTTTTTCGTAGGAACCTTTAAAATAAATAAGTTTTATAATAAATAAGGTAGATCAATCGAATATAAATAAATACATAGAAATTATTATAAATTTTCTACACATATAATTAGGGCTGTCCTGTATGTGTACTTCATTTATTTAACAAAATAAAAAGTTTAAAAAAATAGTGCTAAATCAAAATCGAAGTATTGACTGACTGACTGATTCATCAACGTCTAAGGCCGAGTTTTTCATTGGGAGTTTAAACTACGTTTCATCTGAACGAAGTTCAAGCTCATGCGCCGTAACTCGTTTACGTTACAGTAAAAGTACAGCGCTGAAGATTGATCTTCGTTCAGATGGAACGTAGTTTAAACTCATAATGAAAAACTCGGCCTAAATACAACCCAACCTAAACCGTTGGTCGAAGAATGGTTAAATTCGGAGAGTTCGTTCCTTTAAAGACGAGGGCCCCCAGTAACAGGGACTTTTCGAAATTCAGCTCCTAAAGAGATCCTAAAGCTCCTAAGAGCTTCTAAAGGTATCCACAACTTTAATAGATAGTCGTCTTCTAGAGACACAAATTATTCTACGGAAGAGCATAATCTGTTAACGTCTAAGGCCAAATTCCACATAACAAATGTATCCTCAGGATTTAACTTTAGTCCCAGTATAAAGCGGTTTTAACAATAGCGTAAACCGGTTTATACTGAGACTAAAATTAAATCCTGATGATAAATGTGTAATGAAGAATTCGACCTAAGTGAGTAATTTTTATACAACTCCCTCCCATTCGCCCCAGGAGTTGAAAGAGTAACGGGGTAAGTAAGAGCTGTATGCCACTATGCTAATTTTAGTCCTGAATTCAGGACTAAAAAAAATTGGATGTAAATATGTATGCGCGCGCCGATTTAGTTGTTTTTTATCCAATAAATTAGAACACGTTCTAATTTATTGGTTGTAAATCTGCTAAAAGTGCGCAGAATGGCTGCGCAGAGCAATAATTTGACTTTGTCATTTTTAAATATTTTGAAGTTTAAGTCACAAGTTTAAATACCTACAGCGTTTAGGTAAGAACTTGGTAAATAAATTGGTAACATTAAATTACATTTTATTTAATTTTTAGTGTAGAATAAAAAATGTGGTCACATTTACAGGTGACAATGCTAATCGACATGTACAAGCAGAATCCTTGCCTGTTACCTCTATATCCCAAAACATAATTATTTATACAGGAACTGAAATGCCCGAAATGAAGCATTGACATCACAAATGTTATTTGGTCAGCTCGACGAAGGACATCCCTACTCAATAATAATAAATTGATCATGCGCTATCACTCTGGTCGAGGGTGGTAAGGTTGGTTTCTTTTTACGTTTTTGGGAGTTACCTATATTCAAAACTCAACGAAGTGCTGTTATGTTCAGAAGTCAAAGGTGTTATGTTTTATTAGATCTCAATAAAGTTATGTTCAGAAGTCAATGAAGCAAGTTATGGTTTAGATCCTAGCGGATCTCAGAAAAGTTATGTCATGTAATTAATTATACCTATAAGTACTTATGTTCATGTTCTTCAATAAAAAAAGTGAATTTATAAATTCTAGTATCTCGTGGATTTTTATTTATTTCATAAGTTTAAAAGAGGCAAATAGCTATCAGAGGAACTATTAAATATACTATATATATTTTATCCTGTCTCTTCTGAACTACTATGATGATTGTAATGATAGAAGCCCCTGCGCAGTGCACAACATAATTCAAATTTTCTATTTGTTTCCATCGTGACAAAAGAAGAAGTGACAATTTTGATGGTTTTGATACACTAAAATTAGTCCTTAAAAGAAAGTGCAGTTGCAAACACATATTCAATGTCATGGAATTTTAGTATTACGAAATCGGCGCGCCCATACAAATTTACATCCAATTTTTTTTAGTCCTGAATTCAGGACTAAAATTAGCATAGTGGCATACAGTTGTAACATGAAATAATCATCATCATAACTTAAAGATCTCAAAAAAAGTCTGAGTTACCGGAATTACCCAAATAAAACCCAGGGGACTAGTAAGTAAAACTTGGAGTGTAACAGAATAGGTATTTTACCTTGAATTAATAAATGCCTTTTAAGCATTATAAAAGTTTTAAATAAATAAATAAATAAAATTACAAAACTCTAAAGTTTCCCAGAAATCTCCCGTCAACCGCTTAGGCGAGGAGTACGCACTAATCTAAAGCCTGCGCTACACACAGAGACTTGCCTTCCGGTTTGGCTTGTGCAGGCCACCTGCCTAATCGGAGCGTCTGGACATCGTTCAAGCTCGGGTTTGGCCAATGCAGATAGAACTGCATGGGCTTACCTTCCGGTTTGGCCTGTGCAGTAGGGTGGGCCGATTTGTATAGGAAATTTAAAAATATCGAAATTTCGAATTTTTATACTTGAGAAAAGTTGTAGAATGGCAATAACAATTTTTTTTGGAAAAATAATTTTTTTTTGTATTTTCATGTTTTGAACTGCCACAAAGCCACTAAAATTTTGAATTTCAAGTTTCATTAGTTTCACCATCTGGACAGTCAAAAATTACATTATTACATAATTTTAAACTTTTGCTTTTATATTTTTATTATTTTAATTGCCACAAGGGCATTTAAATTCAAAATTTGAAATATAATTTTGAATTTGTGATTTTGAATTTTGAAATAAAACGTCAGAAAAACTGAAACGCTGCTTTTTAATTTTTGATTGGGTTAAGAAACAAATCTAGATACTTTTTATTATTTTAATTGCCACAAGGGCATTTAAATTCAAAATTTTTAAATATAATTTAGAATTTGTGATTTTGAATTTTGAAATAAAACGCATGAAAAACTGAAACGCTGCTTTTTAATTTTTGATTGGGTTAAGAAACAAATCTAGGGAAAAGTTTTCCAGAATAGTACAAACAAACAGTCATTCAGACATAGGTAAACAGTAATTGTTATTAACAATAAAAAAAGTGCATTATAGGCAGTCACATGATATTTATTTAGGTATAACACTTGATAATACTGCACTGTGGTGTACTATTGAAATTGAGGCATTCTGCCTAATTTCCTGAATTTTATTTGCAACAACTGTAATTGCTTCAATTTGAATTTTTTGTGGATTTATTGACAAGGTTCGACAAAGTTTAAGTGTTTGTTCATAATCACTATAATGTTGCTAAAACAAGTTAATTAAAATATTTTTGAACGAACGTTCCGATCCACTTTCCGATCCACAAAAAAAAGATTTTTTTACAGTGTGCAGGCGAAGCGTCTAGACATCGTGCAGACCGCACAGACCAAACCGGAGCGTCTAGACATGACATCGTTAAGATTCCGGTTTGTATTGTGCAGGTAGACCTGCATGGGCTTGCTTTTCGGTTTGGCCTGTGCAGGTGAAGCGTCTGGACATCGTTCAGGCGGCCTGCACAGACCAAACCGGAGCGTCTGGATATCGTTCACGCTCCGTTTTGACCTGTGCAGGTCGGCCTGCATGTGGGCTTGCCTTCCGGTTTGGCCTATGCAGGCAAAACGTCTGGACATCGTTCAAGCTCGGGTTTGGCCAATGCAGATAGAACTGCACGGGTTTACCTTCCGGTTTAGCCTATGCAGGCGAAACGTCTGGACATCGTTCATGCCGCCTGCACAGACTAAACCGGAGCGTTTGAATATCGTTTAGGCTCCAGTTTGGACTGTACAGGCCGGCCAAAGGCCACAGGCCAAACCGGAAGGCATGCCTGTGTGTTTGAACATACTTGAACAATTGAACATACTTCTAGGCTAAAGCCTGCACAGCACAGACAGGGTTGCCTTGTGCAGGCCGCCTGCACAGGCCAAACCGAAGCGTCTGAACACAGGCCAAACCAGAAGGTAAGCCTACGTGTGTGTTGCAGGCTTTACTTTTAAATTTTAATAATTGCCATAACAAAAGAATTATAATATTAAAATTACATAAGAATCCGGCCCCTTTTAGTAACGTAGCGCAACACTAGAAATTAATAATGGCGTTATTAGCAATCCAATTTAACTTACTTAAGCTTTAAAGTACTTACTTGAACGGATTTTATGTCATTGACATGTTGCTTGTAACTATATTTTAATTCCGACTTTGAAAGAGAACGATATTAATATTTAAACGCTTTTACGTAGCTGGAAATGCTTTATCGTTAATTAATTAATAGCTGACTAGTTAAAATTATCAAACAGGATTCGACTTAATCAAATTTAACTTTTTTTATTTTCTCCTAAAAGTTTCAATTATTCGAGTGAAGGAAATAAATGTTCAGTACTTGACTTTCTCTTATTGCTTTAGTTTAGTTTACAGGTAACATTAGTTTAAAAATAATAGAAACTTCAGTAATTACATTGCATAAACAAAGACATTTTTCAGTGGCTTCTTATCTTCCTGTTCTACTAGATTGAACTAAATTGGATTTATATAAAAGGGTAAAGCTCACATAATGCACTAAGGTTACAGTTCAGGTAAGTGCTTATGAAGTAATTTTCTTTGTGCCTTCAGTTACCGGGGAAATTACGTAGCAAAATTTGTTTTATTTGTTGCACATTTTAATATACAACGCGACGGCGACGCTCGCATCTGTAAAATAAGAAAAAGCAAGAAATAGCTTTGCTTATTTTTCGTTCTACTTCAGCTTTTTTTTAACAAAATATGAAACTTGTAAATAGAAAATTAATTTAGACAGAAAACAAGTTTTATGAACCATTATGCATTAAATGTTGGGAACTTATTAAAAAATTTACCTTAGGGAAACATTCTCATTAAAAATTTTTATAAGATTGACTTTTTATCCCATCTTAGCTCTTTAGAATAAAAATATTTAAAAACAAAAGGAAGACGACTTATTTTGATATAAAAAGTGTTAAGAGCAATAATATTTAAAATAGAGCTATAGAGAAACTTTTAACTTAGCAAAAATGTTATATTTTTATCACGTATCTTTTCTGCAAAAAGAAAGCTGCATTATCTGAAACTGCTCTTGAGATATTTCAATAAAATCAAATCTTGGCTTTTCCTATTTTTTAGTGCAACTAATTAAGGACTTATAACTCGAAAAACTTGCTCTAATGGCAATTATAGATTCTTAGCAAGTAGAAGTTTAGTCTTCAAGAAACACTGAGTGGTTAAAAAATTCTATGCTTGTAAATATCATTAGCTCTGTAGGCAGTAAATTCAAAATTACGAAGTTACATATTAAATTACTTCCAAATAGGCTTGCGCCTAATTAAATAAGAAATAATTTAAAGAAATGTACATTTAGGTAAAGTACGTCCATCGCTTTTTGAAATCGACTTCTCTGCTTTGACTGTTGGGAGTCCATCATAAATTATAAAAAGCTTAGACATTTTCTCCCTTAAATTTTTTAGCAAATGAGTTTTAAAGAGCAGAAAAACACGTGGAAACATTCGTTTGAAGGAAACTATTTCTGTGGATCTAATTTAATTTGAAATCAAAAAAATTTTAAATTAAGGATTCAAATTTAAGGAATTAGTTTAAAAATTTATTTCTGCTGAAGTTAAACTTAATTATTATTAAATGAGCAAAGCAAGATATTTTGCAAACGCCACTTTACTTTATGGAATTATGCTCGTTAATAATATACTACTAAGTTCAGCATTATTTAATTTATAAACTGATTTTTTTAATTTTAATCCTTAAATAGAAAAACTTTTAATTTCAATTAAAAGCCTAGTTCCCAGCTATCCGAAACCGTCGTATACGACGATACGAAAGTTTTCCTATTGGTGGAATTTCAAAAATTTTCGAATATCCACCAATAGGAAAACTTTCGTATCGTCGTATACGACGGTTTCGGATAGCTGAGAATTAAGCTTTAATTAGATGCACACACATAGTTTCCTTAAAAGAGACGATCATGGATAGATAATACACTTGAATTCTTTTTCTGAAAACTGATTTTAAAAGCCCTCTACAAGGAAAACTTGTCATATGATTGAGTTATGCTAATGATGACTTTTGATGAGCATAAGAATAGTCTTGGGTTCTTTGGATATTTTTAGAAATAATTGCAGAACGCTTCTTTTTTGTTTCCTCGGAAATAGTATCTAGGGAGTAAAAATTGAACAATTTTGCTAATTTAAACGTTTTTCTATGGTTAATAATAAACGAGATCTCCTTGCTGACACGAACAGAAAACACCACCTGTATTTATGTATCCTAACTTCCTAACTATCGATGAATTGATTTAATTAAAATTAAATGACGTTCGTCAAGCTGTGCTGTGACCAAAATAAATGTACAAAATAATAAAAAGACATAAAATAATCAAAATTTATAAATATTTACGTATGGCAATGAAAACAAAAAAAAAGAAGTTTGGTAGATGTCGTGATTTCTATTTGAATTTTTTATTAAGTCTTTTATGAAACTATTTTTGTCTAATAGTAACAATAAGCATACACAATAGCATAACAGTCATTTAAAATTAACGAACACCATTTATGAAAATTCCAAATACCAGGAATAATAAACCTTCATTCAGGTTATTCAGAAAAATCATCAATAATTAATATCTGACCTTTCAGCACTATAATAGCCTACGTATTTAACGTACTACCCCATCGTCACTTTCAGACAATCTAATAATACATAGAAAGTACCAACCACAACAGAAAGCAGTGTGTAATAAAAAAGTTCCCGTTTAATAAAGCTTAAGACAGAGAATTAGTGCTTAGGACCATGCTAAAAATTTCAGCCCAGTGAAGACAACCGCTTGCAGGCCCGGATTGGCCCGGCCATCTGACCAGCAATTGCCGGTGGAGCCAAGTGAAATTTGGTCTAAATGAAAATAAATGGAATAATTGAATGATGAAAAAAGATCATAATAAACATAGTGTGTTTCACTTTAGATGATGCATAACTATTTTGTTTTGCCTAATGAGTTGCTTCAGTACATTTTACAGTACAAAATATGTTTAAAATACTAAAATTTTCGCCTGTAGCGCTGTGAGAACCTGTGGAAACTCTTTGCAACTCAGGCCCGTGAGAGTGTCGCTATTCACTACGCTACTGCATTTGGGGTCAATTGATTTTGTAGCCAGTGGGACCAACCGCTAGCCAGTCCGGCCCTGACCGCTTGAAAATAAACAAAAGAGCTCAATCGCTCAATTAAATGAACAGTTGATGGCTGACAGTATTGGAATTGTTTTGGCATCGCCCATGTGGGTAATCCATTGAACACTATAAGAAGCTGGTTAGCCAGGGAACTAATCTAACCCAGTATCAATCAGATGATATTTTTTGAAATTGCTAATTGTGGTCAGAATGGTCACAAGATAAATTTTAAAAATTTTGAGAATCTTTCACACCCGGTATGTTATTCGATTGAAGTAAGTATTTTAACTAAAAACAACAAAATTGGTACCTGATTATTTAAAATCTCCCTATTTAAACAAACAAATAGAGAAATAACTTGCATTAAATTCTTCAAATAAACTCTTCAGTTTATATTTTAAATGAAATGGTTAAATGGGCACATTGCCAATATTTATTTTAACGTTTTAGCTACGTTTATTTTATTTTTAGTTTATCCAATTGTTAAAGACTGTTGCACTTTGCGTAAATACAAAGTTTGTTGGTTTTGGTCTTGCAATTTAAATTTGTTTCAATAGGATTGTTTTAATATGAATACTTAATTGCAACAACAACTGAAGAGTAGAATTAGAATAAATTGTACGAACGTGAGCGGAACTCTCGGTCATAGGGATTTAATTTGAAAAACCAAAAATCGTAATTTTCTGCTCTGTTATTTATTTTAGAAAGAAAAACTTGAAATAAAAGTTTTAGAGCATAAATTTCTGCATCTAAATCAACAAACAAAAAATTAATTTTGCAAGCTTTAAACGCCAGAAAATTTATTTGAAAAATTTGAATAAATAAAAATTATGTTTTACGCTTTATCCTTAGAATATAAAACATCAGGAAGGAGCTTTGACAACCGTTGCCTATAGGAGAAAATGCGACGGAAATGCCATTTTGGACTTTAAAATGACATTTTAGAAAACCATGGATGACTCATTAATTTCGTCGAGTTTACATTATCATTTGCTGTCATGATCTTTCCTTATAAGTAGGAGTATAAGCAACCATTTCCAATGTCGGACTGGCAAGTCGGCAATTTTTCAAGACAAGAATTCTTCGAGACAAGAAAAAAATGTTTCTTGTCTTGCTATACAAGTTTTCGATGGCCCACCCTGTATTTATCTAAAGAAGCTTAAAAAATCTTGGACGTTTTTTCAAAATTTTCTCAAAAGTGCAAACTTTCAAAAACCTATTGAGTTATATCCGATAGGTCGACTACCTTAAAAAGTCGTACAAAAATAACTCTTCGCTGTGTGCATTGTCAAGTTAATTTTCACAAAAAATTATGAAACCCGTGTTACTCGATCTCCAACACATTTTTCTGAATCAAGCACACTTTTGTTTTCTTTTGTATTGTTCACTTTTGTTCTTATTTTCTTTACGCGTACCTCTTAAAATTTCCATTGTATGTATTGTCTAGTTGTCCTGGATTTCTTTAAAACGAAGTGTTTATAACGTGTTTGCTTTCCACATATGAAGCCACATAAAGTATTTTTATATCACTGAATATCATATAATTTGACCTAGTTTACTTTATAATTTATGTACAACGTTTTATAAGTAATCAAAATTAAAATAAATATCGATAGCTGCTGTAAATACTGTTATTACTCTTTTTCTAGTAAAAAGAAAATAGTGGAATAAAAAGTGTGTCGGATAAGAGTTCTTTAGAACCATCAAATCGGCTTTACTAATGGCGAGTTTCGGGTACGTTACGGTTCCACAACTTAACTTTATGATGGGCCGATACGTTGTTTGAAACCAGTTTTTCGACATTTAAGAATACAAGATAATTATGTATTCGTGAAGCGATAACTATGTTTATAGAAACCCGCAGTAAGCAATTTAATTCTCAGTGGTTTATCATTGCCTTTCGAGAGCTTCGGTTAGGTTCGGTATGCAGGGTGGGTATATGGGTATTTTTTTGGGTAGAGAGGATTAATCCTTAACTTATTAGAAATATTAACATTAATTTTGGCAAGGTAATACATTTATGATCATTGGACACCTATACATTTTCAAAATATTTAGATAAAAACGAAAAACGTTTATTTGGGTTACAAACAAGTAGAAATTAAAAAATTTAATTTCCGAGTCCTAAAGTCCTAAATTAAACATCCTATCGGTATTAGGGTTAAAAAGAAATTCTTGTTTTATCTAACTATTGTTGAAAATGTTCAGTTGTGCGTCCTACTTTTAACTACCTACCTTTATACATATTTAAGTAACTTTTATGGAAATCAAGACAAAGGTAGAAAAATAAATACATAGCAATAAATAATTTAAAATATACTAGTAAAAAATCATTTTTATAGCGCCACATTTGACATAATATCGATTGTAATGTCCAAGAGACTAATTCCTGATAAAAATATAATTATTTAATCTAGTTATGAACGGTTATAATAGCATTCAATTATTATTTTTTAATAAAGAGGTCATTTATGTAATGGAATAATAGTACAGGGTCTATCGGTTTCAACCTGGAAAAACGACATATGTGGCTGTAAATTTACAATTAGCTAGCCTTAAGAGTCTACATAAAGACATAGAAAAGTTTACCACTCCTAGAGGTGTGCAACATGAAGTAAATGTGCCCTCAACATTCAAAGAATACTAGCTCGAAAAGAAATGAGAATTTCGAAATTCTGATAAAGCTATTTAATAGAGCATGGAATTCTGAACAATTTATGAATCTATAAAATTTTTTGTACCAATAGTACTTTTCCAGAAAAACGCGATGAAAGACAAATAGGGATAAACCGTTAGAAATCTGAAAATTGGAAATTTTACAGCGTAGTGACTCACAAAAATGTTTGCCATTTTGTAATTAATTGTCAGATCATTATTTCGAGTAAATTTTTGGAAAGAAGATGGTTTTAGCTTTAAATTGATGGGGTTATTTTTTAATTTATTTATTTTCATCATCCCTGAAATTGTACTAGAAATTTTCATTTTCATTTTTCTGACGACTCTTTACATATTAATTTACCATAAGCTACAGAGTTCAAATTTAAAAAATATTCCTGGCTATATGTTCTATAATATATTTGTAATGACATCATGCTACTAATCATGTTAAAACAATTTTCAGTTTTAAAAAAACACCCCTTAAATATTTCAACATTTTTGAATTTTATTTTTTTCTTGTAATTAAATTTTTAAGAAGCTGCGTAAGATGGAGAAATGTAATTTCCAAAAAAATAAATATACGGTTTTGTAGGTAATTCATCGTGCTTTCAAATGATGTATTTAAAATTTACTCTACTTCATGTACTTTCTATGAAATTAAGATGAAGTGCGTGCGTTTTAAAAAGGGCACTTTTATCGTAATATTGACGGCATTTTTTTACGTAAACGTTATATCTTAAAAACGTTTGCGGATAATGAAAGAGGATATTTCAACGTTTCAGTTCATCATATTAAATATTGATTTCTGACTACCTGTTCCGAAAAAAGAACCCCGAAAAAACTGTTTTTTTCGATGATCCTGAACAAAAGGCAAAAACAAGCTACATTTCGTAAAACGACATATGTGGCTGAAAATTTGAAATAAGCTTGTATTGAAAGCCTAAAAAAAGAGGCAAAAAAGTTTACAACTCTCAGAGGTGTGCAACATCGAGTGGGTGTGCCCTCAACTCTTAAAAGAGTAACTGGAAGCATAATGGAAAAATCGAAATTTTGTTATAGTCAATTTATAGAGAATTAAATTTTAAGCAATTTTTATATCTATGAAATTTTCTGTATTAGAATAGAATAGAATGGTAGAAATTTGGGCGCGTCAACATCTTGGTTATTTGCGCCACAAATTGAACATTTATTACAGTATAGAGCTGTAAAGAGGCTCTATCTGCTCACAAGAATAATTTAATAAGTTAATAAAAAAAAAAAAAAAAAAAAAAAAAGCCTTTTCTATATCACAGATGAAAACAGACAAAACAAATAAAAATTAAATATCACAGCCTTTTCTATATCACAGATGAAAACAGATAAAACAAATAAAAATTAAATATCACAGCCTTTTCTATATCACTATATATAATTACGTAGTCCTGTGTCTTTTAAAAACGTAATCAATATATCAAGAACATTGACATCGTCTCTCAGAATCTCGCTGAGAGTAGCCGCCATGCACAGCCTTTCTTTGTGGTCTTGGTACTGCCTACATTCTTGAAGAATGTGCAGTACCGTTAGAGGCGAGTCACACGCTTCACATACTGGAGGTTCCTCCCTATTCATTAGAAAACTGTGTGTCATATAACAATGCCCTATACGCAGCCTACAGACAGCAACCTCTTCCCATCTGTGACTACGACAGGAAGATGTCCACGGCTGGACTGTTGGCTTTACATCACGCAATTTGTTGGAAAAAGTATTATGCCAGACGTTTTGCCAGTGGCTCATAACAGCTCGATTCATCATGTTTTTGACGTCACTACTAAGTACAAATTGCGTAAGTTCGCCTGTATCGGCTGCTGCCTTTGCTCTTAAATCCGCTTTCTCGTTTCCTGGAATACCCAAATGACTGGGGATCCAACAAAATGAAATTATAATATTTTTATTTCGCGCAAGATGTAATTTATCCTGGATCATGCAGATTAACGGATTGTTGGCGTATAAGGTATTTAATGCTTGAAGTGATGAGAGAGAGTCCGAGTAGATAACAAAATAAGAGTCAGGCAGAGTCAGGATGTGTTCTACAGCTTTTAAGATAGCAAACAGTTCGGCTACAAATACGCTAGTACATTGATTAAAAAACTTATATTCGAGTGCAGTATCGTCTTTTATGACGGCACAACCCACAGAGTTAACTGATTTCGATCCATCAGTGTAAACTGAGCAATGGTTACCAAAAGATTCCCGCAAAGACAAAAAGGCCATTTTAAAGACTGCAGAAGAGGTTTGTCCCTTTATATATTTATTCAGTTCACAACATACATCAGCACGTCCAAGTTCCCAAGGTGGAACTGTATTAAATCGTATTTCTACAGGTTTAGGAAAGTCAACATTAATTTCAGAGCACAGTTCCAAAACTCTTATCCCAAGAGGACGTGTGACGTTAGGTTTTCTTTCGTACACTGATCGTAGTTTGGGTTCAGTTACAGTGTAGTAGGGAGTTGATAACGGTTTGCTTTTTAGACCAGCTACATAAGTTAGTGCAAGCATTTTACGTCTAAGTGCCAAAGGCGGTTCCCCACATTCAGCACATAGGCTTAGAACAGGGCTGGTTCTGAAAGCTCCAGTAGCTAATCGAATTCCACAGTGGTGGACCGTGTTCAATGTTTGTATATACGATGTACGCGCAGAGTCGTAAATAAAACATCCATAGTCAAGCTTTGAACGCACTAAAGATCTATAGAGCCGCAACATCATGACTCTATCAGAACCCCAAGAACGATGTGATAAAAGTTTTAGCACGTTGAGACTTTTTAAGCACTTTTGCTTTAATGATCTGAAATGATCCTTCCATGTTAGTTTCTTGTCAAAGATTAATCCAAGAAATCGAACTTGATCAGACATTTTAATTTTGTTTTTTCCTAAATATAAAGAAGGTTCAGGATTATATCCCCTTAGACGACAAAAATGAACTCCTGTAGTTTTTGTTGAAGAAAAAGTAAATCCATTGTCAGTTGCCCATTTATTAATGTTATTGATAGTCAATTGGAGTTGTCTCACAGCAGTTCCCACAGTTTTAGCAGACGAGTATATGGCTAAATCGTCCACATAAAGTAAAGGTTGAACAGGGCCACGTACAAAATCTGTTATGCCATTTATGGCGATTGCAAACAAGGTAACGCTTAGTACTGAACCCTGTGGAATACCATTTTCTTGTTGAAATGACATCGAGAGAGTATCATTTATTCTAACCTGCAGAGATCGGTTCGATAAAAAGTTTTTAACAAAATAGGCCATATGTCCTCTGATACCCCACTTGTGTATAGTCATAAGAATTTTGTGTCGCCACGTTTTATCGTAGGCCTTTTCTAGATCAAAGAAAACTGCAATCAAATGTTTTTTATCTACAAATGCATTTTGGATTGCTGCCTCTAAATTTACCAGGTGATCAAGAGTGGAGCGATTTCTTCGGAAACCACATTGATGTTCCGATAATAAATTATTAGATTCTAAATACCACATGAGCCTTCCGTTTACCATACGTTCCAACAATTTACTAAGACAACTTGTGAGTGAAATAGGACGATAGTTTGCTAGTATTTTAGCATCCTTGTATGGTTTTACAATAGGAATTATAATAGATTCGTGCCATGACATGGGAAACACATCATTAGTCCATATGCTATTGAACACGTTTAAAAGCTTGTTTAAGTCGTTAGATTTTAGGTTTTTGAGAAATTGGTAGTGAACGTCATCTTTTCCTGGTGAAGAGTTTTTACATTTGTTTAAAGCAGTTTGTAATTCCCACATGGTGAACAATTGGTTGTATGATTTTTCTTGGTTCGTCTTAAAGTTAAGCTTTGTTTGCTCGATTGCATTTTTATGGTTGATAAAACTTGAAGGATATTCTATGGTTTTTGATACTTGAGAAAAATAGGATGCAAATTCGTTAGCAACATCAGCTGTATTAGATAAAGTGGTACCGTTTATAGTAATAGCGGAGATGCGAGGTGTGCTACATCTTCCTGCTATTCTTCGAACTTTCTCCCACACTTTACGGACAGGAGTCCTAGAGTTAACCGAAGATACAAAAGTTTGCCAAGATTCGCGTTTGCTATCTGCTATTATTCGGCGTGCAGCACTTCGTTTTTGTCGAAACTGCTCTAGGTTAATCACTGTCATGTTTCTACGAAATTCTTTTAAAGCCTTTTTACGTTCATTAATGGCATCTTGGCATGCATTGTTCCACCAAGGTACTGGAGGTTTTTTACGTATATCAGAAGTCTTTGGGATAGCGATAGTAGCGGCGTGA
Organism: Malthinus seriepunctatus; assembly: GCA_963924605.1. Classification (NCBI taxonomy): domain Eukaryota; kingdom Metazoa; phylum Arthropoda; class Insecta; order Coleoptera; family Cantharidae; genus Malthinus; species Malthinus seriepunctatus. The sequence goes on along the minus strand of OZ004600.1, from coordinate 77,756,345 downwards.
ATTAATTTTCTGGTGAGTGTATTAACCACTGTATCAATATCTTGGGACATATCCAGATCATGCAAGTTAATTTCGTTAGAAAATAATAACCAGTCGGCTTTATTTAATTTCCATTTAGAGTGCTGTTTATCCTGAATGTCTAGACTAGTAGACTTTAACAAGATCGGAAAGTGGTCACTACCACAAAGATCTTCATGAACATAAAATGTAAAGTGTGTTGCCAGAACAGTTGAACAGAAAGAAAGGTCGATGCAAGAAAATGTTCCATGCGCTTGTGAGAAATGTGTAGCAGCGCCGTTATTTAGTAAAGTTACATCAAACGAATTCTCTAGGTTTTCAAGCATGCGTCCTCTGGCGTCTGTGTTGTTATCTCCCCACAGAAGATTATGTGCATTGAAATCACCTACTATGACAAAAGGTCGAGGAAGTTGACGGAAGACCTCCTCAACGTCTTCTATATTAAAGTGTTGGGCTGGAGGTAGGTATATCGAGCAGACTGAAATTTTATTTGGTACATACACTGTGACTGCAACTGCTTGCAGTTCGGTGTTTAGAAGAATTTGTTCAGTATGGATATTGTTACGTACCCCTATAGCTACTCCGCCAGATGCTCTAGCTACGTTTAAATTGTCTTTTCTAAATAACAGAAAATCCCGCAGAACAGGATTGCTGTCTTCAGCAAAGCATGTCTCCTGTAAACAGATTATACTAGGAGTATACTGTCTAAATAATAATTGAATTTCCGATTTCCTAGCATTGAAACTGTTACAGTTCCATTGTAAAATGTTTAAGGGGTTGAATTTTAACGTTTATTATTCCTGAATCTGCCATTCTTCGATTTGTTTCTCGTCTCTCTTGCATTTTGTAATTGCATAGGATCTATGTCCATTCCTTCTGGGCTTTCTGGGTCATTAAGTAATGCTGTATTTTGTTGCGATTTTTGTGATCTAGTTCTTGGTGGCAACGTTCGCATTAACTCGTCACCTGGGTTTGATGTATCAGAAGATACGTCGATTTCCTCCTCTTGATTATTCAGAGAGACTATTTGATCAGTAGATTCTAAAGAACGACTTCGTTTTTTAGAAGGAATTGTTTTGCTACGATTGTTAGATTTATCTTGAGTGTTGCTTTCTATAATAGCTTTCGTTACTACAGTTGTTTCCCTAATGTCAGCTGCAAAGTCTGTTTGTGTTGACATTTCACAAGTTTGAGTGGAAGCGTCACTCTTTTTTGATAAGATGGAAGCGTAACTATTAGTAGTAGCCTTAGGATTTAACTGTCTGTATTTACGACGAGCTTCAACTAATGACAAGCGTTCTTCAGTTTTAATTTTTTGAATAGCTAACTCCTCTTTATAAACAGAGCAATCTTTAGAGCGAGCTGAATGTTTTCCTTTGCAATTTATACAAAATGACGTTTTTTCGCAAGATTGACCGTGTTCTTTATCACCACAATTAAAACAAATTTGGTTGGATGCACAATTCTTCTGTGAGTGACCAAACCTTTGACAGCCGTAACAGCGCAAAGGGTTTGGAATATATAATCGGACGTTTAGACGATACATAGCAACCTTTAGAGTCTCGGGTGGTTGAGGCCTATCAAATGTTAAAATGAACGATGAAGTTGGCTTTAATTCTCCTTCTACTCTACGCATTATTCTCTCTGCATTTACAATACCTTGACCAGCTAAACACGACTTTACCTCTTCAGTATCTACATTAATAAGATCGAAATGTGAAATAACTCCTTTGGAGTAATTTAATTGTTTGTGCATTTCACACTTTATTGGCAGTTCACACATTTTCGTACATTCAAATAATTTTTCAGCTTGTTTAACATTTACTGTATTAACTAAAAGCGATCCATCTCGGAGTTTTTTAACTGAATCTACAGCTCCTGCAATCATTTCAATACCTTTAGATATAAAAAATGGAGATAGGGTGGTAAAATTACCACCATCCACTCTACTGATAACAACGAATTTATTCTTACTTATACCACTATCCGCAAAAAAAGATTTTAATTTAGACATATGAGTCCCACGAGTAGCTAGGGAAATAAAAGTCCGCCACAACAGAGCCCCGCATGTCGCAGTAAGGCGGTTTATATACAACCGGAGGTCACCAGGTATCCGGAGGTAGACCGTTGGCGACGACATACCCTGTCGCCATTCATCCGCTCGGCACGGCCAGAAACACCTTCGGCTTGGGCGGTGAGGTTTGATTCCCCTGAGAAGCACGAACTGTGCTCCCAAGAGAATCCAGCCCCCCACCAGGCTGAGACCCTTTAGTCGCCTTTTACGACATGCTGGGTCCGAGCAGCGGTTCTATTCTATCCCCGGACACCGCACGGGTGATTTTCTGTATTTGCGATAGTTTTACCGTAAGCTATAAAAGAGACATTTATTATAGCCTTAACATCAATGTAGAGCACAGGCTAGAAAACAACATATGTGGCTGAAAATTTGAAATAAGCTAGTATTAAAAGCCTAGAAAAAGAGGCAAAACAGTTTACCACTCTCAGAGGTGTGCAACATCGAATAAATGTGTCCTCAACTGTTAAAAGAGTAACTGGAAGTGTAATAGAAAAATCGAAATTTTGTTATAGTCAATTTATAGAGAATGCAATTCTAAACAACTTATACATCTATGAAATGTTCTGTACTTTCAATAGTTTTTCCGTAAACGCGTCGAAAGAACCATTTATATAGCCTTAACATCACTCTAGGGCACAGACTGGAAAAACAACATATGTGGCTGAAAATTTGAAATAAGGTAGTATTAAAAGCCTAGAAAAAGAGGCAAAAAAGTTTACCACTCTCAGGGGTGTGCAACATCGAATAAATGTGTCCTCAACTGTTAAAAGAGTAACTGGAAGTGTAATAAAAAAATCTAAATTTTGTTTGGGTCAATTTATAGAGAATTAAATTCTAAACAATTTATATATCTATGAAAATTCTGTACTTGCAATAGTTTTACCGTAAGCGCGACGAAAGAACCATTTATATAGCCTTAACATCAATCTAGGGCACAGACTGGAAAAACAACATAAATGTGGATGAAAATTTGAAATACGGTAGTATTAAAAGCCTAGAAAAAGAAGCAAAAAAGTTTACTACTTTCAGGGGTATGCAACATCGAATAAATGTGTCCTCAACTGTTAAAAGAGTAACTGGAAGTGTAATAGAAAAATCTAAATTTTGTTTGGGTCAATTTATAGAGAATTAAATTCTAAACAATTTATATATCTATGAAATTTTCTGTACTTGCAATAGTTGTACCATAAGCACCACGCAAGGAACATTTAGATAGCCTCTACATCAGTTTATATAAAAAAAATTAAATAAATTAGTTTAAAATTTCAATTACATCTCTTTTTTTATCTTTTTTATTCCTCCTCATTTACAGTAACCGCTAAATCGAAAAAAAATGTTAAAAAAGCAGAATGTTATTATTTTGGCAGCTGATTTAACAGTTTGCAGTTGTTAAACTACAATTTTGACATCATATTCGTAATCAGCGACCCCAAAAATATAAAGTACCATGTCCTTATCAAAAACTAATTGGATTTAAAAAAACGCCCCCTAAAAACAATATATGGGTGGGATCTACCCATGTTGCACACCCCTGACGATGGTAAACTTTTTAGCGTCTTGTAGTACATATCGAATAATGCCCAAATCCAAATTTTGAGCCACATAGGTTTTATTTCCAGGTCGATGCCGATATTCGCCTTTGGGATCTGTACTATAATAGAAAATTACATTTTGAATAAATAAAGAAATAATTGGAAACTAAAACAAAAAGTTTAGGGTATCCCACTTTTGAATAGGGATGATATATACATTTAGTCGTACTTTTGAGGTAAACCACAAACTTGGTAAAATAGAAAACTATAAAATACCCACCGTAACTTCATACAAACAAACTTACGAAAGTATCATTTAGCTATTAAGATACTTTAACGAAGTGTTTCCAAAAAAAGTCCAAAAAAAGCATATGAAACATAACATCTTTAGGAAGAGTTGTACCAACCATGTTCATTGCAAGTTTACGGTGAGTTGTAGAAGAATCATATAATCTAACTTGATTACCAAGCTACAGTAATCGTGAGTTTGGTTGGTACAACCCACTCTTAGAGCAAATAAATAATTGATAGTACTGTTTATGCTATCCTCGTACTTGGTACAAATTTCGATAACAAATCCAAACCAACAGAGAAGATTTCCTTAAGAGGGCGATATTTAACAAATGGGTGGGGAAGGTGATATTTAGACATTCCGCTCTTAAGCTTTAGCGACTTTAATATCCGGTTGATATCACTATTATTTACAATTCCTTGTAAATAGGGTAGAAACAACATCCTGTCTTTTTTTAAATTTCACCAACTTCAACTGCATTTTTCTCACTAATTAGGCTCTTATTTTTTATATACAAATACTTTAGTGCCTTCTTTGAACTTTACCCTATCAGTAATTGTAAATATTAGTGATATCAACCGGATATTAAAGTCGCTAAAGCTTAAGAGCGGAATGTCTAAATATCAACTTCCCCGCCTATTTGTTAAATATGCCCCTCTTAATGGCAATGTCGGCCACTATTTTAATAAAAGTCAATAAGGGTCGTTTGCACTAACGCTAAGCGACGACTTAAGAGTGGCCTAAATATATACATATGTTGCTCCCATTTGATTATTAACAAATCAACAATATAAGTAACTTCTAAGCCGTTGCTTACCGTTACTGTAAACGGCCATAGGAGTCCAAGGACCGTTTGCACTAACGCTAAGCTATGACTTAGAAGTTTCCTAAATTGTTGATTTGCTAATAAATCAAATGAGAGCAACATGGAGTGAACGAGGGTTTACTGCGGAGAACCCACACGCTTTGAACGAATTTTGATGATTTTTTTTGTTGAGTTCTCAATACCCTAAAGATCAAAGTTTATACTCTAAAAAAGTGTGCATTTGCCTCATCATTTTTTTAAACCACTTTTTGTGAATTCAATTTTTAAAATATTAAATTAAGCTGAAATAGAAGCTTTCTTTCATAATTTTCGGTCCAATTGCTTACATCTCCAAAACATTTTGGAGAATATAAAAAAACCTACATCCAGGCTAGAATAGTTTACCGATAAAAAATAAATTCGTATTTCCCTAACTGTTTTAGAGCTATAATGAAACAGACAAAAATTGTGCAGAATTAAAAATTAGAAAGGATAAAGGTATAACATGGTAGAAACATCTCTCAATCGTTGCGTAGTGCCAAAAAATATAACTTAAACATTTTTTATGGTTGAGGTAACTTTGTTTGTAGATGTCAACTTTTTAGGAACCTGAGCTTTTGTTTTACAACTTCGCCTTGAAAGAAAAAGTTTGTTGTGCATATTTAAACTGAAAGAATAAACAATAAAAAGAAAATTCATTTTTAATCAATATATCGGTTAAATATTTAAATAGGTAGGTAAATACTAAACAGAAGCTTTTTTTGTAAAAATTATAAACTTCATCAAAAAAAGGACCTAGATAAAATAAAATACTAAATAGGTACATACTATTTATATTAACTGAAGACTGTTCGATGCTACCTACGTAATAACACTTATCGTTAACAAAAGTTTCAATGTCAAAATGTAAATACATACAATCATACGTAGAAATAAAAAAATTAATCACGAGTTTTATAAATACTTAAAAAGAACTAACTGATTTAACTATTTACATTGAATATTTGATGAGCGACAAAATACTAATTTCATGAAAAAGTTAGTTTTCTTTTGAAGTTATAACTTTTACGTAGTTAATTTTATATCATTATAAATGCATAACCCAATGGGCCATTAGAAAGAATTGAAAATTAATGAAATGCTTGGAATCTGTTTTCTACACTATAAAAAGATTATGCGTGGGAATACTTTAGTTACATTAGGTCTCTTTGTGGAAAATCATGAAAAAAGTTGACATTTTGTTACTGAATGAATATTTAAAGAAGTAAGTAAGCTTGAAGTTCTCTTTTTATACTATGTAGTACAAAAAAGTGAACTTCTTACCTCCTAGGACGTAAAAGTAAATTCTAACCTTAACCTAGTTTAGTTATTTACAACAAAATGTAACACAAAATATTTCTATATTTTGTTATAGATATTTCTAAGGCTTTGCAGCTAATGTAAAAGGTTTTCTTAAATTTTCTATTATAACTTGTTCATTATATTACCTACGTTCAATAATTAGCTTGTTATTAGAAGTTAAAATTAATTTTAAAAAATATTTGACAACTGAACTACAAGTAATTGACAAGCGATGGTTTTAAATCAATTTTTCCGTTTGAATATATTGTTTATGCGGAATAAAAAATTCACTTGTACTCCCTATAAAACAATATACTATTTTCCCATACTAATGGGCGTTTGCACCGCTTACAGATTAACTGACAGATAGTTTATCTGGCGAATAAGTTGTCAAAAACCTTTGCACCTTCATCTACTGTAGGATAAATCAAATAACTGACGAATAAATTTTCTACAAAATTACCTTCTACGTATGACTTTCAGCACCGATTTTAGTTTATGTGGCAAATAAATTATATTTTGACAACTTATCCGCCAGATAAACTATCTCTCAGTTAATATGTACGCACACGCCTATACTTTCCAACAAAAACAAACGCAACCCAAGCTCGTCTCTGAATTGTGAAAGAACGAAAGAACTAAGCTTTAAGCAAGTTGTTACTCGAAATTTCACGTCAAAAATACAAAACACTACAAAACGCGAAGTTAACACACAAGGAATTCAAAACTGCACTAATAAAGTAAAATATCTACCTATTCAATTTATTGAGGTAAATAGGTAAATGAATTAAAAATTTCTACCAGTTCGACCAAACGTGTTAAAAACATCTTATCGCGTTAAACCAAATGCGCACACGCGATACCTGTATTTTGATTATTTTAAATTAGAAATATTATTATTTATCAATAATTTTAAATTCGTAAAAATACAAACTTATTACCTTAAAAAATTAAAAAATTCTGTAGATAAAAAATTACGTCTTATTACTATCATCTTAGCCAGGGCTGGATTATCCATGACGCGCATGAATTTTCCGGAAGACTCCCCGCGTAAGACCGAGTATCGAGGACTCTCATCCGAGATCCACCATAAAAATTTTAAATTTGGTATCGAGTTGAGAGTAGATTATATCTTTAAAGGTTTCTAGAATAAGACTGAATTTTCCAAACATATGACGGAGCGAGTGGAGAGTTCCACGCCGAATTCCTATAGTCAAAGTCTACATCCTACAAAATAGAAGGCTGTGATGAGGTAACTTATATTGTAATTGTATCTTATAGCCACAGTTTACAAAATATGAGGACCGAGAAATTTTGACTGATACATACACCTGAGACCCTAAGGAATACAAAAATACATTTTTCCAGCAGCTGCTGTAGTCCCTTCTTTATTCCCATTCCCAACTGCCTGGCGCTCCATTGCACACCTGTGTTACTCAGCTAACTCGTTTCAGGTGAAATATCTTTATAACCCTTTACTTCCCAATCAATCAGCACCCTCGACACTCTACTGAAAAGTAACACGCTGATAGCCCACAGGAAACGCTGGGCTACCTGTACAAGCTGCAAGTTTTCCAAAGCGGCTATAAAAGCGCCAACTAAAAAACATCCCACTGGACATTGTCGACTAAACAAGCCTCTATACAGAACGGGTATTGCAGAGAATGCAATAAAGCGGATGAAACAATGAATCACGTGCTTTGTCACTACCCTGCGTTAACGCTAATTCGCAAATCCATGTTAGAGGAATACTGACCTAACATGGCCAGTGTCAGCGACATTTCACCTGCCAGTAACTTTGAGCTCATCCAAAAGTTGGGATGTATCAAGAACTGAAGAGCCAGAGGGAGAATGAATAAAATGAGGCAGAATAATGAGCTCCATTACAAGGCCTAAGTGCACATAAACTTCGGTTTATCTTCCACCCTAACAATCCTAATCCTAAACCCATTGAGATATCGGCCATAATCAGCCATATGACTTTTTGAATTCTTCCATTCTTGTGACCCGGATGATGTCATCAAAAATAACTGGACGAGTAGACTGTCTGGCAACATCGAAAATATTGAAAATTGATACCTCTCAAACTCCAATCCGTTGACAGAATGCGGTCCTCATATTTTGCAAACTCACTTCCCTTCAGAACCCGGTCTAATTGTTTTATTATTATTTAGGAGATCGAAAAATAAATTCATAAATACACTATTAACTGAATTTCTTAGTGGAAAATGATAAAAAAACACATAAAAAGTTAATCAGAGCAACTTAATGTTCACGAAAAATTTCTCCAAATAAAGATACTGAATCCGTTTATACCGTTTTGTTAGATATAGAAAAAAAACAACCCTAGTAAATTAAAATTTATTCACTTACTTTTACATCAATTTTATTCGTTTATGTCTAAATCGTTAATTTTTAGCGTTAAATTGAAAAGCTTAGCATTTTTATCAAGACTCCCATTGTAGAAGCAATTTACTTTTTTTACATTTTAATGGATACGTTGCAATTAAAACCACAATAAGTAAGTTCAAGATGTAAAAAGTATTTAGCGAAAGACTCCCGACCTTTTAATGCACGTAATTTGTGGCTTGAGCGGCTTTAAAATAGTTCAACTATTCGCTTCGTGTTTTCACGTGTTGTATGTGTGGGTGTTAAATAAGATTTCATTAAATTGAAAACCGTTAATATTCGAGCAAGTTTAACAATAATTTCTATGTACCTAATTGTGGATTTATGTTACTGTTTAGCTACATATCCTGTCAGAATCAGTCACTGGAAGGTGTTACGAAATGGATGAATGCCCACTTCCTCCCTTATGATCAAAGGGTTACCCACTCTCTGCAGTCAATGTACAAAATTGAGTAGTCATAGCATATGCAGTCATAGGCAGTCAACTGCAATTAGCGCACAAATTAGGAACAGTGGTTGACCCCTCGCTTATGATATTCTTTTCAAACACACAAGAACTGTTTAATTTTATTGCAACTCGACTGTAGACTTTTTTCATGATTTTCATGGAAATTTAAAATTGTGTAAAATTTTCAGCTCTTAGAGACGGGAATGAAGACTTTTGACCGTATACAGAGATAGGACCAGACTGGTGGAAATTGAACATTTTTCAGACAAAATTGTTTTAGATTAGATTTTTGTTCTGACGCATTGCATTCTTACATAAAACGCAAGAGATGGTAGAGATAGGAATTTTGCAATACTGAGCTTTTTGCTTCGTACATATTATCTTCCTCAGATAATTCGGAGGCAGATAAATAAGCGAGAAAGGCAACTTTCAGATACATCCTTCCAAAGCAATCATCGATGAGGTAGTACATCTATAATAGCCCTCATAGTCAATAGAATTGTTAAAAATGTCCTGTTTTTATCTCTGTGAACTCATCTCACAATAACTGACATTCCCATATTAAAAATGAGTCTGTGGGTACCGGTATATTTATAAAAAAATTAAAGTATTGATATAAACGCCAAAGAATGTACCTACAAGTCAAATGAAAATTAAAATTTGAGTTAGGCACAAAGAACTCATCATTTCCACTCAACGGGTTAAAAGTACTAAATATAATACTTTCTTCAGAAACAACTAAATTCCGTTGACCCATTAACAACATTTTCAAAGAAGAATTTGACTCTTACGTTAAAATAAAATAAAAGATGAATGTATTTTACGAAAAATCGGAAGTGACTGCGAGTGCACTCACATTAAAATTCTCTTTTGTTATATCTCTAAGTGAATGATTTTATTTCGTCTAATGTTCAAATTAATCTGAAAATGATCATATAATGAGGTCAAAAGTACTTTGAAATAATTTAAATATCCAACAAGAAGTGTATCTCACGCTGAATAATCCAACAACGCTGTCTGTTGCAATTCAAGTTAATGAATGAAGCAGACAGTACATTTTTATAAAATGTAAAATAGTCAAGTACTGGGTCATGAAATATAAAAATGAAGGTAGGTAAGTAGAATAGTAAAAATTTCACATGTACGAGCAACTTCGTTGGATGATTCTGCCAACTAAATCTCTTCTGAAACCTCTTTTTTTATTATAACGATTCAGAATTACATAACGGTTGATAAAGTTGAAACGCTCATTCATGAGAATTATACCTACCTATAAACCATTTATTATTTATTTGCACTATAATAGTTGGCCATGAACTTAAATTTTTTGGTTTGCCAAAATAAAAAGTCCCTATTAAATTGACTGACAGCTCTTGACAGTACCAAAAACTATTAACACAATTGAATAAAAGCCGCTACTCTACAATACTTAACCTAACTGATTTTTTTCAAATTTATACCGGGTGGAATCTGTCACCCTAACATGACCAACCATAGCGCAAATAAATAGTGAACGGATAATACGTCTTAATAAATTTTGAATAATTTTTAATTTGTTTTTAAAAGGTGAGGACTAATGACTGTTAATACTCCCTAGAGTGGTCACAGGCCAACCTAAAATTTTGCTGGTCCACCCTTGTGCCCACCCTGATAAAATGACAATAATAAGCGAAAATTCAGATATTTACAGTGTAATCTGGATTCCACACAAAATATTTCATCTTTAAAAATTTTATGGACTACATTATTATGAATTTGGTCCACCCAAAAAAATTTTACTTTATTTTTATTTAACCTGATTTTACCATCGAACCGTCCCACAACCGTCTACGGTAGTAATTCTTGTCATTATTGACCGTTTATCATCTTATTATGTATTATCTTACAATAACAACCTTTTCTATGATTTAATTCGCTCATCTGGTAGCGGTTAAGAGTTATCACTTTTTCGTTAAGGGGGTAAGCTCCGCTAGTAATTTTAATTGGTTCGGCCACCTTAAATTCCGTCGTAATTTGTCACTGTTTTCAAAAAAAAATTATGCAAACTAAAGTGCAAGGTGTATTATAGTGCGGTACAAGGCATTTTTTTTAAATTATTAATACTTAGCTTTTCAAATATGAAATGAAAATTGATGAAAATTGCTTACAAGTGTCATGCTTGTGAAGCGTATCATCAAGTAAAAGAATGAAAATACCGCTGTACCGCATTTCAACCATTCGTCAAAAAGTTTTCATATTTTTTCAGAATTTCAGGTTAGCTAACCCGTATTTCGGTTAATTTCGGTATACAATTGCCTACCATTCAAGGACAGCTTACTTTTTTGCCAAAAAGGCAGTCGCAGTGACATCAACACTGTAAAGACGTTTCAAATTTTTTGTGTTCGTCCATGAAGAATTATCTACTAAAGCGGGACTTTTTCCACCTTAACACTCTGTATATCGAAAGCAAATGGTTCGAATAATTAAAACAAATTTCCCTGCTGTAAACAGATTTGATTATGATTTAATGTTTCATTTAAATAAATATTTTTCTTTCTGTCTTTCAGTTTATTTATTAATCCATCCGCTGCTCGAAATAGCACATAAGCTTGTTTGGACGTGCTTTGTTCCCGAAGAACGTTCTTGTTTTCTATATCTATAGAAAATGAAACTAAATAAAAGAGAGTTTAATATCCGTCTTCAAAATTACAACCTAACGTAAAGAAAAATCATCTAATAACAAATTTCAGTTAACAAAAAGGTCCAACAATACCCAACTTGTTAACACTTAAAATTAAACATGTTATTTCTGGAGGGTCATCACGATGCCTTATAAACAAACAAATGAAAAACAATTGAAAATCGAATGTCATTTTTTTTATTTGTTCACATTCACATTCACTTTTCAAATCTTTTTCTTTTACTTACACGCCTTGTGTGATGACTCTTTATAAATTATTATTATAAATTCATGGAGGGTCATCAGTGATGACTCACCTCGACTAATGCTTAAAAATAGGTTTAGTAGGCACGACAAGTTCTGATATGGCCACATCTGAGTTTTTAGGTTTAATTTGCTGAAAAATAATTTTTCGATTCCATTCACAAACACTTAAAATTAATAATGCTAATTTATGGAGGGCCATCAAGACGCGTCATAAAAAACAAAAGAAAAATAATTGAAAAAGAAACGTCAATTGTTTATTTGCGTTTAATACACGTTCACTTTTAAATTGTTTTTGTTTATTTTTTAAAGCGTCTTGATGACACTTCATAAATTAATAATATTAATTTTAAGAGTCTAATGGGCGTTTGCACCGTTTACAAATTAACTGGCAGATAGTTTATCTGGCAGTTAAGTTGTCAAAAACCTTTGCACCTTCATCCACTGTACGATAAATCAAATAACTGACGAATAAATTTTCTACACAATTACCTTCTACTTATGACCTTTTGCACCGATTTTAGTTTACATGGCAAATTAATTATATTTTGACAACTTAATTGCCAGATATCTGTCAGTTAATTTGTAAGCGGTGCAAACGCCCATAATTGTATCTAAGTAGAAAAAAATTTCAGCAAATTAATCCTAAAAAGCTGCTCTTTTCTTTGGTATAAAAATTAGCTAAATAAAGAGCTCCATTCAAAAATCCAATGGTCGATGCGTTTATCTCAAAACTGAACTGTTTAAAGAATCTGCCACTTTTTGGTTTTTCTGCGATATTTTAACCATTGCAAATTGCAAAAAAAAATTGAAAATGGGTTTGAGTTTGGTCTTAAAAACTGCATCGTTTTCCCCAAATTTGAAAAACTTCTCATAATGTCATAATACATGAGATCTCCATAGAGAAAATGAAAAATAATTCACTGGATAATGAGTTAATAACTAAGTTGATAATAAGTTGAAGTTATTGAGCATGAAATTACACAAATTTGTCAAATATTAACCTACCCTTTATCTATTGTAATAACTGAGATCCCCATGCAACACTCGGAAAGTGAGACATTTTGTACAATGAAGACGGAGATAGTTCCAACATTAAATTTTAATCCAGTTCATTACAAATTGACGATATCATTACACTTTGACAAATGAATATAATTACAAATAAAAACGAATTACAGTAAAAGGTAATATTGAAACCCATTTACATGTATGAGGGCTTTTATAAAGCTATTTTAAGAATTTAGTTTCCATAACTCCATAGTTCATTATTTCAAATTAAGGTTTCCCATTTAAAGTTACAACATTCCTCATTTAATAGATTATAATAAAATTAAAAATTCTACAAATTAAAGTCACTTTTTTAACTCATTTGTGTTTTTAATAAACTGTAATAACGAAATTGGATTCAATATTAATTTAATAACTTTGTAGACGTATCTACAGCCAATAGCTAATTAATAAAGCTTTAATAATGTTATGCAGAACACGGCACGTTGTATTTCAATGAAACTGATTCGTATCATTAAATGCATGTTTTGTATTTACAATGCAAATAATTATTTGATACAGACAAATGAAACACAAAGGGAAAAAAATATTTTCTTTTCTAAACCACCGAAGGTAGAGTAGTCGCAAGGAAAGATGAGTACACCACGTGATTGCCGTTAAAGTTGTGCAATAGTTTCGTACGCCGTTGCTTAGAAACGAACGTAGACAGTGCCGTCGCATAGTTATTACATTACCTTTGTCGAAGCAAAATAATTACAAGCATTTTAATAATATGAAAATCTCATTCAGAAAGTATTAAATCAATAATTAATTATTATTAGTACTACATCAAATAAAAATTTAAATTAAGTAATTATTTTGAATTTTGACAACTTTTAAAAATAATTTTTTTTACAGAAGAAATAACTATCTCCGCCACTGATTTGGTCGCATGGTGTGCTCATTTTTCGTTGGGACTACTCTAGCACTAATTTTATTTTTGGTAATATGTACTAATAACAATATACTAGCGGGTCACCCCCGTCGAAATTCGACTAAGTAGTAAGTAGTTAGAAAATAATTAGTGCTGATATATCTGGGGGTCGACAGCTTCAATTTAAAAAAAAATAGCGGTCACCCCCGTTAAAATCGACGAAGTTTTTGAAGATATGAATGAGCTATGACTATTTTATAAAAAAAAATAAGAAAACTAACCTTAAAGATAACTAAGCCAAAGAGGGCAACATAAAAAACCGTCTCAAAAATCCAAAATTCACAAAAGCACGAAACGCAATTAAAAATGCACGCACCAACCTGGCCATATCGCGTATTAGAAACGTACTGGTCGAATAAAAGTATTGAAAATTTTATCACCACGACCAAATGTATAATGTGTGCCTTATCGTATAAAACCAAATACTATCTACATTTATTCTCATTTATAATTTTTAAAATTGGATTATTTTAAATTATAAAATTGATTATTTTATTATGTATATTATAAAATATAAAACAATGTATGAAATTAATAATTTTGAGAAAAAAATTAGTGGTGACATATCTGTGGGTCAAGAGCTTCAATTTAAAAAAAAATCATCAAAATCGGTCCAGTAGAAGTAGGCTATTATTATATATCAAGAAAAGGCTTAGCGTTTTAAATATATGGATTTTGAATTGTAATTAAAGATGTAGTTAGTAACATGGAATTTGAAAATTTAGAATTTATAATATAAAACGGATTATTAAATCCATACCACCTATAAAGCATTTAACATTACCTCCTATAAGTACTGCATTAGAGTTAATATAAGTACTTATTAATGGAGAATTAGGTAATGGCAGCATAAATTTGAATACTTTATACTTGTATTATGACGTGTTTCTACGTTTCTACTAAAAAGAAAATGTAATTGAAAGTATAGAGTGAACAATAAAGAAACAAAATCCCCATTATTTTCCAGCTAATACTGAACTAAATAACTGAAACAGACGACATTAATCGCATTCTAATGTGATAATGTAATAAAGAATTTCGTTATTATTGTGGCATAAATTAATTAAATGGCTACTCAAGACTTTTTTAGTATACCCCCACAAGAGGTACTACTTTGTTAAATCTTAAAAGCTCTATGTTCTTTTAACTAAATAAATAGAATTAACACACTGCTCAAGTGCAAGTCCGATACTAATTAAGTTTGCTTGTTACCTACTGAAACAGGAAGTGCTTTGGACGTTTTAGTTTTATTAAATTAACTAACAAATGTTTAGATATTATGTTAAGGTTAATCAGTTGAAATTGTTCCATTTCACGTAATTTTGAACTAACGAACGTTTGGAATAATTAATCACTGCGAGTGAGAAGTACTGTAACAGATTATTTCCACTATGGGTACAGGATGTCTCTAAATTATGGCGATAAATTTTGATAGGCGACTCAGCGGGTTATGTACCTACTCGTAGATGCACTTTTGAGTAGAATTGCTGTTTTTCGAATAGTATGAAAAATGAGGCATACTTTAATGAAAATTTTAAGAAAATCATACCACTACAACTTGCTACAGATTGACTTCGAATGGGGGTTGCAATATAAGTAATTATCGTTTCCTAAAAGATCCATTTAATTTTCAGGAAATAGTGTGTTTCAAAATTTTTTGAAAAATACAATAAATTAATTGATCAAACCAATAACTAATTATTTTTCTTTTGTTACTGACCTATAGAAATTGGGGAGTCTGTCAAAAGGTAGACTGATAGCAGCATATTAGCTACCTGTCGGATTGTAGGGAAGTAAACTAATTGAGAACACTAACTTTATTAAAAGCATCGAAACATTGTACTCATTCCAAATTACAAAATGATTCTTAATATTAATAGAATTGATGGTATAATGGAGCATTACTGATCTACTTAAAATTCGAAAACACTTCAATACACTTGAATTATCATAAAAATTTTTATTTTCTCCTTTGCTAAAAAAATGTTAATGTGTTTAGGGGTAAAACTACTGGGAATTTAAAAATTTTTTATGAATTACCTAGCAGCTCTTATGTGTAGGTACATAAATGTTTGTGGGTAGAGGGTAGTAAAAAAATAATATTCTTCGCGTAACGTAGGTGCCATTAAGGGAAATTTTTGCTAGACACCTCTATAGGTCAAATAATTAATTTCAGGGTCTGCCTATAAATATCTATAACTTACAGAATTTTAACGGTGACCCTAATTTGATTAGTTTATTGATTAGGACTAGCAAAATAATTTTATTGTAAGCAGTGGCGTATTTAGCATCGGCTAAAGCCTAACATTGCTTGTTTTCTTATCAAACACGCTGATTAAATTTTAATACTTTTATCATATTTTGTCTTCGTTTTAAATAGAATCTTAAAGCCGCGATACACAGGCTTACCTTCCGTTTTGGCCCGTGCAAGCGGACCTGAACAGACCAAAGTGGAAGTCAAGCCTCTGCGTGTACGCAGGCTTTAGCAAAAAATAAGTTTTAATTTTATTCCCCGATCGATCGATGTCAATTAGTTTGGGAATACAGCAAATAAAGCCGAATTCATCAATATTAAAATTTTTGTTGGAAGTACCGATTAATTTGGGCCTAGATTGGACAATCTAACGTGCCCTCTGAAGCACTCTCAACTACATTTAGATAATCCCTTATATTATCCGGGTATCATGTTAGTCCGGTAAACTGGAGTTACATTCTATCTCTGGTCTAGAAAATCCAATTCACATGCATCCGTTATTCAACAATACAACGATCCGAAGGTGTTTATATTGGTGAAATTATTTCAAATCAACTTGTAATATTTCAATCAATTGAAATATTTTTATTTATTTGTTATCCAACCTTTCAATTAAATTTTCGGGTAAAATTGATTTGAAATAATTCCACCAATAGAAACACCTTCGAAGCATCGAAGATAGCGTCGGATGGATCGTATGGATGTGAATTGGGCCATAATTGGCTTTAAAATCAACAGCCCTGAAAAATTCAATATTTCGTGTCCAACGTTTGTTATCGTTCATTTAATGCTTCAATTAAACGACTTCAACGTTCAGTACGTAAAAGTCAATTCGCATTTATTTTTACAATGTCAACTTCACATGTTTTTACAGACTTTATATTCGATTTGTGGGTTAAATGAACTCTTTTTCGAAGCACTTTTCAGTTTTTAGTTTTTAGTTGAAGAAATAAAAATAGTTTATCGTCAATTGTTTATACGTATTAGTTCAAAATTGAATTTTCCTTATTTCAAAACGTATGTAATTAAATGTGCGTATTTTTATCCATAAAATATTATAGGTACTAATGGTAATAGTGATTAATGATAATGAAAAATGTTCACTAAGTATTTATGAACAATTTGTATTTTGTACTACCTACAATAATTATCCTACATACTAATGTTAATAAAACTAGATTTTGCAATTAACTGAAGCATTTCTACAATTTAAGTGTAATCGATATTCATTTGGTGACAAATTTTGAATTAATATTAACACTAATTAATTAATTAATTTTTAGTTATATACAATATTAGTATACTCGCCTTTTAATACAGTCAAATTAGATGAAATAAAGGGCTAACCTCGGAATGAAAGTTAGAAAGCTAAATATTTGCATAAACTTATATTTTGACGTTCTAAAGACTTGCTCAAAAGTCTCATAAAATCTCGTGTCCGCGTCGCTAGATATTCAAGGTCAAAGGTCACAAAAATCGTTTTTATCCAAATATCTCGTTTCCTATGCATCATACGTTATTAGAGGTTCTTACAAAAATTGTAGACCATAAAATTTTCTACAAATTTTATCTAATTAATTTTTTTGTACGATTAACCGTTCTGGAAACATAGCGCGGAGAGTGGGAGGCGAAGAAGCTTGGATAGGATATAGAATAACGTAAAAAGCATCAACGATAGGTATAGGGAATGATAATGCAAAACGATAGTAAATAGTCAGCAGTTTTTGAACACCTTGTAAATGAATAGAGAAAAATTTTAACATCCGAGCTTAGTCTAACATTCTTAGAAAAATATCTGAAAATTATGTAGCTCTTGTTATCGTCATAACGTCAGTATGTAATTTTCAAGAAAGGCGCGCAAACATCACTATTTGTAGAAAATTCAATTTTTCTTAAAAACGGTTGAAAATCGGTAGAGGAACATATTATAAAATTGGATTTAGAAATTTTCGTAGAATCCATAAATATAAAAAAAATATTTAAAATAATAAATGTAGTGTTAGCGCGCCTCCCACTCTCCGCGCAATATTTCGAAAACGGTTAATCGCACAAAAAAATGAATTGAATCAAATTTGTAGAGAATTTTATGATCTAAAAGTTTTATAGTAACCTCTAGAGACGTATGATGCACAGAAAACGAGATATTTACAAAAAACGATTTTTATGACGTTTGACCTTGAATATCTAGCGACGCGGACACGAGATTTTATGAGACTTTTGAGGAAGTCTTTATAACGTCAAAATAAAGGTCTATGCAAAAATTCAGCTTTCTAACTTTCATTCCGAGGTTAAATCTTTATTTGACTGGTGTATTTAGGCTATGTTCAATGTTTTCTACATTTACGTATTGTACGATCACCAAATAAAAAGCTCAGGCATGTGAGTTCTGCCTAGGTATTATAATTAAATAGCGGAACTCATATTTTACATTACATTTTCTGATATTTTTAACTGTTTCCAATCCAAGAAAAAGTTGTTTTAATCGAGAAAAAAAAATAATCATGAAATTTTTTTTGCATATCTCGACGTTTTGAATGTTTTGACTCCAAAAACGAAAAATAAAAATTTTCAATTTTTTGAAGCAAAATGTCTGGATGTATGTATTTACCCCCATGGAGCAAAAACTACTGAACCGATTTTGATAAAATTTGATTTTAGCCACTTTAAAATTATTTCATCTACGTAATAAGTAGAGCTCGGATTTTATGCTTTTGCATGTTTTTTAATATTGATATGCCAACAGATTCGTTTTGAAATCTAGACGAATTAGGCAAAAACGAATCCGAAAAACCGCTTGTCAAAATGCATATTTTGCATATTTTCAACGTTTGGTGCATATTTTGGCAAATGATGCATATTTGTGCATATTTGGACCATTTTTGGTGTTTTTTGAAAAATTTTAATAGAAAAAACAAATAATTATTATTAAACTTGCCAATTTAAACAATTTTTTTAAATAAGAAAATAACTTAATAGTGTTTTTTTAAGATAAAATATCGGAAGATGTGCCAACTTATTAAAAATAAAAATGAAACGGTAGTTTTCTTCATTTTTTTAAACTATTAATTTGTAATTAAAATTTATTCTTAAAATTATTAACTTTTATGAATCTAGGTATAGTACTTATTTAAAAAAATACCTATAAAAATTCGAAGAAAAAATATTTTTTAGTTTGCATATCAATGCATATTTTATCATTTTTTATCAATTTTAGTGCATATTTTAGAGAAATTTGGTGCATATACAGGGTGATTCAAATTCGAGAGCCAACATGGAGATCTCGGAAACTGTAAGAGATACAAAGTTGGTTAAATGGGGGCAAACTCAAAACTCAAAAACGCAAAAATAAAATAAAAAATGCAGGTTCGTATTTAAAATTTTAGAGTTGATGATGGTATTTCAAAACCGAAACGTTGTTTCAAAAATCTAAAATTGCCGTCTTGTAGAGACAAGAAATATGCAATGAAAATGTGTTTTTAGTTTTCTGCTATCTTTGAAAACAACTTCAGAAAAAAATAAATAAGATTTTCGGAAATTTCGTTTTTTTTCAGAAATCTCGGGACCTAATGGAAATTTTTTAATTTTGTTTTTTGAATATTATTCGCTATCCAATTACACAACTTTGCCCCCATTTAACCAACTTTGTATCTCTTACAGTTTCCGAGATCCTTGGCCCTCGAATTTGAATCACCCTGGATATGCGCATATTTTCAAGTATTTTGGTGCATATAAATCCGAGCTCTAGTAATAAGCTTTTAAAAGCAATCTAAACAGGGTGTCTAAAAATAAGGTGGTTATTTAACATATAAAATAATGTATATTTTGAACCTCAATTTATGGCAAATTTAAAAAAAAATTAAATTGGTATTTTAGACAGTTTATGCCGAAAAATTCTGCTTACACGCAGAAGTCAGAGTCCTAGGTTCGATCCCGATCGAAAGCAATTTAAATCATGTAATTCATTTTAACATAAAAAAAACAACGGATGTGGCCATACGGGGAACTTTTTCCTGTTCTATTTTTTTGTGCATTTCTATAAAAGTTTATAATTTAAAATTTTCTTTAATGTATTTCATTTACAAGATATCAAATTAAATTTTAATTAAAAAAAATATAAAATTATAATATTTGACGGATAGGAAAAAGTTCTTTGTATGGCCACATCCCTTGTTTTTATATTCATATTAATTGTGCTGTTTCATTAATACAGCTACACAAATAAATCTCTTCGCCACGATGTTAAATGATGCACACACTGGAGTACTCGTCCTATTTTAAAATAATCCTAGATCAAAAGCTCATATAGAAAGCTCAATAGAAAAAAAACTATCGAGAAAGACAGTAAACTGAGAAGTCCTTGTTAAAACATGAGGTCTAAAACCAAAAATTACATAAGGGTAACTCGACGTCAGATCGGCCACGTTTGACCTTTAGGTTTTCGGGTTTTGACGAAATTTGGTATGTCCGTTGGACATATGTTCAAACTTAAGTGTACAAAGTGGTTTTGCGAAAAAATTATTTTTAACCTATCTACGGTCAAATTAATTTTTGAACTATTTTGAAAACATAAATACTTCAATAATTTATAACTCGCGATCTAAAAGAGATATATTTCTGAAAAATACGCCTATTTAAAGCTAAAGGAACGTAGTACATATTTATTTTATGCATCGCTTCTTTGATTTAACGCCTTTTTGGTCAAATTGTTCCAATGTCAAATGTTCAAGTCGAAGTTTCTAAAATATACCCTCTGCGATTTACGCAATTTTTTTATATGTTGAGCCCTTATGACTTATGTTTAAGAGAAAAGTTTCAAAACCGTGGGCACTCGTCAACTCTTGACGCTACACGGTATTATAGAAGAATGGAAACAAAAATTTTTTGAGAAAAGATTAGGGATAGCAATTTTTTTTCAGGAATCGCTTTATTTTGAACCCGTTATTATGGGAAAAATTTTTCAAGATAAGGGCGTGCGAGAACAGGGTCAAACTTACATTTGTTCTTGGCAAAACTGCTAATTTTGAAAATATCTTCGATCACATTGCAAAAAATACATCTAAAATAATTTGTAATGTATAAAATTACCAAGAGAATGAGACCAGTCCGAGCCCAAACGGATAATTTGTATATGAGGAAAAAAATAAAAACCGCGGAAAGTTGAGTAATGTTTAATCCCAGTGTTAAAGTAATTTTCAAGTCGAAGTTTCCAAAATACGTCCTCTTCGATTTTCGAAGTTTTTTATAAGTTGGGCCCTTATGACTTAGGTTTCTTATTGACTTAGGTAAAAAAATTCAAAACCGTGGACACTCGTCAACTCTTGATGCTACACAGCCTCAAGCCTCAGTGAAGGTTTTAGATTGAGGTGTACTTAAACATAGGTTGAAGTAAAAAAATTCAAAACTGTTACAAAATTCAAAAGTTTTGAAACTTTTCACAAACATAAGTCATAAGTGCTGAACATATCAAAAAATTGCAAAAATTGTAGAGGGTGTATTTTGGAAACTTCGACTTGAACATTTTACACTCGAACAGTTTGACCAAAAAGGCGTTAAATCAAAGAAGCGATGCATAAAATAAATAGTACGTTCCTTTAGCTTTAAATAAGGGTATTTTGCAGAAATATATCTCTTTTAGATCGCGAGTATTATTTTATTTAAATATTTAATTATTGAAGTATTCATGTTTTCAAAATAGTTCAAAAATTAATTTGACCGTAGATAGGTCAAAAATAATTTTTTCGCAAAACCACTTTGTACACTTAAGTTTGAATACATTTCCAACCTACATACCAAATTTCGTCAAAATCCGAAGACCTAAGGGCCAAACGTGGCCGATCTGACGTGTAATTACCCATAAAGAACCCCGCTCAATCCTTAAGAAAACTTTTTTCCGGCTAATTTTTCCAAATTATTAGTGTTGTAGATTAGGGCGCTCTGATCAAAAGTCTTCATGAGCGCAAGCAAAGCTCTAAACTTAATATTTTTCATTCTCGAGGGGGGTTAAAGAGCTGCATTTAACGTTGTCGGTGGTTCAATTTAATGTGATTACATCAACAAAAATCGCGTTTTGTAGTTTTTAATTTTTTCCAATCCAAGAAAAAGTAATTGAGACAAAAAAATAATAATAATTACACGATAATGAAAAATTTTTAATTTAAAAAGCAACGGATTGGCCATACGAGGAACTTTTTCCTGTTGTATTTTTTTTGTGCATTTCTTTAAAAGTTTATAATTTAAAATTTTATTTCATTTATAAGATATCAAATTAAATTTTAATAAAAAAAAATATAAAATTATAATATTTGATGGACAGGAAAAAGTTCTTCGTATGGCCACATCCGTTGTTTTTTTTCTTTTAATCATTGATAAAATTAAAATGTTTAGCTCAATATTTTTTTGCAAATATACTGGGTGTTCTAACTTTGCGTGTACGAAAGATTATACGTATACTATTTTAGCTATGGAAGGTGCAAGAAAAAATTAACCCTTGTAGTGTTGTAGTTAACAATAATTATTGTTCTAGAGTTGCACTTCTTGAATCTTTTTTTACATATACAAGGTGGCCCAATTCCAAGGTACAGATAAAACTTGATTTTTTAAATGGGACATATTATTGCATATTTGGATTATTCTTTAGACAACGATCAAAATTATATATGAGTTAATGGGTCTGTGATGGTTAGCATTTCCTCAGCCCTGAATTATAAAACAACTATTCTAAACTCGAAATGTCAACAGTAATAAAGATGTTCTCTTTAAATAATTACTCCAACATTGACCCCATTTAACTAATTAATCTATCATATCGTAGTTCCTATACATTATAAACTTCAAAATCTCAAAACTAGAAATTCAGACATCGTTAATGTACATTAAAGTTTCAGTAAAAAAATCAATAAGTTTATAGAATTTCATGTAAAGGTCAACCAATTATAACTATAATCCATAATTCTTGAATTGTAATTGTAACGTCAATTGTTAATTAAAGTCGATTGAGATCTCGTAAATTAACTTCAATGTCATACTTTTTGATAAAAGAAAACGTACCTACGAGGTACTTTGATATGATAATTAGTTAAACTTTTTGTGAAAATGTGAAAATTCAATCTCAACTTTGCGACGGACCTTCACCTTTTATCAACCCCTATGACCAAAAAATAGGTTTTGAAATAATTTGTTTTTCTGTTGGACTCTCGCTTAGTTTATAGCCTAAAATATTGTACAGAGTTCTCTATTTTATCATCAGCTTCCAATACATAGTAAGTAGGTATGTCGCTCCACAAACATTCAAAGTTAGACCGCCATATTTTTAAAATCCAGGTAAAATCTTATGGATGTGAATTCAATTGTTCTTCAAATTTACTCTCACTTGAAACTTTTTTACAAAAATCTTTTTTAATACGATATTTTTGACAATTTTAGGAACATTATTATAACTTGTTTGGCTGTCTCTACGGAGTTGATCTTGATATCGGAAAATATTAGAACCAGTATTTTGATCGACTCTTATATCTCTCCTAGTTCAGCGTTTCTTAATCCGGAGGAAATTGCTAAGGGTAGCATGCTGTATGCTTGGATAATAGACTAATCTACACGATTACAGAGTTAAATATTTATTAAAAGGTAGCGCCATAATTTAAGTTAATCGTATAGTACTGTTTAATTAAAATAACAAAAATTAAAACTTTAGTAGTGGCACGTAGTGGATTTTAATGTTCAAAAGTATTGCTGAAAATGAATAACATGACGTATTTTTGATGTTCTGATATAAATGATAAATGAATATAATTATTATACCTACATATCGACGGTCTAATTCTCTAATACGCGTATCTGCACGGTTTAGAAATCTTAACAAAGGCCATCGCTCACTTGAGCGAAGAGAAACGCGGCGAAGAGCAAAATATAGTTTCAATGTATTTTTATGAGGATAAGCACACTTGAGAGAAGCGAAGCGAAAAACTGATCTTCTCTACGCCGCGCTTTGGCTCGCCCAAGTGAGCGACGGCCTTAAGTGTTACCTGCTCTAAATGTATAAATAAGTAAAACTATTTAATATTTAACATGATAAAAAGAATGTCATTTGTAAACCAAAAAAAATAAAACACTTCTGTAAAATCACCTGAATGTTCGATACGAGGTAGGTACTGGAATTAGACCGTCGGCATCGATATGAAGTTTTTAATTTAAAGATAAGGGAGGGGAAACCAATAAAATTAGTAAAACGCAGGAGGATTGAATGAAAAACGCTAAAAAACGCTGCACTAGTTAGTTAGATTGTTTCGAATGTAATTGCAAACGACATGCAATGTCACTGACTAATAGTGCTATTAGAACGATTAATTTCCATTATTTGTACGCCTTGTACAGCCAGCCTCACAATTAATGGCCACCCTGGCTATATATTAGCCAACAACGGCAAAGGGACAGAAGTGGAGGTTGTTGATTTACTACTTGTTGGCAAAATAAAGTTACCCCTCAATTTAGGTAGTAGTCCAACAGAATTAGATATTTTGCCTAACAAAATTAGCTCCGTATTGAGACCTTTCTTAATATGTTAATTTGTACCTATACTTTAAGAATCCGATGAGTCCCGAGCTGGGTCACAGGCGCATGCGTGATTAAATGGACTTGAAGAGGAAAAAAATGTTTGTGGGTAAATTTCTCGGAAAGGGTGCAACTCAGCGAAAAATGATTAGAGTACAATTTTATAGATGACGCATTTTTACAACAAAAATGTTCTATGAAAAGTTTTCGTTAGAGCAATGGTGTAACCACAAAATTCCTTTTAAGAAAGATATGTTTTCAAAAATAATTTTAAGCAGGCGAATCAATGTCGTACAAAATAATTGCACGCCGATGGACGAAAAACTGTTTTACTCCTAGACGAACAATGATAAAATTACAAAAATATTTTCAATTTAAAGCTGAAGATTTTGGCTTTCATTTTTGTATATTTTTGATTTACTTTTGTTACGTCTTGTACTATTAAACAGCTAATGAAATTTTCTTTGTACCATTTATTAAATAGTTGCAGATATTTTGTTGGATGAATTATTTTAGAAATTTTTCCTTAAGGCATATCGTTCCTTATTAATCATTTTTCAAAGTTACAGCATAAAAAATCGATTATACATTATTTTATAAAAGTGTAGTGACTTAAAACTTCTGGATTTTAAAAAATTTTTATTTTTTTAAATATTTTCATTTAAAAATTTCTGTAAAATCGTTAATATTTAACGAATTGAAAAAAACCTATGACTAATTTTGAAGGAAAATAAGTCTACTTTTTGATGCACTTACAATAATTTACTTACAATCTCAAGTTTACTTTTTATATTTAATGCAGTTGAGAATTGGAAATATCGACGACATTTTCTTAAAATCCCTACTACATTTAAAGTACTAAAGATTTTTCAACTTTCGTTTATGTAAATGAAACATAATAACCCATAATTTAGTCTATGAAAACCACAACGGACTCAGATGTACTAGTAATCAACAACCGGCTGTTGAATTCAGGTAAATCTGTGGAAATATTTGGACTTAAAAATCAGTCTCACAAAAATATTTTCAAAAAAGGCTTATTATGCCTTTTAGAGCTATATACTGCGACAAGAAAATATAACTGCATAAGAGAGCACATATATATAAACAGGGGGTCCTGAAATAGCTGGTTAAAGTTAAGACACCGATTAAGCTCTATCAGATCACAATATTTATAGTGTAAACGGGGTTTATATACATTTTTATACAGATTTTGATTCCTGGTAAAATGTAGATACTAAATTAGTAAAAATATAGGGTGTTCCATTAAAAAAATACAAGTGTGGCCTATAGCATTTAAATGGATCACCCGGTATATGTAAAAATATTTTTAAGAGGTGCAGCTCTCAGAGAACTATAGCCATGCATTAAACTTTTTCGTTAAATTATAAGAAAAGTCACAATTCTACGATAACGGAGCGTTGGGACACCCTGTATGTTCAATTGATTTTTAGTGTTGAGCATCGTAATCAGCGGAAAAAATTATGATTGTTTGCTAATTTAACCAGTTTTGTAGCTCCAATAATAAGAAAGTTAGCAATGATGCGCACACTTCGTTTAAAACAGCCTGTATATGTGCTCGCTTATGCAGTTATATTTTCTTATCGCAGTAAATAGCTCTAAAAGGCAGAATAAGCCTTTTTTGAAAATATTTTTGTGAGACTGATTTTTAAGTCCAAATATTTCCACTTATTTACCTGAATTCAACAGCCGGTTGTTAAGTACTAGTACATCTGAGTCAGTTGTGGTTTTCATAGACTAAATTATGGGTTATTATGTGTCAATTGCATTAACGAAAGTTGAAAAAACTTCAGTACTTTAAATGTAGTAGGGATTTTAAGATAATGTCGTCGATATTTCCACTTCTCAACTGTATTAAATATAAAAAGTAAACTTGACATTGTAAGTAAATTATTATAAGTGCATCAAAAAGTAGACTTATTTTCCTTCAAAATTAGTCATAGGTTTTTTTCAACTCGTTAAATATTAACGATTTTACAGAAATTTTTAAATGATAATATTTAAAAAAATAAAATTTTTTAAAAATCCAAAAGTTTTAAGTCACTACGCTTTTATAAAATAATGTATAATCGATTTTTTATGCTGTAACTTTGAAAAATGATTCATAAGGAACGATATGCCTTAAGGAAAAATTTCTAAAATAATTCATCCAACAAAATATCTGCAACTATTTAATAAATGGTACAAAGAAAATTTCATTAGCTGTTTAATAGTACAAGACGTAACAAAAGTAAATCAAAAATATATAAAAATGAAAGCCAAAATCTTCAGCTTCAAATTGAAATTATTTTTGTAATTTTATCATTCTTCGTCTAGGAGTGAAATAGTTTTTCGTCCATCGGCGTGCAATTATTTTGTACGACATTGATTCGCCTGCTTAAAATTATTTTTAAAAGCATATCTTTCTTAAAAGGAATTTTGTGGTTACACCATTGCTCTAACGAAAACTTTTTATAGAACATTTGTTTTGTAAAAATACTTCATCTATAAAATTGTACTCTAGTCATTTTTCGCTGCGTTGCACCCTTTCCGAGAAATTTACGCACCAACATTTTTTTCCTCTTCAAGTCCATTTATTCACGCGCGCGCCTGTGACCCAGCTCGGGACTCATCGGATTCTTAAAGTATAGGTACAAATTAACATATTAAGAAAGGTCTCAATACGGACCTAATTTTGTTTTGTATACCATCGAATTTTTGCTAATTCTGTTGGACTAAGGGGGTTTTATGATGGTTGCATCCACAATTTGTGCTAGAATTATAGCAGGGTGGCCAATAATTGTGAGGCTGAATGTACACGTCATATTTTGGCCTAACGATCACTAACAAGCTGTACAAAGGCTGTTCGCAAAGAGGAGAATTAAGATACTTTAAAACCAGGTATTTAAAACTGATTAAATACAATTACTTTGCGCATATTTCTACAACTTTAAGCAGAAAGGCACGAGGTAGACACTGAATTTATTGTAATTAGCAAGCTGAGCCTAAATGATTCGCTAAAAAAACTATAGTAGACGTCAGAGGAGACAAAAGGCAGCAGGAATTGATATGTGCCAAAATCGTAGGTTTAGGAATTACGGAATTTGCGGATTGCAGTTTTTGTATATTCCTGGACATTATGCAAAGAACTAGTAGCCGTGGACGCAGGGGATTCGTTGCCAGAGACTTTTAAGTTAGCTCCTCGTGCTGAAGAGCGTCGCAAACTAGTCAAAGACCGCACCGCAACTTCTTTCAGTCGGTCTGCAAAATATGCCTTCGTGCGTCAAAAAGCTGCCTTGTGACGCTTGTATTTTAATATACTATATTATATTATGCAAGTGTAAAAATAAGCAAATGCAATTTTGAGAAAAAATAATGATGCCAAGGAATTATCAAAACAAACCGCATAAAATAATGGGAATTTAATGATATAGGACAGTCGGCGATAGCTTTTGGGTGAAGATGCGCTATGAAACGTTTGGTTACGTTATTGACAGTAATTATACACTGCACAGCAAAAGTGTGGAACATTGCAAATAAAACTGTAATAAATAGTTTTTTTTGCTAAATCCTGAAACACGTCTATTTTTTTTTTAAATACACATTTTTACATCAAAATCATTTTCCAATATGCATTTGCTTTTAAGTAATGACGTCATCAATACTTTTTTTAAATGACACCCTACGTTTTTCTTTTCGTGATTTGGGAACGTTAGTCAATTTGTCTAAATAACAGTATAAAAATATTGATACTTGACGTAAAAACATTTTTCTTCAAACGTCAGAAAAAGTCGCCTTTGTGTCACTCAATAGGTAACGGTGAAGTTTAACTTTCCCGCCGAGGCAGGAAAAATT
Organism: Malthinus seriepunctatus; assembly: GCA_963924605.1. NCBI lineage: Eukaryota > Metazoa > Arthropoda > Insecta > Coleoptera > Cantharidae > Malthinus > Malthinus seriepunctatus. The sequence continues at coordinate 77,727,860 of OZ004600.1, read as the reverse complement.
GTCAGAAAAGTAATTTTTGTCTGTCTAGGAGGGAAAAGTAAAATCTTAACCGCACATTATTTTTATTTTTAACGTAAAAAATGTTTTTTAAGCATTTGTAATGTAAACAATTTAATGTTTTTTAAATTTTCCTTTATAATTAGTTCGTTGCGTTTAATAATTAGCTTTTTTTACAAATTTAAGTTAATTTTAAAAAATATTTGACAATTGAACTACAAGTAATTGACAAGAGATGGTGCTCTTTCAAAAATCAAAATTTTCAGTTTTACGCTTTACGTTTGCAGAAAAAATTTAATGTTTTATACGGAGTCAAAGTAGTTTTGTGTGACTCGCCTGTATTGCCAGACTCGCTCGCTACGCTCGCTCTTCAGCCAAACACAGTCTTGTCACACAAAACGTCACTTTGTCTCCTTATAAAACAAATAACTATTTTCTTCAAACGTCAGAAAAAGTCGCCTTTGCGTCACACTTATTGAATTGTCTAAATGACAGTATAAAAATGTTGATACCTTACATAATAAAATTTTGAAGAAATAAATTACCATGGTTTTTAATAGAAGTGTTTATTAATAAATATTAAATAAATTATTTCTCCAAAATTTCCTTATGTAAGGTATCAACATTTTTATACTGCCATTTAAACAATTAAATGACGTTCCCAAATCACAAAAAAAAACGTAGGGTGCCATTCAAAAAAGTATTGATGACGTCATTACTTAAAAAAATGAATATCTGAAAATAATTTTGACATAGAAATGTGTATTTAAAAAAATTAAAATCGACGTGTTTCAAGATTTAGCAAAAAAAACATTCATTCCAGTTTTATTTGCAATGTTCCATACCTTTGCCGCGCACTGTTTTTAAATTTTACAGCCGAAGTTTGCTAGAGCTCGCTATCTTCTTTGATATGCCACTATTAAGTGAAATAAAAATATCTGGCTACTTCAATTTTCCATTTATAACAAAAGTACCACGCACTATCCACTATCGGTAACCACACACTATCGGTAAAATGTATAAAAGTCCCCTATCCCTCTCTTTATGATAGGAGACTTTTAGTATGTTATACATATGAGTATAAACATATTTCCACTAATAACTGCTAGTGAGAAATTTGTTCGAATTATACTGACGGTTTTTATAGTAATTTCCACGTGCTATTACGGAAAATATTTTTAATTTGTTCTCTACAAAAAACCTAAATACACTTTATCTCTAAAATTAGGGGAATTTACCACTGAAATCCCTATGCTGCGTCGCGGAAGTAACGACTCTATAAACATTTGACTGCTGAGAAGACCATTTGAATTATCTTTCGGAGAATAATATTAGCTAAGCACGGTCCTGACACCTTGTATAGTTTTGACAATTATTATACATATTCACAACTTATTGATTTACAATATTTCTACATCAATATCCAAACACATCAAATAATCCTCCACTTCAAGCTTGTGTTATTCACATCAAAATCACAAACATCATGCTTCTTTATTTCACACAATATTGTAAATTATGTAGAAATATTTTTATAGCAACTTTTTGAGACACTTTGAATGGGGTCGACCGATTTTTTCAACTCTGTTTTTGTTTCGCGGTTTCTTCATTCTTTCGTTTGCACTCGATTTTTTACTATAGTGAAACAAAAACAAAGCCCGTAAGAAAAAATCGCTCAAAAGCATTCAAAAGGTCTCAAAAAAGTACTAAAGAAATATTTTTACAGATTTACAATATTTTATAAAGTGAAGAAATTATGACAGAGTTTTCATTTCAACTTTGCGGTTTTTGACATAAATCGTTTTAGATTACCTACATATCTGATGCCCATGTTAAAACACGAATTTCAGCGATTTCACATTTTGTTAGAAAACTGAGTGTTTACAAAAGTATTTGAACTACACCACTGTTTATAAAAGAAATTGTATAGAAAGGCCTTAGACTTATATGATGTTAGAAAAATATAAATAGCGAAGTTGAAAGAAAATTAAAAAGTGTGGCATCGTTTTAATTTTTGTCAGCCGATCAAAACAGCCAAAGTAAATGTAAAATTTTAATATATCACTGAATTTGACTCATCCTGTATTTAAATATTGCTAGAAAAAGTTGGGTGGGTTTTGTAACGAAAATTTGAAAAAATGTTTAACGAGATTTTTCCGACGAAAAACATCAATTTTAAGGATAATAAATTTTATGTCTGTCTGTCTGTGTGTAAACACGATAACTTGCAAGTTACGAGCGAATACATTATATCGATTTAAAATTTTGTATATGCATGTTGAGTATTATACACCAAGTTGAGACTATACTTAAGCCTTTTAATGCCAACTGAGATATAGAACACAGCCTAAAATATCGACACTTTGAATAAGTTTAAATGTTTTTTGAAAAAGTATGTATTAATTTGAAATGGCTAATTATTACAATTTTTCGAACAACGATAATATCGTGGTTGGCGCAATTTCCACTACTAGATGAAGGTGGTGTAAATTGGGGTTGAAAATTATAGAACGCAACTTCTTCAAAAATAAACAAAGATAAAAAATGTGTCATGAAAAATTTAAACATAGTTTATCAGTTTACAACTACCCTCTTCGGATGTGAAAGGGATGAAATTCCTAATAACGCTTTTCTTGAAAAATAAAAAATATTTTTTTCTTAAACTAATGGACAGAGAAAAATATTTGTTCTTAATGAAGTGTTTCGTTGCATATTGAAGTGCAATTTTCTTCAGGGGATAAAAACCAACAATAAAATAATATAATTTAGAAGGAACTTTTTGATTTTGATTGACAATAATTTAACATTATAATAATTTGACAATACATATAATTTTTATATGAATAAAATCCGATTTTTTTTAAATTTTATAAAATTAACGGCAGTAACTAACTAAATTGTGTGTTATAAAAAAGCGGAAATTTTCATTAAATAAGGGTGTTAGAGTAAAAAAAATTGTTTAAAAAGTTTTTCTTCTTCCTTTTGTGCTTGATTTAGCGAATGCATTGTTAACGGTGGCGCCTTAAATCCTCACACTAAATTGACTTTACACATTACATCTTTCTTTTATCATCCCTTAAATTTTCATTATACATGCTTTTATTACATTTTTACGTTTTACAATTTTAAATGTTGTTGCAACTGAATATAAAAGTGGGCTATCGAAAATAAATTCAATAGGAAATTTGATATTGAATAAGTTGTGAATTTTTCTATTTAACAGGTTTTTGAAATTTGTACAAAAATTCGAGTGATAATCATTAAAGAAAATGTACATTCCAAAAGTTTAATAATTTTAAATAGGTAGCGACACTCGTCTGCCGCCTTCTACTAGCGACGTTAAGAGGGCGGTTTCTAATGAATGGGCGAGAAAGTTGATATTTAGACGTTCCGCTCGTAACCGTTAGCGACTTTAATATCCGGCTGATATCGCTAATAGTAATAATTCCCGATAGGGTAAGGTTCAAAGAAGGCAATGACATATTTGTATATAGAAAATAAGAGGTCAATTAGTGCGAAAAGTCCAACTGAACTTGGTGTAATTTAAAAAAACAGAAGATTTATTTTTTTTTAATTACACCAAGTTCAATTGGACTTTTCGTACTAATTAAGCTCTTATATTCTATATACAAATATGTCATTGCATTCTTTGAACCTTGCCCTATCAGAAATTATTACTATTAGTGATAACAACCGGATATTAAAGTCGCTAACGGTTACGAGCGGAATGTCTAAATATCAACTTTCCCACCCATTATTCGTTAAAAATCGCCCTCTTAATTCGGAGGGGCTGTTAAATGAGTCATTTTTAAATATTCCAAAATTCTTGGGAAACCGTCGATAGAATTGAAAATGTTGTTAATCAAATTTATAGCTGAAGTAATAAATAAATTCCCTTAATAACTTTTTGCCGTTAAATCAACCCTAAACTAGTTACAAAGTCGTTCTCCACCCTCGGATTACTTAACAAAATTTTGAAAAAATCGTCATTTTAAACAGCCCCAAAACCTTATATTTCTAACAAAATAAAAATTTTGCCTTAAAGTTATTGGTTTTAGTAGTGCCTAATTCCTTTTTAGAAAATTCAAATTATCATAAAAAAAAGTTACAGGCAAGCATTTAAAGAAAATGCAAAGAATATTTTCTACAAACATAAAATTATGTAAAATTTTTCTCTATACTGGCAATGACCTATAGTTTCCCAATGATGAACTTTAAACCTGGGACGTACTGTACATTCTCATAACTTTTTAACAATGCTTTTATTGTAAAAGTTTTGAAAATTTGTATATAAATAATTGTACTACTTTTTTACTTGTTTTATTCCCAACTATCTCTAAAACCAGTGCCTCTATTACCAAAATTCAAAAAATACGTTATAAGCAAAGGTTGAACTTAGATACCGGTGGTTTTTTAATTTAAAACTTTTGGAAATTATGCTTTCAAAAAAAATGAGTGCAAAATAGGAAAAAATAGATCATGTATTAATAAGAAAAATTTTTTAATACAAAAACCACCTTAAGTTCCAAGTTCAACCTTTGCTTTTAACATAATTTTTGAATTTTGGCATTAGAGCCACTACTGGTTTTAAAGATCGCCGGGAATAAAAATGTGTCTGAACAACATTTATTTCTAATGGAAAAAGTGCCACCCTTAATCGTTTTATTACGAAAATTTGTGTAAGAAATTGTCAAGTCGTGACTCGCTTCGTTATATTTATAGAAGTTCCTCTGTTTAAATTGTGTTACTCCCTATCCTAACAACCAAAGAGAAAAATTTTTATTTCTAAAGAAAGGTTAGTTAACGCCGCAACACCTGCGCATAAATTCGTCACTTGTTGATTTTTAATTTTAATACGGTTTTCCCAAACACGCATAATTAATTAAAAATTAATCCAAAACACGATTCAAAAATACCAACTCTTTACCCTAATCATTCATCGTCAATAAACTTCGAACAAAAATAAAAATAAATCATCAAGCATATTTATTTATAAAACTCTTACCGTTTTGTTGTTGAGTCGCCTCTAAAGAAAACAAAACTTTATTTTTTTAAATTACTTCAATATTTTTGTTTATCGATATAAGAAAAATTACGCGAAAAGGCCACCAAACGTCTGAAATATACTGCGGTCAACTAACATTTAATGCCTGCTTCACGTTTCGCGCTGTATTCAATGCGCAAGTTCACTACAAATAAACACGTAGTAAAAGCCCCATTTGTCTAAATCTCATTTAAAATTAATTAAACTCAATACTCAGCTTAGTTTTAAAACGAAATAATATTATATTAAAACTTAAAACTAATTTTAAAATATTCTATTTGAATTGTGGAAATCGATCCGGAAAGCTAGTAAATTTCCAAACCTGAAAAATTTTTCTAAAAAGTTATTTACAGTATATCGCACTGGGGGTGTGGCAAATTAACGTGCTTTTCTCAAGGGAAAATGATAAACGTATCTACATTTAATTAATATATGAAGCCCATTAACAAACAGTTTTCAATTAATAGTCTTGGAGGAAAATACAAAGAAAGTGCGCTGAAAAACTGAAAAAATCGAAGATGACTACTACATCTGCTACAACGCACAACTTTCCTATTATTATGGTCCATCAGTAAACAAAGGAGAGGGAACTTAGAATATGTTTCGGTAATAAATTACTGAATTTTCCACTTATCTACCACCGATTTTCGCAGATTTCCATGGATTTTCATACATGAGCAATATTTTTCTTTAATATTTTTACTAACTAAAAATTTTAAACTCGAATGTGACCACAATAGGATCTTTTAGTACAAAATAAAGTTAATTTTTAGAGATTTCAAAATATTTGTAAACGTAAAATACCTACAGGGTGATTTTTTTAAGTAATACTAAAACATTGGCATCTCGGAAACCGTAAGAGTTACGAGATTGGTTAAATTAGCAAAAAGTTGCATATTTTGATGACCTTTAAGAATCCGTTTAGATAATTTCGAAACTCAAAATAGTTTCCAAGATATCGCAGAAAAACTGAAAATTGACAATTTCGTTTTACGACTGTAGTTTCAAAATGGCTTACTTTAGAAAAAAAATTCTCTGAAAAAAATTTCAAGGGTTCAAAAAAGCTATCAAACGATATCAAACTAGACTTTTTATCACATCGACGCTAAACGTCGCGACGTCCAACTTTTCATTTTATTCTGGGGAGGACTATAATTTTTGTCTAAATGACAAGTCTACTGAGTTATTTTTGCAAGATACGAAACAAGAACTTTCCATCTTGTAATTTTCTGAAGTGTTAATCTTATGTTAATCTGTTACTTTATGTTATTTTTTACTATGAAAATTAACGACTAAAACTTGTTGTTTTTGCTGTTTTTAAAGTTTTAGAAACGGAAGTTGATCAGGAAATAAAAATAAATCAAATTGTTATTATTTATTAAATCTTAGTAATGTAATTTTATTTCCTGATTAAATTACTTTTCTAAAACTTCAAAAACCAAGTTTTACTAGTTATTTTTTATCGTAAAAAATAACATATTAACATAAAGTAACATAACATAAACTAAAAAGTTGTGTAATCAAAAAAAGTAGAAGATAGAAATTTCTTGTTTCATATCAGAATTTTAATTTTTGCCACCAACATTATGGGTCGCCATAAAAAAATGAAAAGTTGAACGTCGCGACGTCTAGCGTCGATGTGATAAAAAATCGAGTTCGAGCTTTTTTGACCTCCTGAGAAGTTTTTTCTAAAGTAAGCCATTTTGAAACTACAATCGGAAAACAAAAAATTGCCAATTTTTAGTTTTTATGCGTTATCTCGGAAACCATTTTGAATTTTAAAATTTTCTAAACGAATTCTTAAAGGTAATCAAAATATGCAACTTTTTGCTATATTAACCAATCTCTTAAAACTTGCGGTTTCCAAGATCTCAATATTAGTATAATATTATACCATTTAAAAAAATAGCCCTTATAGCAGAGTCGAATTAACGGAAAAAGCAGTACTTTTAGAAAAAGCGTAGGGATAGCAATTTTTTTCACGAATCGCCTTACGTTGGGACGCTTATTATGGGAGAGGTTTTTCCAGATCAGAGGCGTGCGGGAACAGGGTCAAAATCGCCTTTGTTTGTTGCAAAACTGCTAGTTTTGACAATATCTTTGATGACATTGAAGATAGCAAAAAAATACATCTTGGGTAATTTGTAACGTATGAAATTACAAAGAGAATGAGACCGATCTGAGCCCAAACGAATAGTTCGTTTATGCAGAAAAAAATAGAAACCATAGAGAGGTCATTAATTTTTAAATTTAATTTAAAAAAAAAGTAAAAGGTCAAACTTTTTGAAAATGATTTTAAAAGATGCTTTTTAATACACAAAAACACTGTACCAAATTTCAACTTTCAATATTTTTTTAATCAACCACGATGGCTAGAAGACTAAAAATTTTCAACCACGCATAAAGTTGGAGCAAATGATGGTAGAGGGCAAAACTTTTTTTTTAAAGAAAGGTATTACCAAGCACTTTCAAATAATAGAAAATTGTAATTTTTTGTCAACTTCTTCGCCCTTTTTTCGCCTTATGTTTTTGACTTGTTTTACTGTTTTGTAAACAAATAACAATTTAATCACTTACTTAGTGATAAATATGTGATGAACTACTCATAAACATAAGGCGAAAAAAGGGCGAAGAAGTTGACGAAAAATTACAATTTTCTATTATTTGAAACGTTAGCTTTCGAAGTATATTAAAAAAAAAATTTATTTTTAACAAATGAAAAATAATAATAATTTAATTATTTAAATAGTTTTAACATGCTCGCCTCCCAACTTGAATTAACTGGAAAAATTACCATTTTGTTTCTTATTCTCTTATCTATATATTTTACAAAAAAGTGGGGTCTCTATTAGATCGGAAGTTATTAAATATTTTCGAGGGTAAGTAACCCAGCGCGCTCCACATGCGAGAGCGTCCGAGATCTCAGACACAACAATTGTTCGATTACAAGTTCTTGCGCTCGAAAATATTTAATAACTTCCGATCTAATTGACCCCACTTTTTTGTAAAATGAATTTTATAGATAAGAGAATAAGGAACAAATTGATAATTTTTCGAAATAATTTAAGTTGGGAGGCGAGCATGTTAAAACTAAGTATTTAAACAATTAAATTGTTATTATTTTTCATTTGTTCACAATAAAAAAAAAATTTTAATACACTTCGAAAGCTAACGTAATAAAGTGTAAAATAAAAATGAAACAACATTGATTCAATCAGTACAACTGGAGATCATAAATTTCAAAAATGAGAAGATTGGAAAAAATCCAGCAAATTTTTTCAGCAAAATCCTGAAATACGCTTTAAGTAATTTTATGAATAGGTATATGCTGTAATAAAATTTTTGGACGATTCTAAAATGTCAAGTTTAAATGGGTGTGCGGTTTGTAAAAGAATGACTCATAAGTGGAAAAGAGTGAATTCTAAAACAAAAACTCTTTCAACAATATTTTACCTACATTTAAAATCTTTCCTTAATTTCAAAATATACTGTGGAGATACGAAGGCAAATCGCGTGACGTCGCAAATTTAGAATCTTTTTAGCAATATTTACCACGAATACATGCAGTATTGAATACGGATTTGAGTTTTGACTCAAAACTTACTAAAGCGTATACATGGAAATGTCATGTTTGTCTGGAAATGTCAGGATTGAATAGTTTTTGTTAAAAATGAGTTTGAAGATGAAGATTGGCACTAAACGAAGCGAGTTTGTTAACTAACAGAACAACTCGCAAGGGTTGGGAGTATTCCATCGCTTCTAAGCGTATACATGGCAATTTTCACTTCAAATTTCGATACGATCCCATATTTTGTGGGATTGGATCGAGGTATTGAATACGCGTGTTTAAAGTGTATACATGCGGTTTTCAAAACTCAAAACGTTTTCAATTCGTATAGTGGGGTCGAAATACGGTTTGAGACTAAACTTTTGCGGATAGAAATGTTATGATTGAATAATGTTCAGGACAATGTCAGGAATAATGTGGTAAGTTTTGGACTTCGAACTCGCGCGGCGTCCTTCCGAAAAAAGCTTTCCAAAGAACATTTACCCGTTTTCTTTGACGTTTTATTTAATTCCTCAACTTCTAAACATCGGATCGTAATAAAAAATTATGGGATTATGGGAAATTGACAGACGATGAATTCTAGACTAAAAATGTATAGTTTAGTTCAGTAGCTTTGGAGATAAAACTTCTTAAGCACCAAATGCGAACCAAAAATTGTTTTATTCAGTGCACTGCAAAGAAGTAATCAAAAAATCTTTTGTTCATGTAAAAGATACTCTTTGATGAGTAGAAAGGATTTGCCAAAGTTGAGATCCTGAAGTGTAACCAAAGAGCCAAAAAGTGCATAGGAAGTTAGAACTTGTAAGGATTGCCATTTAATGCGATCATAATAAAAACAATTTTTTTTTTCAAAAAACATTCCTTTTCGAACCTACTATTTTGTGAAAGAAATATTTTAGAAATTATCGCCTTGCATACTTCACTTTTGACCCTTTTTTCGAAACGCACTTCTCTAAATTGCCAAGAACTTGGTAAATATTTTTTAAAAAGAAGATTCATTATTTTAGCTTGATAGATCTTTTAAAATACGTCTGATTTCAAAAAACACAATTTCCGATTCATCAACTTGGAGGCTAATTCTGGATATTTTTGTATTTGCTACTGCAGGTGGTATGCTCCCCCACTCCTGACTTTGGATTCATTTAGATGTACTTTTATTTGTCAGTGTCAAATTTAATATAAGAAACTTCATGGCTGTTACTATTTTGACGGGATTTTCGATAGTTTCTTGTCTAATTTCTATAGTTACAAAGCACGCACCATTAATTTTATTTACTGACTTCTTCTTTTTATTCTGGTGTTGAATTAGAAGATGCATAACATACTTAGATATCATATATCAACAAAAGAATGGTTTGCCTTTCAGTTGAGACAAAAACGATTTAAAAACAGTTAGCCGTATAACCACTGCAGTTGTAAATACAAAAATATCCATATTTGGCCTCCAAGTTGATGAATCGGGATTTTTGTTATTTGAAATCAAAGGTTTTGAAAAGATCTATCAAGCTAAAATAATGAATTTTCTATTTAACAAGTATTCACAAACTTCTTGGCTATTTAGAAAAGTGCGTTTCTAAAAAAGAGTCAAAAGTGTACTAAGATTAGCGAAAAATTATAAAATTTTTCCTTGAGCAAATAGTACGTTCAAAGACGAATGTTTTCATAAAAAAAATATTTTTATTCATCGCGATCGCATTAAATGACAACCCTTACCAATTTTGATTTCCTGAGCAGTTTTTGGCTGTTTGGTTGCACTTGAGGATCTCAACTTTGGCAAGTCCATTCTACTCATCAAGTAGTATCTTTTATATGAACAAAAGAATTTTTGATTATTTCTTTGCAATGCACTGAATAAAACAATTTTTGGTTCGCATTTGGTGCTTAAGAAGTTTTATCTCCAAAGCTACTGAACCAAACTATACATTTTTGGTCTAGAATTCATCGTCTGTCAATTTCCCATAATCCCATAATTTTTTATTACGATCCGATGTTTAGAAGTTGAGGAATTAAATAAAAGGTAAAAAAAAGCGAGTAAATATTCTTTGGAATGCTTTTTTCGAAAGGACGCCGCGCGAGTTCGAAGTCCAAAACTTACCACATTATTCCTGACATTGTTCTAAACATTATTCAATCATAACATTTCTATCAGCAAAAGTTTAGTTTCAAGATATTAATTCCCGTAATTCGACGCCACTAGTATTCAATACTACATGTATAGGGAGTAATTATGTAGGTAGTTGTAAAAATTCGTAACAAATCTAGCACGGGCATAGACCGAGCCAGGCACGTAACTAGGGAAGCCCAGAGTGGGCCCAGACCCACTTAAAATTTTGCTGTTCCATCCTTGTGCCCACCCTGATAAAATGACAATAATAAGCGAATATTTAGATATTTACAATGTAATCTGAATTCCACACAAAATATTTCATCTTTACATATTTACCGCACTTATACTCAAAGACATAGAAATTGCAACACCAAGAAGGACTAGGAATTTTTTGAAAAAAATTGGCAAAACCGTTTAACTACTCAAGGGTAATAATTGATTAAAATTTGGATGAGATTCATCAAGCGGTAATGGTATATCTGACACTTTGTCTTGTTTTTTCGTACATTGTTTTCAGGTGCATTTCTTGCTAGTTTACCTTAATTTCATTATTGTTGTGCTTGTCATTTTTCTGTTTCACTTGTTTTGAGAGTGTGATTATGCCTAGAATACCACAGCGTGCAAATTATCGTCAGTTCAGCGAATTTGAAAGAGGTCGAATTGTTGGCTTACGTAAGGTGGTTTTTCGTTTAGAGAAATCGCCATTCATCTCAACCGAAACCAATTCACTATCACGTGATGTCACCAAGGATGAATCACAGAAAGTTAAGAAGAAGATCCGGAGGAGTAAAACGAACCAATGAGGTGCAGGACCACCATCTTCGGCTTATGGCATTAAGAGACCCATTCTCCAGTACCAAAGCAATTTCTGATCAATGATTAGGTAATGCAAGTCGTCTTGTAATTCTTCGAACGATTTAAGGGTGGAAGGTATCCGCAATAATTGTTGAACTTAATCATTTTTTTCTGGCTTATAAAAATTTATTTTAATTAATTTTTATTGTGAGGAATGTTAACTAGGGCTGTACTTAATATTTGTAAAATATAAAAGTTATAATCGTTATAGTTTAAAAGATAATTTATTAAAATTGTTTAGATATTTACGGCCTTAATAACAGTTCAATTAAATCGGCGTTTAAGCCATGTTATAGACAATCCTTCATTCTAGCGTATGACATATTTTATAATTTTATTTAATATTTGGAAACTTATATAATTCAATTTTATACGCCTCAATAATACAAAAGTAGCCACAATAAAATTAATAAAATGGCGATATACAAGTTTCCAAATTATTAATAAAATTATAAAATATGTCATACCCTAGAATAAAAGATTCTCTATAACATGGTTTAAATACAGATTTAATTAAACCGATATTAAGGCCGTAAATATCTAAATAACTTTAATAAAATATCTTTTAAACTGTAACGATTATGACTTTCATATTTTACAAATATTAAGTACAGCCCTAGTTAACATTCCTCACATCATTAATTTATTAAAATAAATTTTTATAAGCCAGAAAAAAATGATTAAAGGCTACAATTATTGCGGGTACCTTCCACCCTTAACGTCGAATTATAACTTTCGGCTTGCAATCTTATCGACCACATCTTGTGTTACCACTCACGACTAAATACCGGTATTGGTTTGTTTTCGTCCTCTGGCCTCTTCTATGACGTTGTTAACTCTCTTTGGCTCATGCTCGGTAACATGGCATGATAGTGGATTGGTTTCGGTTAAGACAAATGGCAAATTTTTTCTCTAAACGAAAAACCATTTTACGTAAGCCAACAATTCGACCTCTTTCAAATTTGCTCAGCTGACGATAATTTGTACGCTGTCGTATTCTAGGCATAATTAAACTCTCAAAACAAGTGAAAAAGAAGAATAACAAGCACAACAAAAACGAAATTACCGGAAAGTCGCAAGAAAAAACAACACCAAGTATCAGATATACCATTACCACTTGATGAATCTCATCCAAATTTTAATAAAATATTACCCTTGAGTAGTTAAACGTTTTTGCCAAATTTCATCAAAAAATTCCTAGTCCTTCTTGGTGTTGCGATTTCTATGTCATTGAGTGTATTCTATTTGCTCCACCCAAAAAAAATTTTGGCCACCAAGTGCCCACCTGATTTTAGGAAGCTAGTTACGTGCCTGGACAGAACGGGAGCACTAGGTCCAGGCAGTCCTGCTGTCTCATTATCTAGTCAGTTACTAATAAACTATGATAATTTATTATAAGGATGCGAAAGAGCAAACTATTGTAAATAGATCAATCTGAGATGTCACAAAAGCAGATTCCGCTATTTCAATCTGATTTTGAAATATTAATAAAATACACTCGTATTGGTTTTGGGAGCCAAGGCACACCTATGAAGAGTTCAAGTATTATTTTAGCTACCCTTGCGATGAAAGTGATACTTGGTCTATTATTTAGAGTTGAAGAAAACAACTTTAAGATCAGCTATAAAAAAAAATTATTTCTAAAAACACGAGTTCATCGTGACATCTCAACCCCATTTCAACTCCTCTAAGGCACGGTTTCTCATCATTTAATTTGTGTAAGATTTTACATAGATAGAAAGAAATCCAAAGGGCGAGACAATTCAAATTCCAAATTGCATAAATAAGAAACACCCTAATACTATTCTATTACATGCGTGTTTATTTGCGACTTATTTATCGTGCGACAGTAGCAAACGGCACGAAAAAGGTAATTAACAAAAAAAGTGCAATAACCTTTCTTGTAAACGCAAACAGTTGTTGGGGTTATTACCTTTTGACTGTACAGTGTACACAAACCCACCTTGGTTTGACACCAATCAATATTTAATTGAAAGTATGCCTATTATAGAAACACCATTTCATTTTTAATGAACTATTCAATCGTAAAACCTTATTTTGATCAAGTTTATGAATTACATAAATCGTGTAGTAAAAGATTTAAGAGGATGTGGTTTGTGAAATTACCAAGGAATATTATAAACTTATAAACTTCGCGTTTAAGCTCCAAATGTTTCATTTTAATCCTTCGTTGATTTAAAGAAAAACACTTTAAAAACGAGTCTCTTAATAGATTTCGTATTAATTCCACATCGACATGTTAAAAGACTACTAGATGATTTACATTTAAGTTTAAGTTTTAGATTACCAAACAGGCCTACAGCGACCTAATTAAATGGTGACCTGAACCTACAGCTTGACTTGCCTTCCGAAGCACGACCAACTTGCTATTGTTGTTCATCGTTGAGATTTCTTACTTCTTCGTAGATGCCAATAACTGCTCAGAGAGAAAATGACCAGGATGGAGCCAGAACCGAATGAAAGAATACCACAAACCAAGATCTGAGTTTACAAGGACCGTATAGCACTTATAATAATAATAAAAAACTCTCTATCATTTTCTGCTGAGAAATGGACCAGGCAGTAATTATGTAGGTATATATTTTATCTCTGCTTTCATCCGCGTTTGAAAAAAAGAAAAGTTTTGTCCAGGTTTATAAAACAAATTATGATAAATTCTTTACGTATCTGCAAGTAAAAACCTTTTGGAACCTTTCAAACCCTTTTTGACCCTGTCAAGATCCAACCATCTGCTCATCTGTCCATAAAAACCTGCAAAGTACTCTTTTAGCTATCGCGATCGACCTTTTCAAAAGTATGGATTTTAATAAGTAAGCAACAATTGTATAAATCCATTTTTATGTATACATATAAGATATGTACGTGTACGCTATAATTTGTTGTATGAATAATTTAAATTTCTGTTTTCCAATAATTACTTGTATTGAACAAATATCAATAAATTTGAGTTCTATAGTTATATTTCGAGTCTAATAAGAAAGCGTAAACTAGTAGCTATTAGTTTACTTGGAACAAAGGATACTTAAATTGAAGTAAATGTCACAAATTTAAATTACATAAACTTAAAAATAGAATAATCCATATTCTTATGTTCATGTTCTCACGCTGGTCCATTTAATATTCATTTGATCATTACTTCAATAATGTACCTATAGGTTGACTATCTTAAAACTATTGCGCTTATAATACGTTGTACCACGTAAGGTTTAATTAATTTAAATCGATTGAGTTGAATATAATCGTATATAATAAGGTAAATTGACGTAAGACAAAAACTATGCATTATGAACTTTCAAAAAAATCGTTTTAATTACGTAAATAGGTCTATTAGTTTGGATATCGAGGTAAATACCAAAACAAAATATCGGTAGTAGGTTAATGATGATCTTTATTTAAAAAAATGAACTTTTTCTATTTTGCGTTCGTAATACACTCATTACAGCATCGAAAACAGTCAAAAACGATGTTGTAATGTTCTACTTTTAAGTACTGTTTCTAGTTTTTTTTAGTTTGACATTGGTATTTAAAATAATTATTTTGACATATGATACAAATTAATTATGAAAAAATTTTTAAAAATAATTACAAAAAATGCTTATTAAGTAATAAATACCAAAGGAATAACGTAATTTTTACGTAAATTGATTAGTATTAAAAGTAGTATTTTAGTATTAAAAAACACGAAAATCAAACAAACTTTTTATTACCGCCATCTCTTGGTAAAATCTTAAAAGTTTAAATAAACGTGGTAGAGAAACGGCTATTTATTCAATGATAAACGTCAACTGTTAGTAGGACCAACTTAAGAATTTTTAAGCAATAAAAATCTCTAACACGATTTTTTAAGAATCAATTTTTAAAATAAATCATTGCAAAATAGAAAAAATAGTATAAAACACTTGTGTCACAAGAGCTAGATAGATATACTATTTTTATGTTTTATTTATAATTCGAATATTCTATTAACTGTCTGTAACCACCTGCAAATTCAAACTCAATCATTTTATTACTTTCCTGGACCACAACTAAAAACTATGGTTTCATTATTATCATTTTCATTCAACAGCCAAATAACCAATCACTCTACCATCAATGAAATATTAGTGTCAAGATTTTTAAATTCAAAAAGAACTAATGAGGATAAAAATACTACGAGTGTAGGTACTGAGCTGAGAAAAAAATATTTCAGAGACAAGCTATAGAAAATTCAATTATCTCTAGAAGTTTATTTAAAAATAATTGGCAATAATACCTCATTTCTCAAGTCGTCAAGTCCCAAAGAAAATAATCCTTAGAAGGGTATCTCCATTGAAGCGTTTGTAAGTTCATCTTTGAAGATTGATGTCGCTTCTGAAGTATTGACGTAAGAAAAAATTATTTCAGATAAAAATTATAGAAAATTCTATTATCTATAAGTTTATCTAAAAAAAGTTGGCATTAATAATCTATTTCTCAAGTCACACGCAAAATAATCCTTAGAGGGGCATCTCCATTGAAATGTTTGTGAGTCCAACTTTGACGATTGATAACTTATGAAGTACTGACGTGGGAAAAAATTATTTCAGATAAAAATTATAGAAAATTCTATTATCTATAAGTTTATCTAAAAAAAGTTGGCATTAATAATCTATTTCTCAACTCACACGCAAAATAATCCTTAGAGGGGCATCTCCATTGAAATGTTTGTGAGTCCAACTATGACGATTGATAACTTATGAAGTACTGACGTGGGAAAAAATTATTTCAGATAAAAATTATAGAAAATTATATTATCTATATGTTTATCTAAACAAAGTTGGCATTAATAATTTATTTCTCAAGTCCCACGCAAAATAATCCTTAGAGGGGCAGCTCCATGGAAGTGTTTGTGAGTTCAATTTTGACGATTGATAACTTATGAAGTACTGACGTTGGAAAAAATTATTTCAGATAAAAATTATAGAAAATTCTATTATCTATAAGTTTATCTAAAAAAAAGTTGGCAATAATAATCTATTTCTCAAGTCCCACGCAAAATAATCTTTAGAGGGGCATCTCCATTGAAGTGTTTGTGAGTTCAACTTTGACGATTGATAACTTATGAAGTACTGACGTGGGAAAAACTTATTTCAAATGAAAATTATAGAAAATTCAATTAAATTTAAGTTTATCTAAAAAAAGTTGGCATTAATAATCTATTTCTCAACTCACACGCAAAATAATCTTTAGAGGGGCATCTCCATTGAAGTGTTTGTGAGTTCAACTTTGACGATTGATAACTTATGAAGTACTGACGTGGGAAAAACTTATTTCAAATGAAAATTATAGAAAATTCAATTAAATTTAAGTTTATCTAAAAAAAGTTGCCATTAATAATCTATTTCTCAAGTCCCACGCAAAATAATCTTTAGAGGGGCATCTCCATTGAAGTGTTTGTGAGTTCAACTTTGACGATTGATAACTTATGAAGTACTGACGTGGGAAAAACTTATTTCAAATGAAAATTATAGAAAATTCAATTAAATTTAAGTTTATCTAAAAAAAGTTGGCATTAATAATCTATTTCTCAAGTCCCACGCAAAATAATCCTTAGAGGGGCATCTCCATGGAAGTGTTTGTGAGCTCAACTTTGACGATTGATAACTTATAAAGTACTGACGTGGGAAAAAATTATTTCAGATAAAAATTATAGAAAATTCTATTATCTATAAGTTTATCTAAAAAAAGTTGGCATTAATAATCTATTTCTCAAGTCCCACGCAAAATAATCCTTAGAGGGGCATCTCCATTGAAGTGTTTGTGAGTTCAATTTTGACGATTAATAATTTATGAAGTACTGACGTTGGAAAAAATTATTTCAGATAAAAATTATAGAAAATTGTATTATCTATAAGTTTATCTAAATAAAGTTGGCATTAATAATCTATTTCTCAAGTCCCACGCAAAATAATCCTTAGAGGGGCATCTCCATGGAAGTGTTTGTGAGCTCAACTTTGACGATTGATAACTTATGAAGTACTGACGTGGGAAAAAATTATTTCAGATAAAAATTATAGAAAATTCTATTATCTAAAAGTTTATCTAAAAAAAGTTGTCATTAATAATCTATTTCTCAAGTCCCACGCAAAATAATCCTTAGAAGGGCATCTCCATTGAAGTGTTTGTGAGTTCAACTTTGACGATTGATAACTTATGAAGTAAGTAAGTATGGTAAAAAATTATTTCAGATGAAAATTATAGAAAATTCAATTATCTATAAGATTATTTTTTAAAATTGTCAATAATAATTTATTTAGACGTGATTCGACGAAGTATTTGAAGATATGAATGGGTTAGAAAAATAAAATTTTTAAAAATTGTGCACTTACAACATACGCCGATTATTGTTTGTAGTTAAATACAATAGGTGCTTTCCATTTGTCCAAAAGTACAGTTCTGAACAGTACCCTACTGTATAAATATGTATAAATATACAGTAGGGTACTGTTCAGAGCTGTACTTTTCGACAAATGGAAAGTACCTAATAATACAGCAAAAATATCTTATAGTGACGAGCTGAGAGGAAGCGCAGATACCTAAATTGATATTTTCCCCTTCTATGCAATAGTAATCGCCTAGTTACTTATACTTTAATAGCCAATGATACAAACGAATTTATTTTAAATTAATCGTGTTTAAGGGAGGTGCTTCCCCTCAGCTCGTTACTATAAGATATTTTAGCTGTACAAATACAAATATTTTAGTGTTGTTTACTACAAATTACAATGTTGACATAGGTCAGGTCAAGTTTAATTATTATTTAAGATTATACAATGGATCTCAATGGAGATCGAAACAAACACAAACGTTTTGAAAAATTATTGTTCAAAATCACAATCAAAAACTCCTGAAGACAATTGCTCTGACAATAAAAAAAATCTTTCAATTTGACTTTAAATGCGTTCAAAAAAGAACTAATGAGGATAAAAATACTACGAGTATAGGTACTGAGCTGAGAAAAAAATATTTCAGAGACAAGCTATAGAAAATTCAATTATCTCTAGAAGTTTATTTAAAAATAATTGGCAATAATACCTCATTTCTCAAGTCGTGTTTAAGGGAGGTGCTTCCCCTCAGCTCGTTACTATAAGATATTTTAGCTGTAAAAATACAAATATTTTAGTGGTGTTTACTAGTTTACTACAAATTACAATGTTGACATAGGTCAGGTCAAGTTTAATTATTATTTAAGATTATACAATGGAACTCAATGGAGATCGAAACAAACACAAACGTTTTGAAAAATTATTGTTCAAAATCACAATCAAAAACTCCTGAAGACAATTGCTCTGACAATAAAAAAAATCTTTCAATTTGACTTTGAATGCGTTCATGGAAAGACCCTTGATAAACTCAGCAAAAAGTTTATTATAAAAACGAATCCCTCAGTATGCATGACGCCTTGACACTTCAATAGTCATCTGTAACCCGGTCTCAGTTCATTTTTTGCTCTGGTTTTGTAGCTGTGGACATTAGCATGTGTGCCGTGGATGCCTTATATGCATCAAGTTTACAAAAATGTACAGTGATGACTGATGAGAAGGTTAAGATTCGGTTCCCCATAAAAGCACACCTACCTTATCCTGGTCGCTCTTTTTTGAGCTCTAAAAACCTTTTGAGTATTAGCCGCTTGACCCCATAGCAGTAGCAAATACTTGAAATGCTTCTGACACAGTGAAAAATATGCCTGTCTCAATAAACGTCTAGAAACACATCCCAATAAATTTCTCAAAACATATATATTTTTGTTTAAGGTTCCATATACAGAATCTCAATGTGAGCACTCCAGAGCAATTGGCTATCTAAATACACCCTCAAGAATTTGGCAGAGTTTTGAGTTCCTATAGACTTAATTGGCTTAACTGAAAAGATTAAGTTTTAGGTCTTAAGTTTAAAAATAACCCACTCGCATTAATAGGCATGTCAGGACAAGTTTCTGTTACGTTATGGTTCCATAATATTCCATAACTTAACTTTATGATGGGCCAAAACATTGGTGAAGCGATAACTATCTTTAGAGAAACTGGGAACCAGTCATTCAACGTGATCGAACTACGTTGAAGTGGAGAGATAGTAATCTCTCTGGAGAGATAAGTAATTTATGGCAATTCATTATTTTTAAAAAATTATTAAATTGATAATCTGAAGAAATAAAAATTAGTTATGACAAATCTGTGGGTTGAGAGCATTGATTTAAAAAAAATCATTAAGATCCATCTATTAGGAGCTTCTATAATTACCGGTAAATAAAAGCCTTCGCGTTTTAAAAATATGGATTTCTCACTAGTCCAATAAAGCCTCTCTTTCATGACTTGTTAGTAACGCTACCTTAGTATTACAAGGTTCCATTTGACATTTTTCCATATTACCATAAAAAAACCGTTTTGGTAGAAAAAATTTGGAATTGGCGAAATTATTTTGCTAAAAAAAGTTCTGATTGCATGCTATACTATAATGGGATTTTAAAACTTCAATTGCCTATAAATCCATATGTTAAATTTGGTAAATAGAACCTTGTAACACCAAGGTAGCAAGTTGTTACTGACAAAAAAATTTGTGCTCAAATCAATATTTTTGACTACAGAAAGTCTAAATAACCAATGAAACTAAACATCATTAACCTTTTGTGGGACACAGGTTTTCTCCAACTAAATTCGCCAAACTTATGTTTTAAGAGCTGAAAACTTGAGTTACTATATCGTACCCAAATACATCACAAAAAAATTAGCCATCATTAGAAATTACCCAAATAGTAGCAGTAGGTATAAGTAATTGAATTTGTTAAAGATGAGTATCAAAGACCCTTAGGGCTAGCAAAAAAGTTTCAAACTAATAGATTTGAAACTCCAATTGATGTTAACTTACTTTTTTAATAAATTATATCATCTTTTTTGAATTAACCTAAATGTAGCCTCAAACTAAGTTTAAAATTAAATTCTAGTTTACAACAATTAAGGTGAACATATTCATATTCATGACTGGTTTTCCTAAACACACGCTTAGATTTTCAGGTCTTTGAAACAAATCCTAAACAATTAATCTTCTCGAATCTCGACCTCGTGTTTGTTAAAAAGTTTGTTCAATCTCTTATTCGATTTCAGAGGTCAATAAGGAGAAATAAAATGAAGACTTATAGCTTAAGTATTTTAATATTCAAATAAAAGTAGATAATATAAATAAATACAACTCATAAGTATCAAAAAGTATCTATTTCAAGAACAAGATAACTATCAGTGATTGTTTCGCCCCCTGAAAAATTTTAATAGAAACCTATAAAAAAATTCTTCCAATGAACATATTTCTTTAAACTTACTTATTTATTTCTCAATCCCAGAAATGGGGCTGGGACTTTCTGTTAAAATTTTCTTCGCTTTATGTTTCAATAAGAAAATGTTACAATAAAAAATTAAAAAAATATTTTTGGAATTTCGTGTCTGAATTAAAACAAATGCAAATTGTTGCCGATTTTTGGAATTTATCCCGTTATGCAATTTCCAACCCCAAATTTGTTATTCTCTTCTAAAGAGGAGATTTAACTCAAATACGATCCAAACCTATTTCATATCGTATTGTTCTCAAATTTGCAATCAATAGCTCTATATGATACCAGAGGACAGAAAGAAGTGAATTAATTCATCAGGAATTCGTTTACACGTTGCATTTCAAGTGAAATACTCGTTTTATTTTAAAAAGGCGTAATTAATTAATGTTTTGCTTTTTTTGACCTGTTTATTAATTTTATGAATATTTAGTACTTGACCTACGAGTAGCTGACTAAAATATTCATAAAAGTAATTATTAATTGTAATTATTTTTTAATTATTATTACAGGAATACAAAAAGTTTATCGAGAAAAAAATAAATACACGTTGAAGGATAAAATTAATGGGCTGCAGACAGGGCTAGATTATCCATGAAGCGCGTGCTTTAGGGCTCGGTGTTGAGAAGGGTCCGGAGGAAAGGAAAAAATTCAAAAAACCTATAGGATTGAACTCGAAAACGGTGGGTCCTAGGGAAAAAATTACTTTTAGCAAAATAAAAGCTTATCAAATTCTTTCTTTATTCCTTGTAGTTTTCGAGATATTTGCTCGCAAAACCCGTTAATATATGAACAAAATTTGCCTCACATAAAATAGTAAAGGGAATAGGCGGGTTCGGTTGTACAAAAATATGATGATTTTCTTAAATACATTCAAAGTATATTATTCATACAACTGATATGTGAAAACAATTTTCCAAAAAAAATTGTGTACCGTTTTTTATTGACGAAAGAAAATTACTATATTGGCTACGTTCGTCATATAGCTCCGAGCGCTCGGAGTGATCTAAATTACAATCTACGCGTTCGCGATTAATATCTGGAGCAGCTCGATTGCGTTTTTCATTGCAATCGCGGAGCGCTCGATATGCTCGGACTGTTTAGGATCGAGCAAAAAGATTTATTACCACCACTCTCTTTTTCGATACGTCAAAAGCTACCGCTAATATTTGAAAATTTAAATTAAATTGTAATTTGCCTTTAACTTTGCGGAAAACAAACACATATAAAAAACAATTGTTTTTAAACATTTATTTTTTATTTGTATCTGTATAAACTAATTTATAATAATTAAAAAATATAAATTTTAATGAATTATTATGACCGGTCCTCTATAGGACGTCTCTAAAACTAATCGACACGCTCTACGCGTTCGTCATTAGGAAATATATCGCGGATAAATCTGCGGGATCTGCCCCAATCTACAGATCGCAATGTCGAACGTAGCCATTATTAGAATTACAAGACGATTTCTGATTGGTCCTAAACGTTTGTGCACATATGATGTCATAATTATGTTCCGAACGCATATTTCGTCTTTGTCATACACGCATTTGTTATCTTCTTACACTCTCTATCATTTTTTTGCAAAATTAATTGATTTAATATTAAGATCCAAGTACCCTAAAAATTTGCGTTACAAAATATCAAATACAGATTTCATATTTTATTTTAATTAGTTTTAATTACACACATTAATAATTAATAATAGTAGTTTATGATATGCGTGTTAAAAGGGACGGGTTATTTTGTAAGTTTGAGAAGATTACGAAACGAGTGAAACGAGTTGAGTAACTCAACGAACAAAATAAAATCACTTTTAACACAAATGTCATACAATATTTTTTATATTTCGGCCTTTAAAATTAAAAATTGTAACAAATTTAAAATTTCAAAATTGAGGTTATTTTTTGTTGGTTGGTACTTCTGTTTATAATATAATGACAGTACTGACGTTTCAAAATTTTCTAACTATAAAATTATATATTTTTTCGTCTAAAATGTATTGAATTGAAATAAAAATTAAATAAAGACCTAAGTACATAAATATTAAATATTCTTTAAAATTTTAATACACAAAAATAACGTTTATTACAAAATATAAATTATTTAAATTCCTTATTGAAATTTATCGCATGCTAATGTAATATTTTTGAAGAATTAAAAGTTTACTATTTTCACAAATTTTTACAAGTTAAATTTCTAGATCAATTTTTTTCTATAAAAGAAATTTTAATTTAAATCTATAAAAGTACACACAGTCCAGTTTTTGGTTCCACCATTAGGTGATTACCATAAACATGGTATCTACCTACTTGTGTCAACCGTTTACGTTTTTCACTATTAATAAGACAATTGGAACTTAAATTTATTGAAAGTCCGTTTGGTCTAGTTGATAGAAGTGCGACTTCTGGTTATCAAGGTCGAGGGTTCGATCCCCGAAAAATTAAAAAAAATATTTAAAAAAAATACATAATACCAACTTCGAAAAAATAAATTTGACTACACTTTTCAGACACGCCTTCAGCTATTACGAAACTACTTTCGGTATCGTAATAGCTCCATTACAGAACCGAAATATAAAAACACAGTTTAATTAATTTGTTGACACATACCTATACTATGATCCCTTCAATGAAACATTTGCGGCGCTGGAGTGCAAATATATGACGTCACAGATCTAGCCTCTAAACCAGGTCCGTTTTGTAGCCTCCCTTCGATTTCAAAGTTTAAAATTGTTAAAAATGCCCATATTTTTTAAATTTAATTTTTATTATTATTGCAGATGTGTTTACTTTTATAAATACTATCGATTTAAGCTTAAATTGAAAATTCCGAACCTGCCGTTCTGCCGTTCAGGGCTGAAGTGCTGAAGGCAAAAGTTTCACGAAAAACGTGAGGCAAAAATGTGTTTCATAGATTAACAATTTTTGCAGGCGAATATCTCGAAAACTAAAGGAATAGAGAAAAATTAATCAAAACAATCTTGTAGGAAATTTGATAAGCTTTCATTTTGCTAAGAGTAATATTTTCCCTAAAATCTGCGGTTTTCGAGGTATAAGCGAAAAACCCCAAAACAGGACCATTTCACCTCCTCCCTCCTTAGGCATGTAGCTAGGACCACGAACTTTTAAGTATTTTAATTTTAACTAATCAAAAAACATTCCTGAAAAAAAGTTCACCCATTTCCATATTCTCTAGGTATAACACCTTCGTTGACTAGAACTAGAGTATATAAATTAACATTTCTTTTGTGGACTGCAGTATATTTTTGGAGGAGCCCTAAAATAGTTAGCGCTTCAGGTCCCAACGTTTGTTGATCCGGCCCTGGAAATTCATCGCACGAAATATCATAGTAGGAATTTAATTAATTAATAATTAAAGTCTAGCAAAACTTATAAAAACAAAATACACCCCGAACTTTCAATTTAAATTGTAGGAACAATTCAAGCGCAACGGTCATTTTTAAGATAATAAATTGGAATAATACACATTTTGTGGGTATTTTTATGGCACTTTTAATTTATTTATTAATAAATTAATGAGTAAATCAAAAAATCGTGATGAATTTTCCCTGTAATGAATTTTCTTGCGATTTTCTTCTATCTCAATTTATTTTAGTGCAAGATATGGCCATCTATTCACTTTCGTGTACCACAGTCAGAAGCCTATTTATGGTTTTTAGGACCCTAATAATAAATTAAATAGTTAGCCTCACTGGCATTTCACAACCACAACCCACAAGGCAATTCTTGTGACTCCTTGTAAGTGTTGTAACGTTGTAAGTGCCTAATAAAATGATAGACAAAAAGCAATTAACCAGATAAACAAATCTATAGGACTGGTAAATGGTGAAACACTCATATTAACTGATTAACAGATAGGGTTTAGATTCAGGGCTGCACTTATTAATATTCAGTGTGAAGTTTAATATGAATAAATTTTATACAGAGTGAGTGTTTACTGTGTGGGCGGGGGCTTCTCAACTATTCGAGAAATCAAAACCAATTTTGGCATGGCAAATAGCAAGGGCGGTTCTAAACAAAACGTTTGAGGGATAAACTATGCAAAGTGTGACTATTTGCTATTTGTAACATGGAAGGGGGATATTAAAAATAATTAAGGGGTGTGATTGTAATCTCGAAAATTCGGGCTTTTTCACTTACTGCTTTCTGCTCGATCTTTGTACTGCCTCCAACTTTGGATCCCACAAAACGCCCCTAAATAAGCTTATCACAAAGAATTTTGATTTTTGTTTCGCTGCCACCACTTTGTAAACTTTTGTTATTAGGGAGAGAGAACTGCCAAACGACAGGCTGATTTTTTCTGAGCAGAATGATAAATTTGGTAACGTCTGATTTTTACCCAGATCTTCTTCTTAAACGTGGTGCCGCTCGGCTTATAGAAATGGCGAGAAAAATTTGTTCGGGTAGGGTTGAACGTTTAAAACACTTTTAAACTTCTACTCTATATTAAACAACGATAACTGTCGACATTACAAATAGAAAACGATACAAAATGATTACATAAAGAAGAAAATCTTCATAAACAAACAACAAACCAACTTATATAATGAACACACACATAAAATTGGACTCTCAGATTTCTATTGGTTTTCTTATAACCTTAACCAAAACTTATCTAGATTTATTTGTTCCTTCAAATAAAAATCCCTAACAGTATCTATATACGGCAAAACAATTATGATAACAGTCTGTAAAGTTCTTTTTGGTAAATTGTCCTACCTTGACTTGTTGATTGACGATTGTTTCTTTCGCGTAATCCCATTAATAGTGGTATTCCGAAACTTTGATTCCCGAATAGAATCCACTTATCAACCCACAATCACTTAATTTAAATTGACTTAAGCAATTTCGAACGAACACAAAACTCTCTTACTTTAGGAAATTCCTTAATTTAGGAAACTCTCCATATTTTACGAATCTTTCCTTAATTTGTTTTACACTTCCGACTAGTTATAAGATAACTGACTTATGTTATAACTTATGTTGGCTCAAAAGAACCACCCGTCGCGTACCCTGGTTTTCCGCTGGTTAAGACCAACAGAAACGTGGTCTGAAACGAACTCTCAGTTTATGTTTAATCTCCTCTCTACATTCCATTTGGGTTATCCTGAATCGACAATTCCCATGTAATCTCCATCTACTCCAGACTGTAGACTGAACAATTTTACGTTCATTTGTTCTTTTCCTCTACTGCTATCTATCCAGACAACAAAAGTCCCATCCCGTGTGAACAAAAATAATAAGCAATTACACAATTGCATTGTATGATATCTTAAAAGAAAGATATAAAATACTGAATGGTGCATTCATTTGTTTTACTCTTTTCTGCTATATACCCAGACAACAAGGGTTCTTTCAGGAGTCCAATCCCGTGTGAACAAAAATAATAAGTAATTACACTAATACATTATATATTAGTACATTAAAAGAAGTGCTACGTTCTACCTAATTGTTTGCAATCTCTAGCATGGGGTAAATTAAAGCTAAAAAAAATATTTTCATTCATGGATTCATGGTAAAATGTAGATACTAAATTTCCAAAAATATACAAGGTGTTCTATTTGAAAAATCGTCAAAAATATATTGGAACACTGCATATTTTTGCACATTTGGTATCTATCTATTGTAAAAAGTCGGGGGCATAAATAGATTTTAAAAAAATCCTGATTACAGCTCTTGCTTGAGCTCTGGCAACATTGTTCTAAAGTTGACTCTGTTTCAGCATTTATGTAAAAATATACATTAAATTCCATTAAAAAACACAAATTTGGATTTGAATTCTTTAGTGAGTTAGTACATGTATTTAAATATTTTTTCCGTCGATCGATTGTTAATGGATGGAATAAACCAATAAGAAATTGATCGTTAATAACCCCTATTAACGATCAGTTTTCTATTAACGATCAATTATGGTATAGGCAACCAAATCACACCAATATTGCATTGAAATTGTTACATTTGTTGTCATTTTTGTTTTCAATGGTACCTTTGATTGTAGAATATTATTGAAAACTTGACTTTTTGTCGTAAAGTAAAATTAGATTTTCTTCAATTTAATGAGAGGCGATCAACGGAAAAATTTAGTAATCAACTCGTGTGTGTGTGTTAATTGCCGATTAATAATCTCAACAAATAAAGCGCTCGCTACTCTCGCGCTTTAAAATGTCTCGATTATTAATTGGCCTTATTAACGCACTAGTTGATTAAATAACTATTAAAATGTAGGTCCAATAATCATGTATTACTATGCCAAAATTGGTTTTGATGTGTCTCGAACAGTTACGGAGCCACAGAGTAAACACCCACCCTGTATATTATTAAAAACGAAACAAATCACTCTATGTATTACTAAATCTATTTACAATAAAGAAATTTGCCAGAAATAAACCACATTAATTTCCATGAAATATAGTTATTTATTGTATGAGTGGATTATGAGGCGAATAAAACCCGCGAAAATTTTTAAACACGAGGGCCAGAGGCACAAGTGTTTAAGTTTTCAAGGGCTTTATTTGCCGGTAATCCACAAATGCAATACAAAATTTTATTCACAACTTCCAATATTATAGAGAAATAATTATGCGGATTAGTAATGTTGACATTGACAATTTTGAAACGAATTAAATAGGCAGCTCGTGGAATGGTTGCCATTAGCTCTGGTTGTTTGTTTATTTTGTTTTTAGTGAAAATTAAAGAAATTAAAACAGTTTGTGTATTCTTTTAAAAATGGTAGAAGAGCGGAACATTCCGTAATTTATCGCTGAAGAAGCCCGCGAAGCATGTTTGAATTTGTTGCCCGTAAAATCTAAGACTAGCTACGACCAGGAATTTACCGATTTCAACATTTGGAGAGAAAAAAGGGGTGTAACGGCAATAACAAAAGACGTGCTGCTTGCATCTTTCTTTAATATTAAGAAAAAATATGCCGCTTCTTCAATGTGGACAAAGTATTCGATGGTGAAAGCTACCTTGCAAGTGTATAACAACGTTGATATTTCAAAATATGGTAAGCTTATTGCTTATTTGAAAAGTTATTCCAAAACTCACAAACCGAAGAAGGCAAAGGTTCTTGAAAGAGCGCACATTGAACAGTTTTTGAAAGAGGCACCTGAAGAAAAATACCTAATGATGAAGGTAATTATTTAATTTCTCTTTATATAATAATAATTTGGAATGTTTTCAGGTTACACTAATTTTTGGCGTTACTGGTGCCTGCAGATGCAACGAATTAACATTTTTGACAGTAAACGATGTGGAAGATAAAGGCTCTTACCTGTTTATCAAACTAACAGAAACGAAAACAAATATTGCACGCAGCTTCACCGTTATGGATGAAGGATTTTCTGTGTCTGTAATTAACGTATGTAAGAAGTACATGACTTTGCGTCCTCGAAATGTATCCACCGATCGATTCTTTTTGCGGTATGAAAATGGGAAATGTACGGGACAGCCAGTTGGTATTAATACAGTATCAAAAATTCCTTCAAAAGTTGCTTCGTTTTTGGGACTACCAAATGCGGAATCTTATACTGGTCACTGCATGCGACGATCTTCGGCAACCTTATTGGCGAATGCAGGGGCCGATATAACTGCCATTAAGCGTCATGGGGGCTGGAAATCCAGCTCTGTAGCCGCAGGTTACATTGAAGATTCAGTGGCAAACAAAATTGAAATTTCAAAAAAAATTCAAGGAGAAGCGTCTTCGAAGTTGTGTGACAGCTCCACTGAAGTTAGGCTTGGAAGTGCTGTTGCAAATGATACTGAAGTTGATCAAGTTAATAAGGTTTTTTCTTTTAATATCAATGTAAATGTAAATATTAAAAACTAATGTTAAATAAAAAATGTTAAAAGTGTTTTAATAAATTAGATGATTTAAATACAATAAGTCCCTAGGGTTTTATGGCTATAAAACTCTAGGGTTTTATGGCCTACATAATACAACCCATATCAGCGTAATTATGCCTCTATAATATGGAAGTTGTGGATAAACGCTATTTATCTTGACAAAAAGATTTCATTATTCTTATTTTCAGTTTTAAGCCTGCGCCACACACATAGGCTTGCGGCTTGCCTTCCGGTTTGGCTTGTGCAGGCGACATGCACAGGTACAAGGTTTTGCCTGTACAAGCGGCCGGTACATGCAGCCTGCACAAGCCAAACCGGAAGGTAAGCCTGTTTGTGTGGCGCGACCCTTACAACTACTTCGATTTTTTCATAAAATTATATTTTTGTATTAGTTTCTTAATAAAACATACTAAATTTTAAAAAGTGATTTCAGGTTCGTATTTTTGAGTTTATCTAAATTTTTGCAATATATTTTTTTCATTGTCACATCACCCGAAAATTCCCGGTAGCCCACCAGGGCTAGTTCGCCCCTTCAGCCAGTTTAGCCCTGTTTAGATTTTTATATATGAAGTAAAGATTCCGGAAAATCTTGGTATTTTTATTTCAAATTTTCAGTATTTATTACAAAACAACAAAGTGGTAAGAAAATAAATAAAAAATAACTAACCTTGATCAAGTTGCAATAACTCGAAAAATGAAGAGCGTCCAACACAAAACAAAATAACGCGATTTAAACTAGGCCAACTTTAAAGAGATACTAAAGAATTAATTAAACATTTTTAAAAACAAATAACTTCGGTAAATTATTGAAAAAGTCAACCACATATGCGAACAAACTACATGATAACGTGATAACATTCAACCAAATGCTATACAAGATACCGATTTTGAATATTTTAAAATATGCTTTTAAATAGCACAATTTTACCTTCAAATAAATACGTATTTTGACAATATTTAAATGAAGTGTGCCGTGTAAAAACAATTGAACAAGATTGCAATTTTTCGATAATTTTTTTACCGTTTTGTAATATTTTTATTTAAATTTATTAAAAGGACGTTTTTTTTTAATTTTGAAAATTTATTACGAGTGAACGGCTGAAGGGTTAAGTTTAAAAAAAATTGAGAAACGTCCAAAACTCATATGCGTTCTAAAACAAGGAATGAAAACGAAAGCCATATTCCTCTTGATAAATGCTATTTGGCTTGTGAAAAGGTCAACTAAATACAGTGGCATTCCTAACTAGTGAGAATGGCTGAAAACATGACATTCATAGCCTTTTCGTTACACAGAAGGAACAAATAGAACCAGAGGGTGGTCGTACATGGAAGAATTCCTCCCAGTGGCCCCAATTAAAAACAACAAATGTGGTCATACGAGGAACGTTTTCCACCCCGTCAAATCTTGTAATTTTGCATTTTTATTAATTAAAATTTAATTTGATATCTTCAGAAAACTCATTTTACGAGCTTTCAAAGTATTGAAACATATACAGGGTGTTCCATTTAATTTAAGAAATTCCGGTTTAAACCGGAACTAGAATCATAGGAAATAGAAGTGTTTGCTATCGTGTAACTGCTAATTTTACGAGCTTTCGAAATATTCGAAAATATACAGGATGTCCCTAAAAATTTTTATTTTTGTAATTTTGGTTTAACTGGAAGCGTTTTGTTAACCGAAAATAGTGTCAAATAATAGATATTCATGAGATTGATATATATATATCCATTTTCAAGTTTTCATTTTTATTACAAAAGAAATTAGAGATTTTTGAAGTTTTGACATTCAAAATATCATTATTCTGAAACGGCGCTAGCGATTTTGATAAAAATTTATATTTCAATAGATAATTAGGTTGTCTATAACATACCCAAATAAGAAAAAATATGGCAGAGGAAAATTTAAGTAAATCCATTTCAAAATTTTGACCTACTTCGGTCCATTAAAGGTAGGCAATTTTAAAACAATTTTAAAAATCAGATGGTTAGTACGAAAACCCTATATTTAACAAAATTAAACTAACAAAATTTGATTGTTTAAATCGTTTCTTGTTTTTATATTTTTCCCTTTTCTTTTTTACCTCCTCTCCTGACAGAGTAGGAGTAGTACGATAGTTACACCACTAACTAAACATCGTAATTAAAATAATTTATCAATTGATACCACTAAACACAAACCCCTAGTTTAATTAATGACAGGAATTTGTAAACTTCAACACAAACCAACAGCTAAAGCTAATAAAAACTTGAGAGGATTCGTTTTATTCTACCTACATGTCAGAACAACAGAACAAAAGCGTTTTAATTAACCATCAAATGCAAGGATTATAAATCGTAAACATTTAATAACTTGATGTTTGTAAATAAAACACAACATTAAAATATTTAATAGTTATTTTATTGATTTTAAAATTGGCACAATTCTAGATTGTTCACTATTTGCTAGATGTTCATAACAATATTTTAATTACATTTAAATTTATTCTTAGCACAAAAATATCTTTCGATAAGTTTTTTCTTTAAAATCAACATGACATCGACAACCTCCTCGATCAAATATTAAAACACTAACAAAAATAATCTTATAAATCTCTAAATTGTACGTTTACAAAGTAAATTGAGTGAGTATTGTAAAAATTAAGTACAAAGAATTTAAGAAAATATTACGTATTACACGATTGAGCCTCGTCGACATTCGTTTCATTAAAATACGAATCGATAAAGTAATATCGAGCACATTAATTTGATTGGTGCGTTTTATTGTGCAAGCACAATAAATTGCAGTAAATACCAATTAGTTAGAGTCGAAATGAATGTCAATCGAGCTTAAAAAATAATTACTAATTACTGAGTTCGATTATTGTGCAAATTACAACAAAATCAGCTTAAAAATTATGGTTTTTCAAAATTTGACAACACTGTATATTTATAACAATTTTATAATTAAAATCGTGAACATGCATTGGCAAATTTAAACTTCACAGCATAAATTTCAATTTGTATAACGTCTTATTGTAAAATTTAATTTTTATTTTATTACATTTCTATTTTAATTTCAACTCGTAAGTACTGAGATCGTCAAGTTTCAACAAAATGAAGTAAACATTAGGTACAAATAATTGCCTCAATTAGTGTGGCTATTATCTTAAATATTTGCTATAATTTACAATAAGCTAATACGTAAAGTGAAGTTTTTTAATATTATTTTATGTAAAGAATTGTGTTTTGAGTAATTTTTGGCTTTAAAGATATCACTCTTCTTGTTTTAATTACAAAGTATTTATAAACGTGCTTTAGAACCATAAAGTATGTTGCGATCACAATAAGAACGTAGCAAGAAAGACTTAGAGATTAAAACAGCACTCGATACATTTGCACTGTGATTGCAATATACAAATTTCGAATTAGAATTTTTAATTACAAACAATTTTACACTAACTTTTCTTAATAAAATAATCTTTCTCTTAACAATAATATTTTAATTTGTTTATATTCTCAAATTTAAAAAATAACGTAAATGTTGGTTCTTTTAGTATTATAAATTTCATTAATTGCTAACTTTAACAAAAATAAACTAAATACTGATTAGCTCTTTAGGCAGAATTTACATAAAATCTAGGAGCGTACAAATTAAGTGAGTCTCCTGATGAGTTTTAAGTGTTGTTTTATGTGAGGTGTTACTCAACTTGAATTTTAAATAACGAATTAGTTGATCTCACAAAAATAAACCGGCTTGAAACTTCAACTGGCTTGAAAGTGCAATATTTCAAATTTTAAATGTCGTCAAAATTCCTCGACCATTTCAATCGAATTCAGAACTTCAATCCACATATTCAAGCAATTTGGACCAAAAGTTATAATCGACTTCTTCATTTATCTCGAGGATTGAATGGATTTCTCAAGCGAGTTGAAGTTTCAAGCAGACTTCAAATTATGAGATAAACTAGACATTTGATTTTGTTCTTAATTTCAAACTACAGAGTAGTATTAATAAGATTGTGTCAACAAGGACTACACTTTTACAAAAATTGGACAAATATTATAAACATTAGAGATAAAGTATTAATCAAATTAGCAGCTAAGATGAACTCGTTAGAGATGCCTATCATAACCCCGAAACTGAGATCATTTCCAAATCAGCTCTTGTAATTTTGTAGGTTGAAATTAAACCTTGTTTTTATATTTTGAAAATCAACTTATTAAGTAATCATATTTTAATAGTTATTTATGTGTCTAGAGAGCAAACCAATACATAGTTGTTTGAGCAAGATTATTCAAATTATGGTCAATAACTGCTCCATAAATGTTAACTTTACATTGTAAAAAGTAAAAAAAAACCTTCTTTCTACAAAAATTGAAAAAAATATCGTTTCATTTCTGTCTAAAACACCACAGCCAACCAAATCCGAATAGAGAATCAATATATGAAAATACATTGGTAAGATTCCTGCTCCCAGTTTTAACTTGGGGTTGATGTACTAAGTCTCAATCCAACTTATCAACTTATTGATGAAAAACAGAGAAAACAGCATTCTTAATTATACTTTTTTATTCCTTAAGATCTTTGAAATCAGTGGCTCTATTGCCAAAACTCAAAAAATACGTTAAAGGCAAAGGTTGAACTAAGGTACAGTCAGCCTCACAATTATTGGCCACCCTTGCTATTTATAGGCCAGGTTGTTGATTTACTACTTGTTGGCAAAATAGTACGAGTATAGTAATTAGTTAGTTGGCAAAATATAGCCAGGGTGGCCATTAATTGTGAAGCTGACTGTACTGGTGGTTTTATAATTAATATTTATTTTGTATTATTTGCTGATTTTTTTACTTAAATATGAGCAGTTTTTTTCTATGTCCAGAAGTTTTAATTTAAAGCAAAGTAAAATTAAAATAAGAAACCACCAGTATCTAATAGCGTTTTTGATTGGGATTGGGACCACACCAACACGAAGCCAGTGCCCTT
The DNA here is from genome assembly GCA_963924605.1 of Malthinus seriepunctatus. Lineage (NCBI taxonomy): Eukaryota > Metazoa > Arthropoda > Insecta > Coleoptera > Cantharidae > Malthinus > Malthinus seriepunctatus. The sequence goes on along the minus strand of OZ004600.1, from coordinate 77,694,097 downwards.
CTGCACAAGTTAGGTGCAATCACATGATTGCTTTACACAGGTATAGTTAAGTGCCCTACACCGGGTCAATACCAATAAAACACGTGAAACTGGCGTAGTGCAAATAAAAGTGCCAGGGCTGGACTAGCCCGGCAGGTTACCAGGAATTTACTGGTGGCCCGTGATGTGACAATGAAAAAAATATATTGCAAAAATTTAGATAAATTAATAAAATCAAAAATATGAACCAGGAGTCAAAAATCAAAATAACTGTAAAGGCCTGTCCACACAAACAGACTTGCCTTCTGTGTGGGCACTTCAGGCGGCCTACACAGGCCACAACGGAGCGTCCAAACTATCAGATTTCCCAGTACTAATTTTATTCCCAGTTCAGCCCTGAAAAGTGCACTGTAACCGTAATGGTGCAACTAATTGAAATTTCTATAAGTTAAAATATTGGAAAAGCACTTGTTTTAATGATCCTAGGAAATAAAAATGTGAACTGCAATTATTTCTAATGAACAGGATCCCGTCTTTACATTCTTAATACCTTGAGGTATCAGGAAGCAAAATAAGTACAATTTTAGCATGATCACTCTTGCCATGAAAACAATATAAAATCAAAAACGTCTTGAATATTCGTTTTGTCACGCAGGACCTAAATTCTGACGTTTTAGATTTCAAATTGTTTTCCATGGCAAGAGAGATTATACCACTATTAATAGTAGTTTGTTTTATTAGGAGTAAAAGTACTTTTACTCAGTATAAAACATTTCATTTTTTCTTCAAACGTAAAACTTAAAAACATTAACTTTTTCATATTTCAAATATGCTTAAAAATACCATTTTACGTTACAATTTGTTGTAAATATTTAAGGTTAGAATTTGCTTTTACCTCCTAGATGTAAAAGTAGAACTTAAACCTTACTTGTTCAGTAACAAATGTCAACATTTTTTGACGTTTGAAGAAAAAATATATTAAAATTAGCTGAAGGCATCTTAAAAAGTATGATTTTACATTTTACTTCCTTATCTTCTCAGATTTGATTGGCATCCGGTATAGAAATTACAATATTTAGTACATACAACTTCCTAGATTTTAATGTAATTAACGAGTAAATAATTATCAAAATTACAGATACAGAAAATTAAAAAAATAGATAACTTAACGACTTTTTCAATACTAATATACTCCATCACATATTTATTTGACAGCATTAACATTTATTTATTTATTAATGGTTGCAAAAGTAGAAAAGTTTCAAAATTACTTATATCGGCAGTTAGGTATACTAAAAATGTAATTAAACGTTCAATTTATGAACTTCTTATCAATTATAAAACAAAACTGTGTTTTGGGTACGTATCTACAGATTACTTGAGTATTTTTAACTTTTAACGGACATTACTGATTAAGCTTTCGGCTTTAGGAAATAAATTAAACCTGATATTATAAGCATGTAAGAATTGACAAGTCTTAACGACTCCTATGAACACTAAGGTCTACGTAGGAACCTATGTAAACCTAGGAGAGCTAAAACCCACTTGTTCTTTTACTTTTTTACTTGTGCATCCACCAACAATATACTGCAAATTAAAATTAATAAAATGACTTGGGTCCTTTATATTTGAGCGAAAATAGCATATATTGCTTACTTTCTTATATTGTTAATAATTTATATTGTTATTCCTATTATTATTAAAACTTTTTAACTTTGACTACAATTCAAAGTTATCATTGAAACTTATATCTACTCATAAGATCACACACCTAACGGCATTTTATTAGTTTTTACATATTTGAGATGGCTGAAAAAATACTTTTCCCTTTTTCTTTTAAATTTGGCATACATAATAAATAAAATAATTCATATTTACATACATAATAAACATTTACAATAGGCACTTTTTTCTTACAATACTAAATTTTTAAAAATTTTAAATTGGGTATGTAAAAAAGGTTCTTTTAAAAGAACAAGACTCGATAATGTGAAGTAAGTAAAATTTCTCATTATGTTGGTAAACCAAAACAAAGCTTACCGAGTCCTTTATTACAAAGAACAAATGCCAATCCATGACATTAATGTATGTACAATCTACAAGTATTAGGTACTTGAAACTTTCTAACACCCTCTTGTCTTTGCCATTAATTTTCGTCTCTACGAAGTCTTAACCAATTCCACAAAACCTCTCAAATCTTTATCTATTACATTACAAATATTAACTCAAAGTGTATTTATTCGTCGTACGATTGTTACTCATTTTCCACAACAGTTGAATATCTTTGACAGACATATTGGGTGGACCAAAGAAAAATACTGCGGTATCGCTTAAACTTGCACCGTCGACTTTCAACGCTTCGAAATATTCGTCTTTTAATATCCAAGGTTCAGAATCTGTTATATGAAAATTTTCTTTTTGAGCTACGATACCGGTTATTAAAACATCGTCGATCCAAAAGTAAGTCATATTTTGAACACTTTTATAAATATTAAATACGACGTCTGTCGAATATAAAATGGCCCATCCTGGACAATACGGTGGAAAATATCTTTGGGAAAATTCTCGAAATGCGACTCTCCATTTAGATCTATAACTTCTTTGTACTAAGACGTTAACTTTAGTGTTACAGAATAATAACTTTCTAGCACCATGAGGAGATATCGAAGTTAAAAACTCTAACACTGCAGGTATATTAACAAATACATCGTCATCAGTCTTAAGTACGTATTTGGCCTGTGCGCAGTGATAAATTACATATTTTAAACCCATAACATGTTTATACGAAATGTTTCTATACGTATCTACAAAACTACCTTGCACGATATCTTTATGTTTCTTGTTTTCTTCCTCCAATTTTTTTCGTACATCTGAGCGAGTTACTTCTCCAAATAGAAAAATAATCCTTACTTTACTTGTATTTTTACCCCAAGTATTTCTAATTGCTTTTCTCTTATCAAAATTTGTGGGCGAACTATGTACTAATATTAACAAAAAAGGCGAAGAAGGGCAATCTTTAAAAATTTTAAATTTAAAATTTGTTAAATTCATAATTTTACCATAATCGCCTGTATCTAAAATTTGGGTTGGATATTTGTAAACTGAATCTATGGAGTTAGGGCTAAATACTTGATTGGTAATGTTAAATGGTTGAAATTTGATGAGTTGATAAGATGGTAGTATATTTGTTTTGCTGATACTAATATGCCATATCGAAAAGAAGGTTATGAAGACCACAAACAAAACGATCAAGTTGGGTTGTAAATTTCGCTTTTTAAACATGGCACACTTTCTTCTTGTGGCAGATATTACATGGAATTCTGAAACAAAAATAATACGATTAAATAACAGTATAACAATTTATTGTTTTATATATTTTTAGTCTTCAATTGCTGATTAGTTTTAAATTAGTCCATCTAGAAAATTTTCAGAATTTTGAAATTTCTAAGTTTCTTCCGGGATAATGTGTTGTAACACCATAAAGTTTGCACATTTATATATTATAAAATTCCTAATTTTAGGAAACACACCTCAATTATATAAATTTATTAATCATTAATAAAAATGAATACCCAAACCAAAGGTACCTATCAGCTGTAAGCTATGGGTAATAATGACAATAATAATACATATAAATCAATGCATTATTAATACTTAAATAGATAAATTATTTCTTCATGTTCATGATATGCATTACCTGAATTGAGTTGAAAAAAGGAACAATTTAATCCCACAATAAATTATGCATAAAGTCATTTAGATAATGTAATAATCTATAAAACGTTGTAAATGTAATGAGATAGGTGTTAGATTGACCTATACAGGTGATGGCATTTTTTAATTTATTTGCAAACGAAACATACACTAATTGTACACAACCAGGAGGCTATAAGGCTATAGCAAAACGATCGTCAAATGCCACGAGAAGGAGATACTCAACATCTGTACATACACGTTTAGCCAAAGACAATACAGTTATCCACGATAAAGATCAAAATACTGAACTTACAACCACAAACTCTAATATACGGGTTATCCGGTTATCCCTTGCTATTATCGCCATTTTATCAAAACCATAGAACTGGATAAAACAATGATAAAAGGTATTTCTTGATTAAGTTTTATAACATTTAAAAGATGATGCACATTTTATGGTCAAAAGCGTTTTTCTATTTACAAGCAAACTATCTATCATCAACTATCATAATAAACGGATAGCAACTCATTGATTTCTACTGCCGTCACAACCACTATTACACCCCCTCGAAGACGGTAGCTATGAATTAAAAGTATTCCTAAATATTTAATTGTTTTAATTCACGATATTAGATATTTTTGAATTTACCACCGCTTTATCATTTTAAATCCAACTCGCACACCCTTCCAGTGGGGTGGTTTTGCTAAATTTTATCCGAATCTTTTCATACTGAACAAGTACAAGTAGCAAACACAGATAAACACACATACAGACAGACATTATACCGAAAGAAAAAAATTTTAAATTAGAATTATAGATTTATAAACATAGAATAGAAAAGGCTAAACCGATATGATGTCATACGAAGAATCAATTTGAAGGAAAAAGTGAAGAAACTCCAAGCAGGCATGAGGTGAATCATGGCCATGGGATGGGAAGAAGAGCAATGCGTAACGAGGGATATGAGAATAGAGCAAAATGAAGAACGATCTTTTAGAGAGAACAGGTAGACAGCGATAGCTGTAAAAAAAACCTTTGCATAAGTTTACTGTGTTTCTTACAAACAAAAACAAAACAACGGATGTTGCCATAATTAGAAACTTTTTCTTGTCCTTTAAATCTCGTAATTTTGTATTTTCGTTAATTAAAATTTAATTTATTAATATATTCAGAAAGCTAATTTTACGAGCTTTCAAAATATTTGAAAATATCAGGATGTTAATTTAAATTTAAATTAAGAAAGTTGTTTCCATTTCCGGTTAAAGCAGAAGTGAAAATATTAAGTGTGTGGTATTGTGTAAAAGCTAATTGTTCGAGCTTTCAAAATATTTAAAAATATACAAGGTGCTCAGAAAAAAAATTAATATTTCTGTAATTTCCGGTTTTAGAAATTATATATTCTAGAAGTTTTGTAGTAAAAGAAGTAAAAAACTGTTTTTACAGCTTATGTCAGTGAAATTAAAAAATACCTATAGCAACCTACCTATATCATTAAAAAGAAAAAAAAATACTCTATTCGATAAAGTCGAGGATAAAGTTATCGCCGCCTATGATTCGTATTTAAAAAAAGTGAAGTTGGTGTAATAACTCGACAATGCACAACCAAAAATAAGTTTTGACTACGCCACTGGAATCTACTTTAAAAAGTGTTTTAAGAAAGTTTGTACAGTTTTAAAATATTCTGAGAATTAAGAGAGATATCAATTAAAATTAAAAACACGTATAGGTATTTGGTTTTTGGACTATAACTTAAAAACAAAAGAAGATAGCCCGATTTTGATTTTACTATCATTAGTTTCTCAAAAAAAGAGATCGAGGATGCGCCAACTCTTTTCTCTAACTCTTATAGTTACCGAGTTCCCCTATGAAAACATCCAATTTTGCCCACCCTGTACACGGTGACTGATTCTTATGGGGTATCTCCGTTAATATAAGAGTTAAGGGAAAACTAATATCAGATGATCTCGATCTACTTTTTTGAAAAAAACTCAATGACGAAACAAAAAATCTGATATCTTCTTTTGTTTTCGAGTTATAGCCCAAAATTCATATTTTCGTCATTTTAATATTGATCAATATCTCACTATTTTTAAAGATTTTTTAAAACTGTAAAAACATTCTTAAGACACTTTCTAATTCTAACGTAGATTCCAGTAGCGTAGTCAAAATTTTTTTTATGGGAAGTTTTCGAGTTATTACACAAACTTCACTTTTTTTAAATACGAATCATAGGTGGCTATGACTTTATTAAATAGAGTATTTTTTGCTCTTTTCAAAAATGTAATATTTCTTAAAATTATTTTTAATAATAAAAACACAACAGTAGTTTATAAGAAATGATGAATTAACTTCGAAAACAAAAGCAAAAGCCAATCTAATTTTGACATCGAAAACAAATGCTGTTTACACTTGCTTATGTCGTTTAACTAATAATAAAATACCCTAAAATAAAAAAATAATAAAAAATAAAAAAAAAAAAATTTTTATTAAAAAAAAATTTGAAAAATTTGAAAATTCGGAAATTTCAATAAATGTCATATTTTTTAAAACTGCAAAAAATATTCTATTTAACCCTAGAATACTACCGTGAAAAAATTGTGCGTATATCACACCGTGGGGTCGCCGGCGACCCGAGTTTAAATAATGATTTTTAGGCCAATATAAAATCGATAATGCAATTATTAATTTTTTTTATACATTTCGTGAACTTTACTAATACAACAAAAAAAAAAATTGCAGACAAAAATTGGAAATAAAGACCCTTAGAAAATAAAATAAAATATAGAGAAATTAACCTAAAAAAAAATATTTTTCGGTACTCAGTAAAAGTTTTAAAAAAATATAGTAAATTAATTAAAATTTGTTGTAATCATATTGTAAACTCTATAAATGTAAACAAAATTGCATATTTCGAAGTAAAAATATATACAAGGTGTTAGAGAAGAACAAAGAAAAATTCCACGGTGCAACTCTAAGACACTAATATCAAATTATATAAATAAATATTTAATGCAACCAAACTACAGGTGTGCAAACTGATACTAAATACTCAAGAGTGAAGGTAGATAGACATGCCAATGCCTTTTTGGCATTGGTGCATGTTTAAGCCGAATTTTAAATAGAGCCGGGTCGCCGGCGACCCCACGGTAGTATTCTAGGGTTAATAAAGTCATAATCGCATATGATTCGTATTTAAAAAAAGTGGTCTAAACAATTTTTGACTACGCCACTGGAATCTACGTTAAAAAGTGTCGTAAGAATGTCTGTACAGTTTAAAGAAATTTTGAGAAATAAGGGAGGTATTGATCAAAATTAAAATGACGAAAATATGAATTTTGGGCAATAACTCGAAAATAAAAGAATCAGATTTTTGATTTTACCATTGAGTTTTTCTCAAAAAAGTAGATCGAGATCGTCTGATTAGTTTTCTCCTAACTCTTATATAGTCCCGCCAGGATTAAGTCAATTATGACGCATCGCAGTATGTAATAAGAAATGTCGGTATAAAATATTTTTTCTTTGTCTAATATTGTAATAAAAAAAGACGTATATAAAAACATACGTCTGCTGTATAAACTATATGGTAGATAAAAACGTATGTCGAGCATTTCAGACTTTTATTAGATGTCAGTTGGATGTTTTGAGGTTATGTTATGTCAATTAAATTTAAATCATTTTTTTTAATAAAAATTAGTTTTTTCTTTATCACAAAATTTTTAACGTAATGAAGTGGTACGATATAGTACATGGAAAGTTTCTTTGAATGAAATGGACAGCCACACAATAAATTATTGACGATGGTTTTCTTCAAAATTACCTAGCTTTCTCTCAGAAGTAAAATTTTCGGTTGCACTTTTTACTATTTTATACAAAAATTTCGTGTAAGAAAAATATTGATTTAAATTAATTAATGCGCTTCTGAGAAGATCTTTGGATTCCTCTGCACTTAACACAATTTAACGAATCAAGGGGTTGATTACTGGGCTGTAAAATGTTATAATAAACTTATGAAGTTGTGTATGTGAGCATCGACTGAGTAATTATTTTTTCTAAAATTGTTGAATTTGTTGATTTGCTAATCGTGTGATGTTTTTATCGTCGGTTTTAACAGTGACAAGATGTGGGTTTCTTGGGTTCCAAAACCCAGTGCCTCTGCTTCTCACTTTTTTGCCGCCCTTGAGTAAGTCTATAGGCAAAATAGCATTTATACTAGATCATTGATCATCGAGCGACCCTACGTCCTAAAACGCAGGTTTACATTCCACCGTGTGCGTCAAAATCAGACATTTTCAAAAATTCTTGACTATTAAACTTTTTGTCAATAGATAAATCGATCGGAAATCTGTTATTACACTTTGATTGCTTTTCATTCTTCGTTTAAAGCGTTTCCAGGAATGTATTCCATAATTTAGGACGGAGAGAAAAACTTAAAATAAAGTAAACTGGATGTACAATTTTATTTAATTTAAAATTCCCGCTTAAAATGTACATCGCAACATACTGTGTCGCCACCACGGACAAACAATGAATTAACTTAATTAATTTTGACGTTTCTGAAATTGAAATTGAAATACACTTTAGAGCGATGAGTCATAATTGACTTAAACGCGCCGTTACTATATTAACGGAGATACCCCATACGGACAAGCAATATCAGTCACCCTCCTACCCTGTACAATACCGTTTTGAAATTTTTATAATAAATTACCGGACAAGTTACAAGGGAAAAAACCACAAATAGTTTTATTGTGTTGTGTTGTGTTGTTGACAATCGTTATATTGGTCATTATGAAAAAAAAATTTTTATTTTATTTTTCAATTGGGGCTCAGATTAATTGGGGCTCAGATTAATTGGGGCTTATCGCCCCATGTAAGTAATCATGAATTTGATGCAAATTTGCAAAAATGCGCCCAAAATAACCACCTTATTTTTGGACACCCTGTACGCCCTGTACAGATTTATAAAAGTTTAGTTTGCCGATGAAATTATTTTAAAGCGGCTAAAATCAATTTCACCAAAATTGGTTCATAAGTAGTTTTTGCTCCACAGAGTTACAGACAGGCCGACACACGGTCTCCTCAGTAAAGAACCGAAAATAGTATATTTTACAACAAGAGATGAAACATCAGTTTTTTTTTGTGAGATGAGAATTTAATTCATGAGCCGCGTAGCGGCCAGAGAAACAATCTTTCTAACAAAAAAACGGATTTTATCTCGAGTCGTAAAAAATGTTATTTTTTTAGTACACCTTAGTATTATTCTTTTTACTAAAATTTTAATTGACATTTCAATAGAGGTTTTTTAAAAAGCCGGTAGATTACGAAAAACAGTGACAGTGTCTTAAATTTCTAAAAAATTGTAAATTTATCAATTAATGCAATAAATTAACCATAATATCGCTTTTGCTCTCTAGAGAAAAAGGCGCTATTGTCGTATCGAGTAACAGGTGAAAAAATGCTTACTTTTACTTACGAGAAGAGATAATTTTTTTTGATTTTTAGAATCAGGAGGACTCGAAACGTCGAGAAATGAAATAAAAAAAACTAGTTAAAATGATAGAGATAATCTTTAACCTAATATTTAATATAAAAGCACTAACAATATTCGTTTTTTCAAAGAATAAAATAATTTATTGTAACATTGTATAGCTAGCTACCTACTGGAGAAGAAAGAATGAACCCCTAAAATTTGCAGACTGTATAAAAAAAATCTTAAAAAGTCGATATTACCATTATAATATTTTATAGTTTAAGTACTGGATAATCAATCACATTTCAATAATATGTAAACACTATCGTACAATTAACATAATCATATAGTCAATATTGAACATGTAACAGTAACTGAGAAGGTTGTAAAACAACTAACTTTATCGTAATTTCAAACGTCGGGAGCGTCGTAACGATTCAAAAATTAATAATAGACGCTTCGTATTGGTTTTACAAAATTTTTATGAATAATTACTTCTTTTAAACATTATTTATCTAAAATAAAATAATTGCTCATGACAGTCATGACCACTAATTTGAATCCAGTCCGATTTTTAGTAAAATATGGTTTAACTGTTGCACTGCCAATTTGATCTACTTACATGAAAACCTCGATGAAATCAGAAATAATTTTTAACTAAAAACTGGAATAATCGGAAGTGGTCGTTCAGAAAGAACGTAAGACGCCATATTTTTTAATTTTGTATTCAAAAATTTTTTTATTTAATATAGGTAATGCAGGTTTATATCTCTGGAGGGTTTGAAAATTTTTAGTCCATGGAGAATTTATATTTTTCCTTACACAAAATTTTTGATTTCGTTAGAAGGTTCAAAACTGCAGTATCTTATTTACGAATTTCTAATGGTGTTTCATTATCACTTTCACCACTGTATGCACTCAATTTATGAAAATAATTGTAAAAAAATTCAAAATGGGCACTTAATAAGCTCAATTCTGCTGACAAAGAACATTCAGTTAGTATTAATTATTTATAGGTACATATCTAGTAGTAAAACAGACGAACATGCCGATTAGGATGATCAAAGCTTAAAAAAATTTAGAGCAAAGTTAATTTCAGATTAAGGGTTTGAATTCGGATCACTGAAGATTCGAACTATTAAAATCACTATTGTATTTCGTTCTTGGGATATTACAACGATCAATATTTCTTTGTGTCGAGAAGATAATTAGCTGCATGCAAAATGTAGTATGACCAGCCGGAAGTGAACTTTTTTTACATTGATATACCTATCTAGTATCTACACTCATGAACTAGCTTTAAACTTGAAAACGTTTTTTTCACGATTTGGCGTGAATTCAAAAACAATGACGCATAACTTTTGTTCTACATTTGTATGTATTTAAAATATTAAAAAACAGTTGAATTGTTTTCACAATAAATTTTGGCGAAGTTCTCTCTTTACTTAATTACTCGACATTGTTCGCAGACAAGATGCAGCTAAGCCACTCCCTACAAATTTCTGTCAACCTGTCAGGTTGACGAATGTCAATTCTTGTGTGATTGTTGTAAACCGGATTTTCAAAATTCGACCAATAGAAAACTTCTATTCAAATATCGCGCGCTCTTTTTGGGAGTGGCTTAGCTGCATTTTGTCGGGGAATAGTGTCTAGATTAGATTTATCGAAAAAAGAAATGTAAAAAATTATTCCCCACCGCCATACCTGCTGGTTTAAATATGAGAAGCCCAAATCTAAAATTTAAAACCTGAGACCTTAAGACGCATATCTAAGACCTGGATTTTTTTCTTACTAAACATATTATGCTATACGAATACAATAAGTACAAACTTATAAAATTCGCCCTCAAGGGTGCCTTAGATCCATCTACCTAATGAACGTTAAAATGCTTTTGTTAACTTTGCGCATACAGCTTTTCAGAATACATACTTGAAACTCGACTTCAAGACTAAAAAAATAAACAACGAAGATTTATACCATAGAGTAATAATTACTATAAAGATTTGAACAATTTTAGGCAATAAACAGAGCATTTTTCTTTTATAGCATCAGCTCTTCAATATTTTTGCAGTTTTGCATAGACACCCGGACGCATATCTGGTTTCAAATTTCGAGTTTCAATCATTCTGAAAAGCTCTCGCTCTACATAGGTAGCATACCTAAGGGGCGTTTTACATGGACTAAATATTATACCAACTTGCTAATACTGAATCAGCTCAAGAAGCACAAGCACAGGAATCGTTAACGTCGTGCACGACGTTAAAGCTTAGATTCCCGTGCTTTTGCTCCTTGAATTGATTCAGTACTAACAAGTTAGTACGATATTTAGTTCATGTAAAAAGCTGCTGAATATTTTGGTGTTCCATTTGAATTGGTACGACTAGTTATTTTTAACTGTTCCGAATTACATTCCCCTGTCCCCTATCGTACCTACCTATTTTTTGGTACGACTATAGCTGTTCCAAAAGTACAGTACGGTACAGTTCAGAAAATCAAATGGAAAGCACCTCTTGAGTTGATTGTACGGCCCTAAAGCGGTTCATAAAGGGTATATTTTATGAACTGGGTAAAAATTACACGATCTGGTTCCAGTTGGTGAACTGGAGAAGATCGTGCTTCACTAATGAAGTAATTTTTGCATTTACATTTTTCCTCCATCTGCAGCAAGTATGGTACATTTTGAGTGACGCTTTAAATTTTGCTGTAGTGACTTTTAACATCAAGCAATTTGAGAAGTCAATATTTGGGAAAATATGTTTTTACGTGCTAAAAACCATACACTCGGTATAGCGTATTTTTAATTTACTTAAATGATTGAAGTATTTATCAAACCATTAAAAATCTGACGACAAATTATAATTTATGTTATTAAGGTCAAAGTATTATCTAAATTATTAACGTTCAGGAAAACTCATTATTGAACATGATCATATTATTTTTAAATTAAACGATCGGGACTTTTTAATCATTGCTAATACACACCAAATTGGCCATGTTTTTTTAACTTTTGTTTCAAAAACTCGAACATAATTTTTTGAAAAAAAATGTAAAATGCTTGAAGGGAGCTCGTTTCTTCTTCTATGGCGTCTCTTTTCACTTTTATCACAACTGATTTAAATACTATAGTAAGCATGCTATTTGAAATTTTAAACCGGAAGGTTTGTTATGCAAATAATTATGCAACTGTGCCCTAATTTAACGTACCTATACCTATGCCTATAAGTCGTAGTTCTTAAGCATTTTTAAGACAATTAAAAGACTTTAGCACATACTTTTCATTATTATCTTCTCCCCATAATCCCTCTATAAATGTTTCTACGTTTGTACAAAATATTTCTTTTTTTATCCTTTCTCTTTCGATGAACTATGCAGCACTAAGCGCCATAAGAGGCTGCGTAAACAATTCAAATTTCATTATCACGAGTTGCATTACGTTTTACAACATAATTGTTATCAATAAACCACACGAGAACACAGTGAATATTCAATTATCAAATTGATGATATTTAATTAACATATCGAAGATTTAACATCATCTGACAACACAAAGTTCAAACTGCCAGCAGTTCGATTAGAAATTGTAAAGTAATAAAATATGGAAAAGAAAACTCGATTATTAAGAAAGGTCGTGTAATTTAAACTCAACTGACAAATGCTTTTTTTCTCATAATCAAAAATTAATAACTGAATAGATAATGATAGTATTGGTAGATAATAAATGGTTAAATAAGACAAAAGAAACATTAAAATTCGTTTAACCATAGGTATTGATTTATAAAAAGTATTGAAAACTTTATTTACAAGGTTGCTTGTCGTGGAACTTATTATAGTATTGCAAGAGAAAATTGCTTAATTTATGAAAACTTTTGTATTTCAACGTGGAAACTCGTCAATATTGACAGTTTGATTGGTAATTCGTCAAAGCGCCTTTGGACCCTTCGTGCACCTAAGTGGCATAATTTCGCTTTAATTTGAATATTTTAGAGGAACCAAACAATCGAAACAATGTTTCAATCAAAAAAATAGTATCTAACCTCTTCCACAAAAATAACAAAGTACTCAATAAAAAAGGTTCAGATACTATACATACGATAAATGGTTTAATGGAACTCAATTTGGAGTCTTTTAAAAACAAAATCTTCAGGTTTTGTAGCAGTTTTCAATTCTACTTTTGATAATTGTTTATATTAACCTCGATAGTAACTATTAACTCGATTATTAATTATTATATTCTTCTACCTTCAAAAGAAAACTATTTTTTTGTACGACCTGATTAATAAATAATAAGTACTATTTTACGCCCTCAGAAGTGGGAGTAAGGTGAGTCCTTTTCATCCTGCGAAGAAAAAGAGTTAAGTGTTTTCATTTTTAGAAAACCTCTTGGATGTAAAAGTAAAACTTTAAGGTTACGTAGTATTTAACCTTATACTTTTTCAGTAATAAAATATCAACTTTATTTGACGTTTGAAGAAAATAGTACTTTGTTTTATTAGGAGACAAAGTGACGTTTGTGTGACAAGACTGTGTTTGGCTGAACATCGAGCGTAGCGAGCGAGTCCGGCAATACAGGCGAGTCACACAAAACTACTTTGACTCCGTATAAAACATATAATTTTTTCTAAAATTCAACAAGAAAAACTTTTTTAAATGGCCTGTTTCTCAACCCCTTTAAAGCGGTTCTAATTTTGGGATAAACCGAGAGGAGTATAAATAATATAAACCACCTAGGAATTTTGGTGTACAGAGTACAGACTACAGACATCGAGAATTTTTAAAGATTTTTGGTTATATTTTAGGTAGGGGAAGGTGGCCTAAAACCGGATACTTAACGTTTAACAGTGAATATAGACTAAACTAATTGTGGTAAAATTTTGAAAAATGTACATGGTATAGTATAACCGTCTCAGACATTCAACAACCACCCCGAGATTACCGTCTAAGAAGCATCTCGGCAATCATAACACCCAGTCACAGCATAGGAAACAATCAGCAAGGTAACTCTCGTTGGCGGGAACGGTACGTGCATACAGTCGCGCACGTCGCCATTTTAGAAGAGAACCTTTGTAACACGGCAGGGACGTAGGTAAAACAGGTAAAATGCATTAACATTGCGATTCGGCGTCTCTTAGAGTGCAGTAGCGTGCACTCATTTTCTTCTAAAATGGCGTCATCAAGGTCAAATTCTAACTTCCAAGAGAACAAAGGCATCGGGCGAGAGTTACCCTGCTGATTGTTTCCTATGCTGTGACCCAGTCTCGACGCGTGAGAGGGTTCTGTTAGATTACCATCGCGCGCCGAGGCTGAGCCAGCGAAGCGTCGATGCTTCCCAAACGTTTGATGTAATCCCGGAAGCGCCGGTGGCGGCTCGGTCGTCCCCACCACGAATGATCACACTGAGTACCTCCGGTTTGCCAATACTCGCCTAACCCGGTTACAACACACACTTCGGAGTCGTCGCGTGGTCAGGTATTACTCAGTGATTCATATTGATTGATTGATTGATGGATGAATATTGATTCATCCAAATATTAATTTAAAAATACTCAAAAATTTAAAAGAAATACTTAAATATGGCATTTACAAAATGCAGGAGGTAATTAATATGGGATATAGGAATTTAACACAAAAAATTATTCCAAAAAATCTACGAAGAAGTGAAACATTTACTATTTACTTAGAAAGTATAACTACATTTTTGTACTTATTTATTGCTTTTTGCTAGGGGACAATTATTGTTTCAGGACTCGCATTCAATTGAGGTAAAATGGGATAATGTCGATAGTACCCTGTTTTACCCACACATGCATTGCCATTTTCACAAATTACCCCGTAAATAATAAGTAACTTGTACAACAATTTTGTTGGTATCAGTCGATAAGTAAACCTTGATAGAAAATAATGAGTTCATTAACAATGTAAGATTACAAACTGTTATATTGCAAGAAACGCACATATTACATTACCATTCGCAGTATTGCCATCAGTTTTAATAGCATGCGAATCAACCCTGTCCCATTTTAGGTAACCTTCCCCCTATATTAAAATTTTTTTAGAATTTCGGGAATTGTTTCGAAATCTTTTCGAAATTTCGGAAATGTTTGGCAATTTTTAGCAATTTTGATGTATACGATTTTTGCAGGTGTTAACCCCTCGTGAAAAACGCAAAAATTTATACCCTTTTTACATACAGTTAAAATTCGGTTAAAATCTTTATTCATAATAACGAACTCATCTCGCCAAAACAAACAAGATAGACGGACAAGATAGAGGCGAACTCAAAAAATAAATAATCCCACTATAAATTATGCATATAGTCATTTAGATAATGTAATATTCTAAAACGTTGTAAATGTATTGAGAGAGGTTTTAGATTGATTGACCTTACAGGTGATGGCATTTTTAAATTTATTTGCGAACGAAGTACACAACCAGGACACATTATACTTATCTTAGGGCCATTTTAGATATACTAAATATCGTACTAACTGTTAGTAACTGAATCAACTCGAGGAGCAAAAGCAAGGGAATCTAAGCTTTAACGTCGTACACGGTTAAGGGTCAAAATTTCTACTGACGACGTTAAAGCTTAGATTCCCGTGCTTTTACTCCTTGAGTTGATGCAGTTACTAACAGTACAATACTTAGTCCATGTCAAATACCCCTTAGTTAGGATAGGACAAGCCTATAATGAAGCGGCCATCAAATACCACGAGAAGTAGATATAGTTGAAGCCAAATAAAGTGGCGCATTTTGGTGAACTAGTTCAGTATGAACTATTCAGCAAAATGAACTACAATTCCCACCTCTATTATATAGGTAGTTATCCATGAAGAAGATCTAAATTCAAAAATTCCAACATTTTTCAACTGTTTGTCCACAAAACCAATTTTAGTGATCGAAATTTTATTCTTCTTTTACGAATTTTGGAAAATTAATTATAAAAACTCCTATAAACTATTTTTGAACATTAAAACTGGTTTTAGGGTAAACCCTCGGGTAAACCATTTCGACCACTAAAATTGGTTTTGTGAGCAAATAGTTTTATTTATTAATTATATTTTATAATTATAAATTTTATAAAATGATAAAATTAAAATTTTATTTTTCTTTTCAACGAAATCGGAAGAAAAAGTGGTCTAATGTGATTGTCTTTGTAGAAGAAGAATTATTAGCCGTTGTTCTTAATATTTTTGGACCCAACTTGCAATATGGATTTATTACTATATCAACTACAACTTCTTAAAGTTTCATACCATAACATTCATTATTACTCAAGTTCTCTATAAAAAACTACGACCCACCAATGACGGCAATTTTGAATTTTTTTTTGGTTAGGAAATTAATATAAATTATTTTAACCCAGGCAGTTCCAAAGAGAGATTCATTGCAAACTAAACGAAAATTATTGGTCCCGATCCGACCTATACAAGCGAAGTTATGCAAAAAATAGTGAAACGGAAACTTGAAAAAGTCAAAATGTTACACATTACACTAAAGTCGAAGAATAAGTGCCTTCCGGTCAAAATTGGGTTGAGACATTTTATACACAAACTCACAGGTATGGTTTCGACCGATTAAGAAAAAAAAATCGCTGTTACAAAAAAAGTCGGAAAATGAGGATAAATTTTGGTTCGTTGACTACACTATACCGTTAAAATTCGGTTAAAATCTTTAATTCATAATAACCAACTCATCTCACCAAAACAAACAAGATAGACGGAAAATAAGTGAACTCAAAAATGTTCGTTTAATCGTCGGTTTAATCATAATATTTAATTAATATTGAAGAATTCTAGTTTGGTATGTACAGTGAAAGTCGCGAATAACGACGTCAATTATAACAAAAAATTGCATATTGCGACGAGAATTTGAATGTTTGGTTGGATTTGTATTCAACTGAATGTAAAATAATCTTGTTATAGCGACGCCGGATATAATGGCTTCTTCATCGAAAAAAAGAAACGTTTTGTCCATTGAGGAGAAAAGCCTAATAATTTGCAGACTTGAAGCAGGTGAATCCAACAATAACATTGCAAATGAGTTCAGATTATCGCATTCAAGTGTCTCTACGATATGGAAGAACCGAGTTAAAATCAAGGATGCGTTTAATGAAAATTTGTTGCCAAAAAAACTTCGGCTATCCAGTCATGCAGATATTGATCAATCATTAGTTCTTAGTTTATTTTTAATAATTATTGTTTTTTAATATTTCTTTATTTATTTTCATGTCCCTTTCTTAATAAAAAAAAATTTTTAATAATAAAAATGGGTGTCTTGATATAACGACGACCGGGTATAACGACCTGTTTTAGTCGGTCCCTTCGCCGTCGTTATATCCGACTTTCACTGTAGTTAAAAATATGCAAGTATTTTGGTGTTGTTTGTTGTAACTTAACTCCACTGCACCCCAGTTATCTTGTTTGCTTTATCATCCTGTACATTCATATAATCTGTAACTTACGCTTGCTTAGTTTGGACTGAACATTTAGATTTTAGCGGCCACTATTTATCTAACACGCGTTAAAATTAGATTAAGATAATGCGCTACGCACGATTTAGAAACGATAAACGTTTATTTTTATATTTCTGCGTATGCTACGTTAAATTCAACTAAAGATGTCCTAAAAGCAAGCATTTGACACAATTAGAGAGATAATTATAATATATTAATAAAAACTTTTTAAAAATTTAACGTACGCCTAAATCAGAGGTTACCAAATAGAATAGCGAATCAACCTACGTCCTTACAATCATGTCAAATTTAAAATCAACAGATCTATTCGTTTGCAAGTTCTGGCGCTCAGACAGACCGACGGACGGATGCTCCGACACAGAGGCAGGCAGCCAGAAAGGTAAACAGACGGGCAAGCAAATAGACAAATGGACCGGTAGGTGGGACGACAGACGGACTGGAAAATTTTTATGCTTCAAAATGTTATTTCTCGCTATTTTTTTACAATGAAAATTCGGAAAAAACTGGACAATTTTTTTCAATTTTCAACTTTGTTTTAAATGCCTGCCCAAAATTTCGTCTAGTCGTCTCTTATTATAGTAGGTAAAGCAAAATAAACAACCAACCTTTATAAGTTGTATGATCTTTAACTCGAAAAATCAAAAACAAAACAACACAACTTAACTACGCCAAGTATGAAAATGTACTAAGAAAGAATAGTAATTAAAATATTTGATAAAACTTTATGCAAATGCAGCACCTGATAACGTGATAACATTTAACCAATTGCCAAGACCGATTTTCTCGCCATAAAAAGTGAAAATTTGAAGAAATCTTTAAATTTTCAAAATCGTTACAACCCTTCCAGGAATTCGTCTCTCGGGTAAATAAAAAAATTAAGAAATTTTGGTTTGACCAAAAATACTGTTAATTTATTATGATAGATAAGAGGATCCAAGAAGATCATAATAATAGTCTTTGATAAATTATTAAATAATAATTTTATCATTATCATAAATAATGTGGAAATTAATTATTCATTATTATAATGTATTTTACATGTAAATAATAACAAAGATTAACGTTAAAAGCAAAAAAATACTTGACCAAATTAAAAAAAAATCTATTCACACAACCTTCATTATAATAATTTGTTTAAACAATTTAAAAAAAAATGAAAGTAGGAATAAAAGAGTAGCAAACGATAATTTCTTTTTAGTTATTATTTGAACTTACCAATATATCATTTTTTCTTTATATTATGTTTTTCAAAATTAACTTTTTCCATTTTCACTTTTCCGGTGTCAATGATATTTTGCTGTGGGCGTTAACGTACGAAAAACATCACGGGAGGATGCTGGATAATATCGATTAAAACACACCAACACAAAACAAGATAGTACATAAATTAGGCACAAATTAGGATACATAAACTCCATTGTTCATTAACAGCTTTTAATATGAAGACATTTTCATTAATAAAGAGGTTAACTATTCGTCTTGGGTGGTTCTACGGTGCCAAACTTTGGGTGTCTGATCGTCGTGACGTCGAGGTCAACTAAGGTTAAACCCTCGGTTAAACCCATTAAATCAAACAACCCCTACCATCATTATAACTATTTAACAGCGGTTGTATAACACCTGAATTTTGCTTATCATTCATAAAATAATCAAATTAAGTAACTTTTTTTTTATTAAAAAACACCGTTTAATAGCATTTATAAAAATTGCCAATTAATGCACTTAAGTAATTATTAACTGTTAACTAATTAATTAAAATTTCTTAAATTGAAAATTCATGCAACAAAATAAAAACAATTTATAACTTTTCAACTAACCGAACACATGCGAAAGAGCAGAAATATTTATATCTTTTATGTTGGTACTGCCGTGACGTAACGAACGTCAAATTCACAAATTAATTAATCTAACCTCAAAAGAAATCTAAATACGCAAAAATGGAACTGGAAAACATAAATCCGAATATTTACAACAAAGCTGGTGATCGTGAAGTAATTGAAGAAGAAAAAGACGACGACATTGTGGATGAATTTGATTCGAGAGAAGTTTTTGGTAAAACATTTACGTAAAGTTACAATAATTACTAAAAAAAACATTACAGATTTAATACGTAATATTAATGATCCCGAACACCCTCTTACACTTGAAGAATTACACGTTGTTGAAAACAGCTTAATTTGTGTTGACAATCAAAATAATGCCGTAAAAGTTTTATACACTCCGACGATTCCACATTGTAGTATGGCAACATTAATAGGTTTATCGATACGAGTTAAACTCTTACGTTGTCTACCACCACGATTTAAGGTGACTGTTGAAATAAATCCTGGAACGCATGCATCTGAACATTCTGTAAATAAACAACTTGCCGATAAAGAACGAGTAGCTGCAGCGCTAGAAAATACACATTTGATTAAAGTTATAAACCAATGCATTGTTAATGAAAAGTAGAAATGTAAATACTTTATTGTTATTAAATATTATTTGCTTCTCTATATCTATTTGTGATAAACAACTATTTGTTATATTCTTTTCTCCCCTTTTTTATAATTAATAAAAACAAATACATAATTTAATTTATTGTGATCTAATACAAACTAATAGTTATCGTGGTTTAGCAGTAACACCAGTGCTTGCTTGTTTTGTTGGATCGTATTTAAAAGTTTTAACAATCGGTCCTCGTCCGGCTCGTTGAAATTGTATCTCGTCAAACCTCTTACGCTCTTCCAATTCTTTGGTTATTTTAATATTTGTCCAAGCTAAAAAAATTAATATTTATTTACTTCAATTACTCGCTTCATAAAACGTACAATCCTTTACTCCTCCAACAAATCCTTTGCTAGGTATAGGTAAATTTTTTGGATCATGGGTAATTAATGGTTCGATATTAAAATAGTCTCTAACTTTAGGAATTTTCAAAAACCCAACTTGTGCTAATGATATAAAATTACTCGAAACCCAATAACAAAGAATGGCACCAGGAAAATTAACAGTAAAAGGTAAAATGAGAAGAGGCATAGCACGTAACACATATTTCATAATTTGAAGATTCTGTGAATTAAGCCTTGCTGAATCTGTACCAAGCTGAAAAATTTAAAGTTTTAGTTTTTATGTAGCAGTTAATAAATTACATACCTCGATTGTAACCCACAATGTGAAACTTGTAACAATTGGCAATATAAAATATTGATCAGGAACAGTTAAATCTGTAAACCAAAATAAACCACCTTCTCGTAAACTGTCAACTGGAAGATTAGCCATTTGTCTCAAACCCACAAAAAATGAAATAAATAACGGCATCTACAAAATTAAATGAAGTAAAACTTGCTAATATGTTACATAACTTTTATCAAATTACTTGAGCTAATGGCACGGCCATATTTTTTAATGGATTTAAACCTTTTTCTTTCATAAAAATCATTAACTCTTGAGAATATCGAGCTGCGTCTATCTGGTTTCCTGATTGGCGAGCTTCCGTCATTTTAAGTTGAATAGCTTGTAATTGAGGCAAATAATTATTCATTTTTGCTGCATTTCTCTGTGCCATTATAACCAATGGGAACATTAAAAATCTAACAATCACAGTTCCTAAAACTCTCAGTTAGAAATTATACTTTTGATGTAATTATATTATACCGATAGCTATTGCCTCCCACCAAGGAAGACCCATTACGTGTGCATATTCTAAACAATTTTGAATTATACCAACTGGTGTCCATCCACCTAAATCCATTGATGCGAATGTTGGTTCTCCTAGAGCATTTACCTGTGCGACGGCATCTGCTAAATCAAACTCTGGAATAGGTGGTGGTTCCGGTATAAGTTCCACTGTTAATTCATCTCTAGGTGAATCTGTTAAAACAGATTGAGCTGAGACATCAATTGATGGTTCTGCATTTACGTTAACGGCTGCTACTCCAGCACTTCCATAAAGTAGTTTTCGATAATGTGAATTAGCGACATGCAATTTAGATAATTTATTTCGTACATAACTAACGTCGTAGTTGCTAATTAATTTCTTTAATCTGGATTCTGTTGTATCACTTTTGTGATTGTTATTCTAAAATTTCAAGTCGTTTATTTATAACATTTTATATTTTAATATTACCAATTTTGTGTTTTCTTCACTGGTGTATTTTTCAAATTTGTCAATTGATTGGCAAAGGGGTCGAAACGTAATTATATTTGGTACTTTGTTCTAAAAGTTAAAAATATGAAAATAAACTTCTAACCTCAACTTCAAATATTTACCTTGATGTTGCGAAAAGTGTTAGAATATATTTTGTATTTTACAATTACATTTTTTGAAAACATGTTTTAACGTACGTATTATTAGTTGCAATTAAAAAAGCATTACTTTTAAAAGTATAATTTTACTTTAAATCGAATGAATTTACATAACCTCAAAAATCAAAGCTGAGATCTTAAATGTTTTTAGTTGTAAGTTCTGCCGCAACTGCGCTATTCAAATTTTAGCGGAAAAATTATTTTTTTTAAACTGTACAAATCGATTTATTTCAAATTTTTTATAGTAATAAACTCTTTTTACATAGAATAAATTGATCAATGGCTGAATATTTGCATAAAGGTACCTTAAAACAAATTATTTCCAGTTCAAGTCCCGTGTGGGCATTTTTATTTTTTGGCTTGTAGAATCTCAAAATTCATCAAAAGTTTTTCAAAGTCTTTCATGCTTCGTTGGAATCTTGGAATGAACGAATTAATTTTACTTAGATGGGTTGAAAATGAAAAGTGAAAATCCATTGTCCAGTCCATACAACACCATAACATTCAACCCCTAGCTCCATCAAATTTTGGCTGGAAAATGAACTAAAACCCCGGACACTTTTTAAAATCCCGCTGAAAGTAGAAAGTGTAAATGATTTTTTGCACAATCGTGTTCTATTCTGTACTTACCAACAATGTTTATACTAATAGAAAGTTGATTTTACCAAACCATTGTATGTGTCCATAGAAACAATAAAATAATGATTTCGAAATATTTAACCAAAAGCACAAGGGTGGTAAGTGAAACAGATGTTTGAGCTATTTGTTACTTTAATTCTTGTTACTGGGACAACATTGTTCTCCAGCGGTTACTATTTTGAATAAACTTTAAAATTATAAAAATTATTTACAACTGTCAACTAATGTCAGTTTAAAAAATGAATTTATTATTAGTTATTTTTCACGATTGTGCCAAAAATAGTATGCAATACTTGGATCGTTAAGTGCTTTTCTTAACAAATCTCGAAAATTAACTTTTTCTGGATTTGTTAATTATGCACTTACCGACCATGTATTGCAATGTACTATTTTCAGTTACTCTGAGGAAAGGCAATAGCAACAGTATGTCAGCTCTCAACCCCCATTAATCAGCCAGCGTCCTTTCTTATGAATGCACGGTGGTAAAATACTTATAGTCAAATTTTTAAAAGACTACCGACACGTGATCTCCTTTATACGTATAAATAAAGATGAAAACGATTTATTTCGTGACTTTAATTATTTAATTTAGTTAATACATCTACTGTTAATTATTATTAAATATTTATTTAGAAAATTTACATTTAAATTAATTATTTATTGAATATTTTAAAAGTCACGTGTCGGTAGTCTTTTAAAAATTCTAGTATATTTGTACTGAGTGCACATACCATTAAATTAAACTATCAAGTGTAGATATACAATACTCGTAGTTTCACAATTATTTTCATATTGTTCCAGCTTTCAGCTATCTGATACTCGCATTTTGGGTTACAGAATACAGAGGTTTGTGAGATTTGTCTGAAAGATCAAACTCCGTCGAATTTTACCTTATTCTTAATCACTCTGCCTTAGAAAAAATAATAATTTTAAATTTAAAAAATTCCTAAGAGACTATGTCAACAAGTACGAATTAATTCTAACAAATTTTGAATAACTAAATACATTAAATTTTGAACAAATTGGGAGTAATGAAGTAAATTTGTTGTAAAATCATGTAAATATGGCCTTGTTTCTTTTTAAACATGGTTCAATGCTGCGCTGTGGCATGTCAATTGCCAAATGTAGGTACACTACGGCAATGACCTTTTACACAAAATATGAAGATCCTTGTAATCATGTAAATAAGGCTTGGTTTCTTTCTAAATATAGTTCACACCGTAGCATGTCAGTTGCCAAACGTACATACACTACGGCAATGACCCTTTGTAGAAAAGACGAAGATCCTTGTATAGACTACAAATTTCGGAAAGGAGTTGTTATTGGAATATATTCCGAACCAGAAGATGAATTTCATCCAGGAAAACTAACGCCCACCGGTGAAAGATTTAATAAACTAGTATGTTGTAGATTATGGGATTTAATAAAATACACTGGGGACCCTCCAAGATTAGGAGAAGTACGAGTATTTTTTCATATAGATGATGAATATACATCGGTGGCTTTAGTTGGTCTTGGTAAAGAGTGCCAAGGCTACGATGTTTTCGAACAAATGGACGAAGGTAAAGAAGCAATTCGAATTGCTGCAGCTGCAGGTTGCCGAGCTTTGCAAGACAATAAAGTAGCTAAAATATTCGTCGAAAGTTTCGGACATGCCGAATCTTCCGCTGAAGGTGCAGCATTAGGTGTCTGGCTTTATCAAGAAAAAAGAAACCCCGAAAACCGAGTAACTATTCCATTTTTAGAACTTTACGATGATTGCGATTTTACTGGCTGGCAAATAGGATTACAAAAAGCAGCCGCACAAAATTTAGCTCGTCAGCTCATGGATACCTCTGCAAATGCTATGACACCAACTTCGTTTGCTCAAAATGCGGTTGAAGTTTTATGTAAGTCGGGCGTAAATGTCGAAGTTAAAGTCCGAGGTTGGGCAGAAACACAAAATATGAGAGCGTTTTTAGCAGCCGCTCAAGGGTCTTGCGAACCCCCAATATTTTTAGAGTTGAGTTATTACGGTGCTCCAAAGGATGAAAGGCCAGTTGTTTTAGTTGGAAAAGGATGTACTTATAATAGTGGAGGAATTTCTTTGAAAGATCGTGACATTCAATTGCAGATGAAAGGTGATATGGGTGGAGCTGCTTGTGTGGTTGCTGCTTGTAGAGCTGTTGCCGGTTTACAGTTACCTATAAATGTGAGAGCTTTAATTCCTCTTTGTGAAAATATGCCCGGTTGTGCAGCAATGCGACCTGGAGATATAGTAAAAGCAATGAATGGTAAAAGTATAGCTATCGAAACAAGCGATTGTGCTGGAAGACTTTGTTTGGCCGACGCATTAGTTTATGCCCAAAATTTTTGGCCGAGATTTATTGTAGATATAGGAACTATGTCGTATTGCATGAAAGCTGCTTTAGGTGCCGGAGGATGTGGAGTTTTCAGTAATTCGGAAGCTTTATGGGAATATTTATTAGCTGCGTCTATGCACACTGGTGATCGTGTTTGGAGATTCCCATTATGGAAAGCTTATAAAAGTGTTATAATGGGAGGTGAGAATGTGGATGTGAGTACAGTAGGGCGAACTCCCGACGGTTGGGGAGGTGCTTGTAAGTGTGCCGCTTTTCTCAACGAATTTGTACCTTGTGGTGATTGGTTACACATAGATAGTTTTGGTGTAATGTATTCTGATGGCAAAGATTTTCCGTATCTACGTCAAGGAATGTCCGGAAGACCCACTCGTACTTTGGTAGAATTTTTATCCCAATTAGTTTGCCATCGAGAATAAAAGAAAATTGTAGTGCGTCCATAGTATTGTTTTAGGAATAACAAATTGTAAATTTCTGCTGATTGGTGACTTTTTAAAAAATTCTATTAAATGTAATAATTTTATTAATTTTTTTGGCATTAATTCAGTTTGTTTTACAATAGAATATCGACAATATCTAATTGAGATATGTTCTGCTAAACAATCTACACTTAAATTGTTAAAAATTTAATAGATTGTTTATAACAAATTGTAATATACTGCCAAAAGACAGTAGAAAATAACATAGGCTAATATAAAAATTTAATAGCTAAAATACAATCAAAAATTTATGTTAATAAATTAAATTTATTTATTGCAAAATTGTGATTTAATAAATGTAATTTTACCTTTTACTTTTCTTGTAAATAATTTATTATTAGATAAGTATGGATAATAAATCGCCTTCTCGAAAGTCCAATATGGCTCAAAAATTGATTTTTTTATTAACGTCAGCCTCACGTTTGCAGGAAGTTAGAAAGATAATTTGAAATATTTTTACGTTATATTTCATAAGTTTTTCACTTTGGAAGAACACATACAGTACACATTTCACATAGAATGTATAGTTAAGTTTTTAAATAGATATGTTGGTTTAATAACAAACGGTGACATATTAAACTGAATAAAAAAGAGTAATGGCCAAAGTCAAAAAGTGATGAATATAAATAGTCCAAATTGAGCAAAATGCCAAAAAGCCGCTACAGAGGTTTGAATTTCATTATTGAACATAATATTACAAAAATTGCACTCTCTCTATGTGGCTAGATTAATTTTTCCATGAGACACTTGAGAGCCTTAAAGAAATTTTTTCAAGGATGAATGAAAATTCAGAAAAATTTACGTATGCATATAGTCATATATCTTAGTAAAGTAAAGGTAGAACTGGATTACTATCACATTACGTGAGATCACTTTCTATCACGGTAAACGCGTGATAATTCGTCATATCACGCACATTCATTTCACGTGACTGAGAAGTGTAGTCTTGAAAGCTACATCGCTACATGTCATAATGACCTGCGATAGATAAGCACCCGTTATTCCTGCATTAGGACGAAAGTTTTGGAAAACGCAGCAGCTTTTCTTCTACGTCGTTATTCGCATTTCAAACGTCCTGGCCTAATATTCATGACTGTGTGTGTAGTGGATAATGCTCGCCACGCTTGTCCCTTTACTTTTTTGTACATTAACTGCCGAGAGTGGATAACCCATCGGCTCACACTTTGTGCTCGTCATTTAAACGCACGTGATACCAAGTTATCTTATGTAATACGCTGATAATGCATTTCTACCTTAATTGTTAAAGAACAAAGCTGTGTATTACACTTACATCTGTATACCGGTACCGGTATGCATCCACTTACAATAAAGAAATATTTAGATTGTAGTAATAAAATAAAATAATCATTAATATAACAATTCTTCAACATTAGAAAACTTTTAAAGTAACTACTATTTTTATAAATTTAAATTCATAAAATATATCTACTTAACATAGGCCCATTTACATGGGCATTTTTTGAGACGTTTTTGTAGCAAACATTCCAGAAGCACGAAGTAAACAAGATAAATCCATGCTGGAGCGCATTCTCAACCTACACTTCTGGTTTTGGATTGCAAGTTGAGACGACAACTTTAGGCTGCAGTGCCATTGAACCACAGTCTACCACCCACTGCTATCAACTAAAATTTAAGCAAACATAATTAAATGGCACCGCGGTCTCACTATTTCACTACTAAAGCTTTCTTTACCATCAAGCAGTGGTCAGTAGTTTTAAATTTACAAATTGTTCTAATTTTGATGGTTTGTAGTAGACGTGGGTTGATAATTATTGTAGTTGGTGGTGGTGGATGGCTGTTGACGGTAGTCCAGCTGGTTCTAGTGGGACTGCAGCATTATTTACACAGCCAGCTCCAACTTCTGAGTTTTTACCGTATCAACACTTTTCATTGAGCTTGGAGTATTATTTTAGAATCTTTAGCATTTTTCAGCTATGTGATTGGAGCGGCATGCCAAAATTGGCAATTTGAAACGTCCATGCAAACGGGCCTATTGATATTGATAACTTCTACCAACTTCTACTTTTAAATTCACTATAGCTAAAGTAGAGTGTTAACCTTACACTTGTTCTAATTTTTAAAATGTTCAAACACACATTTCTAAGTTCGTAACTGTTTATCTACTATTTCATAATTTATGTTTATACCTAAAAAAATTACTTTATTCTTTATATTTTAAAGTCATCACAATTTAACTCGTCTAGGGAAAAAACAAATTAACATTTTTAAATTCAATTACAAGATATGAGTTAGGACATATTACATTTCTTAAAAATTTTTATTACGTAACAGTTCGAATTGGGTTCGTCGTCAATTTAATTACCTTATATGTCGGTAATTTGGGATTTTAAATTACTCCGAGATGCGCCAGTCTCTCGACTGGCGTAAACGCATAGCTAAGTTTGCGAAGGTCCTATGGAAGCACTGTTAGATTCGCTCAAAGTTTTTGATTTTTTTGTTCTTTCTTCTACTGAATCATATAATGGATATTCGCAGCAAAGTATGAATTTTAAAAATCTTGGAACTTCTACATAAATCGCTGGTGGTATTGGAATGAGAGGAGATGTGGAAGCTTTGTAGTAACGATACTCAGAAATGCTGCAAAAAAAGTTAGAATAAGTTTTATAAATAATAGGTATTCCACACGGGGCAGAAGGGGTAGTAAATATCTAAAAGAAGAAACTTAAACGTACAAATTAAACGAATGTAAGTCCATTATTCGGTATTTAGCCTTTTCGGCTTTACAATAGTCTGTTATTTGGCCACTGGCCATGAGTTGAATAATGCAAAAGGGATGAGATTTGTCATAAAATGAATTTATTTGTTGAGCAAGTTGGATCGGTAACAACTCGTTTGCATGTTTATTTATTATTTGTTTATCGTTCCCGATGCTGTCGTAACTTGTTTACCTTCTTCTGCTAGTTTTCAAGTTTTGCACTGTGGTCCCACTCGATAAAATAAATCCATAAGAGAAATTTCTGTTTTTATAGGGAGGACATTGGGTACCTACCTACAGTGAACCTAATTTATGTAACTGACACGAAATAAAATAATACTGAGACTACTGACCCTAGCTTACTTCTCAAAGAAAATTTAGCTAAATAAAAAACGCATATTAAGCTCATCGTCTTAATGCCAAATCACTGATCGTTGCATCGCCCCTTAGTAAGGCTAGTTAAATGGTTAGAGTACCATCAAGTTTTTGGATACATAGAGAGGAACTGGTAAAGAATATGAGATGAGGACAGTTCTGTAGAACTGAATAAGCTTAGGTATTTACTATAAAAATATTGTATAAAAATATCATGATAGAATGGGTCGCTGGAGATTGTCTAACTTATACAAAGTATTTTCAGAAACTACTTACTCTCCGTATTTATCATCAGACGATCTCTCTAATAATGGCATTCCAGATAAAAACAAAATTATAAACGTTGTAAATAGGGGAGACATTATCGCTATCCATTCAATTCCATCTAATACGTTAAGAGATATAACGAATATGCCCCACCATAATAATATTTCTCCAAAATAATTTGGATGTCTCGAAAGACGCCATAATCCTGAAACAATCAATTCAATGAAGAACTTAATTTTATTGATATAAATTTAATTTTACCATCGTTACACCATTTTCCTTGATTTATGGGATCTTGTTTGAAGGAAAATTTTTGAAGATCTGCATAAGTTTCTGCTAATAATCCGACTACAAACAAACCCGTTCCTGTCGAATCTAAAGTTGTCATTGTACGAGGAGCTGGAGGAATGGCATGTCTTGGAGAATTAATTATAATTACTGGTAAACTTACAACGTACACCCATATGGCCTGTTAAAAAAAAACTTTGTAATTCAAAAACAAAAGTTTCTTATAAATCTACCTGAAAAGTCCAAAAAATTGCAAATCTAATAACGTTACTTCTTCTATCATCAAACTGTTTGTCTCGTCCTATTTTAAGTATTCTGTAAAGGAGGTATCCAGAAAGACGTGCTCCCCAAAGACAAATAAACACAGTTACCATTAATTGCCTACTGTCATACGTTTTCTGAAAATAAATTTTTCTTTTTGTGAAATATATCAACTTGTGTTTTTTTCGAATCAAACTAAAAACGTATAAAAGAATGGTATAAAAACAAAAAAAATTATTACTGTAGCGCTAGCAATAAATTTTATTTTTCTAATATTAATGATAAGAGATAAAAGTTAGTTTTAGTTACAGTTCAAATGTCAATAAATAATTAAATTACAAAAAGGAATGGTTATTGATTATTTATTGACAATTTCTTCGATACTTACTTTTCCACCTTGTCCGAGAAAAAATGTAAGAAGAGCCAAACTAATAAAATTAATACCACCGGCAAAATCTGTTAATTTGTCCATTTGGAAGCCCGCAGCTATTGAGAAGAAAATTATTTGCATCGATACAGTTACGATTGCGCTAATGGCAAAATGATCTTCGTCTAATATTTTGACTGCCATATTTATTAATTGATACCTAATTGATTTATATCCTAAAAAATAGTATAGTTAGTAAATTATTTAGTTCACATCCCAGCAAAAGAACACATTATACAGGGTGATTTTTTTAAGTGGTAGTTACTAACATTGGGATTTCGGAAACGGTAAGAGTTACGAGATTGCTTTAATCAGCAAAAGTTGCATATTCTGATGAGCTTTAAGAATTCGTTTCGATAATTTTAAAATTTAAAATGGTTTCCGACATAACGCAATAGAACTGAAAATTAACAATTTAATTTTTCGACTGTAGTTTGAAAATGGTTTACTTTAGAAAAAGAATTTTCAAGAAATTTTTTAGGATTTTAAAAGTTCTATCAAACGATACTAAACTCGGCATTTTATCACATCGACGCTAGGCGTCGCGACGTTCAACTTTTTACTTTTTAATGGAAATCAATTGTTCTTTTGGAAAAATTACTAAGCTGGCTTGTCTAAAGTCAGATACCAGACGGAGAACTTTCTATCTTGTACTTTTCTTAATATAAACAACTTTTCTAGGGTATGTTATGTTATATTAATATGTTACTTTAGGTTATTTTTATGATGAAAAATAACGACTAAAGCTTAGTTTTTAAAATTTTAGAAACGTAAGTTGATTATAAAATAAAATTAAATAATAATTTGATTTAATTTTATCTTCTACTGAACTTGTGTTTCTAAAACTTTAAAAAACTAAGTTTTAGTCGTTATTTTTTATCGTAAAAAGTAACATAAAGTATCATAACCTAGAAAAGTTGTGTAAATTAAGAAAAGTACAAGATAAAAATCATTCATTGGGTACCCGAATTTAGACAAGCCACTTAAGGAATTTTCTGCAAAAAAAAACAATTGGTCTCTCAGAAAATGAAAAGTTGCACATCGCGACGCCTAGCGTCGATGTAATAAAGTGTCGAGTTTAGTATCGTTTCTAAAGTAGAGGAAAATTGAGTAATTCCGACCTAAATCACAGTAAATCACAGTCCTCGATATATTTTATTTTTAATATTTTTACTAAATAGTCAAATATACTTTTCATATTTTGACAATATGCATAAATTTGGAAAATTCCAAAATCGGGTAATACCGACAATAGGAGGGTAATGCCAATCACGCATTCCTTAATTACGACCACATTTAAAATGCTCTGTAAGACATTTACTAATATTATACAACACTAATATTATAAAAGACATAAGCATATAAACTAAAGGAACTAAAAAAAGTTCTACAATTAAACTCATTTTTGACTCTGATACCTATACCTATAGCTTAACTCATAAGGAAAATACCGGCCATGGTGGTTGGGAATTGCCGACAAGATGTTAATAAACAAAAAAAATAAAAAATAGCCTTAATTGTATTATATTGAAATAAATAATTACACAAAAACGAATTAGACCAAGGGGCCTTTTCAATGACCCATTTGAGAAATTTATGCAATTACTTATGCAAGTGTAATTACCTATTTATTTAACAGTAAATAGTACAAACAAACGTGAAATAACGGTTCGCGAGATTTTGTAGGAAAGCAATTATCTAAAATAATAATCTAAATAGTCTTATATAGTTTTAAATACATATCCTAGATATACAGGGTGATTCAAAACTCGAGGCGAAAAATAAAATGTCATATTCAGCGTCAAATTTAGAGTAAAAAATGTAAAATATTTTTTTTGTATCGGGTTTCGTTTCCCAGATAATCGTTTTCAAAGTTTCCAGAAGAAATTAATTTTTTGCGTATAAACAAGATAAGCCGTGCAAAGGTGCAAAAACAAAACACTCTCCAGCTTTTATTAGTGCGTGTGGATAACTTTTGAAACACTTTTAAATTAATTTACGCATATTATTTGAATTATTTGTTTTCAAAATTAGTCCAATTTTGAAACTTAAAATTTTGGATCTAAAATCTTAAAATTTTGGAAAATTTTTGAACAGATCTGGTATTCTCGGAAAAGAAGCCAAATCGCTAAAACATTTATTACATATTTCCTGCTTAAAATTCGACTCGGAATATGACATTCCATTTTCCTTTTTTAAAGGCATGCCTTGTTTTTAATATTCATAGATTAACTTCTTCTGAAAACTTTGACATCGATTATTTCCGAAACAAAATCCAATCGGAAAAAAATTTATTTTACATTCTCTATTTACAATTCCATACTGATTACGACAATTTATTTTTCGCCTCGAGTTCTGAATCACCCTGTATATGGCGTACTTTCTCCAAATATATTTCTAGTAACTGTAATATGCTAAGGTCAGTATTACCCGGAAAGTCAACATTACCCTACTTTCCCCTAAGCTATTTTCAAACTTTTTGCATTATCTCGGTAACCATTTTGAATTTTTAAATTTTCTAAACTGATTTTTAAGCATTACCACAATATGCAAGTTTTTATTAATTTAACCAATCTCGTAACTCTCATTGTTTCCAAGATGCCAATGTTGGTACCTACCACTTAAAAAAATCACCCTGTAGGTACAAGATAGGTATAATAAAAACACTGTTGTCATAACAAAAAATAAGTATCTCCTAAATTCCATATTTTACCATTTAAGATAAATTGAGTTGTATGGAATTGATTTCTAAAGCTCTTGAATTGGTGTTATAAAATAAAATTTCTTTTGAAAAATGTGTGACATAATATGAAACAAAAATTATTACTATCAAATATTGATATTATTCTTGGCAATCTTCGTCTTAAAATCATAAGTATTAGATTATGGTTAATTTTTTGAAAGTTTGAAAAACACTTTGGCTCTCTACTCTCTACTCTATACCTACTCTAACCACTAACCTAACGAAGAGAAACTAATTGATTACTGGCACTTTGGAGTTTTGGACACATTGGAGCGAAGCCAATTGTAGGTATAAGTACTATTATAATGAACCAAATATTGATGAAACTTTCAGAAGATTTCACAATTCATGTTATGATTTTAAAATCGAACGAATTAGAATCAGAATTTAGTGTTTTATTTGTCCGATTGTTTAAATTTTGTGGAAATAAATGCTCCAAGTATACGTACATTTAAAACTTGCCATTGCCAAATGGAAGTCAATGTTATTTGAACTCGTTTAAAAGGTCTTTTGTTTCCTTTTGTAAATTTTACTATTGGTTGGAAAATAAAAAGTTACGTACCTAATAGTCAAACTTGTAAAATAAAGTTCAAACAATATTTCAAAAACGGAAAAAACTCACCGATATAGTTACAAAGAATAATTCTTCTAGAGACTCTCTGAATATGTAACAAATACCTTTTTACAAGAAATAAACTTAAAATGTTATAGTGTAAACAAAGAACAAAGTAGTAAATAAAACCTGTAATTCTATGCCGCTCTGAAACTTGAAACCATACAAAGACTAATAGAACCCATCTTGAAGATTAGCACAAAAATAGAAATATGAATTACATATTTCAAAGTTAAAATAGGCTGAAACCTTAACATAAAAGCGAATTGTGCAAAGAAAAGCGAACTTCTTCTGCTTATGATTGACTTGATCTTTTTTCTATTGACAAGGACAACAATGACAACCAGGTTGTAATTTGATTTAATGAAAGTTTTCCTAGATAGTTGTGCCGACGAAACCTCCGAGATTCTATTCTAGTCTAGTTTCGGTTAGAGGAGATTATTTGAAACTCTCGCAGTCACTCTCAGTCGAGACTGAAAACTGTTCATCCATCAGGGTGTTTCTAGAGAAAATTGGCAAGAACCAAGAACTTCTACAGTGAGTGATCTCATTTCTAGGTTTGTTCAAACCATTATTTAGTCGAATATTACTAGTGCCCTAATAGTTGATTAACTTCACAGCTTCCGTTCCTTAACTTTACAGCTTCATCAACTTTTTCTAGGACGAAGAAAATGTAAAGGTGATTATCGTCAACGTAAAGGTCTAATGTTGGGTTTCTCTAAAGATAGTTATGTACTGACGAATAGATATCTATTCCCGAAGTGTTGAAAAACCGGTTTCAAACAATAGAAATGGTTAAGTTTTGGAATGTTATGGATCCATAACTAAGCAAAAATGTACCAGAAACTGGCCATAAGTGATAAGTTTTAGATTGAACTTTTATAGATAAGTAAACGGTAAATAAACCAGATAAAGTAGGTAGACCCAGAATATTACCTTGGAGGTCATTTTAAAGTAGCTAATGGACCTTCAACAAAAAGTAAATAGTTATATAACTGGAGTACAAAACATTTAAATGAACTTCTCGAGTTCAGCCAAAATTTTACAAAGTGGGCGTAGTTAGGGTGAGTTTGAGTTTCGTTCTAGAATTTGGTCCTAAGGATTGTTTTACATGGACAGAATGTCGTACTAACATGTTAGTACTGAATCAACTCAAAGAGCAGAAGCACGGGAATCTAAGCTTTAACCTCGTGCGTGGAAATTTGGATGCACGACCGTGCACGACGTTAAAGCTTATATTCCCGTTCTTCTGCTCCTTAAGTTGATTCAGTACTAACAAGTTAGTACGATATTTAGTCCATGTAAAACGGCTCTAACACTTCTAACTGTTAGTAAGACGTGGTCAACACGATCAAATGCTTTACTCAAATACATTAGGAATATTATCATGGACACCATGTTCCACAGTAATTGATGAGATTAGATCATTGCAATAATGCAGTGTCAAAGATGTGCTGCGATGAAGGCAAAATCCATCAGCTTGATTAAGCATCGACTATATTTTTAGCAGAGTGGAAAGTATACTAATTGGTCGTAATTGTGAAAATGGGATGGTATATCGGATACTTTTGAGAGAGGAGGAATGACACGCGCGATTATCCCAGTCCAGGTCGTGAAAATATAATCATATAATTCAAAGAACCTCTCTACAGGAATGGGTAAATGAGTTTCAGTATGTACGGTTGTTCGATTTAATAGTCTTCAGCAATTTATATGAAGAGCATCAATCGTGTTATTCTGGGTGCAGACGGCTTGAAAAAATTTCTTAAGTGTCTACTGCAATAAAAAAAATTGAAGAAAATCGTCGGATATCTTACATAAAGATATAAAATCAACAAAGTATGTGTTAAGATGCTAAGATATTGACATACTTTCGATATGTCGATATTTCGATAACTCGAGCCTCGGTACTTTTAAATCCTGATATCATCAATTTATACCACACCTAAAATATCAATATTATTTTGTCCTACTCTAGTGATGTCTTCATCTCTTTAAGTACCGTAAACTGGGGCTACTTCGACATTCGGGGTAACTTCGACACCTTCAATAACTCGCTTGTTATCTTGATAAAATGCTAGTGACTAACGAAACTGATTATAGCAGTTTTAAACAAGGATCATCCAAAGAAATGCCAATTTTTAGACAAATGGCTGCTTTTACGCATATGAACTAAGAGTAACTTAGTTTTCTCTTTTTTAATTCGCTTTCAGTAACACAATATTGAAAAAAATTTCACCGATAACAAAGTTATAGCTAAAATAAGTTGTAGAAGATAGGTTAAGTGCCTCTTATAGTCAAGCCTACTTTATGAAAAAATTTCTCTTGATTTAGTTCTTAATTATAAGCATCTGTACCAAATTTGAAATAAATATCTTGACATGTGTGGAAATTATCATAAAAAGAAAAAATAAAAAATTGAACTTTAAGGCCCTTTAACTTGGAAACGGAGGAATTTTGTATTAAGGTATATTAGGTTTAATCGGTTTATTTTAACCTAGAAGATCAGTGACCAAGCATTGTCCCATTCTTTTTGAGACACCCTGTATTTATGTATAGGTAAAATATAGGATACGTAGATACTTCGCCCAACCCTAAGGGCAGTTTGACATGAACTAACTATTTAGTAACTGTTAGTTACTAAGTTGGTTACTAAATGAACTCAAGGAGCAAAAACACGGGAATCTAAGCTTTAACGTCAACGTCAAAATTTATCCGCTCATTTTGACGTTGACGTTAAAGCTTAGATTCCCGTGTTTTTGCTCCTTGAGTTCATTTAGTAACCAACTTAGTAACTAACAGTTACTAAATAGTTAGTTCATGTCAAACTGCCCTTAGATCCGATTCCCTTAGGGCCGTATTACATGAACTAACTATTTAGTAACTGTTAGTTACTAACTTGGTTACTAAATGAACTGAAGGAGCAAAAACACGGGAATGTAAGCTTTAACGTCAACGTCAAAATTTCTCCGCCCATTTAGTAAACTTGGATGTAAAATTGTTCTAATTTGTTTCTAGGGTATTTACTAAAACTGCGCAGTGACGATTTTAGTCTTTTAAATGTAATTTTTTGATTAAGTTGATAGATTTTTATTTAAAATTCTTACCCCTAATTACTTTCGGACTTTCCAAGTTAGCTATTGTATTTGAAAGTTAAGCAGGATGTAATATAAATTTTTACTTCAAAACCAAACCTTTTCGTTATTTAAATTCTTTGTGTTCCTATACAATTGATATTTTTACCTGTAAATGATTGTTGCCTATCTACCTAGTAGTGTATAAATAATAATATAATAAATAATAATATATAATAAATTTACTACAATCCACTAGAGAGACAGAGATGCAGAATCCAGCTTCGGCGTGATCGTTCCAACACCGTTTGTTTTCGGGAGTTCAAAGTTGCTCGCGAAAAACTGGTCTAACTAAACTAACTAGTAACTTGCTAGTAACTAAAATTTTAGTATCATTCAGTACAATCACTCTCGGAGTGGGGGCCAGTTTGCGCATCTTATGGCGCACCTCAAATTCGCCATATTTTAAGTTTAAGTCATTAGCGTCGTAAGGATTCACTCACGTTTAACTATTCAAACAGACAGTGGCGGAGAGAAAATTGTAAACTAAAAATATGGCGTCCACAGGTTGACCTTGTCTTGCTGATAACAATAGAAGTATTGGAGAGTGCGTTTACTGTAGGATATACTGTGGTATCATGTCATACAAGAAATTTGCATTCAGTACTAACTTTCGACTGAATAACCGCGCGCCGATTAAGTGACTAACTAGTTAGCAAGATAGTTAGTAAATGTAAAACTGCCCTTAAATACAAATTTAATTTAAAGACGTTGTTTAGGTAAATTTTGAAGACTACATTTTAATTTTCCTAATATCATTTTACTGCTAAACATGTAAGAAATTATCTCTAAACCCATTTTTTTGTAGAGTACGAAAATTCAAATGATTTATTGATTGATTTATTCACTTACTTGTAAGCAGTGCTATATTTGCTGTTTTAACACTATATTTATAGATATACTGAGTTTATAAAAGAAAAGATCTTCCAATATGCTCCCGATAATACTTATTTTTAAATTAACTCTAGTATAGTATAGGTATAGGGTATAGCACATACTATCCGTATGTTGTGCGTGCTTCTAATGAAATCGATAAAATCCAAATGCGTTAAGTGGTATTGGCAATCGAACAATGGATGGTTAAACATTTGGGAAAATTAATTATATCACACAAAAATAACCTAATATGCATTTTCATCAAGAAACGATCAAGTGAGTTACAAAAAATCTCTGAAGATGAAATGAAATTATTAAATAATTAGGAATAGAATTAGAAAATAGAAATTATTTTCACATTTTCAAACTCAAGTTGCACGACACTGTACCTACTTGTATATCCGGTAAATCAAAAATACTTATTGGAAAATTTTCTTAGATGATTGTATCAATTTCTGAAAGATTTTATCTTTTCTCTTTTCTTTCATACTTCTCATTAAACTAAAAATTTTTTATTGTTGAAATGTACTTGGTTTTGAGATTTTAGTTCAAAAGCCAAAGTATATTTTGTGCAACACGAGGCAACTACCTCCATCTAATAGCAAAAGTAATATTACATGCAGCATCCAGCATCAGATCAATATGCATTTTGGAGTTTATTTATAATATACACCTTTTAACTACCCCTCGTTAATTGATTTATCTTTTAAAATATGTCGAGCCTAATTTTTCTAATTTAAATTGGAGTTTTTTTTTACTTTACCTACTGTTAGTGATGGTGAAGAACTAAGAAGAAGAGTAATTAAAAAAAACACATTTAATTGAGATGAAAATTGTCTTCTACTATTTTGCTAATCGTTTACCATATTGTACAGGTGTAGGGATAAATGGGTCGTAATTGCCGCACTAGGTACCTATGAAAATTGATTTCTTTAAAATTAAGGAAAATAATAGTTCTCTCCCTTTAACTACTCCCTAACAGCATAACGGCATGACATAAATACAAAAAGAAAATTTCCTATTTAAAATTTAATTTCTAATTTTTAAAGCGTTGTTTTATAATTACCTATATAAAATAAACAAAATAGTAATTTAATTAAGTTTTTAAATAAACTCACATAACATTATGTGGAAGGTAAATGACTTGAGCAAAAAGTACACTTTAAAAAACGTTCGCTTACTCTCACGTCAAAATAGCTACTGTTTCTGATAGTAGTCAACTTGAGATTAAATCTTCACGACGCCGGCGTCGTTTTACTAAATATTTGAATTTTTTCTTGCCTTTATGATAAGTTTAATCAATTAAAAAGTTTTCCGTACTTAATTCCACGATACTCTCAATTTCTGAATAATATATTTTGTTAATAAATGTACTTCCATTTGGGCACATGAACTTTTCCTCACAAAATAATAAAATGAGTCTATGAGAAACTTAAAAATAAATGTGGAGTGCTTTACAAAAAATTTCGAGCATAAAAATGGTATTAAACTTAATAACTGCACTCATCGTCTTTTTCATAAATTGTATATCGATCGTTTATATCACTGCAGAGACATCGGCCTCTTCTCTACCCCACCTTACAATCTAGGAATGAGGTGAAAATCTGAAAACTTAAAAGAACGTCCATTTCAAAAAAATACTTCAGAAAATGCTATGAAGAAAATTTTACTGTTGCTAAATCCAAGATGATGAATATCTAATTTGGTAACAGTGTGTCTCAGCTTGCACTTTTAGAAGCATCACACTGTGGCAAATTTTGAATCATTGAATCATAAATACTGAGTCTAGATTACTTCAAACAATTCTTTTCAAGTTACTCTGAATCGAATTTAGTGTACTGTTGTAAGTAATAAGCCCTTTTATTTTTAAACAAAGCTGGTCTTCCTTCGTCCATTGCATATAGACATTTCAAAAGTCTTTGGAACTGTAACCGAAAAGAGTAACATAAAATATTTTTTATAAAGACCTCACACTAATGTTCGTTTGCATCGCTTACAAAAAAACTAACAGATAATTTATCTGGCGGATAAGTTGTCAAAAACCTTTACACCTCCATCTCACTGTAAGATAAGGCAAATAACTGACGGATAAATTTTCTACAAATGTACTTGTTACTTATGGCCTTTTGCACCGATTTTAGTTTATGTGGCAAATAAATTATATTTTGACAACTTATCCACCTGATAATTTACCTGTCAGTTTATGTGTAAGCGGTACAAACGGCCATAAGATAATGGCTATTAAAATAATTTAAAAATATTCAAATTTATTTAGTATATGTAAGAAAGATCGATAAGGCGAACTGGATCGAACTGAACAACTGAATATTTGGGCGAAGCAAGTCTGAAATTTCAAACACAAAAATTAGAAAAAATATAAAATATAAAAACTAATGGCCGTTTGCACCGCTTACAGATAAACAGTCAGGTAGTTTATCTGGCAGATAAGTTGTTAATAGTACATTGCAATACATGGTCGGTAAGTGCAGAGTTAACAAATCCAGAAAATGTTAGCAAAACGAGACCCGTAGGGTCGAGTTTTTTCAATTTCTAATTTTGTCGTTGTTACAGATTGAATCAATACCTTCGAAATATACGGCAAGGATACTTTTCACTAGAAAATACGGCCAATCTAAGATTGATAAAAAAGGCTGTGTGCAGCACCCCCCTCGAATATTTCTTTAGTTTTATCGGACAAAATTGGTTAATATAGTCCCAGTAAACTATGTTTCGAGTTTCATTCCATTCCACAAGTTCACAGTACCTGAGGTATTCGTCGTGTATACTCTGCATTAAAGAGGTGCCCCCATCGAATTTTTGTTGGTCTCATCGGACAGAATTTGTCAATATGGTTCCAGTAAACTATGTACCAAATTTCATTTCATTAACAAAAAGTCTAGTATCATTTTACCCGACTTCTTTAAAAACCTTTGAGAGAGCGTTCCTGCAGTAGTAGAGGAAAAAACGGCGTGTTTACACGGATGCAGATGGATTGGTCGTTGTCACATATGAATTCTGCACCCTCGAAATATACGGCGAAGTTACTTTTTACGACAAAATACGGCCAATCTAAGATTGATAAAAAAAGGGTGTGTGCAGCACCCCCTCTCGAATATTTCTTTGGTCTCATCGGACAAGATTGTACTATATGGTCCCAGTAAACTATGTGCCGAGTCTCATTCCATTAACCAAAAGTGCAATGTACCTGAGGTATTCGCCTAGCATCGCCCGTATTAAAGGGGGTGTGCAGCGACCCCCTAGACTTTCGTTTGTTTTTATTGGTGAAAATTACTTCATTATAGTTCCACTAAAGTATGCAATCAGTTTTATTCCGTTAACGAAAAGTCAAATATAATTTAACTCGACC
Organism: Malthinus seriepunctatus; assembly: GCA_963924605.1. Lineage (NCBI taxonomy): Eukaryota > Metazoa > Arthropoda > Insecta > Coleoptera > Cantharidae > Malthinus > Malthinus seriepunctatus. The sequence continues at coordinate 77,653,625 of OZ004600.1, read as the reverse complement.
TCTTTGAAAATTTTTCAAAGAGCGCTCTTACAGACCCAGAGGAAAAAATGGCGGTTATGTGCCTATGGGGATGTTCAGATGGATCAGTTATTGGGACAGATTGATTCAGTACTATCAAAATATGCGGCAAAGATACTTTTCGCGAAAAAGTAGGTCGAGTACCCCTTTTTGAGAAAAAGGGAGTGTGTAGCGCCCCCCTCGAAGATATCTCTGGTCTCATCGGACAAAATTTGCCAATATAGTTCCAGTAAACTATGTTTCGAGTTTCATTTCATTAACTATAAATTCAAAGTACCTGAGGTATTCGCCGTGTACAATTTGCATTAAAGGGGGTGTCCTCCGGCCCCCATCGAATATTTTTTTGGTCTCATCGGACAAAATTACTCGATATGGTTTCAGTAAACTATGTACCGAGTTTCATGCCATTAACCAAAAGTGCAGCATCATTTTGCCTAGATTCCGCACTATTGTTGGTAAGTACAGAATAGAACACGATTGTGCAAAAAAACCTTTTTGTACTCACTGCTGCGAAAGTAACGTTTGACGCACTCTGTGGTCGACTGGGAAACAGTGTTTCCCGGTCTACTACACCGGGAAGTAAACTGTCAAAACAACACTAATAAATGATAATAAAATAAAGTAATGTGTATTTATTAATGTAAGGAAACATATTTTAGAACATTTAAATTCGCAAACTAAACTATTACATTACGTTACATATAATACCAATTTTTAACAACTTTTAGAACAATTGTCAAAGTAAGAATTTGTTTGACGTAAGAATGAAGTTTGACTATGAAGTCATAGGTTGCTTTGCACCTAAATTGTCAAAACTAATCAAATAAAACTTTTATTTAAGAATTATGATAACGGTTTTGTTCGTTACAAAAAATATTGTACAATCCTCATGCGTGAACAATTTTCCCGCGTTCACGCAATGAGAAAAGCACTCGCTCCTACGTCGCTCGTGTTTTCAAACAGCGTTCACGCGGGAAAATCGTGTTCCCGCACATGGTTCGTAAATAACTATTACACCTCCATCTCACTGTAAAATAAGGCAAATAATTGACGGATAAATTTTCTACAAAGGTACCTGTTACTTGATTAATATGAGGGAAAATCTAAAAACTACCAAGTATCAACTTTCTTCTTTCTCAGGGTCTCATTTGGACTTATTCAACATTAAAGATTTCATTTTACATTATTTTTTTAAATTTTACAATTAATTAGAATTAGAAAAACACTCAGTTATTGACTACTTGAAGGCTGCTGATCATAATTTCAAACTTTCAACGTTATTCGTTTGAAAAATAGGCGCTCACAATTTTTCCACCCCGCTAAATTATATTATTATGTTATTTTAATTTAAAATATTTAAATAACAATTGGGAAATAATAAAGCTAAAATCTTCATCTCGATATCACCAATAATTGTCCAATAGCCATAATAAATTCTATATTGATTTTTTAAATTTCGTAGGTTGCCGTTAAAATACCGTGATACGTATTAAACAAAGCGAGACAAGAGACACGGTATTTTTGACTTATTAAATTTCTTAACCTAAAACTTCAATCAATAAAATTTGAATCATTGAATTATTAAATTATTAATAAAAGATGCTTAAATAATCAACAGAGTATTTTGTAATACAATTACCAAGAATATGTAACGAATTTTTTGTAATTTAAAAATTTTAATTAGACTAAAAGCTTTCAAAAAAAGCCAAAATGTATATTCGTTGCTTTGCTAACAGATTCAAAATTCAAACTATAAGACTTTTAAGTGCCTCGAATAGATGTTACATGTATAGGTAAGCAAAGAAAATCAATATTTTTCAATCAACATCGCCTTTAATTTTAGGTCTATATATTCGACCAATGAAGCATCTAGAAAATCTTTATACAAAATTAAAGACGCAAAAAAGATGAGATCTTTTGTACTTTCTAAATATGTCGAATATTTAAAAGGCTACGATGCAGTTTTGGAAAAAAAGTTTCCTGGTGCTATGCGCGTATATAGAGTATTTATGGAAGGGATTCGTGATTTTTATAAAGACTTAAAACTTTTTATAAAAATAGTTAGATTATTAAATACACCCGGTCAAACTATGAAAAATTTGAAACTTGAGGAAATCGAATTATATCATCAAATGCCCAAAGATATGATGCGTGTTGCTCCTGTATTATTAGTTTCTGCTCTACCTCTCGCAAATTATATAGTTTTTCCTTTAGCTTACTATTTTCCTAGACAATTATTATGTAGACATTTTTGGAATTTACAACAAAAATCGGAATTTAATGTTATATTTCTTCATAAAAGATTAATACATAACAAACCAGTGTTTCGTCATTTACAAACTCAATTAAAAAATTTAAAAGGAAACTGTTACCACAAACGTTGGTCAAACGTTTTAGGAAAAATTGGTAGTGGAGTACAACCTACTGCCGATGAAATTTTAGAGTGCAAAGAATTATTTGCAAATGGACCTTATCAGTTATTGTATATAAGTGGAAATCACGTTGTAAGTAACTTGGAATTAAAGATATATAACGTAATTTAATTTAATAAAATTATAGAAACATTTGGCTAAAATGCATGAGATACGTCCCGGATTGTTTAAACGTTCGAAACTTCACGATAAAGCTCTGATTATAAAAGCTATGGATGAGGCAATTGTAAGAGCTGGTGGAGTTCGTAACTTACAAACTGACGCTTTAAGAAATGCTTGTCTTATTAGAGGTAAATGTTTATTTTGTAACTAGGTACCTACATATTGACAATTTCAATTACACAGGCTTAAATCCAACAAATATGAGCACCGAGTACATGACATCGTGGATCTCGCAGTGGATTTTAATATCGAGAGAAATAAATAAAGATAATTTGTCTTTACTTTTACACTGCCCGATTTTACTTGGGTACAATCAACCTAGTAATTGGCGTTTAGTGTATTCTTATAAGAATAAATAGTATTTTTTAACGTGATATAATGGTAATTTATTTATTGAGAATTGTTTTTAATTTATTAATTTATATTTTCTGTTCAATAGTGACTTGTTATGTTTTAAAATATGTATTATTAAAATTTAATAGAATTAAAATAAATTTTTAAATTAAATCTGTTTTTTGAAAAATTAATTTACATTTAATTTTGGTCACCCTGTTTTCATTACGTAAAAAATGTCCTTGTATTTGGTTGGTATTTGGTAAAAGCAACATGTCGTTTCTGTCAAATGTCAAATATTTAATAATGAAAATGAAAAAATGATCTACAGTTTTCAAAGTGCGCAATTTTTGTGTAAGAATCTTATTTTATTTTGACTTTATCGAATTTAAAAGTAAGATTGTAATTTTTCAATAAACTCTGTAGATAATTAATTATTTTCTAGTCGAACTGCTAACTTCGATATAGATGAATTCAGAAAAATTACCACCTTGTGGAAAATTAATATACGTAAAGAAACAATTACTAAGTGAAATGCAAAAGAAACCTCAACCAAAAGTTTTATTAAATCCAGTTTTTAAACCACATTTTAACAAAAATTTTCTTATACCTCAATATATTCATGTCAACCCATCGTATTTTAGTAAGACCGAACTGAAATCAGAAGAATCTACAAACAACAAAAGTTTATGGAATTATTCGAATAAGTTTGTTACTGAAGAGAAACCGAAACTACCTCCAGAACACAGACAAACTCTGGTTTCTTCACGTACAAAGTTAATTAAAGCTCCACAAAAAGAAAATCAAGTTAAAAATTTACCTCTTTCTATCAAAAATAAAGTTAATGCACAAGATGAAATAAGAAACGTCGCAAGAAAACCCATACCTAACATACATAATCGTTTTAAGTTAGATTATCGCAATTCAACCAAGAGACACATATTACATACAAAGCAGAAGTCACCTTTTAAAAATAAGATATTAGTTAATACGTCAAAAAATGAGTATTTAAAACGTAACACAACAAGTAACTACGTTAATAAAAATGGAGTTTTATACAAAAAAGGTTTAAGATCGTTAAGCGTAGTTAAGAGAATTGAATCCAACTTGAAACAATACCAAGATAAAGTAATAACGATTCGTAAAGAGAATTACAAGCTAGATAAAAATCGTAGAACATTAACATTAATATCCAAAATAACAGATCAATCTCAAGATAAACGTAAGTCGATAAATATAGGAGGAGTTACTTTTAAGAGAAAGGAACCAAACGTGTATGTTAAAGTTAATAATAATGCAAAAAGGATTTTAAGGTAATCGATTTTAAATGTTGTTGAAGTCTACTTATATTATATATTTTCAGCCAAGCCAAATTTAGAAGTATCAATATTTTAAGAAACAAACATAAAAAATCTAACATACCGTGTCCTTTCTATCGTAAATTTGGGCGATGTAAAGGCAAAGAACTTGGTACTTGTATAAGGAAACATAATCCAGAACAAATTATGTTATGCAAAAAGTATTTAAACTATGTTAGAATTATTATATATTTAATACTGTTATTTTCGTTTAGGTTTCTGCAAGGTGCATGTATAAATGATAAATGTTTGCTATCTCACAGATTTTCCGCTTCAAACATGCCAACGTGCAAATTTTTTTTAGAAGGCTTGTGCTCTAAAGAAAATTGTCCTTACAGTCACATATACATGAATCCAAAAGCTGAAATTTGTCAAGATTTCTTAGCGGGATTTTGTAAACTAGCAGCAGATGTAAGTTTGGTATTTTTAATTTAGTTTTACTTATATTTGTATTTTAGTGTTGTAAAAGACATCAGTTTTTATGTCCCGAGTTTGAAAAAACTGGAAAATGTGTAAAAGTAAAGTGTCCATATCGTCATCAAAAAGTGAAAGTGGTAAGAAAGCCTCAATTATCAAAACCAATTGCTACAACAATTCCAACAAAAGCCAAGAGTGAGCTTATTTCTGAAAATAAGGAAATTGTTAAAAATTTACCATCTACTAATAAAAAGGAGATGGCGTGTAGGTATTATGATCACAGTCTTTCAATTGTAAATTCAGATAATGAAGAAACAAATGACGAAACTAGTAAAAGTAGACAAAGTATTGGTGAATTGCCATCATTTATAGCGTTTTAGAAAAGTATCTGTGATTTATAATTTTGTTTTAACTTTTATACCTAAACAATTTGTAGCAGTTGGTTTTCTTTTAGAAATACATATTATGTAGACAAAGATAATAAAGACTATTGTACAATAAATTGTGTTATAGCTTTTTCCAATCCAAGAAAAACTTGTTATAATCGAGAAAAAAATAATATTAAAAATATTTTTTTCCATTTCAAATTATACAAAATAATGCAGTCATATTAGACTGAAAAGAGCATAAACTGCTAAGTACCCACGCCTTGATCGAATTTTGATGAAATTTTTTTATTGAGTTCTAAATACCCTAAAGATCAAAGCTAAGTAAAAAACTCTAGGTTGATTGTGGAATACTTTTCAATAAAAGAAAGATACTTCGTCGACTAGTTTCGGTAATATATTTTAAACATTTGATTGGCTTGATTCTTCACTTGTTAAAAAATTTTTTGTCAAAAGCTAAAAAATTTGTATGCCTTGTGACTGTAATTGATCATTTGTTTTTCAGTCTTGAAAATGGTTTAAAATATATTACCGAAACTGGTCGACGAAGTATCTTTCTTTTATTGAAAAGTATTCCACAATCAACCTAGAGTTTTTTACTTAGCTATATTCTTGGAATAGAAATTTATCACATTAACTAAAGATCAAAGTTTATATTGTTAAAAAGTGTGCATTTGCCTCATCATCTTTTTAAACCACTTCTTGTGAATTCGATTTTCAAAATCGTGAAAAAATTATTTTTATTTCATAATTTTTGGTGCAAATGCTTACGCGTTTGATAATTAGTAACTAAGCAACAAGTTTACGGAAAAAAAAATTTCAAAAATGCATGATGAAATTCTTATTAACATTTACTTAATAGTAACTAATGAAGCACTTCTAGGCATCGCAGAAACTTCAAATTTGGCACCAATGTATATGATGTCCTCAAGATTAATAAAAAAAATCTTCAAGTTCTGAAAACCCTCTAGGGCCGATGAAGGGGGGGGGGCAACATCCTCGTTTTTTAGAAAAAATCAGACCTATCTAGAGATCTTCAGAGTGTGTTCTACAACGACACCAAATTACAAGTTCCTAGGATGCTTAAAAGTGCTTGTAACTCAAAGTAACATCATCTTAGGAATTAGCTGAAATAGTTAAGTTTATACTGTAAAAACGTGTGCATTTGCCTCATCACCTTTTTAACCAATTCTTTTGATTTTGTTACTTTGACTAACAAGCACTTTTAAGCATCCTAAGAACTTGAAATTTGGTGTCATTGTACATTACACTCTAGGGATCCCTAAAAAGGTCTGATTTCCTCTAAAAAGTATGGGGGGCGTCCCCCCTCCCCCTTCAATCGACTCCCAGAGGGTTTTCAGGACCTGAAGACTTTTTTTATTAATCTTGAGGACATTATATACATTGAAGCCAAATTTGAAGTTTCTGCGATGCCTAGAAGTGCTTCACTACCTCTTGTTAATTAAATGTTAATAAGAATTTCATCATGCATTTTTGAAATTTTTTTTCCGTAAACTTGTTGCTTAGTTACTAATTATCAAACGCGTAAGCATTTGCACCCAAAATTTTGAAATAAAAATTTTTTTTCAGCTAATTTTTATGATTTTCAAAATTGAATTCACAAGAAGTGGTTTAGAAAGGTGATGAGGCAAATGCACACTTTTTAACAATATAAACTTTGATCTTTAGGGTATTTAGAACTGAATAGGAAAATTTCATCTAAATTCGTTCAAGGCGTGGGTTCTTAGCAGTAAAACCGTCGTTCACTACACTAAAAAAGTGTTTTCGATTTTTTGAATCAAAATATATGTCCCCACCCCTATAGCAAAAACTACTGAACCGATTTTGATGAAATTTGATTTTAGCCACTTTAAAATTATTTCATCGACGTAATAAGCTTTTATAAGCAATCTATCTCACATACATGATGTCCAAAAATAAGGTGGTTTTTTGGGGTGCATATTTGTAAATTTGGGCCAAATTCATTTCTACTTGGCTTGGCTACTTGGTACATGTAAGTAAGCCCCAATTGAAAAAAAAATTTTTATTCAAAATGGCGGCCAATAGAACGATTGTCCCACTTTGTGGTTTTTCCCTCATAACGTGGCCGGTAATTATTACGTACTATAAAAATTTCAAAAAAGCATTATATAGCCAAAATATAGGACTTTTGTCTAAAATAAGTCGATTTTCAAAATTGTCTACCTTTAAGGGGCCAAAGTAGGTAGGTAAAAATTTTGAAATGGATTTTCTCAAAATTTCCTCTACCATATTTTTTCTTTTTTTGATATGTTACAGACAACGTAATTATCTATCGAAATAGGAATTTTTATTAAAATCTCTCGAGCCGTTTTGAAATAATGATTTTTTGAATGTCAAAATTTCAAACATCTCTAATTTCTTTTGTAATAGAAATAATAACTTGAAAATTGGTATATGTACCAATTTCTTGAATATCTATTATTTGACACTATTTTCGGTTAACAAAACGCTTCCGGTTAAACCGGAAAGTACAAAAATATCAAAATTTTTAGGAACACCCTGTATATTTTTCAATATTTTGAAAGCTCCTAAAATTACCTGTTATACGATAGCAAACACTTTAAATTTTGACTTCCGCTTCAACCGGAAATGGGACCAAATTTCCTAATTTAAATTTGCAAACCTTGTAAAATTAGCTTTCTGAAGATATAAAATAATATATTGTATATTTTGTTTTTTGAACTTTGAACTTCAATTTATGCGTAACTTAAATTTACACTATCAAGTATCAAGTTTCAAAACGAAACGATTATTAATTGGTATTAAACGAAAGTTTGTGTGAGATCTTATAGATCCCAGTGTGTAGTGCGAAGGTTAAAAGAATTTTTTTTAATATGGTGTAATTTACAATAACAACAATAAATTTAATACAAAATTACAAGATTTAACGGTCGGAAAAAGTTCCTCGTATGGCCACACCCGTTGTTTTCTTCTTTTTATTGTATTTCATTATTAGCCTAGTAAAATAGATGTTTTGAAAAAGAAAAAATATATGGCAGCGATTTTATTGCTGAAATGTGTTGAGGGTGGCCTCATGAGTAAGTGATAAAAATGCACCATCCGCACCCCCTCTGCTAACTTCAGGGGAGAGGCAAACGTATGACTACTTCTAGTTTCCGCCAGTTTTCGCCAAAATTAAGCAATGTAGAGAAAAATTACTAAAGCATTATTTTATAGATGACGCATTTCTACAGAAAAATGTTTTATAAAATTTTTCCATTAGAGCAACGGTTTTCCTAAAAACTGTATTTTAAAAGAGCCATGTTTTCAAAAATATTATTAAGCAAGCGAGTCAATATAATGCAAAATATCTGCGCGCCGATAGATAAAAAGCTGTTTTACTCCGAGATAAACAATGGTAACATTAACAAAATATATTTTAATTTAAAGCTAAAGACTTCAGCTTTCATTTCCATGTATTTTTGAAGATTTTTGTTATTTCTTGTGGTATTGATGAACAAATAAAGTTTCTTTTGCACTATTCTTTAAACATTTCAAGATATTTGGTGGAAGGAATTATTTAAAAAAATTTCATTAAAGGATAGTATTTCTTATTAGTTATTTTTCAAAGTTAGATCAAAAGAAATTGATTATACGTTATGGTATAATAAGAACCATGATTTGAAATTTCTTCATTTTTTGTTAATTTTTTTTTTAACACAAATTTGGTTTTAAAATGCTGTCAAATCTTTATTATTAAACAGATTGAAGAAAATAAACACTCATTTTGAAGTAAAATATGTCTACTTTTTGATAAACTAATTGAAATTTACTCATCGTCTCAGGTTTTTTTTATGTATTGTATACTGTTGATAACAAGCAAAATTGGTGATTTTTCTTCAAATGACTTGGTAAATTTAAATCAGTGTACATATTTCAATAATTTCGTGTGCAAATAAAACGTAATAACTTATATATTTAATCTATGAAAACTAAAATTTGTTTTGATTTACTGGAGCTAAAGGACCAGCTGTTGAATTCTGTTAAAAAATTACACATTATCCAAAGCTGTGGAGATATTTTAATAGCATCAGGAAACTGTTCTCAAAATCGATTTATTGTGCCTTTTAGGGATGTATAACGCCTTCAAAATAGTTATTTGCTTATAAGAGCACATTATATACAGTGTGTTTGATTTTTTGTGTCACAGTAGTTATGTCGGCTATGGTATGAGTTGTAAATAAATTTTATATATGGAAGTCGTTAGATGGATTATTTTCAATAATTTCTGAAAATCAGAAAACAATTGAGTGTCGAAGATTCTAGATATTGCAAATACGTTCAAAAATGTAAATGGGACGTGCTCAGTATTACTCAATATTTTAAAATTATTAGAGCGAATTGCATACAAACAAAATATGAAGTTATTTTGGGACCCGTAGATTTTTTCAGACTGAGCAGGGCAGATTTCCAAAACATTAAAATGTAATTCCAAAAATTTTCTTCTATATCGTCGAATTAACTCAATCAGGGGAGGGGACATACTGATTCTTATTAACATTTACTTAACAGTCACTAATGAAGCACTTCTAGGCATCTCAGAAACTTAAAATTTGGCACAACTATATATGATGTTCTGAAGATTAATAAAAAAAGTCTTCTAGTTCTGAAAACCCTCTGGGGCCGATTCAAAGGGGGTGGGTCAACACCCCCGTTTTTTATTAGAAAAAATCAGACCTATATAGAGATCTTTAGAGTGTATTCTATAACGACACCAAATTACAAGTTCTTAGGATGTTTAAAAGTGCTTGTAATTCTAAGTAACATCATCTTAGGAATTAGCTGAAAAATAATATTACTGAGAAGAACTAACTCCTTGGTCGAATTTTAATGAAATCTTTTTTATTAAATTCCAAATACCCTAATGATCAAAGTTTATACTGTAAAAAAGTGTGCATTTGCCTCCTCACCTTTTTAACAAATTCTAGTGATTTTGTTACTTTGAGTCGCAAGCACTTCTAAGTAGGGGTGGGCGATATTGAGAATTTCATATCGATATATCGATATTTATAAAATATCGATATTTACCGATATATCGATATATCGATAAATATCGATATATCGATATATCGGAATATCGATATATCGATATATCGAAATATCGATATATCGGAATATCGATATATCGAAATATCGATATATCGATATATCGAAATATCGATATATCGATATATCGATATATTGGTAAATATCGATATATCGATATTTTTCTTAAATGATATCGATAATATCTTAAAAGCTGGGATTATTGAAGTAATTGTACATTTTTTTAGTGGTAATTTTTAAATTGAAATTGATACGCTTAAATTGATACGCTTGTGCAGGAACCCCTGCCTAAGGCGTGCCCCCCTGCAAGATCCTGAATGTATGAATTGCGCTTCTTGAAGAAAGTGCCTTCAGCCAAAAATAACGAAAATATCGTTATATCGCAATATTGATATATCACAATAATAATATATCAAAATATCGATATTTCAAAATATCGATGTATCAAAATATCGATATGTCAAAATATCGATATATTAAAATATCGATATATCGCAATATCGATATAACGAAATATCGATATATCAAAATATCGATATTTCGATATATCGATATTTCGATATATCGATATATCGAAATATCGATATATCGATATATCGAAATATCGATATATCGAAATATCGATATATCGATATTTTTTTAAAAACATATCGACTAGTCGATATATCGATATATCGATAAAAATATCGATATATCGATATATTTTCCCAGCCCTACTTCTAAGCATCCTAAGAACCTGAAATTTGGTGTCATTATACATTACACTCTAGGGATCCCTAAAAGGGTATGATTTTCTCTAAAAAGTACGGGGGGCGTCCCCCCTCCCCCTTCAATCTACTCCCAGAAGGTTTTCAGAACTTGAAGACTTTTTTTATTAATCTTGAGGACATGATATACATTGGTACCAAATTTGAAGTTTCTGAGATGCCTAGAAGTGCTTCGCTAGCTCTTGTTAATTAAATTTTAATAAGAATTTCATCATGCATTTTTGAAATTTTTTTTCCGTAAACTTGTTGCTTAGTTACTAATTATCAAACGCGTAAGCATTTGCACCCAAAATTTTGAAATAAAAATTCTTTTTCAGCTAATTTTTATGATTTTCCAAATTGAATTCACAAGAAGTGGTTTAAAAAGATGATAAAACAAATGCACACTTTTTAACAATATAAACTTTGATCATTAGGGTATTTAGAACTGAATAAAAAAAATTTCATCTAAATTCGTTCAAGGTGTGGGTTCTTAGCAGTAAAACCCTCGTTCACTACGCTAAATGTATTGTTTAAACCTGAAAATTTGTCCTAAATATTATTATAATCATTTACATATTTATAAATAGGTTACACGCTAAAAAATTTAAAGGAACACAAAACAGTTTTTGGTGAGGAGGGGGGGGGACATTTGTTCTACGGCAATTGATGGTAATTTGTATACTTATTGTTAAATTAACATAATGCAGTTAATGTTTAAAAAATCGCCCCCCCCCCTCATATCTACGCCACTGGGACAAAAAAACAGTACTAAAAGAAGAGAGGCAGTGTTATTTTACATTATTCATACCGATTATGCATTAGGATACAAACAGGTCAACGTGAGAATGTCTTGTATGTTATAAAACCAATTGTAGATAATATATTCTATTTTTGCGGTCTTGTAGCGTTGCTGCTATCATATTTGGAGAAAACCCAAAAGAAAGCTTTCTTGTTAAAAATTTCATCTACATTATTTTTTAACTAAGGTATTTTGACGTATATAGCTTAACTTTGGAGCAAACTTGCAAAAACTAGAATTAGTCATACGTTTGCCTCCCCCCTGAGGTAAGCAGAGGGGGTGCGGGTGGTGCATTTTTATCACATACTCCGGAGGTCACCCCTAATGTATTTCAGGAATAAAATCGCTGCCTGATATTTTTTCTTTTTCACCATCGTTTATGATGTTTATTTTACTAGGCTATATATGGAAATAAACACCAAAATAAGCAAAATTATGGAATTTCAAAGCAATTTGAGCGTTTAAACGTCAAATAATAAAAACATGACTGCTACCTTGGAAGAAGCAATGAGTTTATGAAGGTGATGAGTAGTTATTACGGATATCATTTGAATTCAATCGTACTTTTTGAACAAAACAAACTAAAAAGCTAGTTTTCTGTGTGTTTTTTACGAGTATTAGTATAAAGTACATAATAGAAACCTTTTTATTGCTATTTATATCGGCAATCTGCCAATGAGTGCAATTCTGATTCTGCTTTAAAATTCCCGCCAATAAATTGAAAAGATACATTTGACTAGAGTGGTAGAACTGCTTGGCATCCATCTTGTTTCCTCCCATCATCCTATCGCAAACCTTTTAGATCTTTCGTGTAAAATGGTGAGTTGTTTAATGTTAATTTTTCTTAAATACTTTAAACTTGAATTATAAAGAGTTCGAAATTGTACAAATTTTAATAATTATTAAGTTTTATTATCCATTGAACGTCTAGTCATAATTTAGTTTAAAGGAACTTATAATTAACCTAAAAATGAAACCACATGTTTTGCGTTTAATGGTTATATTACTTTTTCGTTTTAGCCGTTCAAACGATTTGTGGAAACGGGGCGAGTAGCCCTCGTTTCTGACGGACCAAGCAAGGGGAAACTTGTTAGTATTGTCGATGTTATTGACCAAACAAGGGTGAGTAAAAATAAACTTTCTTTTTCATATTATTAAATCATTAAGTGATGATCCACAAGGTGATAGGAATTGCCGACTGATACATACATGAAGCTAATTTCAAAACTGATATTTAAAGTTTCTTACAAAATTTTGTTATAATTAAGCATTGTTAGTATAATCGATGTGTTTATCAGGTGTTGGTTGACGGACCCGAAACTGGCATTAATAGAGGTTGTCTAAGGTTAAATCAACTTCATTTAACTAAATTGAGAATTAAATTCCCCCATAGTGCTTCAACTCGTGTTGTACGAAAAGCATGGAAGGCCGGTCAAATTGACGAAAAATGGGGTAACTCTGTTTGGGCTAAGAAACTTGAAGCAAAAAAGAAGGTAAGATCTAACTTTAAATTACTATTTTGTATCGACGAGCTTAATGTAAAAAATATCGATATTGAGAGTTTGAAATAACTTGTAAATGGTATTGTGTTAAGCGTCTCAAACTTAGTATTCAGTTTTTAATTCAAATAAAAATTCTTTTTAGCTTTTTTTTTAATTTTTTAGATTTTGTTAATAGCCGGATTTTATATCCTTTTAAAAACGATTTTATAATTTTTTATTAAATGCGTGAGTTGTCGTTGAGTAATCTTTTGAATAAAAGTTTTATAATACCATTTGCTTTTCTTAAAGATAAGATGAAATGAGAACGATGTTTATATTTCTAATAATAGAAATTATTAAATCAATGGACGTATTGTCTATTGTAAAGGTATAAAATGATGATCCACATTTGATAGGAATTGCCGACTGACACATAAATGAAGCTTCAATGTTTTCTGATTCTTTTTATATTTAATTTTTTTTTTAATTATTAAAAAATAGTATGTTAATAATTTGTTTCTTTTATAGAGAGCAACATTAACTGATTTTGATCGTTTCAAATTGCGTAGAGCACGTTCTGTCAGGAATAAGATACGTACGCATGTGTACTATCAATTGAAGAAAACTGCCTCTTATGATGGTACTTTGTATGGTAAGAAGCATTTATCAAAATCAAAGAAACCAGAAAGAAAGCCAGTTGCGAAAAAAGCTCCCAAGAAGAAATAAGGTGTAGATAATACAAATAACTTTTCAATAAACTAAGTTTACAAAAAAATGATTTTTCATTATCTTATTTTGAACATACTTATAAAAAGTTTTTCTATGTGCTTACAGTATTAAAAGGAAACCTATTCAGACTTTGTTTACTGTATTTCATGCCAGGCTTTTAAAGATTTAAGTCGGACAGATAAACTGAGTACTTTACACCCAGAGTACAGATAGAGGGAACAAAGATTTCAAATTTATAAATGTAACTTTATCAGAAGTTCTTAAAAGTAGAAAGAAAATTCCCATTTCATATTTTCCCGGGTAGGAGGGTGGGTGGCTGGAGGGGGGTGGGCGTTAATAGCTATAAAAACTTGGCTTTCAAGCAGTTCACTTCATATCATGAAAACAATACATTTTGGATAACTTTAATGAAGTATTTGCTGCAGTTTAAAAAAATGTGACAAGTATAGAAAGCACGTGGTCTATGACTTTTCAGTGGCGGTGAATTTGAACTTACTTGTGCCTCTTGAAAAATATTTCAATTTAAAAAAATGCCAAATTATTGAACTTTAAAGTTCTTAAATTTTAAGCACTTGGTTAGTATTTGTGAAGTAGTTTATTACGAGAATGTTCGTGTACGAAAAAAGTGTTGAGTAAGCAGATTTTAGTTTAATATTGTACAAAAAGTACGAAAAAACTTTGGTTATAGTTTTCCATAATTTAAACATCAAACAAATGAAAATAACATGTTTATTATTGACAATCACATCAAAGCTGCATGTAAGAAATTTCTAGAAGATTTAAAAGAATATGAAGAAGAGCAGTGTAATATCTATTCAACAATTTTATATTTCATTCATTCAGGTATAAAAACAGAATCCCGATCAAATTAATTTTAATTTAAAAAATTTGTAGCTCCTAACTTGTCTATAATTTTTTTACATTGGAGCAGTTTACGTTTCTATGAAAAACTGATTTTAAATAATCAAATGAAATATTGCATGCCGGTGATGGGTAAAATTTTATATCCACCTTTAATAAGTGCCTTTCAGACTTGGGATCAAACTCAAGACGTATACGGTAAGCTAATTACAAACATTAAATACTAACTTACGAGCGTATTTAAGGAGCACCTGGTTATGCATGTACTCCGTCAACATTAGAAATTAGTGAAGCCGCCGACCAAGAAATATCGAAAATGTTAAATTTACTTAGTCACATTATAGATCAAATTGAAGTAAAAAGAAAACTTGTAGCTCAAATTAAATCAAGTTTTATACCTGAAGATAGCATTAGAATCGTTGCTGTTAATACAAGATATGTTTGCAATACTAGTGGTAGCGGAGATACATAAAATAAATATCGCAATAGACATACTTTTATAATGCTATAAAAATAAGAATAAACGTGTAATAAATTTTGTATTAAAGCTCAACGAAATACATTAAAATGCGTACTTTCTTCCTCTTTTAGGTTTCTCTTGTACAATTTCTATATCACTTTCTCCTCCGTCTGATTGTACTTCGTTCAGTTCTGTACTTTTATCGTTGCAAATAACATTTCTGTAGTTGGATTCTGATATTATTGTAGTTTGAATTCTTAATGGTTGTACCTAAACACAAATGTATGAAAACAAAAATTTTTCCAAATTAAAACAAGCATCTATAAAGCTACTCAAAGAGATCACATTAGAAAAAGACCTTACCTTCCTAAACTTCTTAAAATTTACATTATTGCTTGTTGTGGACTCCATCTCTTTCTCATTTGGTTTTTTTATTACCATTATCTCTCTTTCGATAATAATCATATTTCTAAATGACTCTATATATCGCATTATTTCTTCATCAAGAGACTGATTAATAGTTGAGTTTCTTTTAGTTGTTTCGTTCAAACTTGATTTAGTTAGCCAACTGTAACTACTTTCTACTACTGAATCAACAGCTTTAATTTTAGATGAATCAATTTTAACACTATTAATATCAATTATTATTGACGTATTTGCAGTTGGTTTTTTAAGTGTAGATTTTTCTTTTACAATGTTGCGTGGAATCGAACTGCTCTGATTTGACAATTGTGTTTTGTTTTTACATTTTATAATATTTGCAAAAGGATTAGGTAGTGTAGATCCACTTAAAGTCGAGTCACCAATTGTAATAGTTTCAAATGCAGATTTCTTCAATGGATTTTCAACTACCTCGCTATCTCTTTCTTTCCGTTTTCTTGAAAAAGGATTCTAAAATTTCAAATTTAGATTTCTACACTCACAGTAATTTATAGAAACTTACGATTGTTTTTGAAGTACTACAACCATCGTTATTATCACCTTTTAATGCGAACAAACTTTTACCGGATGTTTCATTTTTATTGATTTTGTCCCTAAAAGTAACATGTTAATACAAATTTAAAACAAAGAATTAAATACTCACTTTTTAGGAAAGTTTAAATCGCCATTGCTATCACTTTTAATTTTTTTGGAAACACTTAAAAAGTCAATTGATTCACCTTCTCGTTTAATACTTAAAGTTCTACTCTTGCTCACAATTTCCATAGAATCTGTTGAGTCTTCTTCAATATTTATAGTTTCAATAATATTTTTTGAGTTTTCTTCAACGCTTACAACTTCAACAGAATCTTTAGAATCGTCTTTAACAGGATAATTGGAAACATTCCCTAATACAAATAATTCACTTTCCAAAGTTGCTGGAATGACTGCTTCAGTCTTCACATTTGTATCCATTGCCAAAGATTGAGATTGAGACTGTGTCGACATGGCTAATACTTTATTTTCAGAATATTCTTTTTGAGACTTCGGTGCCAACACTATACCCTTTCTATCAAAATTTGCATTACAATCTTTTTCGCAAGAACAATTAATAATTGCTAAAGCAATTTCTTGTAGTGGAATGGTTCGTTTGCCCAAAGTACTATAGTACTTAATTAGTTCGAGAAGCGAAGGTTGAAGCTTTTCGAGCTTATCAGTAATTTGAATAATTAAATATTCTTTTTCTGAATTTTTTATGTCATTTATGGTTATTTTATTTGAGTCCCAAGATTCCACTTCACCACCTTAAATATTATTTTAATTAGTTTAATACAAATTGTTTAATAAATGACCACAAACCTGATAGAAGAACGATGTCTTCCATTTTTTTTTTATCACTATTTGTAGGAAATATAAATACTTTATTTTTAAATAACTGACATCTTTTTTCATCATAATTAAGCGATATATTCTTATCGAGCATAATTTCTGAGCACTTTGGTACATAATTCGTTACATTTGGAGGATCTAGATTCTTTTGTACATTGCTTACATAATCGTTCCAATACTGTAGAGTAACGATAGGTACACCTTTTACCACAGCACATAAAACCTTCACAGTAAGCATTATCTCTTCTACTGTTACATGAGTACAATTCAATGTCCAATTTTGTTGTAATGTGCCACTTAAGAATTCAATGTTGCTTTTCAAAACTGACTTTTGGTCACTTTTTATACTCGATGTAGTTGTTTGTATAAATATTTCTTCAAACCTAAATGTTACGTTAATATTCAATTTTTACATCTGCACGTGGGTGCAAATAAATCGACCCACTTCAAGCTTTAAACTTTGAATGGATTTTTTCAGATATCAGACGTCAGATTTCCAAAAAATTTTAGGTTGTTCGAAAGGTTATTTAATAACCTTTAAAATGAGCCTAAATTTATTAAGATCCATTCTTTGAGATTAATTCAAGAAGCTGAAAACAACAGCAACTTGTATCTTTGAGAGATGCGGTTATACGCACGGTTAACAGTTTTATTCTTTAGACATCCAAAATGGCACTGTTGCATAAATTTGTTTATCAGAAACCAATCAGTGGTAGTTTGGGATAACTTGTACTAAAGTATAATGGATTCTACACCAGAAGTTAAATTTCTTGAAAACCGGGTTATTGGTTCATTATAAAATGGGGATCTATGTGTTGGGGGTTAAAATAGGGCTCATTTTAAAGGTGATCAAACAGTCTATCAAACAATAGGCTTGCTTTTTTAATGTCATGTCTAATTTGTGAAAAAAATGCATTTAAAAAATAAGTGGGTCGATTTATTTGCACCCAAGTGTATTTCAAAGACCTTACTTGTAAGAACTTTTTAACATTCCAAATCGAATTGTGCTTTTATTTTTCAATTTAGTTTCTACATTAGCCTCAATTTTTGTTCCATCGAGAAATGTGTTGTATTTAGCACCACAATCGGTCAAAGTAATCCCATCGTTCTATAACAGAAAATTTGTAACATTCTACTTAGAAATTAGGTAATAAATTAAATATACCTTGACTGTAAGAATTGCATGCTTCCGACTAATAGATTGGTCATCCACAATTAATATATCACAGTTTTTACGTCCAACAGTGTATTCTCGAGACTTTAATAAATAAAAAGAGGATCCTAAAAGGGTAAAAAATAAGTTGGATATTTTTAAATTTTATATTCAAATACCGTTTTCCGTTGATTTAATTCTGTACAACATATTGGATAAATAATAAGGATAAACCATAAACCTTGATGTAATATTGAGGTTATGTGTTTACCGCAGTTTACCGCCGAAATCTGGAATTATATACAGGGCGTGTTAAAAGTATAGTATATACTTTTTGTTTGAGACTGTTTGAGACGAATCTAATTTGTCACCAGAGGCGTAAATAAAAGGCCCGCGTTGCGGGAGGGCCCCAGAATAGAAAGAGCCCGTTTCGTTATAAAATCGAATTGTGGTTAAATAAAATAATTATTAACGGGAATAGGTAAAGGCCCCACTCTGAATTATGCGGGAGGATCACCAAACGCTTAGTTACGTCATTGTTGTCATCTGAGTTTGTAGTGCATTAATTTTCGTTAGCTAGTAAATCAATGAGTGGGCCTAAAAAGCCTACCTTGTTATCTGAGGATGTGGTTAGGCGATTGTGTTAATTGTTTAGTAATTGCGATAATTCATAAATGAGTAAGTGGGCCTGGAAGGCCCATGTTATCATCTAAAGACATCGTTATCTAATTATGTCAGTAACTTTGCCGTTTCGTTAGCTAGTAAGTCATTTAGTGGGCCTAAGTTGTTATAATATGAGAACGTCGTTAAGTTATTTGGTCAATTGTTTAGTAATGTGGATAGTGAATAAATCAGTGACTGGGCCTGAATGGTCCAATTTTTGGCATAATTTTTTCAAAATAATAGATTATGATTATGGTAACTTTATTAGCTAGTAATTCAATGAGTAGGCCTGAAAGGCCTACGTTGTTATCTGAGGATGTGGTTAGTTGATTGTGTTAATTATTTAGTAATTTCGATGATTAATAAATGAGTGAGTGGGCCTGAAAGACCCATGTTCTCATCTAAAGACATCGTTATCTGATTACGTCAGTAACTTTGCCATTTCGTTAGGTACCTAGTAAATCAATAGCTCTGTTCGTTTGACTTGCACTAGTTATTCCGAACCGTCAGTGAACCAATGAGAATAAAGATTAAAGAATACAGAATAAAGTCTTCAGTCATTGGTTTACTGATTGCTCCGAGCAACTAGTGCAAGTCAAACAAACAGAGCTATAGAGTAGGCCTGAAAGGCCTACGTTGTTTTCTGAAGATGTGGTTATGTGATTGTGTCAATTATTTAGTAATTTGGATAATTAACAAATGAGTTAGTGGGCCTGAAGGGCCCACGTTATATCTGAAGACATCGCTATCTAATTTTGCTGGTAACTTTACCATTTCGTTAGCTAGTAAGTCACTTAGTGGGCCTAAGAGGCCTAAGTTGTTATATGATGACGTCGTTAAGTTATTTGGTCTATTGTTTAGTAATGTGGATAGTGAATAAATCAGTGACTGGGCCTGAATGGCCCAATTTTTGCCATAATTTTTTCAAAATAATAGATTATGGTAACTTCGTTAGCTAGTAAATCAATGAGTAGGCCTGGAAGGCCTACGTTGTTATCTAATGATGTGGTTATTTGATTGTGTTAATTATTAAATAATTTCAATAATTAATAAATGAGTGAGTGGGCCTGAAAGACCCATGTTATCATCTAAAGCAATCTAAAGACATCGTTATCTAATTATGTCAGTAACTTTACCATTTTGTTTGCTAGTAAATCAATGAGGAGACCTGAAAGGCCTACATTGTATTTGAGGATGTGGTTATGTGATTGTGTCAATTATTTAGCAATTTTGATAATTAATTAGTAAGTGAGTGGGCCTGAAGGCACACCCGTTATCATCTAAAGACATTGTTATCTGATATTGTTAGTAAATAGTACCTTTGTCATTTCGTTAGCTATTAAATCAGTGAGTGGCCCTAAAAGGCCTACGTTGTCATCCAGTGGCGTAAATAACGAGCCCACAGGGCCCTCGTTGCTAGAGGGCCCCAGGGTAGATAGGGCCCCAGAAACATCGTTTAGTATGAAATTTCGTATAAAATCGAATTGTTGTCAAATAAAATGATTATTAATGGGAATGGGTAGGGGTTCCACTCCGAATTTTGCCCCCAAACTCTTAGTTACGCCACTGTTTGTCACTCAATATGTAAAACAGTAAAATTTGTTCGTTGCGTTTAATAATTAGCTTTTTTTTACAAAGTCGATACATTATTATATTATTAATTGCGACATTATTTCATTTTGCACCTTATAATGTTATAATACCCCCATATATGTTTTAACACTTTTAATGATTACCTACCCTGTATATTCTATATTGAGCATATATTGAGCATTTATAACCTCAAAATTATTATTAATGTAATGCAATATAATGTGAATGTTCTGTAATAATGTAATGTGTTTACTCTCAAGTATTATTTAATTAGACTAATGATAAACAAGGTACGTATTAAATGAATCTACAATTAGCCATATAAATAACTAATTTTACGTTTAGAAAGTACAACCACCAACCAATATCTATGATTTAACTTCGAATTCATCTATCGGTTTCAAAAATTAATAACAATTATGGATGTAAACGAAAGTTTTAGGTTATCAGCGCTTTCCAAATCAAAATACATTAATCAATATGTAAAAAATACAACAATTGGTCCTAATAGGTCACCATTAATAATAGAAGAGACTGTTAGAAACGAAACTAAAGTAGACGAACCCAGAACTTCGATACTTTTAGAACACAATTATGTTGCAACCAACGCTTCTTCTGTTATACAAAAGTTTATTTTTGAGTTGGAAAATATAAGACAAGAGAAGGTACAAGATGCCGTAAATTTACGGATTAAACAAATTTCGGATTTTTCAAAGCAACAAACATTAATTACCCAACAACAAATAACCAGACATCAGCAATTGTTAATGCACGAAATACAAGAAAAAGAAGTAGTAATTTTACGAACTTTAGAACAACATGACAAAGACACGTTGGAACAACACCAACAATTACTTAAATTTTATAAAATTTTGGAAGACAAACGTAAAGAAAATAATAAACAATTAGAGCAAGAAAAAAAAAGAAGACAGAAATTATGCGCATTATTTGACGAAATAAAACAAAATCAAATTCAATTCTGCAGTATTTATCAGAAAATAATTAGTGATATTAAAAATTGCCCATTTTCCAGTCAATTGAGAGATCATTTAGGTGATTTAACGCAGCAACTGAAAACTTTGCCAGATCGTTTGGAAGAAATTATCGCTAATTGCAAAGCAAAAAATATAACTGAAACTGATAGCATTAAATCAAGTCGATTAGTTGAAGATATAAAAGGTATGATTATTGTGCAACATAATTAAAACTATGAATCTAGAAAGATAGAGAATGTACTATCATCAATCTCCTGCTTTTTTGTATTTTGTAGTTTTATTATTCGTTGTAATTATGATAATTAGTTACAGTATTATTTTGTAGGTTTACAGTCTTTGGTAGAAGAAAAAATATCAATAATTAACAAAGAACAAGAAGCAAAAGTAAAACCTCCACCAGCTCCCGTACAACTAAATAAACCTGACATAATTCGAAGAAACTCAGAAACAAAAGCAACTGTAACAAGCAGTCAAGTTAATCAGTTTGTTAGCACATCCTCACTAAAAGTATTCACAGAACTACAGATATATTTAGAAAACTATAAACAACTGTTTCAAGACCTAATACAAAATAGTACCTTAAAACAATTCAGATTTAATTGCCAGAAAGCTGTAAATATTCCAGTAAATGCAATTTCTGCAACAAATAAAGATCATTTTATAGACAAATTTGATCGATTATTTTATTTATTAGCGGGCAAACGCGTTCAAGTAGGAGATGATACGGTTTGTGCTGCAGATCATCCTCAAGGCATTGCATTTTGTACACATTTAGTTGCAAAAAAATTTGTAGTACAAGCAGATTTAACAATTTCGACAAATCCAAATGCTGCCTTTTGTTATGCATCAATTATAATAGCTTTATGGCACAATTATCCAGAATTTGGAAAATTACTTTTAGCACAATTTCATGCACAATGTCCATATTTGGTACCTATATTTTTACCTCGTACAGTTGAGCAAACAGATCAAGAATTTTACGAAAGTCAAGGATACCGGTATATTGATGGTGTCATTGAAAAGCAGGATAAATTCCTAAAAAGACAGACAGGAATTATGCGACTGTATTCTGCCATAATAATTGCTAATCCTAGAAAAGGACAGAAAAATCCATTAGGAATTGTGGAAGGTTGGAGATGGCTAACGTGTTTTCTAAATCTTGAACCTAAGGAAGATATAACTGCAACATTAATGCATATATTTTTTGAAATATGTGGTGCTGCAATGTGCAATACTTACGGTAAAACATTTGAGAAATTAATGGAATATGTTTGTGGTTTTTATTTACCAAAGATTCAGAAAATTGATAAAGGAGGACCTGTAACGAGATTGGAATCAATTTTAGTGAATTATTACAAAACTAAAAAGTTTGAAGAGCCAAATGGCGTTTTAGCTGTTAATTTTTGGTAGATTTTATTATTAAAAGGACTACTTTTGTACAATTTAAGTAATAATAATATTTTGATGTATATTATATTTTATATTAATTGGCAATTGGGTTTACGTACACATTTTTTTAAATTATTTGTATAATTGTTTTTAATAAGTCTGTAACTGTATAACTATTATTTGGTGTAATCAATTCAAAATATTTATAAAAGCATAGCTTATACCCCTTATACATTTCTTGTTATTATTATTCTTAAGTTTATTTAAAAAAACGATATATTTGTACCCTCTAGGAGCTCTATCAGTACGTTAGGGTTCACCCTGTATTTGAATTTTCAAGCTCACTGGAAGACCTTGATCAGCAGATTTTAAAAAATTCACAAGAGCGAAGTACTCGAAGGAGTAGTGGTAGAGGGATGATTTTTACATACGAATTTTTAAAATTATTGCCACATTGGAAGACCTTTGTTGGGCTTTGGTCAGCAGCCGCCAGTCAGTCAACAAATTAGATTTACCAAAATTACCGAATGTGCGTAAAATAAAACTACAAATATTTTCAAATTCCTGTTTGCATACTCAATTACAAATTAAAACCTCCGTCTAAAAAAATTGGTTACAAAAACTCGTTTTCAAATTGCTACCTATATCTACAGGGTAGACCACGTAACTAACGATTTTTTACTTCAACAAAACTTGCAGATATCATTCGAGTGTAGGTCAGTTTAGACAATTATATTTTTATAAATCAAAAAATGGATCAGTGTAGGTAACTATCGAACTGAAATATAATTATAAGATCTGTTCATTTGTCTTGCACTCATTGCTGGGAACCGTGTTTGTTTCTGCATTTTCTACCCCTCATTTGCTTCGCCATGCTCTTCGTCAAGAGCAGGAGTAAGTTAGTGCAAGACAAACGAACACCTACTGTAATTTATGACAGTTGTCACAAAATTAATTCTATATGAAGTTAGATATTTACCTACACCAATCCATGTTTCAATTTATCAAAATATAATTGTCCAAACTGATCAAATGATATTTGTAATTTGGGTTGCAGTAAAAAATCGTTAAGGGTTACAAGTTATGGGGCCCACCCTGTATAGAACATGCTTTTTAACAGCCTGTCTTTTATTTTGAAAATTACACATTAATAAAATACAATTAAAATATATACAATATAGATCACTGTAAGTTTGTTAAAAGTTTCTGACTAACAATCCACGAATGGTTTAATATTCCATCTAAATTTAAGCGATCATCTGGATTCACTATTAATAAATTTTTAATTAAATCTTGAGCACCTTCAGAAACATGTGAAGGAAATGACACTATTGCTTTACTAATTTTTCTATAGGTTTCATCATAGCTAGTAGATTCAAATGGAGGTCGTCCAACTAAAAATTCGTAAGCGAGAACTCCAATACTCCAAAGATCAACTTTCTCATCGTGAGTTCTACCATTTACCATTTCTGGTGAAAGATAATCGAGAGTTCCGCATACAGTAGCTCTACGAGATGATGGAGCATGTACAGACCAACCAAAGTCGGCAATTTTAATTTCGCCCTTAGCTCCTATGAGAAGATTTTCAGGTTTTATATCACGATGTATTACTTTTTTTGAATGACAATATTTTAAAGCATCTGCTATTTGTGATATGTAGGCAGCAGTTTGCTCTTCAGAAAAACGTTTATTTTCTGAAGCTGACAATGCCTTATAACAAGCTCCTAAAACATGGAAAAAATGTTATTTCACTAATTTTTATACAAATAATCGTTATAAATAATATCAAACTCAAAATATATAAAAAAAACAATACCTTTTGGTGCGTATTCTAAAATTAAGTAAACTCTTGCCTCATCATGAAAATAACCATACATTCTCAAAATATTTGGATGTCTTAAGTGACTTTGAATTTCTACTTCACGTCGAACTTGATGTTCAATGTTAGAGCTTTCAATAGCACTTTTAAAAAGAACCTTTAATGCTACGATGTATTTGGACTTTTTTTCTCGAGCCAAGAAAACGTTTCCAAATTTTCCCTGGCCTAAAGGTTTGCCTATGTCAAAATCAGCTAATGTCCACTTTTGTTTACTTTCAGTCTTTTTAGTTCCTTTTTCATTATGATTAGAAGTTTTAGCTCCTCCACTATTTGACGATTGCGAAGAAACTTTTTCCTCCGCACATACATTTTCAGACTTTTCGGTAATTTGTTTTACTACATTATTCACATTTACACATTTAGTAATACAACTATTTGCTTTTAATTTCTTAATATCTACATTATTGCTAGTTGTCTGTATTAAAGTTGAGGGGTTAGAAACCTTCCAATTTACTGTTGGTTCACTTTTAGGTTTCAAATTTTCTTTATTGATACTAATTCTTGCATTCGTAGTTTTAGATGAACTAGTAGATCTTCTTAAATGTGGCATATGTGCCATATTTTAAAAATTCAAGCACTTTTTGATTATAATACAATTCACAACCGTCAATTCTAATCAATTTGTCATAAATTTCGAATTTAAAGTTTGTTGCTGATAACTTCTGTTTTTAACGATATTTTTTCGAGAGTCATCGGTTATTCTCGTAACTTATAACGAACAGTTGTCAAATTTTGAGGTTAAAATTGAACTCCAAAATAAAATGAAAATAAAAATTCGAAATTTATAGAAAATATGGCTTTACGTTGCACTGTAAAACTACAACCACTTTTTAAAAGGGGTGGATATTCAAAAATTACACCTAATCTAATTTTAAGAACTTTTACTTCAATTTACAAACCTGAGAAATGTTCAAATGCAATTTATGAAGATAAAAGCATTCAGAGAAGGTTTTTCTTTAGTTTTTTTCGAAAACCAAGTGCAGAACAATTAAGAATAAAAGATAATATACCCGAAGATTTTCATTTGATATATAGAAATGCACTACAAAGATACTTACGATTTGCACAAGTTTTTACATCGGCTTCATTTGTTGGTGGTCTAATTTTATGTTGCGTGGGTACAAAAAGTGAAAATGCTGATCTTAAGCAAGTAGAAATGAGTACTTTTGTAGCCACAGATTTGATGAACAGTGAAATAACTGTATATGTTGCTAGTTTTGCCTTATTTTGGACAATGTTGTATTTATTAGTAGAACGAATGCCAATTAGAATCTATAGTTTAGCACAAAAACGAAAATATATTTTTGTGTTTTATGGAAATATGCCTTTTTCAAGTAGACGTATAAGATGTCACGGGGATGAAATAGTTAAATTAGAAGAAAGTGGTGTATTGCCATGGAAAGACCAAAGATACGACATAAATAAAAAGCAACGAGTCATTATGCTTGAAAATTTTTTTAGAAGACCAGCCGATTTAAATATTATGCTCGGTTATCAGGAAGCACCTAAAGATTATGATTGATTGTTAAAATTTTATATTATATTATGTAGTAAGTTGAAATAAATCTTTTTTCCATATTTGATGCCTTATTTATTTTTTACTCACAAGTACTACAAGTACACTACATATAAAAGACTAAAAATTGTTAAATAATGATCAAATAGAAACTCACTTGATAAGTTTATTAAGATTTTAACTTTTTCCAATCCAAGAAAAAGTTGTATAATAGAGAAAAAAAATAATAAGAATTTTTTTTGCATTTCTCGACGGTTTAGTCCCTCTGATTCCAAAAAAAGCAAAAATTTTATTTTTTGAACTGAAATGTCCGTTTGTATGTCCCCCCCCCCCATAGAGCAAAAACTACTGAAGCGATTTTAATGAAATTTTATTTTAGCCACTTTAAAATTATTTCATCTGCAAAAATAGCTTTAATAAGAAATCTATACATGGTGTCCAAAAATAAAGTGGTTATTTAGGCGCATATTTGCAAATTTGGGCCAAATTCATTTCTACTTGGCTTTAAGATAGTAAATGTGAGCCCCAATTGAAAAAAGAAATAAAAAACTTTTTTTATTCAAAATGACGGCCAATAGAACGATTGTCCCATTTTGTGGTACCTATTCCCTTATAACTTGGCCAGTAATTATTATTATAAAAATTTCAAAACGGCATTGTACAGCCAAAATATAAGGCTTTCGTCCTAAAAAAGTCGATTTACAAAATTGTTTCAAAATTGCCTACCTTTAAAGGACCAAAGTAGGTCAAAATTTTGAAATGGATTTTCTCAAAATTTCCTTTGCCACATTTTTTCTTTTTTGGATATGTTACAGACAACGTAATTCTCTATCGAAATACGAATTTTTATAAACATCTCTCGAGCCGTTTTGGAATAATGATTTTTTGAATGTCAAAACTTCAAGAATCTCTAATTTCTTTTGTAAAAGAAATTAAAACTTGAAAATGGATATATGTATCAATCCCATGAATATCTATTATTTGATACTATTTTCCGTTAACAAAACGCTTCCGGTTAAACCGGAGTTTACAAAAATATCAAAATTTTTATAAACATCCTGTACATTTTTAAATACATATGTTGAAAGCTCGTATAATTAGCTAAAGTCAACTCCAAAGTAGCTTTGGGGTGGGCAATATTCGTCTGATTACAAAATTGAAATAGTTAAATATATCTGTTTCACTTACTATCGGCGTATGAAAAGAGATAGCAAGCTTTAACAAACGTCGACCATACAATTAAATGTACCTGTCAAAAACGTAGGTTGTAGAAATTTCTACATTATTTCAAACTTAAACGTCAGATTTTACAAATTTATATAATTTATAAATTAAATCAATTAAATGGATTAAAATAGGGAGATGAAAGTAAGTAAAGAGCAAGTATACATTACAACGTTTACAAATATGCAGAAAAATTGTTTTTAAATGCTAATTATTTGTAAATTTGTAAATTTATTTAGCGCATTTTTCAAACTAGGCGGCAGATATTTCAAATATCTAGAAACATTTGGGTCAATTATTGGTACCACGTAAAAACACTAAAATGTTGAACAAATCGACATACGTTCTCCAAAATTGAATCCAGACGTTGCTTATCCCCTCTCAACTCAAACCTACTTTGGAGTTGACTATATTACACGATAGCAAACACTTTATATTTTGACTTCCGGTTTAACCAGAAATGGGATCAAATTTCTTAATTTAAATAGAACATTATGTATATTTTTAAACATTTTCAAAGCTCGTAAAATTAGCTTTCTGAAGATATAAAATAATGTATATTTTGAACTTCACTTTATGCCAAAATTATAAAAAAATGAGTAGTTAAACGGTTTTGCCAAATTTTATCAAAAAATTCCTAGTCGTTCTTGGTGTTGCAATTTCTATGTCATTGAGTATACATTAAAGAAAATTTTAAATTATAAACTTTAAGAGATATGCACAAAAAAAATACAACAGGAAAAAGTTCCTCGTATGGCCACAAGAGTTGTTTTTGTGTATAAGACTACTACAGTCGAACTTTGATAACTAGAACTTTCCACAAAAAACTACAATAAGAAAATTAAAAATGTAATGGTTTTTTAATAAATATATTTCAAATACGTACAACTATTTATATATTTCATTTTTTAAAATATAAATTCGAATAATTTTGAAATGTTTAACGCAGTTTTGGATATGCAGAATAGTTTCTTAAATTAACTCTTCTAGAATCATAGATCTGTGATATGTTATTTCTTTTAATAATAACAATATCAAAATACACTAACTAAGAGTATACTATAGTTATACTTTAACTAGAACAGTTCAATCAAGTTCTTCTAGAACTATCTTTAAATAGGAAATTTAAATTTGCAATCCTACGATTTTTAACAGTACAAAAATATGTACCTACTTTAAATCACTATTACCCCTAGATTGGGTTTTTACCTCTAGAAGATAAATAGTTTTCATTTACATAAAAGAAAAGTTTTTTTTTTTAGAAAATTAGAAAAATTTATAAATAGTACAAAATTATACACTTTACTGCCGTATACTTAAAACTTCATCCAAATGGCCTGTTAAAAGAATTTAAACATGTAGAACTAGAAAAATATCACATTTTACAATTAGTGTGATGCCAAAAGTAAATTATAGAGCAAATTATAGCTTTTTTCTATGTATTCAAATTACTCTGTTTTTAATTTTTAGAAGTACTACAAAAATAATATTCGATACAAATTAGGCTGATTGTATTATTAAAAATAGTTTTCTTTTCTTAAACATCATAAGTAGCAGAACGTATCTCGTTAATTTTTTTAATCCAAAAATATTACTAAAAATACATACAATATCCCATCTAAAGTCACTCATTGTTGACTCATTTATAAAAGATATTGTCAAATTTGATTTGGTTTCTCCCCTGTTCTAAACGTAACAAATTTTCTATTATGTATGTTATGCTCAGAACTTTTCCAAGCTTTGCTAATCCGAATTGATATGTCTTTGTCTAACGTCTATGCTTGCCTGTTTACTGTTGCAAATAATACATACTGGCCACTGGGTGTAATAGCAGACTTGGCTGCTAACATCTACAATAGCCCACGTAGCTGAACAATAACAAATTAACTCTGATAAAGTACAAATTTTTGAAAAATATATTGTGAATTCAAGATGGAATTTTGTATGCATCTTATGGTTTATATGTTGGCACTTCATTGTTTTTTAAAATGCATTTCTTATACGATCACAATATACCTACAGTAATACATAGACTTACAAAAATATTTATAGAAATGCGATCTGGTATGATTAATCTTTCGAGTACATTACTTTGTAACCCATCAAAAATTATTCTATTTTGTATAAAATTGTAACTATTGGCAATTGCGGAACTTTGAGTTAGAATTTTAAAATAATTACCTAAACAGTTTGGTATAAATAATTTATAATCCGTTAGTAGCTAAGTATTTCACAACTTTAGCTATACATTTACCAGAAAACGATTAAAAACTCAAACTTGTAAGAATGCAAATGGTTGAAAGAGTAAAATTTATGTAATTACTTATAAAAGTATTAAAGTTATTAAACTAGATTAAAAGCAGTTCTGGTGGTCTGATTGTACAATGCTGGATTACGAATTCAGACGTATCGAGTTCAACCCCTCTTCATAAAATTTAAAAGTCAAACTTTAATCACCTAAATTTAAAGTTGTATCCAAGTTTTAAAAATTGCAAATTCCCAAGACATAACAATCTTAAAATGATTTGAAATAAAATCCTCAATTTCTAACATTTAAACAAAATTTTTAACTTAACAACAATTCAATTATTGATAAACAAATTTCAATTTCATCAACGAGTAGTTGCATAAAAATTTATACAGACTCAATTTGCAGGTGGAAATCGATGAACGTTTGAATGATGATGATTTGGATTATTTAAATGTAAATCACTGGAAGACTCCTGTTACATTACAAACAAATATACATATAAATAACACACTCAAGTGATTCGACTTACCATTCTATTTCGAATACTAATGTGAATCAACAGTGAGCCTAATTCCACATCTTCGCTATACATATTTTTTAAACACACACTTCTATAACCGGTCCTTAAACAAGTAATCTAAAAAATTAATTTATAGAAATTTAAAAAACAGAAATTTAATCAACATACGGGATACGTATTTTGACCTATGAAATTTGGTTCACCAAACACGTCTTCGTCTTGAACTAAAAACCTTAACAAGGCAAACTCAGGATTAGCAACATCAAATTCACAAATTTCGTTCCAAATAGGAATAAATCCATTATCGGCTAAAAAATTCTTATTAGTTGCATATCGACCTGAAGCAATCCAATAACTTACACACTGTTTTAGTAGTTAATTTTACACCAGAGTCAAATTCGGCTCCAATTACTTCAACTTCAACAAAAGGACTCGTCAGGCCTTTTTTGGATTTATTTAAATGTCTAGCGCCAATTATTCTTATAGAGACGGTCATCGGTTCAACATCGACTAGTGTATTTTTATCGCAAGGATCAAATTCATCTCTAAACATAAACTGTGGTTTAAGTAAATATCCACAATTACCGTTATCTCGAAATTTGGCTTGATTTAATTGCATAGGCTTGTCGCCAGTTTGAAAATTAAGAGCTACCATTTGTGTACCGGAATTCCATAAGTTGATAGGATTATAATTTGAAGAATCGATTCTTTGACCTTTCGGATACACTCTTGAAAATTGTATCTGGTGATATTTGAGGAAAAATTTATTTTCTTGTTGACATATAAGTTTTTCAGCTTTATTTTCGGGAAAAGACGACATTTCATAAAATATATATCCTTGACGTATTCGGGCGATATTAAATGTTACAGATCGACAGTAAATAATAAGTTGAGACATTTCTTTTGCAATTCGAAGTTCACGTTCCATTTTTCGATGTTGATTTTCTAATACACTCGCTTTTTGGGCAGCTTCTCTTATAGACGTATACCATTCCAATGCCTAGAATTTTTAATATTAAAAGTTTTCACTTTACTGTATTGGATCAAATTCTAAAACACCACTTTTGTATGATAAATACGGATGTTTATATTTTTGAGCTCAAAAACGCAAAACTAAACCTTACAAAAGGTGTGTCTGTATGTAACTTCAACAACTAAGTTCTGTATTAATGACCTTAAATGCTTTAAGGAATATTCTAAACTCACTACATATTAGAAATGAAAATCCTTTAAGAAGTTAAGACGATGAAATTTTGCTATCACACAGTAAAAAACACATGGATCATCGGAAATGCGCAGTGAGGTCCGAAAGAGACAGAGATATAAAAAAGAGATCGAGAGAGTGGGGGAAATAAGATAAGGATTGGTTTAGAGAAATGAGGAGTGGGGGAAGTAGAACAGAGATTGGTTTAGAGAAATGGGAAGTGGCCTGTCACCATAGTTACCATGTGTCAATTGTCAATCTGTTACCATAGTTACCACATATCGATGTCGTTATCTGACATCATAAGTCAATGTCAGAGGGGGTTCACCTGGCATCCAATAAGTAAATGTCAAGGTCATCTGTCACCATACGTCAATTTCATCTGTCATTGCATATGTCAGGTGGAGTTATCTATCAATTTCATAGATTGGTTTAGAGAGATAGGGAGTGGGTTAACATATAACAATTGACAAAAACAATATACGTTTACTTGTGCAGCAGTTGCCAACCGTTTGAAATTATCAGACTCATGCGCATATTCATTTTCGCGTTCGAAATTGAACGCTAAGGAACTTGAAATTGAATATGCGCATGCGTATGATTTCAAACGGTTAGCAGTTGCTACACAAACAAACCTTATATGTCAAATGCTAATCTGTCATCATAGGTGGGGGTCAACTGTCATGGCATTATGTCATTACAGTTGTCATTTCATAAATGTCAAGGATTCATCTGTCATTTCACGTGTCATTCGATCTGTCATGCCATATTATGTATCATCTCATCTCACAGATGAGTTTGACAGATAGGACAAATAGATGGAGATTGCCAAATGAGATGACAGATGAGAAGGACTGAGAGAAAGTAGCGCGCATAGCGCGCGTTTATGATATATACCTTTTCAACTTCAAATTGAAACTAAACAATTTCAAATTGGGATTAAACAATAGCTCAAATGTCAATTCATTTTTTCCAAATTTGATTAGTCCCAGTCAGAGTCGGACTGGCCTCATTTGGTCCCGTCGGCAAAAACTGTAGTTTAGCCCCATATCCGGCTCCGTTTGGCCCCAAAAAGCATTTTTTGGACCCGTTTGACCTCAAAAAGCATTTGACTCCGTCGGCAATCAGACCTGTTCAGTACGACCCTGGTCCCAGTTCCTAGTCTGAAATTGTTTAGTCTCAATTTGAAACTGTTTATTCCCAATTTGATATTGTTTAATCCCAATTTGAAGTTGTAAAGGTATAGTTATCATAAAATAGAATTGGGGTAGAAGTGTTAAAGATAGGTTTAAAAAATCAAATCTGGATGTATTTATAGCTGTTTAAATCTTACTATTTCTCTTGATTGTACAGCAACATCCAAAGGTGTACATGCAGTAGATGTAACAATTCTCAACTCCCATTCTAAATTAGGCCGAGAAGAATTATGCAATTCTACTAAAGCTCCATTCATATCCAAACTACCTTGAAGCATAGATTCTTCAGACTGTAAAATAAGTTATTTAAAAATACAACAAAAACGAGATCATCAACGTTCTTACTCCATCATCGCCATTTTCATGAATATCAACCCTATCAATTTCTTCAACATAATTGGCAGGAAAAAATAATTGTTTTTTACCACCATAATCGCCTTTCCACCAACCCTCGTTTGAATCAGGTTTGGTAACATTTGTAATTATGGCGTGTTTACAAAAAGATAATTCGTCAGGTTGTTGAGCTTTATAATCGTACATTGCTTTTACAGTTATCTAAAAGAATTTTAAATAAATATCAACTTTCAACTTATTTCATCAATTGCTACCTTAGGATTTGAAAATGCGGTCGGATCCATGTATGATGGAGTGCCATTGTATCCATTAACGTCTTCATGCTCCTTTAACAAAGAGAGAGAAATTAATGGAAAAAAAAGAAAGATACAATTAAATCCATTATTTGAAATGGTTCAGTACCATTTAAAGCATAATACCGTAACGCCCTATCTAAAAAAACATATAGGTGTTTGACCATTAAGAGGTCGTTTAGAAATAATTTTTTTCTAATCTTATTAGATCACCAAAGAATGCTTACAAAAACTTCCTTGCTTAAATGTACCTGCATATAAAAATATTCACCCTTCTGATTATTAGAAGAGATAAAAAATTACAAAAGTTAGATACCGAAGAATAAACAGAGATAGAATATTAAATAGGCCTGCATACCTTTCTAGGGTAGCACAAAGAAACTTAAAAAAGGGAGTCACACACACTGATTTTTAAATCTATTGTGGGAAATTAAAAGTTAAAACAGGTTTTTGATACAAAATTCTTTAAGGGCTAATCAGGTGGTTCTCAGTAACTCAGGTGCATTTGTTAGAAGAGGTTCAACAGTTTTTAAAAATTTGATATGGAAGTGTTCAAAAAGGGGCTAATTTTGGTAAGCAAATCTTAAGGAAAAAATCTCGAGAAGGAACATTCAAGTTTTTTATTTTTGGATAAAAATTAATAAATTTAATGTATTTTGCTAAATACAATACAACATGGAAATGATAGTTTAATTATTTAAAAGTGTAAAAACCTTTAAACCACACCCTTTGCTTTGTACTATTGAAAGTCACTAATATGTAATAGTTTTTTGAATTTGTAAACGGATCTTTTCCTTCAGAAGGCATATTAACCGTTTGAATCGTTGAATCATCATGCGTCATTTAAAGTAGAAAAAAATGATCCCTAATGAAAAATCCTAATTTATTTTCAGATCTTGTGCACATTCGCATTGGGTGAAAAACTGAACTCTGAAAAATATCCAACTCCTCAAGCACATTCACCGACGCAAAATAAAACCATAGATAAATTAATTCAAGAACAAACTGATTTGATCAAACAAATTGTATCAAGCAGTAAAGGATCAACAGTTAATTATCCACTACTCACAAAACCGACAAAAGTCGATAAAAAAGATGATGCGAAATTAAAAAAGCAAAAAGAAGAAGAATCTAT
The DNA here is from genome assembly GCA_963924605.1 of Malthinus seriepunctatus. Lineage (NCBI taxonomy): Eukaryota > Metazoa > Arthropoda > Insecta > Coleoptera > Cantharidae > Malthinus > Malthinus seriepunctatus. Next base: position 77,619,178 of record OZ004600.1, on the reverse strand, counting down.
TGAAGAACTAAGAAATAAGTGCCACGAATTATCAAAATTAGGATTAAATGGTGAAACTAATAACGAACAAATTAAAAATAATAATAAAGTTTCTACTGTTGAAGCATTTGGGCCTCCTTTGAAACCACAATTTTTAGAAAACCCCCTCAAGTATCCACAAACTACCGAATCACAAACGTCAGAACAACTTAAAGATCACGACGCATTAAACATCAACGAACAAAACCCTAAAATAATTTCAGAAAGAAAGGATGAAGAAAAACCGTCCGATTTTCACAGATATTTAATGCATTCAAACGTGCAATATGTTGAATTCGAACCATTTGTATTACAAAAGATTGTTCTAGCAAGTGGTAAAGAACTTTTTTATTGGTACAAGAAATATCCAACGGTACCACAATTTATTTCTGTTGCGCATCAACAATTAGAACAGCTTAACCATCAATCGGAAAACGGCGACGTTTCAAACCAAAATAGTCCAACTACACCAGAAGTAGAAAGAGTTCCTAATTATGATATCGAGTATAGCCCAAATAAAAATATAGATAATAATTTATACAGAAAGCAAATGAAATTTGTTATTCCTATGAAGTACACTCCGACGATTCCAAAAAGTGAAGAGCCTTTGACGAGTAATTTAGATCAGTTTGATCCTTATGCGTACTATCCTAAATCGCATCAACCAAGTACAGTTCAAATTACCGTTCCTTATTCACCAACGTACCACATGATAAAAACGTTAACGTTACCAAATGAGATGGAAGAAGCAGAAAAGAATTAAAACATTTTACGAGTAAATGGTTTGTAGATTCATTAATTTTATGTAAATCATTAAAAAAAATTGTAGAATAGAATAAATATAACAATTGCACTATGTTAATATTTTGCATCTGGAATTACGAATAGAATTAGATATAAAATGATGTATTGCAGAGGTCGGTAAGTGCAATTATGTAAAAACTTTGAATAATTACACTCAAACTAATAAATTAGAATATGAAATTAAAATACACATAATAATAAGGCAATTATAAATAAAAATAGTTTTTTTAAATATTTATTTGTATAAACTCACCATTCCCATCCTTCTAATTGTTTCTTCGCTCACCGGATAAGATAATTTCACTTTGTGGTAAAGTGGATGATTTTCATAATAGTTAATCATTTCTACTAAACTTTCAAATTCTACGTTACCAATTGTATACAAACGTCCTTCCAATTTAATTCGACAGTGTTTAATTTTTTTATCCGCTCTAAAATGGAAAAATCAATTAATCTTCTGTAATTAGTTACAATTAAAAATTAATACCTAAAGCTTATCGTATACGAATTAGCGTCATTTTCACTAGGACGCACTAAAAATGCTCCTTCCATTCTCATTCTTTTCAACATTTCTTCAGCTTGAATTCGACTTGTATTTTTATGATACCATTCCTTTCCTTCGTGTTTATTTGGTTGAGGTACGGGTTCTTGTAGTGTAATTTGAAATTTCGAAGTGACCAACGAATGACTTCGATAATGAGTTATTAAACTATATAAACTATCAAAACATTTTTTATCTACGAGGAAATATTTTGTTTGTTGTTTATCTTGTTTTGATCTAATATGACAATGATTAACCAAACCGTTCATTAAAAATGATAAGCAATATTCTCCAACAAAAGTAACACTAGTTCGAACCAAAAATGTACCATCACCTAAATGTGCGTACGTTTTTAACAACTGTTCAGCTTCTTCTCTACCTCTTCGCAAACGTCCATGAAACCACTTCTCAGAAAAATGTAGTTCTTCATTAGGAACATCACGATGTAAACTTATTGCTTCATCTTCATCCTCTGATTTTTCTGATTCCTATAATATTTAATTCGTTAACCTGTCGACTTAAAACGTAAAAAATTCAAATTTACTTGATCTGGTTTATAACTATCTGTATAAAACAATTTGTTTTGAGTCAATACAAAAAAATGTGGATTCCATTCATGATCAACTGGATCTTCCACGTACATAATGCCATTTTTTATGGAATTCCTAAGATCCATCTCATTTCTATCGTTTCTAACAAGCAAAGACGTTTCATCTTGTCCTTCGGGTAATTTTTTATGTTTTAAAATAATTTTACGACGCATTTGATTCGGTGATGGTAACTGTTGTTCATTTTTCTCAACAGGATGAACCAGTAACATTTCACCAAAAACTTCTTGCATCGCAGTAGCCATTTTTCTCTGTTGAGGTAAAGTGCAATTATCTTCTATTGATAATATTACTGGATATTCGGAAGTTGCAAAAGCGTGTTCTTTGATTGTACGTATTACATCCATAAATTTAATTCTTGTCGTTAAAGTGTGTCCATGATAAATAAAAGGCATGCCATCTGGGCCATCCCAACAATCTAATTCTATACAGCGACAACCCATTCTTAAACATCTCACATAAGCTTCAACAGAAGATTCACTAGAGAACTGATCTCCAGTTAAATACCTACAAACGTTCTTGTAAAAACTATTATTCAATTAAATTTTAAACAAATCACGTACGTGTTATGTGAAGAAGAAATGTAATAATGTGCCAATGGTTTCGTCATATCCTGATAAACTATATCTTTAACGGGACTCCATAACTCATTTTGTTTAGAAAACAAAAAATCTAAAAATTCTGATATTGTAAAATAAGGTTCTTGAACATCTCTTTGGGGATCCTAAAATATTTCATTATTAATTTACAATTTACATAATGACAAAACGGTCCTTTTACCTTTAAAAAATCACAAATAAATTCTGAAACTTTTCTATCATCATTTCCTAATTCATCTTGTTGCTCTTGAACTAAAAATAATTGAAATTCTTGTAAAGTTACAGTTGTGCAATTTGCAGAATAAGAAACGTATCTATCAAAAATCTCTTGGATATTCTAAAACATTAAAATTTTATAAGTGAAAATACTATTAAAAACTCTTACATTCTCGTCAAAAATTATTTTTTGATATAAAGTGGCAAAATCGTCAAATCCAATTTCACCTCTTTTTCTATTATCAACATCATTAAAAATTTCTCTTAATCTATTAGTAGGTAACTTATAATTAAGCCTTGGTAAAAACCCCTTAACTTCTTTTAACGAAACCCTAAAAATTTATACTTTTAATAAATTGCAATGTTTAAATTTGTTTTAATAGCCTACGATTCTCTAATGGTTTCCATTGTATAAAATTCTCTTCGTAACCATGTTTGCACTTGTAACGGATATGGGATATTTATAGAATCTTTAACAAGGTATCTTAGACCTTTAATCCACAATTCGCATTCATTATAAAAAGCTAAAACCAATTTTATTAAAACAATTCATTTACCAACTTTCCTGCTTACCGGCAATACTCAAAGTTCGTAATTTAAACTCAGAACCATAAAACACAACAAAGCACCTCATCGTTTCAGATTTTTTAGCATCTTCTGGTGATTTTTCAAAATCTTTTGAGCATTTTCCTAACCTAATTTCCTTAACTTCTCTCAAGTCAACATATCCATCATACGTTGGTTTTGATATTGCTCCAGTTTTACTCCAAACTATTTGCCTTGTTTCTCTCCTTATTGCTAGCATCTTATGTTCAGGTCTCTTTCGCCAAGAAAACTTTGTGACTAGTGTACCGCGTTCCAATTGACTGATAATTTGCTCCATTTCTGGTATGTAACCAGATCCGGATGATGGAGTAAAAGTACCATTGAAGATGCCAAACATTTTTTTACCTTAAATTGTAATTAAAATGTTTTAATTTATAGGGAAGTTCAAATAAATAAAACTGTATTAGAGCACGTAAATTAGAGCATGTAAAACATTCATTTCAAACAACACTTTTAAAATATTTGGTTTAATTTCTTAGGAGGTAAAAATATTTTGGTATTTTTTATGATATCCCAAACACAATAGAAAACACACAACAAAATTAAAATAAAGTGCAGGACATAAATTAAAAATTACCTTAATTTTAATAAAATAGGCACTATAATATAAAATTTTAAAAACTATTTTGCATTGTCAATAATTATTTATTAGTAACTAATTAGTTAAAACCAGTTAAAACTTATTTATTAAATTTGTCTAAAATACAAGGAAAAATTAAAAACAATAAATACATATGACAGAAGAAGTGAGATTTGACAGATGACATTTCAAAAATTGTCAAAGTTGACAGTTGGCAGTCAAAAAGTTTTACAAAATTAATTCTTGTCGTATTGGAAAGTATTTAATAACTTATGTAATTTAATTTTGTATAATTTATAAATTTACAATGTTTTATTTATCAAATACATAAGTCGTAAGCGTCAAATTAATTATTAAAATATTTGGAATTTTAAAATTTAATTTTTTGAGGTTGGCTAAACATAATTTTGATCTACGTTCCACCAATAAAAATTGTTCAATATCTCAGATCTTGATGTGAAAGTGAATCACATGTGGCAAATAATTTGGCTGATGCAATAATTTTATACTCTTGTTTATCAAAATTACTGCATTTTGTGCTGTAAACTTAAGTGCCTAATAATATTTGATTCACAAATATCGTTTAAAAATGACTGAAGAAGATGCTGTAAGTACAAAGTTTACAAAAAATGTGCTATTCTCATAATGCTATTTTATGGGTTATGTTTTACAGCCCTAATTTAACCATATAATTATCATTTCTTCTATAATTAATGTAAAAGTAAAATTAAAACTTCTTAATTAATTTGTAGTCAAACTTTTATTAGTAATTCTTATAACCTCGACTATTTTTCTTATTTAATCCATCCTTGTTTCAAGACGTTAAATTTACTATTTTAAATTTCGCTAGCTGTTTGATCCAACTTTGAAGAAGAAAAAGAAGAAGAAGAAGACCACTTTTGATATAGACGCTGCTTTAGCAGAAGGATCCGGTGATGGTAACGATACTGCACTTTCAAATAATATGGCTGATGGCGATAATAGGGATGATGACATGGACGATAATAATCTCGACATAGATCTAGATTTTAGTAAAAAGAAAAAGAAAAAAAAGAAGCCGTTTAATATGGAAGAACTTGACGGTGCATTACCAGATACAAAAGAAAGAGATGACACATTAATGGATAATGGTGAACTTCAAGAAGATATGGCAAATGATGATGCTCTCGATGTAGAATTAGATTTTAGTAAAGCAAAGAAGAAAAAGAAAACTAAAAAGAAGGATTTAGATGAACTTATTGCAGAAGCGGACGATAAACAAGAAGATAAGGAAAATGGTAAGTTATATATTTATAATAATAAAACAATCATATTGTTTTGTGATATAAACAAATCAAAGTGATTATAACTTTTCTTAAACATGCTGCGATTCAGTGGAAAATATACCAGAAGCTGGTAAGAATTAAAACTTCATATAAAACTTTTTTGTGTAAATCTGTACGAATTGACTAATTAGATGTGTTTTTTTTTAGTTGAAGATACTTCTGTATCATGGATGGGCTCAGATAGAGATTACACTTACGACGAGTTATTAAATCGCGTATTTGAAATAATGAGAGATAAAAATCCTGATATAGTAGCCGGTAAAAAACAAAAGTTTGTTATGCGACCTCCTCAAGTTGTTAGAATTGGAACTAAGAAGACTTCGTTCGCAAACTTTACCGAAATTTGCAAAACTCTTCATCGTCAACCAAAACATTTGTTAGACTTTTTACTTGCTGAATTGGGTACTAGTGGTTCAGTCGATGGTAATAATCAACTTATTATTAAAGGACGTTTTCAACAAAAACAAATAGAAAATGTATTAAGAAGATATATTAAGGAATATGTAACTTGTCATACGTGTCGTTCTCCTGATACAATTTTGCAGAAAGATACAAGATTATTTTTCTTGCAGTGTGAAACTTGTGGTAGTAGATGTTCAGTTGCAAGCATTAAATCTGGTTTCCAGGTAATTATAATTTATCGCGTTTGTAAAGGTGTTTTTATAATTTGTTATTTTGTATTTTAGGCCGTCACATCAAAACGTGCTGCAATTCGTGCAAAAACAGCATAATATATTTGTTTTATCTGTTACCTATTGCAATATTTATTTTCCACAATTATTGTATTACAACAAATATAATAACAAGTTGCCCCTGTGTATTTTACAATGTTTTATTCGTAATAAAATAATATAATCCACTGGTGGTTTTTAAGTATTGTGTTTGTTCGATGTATTTAGCTCAATTTCTTAATAATAAATATTAAAATAATAAAAATTAGAAAATCTGTTAATAAACCAAGTTTGTTTACTTGATGAGCTTTTTAAAATTTGAATAAAACTTTGCACAAGCATAACTGACAGTTTTAATTATGAGTTTTATTAATATGATGAAAAGACTGAAATTACTGTATAATGTATTATTGATGTACCTACTGTAATGCAGGCCATTCACGTTCGCACTTGCTTTAAGGCAGGTATCCAAGTTCGACAGCCAATGCAATAGTCTGTGAATGATAACTGATGACTTGTCATACCTTTGGAGCGGCATGAAACATATCTGCGGGGACTTGAAATTTGCATGACATGCAAATGAACTGATAACAATGCATGCACGTGTGTGGGCGAAAACGCGTCAGTCGTCATTTTTAGGTATATAATAATAATAATAAATGCCTTTATTTTTCAGAGAGTTGAGAAAAATATAAATTAAATTACAAAATTATTACATAATGTCAATGAAAAAATCACAGGGTGTTGGTTCAAATGGCTGCCCATGGACAGCCCTTGTTCTACCACCATATCATTCGAATGGTATAGTGTCACCAAGAGTAATTAAAAATTTAATAAATGGTAAATTCAAAATTAGAAGTGCCTAAAACTTCTATCGCTTTTAACTTTTTCCAATCCAAGAAAAAGTTGTTATAATCGAGAAAAAAAAAATATTAACTTTTTTTATGCATTTCTCGGCGTTTTGAGTCCCCCCGATTTTAAAAATTTTTTGAACTGAAGAGTCAGCAACTCTGTGGAGCAAAAACTACTGAACCGATTTTGATGAAATTTGATTTTAACCACTTTAAAAGTATTTCGTTGGCGTTGGCAAACTAAGCTTTTATAAGAAATCTATACAGGGTGTCCAACAATTAGGTGGTTATTTTGGGCGCTACTGGGCTATAAGATAGTTGTACATCTGAGTCCCAATTGGAAAAAAATATTTCAATTTTTTAATGGCGGCCAATTTTAGGCGCATATTTGGGCCAAATTCATTTCTACTTAGCTAGAAGATAAATAGATATGAGCCCCAATTGAAAAAAAAATAAATAACTTTTTTATTCAAAATTGCGGCCAATAGAATGATTGTTCCATTTTGTGGTACCTATTCCCTTATAACTTGGCCGGTAATTATGATTATAAAAATTTCAAAACGGCATTGTACATCCAAAATATAGGGCTTTCGTCCTAAACAAGTCGATTTTCAAAATTGTTTTAAAATTGCCTACCTTTTAAGGGCCAAAGTAGGTCAAAATTTTGAAATAGATTTTCTCAAAATTTCCTCTGCCATATTTTTTCTTTTTTGGATATGTTACAGAAAAAGGAATTCTTTATCGAAATATAAATTTTTATCAAAATCGCTCGAGCCGTTTTGGAGTACTAATTTTTTGAATGTCTAAAATTCAAAAATCTCTAATTTCCGATAGAGAATTTTTTTCTCTATTCAATGATATAAAATTTTTTAACATTATTTTGTTTTAAAAGGAGTTTTTACGCAATCAAATATCTAATAATATTTGGCAGCTGACGTTTCTGACAGTTGTCAAAAAATTTGACAGTTGTCAAAAAATTTGACATTTGTCAAAAAATTTTGACGTTTATTTATTTTTATTCAGTGATTATAAAAATGTTCAGTATTCTTTTGTTTTCTAACTGTTTTGGTCTTAGAATAATCAACTCAATCGGAAAGTCTTGTGTTGACACAACAGATATTTTATACTACTTTCGGTTAACAAAACGCTTCCGGTTATACCGGAAATTACAAAAATATTATTTTTTTTAAATATTTTGAAAACTCATAAAATTATTCCGGTTTAACCAGAAATGAGATACGTAATTGTAAAATTAGCTTTCTGAAGATATAAAATAATGTATATTTTGAGTTTCAATTTATGACAAATTAAACAAAAATAAAATTAGATTTTAGCTAGTTTATACCTAAAAATTCTGCTTACACGCAGAAGTTCTAGGGTCGATTCCGGACGAAAGAAGTTTAAAAAAAAATTTTTTTTTAGACAAGTGTGAATAACGCTACCTATGGTATAATCTGAACAGATTGTCTTACAAGTAGCTCTTATCAGTGCACATTTTATTTGCTTTATTAATGAAATTTCACCAAATTTTAGAATCACCAATTCCTAAGTGTTCACTTCCCCAGTAGTGTAAATAACGGGCCCGCGTTGCAGGAGGGTCTTCAAAAAATTCCTTAGTTTGTACCATAAAGCTAGCCAACCTTTCATTACAACTTCTAGAATCCAGCTTTTTTTTCAAACCAACAGAAGATAAACTTGGCCTATGTTTTAGCGTCTGACGCTAGAAATGCAAGGTTTCTGTTGACTTAGAAAATAAGCTAGCTTCTAGAGGCTGTGGTGTGAGGCTAGTTTAAAGAGGCAGTTAAAAAAATGTCTGTTTTAGTAATTATGTATTTGAGAATTGAAAAAAGAAATAGGTAAATACTTTCCTTCCCTTGTAAAGTTACACAGATGTTTTGACAATAAGCAAATAAAAGTCGGTCGGTTGTAAAAGTTTTAGAAGTAGTCACAAATGAACCCTAAATTTAGTGGCGTAAATAAAGGGAGGGCTCCAGAATAGAAGGAGTTCCAGAAACATCGTTTAGTATGAAATTTCGTTATAAAATCGAATTGTGGTTAGTCAAAATGATTATTAACGGGAATGGGTTAATAAAGGGGCGCCACTCTGGATTGGGAGAGCCCCAAAACTTTTAGGTACGCCACTGCACTTCCGTCATATAGGTTTTATGTTAAATTGTTTCTTCTTCATATAGTGAGATGTACTACTCCATGAATATACGAAATCAATTAGAATTTACCTATATTTATCTTGTTCAATTATACATTTTTATGTACACAATCACATACAGATATCATTTAAATGATATAAAATGATACAAAATAAGTTAAATCATCTCTTTAAAGGTCGATTTACACTGTCCATTCAGAAGTTGATTCGAACACAATTTGATAGCTTTGTTTATTTATACCATTAATAAACGTCGCCTTTGATACATACAAAAAACAGGTTCAGATACTAGATTAGATCTGTTTTGGATATATGAATCGACTTTCAAAGAGAGATTGCTAGCACAAGCATGTGCTTCTTTGGAAAGTTTTTATCTACTTACAATAATATATTATACTAATCTTAAGTTTTTTAAACTGTATCAGTGGAGTCTGGGAAAGGCATGAGCTTGGCGAATCACCCCAATACACCACTGGAAGTACTACTTGGAGAGCAAAATACGTTTGAACCTCTATACTACGAATACCACCCTATATGCCAATATTATAAACCGGTATAAAATGTATTTATCTTCTGCTTAGCTGAATATCAAACTACCAATAATAATTTTCTCAATTAAAACCTTAATTATCTAAATTTTACAATACTACAATCATAATAATTGCTCATTAAAATTATGTTCAAATAAAGCTGAGGCATCTGGAGATCTTCCTAACAGATATAATACTTTGAAATAAGAATGTTGGAACCACGCATTAAATTTATTTATCCTAAAAAAATCGAATTATTTACAAAAAGTCTTTATAAAAGTACTAACCACATACCATATTTTTATTTTAAAGTACATAATGTCCTGGTACATCCAGAACTTTTCTTATTCCGTGTCTAGTTGTTAGTCTTTTTGTAGCAGTTTGAGCAAGAAGTTGATATCTATCGATGAGATCTCCATGCTCTTGTGCTGTCGCACGAATAGAATTCAAGTTCCTTAAAACAAACGATTAAAACACAAACGTTATTTTTAAATGAAATATATACCTCAAAACTAATAAAAGTGCATCTGGCATATCTTTGAGAACAGCCATAACTGTATCAAATCTCTTTTTAACATAGTCGGTCATATACTGAAAATCATCTTCACTATACTTTGTCTTTAATTTAAAATTTTGTCTTTTTAATGGCGATTGCGTTAATATTTCAGCAAATATTTCATAATCTAAAACCAGCTATTACTAAAGTTGCTACGTTATACAAGAAAATGCTTACCTTTAACGCCTAATTCGAGGGAATATTTTTGAACATCAGGTATATTTTTCAATACAATCGCTTTCCACATTTTGCTTAATGCCACTCTATTGTTTTCAGAAAGAGTTTCATATAAACCGTGATCGAGTAAAACTATTTGAGTTGTACCATTTTTTTTCCTAATTAAAACTAAAATTATATGATTTATAATTATTTTATTATTTGGATTCTTATTATTTTACCATTGCCCGGATGAGGATCAGCGTGTACAAATCCAGTTTGAAAAATTTGTTCCCCAAACGTTAAAAACAACTTAGTATCTATATCGGCTAATGAAAATTTATTCTCTTTTAATTGTTTAACGTTATCAATTGTATATCCATCTATAAATTCTGTAACAAGAACTCTCTGTAAAAAGTAGCAATTTAAAACGATATAGCTAGTAAAAAAATGTTGTAAAAAAATATACTTACTTTGGTACTTAAATCCCATCTTATTTTAGGTACATAAACAAATTCTAAGTGTTTTAAATTTTCAGCACATCGTTCTCCATTTCTAGCTTCGTTTAAAAAATCTAGTTCTTGTTTGAGAGTAGTTTTAACAGCTTTAAAAACCCAAGAAAAATTAAAGTCTTTATGAATCGTTCCAATAATATTCAACAGTAGGTCTATGGTAGCAATGTCGCTTATAAATCTTTTACGTAGGTCAATATATTGAACTTTTACGGCAACATCTTCTCCATCCATGGTAGTTGCTTTAAAAACTTGCGCTATACTTGCAGCTGCAATTGCTTCTTCGTTAAAAGTTTTGTACATTTGTTGCGGCGTCTTTCCAAAATCTTCCATAAATAGTTGCGCTACTTCCTTCGGATCGCGTTTTAAACACTTATTTTGTAATTTTGTTAATGTTTTAGTGTATTCAAGGGGTAGTATATGGTTCATACTCGATAATCCTTGTCCCATTTTTATATAAGTACCGCCATTTCTTAAACAACCTTCTAATATTCGATTCGCAGATCTCTGATGTATTCTGCTCATCATCAGTTTATAATTTGGAGAAGACTCGTTTAATCCTAAAGTCGAAAATGAATAATCAAGCGATATTGTAGCACCTATTCTGCAAGAACTAGAGAGGCATTGAAATTAATATTTTTTGGAAGAGTCGTTGTATTACCGTAAAAATGTGATTGTTGAACTTAAGTAAGCAATGTCTGTTGCGTCGATATCGTCCGATTTAGAAACTGCATAAACTACTGCTCCAAACGCTCCAAATTTTAAAGCAGTTTTGACTTTCGTCAAGCTGGTTTGAGGATTGTAAAAATTTTTGAGACTAAACAGTTTGCGATATACGGAAGCCATTTTCTTCAGAGTTCAAACTAAAAAATAAGCTCATTAGATTAACATTGAAATAATTAGAGGAAGAAATTAAAAGTAAATTAATGATCACGAAGCTTTAATTAAAGTAATTTATAAATTAAAATACACCTTTATTATGGAATTTAATTATTCGATTTATTATAAGTTGTTAAGGTGAAAAAGTTCAAGTTTCTCAAGAAGTGAAGATGTGTAACTTTCTCAAAATTTTAGTTACCTAATATTATTATTACAGAAATTGATTATTATGCGTGGAGTAAATAATTTCTTAATTGGATTGTTCAATTAATTTGCGTATCTCAAGAGGGCAAATGTACCATCCAATTATCTACAACTACATATTGAAAATAATTTTTTTGAACAATTCTGATAAAATTTAAAAATTCATAAAAACAAAAGTTGAGTGTTTTGTATTCAAAATAAATTGTAAATTATTACAATTGTAATAAATCCAAGAATAAGTAGAGAACAGAATAAAGTACTTTTCTATTGTCGCTAAATATTATTTGTATCTAGTGCAGGTGTTCAATCGTACTTCAATTTTTACATTGTGGAAACAAATCCAGAAGTGTGGCATCCAGCGTCTATTTTTCCTATAAAACAGTGGTTTGTTTCTCTGTGGTATTTTAACGACTTAATAGCTAATTTGTGTTTAAGATAAAAGTATGGTAAAAACGTAAACCATCAAACTTCAAACCCCAGTGCTCTTCCGCTTCCGCATCATCTTCATTTTTCTTTTTATTTTCGTTTGAATTGTTCTAGAGAATCTTTATTTGAAATATATTCTAAATATTCCAGTTAATAAATTGTTATCGTTTTCAGCGCTTTTCAAGAGTTTGAAATGTTTTTCCCAATTCCGAAAATTCCCTACAGCGCTCCGAGCCCAGATATTTTATGGTTTTACCTTAAATAAATTGACAGTCGGTTGAAAACTGAAACACTGATGCTATTGCGAGCCATTCACGTTCGCACTTGCCTTGAGACAGGCCTGCAGGCCAACAGTGTGCGCGCAAATGTGAAGTGACACTTCACCACACACGATTCAGGTAAATACGAAAGTATCATTTCACATTTGCGCGCACACACTGTTGGCCTGCAGGCCTGCCTCAAGGCAAGTGCTAACGTGAATGGCCCGCATAAAGGCATCTCGAACAAGGTACAAAAAGTTTTGAGAAGCTCTGTATGCACGCCCTACAACTTTTGATATATTGCTCAATTTATTTCAAAATACCAAGGCTATTCCTTTTAGTTTTGCGATTAGAGTAAGCAGCAGGTAAAAGCGGCTTTCAGCTTAACGCGAATTCCGAACCATAAGATGCCCCGCTGTGGGGCGTGGTGTCCAGGTTGGGAAACACTGACCTAGACTAAAGTAAAGTTTTGTATAAGTAATGCCCTTCAAGACCAAGCCCATAGAGTCAAGATATTTTCAAGACCAAGACTATAATAGAGTCAAGACTATTTCAAAATCAAGATTCGGTTATGTCAGAGTCTTGTCTTTTGCATCGTTAATCGGTGAATTTATAGAAGAATAGGTAAATAATACAAATAGAAACATGTGTGTTGATCAAACGAACTTGCTTTGGTATAATACGCCAATACGCGACATTGCGACAAGGGGCAAGCATATACAGTAGAGTCTCGATATAGTGAACACACTGTTTAGTGAACTATCCACTGCAGTGAACATAAAAATAAATACATTGAACTCCATATAGTGAACAAACTAGACCCTAGCTAGAGCGTACTAAATCAGGCCCGGATTGGCCCAGTCGGCTGACCGGTGATCGCCGGTCGGACAAAAATATGTTTAAAAATTCCTAAAGTTGATCTAAGCAAAGCTCGTTGACCTTGAAAATTCCAAAAAATTGCGCCTACTGCCCTATGAGCCTGTGGAAAATCTTTGAAACCCATGTCCATGATAGTATCGCTACTCGCTACGCCACTGTATTTGGGGCCAATCTATTTTGTAGCCAAATGACTTGGATATGGAAGACATTCCCTTGAGTGTTTTAAAATTAGGATTAATTGACAAAGATCCACAATGGGCACAGGCCAAAGAGGCAGATTTGTTAAATTTAATCAGTCCGAATGTAAGAAGGTATAAAACGGTCAAGTACAGTAGAACCCCGTTATAAAGTACCCCTTTATAACGTTTTTCCGGATATAACGGACTAAATCTTTGGTCCCGTTTTAATATTTTGTTTATTTATTGTATTTTTATAACGAACTTCCGGTTATAACGTACCAAATTTTTCGGCCCCTGATGGTACGCTATAACGGGGTTCTACTGTATCTACGTAAGTTTTTAGAATGTTATTGGCAAGCATATGAAAGCAAGGATACTGTTACCTGGAATGAGGATAACCAGCCTAAAAATGAGAAAGATGAAGACCTTCTTGAAATGGATGATGAAGATAATGAGATACTGACTCAAGATCCGGTTGTAACTGATACCTAAGCTAATTTCCACTGGTGAAGTATTAAAATCTTTGAATCTCGATGTGGGCTGAAGAAAATACGAATGAAGTTTCTAATATAATCGTTCTTCAGAACTTACGAGCTAAGCTGGTCCAAAAAAGTAATAAGCAAACAGAACTAACCAATTTTTTATCAAAAATATACATAAACCACAGTTTACTATTTTTATTGTAATAAACACAGTTTAATTTGCTATTGTATTGATTTTTCTTTAAAACTCTGAATAATGACAACTTCGTTGGAGTAGCACTAATTGATTCACTATATCGAGATTACTGTATTTTAATTAGTACCTATACTCGGTCCACCGAACAGATGCAGCTAAACCACTTCCCATAAATTTCTATCAAATGAGGTTGCCGCATATCAATTCTTGTGTGAGTGTTGTAAACCGGATTTTTTAAATTCGACCACAATAGAAAAATTCTATTGCAATATCGCATGCTTTTTTTGGGAGTGGCTTAGCTGCATCTGTTAAGTGAACAGAGATTAGTAGTGCTAGTGGTAGTAAAGAATTAGAGATAGAACCCAGAAGCAGAAACAGTTCAGTTGGTTAATGAGAACTACAAACGTGGCTGTATCAGAAAAAACTGATTTAGCTCAATTAGTTAAAAAAATCTAATAATCCATCTAGTAGGTACTGTATGAGTATGTACCACCAACCACCCCTTTTATTGGCGTTTTTGGTCTTCCAAAAGGTTTTCTAAGAACAAACTGAAAAGTTTCTTTGTCGTTATTTACACTGAATCTCTTATTCAAGAAATGCCCTCCTGGCAATGTAATTGTTATATGTTAGGAATTTTGTCCGTTTCCACTCTACAGTACAGTCAGCCTCAAAATTATTGGCAACTCTGGCTATACATCAGGGTCGTTATTAGCCAACAACGACAAAAGGACAGAAGAGGAGGAACCCCTCAATTTAAATAGGGGGTGTTATGATATGATGGTTTCATCCACAATTCGTGCTAAACGTATAGCTAGGGTGGCCATGAATTGTGAGGCTGACTGTACCAGCAAGGTAAGAAAAAATGGACTTCGTACCTACTCGTACTTATATGAGAAGTTTTTTATGGACCTATCTTGAACCTTGATCACAGTTATAAAACTATAATAAAAAAATATAATATAATATAATAAAAGTTATAATAACTTGTCTAAATTTACATGAGAAAATTATCATTTATCAACATACCCAAATAATATCCGCAAGTTCAATAGTAGAGGTACTTAAAACGGAGTGAAAATCCAAAGTCACTAAAACGGTTTGTTATTAAAAACAATTGTAAAACCAAACAAAAAACATTGTAATTCACCTACTAACATAAAATTTGAAAGTAATTTTTTAAGGGGGGAATTTTTTTAAATAATATACAGCATGCGCACAGCAACAGCAGCTATGGAAAAAGGAAGGGATAACAAGGGATAAACGTCAAAGGACTACTAAAATCGGCAGTCAGCTGGGTTGAATGTTGGGTTGGAGAGGGTTAGTGTGTTTGTTTTTTCGACCCCCCTATCAACTTACAATTAACACAAAAACAAGGTAAATAACAAACATTATTATTCAACTCACTCTAATTATTTAAGTTAAATTATTAATTCGTTTTTGATATCGAAATTATCTCAGTTAAATCAGCTGATTCGTATTTATAATTTTAGGGCGCGTTTTAATTTAAAATTTATTTATTTTTATTCGAATTTTCAATTGAGGCGATCTAAAATTGAGAAAAAATAAAGTAAAGATTCATTAGAATTGTTTAGTGAAATTTTTACAACTGTAACTTCTTTATTTTGTTACGTTTCTTTGTTCTTCGTTCCGAGCAATTCAAAACTAGAGTTCAGATCGATGATGCAATACGAAAAGGTAAACAAAGATGGAACTTCTTTTAAGTTCCGAGCGAGATGGAATATTTGGGAGTAGGGTGAGACAATTGCGCATGAAGTTTTCGTCGCCACCTTCGTTTTTTGATTTTATGATTTTCTTTTATTATTTTATAGTTGTTAAGGCAGACTGCTTGGCAAACTATAATAAATAGTAATAATTAAATGTTTGCTTAAATAGATACAGAAGATTAATATAGTAGGCGTTTAGTTCTTAAAGGGGGTCAAGACCGTGACATTTTTATTGTATTCGAAAAAATAATAATTAATATTCAATTAACTTGAGCAAATTTTTTATTATTGTCCGAGTCAACTACTAATGAGCACTCTCGTGTCATGCTCCAAATATCACATATTTTAGTTGCCCATATTCTACACGGGGTTGGGGCTAACACGGTCCAGCAAATCAAAACAGGTTTTTTCACGATTTTACATTCTATTCGAAATATTTCCTAAACAAACTAATTTAGTCAATATTTGTCCTAAAAGATTTTGATTTTGGCACAACGTAAATAAAGTTGATTGTCAATTCAATTTTCTTAATTCTGATAATGCTTGCTCTCTCCAGTTAAAACAATTCCATAAGCTTGTTGAAACTTGTTGAAAGTTGAAATCAGTTTGGAAGGATTTTAATTATGTTTTTCACACATTTGATTGGATCACAACACAACAAAAGAACAGGTTCGAGCAAATGGATCTTCAAAATAAACAAAAGGATAACTAACATATCATGAAGAACGTCGTTGTAGAACAGAGAAGACAAAGACGACCTACATCTTGAGACTGTAGATAATTACACATACAGTAATGTCCGCTTATAACGAACTTCAAGGGACCAATAAAATCAGATCGTTATATCCAAGGTTCGTTATAAGTGATAAAATAATAAAAACGCAGTTGTAGTAAATTAGTTGCAGTTGTAGTAAAAAAAGTTCGTTATAACCAAGAGTTCGCTACAACCGGGTTCGTTATAGGCGGACATTACTGTATCTGGAAGAAAATATAACCATAAAAGATTTTATTACCGACGAAATAAACCGTACAATCAAGCTGGCTAGGAGTGCCGTTGTTCTAAGAACTTATTTATATCTTCAAAATTGAACACCATAAAAAGTTATTTAAAGTTCATGCGTGTTTAGTGGAGCTTAACACAAATAGAGAAATAAAGCATTAGCAAAGACATAAAGAGCTCAGAAGTCAGATGTAGTGATCCTAACCTTACAACTCAAATGACAATGAACTGCCCTTGTGGATTGAATGAAAGACGGAAGATGGATCAAAAGAGTCTTGAAAGCAAGGAACGACATTCATAGAAGTGTAGGAGTGAAGTGGATGGAAAGAACTTATTGAGGACAGGTAGAAATGGGCGCATTCTGACTATCGAACAGTTGATTTATCATTGGTTCATCATAGGCTACATATTTTTCCCATCCTCGACATAAAATAGACAGAGATAAACAAGAAGCGATCAGTCAGTCTGAATGCGCTCAATGGTATCATCGGTTTCCTTATGATCTCTCATGACAACCATACAGTCTAGCGTAGTAAACATCTTTTCTCAGTGGACGTGACGTGACGCAACATATCTTTTAAAGGTAAAGTTAGCTATGAAATATTTTGGAAGCAAATTTGGACATAGAACGTGTCACTCCTAACGTATACAGCTTTGAATAAAGAAATACCACCTACTGTACCAAGAACAAGCCATTTAGCTAATAATATGGACGAGTAAATGTAGCGATTTCCGATCAATTTCTCCAGTAGAAATGGTTGCTTATACTCCCACTTATAAGGAAAGATCATGACAACCAATGATCATGTAAACTCGACGGAATGAATGAGTCATCCATGAACTTCTAAAATGTCATTACCATCGCATTTTCTCTGATATGTAACGGTTGCTAACCCTCTTTCCTGATGTTTTATGGTCTAAGGTATACCCAAATGGCAAATGGGTTTTTGTGATTGATTGTACAAATTACAATTTGTAGAACCAGGCCTGGGATCTTGTAATTGTTAGTGTATTGCTACGCTACGCTGAACTACGTACTCCCTATCCCTCTCCTACAAACTTTTATAAATTGATACGAGAATGGTAAAGGGTAGGTAGGTTAGCGCTAATATTTGATTTGACTTGATTTGCTTGACTCCGCTTTTGTAAAGATACTTTCAAAAAGATCAAAAACAACCAATTTATTTTCAAATCACCGAGCAGGTATAGTTTACGCGTCTGTATAAGGTTTTTTAACTTCTATAAAGTTAACAGCTTATGTCAATACACAATAGCAGTCGTAAATCATAGGCAAGCATCCGTTGTACTATGACGATTTTAAACCTACCCATTTAAATATTCACCAAAGCAGGTAGGTAGACAAAAATACCATTATCTTTTATTTTTATAATATACCTAAGTATTTGAAATGAAACTTATTATACAATTAATCATTAAACTTTTAATAATTTCCTTTGATTTCCTAAAATTTAACCTGTTACATATACAATTACTAATTAGAAAACATTTAATTATTTATTTATAAATTAGTGCTACATTTTTAAATTAGGTCGATAAATTTCGGAAGGATATAAGAGCCATAACTTATTTTGATGAGACCTGATATAACACTCACGATACGGTGCCCAAAAGGATGGGTTGCTGGATCAGAAAGGCAATTTAAAAATTTAGCACTAATCATAATTAGATTATTAAATGTTTTCTAATTAGTAATTGTATATGTAACAGGTTAAATTTTAGGAAATCAAAGGAAATTATTAAAAGTTTAATGATTAATTGCATAATAAGTTTCATTTCAAATACTTAGGTATATTATAAAAATAAAAGATAATGGTATTTTTGTCTACCTACCTGCTTTGGTGAATATTTAAATGGGTAGGTTTACAATCGTCATAGTACAACGGATGCTTGCCTATGATTTACGACTGCTATTGTGTATTGACATAAGCTGTTAACTTTATAGAAGTCAAAAAACCTTATACAGACGCGCAAACTATACAAAAGCAGGTCCTAGACCTTTATAACAAAGAAGAAGAGCGTATGGGGATGTTTTGGTCAACTCGCACGTTCCATGTCGCTAGGTGCGCTTCCGAAACAACCTCGATCGCAAAAGAGGCACCATCTAGGAAATTTCCGTATTCAATCCATCATTTAATCGAGGCTCGCCCATCTACATTATTCAAATAGCTTTTTTAAATCGCATTTTTTTTCATTTGTACAAAGTTCTAAATGTGATTTATTCTCTAACCTTGACGAGACGGGATGTCGCCTAATTATACCTGGGTAGTTGACGAACTAGTTTAACCATTTTTGACTAATGTTGAAAAAAGTCTAATTACATCAACAATTAAATCGCTCCCTATATAATTCTTTAATTTATACACAACTTTTGTTCTTTGTTATTGGTGTATGGTATAATCATTAGCGCTTTTATTGTTATTGGACTAATAGGTTATCTCTGTATTTTTCAATTTAATATTCATTAAAATACATGGAAATTACTAAATTTAACGATGAATTAATTGTTTATTGTTAATTAAAATCTCGTTAACCTAAATATATTCAATATGTACTAGTTCATAAAACAATACGTAACAAACGTATTGTTGGAGACGAAAAATAATCTAAAATCTTTTCCAATAATCAATAAGACTACTTCTGATAGTATAGAAGTGTCTAGGTTATTGAATTGAAGTTCAAACAAACGACATTTTGATTACGGTGCAATGAACTGGACGAAGAAGAAAAACGTGCAGACCTTTGATTGAGTAAACAATCAATTGTGTATTTTTTCTTTAAAAAATGCAAATTTACAATAGTTCTGCACGGCTTCAAAGGATGGCTCTTTTATGATAACTCGCTCTGTTCTTCGGTCGTGCTGAAAGTCCAAAGCTCCTCGTTATCAGATGTAATACTTTTTGATGTTTTATGCTACTGTAGCGTCCTCGAGATAGTTCGACTCTTTAGTCATTCGAATTCTCCCCTAATTTGGATTTTATTAACTTTTCGATTGTGTATGTTATACTTCTAATTTTTATAGCTTTAACAATCGGATCTGTTTAGTGGTATACTGCAGGGCAGATTTATATTGGCAAGTGGTAGGAATGCGCAGATACCTAAATTGGTATTGATCCCCACCAACAGGTTGGTGAAGCTTGAAGTTCAACCTAAGGTTAGCTATCATTTTGGTTTGACATAATTGAATAAAATAGTGAAATTGACGTTCATTCATCATTTCAACCTACGGTTGAGTCAACCTTCGGTTAACTAGGCTTTATAATACTGGCCCTAAAAAACCCAGTATTTCAAACGAAAGTTGAAATTCAACCGAAAGTTAAACTGTCACTTTAGTTTGACGCAATTGGACATAATAGGAAAATTTGCGTTTATTTTTAATTTCGATTAACTAGGCTGTATAATACTGGGTCTAAAGGGGCGTGGCCAAATCTGCTGGAACTTATCCCTACAGCTCGCCATCAGGGATCTGTGTTGCAGTAATAATATAAATAATACATAATTTGGCTTATTAAGGGTACATCTGAGTTCTTTTCCAATTATTTCCATAACATCTAAAGCAGTGGTGAAAGTGACAATGAAGTACTATCAATTTGGCAGTGTCAAGTAGTCTACCAAAAATTCGTGAACTAACAGATACTAAAATTTTGATAATCAAGATTTTAGGACGAGAGAGAATATAAATTCTTTATAGACTGATCCAGTCTGAAGAACGCAAAGAATACGATGGAAGCTGTTGGGAGAAGGGGTAAAAGCCCTAAATATTTGAAACTTCACTCGCAATATTCTACGGTAAAATGTGCTTTGACAATCAAGAGTAACATCGACATTGTAGTGGGAAGAACCCTCTAAAATGACACTGGAACACATTTTTTTGCCTTGGTAATCTGAAGTGTTTTAAAAATTGGGATTGGTTTGGTTTGAATTGATCTGGACTGATTAAGACGCTACTGCATTACCCATCTTTGGGAGTTTAATCTCGTTTATTGTAAATTCTAAAATAATCCAAGGCCTATTTTGTCTCGATTTAACCAAGGCTTGATCGTCAGCTGAAATATTTCCATAATTATCACAGCTTTAGAGACACTTTTGAACCCACATCTGTCGGTTATTTTGGAATATCAACACTAATATCACAACCAAATTAAGAAGTTGCCAATAAGTTGATAAGGGAAAATTTTATATAACATTGACGAAATTTGGCAATTAGTTCGGGTAGGCAAAGTGCCATATTTGATTTTGGTTTTTAACTCCTACAGAGATTGGCTCAATGTCGTTTAGAAAACAAGGCAACATTGATGTGTTTTCGACATGTTTCGTTTGACAAATTTCAACAATTATTGTTTCAAAAGAAGCTAAGACACTGTTGACAACATTGTTGTTGCATGTTAACCTTGCTTGTAGCTTCTTTTTGGGCTGTGGCTTTTATATCTGTTTCTTTTGACACAGTTACAAAATATTTTTGCAGTAGACGCTTCTTAAGTTAGCCAATGCACACAACTGAATTGGACATAATTATTAACTGTAGGCTTATTTTAGACATATAAGAATTAAAATTAATGCTATTATTATTTTAACCTAATGTAATAATAACATCAGTTTAAGAATTACAAATAAAGGTCATTAATGTTGCCAAAAAGTTATATTTATAATATAGGTCTCTCCCATCAAGACGTTGTTATACCTATTATTGAAACGAAATTGGCAGTCCATTAATTTTTATTTATTTATTGTTACTTTTTTAAATTTTAGTATAGATTCAAGAATCATCAAGTATGTCAAATGTGTAAATTACACCACGAAAGCATTGTAGAACAAAACTTTTACTTTTGTTAATGAAAGATTATGCAAATCAATTAGGATTGTTCAATACATAAAATACGCATTTAATTTTCGCATAATTAAAACATTAGAAATTACCATATTTATTACATACCAAGTACGTATGTACTTAAATAAATTTTGTAAAGGAACAACTGGACTTTATTACTGATACTTTTGCCAAAATGTAACACAATGTGTCCCTGGGCCTGGGTATTATACATTTTTTACAATAGAAAATAATTGCCTTATGTAACACTAATCGTAATAATGATGACAATTTTCTAACACTATAGGTTTCAGATAATGAAATGAATTATGTATTAAAATTTAATTTTCTAACCTAACATTGTTCATTTTGCATTATTACAAGCTATTCTGAAGTTGATTGTTACACCTCCTATCTAAATAAATAATTAATTTTTTTCCACGATTGATAAATAATTCATTATTCTCTTGATAGGTAATGATATTCATTAATGACAGACACTCATGTATAATGATTTCATTATTCATGGATGTTGTGACCAATAGGAAATTACTATAAAAATCGAAACACGACATTAAACATTGGAAAAATTTGACAGTCAACAACTAACAGTTCATCCTCATGAGTAATAGCCATAACTACACGTTTTTTGTATACTATTATATACTACTTTTATAGAATCGGGATTAAAATGCACTTTTGCTTGGTTGCGTAAAGGCGAATTATATTTTAATCCGTGAATTAGATTTATAATCCTTAGATATGGCAACGTTACACAATAAATAAAAATGTAAAGGTTTGACAAATTGTATTAACAATTCGATACAAAAAGAAGTTAACCTCAAATTTTAATAATCGTTTACAAACTTTGACATTAAAGTGTTTAACGTTGCCATATCAAAGGATTATAAAACTAATTCTCGAATTAAAATATAATTCACCTTTATGCAACCGCGGTTTAATCTAATTTTAATACATAATGTGTATGTGTAATAATACTAAATATTACTTACGAAGTTGCAATAATAGTATATTATCCAACGAGCGGGTAATGAAGCTCATTACTCACAAGAATGAATTTGCGACACGAGCCGTACGGCGAGTGTCGTAATCATTAGAGTGAGTAATGAGCATTACCCGCGAGTAGGATACTATACTTTATCCACGACTGCAAATATTATGAACCAACTATACATAATACGCGAGTATTTTTTGAAAAAAAAAATTTTATTTAAAAAAAAAATTAATTTTTTATGGAAATGTATTCAAAATGTAATGTAGAATTCAAAAATGTAAAAAATTATATGGTGTTGCATTTAAAAATCTAAAGTTTGCCTCATTTCCGGCAAAAGCGGAAGTGGAAGAATTTTTAAAAGTAGTTAAACAAATTGCAATTTATATGACTATAACTCACAGCAAGTTTCATTTTGATACGTTGACAAATAACGGAGCTATAAAAGTTTTCCAATCCCCTGTGTCGCCCGGTAAACCATTGAGTAATGTAATAGTCATTGAGTAATATGTATATTATTCAATGATTTGCAACTAGTGAGTAATGACACACATTACTGGTCAAAAATCATAGAGTAATGAACGTATTATTGGACGGTCGTGGATAAATAAATAAATAAGAACAGGAAGTTAAATAAAAATTTGAATTAAATTTTGTCTGAGAAAACAACCATTACAGTCATTACAGTATTGTGACGTCATATTTTGGTATTTCGCTTAGCAGCGTCATCATTTATGCATTTTTGGCTACTAGATTTTATTATTCCTAATTTATAAATTTCAAATTAGAATTATCAAAATAGCGTTTCTAAACTTTCAAAAAACAAATTTAGTTTACAGAATGACGTCACAACAATTACGATATTATTTCGAATCGCGTGACTTTTAACCCAAAATTACACTGAATTCTTTTTAATTTCAAATTATATAGCAAAAACCATTAATCACAATATTTTTTTCGTTAAAAATAACCGCTGAAAACAACCGCTTACTCGCTGCTTATTCCCTAGTGACATTAAACACTGATTGTAGATGAACGATCGATATAAAAGAATACAAACTTCAGAAGATTTATAATTTAAAATTTTTTAAATTATAATTTAATTAATTTGTAAGTGAATTAACTGAGTAACAAATAAAGTATTATACATTACACGCCAGGTAATTGTTTTTACAGGCTCAAAGACGTGATAGGCTCGGCTGCTGCTCGCCAATCATAATCCTCTTTGCGCCATTAAAAACAGTTTTACCTGGCTTGTAATGTTAAATACTATAGTATTATACCCTGACACTGTAAATTTTTCACTTGTTCTCTTCAAGATGGCGATAGAAAAACTTAAAACGATTTTCCTTCTATTTATGCATTAAACGATTAAGTACAATATTATAGTATTTAGATGGCGCTAGCGCGCTGGGGTCTAGAGCCTAAAAGAGTCCGTT
Organism: Malthinus seriepunctatus; assembly: GCA_963924605.1. NCBI lineage: Eukaryota > Metazoa > Arthropoda > Insecta > Coleoptera > Cantharidae > Malthinus > Malthinus seriepunctatus. The sequence goes on along the minus strand of OZ004600.1, from coordinate 77,594,933 downwards.
GATAGACTATACATTGGCTTTGGAATCTAAGAAGACCCGCAAAACATCCCTTGGGCTACGACAAGCTGATCATCTATGAAGAGGCCCATAACGAAGAGTTTGCAATGGGATCCATTTTAGGACCTCGATGCTACACTTTTCTCATGAAGAATTTGCAGAATAATTTATATGGATGAGTCAAGTAGAAATATAATCAACCAATGATACTTTTTTCTTTCCTATCACCACAAGGCTTTGACTAGTAATTCTATTGTAGTAACGAATTTCCCTTGTAATTTAAATTTGTAATTGTTCTTTTTTATTTTGTGAGGGTTTAGCTCGAGAGTCGATCAAATTGTGTCTTCAAGGTTCGTCGATAGCTTTTCCCTTATTTTTATAAACTAAAATTAAGAAACTAGGCGTACAATGCCAATTAAATTGGACAAAAACTTACCGCATTTATTATTAAGCAATTAAAAAAACAAATATTTGTTTATACAGGGCCAAATACGACACCTGCTTTCTCCAAATTTTGGCAGAAATTTAGAACACAAATAGTATTTGCAGTGCTTTTATTTACTATAGGGACGTTTCCCTTAACATAATAGGTTTTGCAGACCTCGAGTTTATTGATTACTGATTTATTATTACCCAAGCATCGAAAAATTTATAAAAATTTAAGGAAATTGTCGTTCTGTGTTTAGAAAACGCGTCAGCCTGTTCACGTTAGCAACAGTATTTTGTTCACGTAAATGATGCATGCTAACTTAATAAAATTTATTCCTAAAAAGTTAAACGTAATTTATAATATTACCGTGTTCTACGTAAGAATAAAACTAGAAAATAATGTGTGGAACGTTTAGTAATATCGAGATAAGAGCTGATTACGTATTACGAAAGCATTTCCAGCAAAAATGTATTGCGAATTTTCCAACTTTAAAATTTAAGACCCATAGAACATTTATCTACCTTTTAATTAAGACATTAAATTTTGATTTTTTATACGTTCGTTTATTGGCAACATTTAAGTTTGAGTTTAGATTTTTGATAATCAAAACAAAAATAGAAATTAAGTGCAGACCTCTATTCGGAAAAATTTCAGTTAGAAAACTTTCGAACAGCTCTCACATCGTTGAAAAGGAACAAGCAGAAAATGTATGCGCGCATTAAATAACAATTAGATTTGAAAGTAGCGGAATAAGGAAAATAGCAATTAAGTGGTAAGATGGAAGGGAGATAGTGCAAGTTTTCTTCGGCGCCTAAAAGGGAATAATAAACCAATATTTGTATTTTCTAAGATCTTAATTAATTTAAGTGCTTAAAGACCAGAAAGCTTCTCCATTACTAAATTGTGGTAGATAATTTATAGGAGCGTAGCTGGTGGTAATATAAGATCAATATGGTTTCACGCAAGCACTGCTTGCTTTCAGCTTTAGAATTTTCATAAAGAGAAAATAGCAGCCAGATTAGTCACACTATTATCGTCTCATCTTTCGTGTTTTGTATACGCACAAGAGAAAAGCTTTAGATTGTTTTTTTTTCGCATTCACATTATTTCTATTTTAGGAAAGAAAATCCAATTTTCGGAAAGTTCTATTTTCGCTAAAGCCTTCTACATATTTTCTTATAAATTTAATGATTGACGTAAAGCCAACTTTTGTTTTTCATTTACCAAAAGGAGTGTGAGCTAGACGACTTTTTAAGAATTTACAGAAATCGTCTAATGAAATTATTGGTTGAAGTTTTTAACAATTATTGTGAATTCGACATGTGTAGGGTTTTATGTTTACAAATCTTACGCAACATGATATCATTTTGAGAAATCGCAAAAACGATTGCTCTTTGTTATGCAATGCGATCGAACTACTCAGGGCCGGACTGGCTAGAAAATAAACTGGCCTCAAATGCAGTGGCGTAGCGAACTCAACGGGCCTGAGTTCCAACGCTTTTCTAGAGGTCCCCATAGCGCCCTCGGAGGAATTTTTTGAATTTTCAAGGTCAACGAGCTTAGATGAACTTGAGGAATTTTTAAATATATTTTTGTACTGTAAAATTAAGCAAAACAAAAAAGTTATGCATGTGTCCTCATCTAAAGTGAAACACACTGTATGTATATTATGAACTTCTTTCTTCATTTTGATTTATCCATTTGTTTTCATTTGGCCCCAATTTCACTTCGGGCCTGAAACTACTACTTACACCAGTCGGCGCTGAAATGACGCAACCATCACCACCATCACATATTAAGAGGGCGGTTTCTAACTAATGGGCGGGAAAGTTGGTATTTAGACATTCCGCTTGTAACCGTTAGCGACTTTAATACCCGGTTGATATCACTAATAGTCGTAATAGTCACTAATAGTCATTCCTAATAGGGTGGGGTTCAAAGAAGGCAATATTTGTATAGGAAATATGAGCCTAATTAGTCAGAAAAGTTCAACTTAACTTGGTGGAATTTAAAAATATAAAGGAAACTGTTTTTACCCAACATCCTTAGATCAGTTGAACTTTTCTCACTAATTATGCTCTTATTTTCTATACAAATATGGTCATTGCCTTCTTTGAACCTCACCCTATCAGGAATTATTACTATTAATGATATTAGTCGGGTATTAAAGTCGTTAACGGTTACGAGCGGAATGTCGAAGGCGCAGTTTTTCAATGGGAGTTTAAACTAAGTTCCATCTGAACGAAGTTCAATTGTATGCGCAGCAACTTTTCTGTAATGTAAAGGAATTATAGCGCATGAGCTTGAACTTCGTTCAGATAGAACTTAGTTTAAACTATGATTGAAAAACTGGACCTAAATATCAACTTTCCCGCTCATTCGTTAGAAACCGCTCTTTTAATAATTGTAATATGAATTACGAAATTTTCAACATCTGATTTGGCCAGACTGACAAAATCAGATCGACTGGAGGCCCTTTTCAATTCGCATCTTTTGGTTAGTTCCGACTGCTTTCTAATGACAGACATCTTTTAGTTGCTTTGAGGTTTTTTTACTGCCGGCAAAATGACTATTTAAGAATTTCCTTGACGACTAGATAAGGAGATTATCAAACGAGGCACTAGCCGAGTACTAATAAAGGTACAAAATTTCCAAAACCTTATAGCATTGGTTCTCGATCTTTTTGAAGTCGGGGAACATTTAACTCGAACTCTTTTTTGTGCGGACCACCTGCAATAATTCAACATAAGCTTTTAAGCAGGGATAGTCAACCTTTTTGAAATCAAGAGCGAAATAAAAAAGGACATTATTCGCAAAAATAACTCCATTATTGAGGAGAAAAAATGGAATCGTGTCCCATTGGTGGCAGAGAGATGAGATGAGTAAATTAACACGGCCATTTAGAGCCCAAAAATCAAAAGCATGCTCGTATATTTGGGCTCTTCATTCCACCTATTTTAAATTATTGGGCTCCTATAACAAGGATTAATTTTGGGCGTGCTTACTTCACGTCAGCACGGTAATTTGGAGCTCAAAAATCAAAAGTGAGCTCATAATTTTGGGCTATTTTTGGACTCTTCATTCCACCTATTTAATTTTTGGGCTCCTATATTTAACCCTAATAACAATGGTTAATTTTGGTCGTGTCAACTACACGTCAGAACGGCCATCTTGAGCTCAAAAATTCAAAGTGGGCTCATTCATCTTTTTGGGCTCTTCATTCCACCTATTTTTAATTTTTGGGCTCCTATACTCAACCCTAATCACAAGGGTTGTGCCAAAGTTTCCAAAATTTCAGTAATATTGGAACAAATAAATGATAAATCGACTCGCATCGAAAAGATATGACGTGAAAATAATAATAATAATGAGCTTAGGGTTTTTTTGCTAGACCCTCTATAGATCTTTAACAGAGATCCAGAATTTTTCAGGATCATTTTCAATAAAAATGATTTTACTTATTGATCTTTTTTTTGCAAAAATTTTTAATTGTGTATTTGATTTTTTCGTGGAACGCTTGAAATGGCTTCACGGAGCACCAGTGTTCCGCGGACCACGGTTTGAGAACCAAGACCTTATAGGACCAGGTCAACAAAATAAGATCGTCTCTTTTAAATCCGTGTGCTCGCTGATTACTTGGACTTTTTTTTTCCATGGCCGACAAAAACGTAATTGCTTGACCGTGACTATAATCAAAAGATCATGTATATTTTGTGAATTAATCTGATAAAATTACATTTTAGATGTTATTATTCGTGATTAATTTGCGAATATTTTGATTTAAGTAAGAAAAATGAGATTTGAAGAACTTTTAAGTCACTCGTCGCATTTATATTTAAAAAAAATTAGTAACCGAGATGACAAAGGTTATCATAATGCAAATGGATCTGTACTTAAATTAGACAATTTTTATAAAATAATTTTTAGGTCTTTGACCCGCTTCAATCAATTTCCAAGTCGATTCTTTAGGACAACACCCCCACGAGTATATTTTTCCATATTTTAAACATAATTCATTTTTATGTTCTTTTCTTCTAACTATTAGAAACGTAGTTTTGTCCTACCTATTCATAAATGCTCTTTATAGCAAGTGAATATTTACACCTCTCCAATACTTTGGCAGGTTGTGCTGTCAGCGGCTATTAATATTATAGCTGATGGATGATACGAACGTCTTACTTACGCACAATGCATAATTTATGATTTTTTAAGATTTGGAACTTTGATCAATTTTATTTCTGTTTCATCTAGGTCACACATATTTTGTTATCGCGACCTATGCACTTTAAATTTCGTCTGCCAACAATTTCCTGGCTGTATGGTATTATTTAATGTTTTCTCTGGTGCATGCAATTATGTATTTATTCTTGTTAGCGTTCTATTAATTTATAAGCTTCTGTCGTACTTTAATACTAAGCGGTGCTTCCTAGTTACTACCTTGCATACATGTTATAACCTAGCATTAATTGTAATAATAATTGTATTGTACTATTTCACTATTTGCATGTCATAATTTCACACAACTTTATTTAACTTTAAATATTTTACTTTCCGAGGTAATAAACACTTGAGGATTTTTGGGCGCCAAGTTAATTTCTTTAAAGTAAACAAATAGCTACTGATTGCTTCTCTATTTAGTCTAGAACCAAAAATCTCAAGCTACTTATTACAAAATGGGGCTACTTAAAGCACTTGAACGCATTACGCGTATCAAGAAATCGCACATTGCGTTACTAATAGAACGCAATCATCTTTAAGTGCATTATAATGTAAACAAATGCCACCCTCAATAACTTTTGGGTGCACCTTGTAAATTCAATCTTGTAAATTCAGTCTAATTCCGAACGTGACTGTGAACAGTCCAATTTAATTCAACATTTGTAACTTATATTTTATTAATAAATTTACTTCAATACAACAAACTTCTTATTTTACATCAACTTGGTGTTGTGGTGATAAGTATACGAACCCTCGACCAACAAGTCGTCTAAATTCGACGGTCACTTGTTTCCTTAACAAGAAAATTTAGTGGTGTCAGAAGTGCTGATGTTCAAAGACGGGAACAATTAATAAGACTAAAAGTGTACGAGTGAATTGCCATCAAAAGGCGGATCTCAAACCTTCAAGTCTTCACGGAAAAATCAAAGAGTGAATTGCCATCCAGGGCGGATCTCGAATTTTCCGACTTCACCGAACGAGTTAGGAGTGAATTGCCATCAAAGGGCGGATCTCCAATCTCCGGCGAAGAAGTTCCTACGTCAACTTATCTAACGCAAATCCTTTGGATTACTGGCCAGGATCAACAAAGACTTTTGCGGATAAGAAAATTTCAAAACCAACGTCATCCACAACCAAGATGCTCATCTTAATGTAAGTCATATTTTTCTGTGCATATCAAAAGCCTACTCAGTAATTTTTCTCCTTACGATTTTCCCAACTTTCCTAATTTTCCTAAATTTTCGTAATTTACTAATTTTACATAAATACTTCTAAATTTGGTTTTTCCAATTTTTACGTAAACGAAAATTTTACCAACATGTCACTGAACGAATTAGATTCACAAAATTTATTAGACCCAAATAACGATAGTTCAAATTTAGCCTCAAATTCAAATTTTAATCATTTTAAATTAAGCCTTACAGATTTATTCAAATTCATACCCCAATTTAGTGGAGATAGAGACCAACTATCTGCATTTATTTTAGACGTAAATTGTGCTATTAAATCTGCCCAACCAGAGCAGTATGAAATTTTATTGAGATATATTTTGACAAGAATTCAGGGAAAAGCTAAAGCTGCTATTTGCAACAAAAGCTTTACAAATTGGGACGAACTTAGAGAGTACCTTAAATTACTCTACCAAGACAAAAAACATCATGCTCAATTAATATGCGAACTAACAAACATAGAACAAAAACATTCAGAAAATATTACCAATTTTGTGCAAAGAGTAGAAACATTAATAAAAAGGGTAACTGTTTCTATCCAATCAAATACCGCTGATCCTAAATTGTTGAACGGAAGTTTACATTTAATGAACGAAATTGCATTACAAAGATTCATACATTTTTCACACAACAAAATTTCCGATCGTCTACGTACACATACTGTTTCAAATTTAAATGAAGCAGTAACAATTGCTTTGTCTGAGGAAACATCTCTTAAAATGATGAATCTCTCCACAAACGCTAAATCACAAAATAATTATATAAAAAAATCTCCCAATCGTTTTTGTAATTTTTGTAAAACGTCAACGCACGATACTATTAATTGTTATAGAAATAAATCTCAAGTAACGTCTAGAATTCATCAAACACAATTTGTTAATAAAAATTTTAATAAAAATAATTTTACTTCTAATTCTTCTAATTTCTGCAGATACTGCAAAAGTAAAGGTCACGATATTAAAGACTGCAGAAAAAGAGCGTACAACGAAGCTCTTAAAGCACAATCGAATCAAAACTCAAATTCTCAAACTAAACAAATAAATTTTTCAAAAAACGACCAAGATTCCCCCACAACAGTCAGTGTGGAGGAATTGCAACTTTTAAATCTGGCTTAATTAATCATTACGAGGTATTTTCATCAAATTATAACCCAAATATTCTTACCTTAAAACTTAAAACTATCGATAAATTTAACAAAAATAAAGAATTCAAATTTTTATTAGATACTGGTGCATCTGTGTCAATTATTAAAATCGCTGTTCTAAATTCTTCCTCGAACATCAATTATGATGATCAAATTAATTTAAAGGGTATAAATCCCGAAACTTCCAATATTTCTACTTTAGGTTCAATTATTTTGCCAATGCAAATTTATGAAAAAACGTATAATGTTAAATTTTATATCGTAAATAATTCTACTAATATTCCCTTAGATGGAATAATTGGTTACGATTTTTTAAGAAAATATGAAGCTACTATTTTTAAAATGAAAACTTTAAATATTAACGGTGCATATATACCATTGTCCAAAGAAGAACTTATTTCTTTTGTTGTTCCTCCTCACATGGAAATGGTCATTCCAATTAAGGTATTAAATCCAGAAATCAAAGAAGGATTATTACCTGAAGTTATTACTAAACCAGGCGTATATTTATCCAAGGCCTTAGTAAAGGTTAATTCTTATGGTCAATGTTTTGCCACAATTGCTAATACGTCTGATAATTCTTACACGTACACTCTTACTGAGTTACGAATTTTACCTTTTGAAACCCATCAAGTTCCCGTAAATCAATTCGGATCACAATCTATTGAAGACAAAGAATCTTCAAATTCTAATTTTATTAAAAATTTTGAAACCCAACAAGTTCCCGTAAATAAACTCGGAAATTCTAATTCAAATTCTAATTTAAATTCAAATTCTATTTTTCCTAATGATCAAATGTTAAATAAAAATTTCAATTATGAAATGCACCACATTTCCGTACATAAAAGCGGAAATCGAATTTCTAAAAATTTTTCAAAGGAAATTTCCTCTACTAGCCAACTTCAAAATAGGCTAAAAATTTTAAAGGAAAACATTAGAACCTTACACATGAATAAGGAAGAAAGCGATTCTATTTTAAAATTATGTTATAAATTTCAAGACATTTTCTATTTACCTAAAGACACACTTTCAGTCACCAACGTAATTACTCACCCTATTAACACTAATTCTAGCATTCCTATCGCTGCCAAAACTTATCGGTACCCCGAGGTACACAAACAAGAGGTAAATTCTCAAATTTCTAAAATGCTAGAACAAAAAATTATTCAACCTTCGATTTCTCCATGGTCAGCTCCACTCTGGGTCGTGCCAAAGAAAGCCGACGCCAGCGGTCAAAAGAAATGGCGATTAGTAGTAGATTATCGTAAACTTAATGAAATTACTGTAGGAGATAAATTCCCAATTCCAAACATGGAAGAAATTTTAAATCAATTAGGTAATTCGCAATATTATACCACCTTAGATTTAGCTAGTGGGTTTCATCAAATTCCCATGGATCCAAAAGACGTTTCAAAAACTGCTTTTTCAACTCCAACAGGCCATTATGAATATCTTCGCATGCCTTTTGGTTTGAAAAACGCTCCCTCGACTTTCCAACGCTTAATGAACAATGTACTAACTGGTTTGCAAGGTACAAAATGTTTTGTATACTTAGATGACATTGTCATTTACGCGAATTCACTAGATAATCATAATGCAAAAATAACTGAAATATTCGAACGATTGCGAATTAATAACTTAAAATTGCAGCCCGATAAATGCGAATTTTTAAAGAAGGAAGTAGCATTTTTAGGTCATGTAATTTCAAGGGATGGTGTTAGACCAAATCCCGACAAAATTAAAATCATTAAAGATTTTCCAATCCCTACAAACCAAACACAAATTAAATCTTTTCTCGGATTAGCCGGTTATTACCGAAAATTTATTAAAGATTTTTCACTCATTACTAAGCCATTGACCTTATTGTTACATAAAAACAAACCATTTGAGTGGAGATCAGAACAACAATCTTCATTTGATGACCTAAAGGAAATTTTAACAAACGACTTATTATTACATTATCCAGATTTTTCGAAGGAATTTATTTTAACGACTGATGCTAGTAACATATCGTTAGGCGCGGTCCTTTCGCAAGGTGAAATCAACAAAGATTTACCAATTTCATATGCCTCTAGAGCATTAAACAAATGCGAACAAAATTATAATACCACAGAAAAGGAACTTTTAGCAATAATTTGGTCCATTAAACATTTCCGACCTTTTCTGTATGGTACTAAATTCAAAATAGTAACGGATCACAGACCTCTGGTCTGGTTAAAAAGTTGTAAAGATCCTTCTTCAAAGTTAGTTAGATGGAGACTTAGTTTAGAAGAATACGATTACGAAATTATTTACAAGCCCGGAAAAATTAATTCTAATGCGGACGCCTTGTCACGCATAGACCATTCTCAAATCGATAAAAATTGTACAAACGTTCCAATAAACGTTATTTCAAAAGCTTCAAAATTTCAAGATTTCTTAAAAGCCAGAAACACCGATTCAATTATTTTAAAACAAGTCCCAGAGACGAATTTTTCAATTTTAAAATCTAAAGAACTTAGATTATTGTTTCAATCTTTAGATAATGACGAAAGTACTTTTACGTCTCAAATTTTATTTTCCGAAAATCTTACTACCAATACTAACGCTGAATTATACGAATGTGAAAGAGTTAATGAAAAATATTTAATTTCATATCATAAAATTAACCATTTCGAATCTTCGACTTATGAAAATTTATATCACTCGTTATACAATGTTAAACTATATTGTAAACAAAACAAAATAATCAATTTAGACATATCTTACCCCAAAGATAAATTTTCAACCTTAAAACAATCCTATTTTAATGAACTTATTAATTACTTATTACCAAATGTTAAGGTAACATTATTTTTAAACAAAGTAACAGAAGTTACTCCAGACCAAATTTCCAAAATTTTAAAGGAAAATCACGATTCCCCTGTAGCAGGACACCCTGGATTTCACAGGACGTTATCGCGAATAAAATCTGAATATCATTGGCCGAACATGTGCAATGATATAAAAACATACGTTTTAAAATGCGAATCTTGCCAAAAGTCAAAAATTAATCGCAAACCAACAAAATTGCCAATGGAAATAACAACCACAAGCGAAAAACCTTTTGAGAGAATCTCTTTGGACATTGTAGGTCCTTTAACTTTAACCGAAAACGGTAACAAATTTATTTTAACAATTCAGGACGACTTAACCAAATTTTTATACGCTGCACCCTTATCGGAACACAAAGCGGAGACAATATCGGCAGAATTTATAAAATTTATTTCCTTATATGGAACTCCCAGATCTATTTTGACCGATCAAGGTAGCGAATTTATGTCCGAAACATTTAAAAATTTAATGAAACTTTTAAAGATTGACAAATTAAACAGTTCAAGTTATAGACCGGAAACAAACGGAAGCTTAGAACGAAGTCATGCAGTCATAAAAGAATACTTACGACATTACATTCACGACAACCAAACTCGTTGGGACGAATACTTACCTACCGCAATTTTAGCTTATAATTCTAACACGCATTCAGCTACCAAATTTGCTCCCTACGAATTATTATTTGGACATAAAATGTCATTGCCTCAAACTTTACAAAAACAAAAAGAATTCAAATATACTTATGATGACTATTTAGATAATTTAAAACTTAATTTACAAAATTCTCATGCTTTAGCTAGAACTAGATTGATACAGGCAAAACAAAATTCAAAAATTTATTACGATACAAAACTTAATGTCCCCGAATTTAATATAGGAGACGAAGTGCTACTCAAAAACGAGCAAGCAAAATTAAATACTTCTAAAAAGTTAAATCAATCTTATACCGGACCTTATAAAATTGAAAATCTAACAAAAACTAACGCAACACTTAAACTAAATAATCGTAAATTAGTTAAAGTACATATAAATAGATTAAAACCTTTTCAGGCTAACGTTGCTACCAATCTTTTGCTGTTACCAAATCCAACCAATCACTGATGGTTCAGGACTTTATTTTAAGAAAATGGGAATCGCCCAAACAACTGATTCCAATTGGAACTTTGTCACATTTATAAACGTTACCGCCGTAGAAAACGAAATAAAAAACTTTTTGACGCTAAAACAAACGCTCAATCAAATATGTCTCATTCCACATATTCATATGCAGACACATTTCTGCGAATTTTCCATGAGACAATACGATTATAAACTTCCCCAAATTCAAAAACGATTTCATGAAATTTCGGAACTATTAAATCACCAACCTTCTTTAATCGACTTGGACAAAATTCAAAACTCTAAGTATAAACGATCTCTAGATTTCCTTGGAACAGTCTGGAAATTTATCGCTGGTTCACCCGACGCTAATGACGCCGAGTATTTTAATAAAGCCATTTTGGAAAATCAAAATGATCAAATGAAACTTGAAACTCTTATTAAAGAACAAGTACAAATTGTTAGTAACACAATTTCAAACTTTAATTCAACTTTACATCATTTGAAAAATTATACTTTAAAACTTAATAATAATATCAAAAAATTAAACGAATTAGCTTTACAAACCTCTGATACACAGATGGAATTGCAAAAAGCAACTTTAGTTCATGACACTGTATCTCAATTAAGTTTCATCACTGAAACACTCGATAATCAATTAGAAATAATAATTAATAGCATTCTTTTCGCTAAACAAAATGTATTATCTCCTTCAATTTTAAGTCCCTCTCAATTAGTCGTAGAATTACGTAAAATTCAAAATTATTTGCCTAAAGGACGAAAATTCCCAACTCCTTTAGAGTTGCAATTTGGACACAATTTATTGGAAATTTCAAAATTAAACGTTTACTATCATAAGAACATACTCGTATTTATCATTGAAATACCTTTAACTGATTTATACACATATAATTTATTTAAAATTTACTCATTGCCTATTCCTAATTCCAACAAAAATGAATTTGCTATGATAAAACCTTATTATCCTTTCCTACTTATTACTGAGGACAGGCGCCGACACATCAATCTAAGAAATATTAATGAGTGCCGAAAAATAAAGAGCTCAGAATATGTATGCTCAAATCAGCAAACTCAGTACCAAAGTGACACAGAATCATGTGAAGTCAAACTTTTCAAGAAAACGAATTATCAAATACCAGGCAACTGCGAAATTACACATCTAACAGGACAGGTTTTAGCGTGGACTTTAACCAATGATAACGAATGGATAATTACTACATCAAATGAAAAAAATATTGATATTGTTTGTCCCAATTTCCAAGAAAATAAAAGAGTTTATCAAACATTTTTGTTAAAACTAGACAATCAATGTCAAGCTTTCATAGGTTCCTTACAACTAATTGCCTTAACAGAAGGTAATTCCAACATAACATATTTCATTCCGGAAACACCAATTTTTAACGATTGTTGCGAAAAAGAACAACCGAACGTACAAACGATTCATTTTAATCAATTAGAACCTCTACCGATCAATTTGGACGATTTAGATCATGCTAAACTAAAACTCAAACATTTAGACGAAAATTTAGATTCCTTAATATTCCATCGCCACCTACAAAGAAATTATGGATGGTACACCTTTTCGACAATTTTTATTATTTTTATAATTTCACTTTGCATTTGTCAATATTGTTGCAAATGCAACATTTTAACATTTATTTGGAACCAATTAAAGAGGAGAAGCTGCAATAAAGATTGTTTGCATTCTTTGACGATTTATAATCAAGTCGGATCTCGTCACCAGGGCAGAACCGACATCCGAATGTCTTCCATTCAGGATAGTCTAAATGAAAATTCGGATGAAGAACCCGATAATAATTATCAATCAAATCCAGTTAGATCCAGTCAACTAAATTTGTCAAGACCAAAAGTCAGAGGCTGGAAAACTGAAAGTGCATAAAATAAAAATTTCCAAGTTCTACGTGTTTAAAATTAAAATCAAAATTTCCAAGTTCGACGTCTAAAATTAAAATAAAAATTTACAAGTTCTACATGTTTAAAAATTAAGATAAAAATTTACAAGTTCTACGTTTTAATAAAATTTTAGTGTTTAAAAAGAAACTCCACAAGTTCTACATTTTAAAGAAAACAATTTTAGTGTTTAAAAAAGAAACTTTACAAGTTCTACGTTTTTAAAATTAAGTTAGTGCTTAAGAAATTTTACAAGTTCTACGTTTTAAGAAAATTTTAGTGTTTAAAGAAACTTTACAGGTTCTATTTTTTTTAAAGAACAATTTTAGTGTTTAGAAACTACAAGTTCTATGTGTTAAGAAAAACTTTTAAGAACCTATATTCTGTAATTTTTTATCCTTAAAATCTTTGTATTCATTCAAATTTAACTTTGTTTATTTTAGGTTAAGAATAAACTAATCTTTTCATTAATTATTATTAATAACAAATTATTGGTCATAAAGGTATTGTTATTTATGACTTATTTTACTAATTAAGTAAATCATTATTTTACTTATTTTAATCAATTTATTATTAATTTTTCATATAGGTATTATTGTACTCATAATTATTAATTTTTTTTTGTATTGAGTCACACATCCAATGATAATTGGATCTTTTTCGCTGGGAGGTGTTATAACCTAGCATTAATTGTAATAATAATTGTATTGTACTATTTCACTATTTGCATGTCATAATTTCACACAACTTTATTTAACTTTAAATATTTTACTTTCCGAGGTAATAAACACTTGAGGATTTTTGGGCGCCAAGTTAATTTCTTTAAAGTAAACAAATAGCTACTGATTGCTTCTCTATTTAGTCTAGAACCAAAAATCTCAAGCTACTTATTACAAAATGGGGCTACTTAAAGCACTTGAACGCATTACGCGTATCAAGAAATCGCACATTGCGTTACTAATAGAACGCAATCATCTTTAAGTGCATTATAATGTAAACAAATGCCACCCTCAATAACTTTTGGGTGCACCTTGTAAATTCAATCTTGTAAATTCAGTCTAATTCCGAACGTGACTGTGAACAGTCCAATTTAATTCAACATTTGTAACTTATATTTTATTAATAAATTTACTTCAATACAACAAACTTCTTATTTTACATCAACTTGGTGTTGTGGTGATAAGTATACGAACCCTCGACCAACAAGTCGTCTAAATTCGACGGTCACTTGTTTCCTTAACATACATTATATTCTTCGATTAATAGTTATTCGAGTAATACAATTTTCATGGTACGATAATCAACAACCACATTCATCACCTCATATTATTTTGCAATAGAACCTACGTCTTTATCGTAAATCGCATCAAATTAATTAATCTCCCTTACACGTGTATATATTTTTTCCACTTTTTCGATTACTTTATTTGAGTGGTTTTGGTCGAGTGTGTTTACCTTTAATGTCATCATGTCGTATAAAATAAAATAGGTTCGTTATAATTATCTAGTAGTATGAGCACTCGTGTGGTTAGTTTATCCTACTACAAACTACAGCTTCAGACAGCGTGACTCCAAATAGTAATAATAATAATAATTGCAATTGACTTTGTTATCATCAAGCCTTTGTGACGTGTTTAAACTTATTTGCACACAACTAAAAAATTTGCGCAATTATTCACAAAGCAACGACAACTTGATTCGCAAAAGTTTTATTTTAACCAATAAAATTAAAGTAAATAGTCGCAATAAGCCATGAAATAAGCGCATAAGAGTTATAGTTACACGTGCCAGTGTTTTTCAAAACGTAGAAAAGTTATCGCAGTTTTCTCAATTGTGGCGTCCGGGAAACGCAATAATTTTCCAAAGCAACAATAATTTTAATAAATATTATAAAAGTGCGTTAAAAAAGACTGTTAGAAATAAACAATACGGTTCGTTGTCTCAAGATAATTTTTTGTTTACCGTTTCGATAAATAAAGGTTGTGAGCCATTGTTTAATAAAGGAAAACTTTCTCACTTTTCGAAAATATGTTTATAAAAAGTAAGTTTAATCAAACAATAATTAAATATGTATTTTTAAATCAAATCGAATTTCTTCTTAATTTAAAATTTAACGAGCAAAACAAAATGATACACATACGATACATACTTTAGGTGTTGTTTATATTGTTGTTATTTTCTAAAAGTTCAAAATCCCACCTAGTGTAAATGATGCAATTGTCAATGTTTTTTAAATATTTATCTGGCGAAATTGCTAATAGATTTTGTCAAGTGACGACACGAGATATACAGACGGTCCAAAGGCCAATTAGAATCATATATTGGGAGTTTGGGAGACAAAATTATTGTTCAGTAATCAGACCGAATTAAATTATTCATCAAGATAAAATTTAATGTGGTGTGTATTTTGTTTAAAATGGGTTCCACATAACAAGTAAGTAATTTTGGAAAGTTTTGTTACCTATTAGTTATTAATTTATTGTTTACAAATATGGTGTATTTTGAATATCCATTGTTTATAATGTTTTCGAATTTACTACGTTTATTATTTTTCTAAGTAAATATACGCCACACATTTTAGTTTACTTCGTCTCTTTACTTTATTCTTTGCGTCTTCTATTATTGTTGTTTGCAAAAATATTTTGATAGACGTTAATTTAATTTACTCAGTGTAAACTCAAATTGCCGAAACGCTATTCAGTGTATTCGTGAGATTCAGGTAACTTAAAATTTTATATTTTGTTTAAAAATTGTCCCTTTTCCAAATTCAGTTTTTAATTATTGGTCTGCTAACGAATAATTAACTTAAATTTACCCCTAATGTTGTAGCGACGTTATAGAGAGACAAACTCATAATTAGAATAATAGAATACGATCAGTTTAGGTTAGGTTTTACGTCAGGCTAGGATAGGCTAGGTTAGGGCCTAACCCCTAACGTTGTAGCGACGTTATAGAGAGACAAACTCATAATAAAAAAAATCATAAAGTACTATCAGTTTAGGTTAGGTTGGGCTAGGTTTTACGGCAGGCTAGGATAAGCTAGATTAGGGGCTAACCCCTAACGTTATAGAGAGACAAACTCATAATAAAAATAATATACAGGGTGAGTCGGGAGGATCGCACCAAACGCCAGGAGTGTATTTTACACGTAAATATGAGACGAAAAAACCCAAAAGTTGTAGTCCGATTTTTATTGGTATTCGAGTTACAGCGTCTTAAAAGTTGAAATATTTGATAAATTAATTTCATTAACTTAGAAGAAGATACTGTATAACGATGAAACCACATTCACCCATGATGACATTAACAATACCCGCAACTCCCACTTATGGTCCGACGAAAATCCTGACATAAAAGTAGAAACAAATTTTCAGCACCGTTTTTCGGAAACGTGTGATGTGATATCGTCTATAGTTTCGCCTAAGAGGAGATAAATATTTGGAATTCTTACAAAATGATTTACAAGGACTGTTAGACGATGTTCCCTCAAACAGTAAAATACGCATGTAGTATCAGCACAACTGCATGATGGATGCAAGTTATTTTGTGAAAACGCTGTATCTTGAAAACAAATAAAAATCGGACTACAACTTTTGGGTTTTTTCCTCTTATATTTACGTGATAGATACACCCCTGGCGTTTGGTGCGATCCTCCCGACTCACCCTGTATTACGATCAGTATATGTTAGGCTAGGATAGTCTAGGTTAGGGGTTAGGGTCTAACCCTTAACGTTATAGAGAGACAAACGGCGGTAGAGCCTAACCCCTAACTTTGTGGCGACGTTATAGGGAAAAACTAATAATAAAAATCATAGAATACCATCAGTTTAGGTTAGGTTGGCCTAGGTTTTACGGTAGGCTAGGTTAGGTGCTAACCCCTAACGTTATAGCGACGTTACTGAGAGACAAACTCATAATAAAAAGCATAGAATACGATCAGTTTAGGTTAGGTTTTACGTCAGGCTAGGTTAGGGGTTAACGTTATGGCGAAGTTATAGAGACAAATTTGGTCGAAGTTCCTAATAAAAATTATATAATATGATCAGTTTAGGTTAGGTTAGGCTAGTACAGTAACTAAATTTTTTAAATTGAAATTTTTAAATTAGGCTAGGATAGGTTAGGAGTTAGAGCCTAACCCCTAACCCTGTAGCGACGTTATAGAGAGACAAACTTGATCGAAACTCGTTATAAAAATCATATAATACGATCAGTTTAGGTTAGTACAGCAACTAAAAGAGTTTTGAATGAGGAAATGATTATCTCGAATATTTTTACACTTTAACGACCCAAAAATTCTTCCGGCCCCTAACCATCGTTCGTACGACCCCAACCAAATTAAACATAGCCTGACCATTAGCATAAACAACACCAAGCTGTCTGGATTCAATCTTCCATATTTCAATAAAAATTACGATAAATAATTTTCGAGTGCCCGAAGTATCTTGTTATCATCCGCCATAACAGGATGACACGTAATCATCTTCAAGTTCTGTTTTTCTCTTTAGATAAGTTTAAACAATTATTTAATATTTTTTAAATTCGGTAAACAACAATTAAAAAATTTCCATCATCTTTTTAATGGAAACTTCGTCAAAAACGAGAAAATTGTATTTGTTATCGATTTTTAATATTTTAAATCTGTGGTGGGCAAAATTTATACCCCATTTCTTATTAAAGCAAAAAAAATTTTTAATCTGCCATTTTATGCTATGGAAACTATGGAGCAGGAGGCCAGAAGAAACTCATCTCTACAATATTATGATTGCTAATAAATTACGAACGCCCAAGGGCCCGAAACCCATGGTTTGCTCAACACTGATAACGATCGTTTATACAAAAATCTCGCTTCGTTCTTTCGATTTTTTCAATACAAACGTTTATCCCTTTCCAAGTCGCGAACCTTGAGCCCTTATTGCGAGTAACAAACCTTACCTTGGGCAACATCTAACTTTTTTCAAACTCTCTCTCTCTTCATTCCTCCCTATCCTTCCTCACACTGTTACCAAATTTTGGAATTTTGAGACTAGTTGTGAGATGTTTCTATTGCCATTGGCATTTTCTGCTATAACTAAAGCCAGAATACACATTTTACCAAAAGTACTTTTCGCAATATTTGCAACGTATTTGCTTCCTCCATGATAATAAGATTACTGACGTTTTTAATTAATAAATATTATTTGCTAAAAATATAAATAAATCCAAAACCATTGCCAATTTCTAAATTTATATAAAATTTTCCAATGACCCTACAGAATAAAAAAAATCTATCGAACTTTCTGAAAATAACACAGGATAAAATAATCATCGAGGATATTGTTTGTTGTTAATATTTTTCTTATAAAGAAACAGAAGTTGAAGAGCGCATATTATTTTTGCGTTTGTAGGACATCGACGCATCATTTTTTTAAAAAAGTTTCTAAATTGCAGTAGGGGGAGGAAATGATGCCGATTAAATTTTAGAGTGAAAACATTGTGTGCTCGCTGTGCATAAATGGGCATTATTTGATGGGTCACTAACCTCAAAACCGCTAATTTTAGGCGTCTAAAAAGAACGGCAAAATCGTAGCTACTAATCTACTGAAAAGTTGGTTCATTGTACAGATTCTAAAAGTTCAAGTTCATTATTATTATAATTTTCGTTAATCTATTTGCACGCAGTGCGCATTCTGATAATAATAATAACATACATCGTATGTGGCGTCAAAGTAGGTCATGTGGATAGAGAGTACAACAGGATGATGTCGACTTTTTCCGTTTTAAGAAACGAAATTTGTGTTGTACGTTAAATTAATGTTTTTCTCCGAATATTTATTATTTAACCTTTGACACTAGTTTAGATAGAGTGATAGAGACTCGCGGGGCTTTAGACAAATATTGGTATTGATTAAACTGACATAAAGCAACTATTTCGAGCGACACCATACATATAGCAATGATTCGACATCAAAGACTCAAAGACATAATTTTATAAATTATAATCATAGTAATATACAGCTCAATTTAAGTACTAATTACTTTAATGATTATACAGAGTCTCATTATCACCAGTAACATGCGCATGGGGCAATTAAAATATAGATCAACGTTAAACAAATAAAAAAATATGAAATCGATAAGGAAATAGCGTTTATTATTATTATTGTGCTCGTGAAAAAGACGTTGTTTGAATATTTTTAATAATAATCCTTTATTTATATCATTTATAGGGGTCAACTATTAATGATCGCTTAATTGAGAACTACTCAAAACAATAACAATGAATGTAGTGTGGCCAGCACCTACACGTATATTCAAACTAGACATTACCAAAAGTTTTTAACGATCATTGTACGACAGGTTTGAGAAGTCGATGCAAATTCCAGTAGATGGCGACACCAATACAAAAGATAAAACATTTAACAACTTTAAACACATCAGTGTTTCTCAACGTGGGCCTACGCCCCACAGGAGGGCAATTTGATTGTTAAGTTTAAGAGTTTAAGCTAAGTTTAAACCTATCATTTAAGTTTCTTCGATGAACATACGGCATAAGAATTTTTGAAAGGCTTAGGTGAAGCATGGCACAAAAAAGGTTGGAAAGAGTGGTCTACATCAATGATTCTTAACTCCGTGGGCCGCGAAAGCTCTAAAAGTGGTCCCCAAACTTTAAATTTTACTTTAAATTTGTATTAAGTGTGTATATGGGCACACACGATCGAACATGTCTTACAACATGTACAGTCAGCTTCACAATTATTGGCCACCCGGGCTATACGCGAGGGTATTTATTAGGCAACAAAGACAAAAGGACAGAAGGAGAGGTTGTTGATTTTACTACTTGTAGGTAAAATAAAGTTACCCCTCAATTTAAGTAGGGGGTGTTATGATGGTTGCACCCACAATTAGTGCTAAGCTTATAGCCAGGGTAGCCATTAATTGTCAGGCTGACTGTACGTGCGTTGAGATGTGCGACGGACTTCTTTTATGCACGTACATGTTCGAAGCGTTTTTGGGCCAACACACTGACGTTGATGTTGGACGAACATGTACGATCGTGTGTGCCCACCTTATGTAGACTCACATACACAACACTTATGATTTTGTTTCAAAAAAAAGGAAAAGGTCAATTTTCTCTGTTGTTCAAACACTATTTTCTGAGTTGAACAATCACCACCGTAGCAAATCTTGATAAATATACTATCCAGACTTCTCTTGATCGATTGGAATAAACACAAGTAATGCCGAATGTTTTGCTCGATCAAAAGAGGTTATCACTAAAGACGTTGCCAATAAAATCCATGATGTAGTATGATGAATTATTGTAGAGTGAACGTTCGCGAGCTAGCTTGCATTGTAAACTTATCAATTGAATCCGTCAAAACAGTGCGTAGAGAAGCTGGTGGAAGATCACCAAAGAAGGCAAAAGTCATTGCATCGGCTGGAAAGGTTATAAGTTATGACAACTGTTTTCCGTGTTCATAGAGTATTCCTGATGAACTGTCTTGAAGTACAATACGAATTTGCCTTGAACTCAGGTTCAACCGGAGTTTAACTTAAACCGCCGTTGACTCTCAATTGTAAAGTCGGCCCTAAGATATCAAAACTGAAATGAAACTAAAAAACAGAGCCATCAGGACTTGGTTATAAAAGTAATTTTTCAATTTTGAACCAACAGTTGAAATTTAATGTTCTCAAAGTCGATCCATTCAGTAATATAATTGTTGATTTTATTGCGACAGTTAATCAAAAATAACAGCAAATGAAACCGATTAATGGCGATCGAAGTTTCAATTCGTCCAAATAAATTACCATAATAGAAATTTAATAATCAACATGGGGAAATGCAATTACTTAAATTATTAATAGTACGAAATTGCTTCATAAATTACGTTATGAAAATTCAATCGACATATTTTACTAAAAAAATAAAATATTTTTTAAAATGCAAAAAAAGTACTCTTTTCCGGTTGTTTAAATTTTCCAATGCGAGTTGTGGAAAATTCGTCTTGCTAATCAAGTTTAAAAGCTGCAATTTCTGTTAGATGAAGTTTTAGATCAATATTTTAAATGAAAATAAATGCAGCACTTTGCACATCGGAATTGTAAATTCGTCTAGTCGCGGGTTCGGTCCCGAAGGTCACTTTTAAAAGTATCGAATTTTAACTTGCATTACATGTACAAGTACAAATATTTGCGTCTGAAAAAAATAAAAACAAACCATTACGATGACTCTATTATTTTAAATTTTTCTCATTTTAACATTATCAGACGGAAACTGCGATAGTGTTCTGAAGAAATTAAAAAACTTATAAATTGCGCATTTACCATTTTTATGGCAATCTGTTTTAGAACGTTGCAAAAGGCTCAAACTACAAACTCGGCGATAAGAATTTCAATAAATAAAATTTGTGTTTTATAATTAATTTAAAAGTTCTACCTGTTGGAGCAATTAGTAAAATCAATGTTATAATTGACAAGAGATGATAGGCAAAGTTACGTCTATCAGGTTTATATTAGATTAACTTATAAATAAATTTCTAAATAATCAATCGAGTAATTAAATTCTCAAGAGCTTGGCAAACATATTAAACATAGTGCGATTAAACGAGAATTAATTAAAACATTTTTTATGTGATCCTTCTACAGCTTCGTATAAGAAGCTGTAGGCCAATAAAGGCATTTTAGGAGTCATGGAAACATAGAAACCTGAAGGAAAGCTCTAACACTACGTAATAATCTCGCACCCGTGTAACCAGGCACGTAACTAGCTTCCTAAAATCAGGTGGGCACTTGGTATAGCCACAAATTTTTTTAGGTGGGCCAAATACATAATATGTAGCTCATAAAACTTTTTAAAGATGAAATATTTTGTGTGGAATTGAGATTACACTGTAAATATCAGAATTTTCGCTTATTATTGTCATTTTATCAGGGTGGACCAGCAAAATTATAGGTAGGCCTGGGCCACCCTGGCCCTTTCGTAGTTACGTGCCTGATGCATCTAACGCTCTTATTTTGGCCGCCATCTTGAAATATGGCTTCCAAAGTCAGCGTTTGGTAGTTACTTGCTCTATTCTAGAGCAAATAATGTTATTATGTATAAAAAATATGCGAGATATTTAGAAATGACTAAATTTTGCAGCCATTATTCCAATATGGCGGCTAAGTATGGAATTCAAAACTCCAGAATAGACCATCACATTTGTTTGAGATTACCTTCATTTTTGTCGGTCTATCATTACTACTGCAAAAGTCAGTTTGGTTTTGGCATATTACATCATGTATTTTAAACAGTCATGGCTTAGTTATGATATTAACATTACTTATAGCCTTCTCGATTTATTTTACCTTGAATGCGCACAATAAATAAAAGAGCGCATTTTCAAACCAATTTTGAATGTATTTTTAAAGAATACCTGTAATTTTACACTTGATTAAATGTTTTTTTTTATTTTTTGCAGATAAACAAGGACCAAACAAAAACTTCAAAACAAATACCTAAAGTCGAATTCGCAAAACTTAGTACAATAATTACTCGTACCTAAATCAAGGTATGTAAAAATTAGAATTAGTATATAAGGAGAAATGGAGGAAAATGGCATATTGTGTTTGTAGCTTCCTGTTAAAATAACTATTTTTGTTTCCTTCTGAATTCTTTGCAGAACAGGTTGAAAAAATATGTTCATTCATTAACTATAAAAAATTAAATAATTCGCCGATTTGAATTAAATTAGGAAAAAAAATGGGAAGCACCTTGCATAAACGAGTTTATTAACATTTCCAAGCTAACCATTTATTTGTAAGATTAATTGTTTAATAAAGTTCTCGTTTGTAATCGAAGAAAAAATTAAACAATAATGAGGTAAAAATGGTTATAGTATATATTTATGTTTTATTTTGTTGCAAATGTTACTTATTAATTATAAATATTTAGGTAATTTCACAAGGTAACTGCATGAGTTTTATTTTTAGTAATCTTGTACGTGTTCAATCGACTAGTTTTTAAAATAATAATAATTAAAAACAATAGAAAGAAATAATTAAATTAATGCAACTTCAATAATCCTTGAGGTTACAACATAGAAAGCTTCTGTTATTTTAAGTGCCGACTCTACATCGCCGAATGCCCTTGACCGACGATTCGCCGAATCATCGTGGTCGACTGCACCTATTCACATCAGGGTTAACAGTGGCCGAATTAAGCCGACAGATTAGTTGAACGATCAGGGGCTTTCTTCCTATCCTCGCCATAATTTGAAACATTTGAACGATCCCTTAACTCTTCTATGTCTACTGAATTCCCCCAGTCCTTCGTCCTCGACTTACGAAAGCTTGGCATTTTGGTATTAGTTTTATGACCCGCTGACAATCCACTCGCAAGTAAACGAGATATCATCCACTATCGATTAGGTTTTCGGACATCTTGTACTAAAGAATAAAGAAAGTAGTATCTACTCCGTGACAGCATCTTTTGTATCTGCTATATTATCAACTTGGTAATATTATGGATGCATTCGCTCCCGACTATGGTGATTCCTGATTCGACGACTCAAAGAATGAGTCGGTGATGTTTAGAGCTGACATAATATTTGAAGTCTTTGGTTCCCAATGCATACGTCTATAACTTCAAATTATTCCGAGAGAAACCAGTTTATGGTTTCAGATGGTTCAGTTCCTCATTTCCCATATTACATTCAATAATTTGGAAGATCGATTTGCATGTTCGAAGTGATGTGAACAGGTGAACACGAACACTTTATTCGGGGTAATTCATTCTTTAAGAGCACCCCTTCTTCGTCATAATCACAAATTCAACAAGAAGCAAGGGCTTAATCATTTTTCTAAATTTCGAGCAAACTTGCCTCAACTTAATTCTCTATTATCATTTGGAAAACTTAATAGCTATACATACATACAACTTACTTTATTCTTGGTGTTCTTCATACAAGACTCATTCAAGTGTTTAATTTGAACGTTTGCCATAGATGTTACTAGACTATCAGGGTAGATTTACATACTCTCAGATGAATTAGCTAGAACGGGCTCAAAAGTCCTCCCGATTGGACCCAAACCATTCTGTGGACTATTTAGAACACATGGATGTGCGGAGATCCAAAAATGGGAAACTGAGAACAAAAATTCTCGCTGAAACAATCCACTAGGACAAAGGCAGTCTAACAAATTTATTGAGTACTCGACCACGAATGCTAAAAAGCTTCTTCTATTCTCAAAGAATGAAATCAGACTCATGACGGGTCTATTTACTGGAAATTTCCCAGTGAGGTACCACCTCAAAAAACTAGGACTGGTGGATAGTGACATATGCAGACTCTGTGAATCGCAGATCGAATTCGCCGAACACATTTTCCGCAATTGCGATGCACTGGTTCGGCCTAGACTGAAACACTAGGTTGGGATCATTTGAAGCCTGAAGAAGTGAAAAGCAAACTTCTCAGGGACATTCTATGCTTCGCTGGCAAGATTGAATTTCTGATAACATAAATACGAGTAGGGTTATGAACAAAAGATCAACACTGGTGGCAGTTCTGTAAGGCTTAGAAGCCAATCGAGAATCGACCCCTGAGTACAATACAATACATACTCTCAGAAGCTCGAGGCCTGGTTACAAAGACGAAAAATGATTACCAACCCACCATCTTCCAACGTTAGTACACCGTCTCATGCATCAGACAATTTTGCACATTTTTTCGATATTAAGGGGACATTCAGATATCAGTAGGTCCATTTTAGATAGATTTTAGACGGCTTGTGAATTTCAATATTCTCAATTCTTTTGTCTTTACTAATCTGTTACAGATCCCATTGTTTGTGTCTAGAAATTATTTTTCTTTATAATCTCAATAGTCATGGATTATTTCTGTGAAGAAGTACGTAGTCATCATCACACTTGCGGAAATGTCATAATAAGTTACAAAATGCTTTGTCCACTCGGATGCGAAATTACTAAACAATATAAGAGTCCTTTTTTGACGGTGAGGTCACGTGGTGTTCTTGCAGATTTCAATAGGTATAGCTATTATTTCTTACATAGCTCAAGCTGCAGTTTTATCCAGATGTAATTTTCTAATGAAGATATTTGCACTTCCATGTGTCTTCTCCCCTTTGACCCAAAGAACCTGGGATCAAGGTTGAAGTTGTTCGACCTCCCAATTCCTTCAAGGTATCTGTCCACGTTTGTCCTCCTGTTGTCCAATTGAAAATTACGGTATGAACCCCTTCAATTTTACGAAAATATCCCCTTAAAATATTCTGCAAAATTTTTCAATTATTCTGTTGTGTCGTTACAACACGTTATGAACTGCATCAAGTTATAAGTTCAAAATACATAAAAAATCAAACATTACGATTAAAATACATAAACAACAAACTACAAAAGTGCAAGTGGGACAACCCGTGACCTAATTTTCATCACTTTTAATTCGTAATGAGGTCATACTAACCAGCAACGCGAACTTTGCTTAGATTCCATTCCTACACTAAATTTGATCTTTCAAGTTTATGAATCTTAAATTTTACACTTTAATAATAATTATTAAATTTAAACGAATATTTGGCAACCGTAGATGTTTTTTTAGCAATTTTCGTATACGTCCTCGGCACTCGCACACAACACACACAGGTCATTTGTAAGATTTCGCATGGAAGCCAAAGAAATTTTTCCGTGAATGAAACTCATATATTCAAAATTAATGAAATAATAAACACGTAAAGAATAATTAATTGTGTTTGTATTTTTTTAAGCAGTTCAACGGCCGTTGATTATTGATTAATATGTAGTTTGTGTATGTTATGTATGTAGTTGGTTACTTATATTTTTTTATGAGTTGATACTTGTAAAAAACGGCGAGTTTCCTAAAATTAGATTTATCTAAGTAGGCTTAAAAATTAATTACATAAATAAAAATTTTGTTCAAAACTTTGAAGTGAAGATATTATGCTCATGTTCATATTTAGGCCCATGTCCAATAGGGGAAGGAATTCGATAGCTAAATTCAGGGTAGCAAATTTGGTTTGCAAAAATAAAGTTTTTGTCACTGTTTTTTATGTTGAGAGTTTGAGAGGATCGAGATGTGTGCGAAAATTCAGCACGTATGTGATGTTGTAATGATCAGCAGCTGGCCCCGAACAGCTGAGTGGCCCTGCACCTCTCCT
This sequence comes from Malthinus seriepunctatus, assembly GCA_963924605.1. NCBI lineage: Eukaryota > Metazoa > Arthropoda > Insecta > Coleoptera > Cantharidae > Malthinus > Malthinus seriepunctatus. Next base: position 77,568,880 of record OZ004600.1, on the reverse strand, counting down.
CCGTTCACACAGTGATCAGCTGGTAGAACGCTAACTGTCAGTTGTGTAGTGCGTTCTTTGTGTGTAACAACTAATAGTAAGCATCCAACCACATATCATACCTTACATTTAGAAGTTAGTAGGTGTTAGTTTTTATACTTTGAGTTGACATTGGCCAAATTTGACAAGGACGAATTTTAAAAAATTTCAAGTTTCGCTAAAATAATTAATAACAATAACAACTATTTAAATCCGTAAGTTGAATATAATTAGGACGTACTTCAATTGTGCAACAAATTTCTTCTTTTTATTAATTTTTAATTACTTTAAACGTATAATTAATTATACATAACGGCAATTTTCCCAAAGTCACACCCAAATAAATTTAATAATAAAAATGATATCTTTATGTAAATTTTCTATTTCGTTAATTAAAAATTCAAAAATAAAAATTATGCACTTCCATTAATTTGATTTGTAGGGAACGATTTTGCAAAAATGAACGTACTCTGCAGTTAGTTGGTTATGGGAAAAATTATTTTGAAAAATTAATTTGAATTCACAATTTTTTTTTATTTAAACGAACTATGCTGTTTCTAATTGGTCGAACTAAATATATGTAATTTAGTTTAATTGTAAAATTATTGTGACATACATTTGAATGGTTAACAATTTTTTAATCCTTTTTTTTAAATAAAAGCCAGGCAAATTAAAAAGATACTTAAAATTTTGTTTTTTGTTAATGATGCAAATAAATAGCTTTTAGAGTTTTAACTTGATTTCTTCCAATTACAGTAGAAGCCCGTTATAACGTACGTTTTTCTGGATATAACGGACTAAGGGCCAGTATTATAAACGAAGGTTGACACTCAACCTACGGTTGAAACTCAGCCTAAGGTTAGCTGTCATTTTAGTTTGGCATAATCGGCATAATTGGACAAAATAGTAAAATTGACGTTCATTTATAATTTCAACCTTCGGTTAATTAGGCTTTATAATACTTGCCCTAAATCTATTTTGTCTATTTTGTTTTACCAAATTTTACCAAACGTACCAAATTTTTCGGCCCCTGATGGTACGTCATAACGGGGTTCTACTGTATTATGAAAGTAAATAAAATAAAATTTTTATTCTAAAAGACACCCTTCATCTTAAAATTAGACAAAACGTGTAAAATTTCAAAATTTTGTTTTCGTTCCTTCAAAAAATTAATGTAATCCAGATGTTCCTATACTACTAATAGTAAAGAAGAGAAACTATTAAAAGAACTATGCACGAAACATTAGAGAAAACATGAGTTTGTTACAAATGTTCGAATTTTTTTCTAGTTGATGGCTCGATAAAATGACACGAAAGTATAAAGCCATCAAAACATAGAGTTAAAGAAGGTTGTGGAGATTACTGAAAATGACTATAATCACTATAGCCTATTTTTTTGAATCCTTGACTTTTGATAAGTTTCGACTCAATTAAAACAATAAAAAATTTCATGGCCTGCTCGAAGGAAGCCTTTAAAGTTTTGATAACTCGGAATTAAAACAAAATGAAAACTTACGTTAATGATGTAACCTTTAAGTTTTAATTAAACTTCCTCACTTGCTCTATCGTTACGTATTTTAATATAAAAAGCCGCTTTATTTTAACTTTTTTATGCAAACCCACAGGGTGATTTTTTTCCCTACGGAACATCGGTTATTATAAAAGCTAGAAGCTTTTCGTTTCCTTGTTATTTTATTAATGTTTAACTTCAATTTTGTTTTACTGTGCATAAATCAAATTTATTTTTAACCTTTTAAAAATACTTCATGCATGTCAATTATTGTTTACATCCCTCAAAATTATTGTTTCGAAGGTTAACGATAGAGCATTGGATCAAAAATTTCAAAATATGTAGTTTTAACGTACCTAGTCTTTAAATTTAACATAAAGGCAAATTATTTTTTAATCAGAGAATTAGATTTATAATCCTTGGATATGGCAACGTCATACGATAAATAAATAAACGTCAAAGTTTGACAAATTATATTCGCATTCACAGTACAATACAAAAAGAACTTAACCTCAAATTTTAACATTTATTTACAAATGTCAAAGTTTGACGTTTGGAAATAAATATTAAAATTTGAGGTTAAGTTATTTTTGTTTTCTTGTAACAAAGGATTATAAATCTAACTCTCGGATTAAAATATAATTCGCTTTTATGCAAGCGAGTGTAAGATTCACAAAAAACACAAAACTCACCCTGTAGAGTGAAAATACTTGTACATTATTAATTAGCTGAAGTTTAATATAAATTTTAAAAGGATTAAATAGCAAAAAGACTACCTTTGAAATCCCTTTAGCATGACATTGTAGAACGGCAGATCAAAAGGGGTTGTTAATTTCCCTAATACCTACTGTAAAATTATTAATAGAAAACGATTTTGTTATTACAGCAACAAAAATTTTATAACCTCTGTAATAACTAAGTTTAAAAAAAAATAGCACATTATCGCTATTTAAAAAAAATTATAGATTGTATATAATTATTGGTTATTAAAAGTAATATTTTTTATAATTAATTCGACTAGTTGCAATCTAATAGCAGAAATTTATTAAAGTTGACAATAGATAATTAAGCAAGGTTATATGTAATTAATAAATTAATAATATCTAAATGGATCATTAAAACCAGATCTTGTTTATGTTTTATGGCCAAATTGCTAAATAAAATTATAATAATAATAAATAAATAATTGTTGATTATTTTTATTTTTTGCACTTCAAAACGCTAATTTTTCTTGATCCATAGAGTAAGTTCTATTTTTATGGATTGGACAATATTAAACCAAGTTGCGCAATATTACTCATGTCTTTGTTCAAGTTTTTTCAAATACTAGATATTAAAACGAGTTTTATTAGCAAAACTTGAACGTACCAATAAACGTAATTTTAAGATAAGAAAATTAAAAAAACAACGGATGTGGCCATACGAGGAACTTTTTCCTGTTGTATTTATTTTGAGCACTTTTAAAATTTTCTTTAATATGTTTGGTTTATAAGATATTAAATTAAATTTTAATAAAAAAATTATAAAATTACAATATTTTGACGGACAGGAAAAAGTTCTTCGTATGGCCACATCCGTTGTGTTTTTTAAATTTGGCATAAATTGAATTTCAAAATATGTATATATTATTTTATAAGTTCAGAAAGCTAATTTTCTGAGCTTTTAAAATATTGAAAAATATACAAGGTGTTCCATTTAAATAAAAAAATTTGATCCCATTTTCGGTTAAACCGGAAGTCAAAATATAGAGTATTTGGTATCGTGTAATAGCTAATTTTACGAGCTTTCAAAATATTAAAAAATATACAGGGTGTTCCTAAAAAAGTTGGTATTTTTGTAATTTCCGGTTTAACCGGAAGCGTTGTTAACCGAAAATAGTGTCAAATAATAGATATTCATGAGATTGCTACATTTTCAAGTTTTAATTTCTATTACAAAAGATATTACCTAGATTTTTAGAAGTTTTGACATTCAAAAAATCATTACTCCAAAACGGCTCGAGCGATTTTGATAAAAATATATATTTCGATAGAGACTTACGTTTTCTGTAACATATCCAAAAAAGAAAAAATATGGTAAAGGGAATTTTGAGAAAATTCATTTCAAAATTTTGACCTACTTGGGCCCCTTAAAGGTAGGCAATTTTTAAACAATTTTGACAATTGACTTGTTTAAGACGAAAGCCCTATATTTTGGCTGTACAATGCCGTTTTGAAATTTTTATAATAATAATTACCGACCAAGTTACAAAGAAAAAACCGCAAAATTGGACAATCGTGCTATTGGCCGCCTACTTTTTAAGTAGCTAAAGTAAAATTTAATGAAAATCGCTTCAGTAGTTTTTGCTCTGGGGGGGGAGCGGGATCATACATACTGATATTTTGGTTCAAAAAATCGAAAAATTTTTAATTGCATTTTTGGAATCAGGAAGACTCAGAACGTCGGGAAATGCAAAAAAATTTGTATTATTATTATTTTTTCTCGATTATAACAACTTTTTCTTGGATTGGAAAAAGTTAAAAACAATAATTTTCTCAAAACAAAAACTAATTTTCTCTATTTAATTGCAGAAAATGTTCAATACTTTGGCCAGCTACCTTTTGGGATCATTTAATGAAGAACAAACAAATAGGGTCGAAGATGCAACTGTAAGACTGACTTCTGTAGTAGCAGAGGACGATTGGGTGTTAGTAGATCGCGATGGAAGTCGCGACAGCGAAGGAAACTCCGATAGCGATTCTTGTTCGGAAGAAAACTGGGACGATTATACCAACTTAACCAACAGAGGCCAGTTGTCTCATCGCACTACCCGCAGCAACTCGTTGACTTCGTTACCATGTGCATCGATGGAAGAATCGTGGTTTGTAACACCTCCGCCATGTTTTACTTGTACAGAGCCGGTGCACATGGAGACATCACCTTTAGAAAATCTATTAATCGAACATCCTAGCATGAGCGTTTATCAACATACTCATCCGGCATTAATGGTGCAAAAGTTCAATCCCATACCTGTAGATCCTGTACATATACACGAATTTGTGGTGGAAAATCGCATATTAGCGGAAGAAATTCAAAGGTTAGAGGTGGAAGCTTACAGCGAAAAACCGTTGGTTAATTCTAAAAGAAACAGGGTAGATGTTCTTCGACAACAAGAGCAACAATGGTTTAAAACTACGAAAGCGCAAAAGGTAAATTACAAATAATTACTTTTGATCATTACAAATGAACTAATAATGTCCTTTGAAATTAAACTCAATTTGAAAAGTACTTAAATAATGGAGTAAATTATAGTAGTCGAAATTGAAGGTCGATATAATTAATTAATTTTTTAATTTTTCAGGTGTACATTGAAAAGGCCTCTCGTACGTTGAAGAATAAGTACCTGGAGCGTTCGAATAAGGCTCGTGAAGTAAACAACCGCAATCAGCATCAACAGCGTAGCAAGCGTTCGCGTGGTGCTATGAGCTCTTATGCTAATAATAACCGCAAGTGCTGAACACAAAATGATCTCAACCCAGCACTTAGGACTTCGGAGCATCCATCGTAGTTTATTCAAATTAAATTCTCAAAGATTTATATTACGTACGATTGTACGAACTATGAACTATGTAGTTCGTTTTAAAATTTTCATTATTTTTTTTTTGACTGGGTAACATTTGTAAAAACGCCCTGTCTAGCTAAAAATGTTTTTTTAAAAAAAAACTTGTAAGTAAGTCTTTGAGAACGATACAAATTCGTAGGTAGTTACGCATTTCACAGTTTAGATTGAGCTTGAGCATAGTTATTTAATAAACTACAAAAAAAAATTACAAAAAAATTTAATAAGTAATAAAAAATTAAATAATTTATTCTTTTTAAGCTGTAGTAATGTAATAATACATTTTTCGGAATGCTTAAGTAAATGTAAAAGTAAGTGGTAAATATTGCAGAACAATAACGTTGCTCCATATAAAATACAGGATAGAAAATCAAAGCACATGTGATTTAGAAATTAAATTACCAAAGCACCGAGTTGTGTTCAAACAAATTTAAGAACACGAGTAGTCCTTAAAGTGTTGAGGTGTAAAAAATTGAAAAAAAAAAGTATTTTAATTTTTAAGATTAGTCTTCATTCTTAATTTCTTCACAAATAGATTTTGTAAACTAGATGTGTATATTAAACAAAAAATAATATTTTGACTCGCTTTGGCGTCACAATTTCTGCAAACGTGTTTTTATAAACATCTTCGTAACAAAATCTGCACTGTAAATATTATAGCATAATACATTATATTTTTATTATTTTAAATATGTCTAGTAAAATATAAAAAATAAATTATAATTTTGTTGAGATTTGTAATGTTTAATTTTTTATTGTATAAATGAAACTAACAGTGGGTGTTGTTGCTAAAGTTGCAGTTACCTCATTTTAATAGTATATTGTTTTGGAATAAAACCAAACGAGTTTAATCTTCATATTAAACTTACTTTAACGGCAAATTATTTATGCCTTAATAAAATTATTTATATTTATTATGTAACAATTTTTTTAATTTAGTATTTTATTTTCTAGATGTAAGTTCGTCTATATGTGTATATTCATGCAACTTGCTTTAGTTTTGATTCTATAAAATTCGTTTTTGTCAATTCCGAAATAAAATTTATACATCATTACGAAGCGTTTCTCACATGTATATACACAAAAATGTTTATTTATTGTAATAACTTAAAAAACAAAAGTGATAAGAAGTAAATCTGTCCGACTGACCATACTCGATAAACCTCATAATGTAATCCCAATTAATTTATCGCTATTTAAATTTATGTGGGAAATGGTGATAATGCAAAAAGCAAATCTGTCCGAATGTTGTAAATTTTGTTGCAAATATGTATTTTTTGATATGATCGCTTAATTTTGTTCAGTCAAAAAGTTCTATTATTAATGAATAAGGTGTCAATTGGTTGATTGAGAGTACTTGTTTAGTTGTATGTTAAGAGTTAAATTATAGATTGTGAGTGCTACGACTCGGATAATATTAAGATTTGAATTTGATGATTGTAAAATGTTTTGCTCGATAGAATAGAAAGTAATTTGTATGGATTTGTATGTAATTCTTCATAAAGCTATGAGTGTGCATTATCAATTTGTGGTGCAAATTGTAAATTTAATTAATGTAGATATAATTATTAGATTTTGTGTTACGACAATTTATGTGAGAAAATCGAATAAAAATTTTAAAATAGAAAAAATGTTATAAAAAAGTTTTAATTGATATAATAAAAAGCTGATATTACGTTCGCATTTTTTTTAGAACCACTTATTAATTATATTACACCTATTACATAAGCATATATGAACAGTAACGTAAGTAATGTTTGCACACAATTTAAAATCGTAGATTGAATACCCTGCACCTATTATTTTTTTTTATATTTATTTGTAGGTAGCCTAGGTAGGTACTTCAACTACGGGTGGTTTTTAGCACCTTTACATAAATTTTTATAACCTATTATTTTATCAACGTTCAAAACGTTCTTATGATTTTATGAATGTAAAATCATCTACAGTGACTTCTAAATTTAAACACCTTTTTATGGCTTGAAAAAGCGAAATCAGCTGACACTAAGGCGGATGAAACTAAATAAGCTAACTTTTCAATGTTATTGTTATGTTAATCGAGGGCCATAAATAAATATTATCGTTTATGTTTACCAAATAAATACCAACTTCAGTTTGAACTAGAAGTTGTAAGATAGATATTCTCCAGCTTTGAGTGATATACATAACCTCAATTTTAATTAAATCGGACACTTACTTGGGAAAATGTTGAAATTTAAGCAGCTATTTCCTTCGAAACATTCAGTTATTGCAATGGTTCATGCTCAAGCTCTTCCTGGTAAAGGAACACTATTTAATACTAGTGTTATTAATAAAATACACATAAACGAATTCCATATTTGCGCCACGTGTAAATTGACAAGTAAAACTTGTTGACCTTGCCGTTATACAGGGTGTAGCAAAAAATATAGTTTTTTGGATTTAAGTTTTCAAACATTTTTTTAAAATAAAATTATCTTGCGTAGTTGTACCTAATATACTCGAGTATATAAATTAATTATTAAGACTTCAAAGTTATCGTATCAAAAGATATTGGTGACTATGGGGTAGTTGAGTAGTTTTGGGGAGATGTACTTACAATGCTTAACATAATTACAGTCATTATGATTTAGTACTTAGGTATTAATACTGTTGAAAGATTTGTATGATATACCTACGACCTAAAATCATTTAAGATTATGAGATCTGTGGATTTAAGACACTTCTTTGGTGCATAGTTTAAGATATTCCTTGTATCATGTTTTGTAAGTGCGTTCTGAAGTTCTTCCGGATGGAAAAGTAAAAATAGACAATGTGGAGCTGCTGAATAACAGGTAGGCATACTTACCTTTACCTTTTTAAGGCTGCTTTTTTTAAAATTCGAACTTCAACTGCAAATAGGCCATCCCTTAGATCCGAGTTATGGATTATCTTTATACACAAGAGTACTCCAGGGGGTGCTCCTGGAGGCTTAATTTTTACATAAACAACTTATTGAGTTTTAGAGTATTTAAATATGATTTTTCAAGGTTATAGCGATACTGGAAGGTCTTGGCCTGCAGACTTTTGTAAAAATTCTCAAGAGGGAAGTAGTCCAAGGGCTGGTGTACGGGGTTGATTTTACGGCAAACGCTGCGACCACCGTGGCTGCACCTACATACAAATTTTCATAGTAACTGACACACGGAAAGGCGGAAATTTGTCTATTTTGCAGACCATTTCTATTTTGCATACCACTCATTTTAAGGCCTTCTAGTCTAACAATTATTTCTAAAGTTGGCATGTAGGTGCGGCCAAAACCGTGCGACGTAAAAATCAACCCTCTACTACCGCACCCCTTTCGAGTACTTCCTTCTTAAGATTTTATTAAAAAGTCTGCAGGCCAAAGTCTTCCAGTATCACAATGACCTTGAAAATTCAAATTTAAGTACTGCAAAACAGGAGAAGTTTTTTCTGTAAAAATCAACCCTCTAGCACCACTCCCTGGGGTATTTCCCTCTTATGTTTTTGTTTAGGGGTGGTACTAGAGGGTTTTATTTACACTAAACGGTGGAGAAACTTTGGCCAAATATATGAATTTTCAAAATAATTGCTACACTGGAAGGCCTTGCAGACTTTTTTAAAAATTCACACGTGGGAAGTACTCGAAGCGGTGGTTGTAGAGGGTTAATTTTTATAGAAAAAACTTCTCCCATTTTGCAGTAGTTAAATTTGAATTTTCAAGGTCATTGTGATACTGAAAGGCCTTGGCCTGCACTTTTAAAAAATCTGAGGGACGTACCCGAAGGGGTGGTGCTAGAGGGTTGATTTCAGCGTCAAACGGTGCGGCCACAGTGGCCGCACTTTCAACTTTCAAAATAATTGCTAGCCAGGAAGGCCTTCGTTTGGCCTTGGTCTCAGCATATTAGATTTACCCATATGGGTATCACCAATCACCAAGGGCGACCTCGAAACTCTCTGGTAAGTTCCATTGTCTTCTTTGAGGAGTGTATTTTGAACAATTTAAAATGATATGTTTCACAGTGACTGGCATTTAGCAATCTTCACAGTAAGGAGGTTCGTCCCAGATATTACTATGGTGTAGGTATGTGAGTCAAATTTGTGTGGCCCATTCGCAGTCGAGCTATTACAACAGATTCTTTTTTATTAAACATGTAAATACATATTTTTATGAGGTACCTACAACTGTTGGTTTCACTTCCCACAGATTTTGATTAGTTGGAGACCATTCTTCTTGCCAAGGTCTTTGGGATAGTTTGTTATTTGTTATGGTTTTTGTGGACGTCCATGTAATATTCTTTTATTTCTGTTGCTGTATGTGAAGTGGGTGCCATAGTTGCTGCCATATAAGACCTGTTTTAGCAGTGGCGTAACTAAGAGTTTGGGGGTCTCCCGCAAAATCCAGAGTGGGGCCCCTACCCATTCCCGTTAGTAATCATTTTATTTAACCACAATTCGATTTTATAACGAAATTTCATACTAAACGATGTTTCTGGAACTCTTTCTATCCAGGGACGCTACTGCAACGCAGGCCCGTTATTTACGGGCCCGCAGGGCTATTTGTATTGGTTTAAATTAACAATTTTTAGACCATATTATTAGAAAGAACTTGTATATAGGAAAAATAAATCTTAATGTTCCTGAAATTACGTTTTTAAGCATTTACTGTCTACTCTACAAGCTACACGACTACAGAGAAATTAGCATTGTTTTCTCTAAATTAGGCATATATTTCATATGAAAATATAATTTATGTAATTACAAAATGTAATATAAACATAACTGAAAAGTAATAATATTTATTAACATTTAAATTTTAAATAATTAACAGTTCAAAACAACCAAATTAATAAACTCCAGTTAATACAGACTCTTATGTTTAGTGCATTTTCAAGTCTTCCAGATATCCATATAAGTATATGTATAGCTGTATTCTTATATTACGTTTCTGCATTGGTGTTGAAATTTCAATTTCTGTTCAGGCACCCCCAATTACAAAGGATCGGTTCAGAAAATTATAGACACGGCATGTACAGAAACTGAAATTTATTTAAAAAATAATGTTGTAAGTATAATTATATTAAGCACAAAACTATCTTTGCCCAGAATGGCATTATTGTAGAAAATATGAACGATGTACCATATATTAAATCCAAAAAATTTGGACCAGAAACCACAGCTATAATGACTAAAATTTGTACAGAAATTAGAAAACTTGTTCCTAAAAATATACCATGTGGAATACAGGTACAAATAAATAATTATAACTACAATACAATCCGACTTTAGATTTTAACAGGTGGAAATCGTGAAGCAATTGCTGTTGCAAAAGCAACTTCTTTCAATTTTATACGTAGTGAAGGTTTTGTCTTCAGCCATATTGGAGATGAAGGATTTATTCAAGCCGATGCTGGACTTCTTTTGCGGTATCGCAAATACATAGATGCAGAAGATGTAGCAATATTTACAGACATTAAAAAAAAGCATAGGTAAAATTATTATAAAACTGTAATTTATCTAAACATCAATAATTTGTTTATTTTAGTTCTCACGCAATAACCAGTGATGTATCTTTAGTCGATACTGCACATGCGGTAGAATTTTTTCAATCTAACGGAATAATACTAACTGGTACTGCTACTGGAAATCCAGCAGATGAAGACGAACTTAATGATTTAAAAAGTAATTCTGTTTTGCCTATCATAATCGGTTCTGGTATAACTCAAGACAATATACACCGATATCTTGCAGCAGATGCTTTTATAATAGGCTCATACTTTAAAGTAAATGGATATTGGCAAGAAAGCGTTTGTGATCAGCGTGTTCAAAGTTTTATGAGTTATTTTACAAAATTAGTTCAAAGTAATGATTAATAGTATAACGAATATAAATTTAAGAATAAAATATTTGAATTCCTTTGAAAAACTTAATATTAATTTTCTCCAAAGCCAAACATTCTTTTCACAGAATGTCCTAAATCTGTTAACCTATCTGTTAACATATTACCTATATTAAAATGAAACCCTCTAGGTGGCCTATTCCTTCCAAAAACAAACACTTCACATGCTTTACTGGTTGCTTCTTCCGTTGCATTTTGTACTAATTTGTTGACATTATCATCACAATCAGTTGAAGCTTGTTGAATAGTTTCACCATGATTTTGTGCACGTAGTGGAAATAAGCTATCTCGTGGCTTCGTATTGTCACACTTCTGTTTTTTTGATGGTTGCAAATCATTATTTTCAATTCCTTTTCGCTTCAAGGATAAAAATGAGAAGCAATTTTGCGATTCAAAACTGCTGTCATATGAAACGTTGGGTGTATTTCCTACATTTGCCTAAAAGGTTTGATTACTACACACTTCTGAATCTAAAACCACAAAATGACTCACCTGTTCATAAGACTGTCTTTTTTTTCTAGGTTGTCCTGGACTGACACCTAAATCTTGAAATTCGCTCATTAATTTTTTATGTGCAGGTTTTCGATACGAATTATCTTTTCTTAAAGTTAATCTGTTTTTTATATAAGATTTAATTGATGTATTAAGAGTTTCTACCCATTCCTCAATATACAGGGCGCTGTTGTGATAAAAAACATACGATTCATCGTCACAAGTAATATTAAAAGCTCCTTTATTTAACATTTTGGCAATTTTACATTTATTTAATGGTAAAATTCCAGAGCACTTCAACGAATTAGCTGTATTTGGATTTTCTTTCTTTAATTTACAGTACAGTACAATGTCACTGAGCAGAACCAAATAAGTTTTTTTACTATCGTTGTTTTTTCCCATTTTTAACAAAAGTCCTTCTTTTATAAGTTTCCGACCTGGCTTTATTATGAGTGGGTAGTTATTTTGTAGACTTCGCTGTAGTTCAAGTAACCTTTGTGTATTTTCTTGATCATCGACTAAATTATTTATATGGATTGCAGCTTCTTCAATTTTCAACAAGGAATCTACAAAACAATTAATTCATATAGTTGTATCAATGTATCAGCTAGAAAAGGTTTAGCTCACTTTTAGTTAAAAGTGAGGTATTTCATTAAATTTTCATAAATGATACAGGTACTTATTATGATTACCTTTTAAGAGCAAGTAAGTTGGTTGCTTTGAATGAGTGTTATCAAGTATTTGTTTGAGTAAAAGACGATAACGTGGAACTCTTTGAATCGGAGTTATGAGTAAAGCTGAAAGTTTGGTTTGAACTTCAGGTCTACTTTCCTGTTGTTGTAAAAACTTGGAAAACTTCTGATTAATACTTGAAACTTTCTACAATAGAATTAACATTTAATAAAATAAGTTTATAATAATACTATTAAATACCTGCAACATATCCAACGAGTTTTTATAATTATAAGCATAAACTGAATATAATTTAAAAAATGGAGCTATATTTGAAAAAGCTTTAGCAATATTATCAGGATTTCGTTTCAGTTCCTGTAGAAGTTCTCCGTTGATGTTATAAATTGTTTGAATATCACCAAAAACTGTTTGAAACTCTCTTTGATTTAAAATTTTCATTTTCTCAATAGGTTTCATAAAATAATTTAAAATTAATTCGAGTTGCTTCAAGTAAGATACTTCGCTTAACAAAATTTCTTTAACCGCTTGCATTCTGTGAATCTGACGATCAATTTCTAAGTTAGTATCATTTATTTCATCTAAATCTAAAAGTATTTTCTTTTTTGTTCGTGTAGTTAACATATTTCTTTCATTAATAACTTTTCGAAGTTCTAAACTTAAGCTTGATTGTAACTCGGGAGTTACCGGTTCTAGTTTTACAAAACATGGTTTCGTTTTAGGTTTATCCATGTTGCACTACAACTTTATATAGATTTTATAACGGCTTTTAAAAGTATTTAAACAACACTATAAAAATCTTCACAACCAAACTGAAATTAGTCCGTTAATTTGAATTTTTTTTAGAGGTTAGATTCGTTGCACATCGGAGGATGTGCTGCCATCTATCCACTAAGTATAGAACTTTTGAAATACAGTGGCGCATTTTTTGAATTTATTTTATTACAAAAAATGAAAAGCTATTTTGTATTTTTTTAATATTTTTATTCAATAACGAGATAAAATACAGCATTTCTTAACATAAGCAATTTTTCAATTCTTGTTGGGATGTTCATTTATTTGCACCTATATTTCTCTCCAGAATTGAAAATTTGCTTAAATAAGAAATAAAATAATTCAAAAAAATAGCTTCAACAAAACTTAAAAGAAAACGATTCGTATGTATACATAATAATTAACATTTCATGCAAAAAACTAATTGGATAAATTATTATTTTTTTCACATTTCAATAGTTATATAAGTTTAAGATTGTATTATAATATTATACACAAATATCAATCAATATGGGTCAAATAATTCATTCATTATCACAGTGCTCTCAAATCAGCCAATAATACAATTCTTATTTTATTAAGTATTTCTTGCACTTTTAATAAATATTTAAAAAATTTTTATAACTTTGTCATAATCGAGTGACTAGAAATCAAGATTTTAATTAAGTCTAAAAGACCTAATAATATTTACAACGTATTTTTTAAATCTACTCTATTCGTCCAAGTCTTGATAAAAAATTGTCAGTCATTTTAAATTACAAACTAGGGGCTGTAAAGAATGTAAATTATTATTTGAAGAGTTCACTGGCGTAACACCAAATCTTAAAGAAGTATTCATTCTTCGGTAATAATTTTCCTCTCGAATAAGAATAAATATCTGCATCCATGCTATTATCTCTTAACCATGATGTGGTTGTTTCAGTGCTGTATGATGTTGGTTCACGATCTGTTACTTCTTTGAACTCTTCTGCGTCTGGATCTAAAACAAAAAAATTGTCATAATTGCAAATTTTCTATTTTAGGTGTATATTTACCAGTAGATGCTAAAACCTTGAATGGTTCGTCAGATTCTAAAGGTTCACTTAATCCAATTTCGTTACGCGCAAATATTCTTATTAAATACTCATGGTCTTCTTCAAGATCGCGAATTGTAAACTTTTGAATGGGCGCTGAAACTTTTCCTACTTCCATCCACATTGTTTTCTTTGTATCTCTAATTGCAATATTGTAACCTTGTAAAGGAGCTCCGCCATCGTATTCTGGAATACCCCAAGCTATTACAATAGCATTTGGTCCAATGGTTCTGATTTCTAGTGGAGCGGTTGGTGGTGATGGCACAGCTGTAAAAAATTAACCAATTGGTAACTGTCGTTTAATGGACAAAAAATCGTATACTTACTTGCATGTGATTGCAGATGAACTGGACTAGTTGAAGTTGGTGAACTTAAACCTACTTCATTTTCTGCAAAAACTCTGAAAACATAATCAGTTTTGTCTTTGAGATTTTCGTATGTATATTCTAAAGTGTAAGCGTCTAATGTTGCCACTTTTTCCCATTTTGGCATGTATTCAATTTTCTTTTCTAAAACGTAACCAGAAATTTCGGCACCACCATCATTTTCTGGAACTTGCCATGTGATTGTAGAACTTCTACTTGTCGTTTCCTTAACGCGTAAACTTCGTGGAGGTGATGGGGGAGCTGTAATTATTAACAATTAAAATATGGAAAATGTAAATATAAACGAAGAAGAGAGGGGAAAGGGTCGTCTGGTAACTGGTAGTAAGTAAAAGTAGGTATATACTGCAATTAATACTGCTTATTATTTATTATACTTACTAGGAGTATGCAAAGTAGTTGGTGGGAAAATGCCCAAAAGGCAATACAGCGTTGCATCAGTTTTGGCAAATTCATATTTTATTCCTAAAGCAATAAGCAAAAGCAAGTTTGTTAAATGCATTAGCAAGCAATAGCTTAAACTCGACTTATAATCTCAAGTATATTATACTGAGCTATCAAAATAATTACGTGGTATTGAGAAGACTAATGAATCAAATGACAGGATGTGGATTGTTATCGAAGCTTATTTATTTCATATTTTGATAGCCAAGGACAAAAAAGACGAGAATACTGTATACTGTTGGTAAGAACCGTCTGGTGGTTCTTACCACCACTTGCAGTGTATTAGAAGTTTTGTATATCTAAGCATAAGCATGCCCAACTTACTTATTCGAGCACCAGCTACAATAGTATCATCTGGAGTGAAAGGCTCACTAAGCCCAACTGAATTACGTGCAGTAATTTTGAAGTTATATCCTTGGTCCTTTTCCAAATAATTTACAGCATAGTTGGTTACTGCTCCTTTAGTCGCACCTATTTTCTTATAAACTCTTCTATTGGCTTCTTTCATTTCCACAATATACTCAATTATAGAACTTCCACCATCTGAAAGAGAGGCTTGCCACTTGATGGTAAACGAAGTAGCTGTCATTCCAGAAACTTCCAATGGAGCTCTTGGTGGTGATGGTACGTCTACACGCGAAAAATCGGATTGAGTATTTTAAGAAAGACATAAAAAACTTAAACTTACTTCCAGTAGCTTTAATCAATACAGTTTTGCTTTCACATGGTTCAGATTTACCTATTGGATTTTGAGCATAAATTCTAAACATGTATTCAGCGTTTGTTTGCAAGTTTTGTACACTGTACGATGTAACAGATTTTTCTACGTCCGCTATTTTGGTCCACGACATGCTGGAAATTTCATATTTTTCAAGTTGATATTTGGAGATGCTTAATCCACCATCGTCTAAAGGCGGTTCCCATGTTATTTTAGCAGATTGTTGCTCTATATCTTTGACTTGTAACGATTGAGGAGGTGATGGTTTATCTATAATTAATCGTTTAAATTAATTTATAGTTAAAGCGACGATGTTAACGATTTTCAAGACACTTAAAAAGGAAACAATGGGGTTTTCGATTCATGAAGAAATGGAGAATTCCAGAACAAAATAAATGATTTTATACTATTCAGCTCCATGTCCTATATTAAGAAGACTATTAGGTTCCTTTAAGCGTATTTATGTGAACAATTTTTCCCGAATTCATTTAAAGGCCAACAATTTCAGGAACTTTTCGAAATTTTGATTAATAATGATTTTTTCCAATGATTTATTTCAAGTTTAAATAGTATAAAATAAATAATACGTGCTTCTGATACAACATATGGAGCTGATGGAGTTTTAAAAATCATGCAAGTGGGTGATGCAACGACAGTTCAATTTTCTTCACTAGGATCTTTCAGGTTTCACATACAATGAAAAATAAATAATTCTAAATTACCCATAGTATTTATGATTCCTGTCATTCGTTGATACGCAACCTCATCTATAGAGAAGCAAAAAAGCATTAGAAAGCTGATACATTTTTTATTGCAATTAGTAGATCGCTCCTATAGTAAACCACAGTTAAATATAAGTTCAGTATAGTTTTCTTACCAACAACAAGTAATTTCAGCTCCTTTTCAGCATATCCTGCTGAATTTTCAGCTATTACAGTATAAGTGGCGCTATCATCACGGTCCAAAGTGTATATGACGATTGTGGTGGAGCTATCATCGGAGAAGTAATAAGTGTGTTTTGTCGAAGTAAGCAAGGAACCGTTCCGTTTCCAAGTAATATCAGGTTGTGGATAACCGCTATATTTGAGCATTACTTTCCATTGCTCATTAGCTTTAAGAGTTTGATCTAGTAAGGAACTATCTACTGTTAAAACTGGAGCTTCTTGTACTATCACCTCGCATCTAGTTTCGGCAGTTCCCATCATATTTTGAGCCTTGACAGTGTAAATTCCCGAAGTCGTGTCTTTAGTTTCCACAGTATATTGAGCAACGTGTTTTTCATAAGTTGTACTTTTACTGATGACTTTTCCATCTTTAAACCAAGTTATTTCAGGTATGGGATTTCCTGTTATAACGCAAGATAATTTCAGATACTGATTGAGTCCTATTTTGATGTCTTTTAGCGATTCCAAAACAGTGGGCGCTTCTTTGGCAGTTGGTACTGCTATTAAAATATAATCAGTGCTGTTGGATGGTTCGCTTGTACCAATTTCGTTAACCGCCAACACGCGGAATGTGTATTCCGTGTTGCTTTTAACAGTTGTCAAAGTATGGGTTGTTTTGGTAATTTTTTCAGTTGTTTGTATCCATCTGCGAAAAACAAGTGTAATTAACCGCAAAATTTTATTTCAGTTAGTACTCACTTTGAACTATTCCTATCGTGATACTCAATGATGTAATTGGTAATGGAAGAATTTCCATCTGATTCGGGTGCTTTCCAAATCAGAGTGATGAATGTTTCTGTAACTTCGACAACTTCTGGTGTGCCTGGTTTTGATGGAATATCTAAAATTTACACAATCAATTTAAAGTAACCAAACCATAAAACAAATCATACCTAAGATAATGAGGGTTAATTCAGCAGAAGCTTCTCCACAAGTATTTGTTAATTTAATTGTGTATTTGCCCATATCTTCCTCTTCGACAAGCCTCAATGTAAGGCTGACATTTTCTTCGTCAATTTTTTGTAAACAACGTCTAGATGGAATTACAACGGTACCGTTTGTAATCCATTTGAAGCTCGGAGTCGGCGTTCCTGTGTATGGTATGGTAATATTTACATTTTCACCCTTTATAACTTTGTAAACTTTGTTCGAGTCGTCAATTAATAATTTTGGCAAAGTTTCAATAACTGAAAAAAATAATTTTTTGAAACTGAATCATATTTTGATGCAAACTTACTTTCGATTTTAAGCTGTGATGAAGTACTGATATCTTCCACTCTGCAAGAATAAGCAACTTCATCTTCAGTTGTAATATTGTGAATAATTAATTTTTTCACAGCTCCGTCCGAAAGAATGGTATATTTTGTTGAGTCTTGAAGTATACGTCCTCGTCTTAACCATTCTACTTCGGCATCGCGATTTAATTCCGCAATAAACACGGCATCGGTATTCAATGGAACTAAATTGGTTTCAGGAGGTTCTCTGATGAATTTCAATTTTGGTAGGTTTACTTTTAATTTGGCGCTCGACTTTTGATTTCCAACCACGCATGAGTAAGTTCCTGCATCGGTGAGTTCTGAGTTGTATATTTTCAATTTTTGGCGTTTACCATCAATGGATAGTTGTACATGTTCGGAAAATTGAAGTTCGTTTCCATCTTTGAACCATCGAATTAAAGCATCTCCTTTGGTGAGCTCAATTTCGAATGTAGCCTTTTCGCCCTTAAGTACTGTTTGGTCGACTAATTTTGTTATTATTTCTGGTGGTAGTTCTACTACTGTTACTTCAGCTGAACAAGTTTGGTCTGGTAAGGAACACGAATATTCTCCTTCATCGTGTATGGACGTGCTTCGAATTATTAATCTTCTGATACCTCCAATTTTCTCAAATTTGTACTTTTCGTCATCGAGTGGAATTTCTTGACCGTCTTTTTTCCAGACAACATCTACTGCTGTTGAAGATACTTCTACTTCTAAAATCGCACTTTCTTTTTCTGTAACTTCGTAGTCTTGTAATTTTCTAATAAATTCAGGCTTGGCTTCTTTTACTGTTAACGTCGTTTCTGTTTTTTGACTTTTAACTGTACACTTATAACTTCCTTCATCGCTTAAAGTTGCATTTTTAATAACGAGCTTATGGTTCTTTCCACTTTCAACTATAACTTTATGATCCATTCCACTAAGTTCTTTATTGTTATGGAACCATTTAACAGATATTGTGTGTGAAGTTTCGCATTCGAGCGTAACAGTTTCTCGTTCAAATATTTCCATGGTCTTTTTGAGTTTTTTAGTGAACTTAACTGTTTCGACATCCACCATAACTTGGGCACCGTGCGAAGCTTTGCCCACGACATTCGAAGCGACACATTTGTAATCGCCTGAATCGATTTCGGAATCGGCGTTTGTAATGACCAGTTCGATGTTTTCGCCGTCGAAGGATTGTTTAGTTTTTGAATCGGGCTTTATGGGTTCGTTGTTTCGCAACCAATGGACTTCTGGTACTGGGTTTCCAATAACTCGTGCGCGTAGTTGGATTGTTCCCTTTTCTGTGACCGTCATACCTTGGAAGCGTTCCACAAATATTGGTGGTTCTAAATTGTGATCTAGGAATTCTGCAAACAAATAAAAAAAATTAGGCCTTGCATTGGCTGTAGCAATAAAATATTAGGAAGCATTGGTAATAAAAATAAGCGTCATTTGTTTATTATTATTTTATTTAATTTACAAAATAAGCGTTGAAGGTACCACATTAATCTTTTGTTTTATATTCAGTAAAAGCTGAAGCAAAAGTTTATCTCCTCCTGCTATAAGCTCCTGTTGCAAAAATGTTGGGTTAATTACTCTAAATCTAAAACATAAGCGTTGTATGCACCACATTAATCCTTCGCCTTATAAATCGGTTAGAGCTGAAGCAAAAATTCATCAATAGAAGCTCCTGTTGCAAAAAATGTTGGGTTAATTACTATCTAAAACACTTAAAAGCCAGCTATTTTATACGCATTTTGTTTGCAAAATAGAAATAGTTTGAAATTACCTTCAACTGTGAGGTGACCAACAGTTTCTACAGACCCTAATTTATTTGTAGCTTTAACTTTGTAAACTCCACTATCTTTCTTGGACGTTTTTGTAATTGTAAGGGTGTATTTATTACCATCAACATTTATTTTAGAAGTCGAAATCTTCTTATCATTTCTATACCATGTAACTTCAGGTGTTGGATTACCAACTATGGTAGTACTTAAAACAATAGTTTCGTCGGTCTTAATAGTATAACTTTTCAGTTGTTCTAATATTTCTGGAGATTCTTCCTCTTCAGTTCTTACTTTCAGGATAAATTGTACAGAAGCATCGCCTTCTCTATTCTTAGCTTTAATTTCATACAGTCCTTCTTGCGATTTTTTAATTTTATAAATCTTTGTTACACTGCTATAAGTGTGCAGTTTCTTATCTGAATCTGTAGTTATGTCAACATTTGGATGAGCACTCAATCGTTTTCCGTCAATAAACCAAATAATTTCGGGTTCTGGAGCAGCCACCAAACGGCACTCCAATGTTACGTCACTACCTTCATCTACATATTGAACGGTAGGCTTTTTAGAAAATGTTGGTACAATTCCTTCTATGATATCAGCTAAAGACGATTCTTTGGACAAACTTTTTCTAGATAGTCCAGTTATATCGGAACCGTGTTCAGAAAGTGGTAATTCCACTGTAAGCTCAGTACTACTAGCAGCAAAACCTGCTGAATTTTTAGCAACGCAAGTAAACGTACCAGCGTCTTCAGGAAAAACTTCTGTAATAATTAAAGTAGCAACGTTATCTTCATCGTAGTAAATCTGGAAATCTTGAGAAGGTTTGATAATAGCCGTTTGTCTAAACCATGTTATTTGAGGTCGAGGGAATCCATCGACTTGACATTCAAACTGTACAGTGTATCCATCGTGAACGTGTTGATGTTTTAGCTTCTTGATGAAACGAGGTGCTTTAGCCTTTTCCGAACCTTTTGGTTCTAAAAAAATAAGCTTAGGTTACAAAAGAAATACAAAAGTTAACACTTACTTTCAAAAACTGGTAGTTTATCGATCTTTTCATTAAGTTTCTTTTGAAGATATATTTCGTAAGAAGACTCATCCATAAGATATTGAGCAGGAACCCAACCTTTTTCTTCTGTCAAATGTTTCTTCACCAACCACCAATCTGCATTGTCGCTTTCTAAGATGTAAATACGGTCACCTTCTACCAGATCCATAGCTTTCTTAGTATCAGCTGTATAAGAGCAAAATGAAAAGTAAGGTTCTGTTACTTCAACAATAATTTCTTTCTCGTCTTCTGGGGATATTTCTAGTTCGCGGGTTATCATCAACGCTGCTGCTTCTAAAAAAACATTAAAGTCAAAATCTAATAAATGTAATAATTAAAAGAAGTTACTAACCTTGGTCAAATGTGGGTGCTGAAGCTTTTCTGGTAGGTTTAATGGAGACTGATAGCGATTCTTCCTCAAAGTCGGGGTCTTCGATGCGTGTAAATGGCTTAATTTCCACCTTAACTTCTTCAACAGTATGTTTTACTTTCTTAGGTTTTCGTTTTCGACGTAGCTGTACAATACAACTTTCTTCATCATCCTCATCATCCTCTTTGTTATCATCACTGTCTTCATCTATAATCTCTTCAATTACAGGAGTATCATCGTCATATTTTTCAATAATTTTAATAGTGTCTTCGGCCATTTCTTCGCCATAAGTCGGACGTCGTTTGAGTTTAATTTTACCCGACATTGAAATTTCTTCTTCTGCGTACGAGTCCATTTGTATTCTAAACTCTTGTTCTACATCTTCTTTCTTTTTGGTAGTTTTAGGTTTAAATGTAATGGTTTCTACTTCTTCTATTTCTGGTTTCGAAGCTTTTCTCGTAGGCTTTAATCTTTTAACAGTAATATCTTCAGAATGTTCATCTAATGATCCCTTTCGTGATGAAGGCTTTTTCTTGATTGAAGCCTCAACGTCTTCTGAAGTACGTCTTTTGACAGGAATTGTTACAGCGTCTTCCTCAATACTTTCAAGGGATAGTTTTCTATCTTCTTGAGGTTCTATGATTTCTATTTTCTTAATTGAAAGTTCATCACTACCTTCGTCTTCGACCGGTTTTGGCTCTTTCTTTATGGTTAGAACAGCAGCTGGCTCTTCAAAAACTTCTTCTTTAGGTTTAGGAATTTCTTTTTTAATTGTTACTTCTTCAGCGCTAACCTCTTCTGCTGGTTTAGGTTTGGGTTTTATTGTAATTTGTACAGATTCTTCAGGAGCTTCCTCTTCTTTAACCTCTTCTGCTTTTACTTTAGGTTTTTTACGTTTAATAGTAACTTTCTTTGCTGGTTCTTCTTTTTCTTCTACTACTTCCGGTTCTATAATTTCTATTTTCTTAATAGTTATTTCATCAGCTCCAGCATCTTCTGTGGGTTCAGGTTCCTTCTTTATAGTTAAAACAGCAGCTGGTTCTTCAAATACTTCCTCTTTAGGCTTAGGTATTTCTTTCTTAATTGTTACTTCTTCAGCGCTAACTTCTTCTGCAGGTTTGGGTTTGGGTTTTATTGTTATTTGAACAGATTCTTCAGGGGCCTCATCTTCTTTAACCTCTTCCACTTTTACTTTTGGTTTCTTTCTTTTGATAGTAACCTTCTTTTCTGGTTCTTCTTCAATTACTTCTTTTTCCTCTACTACTTCTGGTTCTATAATTTCTATTTTTTTAATGGAAAGTTCATCACTACCTTCGTCTTCGACTGGTTCAGGTTCTTTCTTTATAGATAAAACAGCAGCTGGCTCTTCAAACACTTCCTCTTTAGGTTTAGGAATTTCTTTCTTAATTGTTACTTCTTCAGCGCTAACCTCTTCTGCAGGTTTAGGTTTGGGTTTTATTGTTATTTGGACAGATTCTTCCGGAGCCTCCTCTTCTTTAACCTCTTCTACTTTTACTTTAGGCTTTTTTCGTTTAATAGTAACCTTCTTTGCTGGTTCTTCTTTTTCTTCTACTACTTCCGGTTCTATAATTTCTATTTTCTTAATAGTAATTTCATCAGCTCCAGAATCTTCAGTGGGTTCAGGTTCTTTCTTTATAGTTAAAACAGCAGCTGGTTCTTCAAAAACTTCCTCTTTAGGTTTAGGAATTTCCTGCTTAATCGTTACTTCTTCAGCGCTAACTTCTTCTGCAGGTTTAGGTTGAGGTTTAATTGTAATTTGTATAGATTCTTCAGGAGCTTCCTCTTCTTTAACTTCTTCCACTTGTACTTTTGGCTTTTTGCGTTTGATGGTGACCTTCTTTTCTGGTTCTTCTTCAACAACTTTCGGTATTTCCTCTTTGACTTCTTCCTTTTCCTCTACTTCTTCTGGTTTTATAACTTCTATTTTTTTAATAGTTATTTCATCAGCACCAGCGTCTTCCACCGGTTCAGGCTCCTTCTTTATAGTTAGAACAGCAACTGGTTCTTCTACCTCCTCCTCTTTAGGTTTAGGAACTTCTTTCTTTATTGTTACTTCCTCAGCACTAACCTCTTCTGCAGGTTTAGGCTTGGGTTTTATGGTAATTTGTACAGGTTCTTCAGGAGCTTCTTCTGCTTTAACCTCTTCCACTTGTACTTTTGGCTTTTTGCGTTTGATAGTAACCTTCTTTGCTGGTTCTTCTTCTACAACTTCTGGTACAGTCTCTTTCACTTCTGGAATAGGTATTTCTTCCTTTTCCTCTTCATCTGGTTTTATAACTTCTATTTTCTTAATAGTTATTTCATCAGCTCCTGCGTCTTCAATCGGTTCAGGTTCTTTCTTTATAGTTAAAACAGCAACTGGTTCTTCTACGACTTCCTCTTTAGGTTTAGGAACTTCTTTCTTTATTGTTACTTCCTCAGCACTAACCTCTTCTGCAGGTTTAGGTTTTGGTTTTATCGTAATTTGCACAGGTTCTTCAGGAACTTCTTCTGCTTTAACCTCTTCCACTTTAGGTTTCTTTCGTTTTATAGTCACTTTCTTTGTTGGTTCTTCCTCGACTACCTTTGGTACTTCTTCGACTACTTTAGGTACTTCCTCTTTGACTTCTGGAACAGTTATTTCTTCCTTTTCTTCTACTTCTTCTGGTTTTATAACTTCTATCTTTTTGATAGTTACTTCATCAGCTCCAGCGTCTTCAATTGGTTCAGGCTCCTTCTTTATTGTTAAAGCAGCAACTGGCTCTTCTACTACTTCCTCTTTAGGTTTAGGAACTTCTTTCTTGATTGTCACTTCTTCAGCGCTAATCTCTTCTACAGGTTTAGGTTTAGGTTTTATTGTAATCTGTACAGGTTCTTCGGGAGTTTCTTCTGCTTTAACTTCCTCCACTTTTGGTTTCTTTCGTTTTATAGTGACCTTCTTTGTTGGTTCTTCCTCGACTACTTTAGGTACTTCCTCTTTGACTTCTGGAACAGAAACTTCTTCTTTTTCTTCTACTTCATCTGGTTTTATAACTTCTATTTTCTTTACTGTAATTTCATCAGCTCCGACGTCTTCGACAGGTTTTGGTTCTGGTTTAATTATAAGAGCAGCTACAGGTTCTTCTACAACTTCATCCTTAGGTTTAGGAACTTCTTTCTTAACTGTTACTTCTTCAGCGCTAACCTCTTCTACAGGTTCAACTTTTGGTTTAATTGTTATTTGAACAGCTTCTTCGGGGACTTCCTCTGCTTTAACTTCCTCCACTTTTTGCTTTGGTTTCTTCCGTTTGATTGTGACTTTCTTTGTTTGTTCTTCTTCAATTACTGTAGGTGTTTCTTCTATTACTTCTGGAATTGGTACTTCTTCCTTTTCTTCAACTTCGTCAGGTTTTATAACTTCAACTTTTTTAATGATTATTTCATCTGATCCGGCATCTTCAATCGGTCTAGGTTCAGGTTTAACTGTAAGCTCTGCCACCGGTTCTTCTACAATTTCTTTAGGTTTAGGTGTTTCTTTCTTGAATGTAACTTCTTCAGCGCTAACCTCTTCTACAGGTTTAGCTTTTGGTTTTAATGTTATTTGAACGGGTTCATCAGGAGTTTCTTCATCTTTAACTTCTTCTATTTTCTTTTTTGGTTTCCGTTTAATAGTTACTTTCTTAGTTGGTTCTTCTACTGGTATTTCCTCTTTCTGTTCCTCGGGAATTTCTTCCTTTGGTTTCTCGGGAATTTCTTCCTTTTGTTCTTCGGGAAGTTCTTCCTTATACTCCACAGTAGGTATAGAGACGGGCTCTTCCTTTATCTCTTCAACTTCTGGTTCTTTCGTTATTTTGGCTTCTTCCGTGGGTATTTCTTCGGGTTCTTTTTCTTTCTTAACCTTTTTACGTTTTACAACTTTCTTTACTACTTCGACCTCTTCTTCCACTTTTTCTATTTTATCTTTTGGTTTTTCTTCAATTGCCTCGTCTATTTTCTCTTCGATTTCAGCCTTCGTAGTTATTTCTGGCACTGGTTCTTCTTGGACCGGTTCTTGAGGTTTAGAAGATACTTGCTCTTCACTTAATATTTGATCAGAACCTGGTAAATCACATTGTTATTGAATTTTTTTTCCTAATCGAAATAGCGTGTCATTGCAAAAATTAATAAAGTTTCTTTGTTTGTTGTTCGTACTAAATAATTTTTTAAGTTTGGATTTATAATTTTAAATAAATCCACGAGTTTTTGTAGTAATTTTTTATTTTGGTTGGACGATCGAGGATGTTCTGATTAAATAATTTAGCTTGTAATAGTAACAAATATTTGAGGTTTGCGATGGATTTATATTTTTTGATTTGATGAGAAAGTTTGATTGAACGAAAGTGGCGAATTTTACTTTATTAATGTTTACAATTTTTATATTTTAATAAAACAAACGTAAACGATTACGATTACATGGAGCGATTAAAATGAAAGTGTATTTAGAAGACATTACTGTTAACAACCACCGTTTTTTGTTTCAGTACAAAGATGACGTGGGAAAAGAACTCCGCTAACTCTCGTTCTACAAACAGCATACTAGTACTAATGATGCCCCTTTCTCACTAGTTACATAATAGTAATATAGTATATTATACAACTAGTACTTGTGAAATTTATGAAATTTTGACCTTTGCACGAGTTATACACTGTGCTTTTCCGAATATTTTAAATTATCGTTTTTATGACAGAGGGCACTGAAGTGTATTGAAATAAATAAGCTCGTCTCTGAGTGGCTGATATCATTTCAACGCCTATGTCGACCTATCAGAAGCACGCTTGCTCATATGCTCATTTCAACACACTTTAGCGAAACTGTAAACATTTTCATGCCTTCTCGATACAACCTTATTTTAATTGCTCCACATAGGTTTCTTTTAGGTTTTACATAAATATTTTCGAAATAATGAAATCGCTTACGAATGCTTTATAAGTTGTTTATATTTACTTTTCATTAACTACTTTTAAATGATTTGTTATCATTTATTTCAATTTGATGCTTATGTAAAAACTCGTAGCTGTTATGTGTGATATTGTGATTCAATTTTGTAGTTTTTACAGTATGTTTTTTATATTTTTGTTTCATTTTATTTTGTTTCAATAGAAATTTTCAATGTATTTTTTTAAAAACTACGAAATATTACCAAATACCACAGTAATTTGTGAGTTTCGTTTCTATCTACCAAAAGTGAGAGTTTTGTTAATTTTTTAATTGGAAAATGGATATGATGTGCGATTTCAAGATGTATTTCCTTACCTGATATGTCACTTATGTCATCGGGTTTTTTAATTGTGTCTTCAACAAAACCACCTTCTACAGAACTCTGTTCATCTTCAACAGTAGGTACCTTTTTCTTCTTTCGTTTCTTAATTATTTTTTCCTCTACCTCTTCAATTTCCTCTTTTAATTTCGGTTTTTCTAACTCTATTTCTTCAGGTTTATCTTCCAATTTATCTTTAGCCTCTACTTTTTCAACAGTATCCACTTCCTTTTTAACAGTATCTACTTTAAGTTCGATGTCTTCAGGTTTCTTTTCGGGTACCTTTTTAAGTACGACTTCTTCAGTGCCTTCATCTATTTCAGGAACTTTTCCCTTTCCTATTTTTAACTTAGTAGTAACTTCCTCTGGAGTTTCTGGAGCAGGTTTGGGTTTTCTTTCATACTTATACAAGTCGTCAACTTTTTCAAGTTCTTTCTTTTTGAGCTCTTCAGCTTCTAAATCTAACTTTTCTAAATCTGTTTCTACCTTTTCTATATCTGGTAACTTTACTTTTTTCTTTTTAGGAATCTTTAGCGCTTCTTTGATATTTCTAGACAACTCGCCATTTTCTCTAACACTGCCCAAGTGTGTTATATTAGGTTGTTTCAAAATTTCAGACATCGGAGGGAAGTCAATAAATTTAATAAAACTCTTAAGGTACAATTTTGGTAATTTTACCTTTTTCACTTCCTTAACCTCTGGCACCTTTCTAGGTTTTAATTTTATTTTTCCAAGTTCTTCTTCAGGTTTATCTTCGACTGGTGGTTCTGATGTACTTTTAGTTTTAACTTTCTTAGGTTTGGGCTTTTCTTCTTCAATAGGTTCCGCAATAACTTCAAGTTTTTCCTCTTCAACTATTTGTTCTTCTTCGGGCAATTCTTCTGGAACTTTCTTTTTAGTTTTCTTAACTTTTTTCTTCTCTTCAATTACTGGAATAGGTTCTTCAACAGGCGTTTCTCTTATTACTTCTTCAACTTCAATTTTTTCTTCGACAACTTCCGGAACTTCAATTGGTGCAATTTCTTCCTTTTCTTCAGTTTCATCTTCAATTTTCTTTCGTTTAGTTTTCTTTACTTTTACTTTCTTTATTTTTTCAGGAACGTCCTCAGTATCTATAACTTCTGTTTTTTGTTCTTGAATTTCCTCAACCGGTTCTTCTGGTTTAGCAACAGGTTCAATTTCTTTAGGTTCTTCCTTAAAGCTATCTTCAATAGTTTCCGGTTTCAAATCTAATTCATCTTCAGGTTTTACTTCTTCTTTTAATTCTATTTCCTCGATATCTTCGCTTTTGTCTACAGATTCCGGTTTTACCTTTAACTTTTTAGCTTTACTTTTAACTTTAAGAATCTTTTCAACTTCTTTTTCTAACTCTATTTTCGGTAATTCATCATCATCTTCTTCAATTACCTTTTTATCTTTCACAGGCTCAACAACTTCTTCTTTAATTGTCTTTTGAGGTTGCTCTTCTTCCTTGTCTTTTGGTTGGGGAATACCTTTAAGTTTAACTACTTCTGGTTCGTCGTCATCTTTAGGAATCTTTCCTTTACCCAATTTTATACGTTTATCATCTTCGTCTGTTTCTTTTGGCTTTTTAGGTTGTCTTTGATATTTAAATGCCTCATCAACTGTTTCGG
Organism: Malthinus seriepunctatus; assembly: GCA_963924605.1. Lineage (NCBI taxonomy): Eukaryota > Metazoa > Arthropoda > Insecta > Coleoptera > Cantharidae > Malthinus > Malthinus seriepunctatus. The sequence continues at coordinate 77,540,999 of OZ004600.1, read as the reverse complement.
GAGTTTGCTTTTTAAGTTCGTCCATTTCGTTATCTAGTTTTTCCAAATCTATAAAGGCATCTTCTATTTTTTTAAGCTTTTTAGGTTTCTTTTTTATTGCTTTGAGTCCTTCTTGTACATTTCTTGATAGTTCACCATTATCCCTATACGCACCTAAATCAATAATTTTAGGCGTTTGGATTGGTGGCGGAAAATCGACTACAGTCATACGACTTTTCAACATGAATTTAGGCAGTTTTACAGCCGTTGTTGTAGGTTTCTTGGATACCGGCTTGGGTTTAGGTTTTTTAAGTACAACAGATTGAAGCTCCGGTTCTGCTGCTTTGTTGTCGAATTGCACTTTTTGTGGTTTTTGTTCTTTTTTCTCTATTTTCATCAATACAGGTTCACTTTCTACTTCTTGTATCTCAGGCTTTGGTAATTCTTCTTCCTCTTCAATTTTAGGCTTCTCTTCTTCAATTTCTTCTGTTATATCTTTCTTTTTAACAATCTTTTTAATTTTCTTTTTCTTTTCCTTTGGAGCCTCTTCTTCAACCGATTCAATTATTTCTGCTTCTTTTGGCTTTTGTTCAACTTCTGCATCTTCAATTATTTCTAATTGCTCTTCCTCTTCTACCACTTCTGGTTTGATTTCATCGATAATTTCCTCTACAGATGGTTTAATTTCTTCCGTTGTATCTATTTCCTTTGGTTTTAATTCTTCACTTTCAACTTTTTGAACGTCATCCTTCTTTTTCTTTTTAACAATAACCTTCCTCTTCTTAATAATCGTTTTAATTTCTTCTACTTCTTCCTTAGTTTCATCTTTAGGCTTTTCAACCTCTTCAATTGTTATTTCCTCACTTTCCTCCTCATCTACTTTCTCTGGCTCCTTTGACGGTGTTTCTTCAATAATTTCAGTAATTTCTTCACTGGGTTTTTCTTCTCCTTTAATTTTCCTAACTTTTTTAACTTTGCGTTTAATTTTTTCAGTTTCAACTTCCTCGATGAGTCCTGCACCGCTTTCTTGAGGGACAACTTCTTCTATTTCATCTTTAGTTGGCACTTCTTCCTGTATTCCTTCCTCACTTTCTAATTCTTCTATTTCGTCCTTCTTCTTTATTTTAGGTATCTTTTTCTTTTTCACAATTATTTCGGTTTCAGTAATTTCCTTTGCTGTTGTAGTGTCAATTTCGTCTTCTTGAGGTACTTTTACCTCTTCTTCTTTATCGTCAACCTTTACGGGAATCTTTTTAAGAACTACCGTTTCTTGTTCATCTATAACTTCGGGTATTTTACCTTTACCCATTTTTAACTTTTTAGGCTCCTCTTCCTTCTCTTCAGTTTTCTTTGGTTTTCTTTGATACTTGTATTCGTCGTCTACTTTTTCTAGTTCTTTCTTCTTAAGTTCTTCCATTTCTAAATCAAGTTTTTCTAACTCTGGAATATCCTTCTTAATCTTTTTCCGTTTAATTTTCTTTATTTTAAGAACTTCAACTGCGTCTTCGACGTTTCTTGACAATACCCCATTATCCTTGATAGTATCTAATTCTGTTATTTTGGGTTTAGTCATTTCCGTAGGAAAACTGACGACGTTTATTCGGCTTTTTAATAAGAATTTAGGTAATTTCACAGCAGTGGTAGGTTTCTTAGGTACTGCCTTGGGTTTAGGCTTTTTCAGTACAACTGATTGAAGTTCAGGCTCTACTTTCTTAGTGTCCATAACTTGTACTTTTTGTGGTTTCTGATCTTTTTCCTCTACTTTCATCAACACGGGTTCACTTTCTATTTCCTCTATTTCAGGCTTAGGTAATTCCTCTTCTTCAATTTTAGGTTTCTCTTCTTCTATTTCTTCTGTAATTTCTTTCTTTTTAACAATCTTTTTAATTTTCTTTTTCTTTTCTTTTGGAGCCTCTTCTTCAACCGATTCAATTATTTCTGCTTCTTTTGGCTTTTGTTCAACTTCCGCATCTTCAATAATTTCTAATTGCTCTTCCTCTTCTACCACTTCTGGTTTGATTTCATCGATAATTTCCTCTACAGATGGTTTAATTTCTTCCTCCTTATCTGTTTCATCTGGTTTTAATTCTTCGCTCTCAACTTTTTGAACATTATCCTTCTTTTTCTTTTTAACAATAACCTTCCTCTTCTTAATAATCGTTTTAATTTCTTCTAATTCTTCCTTAGTTTCTTCTTTAGGTTTTTCAACCTCTTCAATTGTTATTTCTTGACTTTCTTCCTCGTCTACTTTCTCGGGCTCCTTCGATGATTCTTCTTCAATAATTTCAGTAATTTCTTCACTGGGTTTTTCTTCTCCTTTAATTTTCCTAACTTTTTTAACTTTGCGTTTAATTTTCTCAGTTTCAACTTCCTCGATGAGTCCTGCACCGCTTTCTTGAGGGACAACTTCTTCTATTTCATCTTTAGTTGGCACTTCTTCCTGTATTCCTTCTTCACTTTCTAATTCTTCTATTTCGTCCTTCTTCTTTATTTTAGGTATCTTTTTCTTTTTCACGATTATTTCGGTTTCAGTAATTTCCTTTGCTGTTGTAGTGTCAATTTCGTCTTCTTGAGGTACTTTTACCTCTTCTTCTTTATCTTCAACCTTTACGGGAATCTTTTTAAGAACTACCGTTTCTTGTTCATCTATTAATTGGGGTATTTTACCTTTACCCATTTTTAACTTTTTAGGCTCCTCTTCTTTCTCTTCAGTTTTCTTTGGTTTTCTTTGATACTTGTATTCGTCGTCTACTTTTTCTAGTTCTTTCTTCTTAAGTTCTTCCATTTCTAAATCTAGTTTTTCTAAATCTGGAATATCCTTCTTAATCTTTTTCCGTTTAACTTTCTTTATTTTAAGAACTTCAGCAGCATCTTCGATGTTTCTTGACAATACACCATTATCTTTGATGATATCTAATTCTGTTATTGTGGGTTGGGAGCTTTCCGTCGAGAAAGTAACAAAGTTAATTCGGCTTTTCAATAAAAATTTAGGTAATTTTACACTTTTAGCATCTTTCTTTGGTATTACTTTTCTCTTTTTCAATACTACAGTTTTAAGTTCTTCTACATCTTTTTTAACATCGCTAACTTCTAATGGTTGAGGCTGCATATCTATGGTTTCTACTTCCATTAGTACAGGTTTTTTACTTTCATCGTCTGGTAATGGTTCTTTTTCGACAAGCGGTTTTACAGTCTCTTCAAGTTCGTCTATTTTATCCTCATCCTCTACAACGTCAATTTGTTTATCGTCTTCTGACGGAATTACTTTGTCTTTAGGTTTCTTTCTTTTCACTATTTTCTTAATTTTCTGAGGCTCTTGTTTAACTTTATCATCATCATCTTCTGGAACATCTTCACTATCTCCTGTAGGAAGAGGTTTTATCGGTCCTAATTCACGTTCTTCAATATCCTTTTTATCATCTTCTGAAACTGGCTTAACGAATGGTTTTAATTTGAGTTCGGTTGGTTCCTCTTCTGGTTTATCTTTCTGAGGAATTCTGAATTTAACATCTTCTTCTTCTTCTTCATCTTTAGGTTTTGGAGTTCCTTTCTTCAAATCGTATGTTTCAGTCTCTGGCTTAGGAACTTTTTTAACAACTTTGGTTTTCTTAGGTTTTGATGGTTTTGTTTTTGGTTCTTTTTCGTCCTCTCGTGGCGTAGGTTCGAATTCCATTTTTTCAGGTGAAGTTCTGTCAATGTCGAACGGTTCGAATGATATTTTATCAACCTTTGTCTCTGGTGTTTCTTCTTTTATCTTTTTATCTTCCGTAGGTTTTTTAACAGGTACTTTTTTCTTTTCCTCCACAAGATCTTCTTGTTTTTGAGGAATTTTCTTAAGTTTAACGGATTCGATTTCGTCATCAATTTGCGGTACTTTTCCTTTGCCTATTTTAAGTTTTTTAACTTCCTCGGGCTCTTCTTTTTTGAGTTCTTTCGGTTTTCTTTCATATTTTTGTTTTTCTTCTGGCGTTTCTGGCTCTCTTTCAGGAGATTCATCTGCTTCTATATCTAGCTTTTCAAGATCTACTTTGTCTTTTTTGATTTTTCGTCTTTTGTATTTCTTCAGTTTCATTACTTCTTCAGCTTCTTCTATATTTCTAGATAATACCCCTGCATCTTTAATAACTTTAGCAAGTTCGGTAATTAATGGCAGTCTGAAAATTTCATTTTCAGGAGGAAAGTCTACGAAGTTGATTCGACTTTTTAGTCTAGGTAAAGCAGCTTTTTTAATTTTTGCTGTCTTAGGTTTGGTAATTTTGGGTGTTTTTAACTTAATGTCGCTTAAGTTAATAGGTTCTTCTTTTGGAGTAATTTGAACTTTTTGCGGTTGAATTTCCCATCTTTCAATAGTCATTTGAACCGGTGCTGCTTTTTTAGGTTTCTTTTTCTCGAATTTAAATTCGTCATCTACCTTTTCCAAATCCTTTTTCAATTCACCCAACTCTTTGTCGAGTTTCTTCAATTTTTTGTATTGAACTTTACGCGGTTTTCTTTTTAGTACAACCTCGGCTTCATCCATGTTTCTGGATAAAGTTCCGTTGTCCTTTACAACTTCATCGAGTTCTGTGACTAATGGTAACTGTTCGAGCTCTGACTTTGGTGGAAATTCAAGAACAATCATCCTAGCTTTTAACATAGGTTTTGAAAATGAAACTTTCTTGGTGACTTTCTTTACTGGTGCTACTTTTGGCTTTTTAAGTTTTATTTGATCCCATTTTATTGGCTCGTCATTGACGGTAATAAAGTGAAGTTTTTGTGGTTTCATTTGAACATTTTTAATTTTCATTAATTTTGGTTTTATCGTTTCTTTAACTGTTACAGAAGTTTTCGGTTTTTCACCTTCATCTTGTACCGTCACTATTTCCGTTTTTTCTTGTTTACCGTCTTTTTCTTTTATGATTTTACGTACTTTTTTAACGCGTTTTTTGGCTTTGCCTTCGTCTGTTATAATTTCTGTTACTTCGACTATTTCTGGTAATTCCCTAATTATCTCTTGTACTTCTTCTGGTTCTAGTTGTGACTCTTCGACAACAACAGTAGTAACTGGCTGTTCACCTTCGTCTTGAGTCGTAACAATTTCTGTAGTTTCCTTAGCATCGTCTCCAGTTTTGACAATTTTTCGTCTACGAGTAGTGCGTTTTTTAGGTTTGCCATCTGTTGAAATGATTTCAGTAACTTCAGTTATTTCAGGCAATTCTTCGATAATTACTTGACTAGGAATTTCATCTGCAACAGATGAATCTATTTCCTCAATAGTAACTGAAGTTTGTGGCAATTGATCCTCATCTTGCACCGTTACTATTTCCGTCGTTTGTTGTTTACCGTCTTTTTCTTTGATAATCTTACGAACCTTTTTAACGCGCTTTTTAGGTTTTCCTTCTTCAGATTTGATTTCGGTTATTTCTACAGTTTCTGGTAATTCAATCGTCATCTCCGTAGGCTCATCATCGACTTTAGTCTCTTCTACTGTAACAGTAGTTACAGGCTGTTCTCCTTCATCTTGCGTTGTAACAATTTCAGTAGTTTCTTTAACATCGTCTCCAGTTTTAACAATTTTACGTCTGCGAGTAGTTCGTTTTTTAGACTTTCCATCTATTGAGACAACTTCAGTTTCAGTAACTTCAGGTAATTCTTTTATGGTTACTTGTTTGGGCGTCTCAATTTCTTCTATTGTAACAGAAGTCTCAGGTTGCTCATCGTCATCTTGGATTGTAACAATCTCTGTCGTTTGTTGTTTGCCGTCAGCTTCTTTAACTAGTTTTCGAATCTTTTTAACTCGTTTTTTAGCCTTACCTTCATCTGTTTTTACTTCGGTCACCTCTACAATTTCAGGTAGTTCGGTTATACGCTCAGCTGGCTTTTTGGGAACTTTCTTGGGTGCCTTATATTCATCATCAACTACTTCTAGTTTTGGTTTTTCTATTTCGCTAGGTTCGAGTTCTAGCGATTCTTCTGTTAGGTCTCGTTTTTTAACTTTTAATTTTTTCTTTTTTAGTATTTTTTCGGCATCTTCAACGTTTCGCGAGAGTATTCCGTGGTCTTTTATAACTGGCAGTATGTCTTTAACTGTAGGCGTTTCTAACTTTGGTGGATAAGTTATGAAATTAATTCTGCTTTTTAACATGAAACCTGGCACTTTTGGACGTTTCGGTAATTTTTTCTCTGGTGCTTTAGCTTTACGTAATTTAATAGTTGCTAATTCTGGTTGGCTAGGTTCTTTAACAACGATCTTTTGAGGCTTTTCTTCCTTGCGCTGTATAGTCATTAATGTGGCTTCTTCTTCAAGAGGCTTTTCTGGTTTTGTTTCTTCAGTAATGAGATCAGATGGTTTTGTTTCTTCTTCTGTATCTGTTTTAAGTTCTTTCTTACGTTTGATTACTTTTAGTTTCTTTTTTGGTGTTTTTGTTTGGTCGTCTATAAGTGGCGCTTCTTCTGTGTCTAAAGTAAGTTTTTGATCTGAAGTGTCTGGTTTATAATCTGAAAATAGTTATGTACATATATAAATATATTGTTATGAATGAGTATCAATTTTTGGTGATTAATTGATTTTTGAAATTGTATAAAGTTAAGTAAATCTTTAATTATTTATTAAAATGATTTTTGAATGTTTCTTTGTAAAATTATTAGTAATTACAGTATAACACTGAAAAGTATATTTTATGTTAAATCATTTATTTTAATTGGGAATTATCGAGATTTATGTAATAGTACTGTTTTAAATGTTAAAGAAGTGTGATAAGATGTGTTAATAATTGTTTTTTGATATAAGCACAACCTTTCAAAAAGTTCTATTATTGTTTGCTTTCACTAATATGATTTTTTTGGTATAAAATGATTTTACTGCTTGTCTGTAAGATGAAGAGAAAATTAGACTATTAATTTCGTAGCAAAAAGTCAGTACTTTTTACATTATTTGCAACTTTAATTAAAGTTATTTCAATGTTATAAATCAATAGTAAGAACTTACCATTTTCCAAATCGGTAGTGTCTGTGTGTGGTGATATTATTTGTTGTGAACTTTCTTCAATTTCTGTAGGTTCTATCAATGGGGTTGGGAATTTTTCGGCTATTTTAGTAACTTTTTGTAATACTACCAACTGAACAGCATTTAATACATCTGTTTCCGATGGCATTTCATGTAAACTAGGAACAAATAATTCACCTTTATTTGTTATCAACTCATAAGTTGTTTCAGAATCATCTGGTAGGGATTTTTGAGTAGCAGTTTCTTTAATTTTCTTTTTCTTCTTTAAAGGCGTTTTTACTGGTTTCTTAACTTCTTCCAACTTTACTTCTTCTACCGTGACCGTAGTAACGGGTTTTTCTCCCTCGTCTTGCGTGGTAACGATTTCGGTTGTCTCTTGAGTATCGTCTCCAGTCTTAACAATTTTACGACGTTTCGTAACACGCTTTTTGGGCTTACCATCAGTTATAACTTCTGTGACTTCCGTAATTAAAGGCAATTCTTCAACAATTTGTTTAGGTTCCTCTGTGACATCAATTTCTTCAATTGTAACCGAAGTCTCTGGTTTTTGATCTTCATCTTGTACTGTGACAATCTCCGTTGTTTCTTTCTTTCCATCTTTTTCTTTAACAATTTTACGAACTTTCTTTACACGTTTCTTTGTTTTACCTTCTTCCGAAGGAATTTCAGTTATTTCAACAATTTCAGGCAATTCCTCAATGTACTCTTTGGGTGTCTCTTCTACCGTGACAGTAGTAACAGCTTTTTCACCCTCGTCTTGAGTGGTAACAATTTCAGTTGTCTCTTTAGTGTCATCTCCAGTCTTAACAATTTTACGACGTTTAGTAACACGCTTTTTGGGCTTACCATCTGTTATGACTTCCGTAACTTCGGTAATTTCAGGCAATTCTTCTACGATTTGTTCTGGAGCTTCTTCTTCGATTGTGACTGATGTCTGTGGCTGTTGATCTTCATCTTGTACTGTGACAATCTCCGTCGTTTCTTTCTTACCATCTTTTTCTTTAATTATTTTACGAACTTTCTTTACACGTTTCTTCGTTTTGCCCTCTTCTGAAGGAATTTCAGTTATTTCAACAATTTCTGGCAATTCCTCAATATATTCTTTGGGTTTTTCTGTATCTAAGACAGTCTCTTCTACTGTGACAGTAGTAACAGGTTTCTCACCTTCGTCTTGAGTGGTGACAATTTCGGTTGTTTCTTTAGTATCATCTCCAGTTTTAACGATTTTACGACGTTTGGTAATACGCTTTTTGCGTTTGCCGTCATCAGTTATGACTTCTGACACCTCAGTAATTAGAGGCAATTCTTCAACAACTTGCTTAGGAACTTCTTCTACTTCTGTAGGTTCGATCAGTGGGGCTTGCTCAGCGAGCTTATTAAGTTTTTCTAGTACTACCAACTTAACAGCACTTAAAACATCTAAATCAGATTGAATTTCCTGTAATCCAGGAACAAACAATTCGCCTTTATCTGTTATTAACTCATAAGTAGTTTCAGAACTATCTGGAACTGATTTTTCAGTTTCTTTAATTTTCTTTTTCTTCTTCAATGGCGTTTTTACAGGTTTCGCAACTTCATCTAATTTTACTTCTTCGACCGTGACAGTAGTAACTGGTTTCTCTCCCTCGTCTTGAGTGGTAACGATTTCGGTGGTCTCTTGAGTATCGTCTCCGGTTTTAACAATTTTACGACGTTTAGTAACACGTTTCTTTGGTTTACCATCAGTAATAACTTCTGTAACTTCCGTAATTAAAGGCAATTCTTCAACAATTTGTTTAGGTTCTTCTGCTACAGACGTTTCAACCTCTTCGATTGTGACCGATGTTTGTGGCTGTTGATCTTCGTCTTGTACTGTGACAATCTCCGTAGTTTCTTTTTTACCATCTTTTTCTTTCACTATTTTACGTACTTTCTTTACACGTTTCTTTGTTTTGCCCTCCTCGGTAGGAATTTCAGTTATTTCCACAATTTCTGGTAATTCCTCAATATACTCTTTGGGCTTCTCTGTTTCTAAGGCAGTCTCTTCTACCGTGACAGTAGTAACTGGTTTCTCACCCTCATCTTGAGTAATGACGATTTCGGTTGTTTCTTTAGTGTCGTCTCCAGTCTTAATAATTTTACGACGTTTAGTAACACGCTTTTTACGTTTACCCTCATCGGTTATGACTTCACTAACTTCAGTCACCGTAGGCAGCTCTTCTATAATTTGTTTAGGTACTGTTTCCTCGGTTTCATCCACGCCGACGTCTTCAATTTCTTGAACCCCATCTTTCTTTTTCTTTTTAACAATTACCCTCCTCTTCTTAATTATTGTTCTAATTTCTTCTAGTTCTTCATCAGTTTTATCTTTGGGCTTTTCAACCTCTTCAATAGTTATTTCTTGATCTTCTTCATCTACTTTTTCGTCGATTTTCGAGGATTCTTCTTCAATAATTTCAGTAATTTCTTCAGTGGGTTTTTCTTCTTCTTTTACTTTCCTGACTTTTTTAACTTTGCGTTTAATTTTCTCTGTTTCAACTTCCTCAATGAGACCTGCACCGCTTTCTTGAGGAACAGCTTCTTCTATATCATCTTTAGTTGGCTCTTCTTCCTGTGCTCCTTCCTCACTTTCCAATTCTTCTACTTGGTCCTTTTTCTTTACTTTAGGTATCCTTCTCTTTTTCACGATTGTTTCAGTTTCAGTAATATCAGATGCCGTTGTAGTACCAAGCTCTTCTTCTTTAGGTACTTTTTTATCTTCATCTGGTTCGATGACCTTTTTGGGAACCTTTTTAAGAACTACTGTTTCTTGTTCATCCGTTACTTCGGGTATTTTACCTTTACCCATTTTTAGCTTTTTAGGCTTCTCTTCCTCTCCTTCAGACTTCTTTGGTTTTCTTTGATACTTGAATTCGTCGTCTACTTTTTCTAATTCCTTCTTTTTGAGTTCCATCATTTCCAGATCTAACTTTTCTAAATCTGGAATATCCTTCTTAATCTTTTTTCGTTTAATTTTCTTTATTTTGAGAATTTCAATTGCGTCTTCGACGTTTCTTGACAATACCCCATTATCTTTAATTGTATCTAGTTCGGTTATATTCGGTTTAGTCATTTCCGTAGGAAAACTGACAAACTTAATTCGACTTTTTAATAAAAATTTAGGTAATTTAACACTTTTAGTGTCTTTCTTTGGTATTACCTTCCTCTTTTTCAAAACTATAGTTTTAAGCTCTTCAATGTCTTTTTTAACATCGAGGACTTTTAATTGTTGAGGCTGCATATCTACATTTTCTACTTTCATTAGTACAGGTTTTTTACTTCTACCGTCTGGTAATGGTTTCTTTGCGACAGTTGGTTCTAAAGTGTCTTCCAGTTCATCTTGTATTGTGACAATTTCCATCGTCTCTTTCTTACCATCTTTTTCTTTCGCGATTTTACGGACTTTCTTTATACGTTTCTTTGTTTTGCCCTCCTCGGAAGGAATTTCAGTTATTTCCACAATTTCTGGGAATTCCTCAATATACTCTTCAGGTTTCTCTGTTTCTAAGGCAGTCTCTTCTACCGTGACAGTAGTAACTGGTTTCTCACCCTCATCTTGAGTGGTTACGATTTCGGTTGTCTCTTTAGTGTCATCTCCAGTCTTAACAATTTTGCGACGTTTAGTAATACGCTTCTTACGTTTGCCATCATCAGTCACGACTTCTGAAACTTCCGTAATTACAGGCAATTCCTCAATTACTTGTTTAGGAACTTCTTCTACTTCTGTAGGCTCGATCAATGGAGCTTGCTCACCGATCTTAGTAAGTTTTTCGAGTACTACCAACTTAACAGCACTTAAAACATCTATATCAGATTTAATTTCCTGTAATCCAGGAACAAATAATTCACCTTTATCTGTTATTAACTCATAAGTAGTTTCAGAGGTATCTGGGACTGATTTTTCAGTAGCAGTTTCTTTAATTTTCTTTTTCTTCTTCAATGGCGTTTTTACTGGTTTTGCAACCTCATCTAATTTTACTTCTTCTACTGTGACAGTAGTAACGGGTTTCTCTCCTTCGTCTTGAGTTGTAACAATTTCGGTGGTCTGTTGAGTGTCGTCTCCAATCTTAACGATTTTACGACGTTTCGTTACACGCTTCTTTGGTTTACCATCAGTTATCACTTCCGTGACTTCCGTAATTAAAGGCAATTCTTCTACGATTTGTTTTGGTTCTTCTACGACAGACGTATCAACTTCTTCGATTGTGACCGAAGTCTCTGGGTTTTGATCTTCATCTTGTACTGTGACAATCTCCGTTGTTTGTTTCTTTCCATCTTTTTCTTTAACTATTTTACGAACTTTCTTTACGCGTTTCTTCGTTTTGCCCTCTTCAGAAGGAATTTCAGTTATTTCTACAATTTCTGGTAGTTCTTCAATGTACTCTATGGGCTTCTCTTCTACCGTGACAGTAGTAATAGGTTTTTCACCATCGTCTTGAGTGGTGACGATTTCGGTTGTTTCTTTTATGTCATCACCAGTTTTAACTATTTTACGACGTTTAGTAACGCGTTTCTTCCGTTTACCATCAGTTATGACTTCCGTAACTTCGGTAATTTCAGGCAATTCTTCAACAATTTGTTCTGGAGCTTCTTCTTCGATTGTGACTGAAGTCTGTGGCTGTTGATCTTCATCTTGTACTGAGACAATCTCCGTCGTTTCTTTCTTACCATCTTTTTCTTTAACTATTTTACGAACTTTCTTTACCCGTTTCTTTGTTTTGCCTTCTTCTGAAGGAACTTCAATTATTTCAACAATTTCTGGTAATTCTTCAATATATTCTTTGGGCTTCTCTGTGTCTAAGGCAATCTCTTCTACTGTGACAGTAGTTACAGGCTTTTCTCCCTCATCTTGAGTGGTGACGATTTCGGTTGTTTCTTTAGTGTCGTCTCCAGTCTTGACAATCTTACGACGTTTAGTAACGCGCTTCTTTCTTTTACCATCAGTTATCACTTCCGTGACTTCCGTAATTAAAGGCAATTCTTCAACAATTTGTTTAGGTTCTTCTACGACAGACGTATCAACTTCTTCAATTGTGACCGAAGTCTCTGGTTTCTGATCTTCATCTTGCACTGTGACAATCTCAGTTGTTTCTTTCTTTCCATCTTTTTCTTTAACAATTTTACGAACTTTCTTTACACGTTTCTTTGTTTTTCCTTCTTCTGAAGGAATTTCAGTAATTTCTACAATTTCTGGTAATTCTTCAATGTACTCTTTCGGCGTCTCTTCTACCGTGACAGTAGTAACAGGTTTTTCACCCTCATCTTGAATTGTTACAATTTCAGTTGTCTCTTTTGTGTCATCTCCAGTCTTAACAATTTTACGACGTTTAGTGACGCGTTTCTTCCGTTTACCGTCAGTTATGACTTCCGTAACTTCGGTAATTTCAGGCAATTCTTCAACAATTTGTTGTGGAGCTTCTTCTTCGATTGTGACCGATGTTTGGGGTTGTTGATCTTCATCTTGAACTGTGACAATTTCCGTCGTCTCTTTCTTACCATCTTTTTCTTTCACGATTTTACGAATTTTCTTTACACGTTTCTTTGTTCTGCCCTCCTCGGAAGGCATTTCAGTAATTTCAACAATTTCTGGCAATTCCTCAATATACTCTTTGGGTTTCTCTGTATCTACGGCAGTTTCCTCTACCGTGACAGTTGTAACTGGTTTCTCACCCTCATCTTGAGTAGTTACGATTTCGGTTGTCTCTTTAGTGTCATCTCCAGTCTTAACAATTTTACGACGTTTAGTAATACGCTTCTTACGTTTGCCATCAGTAATAACTTCTGTAACTTCAGTAATTACAGGCAATTCCTCAATCACTTGTTTATGAACTTCTTCTACATCTGTAGGCTCGATCAATGGGGCTTGCTCACCGATCTTAGTAAGTTTTTCTAGTATTACCAACTTAACAGAACTTAAAACATCAATATCAGTTTGATCTTTCTGTAATCCAGGAACAAATAATTCGCCTTTATCTGTTATTAACTCATAAGTAGTTTCAGAACTAGCTGGGACTGATTTTTCAGTAGCGGTTTCTTTAATTTTCTTTTTCTTCTTCAATGGCGTTTTTATAGGTTTCTCGACTTCGTCTAATTTTACTTCTTCTACAGTGACAGTAGTAACGGGTTTCTCTCCCTCGTCTTGAGTGGTAACGATTTCGGTGGTCTCTTGAGTATCGTCTCCAGTTTTAACAATTTTTCGCCGTCTAGTAACCCGTTTCTTCCGTTTACCATCAGTTATTACTTCCGTAACTTCGGTAATTACAGGCAATTCTTCAACAATTTGTAAAGGAGCTTCTTCTGCGATAGATATATCAACCTCTTCAATTGTGACCGAAGTCTCTGGTTGTTGATCTTCATCTTGTACTGTGACAATTTCCGTTGTTTCTTTCTTACCATCTTTTTCTTTAACAATTTTACGAACTTTCTTTACACGTTTCTTTATTTTACCTTCTTCTGATGGGATTTCACTTATTTCCACAATTTCTGGTAATTCCTCAATATACTCTTTGGGTGTTTCTTCTACCGTGACAGTAGTAACCGGTTTTTCACCCTCGTCTTGAGTGGTAACAATTTCAGTTGTCTCTTGAGTATCGTCTCCAGTCTTAACAATTTTACGACGTTTAGTAACGCGTTTCTTCCGTTTACCATCAGTTATTACTTCCGTAACTTCGGTAATTATAGGCAATTCTTCAACAATTTGTTTAGGAGCTTCTTCTGCGACAGAACTATCAACTTCTTCGATTGTTACCGATGTCTGTGGTTGTTGATCTTCGTCTTGCACTGTGACAATCTCCGTTGTTTGTTTCTTACCATCTTTTTCTTTAATTATTTTACGAACTTTCTTTACACGTTTCTTAGTTTTACCTTCTTCTGAAGGAATTTGAGTTATTTCTACAATTTCTGGTAATTCTTCAATATACTCTTTGAGCTTCTCTGCATCTAACGCAATTTCTTCTACAGTGACAGTCGTAATAGGTTTCTCACCCTCGTCTTGAGTGGTAACGATTTCGGTTGTCTCTTTAGTGTCGTCTCCAGTCTTTACTATCTTACGACGTTTAGTAATGCGTTTCTTTCGTTTACCGTCAGTTATCACTTCCGTAACTTCCGTGATTACTGGCAATTCTTCAACAACCTGCTTAGGCATTTCTTCGGTTACAGACATGTCTACCTCTTCTACTGTGACTGATGTTTGTGGCTTTTGATCTCCATCTTGTACTATGACAATTTCCGTTGTTTCTTTCTTACCATCTTTTTCTTTAATTATTTTACGAACTTTCTTCACGCGTTTCTTTGTTTTGCCTTCTCCTGAAGGAATTTCAGTTATTTCTACAACTTCCGGTAATTCAGAAATGTGCTCTTTGGGCTTGTCTGTATCCAGAGCAGTTTCTTTTACCGTGACAGTGGTAACAGGTTTCTCTCCTTCATCTTGAGTAGTAACAATCTCAGTTGTCTCTTTAGTATCGTCTCCAGTCTTAACGATTTTACGACGTTTAGTAACACGCTTTTTACGTTTACCCTCATCGGTTATGACTTCACTAACTTCAGTGACTGTAGGCAGCTCTTCTATAATTTGTTTAGGCACTGTTTCTTCGGTTTCATCCACGCCGACGTCTTCAATTTCTTGTACCCCATCTTTCTTTTTCTTTTTAACAATTACCCTCCTCTTCTTAATTATTGTTCTAATTTCTTCTAGTTCTTCCTCAGTTTTTTCTTTGGGTCTTTCAACCTCTTCAATAGTTAATTCCTGATTTTCTTCATCCACTTTTTCGTCGATTTTCGAGGATTCTTCTTCTATAATTTCAGTAATTTCTTCAGTGGGTTTTTCTTCTCCTTTTACTTTCCTGACTTTTTTAACTTTGCGTTTAATTTTCTCTGTTTCAACTTCCTCAATGAGTCCTGCACCGCTTTCTTGCGGAACAGCTTCTTCTATATCATCTTTTGTTGGCACTTCTTCTTGTACTCCTTCCTCACTTTCTACTTCTTCTACTTGGTCCTTTTTCTTTACTTTAGGTATCCTTCTCTTTTTCACGATTGTTTCAGTTTCAGTAATATCAGATGCCGTTGTAGTACCAAGCTCTTCTTCTTTAGGTACTTTTTTATCTTCATCTGGTTCGATGACCTTTTTGGGAACCTTTTTAAGAACTACTGTTTCTTGTTCATCCGTTACTTCGGGTATTTTACCTTTACCCATTTTTAGCTTTTTAGGCTTCTCTTCCTCTCCTTCAGACTTCTTTGGTTTTCTTTGATACTTGAATTCGTCGTCTACTTTTTCTAATTCCTTCTTTTTGAGCTCCATCATTTCCAGATCTAATTTTTCTAAATCTGGAATATCCTTCTTAATCTTTTTCCGTTTAATTTTCTTTATTTTGAGAATTTCAAATGCGTCTTCGACGTTTCTTGACAATACCCCATTATCTTTGATTGTATCTAGTTCGGTTATAATCGGTTTAGTCATTTCCGTAGGAAAACTGACAAACTTAATTCGACTTTTTAATAAAAATTTAGGTAATTTAACACTTTTAGTATCTTTCTTTGGCATTACCTTCCTCTTTTTCAAAACTATGGTTTTAAGCTCTTCAACGTCTTTCTTAACATCGAGGACTTTTAATTGTTGAGGCTGCATATCTACGTTTTCTACTTTCATTAGTACAGGTTTTTTACTTCTACCGTCTGGTAGCGGTTTCTTTTCGACAGTTGGTTCTAAAGTGTCTTCAAGTTCATCTATTTTATCCTCATCCTCTACAACATCAATTTGTTTATCGTCTTCTGACGGAATTACTTTGTCTTTAGGTTTCTTTCTTTTCACGATTTTCTTAATTTTTTGAGGCTCTTTTTTAACTTTATCATCGTCGTATTCTGGAACATCTTCACTATCTCCTGTAGGAAGAGGCTTTAACGGCCCTAAATCATGTTCTTCGATATCCTTCTTATCGTCTTCTGAAATTGATTTAACGAATGGTTTTAATTTGAGATCGCTTGGTTCCTCTTCTGGTTTATCTTTTTGAGGAATTCTGAATTTAACATCTTCTTCTTCTTCGTCATCTTTAGGTTTAGGAATTCCTTTCTTCAAATCGTAGGTTTCAGTTTCTGGCTTAGGAACTTTTTTAACAACTTTAGTTTTCTTAGGTTTTGATGGTTTTGTTTTTGGTTCTTTTTCGTCCTCTTGTGGCGTAGGTTCGAATTCCAGTTTTTCAGGTGAAGTTCTGTCAATGTCAAACGGTTCGAATGATATTTTATCAACCTTTGTCTCTGGTGTTTCTTCTTTTATCTTTTTATCTTCCGTAAGTTTTTTAACAGGTGCTTTTTTGTCTTCCTCCACAAGATCTTCTTGTTTTTGAGGAATTTTCTTAAGTTTAACGGATTCGATTTCGTCATCAATTTGCGGTATTTTTCCTTTGCCTATTTTAAGCTTTTTAACTTCTTCGGGTTCTTCTTTTTTGAGTTCTTTTGGTTTCCTCTGATACTTTTGTTTTTCTTCTGGGGTCTCAGGTTCGCTTTCAGGAGATTCATCTGCTTCTATATCTAGCTTTTCAAGATCTACTTTGTCTTTTTTGATTTTTCGTCTTTTGTATTTCTTCAGTTTCATTACTTCTTCAGCTTCTTTTATATTTCTAGATAATACTCCTGCATCTTTAATAACTTTAACAAGTTCGGTAATTAATGGCAGTTTGAAAATTTCATTTCCAGGAGGAAAGTCTCGGAAGTTTATCCGACTTTTAAGACGAGGAATCGACAGTTTTTTATTTTTGATATCCTTAGGTTTTACACGTTTTGGTGTTTTTAATTTAACGTCACTTAAATTTTCAGGTTTCTCTGATGGTACAATTTTAACCTTTTGCGGCTGAATTTCCCATCTTTCAATAGTCATTTGTACCGGTACGGCTTTTTTAGATTTCTTTTTATCATATTTAAATTCATCATCTACCTTTTCGAGATCTTTTTTCAATTCATCCAACTCTTTATCGAGTTTTTTCAATTTCTTGTATCGAACCTTACGCGGTTTTGTTTTTAATACTACTTCAGCTTCATCCATATTTCTTGATAATGTTCCATTCTCCCTTACAATTTCTTCAAGTTCCGTGACTAAAGGAAATTGTTCGAGTTCAGTTTTAGGTGGAAATTCGGAACTTATAATTCGACTTTTTAGCGTAATTTTCGAAAATTTGCCCTTTTTCGGTTTCTTTGTTGGGGATGTTTTCGGTTTTTTAAGTTTAATTGCATCCCATTTTATAGGTTCATCATTGGGGCTAACAAACTGAAGCTTTTGTGGTTTCACCTCAACTTTTCTAATGCTCATTAATTTGGGCGTTGCAATTTCTTTAACCCTAACAAACGTTTTAGGTGCTTCTCCTTCTTCTTGGATGGTTACTATTTCAGTAGTTTCTTGTTTATCGCCTTTATCTTTAACCAATTTACGAACTTTTTTAATACGCTTTTTGGGTTTACCTTCATCAGTTACAACGTGACTTATTTCGACAAGTTCTGGTAGTTCTGTTATGACCTCTCTGATGTCTTCTGGACCTAACTCAGATTCCTCGACTACAACAGTAGTAACTGGTTGTTCTCCTTCGTCTTGAGTTGTTACAATTTCTGTAGTTTCCTTAGCATCATCGCCAGTTTTAATAATTTTTCGCTTACGAGTAGTGCGTTTTTTAGGTTTGCCATCTTTTGAAATGACTTCAGTCACTTCGGTTATTTCAGGTAATTCTTCAATAGTTACTTGAATAGGGGTTTCGTCTGAAATAGACGAATCTATTTCCTCAATGGTAACTGACGTTTCTGGTAATTGATCCTCATCTTGCACTGTCACAATTTCCGTTTTTTGTTGCTTTCCTCCTTTCTCTTTTATAATTTTACGTACTTTTTTAACACGTTTCTTGGGTTTGCCTTCGTCTGTAATAATTTCTGTTACTTCGACAATTTCTGGTAATTCTATTATTTTCTCTTTAACATCTTCCGGCTCTAATTTAGACTCTTCGACAACAACAGTAGTAATCGGCTGTTCTCCTTCGTCTTGAGTCGTAACAATTTCAGTAGTTTCTTTAACTTCATCTCCAGTTTTGACAATTTTTCTTCTACGAGTAGTACGCTTTTTAGATTTACCCTCTTTGGTAACAATCTCTGTAACCTCAGTTATTTCAGGCAATTCTTCAATAATTACTTTACTGAAACTATCATCCCCAATAGATGAATCTATTTCCTCAATGGTAACTGAAGTTTGTGGTGATTGATCTTCACCTATTTCTTTGACAATTTTACGAACTTTTTTAACACGCTTTTTTGGTTTGCCTTCGTCAGACTTAACATCAGTTATTTCCACAATTTCTGGTAATTCGTCTTCTTGATCTACTGACGTTAATTGTTCGGTCTCACCAGTTTGTCCAATTTCTGTCGCTTTCTTTAAAACTACAAGTTTAACAGTTTTCAACACATCCTTTTCGTCAACTATAAGTTCAGGAACTTTAATTAAACTGTGAACAACTAATTCGCCTTTTTCGTTAATTTCTAAAGCTGCAGGTTTTTCCGACATCCGCTTCTTAGGTTTTTTCTTTTGTTTTGATGTTTCAATTTCATTAACCGTAACAGATATACGAGGTTTATCATTTTCATCTTGCGTAGTTACAATTTCGGTAATTTCCTGCTTACCATCTTTCTCGCTTACAATTTTTCTAATCTTCTTAGTCCGCTTCTTAGCTTTACCTTCACGAGTTTTTATTTCAATTATTTCAGTGACTTCAGGAATTTCTACAACACGAGTAGCATTACCAGTTTCTGGTGTACTTAATAGTTCCATATCTAAAACACTGAGGGGCATCTCAGTTACGGTAATATCTGTTAGAGGTACACGTCCTTCATCCACGACAGTAACTATGTCAAAAACTTCTTTTGCATTATTTTTAATTTTTACAATTTTGCGTTTTCTTGTAGTGCGTAACACCTTCTTTGAACTACCAACAACTGGAATTTGCTCGACTTCTATCACTTCTGGCAATTCAACAACGCCTTCAAAAGCATCCGGTAATTCTAACGTTTGTAAACTTCCCTCTAAAACGTCGGGTATTTGAACAATTTGTTCTGTCACAGTAGTTTCCGGTTGCTTTCCTTCATCTTCTACAGTGACGATGTCGGTAGTTTTTTGTTCCCCGTCTTTTTTAGTTATTATTTTACGACGCTTAACAATTCGTTTGGTTTTCTTGCCTTTATCGTCAATAATTTGTACTTCTTCTTGTTTTTCTGGGAGCTCTTGTACAGACTCCTCTATTACCACAGGTAATTCAACAATCTGTTCTGTCACAGTAGTTTCAGGTTGTTGTCCTTCGTCCTCGACGGTGACGATATCAGTCGTCTTTTGTTTACCATCCTTTTTAACTATTATTTTCCGTCGCTTAACAATTCGTTTCTTCTTCTTGCCTTCCTCGTCAATAATTTGTACTACTTCTTGTTTTTCTGGGAGCTCTTGTACACTTTCCTCAATCACTTCAGGTAATTGTACAATCTGTTCTGTCACAGTAGTTTCAGGTTGCTGTCCTTCGTCTTCGACAGTGACGATATCAGTCGTCTTTTGTTTACCGTCCTTTTTAACTATTATTTTACGTCGCTTAACAATACGCTTCTTCTTCTTGCCTTCCTCGTCAATAATTTGTACTTCTTCTTGTTTTTCTGGGAGCTCTTGTACAGACTCCTCTACTACCACAGGTAATTCAACAATCTGTTCTGTCACAGTAGTTTCAGGTTGTTGTCCTTCGTCCTCGACGGTGACGATATCAGTCGTCTTTTGTTTACCATCCTTTTTAACTATTATTTTCCGTCGCTTAACAATTCGTTTCTTCTTCTTGCCTTCCTCGTCAATAATTTGTACTACTTCTTGTTTTTCTGGGAGCTCTTGTACACTATCCTCAATCACTTCAGGTAATTGTACAATCTGTTCTGTCACAGTAGTTTCAGGTTGCTGTCCTTCGTCTTCGACAGTGACGATATCAGTCGTCTTTTGTTTACCGTCCTTTTTAACTATTATTTTACGGCGCTTAACAATTCGTTTGGTTTTCTTGCCTTCATCGTCAATGATTTGAACTACTTCTTGTTTTTCTGGTAGCTCTTGTACACTCTCCTCTACCACTTCAGGTAATTGTACAATTTGTTCTGTCACAGTAGTTTCAGGTTGTTGTCCTTCGTCTTCGACGGTGACGATATCTGTCGTCTTTTGCTTACCGTCCTTTTTAACTATTATTTTACGGCGCTTAACAATTCGTTTTTTTTTCTTGCCTTCATTGTCAATGATTTGAACTACTTCTTGTTTTTCTGGTAGCTCTTGTACACTCTCCTCTACCACTTCAGGTAATTGTACAATTTGTTCTGTCACAGTAGTTTCAGGTTGTTCTCCTTCGTCTTCGACGGTGACGATATCTGTCGTCTTTTGCTTACCGTCCTTTTTGGTGATAATTTTACGTCGTTTAACAATACGCTTCTTCTTCTTGCCTTCATCGTCAATGATTTGAACTTCTTCTTGTTTTTCTGGTAGCTCTTGTACACTCTCCTCTACCACTTCAGGTAATTGTATAATTTGTTCTGTCACAGTAGTTTCAGGTTGCTGTCCTTCGTCTTCGACGGTGACGATATCTGTCGTCTTTTGCTTACCGTCCTTTTTAACTATTATTTTACGGCGCTTAACAATTCGTTTGGTTTTCTTGCCTTCATCGTCAATGATTTGAACTACTTCTTGTTTTTCTGGTAGCTCTTGTACACTCTCCTCTACCACTTCAGGTAATTGTACAATTTGTTCTGTCACAGTAGTTTCAGGTTGTTGTCCTTCGTCTTCGACGGTGACGATATCTGTCGTCTTTTGCTTACCGTCCTTTTTAACTATTATTTTACAGCGCTTAACAATTCGTTTGGTTTTCTTGCCTTCATCGTCAATGATTTGAACTACTTCTTGTTTTTCTGGTAGCTCTTGTACACTCTCCTCTACCACTTCAGGTAATTGTACAATTTGTTCTGTCACAGTAGTTTCAGGTTGTTCTCCTTCGTCTTCGACGGTAACGATATCTGTCGTCTTTTGCTTACCGTCCTTTTTGGTAATAATTTTACGTCGTTTAACAATACGCTTCTTCTTCTTGCCTTCCTCGTCAATAATTTGTACTTCTTCTTGTTTTTCTGGGAGCTCTTGTACCGTCTCCTCTACCACTTCAGGTAATTGTACAATCTGTTCTGTCACAGTAGTTTCAGGTTGTTGTCCTTCGTCTTCAACGGTGACGATATCTGTCGTCTTTTGCTTACCGTCCTTTTTAACTATTATTTTACGGCGCTTAACAATTCGTTTGGTTTTCTTTCCTTCATCGTCAATGATTTGAAGTACTTCTTGTTTTTCTGGTAGCTCTTGTACACTTTCCTCTACCACTTCAGGTAATTGTACAATTTGTTCTGTCACAGTAGTTTCAGGTTGTTCTCCTTCGTCTTCTACGGTGACGATATCTGTCGTCTTTTGCTTACCGTCCTTTTTGGTGATAATTTTACGTCGTTTAACAATACGCTTCTTCTTTTTGCCTTCATCGTCAATGATTTGAACTACTTCATGTTTTTCTGGTAGCTCTTGCACACTCTCCTCTACCACTTCAGGTAATTGTACAATTTGTTCTGTCACAGTAGTTTCAGGTTGCTGACCTTCGTCTTCGACAGTGACGATATCAGTCGTCTTTTGTTTACCGTCCTTTTTAACTATTATTTTACGTCGCTTAACAATACGCTTCTTCTTCTTGCCCTCCTCGTCAATAATTTGTACTTCTTGTTTTTCTGGGAGCTCTTGAACACTTTCCTCTACCACTTCAGGTAATTGTACAATCTGTTCTGTCACAGTAGTTTCAGGTTGTTGTCCTTCGTCTTCGACGGTGACGATATCTGTCGTCTTTTGCTTACCGTCCTTTTTAACTATTATTTTACGGCGCTTAACAATTCGTTTGGTTTTCTTGCCTTCATTGTCAATGATTTGAACTTCTTCTTGTTTTTCTGGTAGCTCTTGTACACTCTCCTCTACCACTTCAGGTAATTGTACAATTTGTTCTGTCACAGTAGTTTCAGGTTGCTGTCCTTCGTCTTCGACGGTGACGATATCTGTCGTCTTTTGCTTACCGTCCTTTTTGGTAATAATTTTACGCCGCTTAACGATTCGCTTCTTCTTCTTGCCTTCATCGTCAATGATTTGAACTACTTCTTGTTTTTCTGGTAGCTCTTGTACACTCTCCTCTACCACTTCAGGTAATTGTACAATTTGTTCTGTCACAGTAGTTTCAGGTCGTTGTCCTTCGTCTTCGACGGTGACGATATCAGTCGTCTTTTGCTTACCGTCCTTTTTGGTAATAATTTTACGCCGCTTAACGATTCGCTTCTTCTTCTTGCCTTCGTCGTCAATGATTTGAACTACTTCTTGTTTTTCTGGGAGCTCTTGTACACTCTCTTCTACCACTTCAGGTAATTGTACAATTTGTTCTGTCACAGTAGTTTCAGGTTGTTGTCCTTCGTCTTCGACGGTGACGATATCTGTCGTCTTTTGCTTACCGTCCTTTTTAACTATTATTTTACGGCGCTTAACAATACGCTTCTTCTTCTTGCCTTCCTCGTCAATAATTTGAACTTCTTCTTGTTTTTCTGGAAGCTCTTGTACACTCTCCTCTACCACTTCAGGTAATTGTACAATCTGTTCTGTCACAGTAGTTTCAGGTTGCTGTCCTTCGTCTTCGACGGTGACGATATCTGTCGTCTTTTGCTTACCGTCCTTTTTAACTATTATTTTACGGCGCTTAACAATTCGTTTGGTTTTCTTGCCTTCATCGTCAATGATTTGAACTACTTCTTGTTTTTCTGGTAGCTCTTGTACACTCTCCTCTACCACTTCAGGTAATTGTACAATTTGTTCTGTCACAGTAGTTTCAGGTTGTTCTCCTTCGTCTTCGACGGTGACGATATCTGTCGTCTTTTGCTTACCGTCCTTTTTAACTATTATTTTACGGCGCTTAACAATACGCTTCTTTTTCTTGCCTTCCTCGTCAATAATTTGAACTTCTTCTTGTTTTTCTGGAAGCTCTTGTACACTCTCTTCTACCACTTCAGGTAATTGTACAATTTGTTCTGTCACAGTAGTTTCAGGTTGTTGTCCTTCGTCTTCGACAGTGACGATATCTGTCGTCTTTTGCTTACCGTCCCTTTTGGTAATAATTTTACGTCGTTTAACAATACGCTTCTTCTTCTTGCCTTCCTCATCAATAATTTGTACTTCTTCTTGTTTTTCTGGGAGCTCTTGTACACTCTCCTCTACCACTTCAGGTAATTGTACAATCTGTTCTGTCACAGTAGTTTCAGGTTGTTGTCCTTCGTCTTCAACGGTGACGATATCTGTCGTCTTTTGCTTACCGTCCTTTTTAACTATAATTTTACGGCGCTTAACAATTCGTTTGGTTTTCTTTCCTTCATCGTCAATGATTTGAACTACTTCTTGTTTTTCTGGTAGCTCTTGTACACTTTCCTCTACCACTTCAGGTAATTGTACAATTTGTTCTGTCACAGTAGTTTCAGGTTGTTCTCCTTCGTCTTCTACGGTGACGATATCTGTCGTCTTTTGCTTACCGTCCTTTTTGGTGATAATTTTACGTCGTTTAACAGTACGCTTCTTCTTTTTGCCTTCATCGTCAATGATTTGAACTACTTCTTGTTTTTCTGGTAGCTCTTGTACACTCTCCTCTACCACTTCAGGTAATTGTACAATCTGTTCTGTCACAGTAGTTTCAGGTTGTTGTCCTTCGTCTTCGACGGTGACGATATCTGTCGTCTTTTGCTTACCGTCCTTTTTAACTATTATTTTACGGCGCTTAACAATTCGTTTGGTTTTCTTGCCGTCATCGTCAATGATTTGAACAACTTCTTGTTTTTCTGGTAGCTCTTGTACACTCTCCTCTACCACTTCAGGTAATTGTACAATCTGTTCTGTCACAGTAGTTTCAGGTTGTTGTCCTTCGTCTTCGACGGTGACGATATCTGTCGTCGTTTGCTTACCGTCCTTTTTGGTAATAATTTTACGTCGTTTAACAATACGCTTCTTCTTCTTGCCTTCCTCGTCAATAATTTGTACTTCTTCTTGTTTTTCTGGGAGTTCTTGTACACTCTCCTCTACCACTTCAGGTAATTGTACAATCTGTTCTGTCACAGTAGTTTCAGGTTGTTGTCCTTCGTCTTCAACGGTGACGATATCTGTCGTCTTTTGCTTACCGTCCTTTTTAACTATTATTTTACGGCGCTTAACAATTCGTTTGGTTTTCTTTCCTTCATCGTCAATGATTTGAACTACTTCTTGTTTTTCTGGTAGCTCTTGTATACTTTCCTCTACCACTTCAGGTAATTGTACAATTTGTTCTGTCACAGTAGTTTCAGGTTGTTCTCCTTCGTCTTCTACGGTGACGATATCTGTCGTCTTTTGCTTACCGTCCTTTTTGGTGATAATTTTACGTCGTTTAACAATACGCTTCTTCTTTTTGCCTTCATCGTCAATGATTTGAACTACTTCTTGTTTTTCTGGTAGCTCTTGTACACTCTCCTCTACCACTTCAGGTAATTGTACAATTTGTTCTGTCACAGTAGTTTCAGGTTGTTCTCCTTCGTCTTCGACGGTGACGATATCTGTCGTCTTTTGCTTACCGTCCTTTTTGGTGATAATTTTACGTCGTTTAACAATACGCTTCTTCTTTTTGCCTTCATCGTCAATGATTTGAACTACTTCTTGTTTTTCTGGTAGCTCTTGTACACTCTCCTCTACCACTTCAGGTAATTGTACAATTTGTTCTGTCACAGTAGTTTCAGGTTGTTCTCCTTCGTCTTCGACGGTGACGATATCTGTCGTCGTTTGCTTACCGTCCTTTTTGGTAATAATTTTACGTCGTTTAACAATACGCTTCTTCTTCTTGCCTTCCTCGTCAATAATTTGTACTTCTTCTTGTTTTTCTGGGAGTTCTTGTACACTCTCCTCTACCACTTCAGGTAATTGTACAATCTGTTCTGTCACAGTAGTTTCAGGTTGTTGTCCTTCGTCTTCGACGGTGACGATATCTGTCGTCGTTTGCTTACCGTCCTTTTTGGTAATAATTTTACGTCGTTTAACAATACGCTTCTTCTTCTTGCCTTCCTCGTCAATAATTTGTACTTCTTCTTGTTTTTCTGGGAGTTCTTGTACACTCTCCTCTACCACTTCAGGTAATTGTACAATCTGTTCTGTCACAGTAGTTTCAGGTTGTTGTCCTTCGTCTTCAACGGTGACGATATCTGTCGTCTTTTGCTTACCGTCCTTTTTAACTATTATTTTACGGCGCTTAACAATTCGTTTGGTTTTCTTTCCTTCATCGTCAATGATTTGAACTACTTCTTGTTTTTCTGGTAGCTCTTGTATACTTTCCTCTACCACTTCAGGTAATTGTACAATTTGTTCTGTCACAGTAGTTTCAGGTTGTTCTCCTTCGTCTTCTACGGTGACGATATCTGTCGTCTTTTGCTTACCGTCCTTTTTGGTGATAATTTTACGTCGTTTAACAATACGCTTCTTCTTTTTGCCTTCATCGTCAATGATTTGAACTACTTCTTGTTTTTCTGGTAGCTCTTGTACACTCTCCTCTACCACTTCAGGTAATTGTACAATTTGTTCTGTCACAGTAGTTTCAGGTTGTTCTCCTTCGTCTTCGACGGTGACGATATCTGTCGTCTTTTGCTTACCGTCCTTTTTAACTATTATTTTACGGCGCTTAACAATACGCTTCTTTTTCTTGCCTTCCTCGTCAATAATTTGAACTTCTTCTTGTTTTTCTGGAAGCTCTTGTACACTCTCTTCTACCACTTCAGGTAATTGTACAATTTGTTCTGTCACAGTAGTTTCAGGTTGTTGTCCTTCGTCTTCGACGGTGACGATATCTGTCGTCTTTTGCTTACCGTCCTTTTTAACTATTATTTTACGGCGCTTAACAATTCGTTTGGTTTTCTTGCCGTCATCGTCAATGATTTGAACTACTTCTTGTTTTTCTGATAGCTCTTGTACACTCTCCTCTACCACTTCAGGTAATTGTACAATCTGTTCTGTCACAGTAGTTTCAGGTTGTTGTCCTTCGTCTTCGACGGTGACGATATCTGTCGTCGTTTGCTTACCGTCCTTTTTGGTAATAATTTTACGTCGTTTAACAATACGCTTCTTCTTCTTGCCTTCCTCGTCAATAATTTGTACTTCTTCTTGTTTTTCTGGGAGTTCTTGTACACTCTCCTCTACCACTTCAGGTAATTGTACAATCTGTTCTGTCACAGTAGTTTCAGCTTGTTGTCCTTCGTCTTCAACGGTGACGATATCTGTCGTCTTTTGCTTACCGTCCTTTTTAACTATTATTTTACGGCGCTTAACAATTCGTTTGGTTTTCTTTCCTTCATCGTCAATGATTTGAACTACTTCTTGTTTTTCTGGTAGCTCTTGTATACTTTCCTCTACCACTTCAGGTAATTGTACAATTTGTTCTGTCACAGTAGTTTCAGGTTGTTCTCCTTCGTCTTCTACGGTGACGATATCTGTCGTCTTTTGCTTACCGTCCTTTTTGGTGATAATTTTACGTCGTTTAACAATACGCTTCTTCTTTTTGCCTTCATCGTCAATGATTTGAACTACTTCTTGTTTTTCTGGTAGCTCTTGTACACTCTCCTCTACCACTTCAGGTAATTGTACAATTTGTTCTGTCACAGTAGTTTCAGGTTGCTGACCTTCGTCTTCGACAGTGACGATATCAGTCGTCTTTTGTTTACCGTCCTTTTTAACTATTATTTTACGTCGCTTAACAATACGCTTCTTCTTCATGCCCTCCTCGTCAATAATTTGTACTTCTTCTTGTTTTTCTGGGAGCTCTTGAACACTCTCCTCTACCACTTCAGGTAATTGTACAATTTGTTCTGTCACAGTAGTTTCAGGTTGTTCTCCTTCGTCTTCGACGGTGACGATATCTGTCGTCTTTTGCTTACCGTCCTTTTTAACTATTATTTTACGGCGCTTAACAATACGCTTCTTTTTCTTGCCTTCCTCGTCAATAATTTGAACTTCTTCTTGTTTTTCTGGAAGCTCTTGTACACTCTCTTCTACCACTTCAGGTAATTGTACAATTTCTTCTGTCACAGTAGTTTCAGGTTGTTGTCCTTCGTCTTCGACGGTGACGATATCTGTCGTCTTTTGCTTACCGTCCTTTTTGGTAATAATTTTACGTCGTTTAACAATACGCTTCTTCTTCTTGCCTTCCTCGTCAATAATTTGTACTTCTTCTTGTTTTTCTGGGAGCTCTTGTACACTCTCCTCTACCACTTCAGGTAATTGTACAATCTGTTCTGTCACAGTAGTTTCAGGTTGTTGTCCTTCGTCTTCAACGGTGACGATATCTGTCGTCTTTTGCTTACCGTCCTTTTTAACTATTATTTTACGGCGCTTAACAATTCGTTTGGTTTTCTTGCCGTCATCGTCAATGATTTGAACTACTTCTTGTTTTTCTGGTAGCTCTTGTACACTCTCCTCTACCACTTCAGGTAATTGTACAATCTGTTCTGTCACAGTAGTTTCAGGTTGTTGTCCTTCGTCTTCGACGGTGACGATATCTGTCGTCGTTTGCTTACCGTCCTTTTTGGTAATAATTTTACGTCGTTTAACAATACGCTTCTTCTTCTTGCCTTCCTCGTCAATAATTTGTACTTCTTCTTGTTTTTCTGGGAGTTCTTGTACACTCTCCTCTACCACTTCAGGTAATTGTACAATCTGTTCTGTCACAGTAGTTTCAGGTTGTTGTCCTTCGTCTTCAACGGTGACGATATCTGTCGTCTTTTGCTTACCGTCCTTTTTAACTATTATTTTACGGCGCTTAACAATTCGTTTGGTTTTCTTTCCTTCATCGTCAATGATTTGAACTACTTCTTGTTTTTCTGGTAGCTCTTGTATACTTTCCTCTACCACTTCAGGTAATTGTACAATTTGTTCTGTCACAGTAGTTTCAGGTTGTTCTCCTTCGTCTTCTACGGTGACGATATCTGTCGTCTTTTGCTTACCGTCCTTTTTGGTGATAATTTTACGTCGTTTAACAATACGCTTCTTCTTTTTGCCTTCATCGTCAATGATTTGAACTACTTCTTGTTTTTCTGGTAGCTCTTGTACACTCTCCTCTACCACTTCAGGTAATTGTACAATCTGTTCTGTCACAGTAGTTTCAGGTTGTTGTCCTTCGTCTTCGACGGTGACAATATCAGTCGTCTTTTGCTTACCGTCCTTTTTGGTAATAATTTTACGCCGCTTAACGATTCGCTTCTTTTTCTTGCCTTCGTCGTCAATGATTTGAACTACTTCTTGTTTTTCTGGGAGCTCTTGTACACTCTCTTCTACAACTTCAGATAGCTGTACAATTTGTTCCGACACAGTGGTCTCGGGTTGCTGACCTTCATCTTCAACGGTGACAATGTCAGTAGTCTTTTGTTTGCCATCCTTTTTGGTGATTATTTTGCGGCGCTTAACAATTCGTTTTGTTTTCTTACCTTCTTCGTCAATGATTTGAACTACTTCTTGTTTTTCTGGTAGCTCTTGTACACTCTCCTCTACCACTTCAGGTAATTGTACAATTAGTTCTGTCACAGTAGTTTCAGGTTGTTGTCCTTCGTCTTCGACGGTGACGATATCTGTCGTCTTTTGCTTACCGTCTTTTTTAACTATTATTTTACGGCGCTTAACAATTCGTTTGGTTTTCTTGCCTTTATCGTCAATGATTTGAACTACTTCTTGTTTTTCTGGTAGCTCTTGTACACTCTCCTCTACCACTTCAGGTAATTGTACAATTTGTTCTGTCACAGTAGTTTCAGGTTGTAGTCCTTCGTCTTCGACGGTGACGATATCAGTCGTCTTTTGCTTACCATCCTTTTTGGTAATAATTTTACGCCGCTTAACGATTCGCTTCTTCTTCTTGCCTTCGTCGTCAATGATTTGAACTACTTCTTGTTTTTCTGGTAGTTCTTGTACACTCTCCTCTTCCACTTCAGGTAATTGTACAATTTGTTCTGTCACAGTAGTTTCAGGTTGTTGTCCTTCGTCTTCGACGGTGACGATATCTGTCGTCTTTTGCTTACCGTCTTTTTTAACTATTATTTTACGGCGCTTAACAATTCGTTTGGTTTTCTTGCCTTTATCGTCAATGATTTGAACTACTTCTTGTTTTTCTGGTAGCTCTTGTACACTCTCCTCTACCACTTCAGGTAATTGTACAATTTGTTCTGTCACAGTAGTTTCAGGTTGTTGTCCTTCGTCTTCGACGGTGACGATATCTGTCGTCTTTTGCTTACCGTCTTTTTTAACTATTATTTTACGGCGCTTCACAATTCGTTTGGTTTTCTTGCCTTCATCGTCAATGATTTGAACTACTTCTTGTTTTTCTGGTAGCTCTTGTACACTCTCCTCTACCACTTCAGGTAATTGTACAATTTGTTCTGTCACAGTAGTTTCAGGTTGTTGTCCTTCGTCTTCGACGGTGACGATATCAGTCGTCTTTTGCTTACCATCCTTTTTGGTAATAATTTTACGCCGCTTAACGATTCGCTTCTTCTTCTTGCCTTCGTCGTCAATGATTTGAACAACTTCTTGTTTTTCTGGTAGCTCTTGTACACTCTCCTCTACCACTTCAGGTAATTGTACAATTTGTTCTGTCACAGTAGTTTCAGGTTGTTGTCCTTCGTCTTCGACGGTGACGATATCTGTCGTCTTTTGCTTACCGTCTTTTTTAACTATTATTTTACGGCGCTTAACAATTCGTTTGGTTTTCTTGCCTTCATCGTCAATGATTTGAACTACTTCTTGTTTTTCTGGTAGCTCTTGTACACTCTCCTCTACCACTTCAGGTAATTGTACAATTTGTTCTGTCACGGTAGTCTCGGGCTGCTGACCTTCATCTTCAACGGTGACGATGTCGGTTGTCTTTTGTTTGCCGTCCTTCTTTGTTATTATTTTGCGTCGCTTAACAATTCGTTTTGTTTTCTTGCCTTCGTTGTCAATAATTTGTACCTCTTCTTGTTTTTCAGGTAACTCTTGTATACTATCCTCTAAAACTTCAGGTAGCTGTACAATTTGTTCCGTCACAGTGGTCTCGGGTTGCTGACCTTCATCTTCAACGGTGACGATGTCAGTAGTCTTTTGTTTGCCATCCTTTTTGGTGATTACTTTGCGGCGCTTAACAATTCGTTTTGTTTTCTTGCCTTCGTCGTCAATAATTTGTACCTCTTCTTGTTTTTCAGGTAACTCTTGTATACTCTCCTCTACAACTTCAGGTAGCTGTACAATTTGTTCCGTCACAGTGGTCTCGGGTTGCTGACCTTCATCTTCAACGGTGACGATGTCAGTAGTCTTTTGTTTGCCATCCTTTTTGGTGATTATTTTGCGGCGCTTAACAATTCGTTTTGTTTTCTTACCTTCTTCGTCAATAATTTGTACTTCTTCTTGTTTTTCTGGTAGCTCTTGTACACTATCCTCTACAATTTCAGGTAACTGTACAGTTTGTTCCGTCACAGTGGTCTCGGGTTGCTTACCTTCATCTTCAACGGTGACAATGTCAGTAGTCTTTTGTTTTCCATCCTTTTTGGTTATTATTTTGCGGCGCTTAACAATTCGTTTCGTTTTTTTGCCTTCATCATCAATGATATGTAGTTCTTCTAATTTTTCTGGTATTTCTTGTACACTTTCATCCACATTTTCAGGTAATTCTACAATTTGGCTTTCTTGGTCTTCTGGTTCAGTAACTGTATAGCCTGTTTCTTCAGCTGTTTGGGATAGAATTTTTATGTCTTCTGTTACAGTTGTTTCAGGTTCTTTTCCGTCTTCTTCGACTGTTACGATGTTGGTAGTTACTATTTTATCTTTATTTCGTTTGACAATCTGCTTCTTCTTAATTATCCGTTTTCTGCGAATACCTTTTTCATCAGTTATTTGTATTGTTTCTTTTTGTTGGGTTATATTTATTGTATCATCTGCCGTAGGCAGTTTACTTTTGAAAGTTGTGCTTATTTCTGCATTGGAGGTGTCTTCTATGTCTAAGTGTGATTTTTTTGTTATTGTGTTTTCTTGTTTTGTTTTTATGTTGTCTTCTGTTTCTAGTATAGGCGTCATTTGATTAATTAATGGTTTATCTGTTTCTTTGATTTGTTCTAAGGTGAGTTGTGTGATTCTTGCTCGTGTAGGGTGTAGTTTAGTTTCAACCAAAATTCCTGTAATAGTAGGTATAATTTTAGTAACAGTTTGTGAAATAATAATATATATTTTGTGTTGTTCAAGTGTATATTTGTTTATTTTTGGAGCTATTTCTTAATTTTTATAACTTTTATTAACCTTAAAACTATTTGTTTAATGTGGCTTGTTGTACTTACCCTCGCTTTCATGTGGTTGTACTTCACTTACGAGAAGATTGGATGATTGATCTTCTATTGTAACTTGAACTGTTTGAGAAGTGGGCTTGTCATAAGTAACGTGTGCAGTATCAAGTTCGCCCGTTGAAGGTTGTTCCATAATTACTAAACCATAGTTTTCGTAAGGTATTTCTCTTGCACTTGTCTGTTGTAACGGAGCTACTTCCAAGACGTCTGAAGATTGGAAAATTGTCGTTTCTTCTTTTAAGGCACTACTTCTTTCGCTCACTTCTTTTTTGGCCGTTTCCTCTTTGGCGGCTCCTTTTATTAAAGATTCGCTTTCTTGATCTATAGCCATTATTTGAGTCACACTAAGCGCCAACTGGTCACTAATTATTTTCGTTGCAGTTTTTGGCGATTCCTGCTTTGTTTCGTATGCCGTTTCACTCTCATGAGCAGTAGTTTGTGTTTCAACTAAACTGGATTGCTCATCTTGTGTGGAAACAGCAAATGATTTAACTGGAGCCTTTGCTTCAGCATCGCTTAAAGTATCTAAAGAATGTACTTCAGATTGTTGTGCTGTTATACACTCATTCAATTTTAATTTTGCCGTTGTGGTCAGCAGCGTTTCTTGTGGTTTTATGTCGGGAGCTTGTAAAACCATAGTTTCTTCTTGCAAGGCACTGATTTTTTCAGTAAGTTCTTTTTTAGCAGTTTCTTCTTTAGCTGCCCCTTTTATTAAAGATTCACTTTCTTGGTCAATAGCCATGACTTGAGTAACGTTTAGTGCCATTTGGTCACTAATAATTTTTGTTGCTGTTTTTGGTAATTCCTGCTTTGTTTCATAGGTCGTTTCACTCTCATGTGCAGTAGTTTGAGTTTCTATTAAACTACTTTGCACGTCTTGTGTCGAAGTTGCAAATGATGTGATTGGAGCTGAATCTTCAGACTCTCTTAAGGTATCTAACGAATGCGTTTGAGATTGTTGTGCCGTAATGCACTCATTTAATTTTAATTCTGCCGTTGTAGTCATTAGTGCTTCTTGAGGTTTTATTTCGGGGGCTTGTAAAACAGTTGTTTCTTCTTGAAGAGCACTAATTCTTTCGCTCACCTCTTTTTTGGCCGTTTCCTCTTTTGCGGCTCCTTTTATTACAGATTCGCTTTCTTGATCTATAGCCATTATTTGGGTGATGTTTAGGGCCATTTGGTCATTTATAGTTTTAGTTGCAGTTTTAGGCGCTTCTTGTTTTGTTTCGTACGGCATTTCACTCTCATGTGCAGTAGTTTGCGTTTCTACCAAGCTGGTTTGCTCATCTTGCGTTGAAATTGCAAATGAGGTGATTAGAGCTTTATCGTCAGAATCTCGTAACGTATCTAAAGAATGTACTTCAGATTGTTCTGCTGTTATACACTCATTTAATTTTAATTTTGCCGTTGTTGTTATTAACGCTTCTTGAGGTTTTATATCTGGGGCATGCAAAACTGTTGTTTCTTCTTGTAGAGCACTCATTTTTTCAGTTAATTCTTTTTTGGCAGTCTCTTCTTTTGCGGCACCTGTTATTAGAGATTCGCTTTCTTGATCTATAGCCATTACTTGTGTGACATTTAGAGCCACTTGGTCGTTAATTGTTTTAACTGCAGTTTTAGACAATTCCTCCTTTGTTTCGTACGTTGTCTCACTCTCGTGCGCAGTTGTTTCTGTTTCTATTAAGCTGTTTTGCACATCTTGCGTAGTAACTGCTGTTGACGTGAGTGGACTTTTTTCATAAGACTCTCGTAAAGTATCTAACGAATGTACTTCGGATTGTTCAGCTGTTATGTATTCGCTCAATTTCAATTTTGCCGTATTAGTAACAGGAATTTCTTGAGCTTGTATGTCGGGAGCTTGCAAAACAGTAGTTTCTTCCTGTAAAGCACTGATTTTTTCGGTTAATTCCTTTTTGGCAGTTTCTTCTTTAGCCAACCCCTTTATTAAAGACTCACTTTCTTGATCAATTGCAACTACTTGCGTGACGTTCAGTGCGATTTGGTCACTAATTATTTTCGTTGCAGTTTTTGGGGATTCTTGTTTTGTTTCGTATGCAGTCTCGCTCTCATGGGCAGTAGTTTGTGTTTCAACCAAACTGGTTTGCTCATCTTGTGTGGAAATAGCAAATGATGTAACTGGAGCCTTTGCTTCAGCATCACTTAAGGTATCTAAAGAATGTACTTCAGACTGTTGCGCTGTTATACACTCATTGAGGTTTAATTTTGCGGTATTGGTTACTAGAGTTTCATCAGGCTTTATTTCAGGAGCCTGTAAAACCATAGTTTCTTCTTGCAGTGCACTAATTCTTTCAGCGACTTCCTTTTTGGCTGTTTCTTCTTTAGCTGCACCTTTGATCAAAGATTCACTTTCTTGGTCAATAGCCATTATTTGTGTAACATTAAGGGCCATTTGGTCAGTAATAATTTTCGTTGCAGTTTTTGGCGATTCTTGCTTTGTTTCGTATGCTGTCTCGCTCTCATGGGCAGTAGTTTGCGTTTCTACCAAGCTAGTTTGCTCATCTTGAGTAGAAACAGCAAATGATGTAACTGGAGCTTTTGCTTCAGAATCGCTAATAGTATCTAAAGAATGTACTTCAGATTGTTGCGCTGTTATGCACTCATTGAGGTTTAATTTTGCGGTATTGGTTACTAGAGTTTCATCAGGCTTTATTTCAGGAGCCTGTAAAACCATAGTTTCTTCTTGTAGTGCACTAATTCTTTCAGCGACTTCCTTTTTGGCTGTTTCTTCTTTAGCTGCACCTTTGATCAAAGATTCACTTTCTTGATCAATAGCCATTATTTGTGTAACATTAAGGGCCATTTGGTCAGTTATAATTTTCGTTGCAGTTTTTGGAGTTTCCTGTTTTGTTTCGTATGCTGTCTCACACTCATGAGCAGTAGTTTGCGTTTCAACCAAACTGGTTTGCTCATCTTGTGTGGAAACAGCAAATGATGTAACTGGAGCCCTTGCTTCAGCATCGCTTAAAGTATCTAAAGAATGTACTTCAGATTGTTGTGCCGTTATACACTCATTAAGTTGTAATTTTGCTGTATTAGTCAATAGAGTTTCATCAGGTTTTATTTCAGGAGCCTGCAAAACCATAGTTTCTTCTTGTACTGCACTAATTCTTTCAGCAACTTCTTTTTTAGCGGTTTCTTCTTTAGCCGCCCCCTTAATCAGCGATTCACTCTCTTGATCTATAACCATAATTTGGGTTACATTAAGGGCCATTTGGTCACTAATAATTTTTGTTGCTGTTTTAGACGGTTCTTTTTGTTCCTCGTACGATACTTCGCTTTCGTTTACTGTCGTTTGCGTTTCAATTAAACTATTTTGTACGTCTTGTTTTGTTACAGCAACTGATGTGGTGGGAGTTTTCTTAGCGTAATCTAACAACGTATCTAAAGGAAGATTTTCAGACTGTTCTGCTGAAACGCATTCATCCAACTTTAATTTTGCCGTACTAGTGAGGAAAGTTTCTTGGGGTTTTATATCTTCAGCTTGTAAAACGAGATTTTCTTCTTTTACAGCGCTAATTTTTTCCACTACTTCTTTCTTTGCAGTTTCTTCTTTAGCGGACGCTTTTAATAACGACTCACTTTCTTGATCTATAGCCATTACTTGAGTGACGCTTAGAGCAGTTTGATCACCCAGCATAGTGGTGGCAGTTTTTGGAGACTCGTGTTTAACAGCGTACTCTACTTCACTTTCGTGAGCAGTCGTTTGTGTTTCTATTATGCTGCTTTGGACGTCTTGTTTGGGTACTGCAAATGATGTAGATGGTTGTTTAACTTCGGACTCTTGTAAAGTGTCCAAAGAGTCTATTTGAGATTGTTCCGCAGTAATACGTTCGTTTAGTTTTAATTTTGCCAAACTTGTCAGTGGGCTTTCTTGAAGTAACGTTTTCTCTTTGTCGTCTAAAGTCACTTCGGATACTGCTACTACGCTCTGAGATGCTTCTAATCCAATATTAGCTTTTTCAGTTTTTGTTTTGCCTTTACCTTCAAACACGTCTTCTTTATCGGCAGATTGTGGAACCGTTACAGCAATCGTTTCTAACAACAATTGATTTACTGTCGCTTCTTCTGTAGACGGCTTGGTTAGTTTTAACTGTTCCAACGTATGATCTGCAGTAGTTTCTGATTTTAACAAACTTTCATTTAATGGTATACCAACTTCTGCAAATTCTTTTTTAAATATTGGAACTGTGTCAAATGCATTTTCTTTTTCTTGAGCCGTAGTATCTGTAACTTGTACATAATTACCTTCTAATATCGTAGCATCAGCGGTTTTAAAATCAACCTCTTTTTTCTCCAAATTCATTTCTTTTTCGTGAATAATATTTTCACTAACAGTTACAGATTCTAAATTGCTTTGGGTTGTTTCGGCTACGTTACTTGCAGGAACTTCGTGTGAAATTTCCTTAACGTTACATTGTGACTCCGTTTGTTGTTGTTGGATTGGTTCTTGTGTAATGAACACTGCTTCGGCGTTATAACCTGCAGGCTTTTCACCTGGAGCTATAATACTTTCTTTTTCATGAACGAAAATTTCGCTCGTGCCTACGGATTTCTTTTCGTTTATTGTGGTACTTGCACTCTTTTCTGCTATAGCGCTACACATAAATTCACTTTCTTGTTCGTGAGCAACACTTTCTGTTACTTTTATACCTTCTACTGTAGTATGTTTTATATTTGCAACGGTACCTTCTCTACTCTCAGATGTGAAGTCGTCGACATTATCCTGAACGTTAGCATGCGTTTGTTGGAGTGCTTCAATAATATTTATTTCCTTACTTGCTGTTTCTGTTAATGGAACAGTTGCAAGGTAATCGAGTTCTTTCTGAGCAGCTATAGTTTCAATCACCGATATGCTCGTAACCTCTGCATGTGCAGCCGAAGCTGTTTTAGTCGCAGGTTTAAAGTCTCCTTCGAATATAGATCCACTTTCAATAATTTCCGGATTCAATTGAGTTATGCTTTCTAATACGGATGTAACAGGTTCAGTTATTATTCCTTCAGGTGCCTCTAGAGAAATATCTTTTACATTTTCATTTCCAATTGCTTGAGTTGTTTCTATTGCGTCTCTTGTGTCAATACTAAACTCTGCAACTGATGCATTTGGTTGAACTCCGGGTTGTAATTTTTCTTCTTTTTCGCTCGTTAAAATTTCGGTTATAAGTAGAGATTTTGTCGGTTCTACCGAAACGCTTCCAAATGTGTTTGCCGCTTTTAAGTACTCTGTTAAGTTTTCTTCGCTTTCTTGAACGATCGTGCTCGTTTGGATTACACCTTCTGATTGATCTTGGCTTATTACGGCAGTCGATTTTGTTACATCAGCTACTTTTACAGCGCCTGTGCCAATTTCAGTTTGAATTTCGGTTTTTTCAGCAACTTTGTGAGGTGTTACATCCAGTTGAACTGTAGTGTTCGTCGAATTTAGCGTAATGTCTAAATTTTCTTCATGATCTGTTGGAAATACTTCGCTTATTGTGACGCTCTTGTTATCGTCTAATGATAACGTGGCTGTTTGAGGTTCTCTTTTTAATTTATCCTCCAATTGTGATTCGGTTTCATGTACTAGAGTTTTTGATTGTATTAGTCCTTGAACGGTTGGTTGACTTACTTCGGCTGTAATGGAAGTTACCTCTTCATCGGTGAAATCTTTTACGTTATCTCCTGCAAGTACTTCCGCTTTTGTGATGGCTTCTTTGGGAATGATATCAAAATCGGCTGTTTTTGTCTCGATTTCTGCTATAGTTAAAATGTTTTCTTTTTCGTTAAGAATTACATCACCTACTGTAACGCTGGTTCTTTCGTCGACAGCAAATTGAGCAGTTCTAACGCTAGGCTCGAATTTATCAGTGAAGGTTTCTTCGTTTTCTGTTACAAGTGGTTGAGTTTGTATAATTCCTTCGAGAGTAGTCGATTTTGATTCTGCGGTGTATGTAGTGACTTCGGTTTCTGTGAAACTCGACGCAGCTGCTTGTGGCGTCACTTCAATTTTTTCAGCAACTGCTTTACTTAGTACTTCAATTTCTGCAGTATTACTGTCAGGCATTTGAGTAGTTTCAAAAGATTTTTCTTTTTCTGCCGAAATAACTTCGGATGCAGTTACATGTGGTCTATGTTCGATGTTATATTCAGGAGTCTTAGACGCTATTTGTAATGCTAAGTCTTGTGAGACTTCAGTTTCTTGTACGGTAGTTTCAGTTTGAATTATGCCCTCGAAAGTTGTTTGAGCAACGTCGGCTGTCGATTCTTTAGCTTCAAAGTGCTCTAAAGTAGTTGGTTGTGTTTCTGAATAAGTTTCGATTTTTTCAGCGACTTGTTTGCCTACAATATCGACTTGAGCACTGCCATCTATTGGTTTTTGTTCGTCTTTCAAATTACTTTCTTTTTCCACTAATAAAGTGGTAGTGACAATAACCGACTGTTTTTGTTCTATATTTAAATCTGCTGTTTTAGTAGGTATTCGATCTTCACGTTCGTAAGGAGCTTCACTTTCTCTTATTGTTGGTTGTGTTTCAGTAATAGCTTCAGAGAGTTCTTGATTTACGCTAGCTTCGTATTTTGGTACGTCTTCTGGTTTTAACTGACCTGTGGACATTTCTGAAAAAACTTCAGATTTTTCAGCAATCGTCCTACCAACTATATCAAAGTTGGCAGTGCTGCTAGAAACTTCTTTAGTTTCTTCAAAAATTTCTTCTTTTTCTACAGGTTGAACTTCTGAAGCGATTAAACTTTGTGCTTGTTCTAAAAGCACATCTGCTGTTTTCTCAACAAGTTTTAAACTTTTATCCAACAAAGCTTCACTTTCTTTAATGTCTGCTTCAGATCGAATTACACTTTCTACAACGCCCTGTTGAATGTTTGCAGTATGCTTGGTTACGCTTAAATCTTCGATGTCTCCTGTAGTCATTTGGGAAACAACTTCAGCTTGTGAAGCCGTCTCTTGACTAAGAATGTTTAAATTAGCAATTCCACTCTCGGGTTTTTGGAACGTTTCTAAAACATTTTCTTTATCTATGATTGTCGCTTCCGATACGTTAACGCTCTTTACAGTATCAAACGTCAAATCGGCAGTTTTAGAATTTAACTTAAGTACCGATTCGAATTCGGTTTCTTTTTCTTTGATATCCGCTTGCGTTTGAATAACCCCTTCTACTGTTACTTGTTCTACAGAAGCTGTCGATTTGTCGACATCTTGATGTATAAAATCGGCAGTACTTAATTGAGATTCAACCTCAGTTTTTTCTGCGACGTCAAGACCTTCTATGTTTAAGTTAATTGTTTTATTTTCGGGCCGCTCTTTTACTGTAAAGCTTTCTTCTTTATCTTGCATGACTATTTCGCTTACGCTTTGAACAACTTTGCCGTGCTCGACGTTAATTTTAACATTTTGCGAATCCGCTTTAAACGTACCTTCAAACTCTTTTTCGCTTTCTTGCGTCACGCATTCGGAAACAACCAATCCTTCAATTACATCCCTCTTTTGTTCAGCATTTTCTTCTTTTGTAGTTAATTTATCGAAATCGCTTACATTTTCGCTTGTTTCAGTTGTAGTTTGTTGAGCAAGAACTTGAGGAACAATCAAGTCTACTTCGGCTGTTTTGGTAAATGGAAGAACTTCCGATTGATGATACTCTTCGTTTTCTGCTAAAGTTATTTCAGAAACTAAAGCGCTCTTTCTATATTCGACGCCGAAATTGGCGCTTATAAGAGTTGGGCTTTCATCTTCCGGAAGAATATTTTCGCTTTCTACAGCAACTGGTTCTGTTCGAATTATATTTTCTAGTACTATGGTTTCTAAGCTAGCAGTTGCTGTGTTTCTCAAATCATCTTCGATATTTGATGTTGCTATTTGAGGCGTGATCGATGATGTAATTGGTAATACTTTTTCGCTGCTTATATCGAATTGCGCTTGCGCTGAAATTGGAGCTTGAGCTTCCTCCAATTCCTTTTCTTTGTTATGAGAAATTACGTGTGTCACGGTAAGCGATTCGCTTTCGTCGATTAAAGTGGCAGCGTTTTTATTTTCGGGTTGTTGCGAACTAAAATCTCCTTCAATCTCAGATGCGATAGTTTCGGTTTGTTGTAAGGATGTAAAAGTGGTTTGATCTGGCGTTACAGTTACAACTGAAGGTTGTTCAACAGTTACAGTTTTAACGGTATCGTTTAAAGTTATTACATTTTGTTCGGCTATTGCGTGACTATCAATTTCAGTCATGGCTGTTACAGTTTTTGGAATTTCGACAGATTCTCTCAACGTTTCTGATTCATTTTCAGTAACTTGAGTGATTGTAATACCTGTATTTGCAACAAAATCAACGTTGGCTAATTGTTCTTCTTTTGATGATTCAGTAAAAGTGGATGCGGCCTCTCTTACTTCAGTTTCCAATTGGATGATGCTATCGAATGTTGTTTGCTCTAAATTTGCTTGCACTTCGTCGAATTTTTCTACTGGCACTGATTCGGTGTTGCTGTGCGATATTGTTTGTTCAGTTTCAATAGCTTTATGACTAGAAATACTTTGAGTAGCATATTGGTCTTGTAAAGGTTTTGGTTGCTCGTAAGGCTTTTCTTTTTCAGAAGGAGTGATTTCACTAATTGATGGTATAACTTTTTCCTCAAATTCAACATTTGCTTTCTTAGTATCTAATTCATCATTAACAAACGCAAGTTCGGCTTCTGATACTGTAGTTTCAGTTTGTTGTATACTTTGTTGTTCTAAATGTTCTACAGCTGCGGTTATTTCTAATGGAACTTCTTTCTGTAAGCTTGTGTAAGTATCACTACTGTACACCTCGCTCTTTTCCGCAACATCTCGGCTTAAAATATCAACTTCTGCCTTTTGGAAATCCCTCGCTTCTTCTTTTGGTAAAACACTTTCCGAATCACCTACTACTACAGAAGTAACCAACATACTTTCGCCCAATTCCAAATCGGCCGTTGCTGTTTGATTGTCTGGTTTGATTTCAGAAAAGCTTCCTTCCTTTTCTCCAACAGTCAACTCACTTTGAACCAATTGTATCAATGGCGTTTGGTTTATTGTAGCAACCGTACTAGCGACATCTTCCTTTTCAATTTGTTTTACGTTATCAGTTATAATAACCTCTGCATGAAGCGCTACAGAGTGAGTTTCCAATTCGGAAACTTCCGCAGTATTTGTCAACGACGGAGTGCCTTCAAAAGCACCTTCTTTATCACTAGATTGTACTTGTGTTACGCTAATTGAAGAAGCACCTTCTTCAAACAACACATCGACGCATTTTTGATCAGGTTTCACATCAGCAGCGTGCTGCCCTTCAGTTTCTCCAAAAGTAGTCTGCATTAAAGTCACGTGATGAGAAACATCTTGTTGAACTTGAGCAACTGATTTTTCCGGAGTAACGTCCTCTAGTTGCGAGATTAAGTCATCTGCTACAATTTGCTCTTTGAGAGCAATCGCTCTGTCTAAAATCTCAAAAGTTGCCTGCTTCTCATCAGGTTTAACATACTCTCCAAGGTCACCCTCTTTTTCATTTACAACGACCTTTGTAACTAATGATACTTCTTGTTCTGTTGTGTAATTTACGTCTACGTTTCCTGCGTTTGGAAGTAGAACATCTTCTAAATTTTTCTCAACGTCCGTAACGTTACATTCAGTGACGATTAGTTCGGATAGTGGTTTAACAAACTGTTTTGCTTTTGTTAAATTTTGTGCTTCTGTAATAAATTCGTCGGGGTGCATGGCAGTTTCAATTTGTGATTGAACTATGGCTTCTCGAGTCGAAACTGAAGGAGTTGCTAAACTTTCTAAAGGTTTGAACGCTGATGTATATTCGTCTTCTTTTTCGTGAGTAAGTGTTTGAGTAACGCTCAATTCAACATTGCCAGATTCTAGTGACAAAACTGCTTGTTTTGATTCAGGTACCACTTCTTTTGTGTAAATATTTTCTGTTTCGGCAGATTGGGGTTGGTAAATTTGCAAACTTTCGAAAGTATCGCGCTCGGAACTAGCAAAACTTAAAGATGGTTTTTCGTCGCTAATGTTATCGGGTAAGAAGTTTGGTTGAACTTCGCTAACGCTTGCAATTATTTGACCTTTTATGTCGGGCGTTGCTTGATAAGTTGCAGGTAATTCAAACGATTCTGATTGTGTTTCTTTATCTTTTGCAAATATTTCGGTAATGGTTAAACTTTCATTTGATGGTATACTCAATTCGGCTGCTATTGCATCTGGACGTTTACCAGATGTGTACTGCCCTACAGATTCGTCAACCACTGCTTGATCTACTACGGTTTCAATATGTGTGCTTTGGCTAAAAGCTGCCGTACATTGTTGAGGTTTATCTTCTTCGAGTTCCTTAGCTCTGCTTTCGGCGTTTATTTCCTCAACAACATTAGTTAATAAAACGTGTGTCGGGACCTCTTTACCTTTGTGTGTTTCATAATCTGTAATAAGTTTTAACTTTCCTTCTAATTCCATTGTTTCCGCTTGAGTTACTTCCAACTCGTGCCTTTCTCCAGCATACGACTTAATTACGTTTCCTGTAATTACTTCAGCTTCCTCAAACGTGCTCTCTTTGTCTCCAGATAAAGTAACTATGATTTCTTTAGCCTCGTGAGTAGTTATATTAGAATCGACCACCTCAGTTTGATACTT
Organism: Malthinus seriepunctatus; assembly: GCA_963924605.1. Taxonomy (NCBI): domain Eukaryota; kingdom Metazoa; phylum Arthropoda; class Insecta; order Coleoptera; family Cantharidae; genus Malthinus; species Malthinus seriepunctatus. Next base: position 77,498,928 of record OZ004600.1, on the reverse strand, counting down.
AGGGAAGTCTGTGAAATCTGTTGGTAAATCTCCTGTTTTAACTTCTGAAACAATTAGAGATTCTTGCGGTTTTATATACGAATCTGCTATTACTTCAGTAGGTTTCTTCTCAGAAGTTAAAATACTCTCGGATTCTTGTGTGGACACTTCGGAAATATTTGTCGTCGGTAAACAAGTAATTGTTGTTTCAGCTTTTTTAGATTCGGGTCTATCAGTTAACGAGTATTCTTTTTCACTTTCAATAGCAACATTGGTCGATGCCACAAGATGTTGTCTTGGTATAAAGTCGACGTTTGCAGCTTGTAAATCTGTTTTAGCTTCTTCTATTTCACTTTGTGGCATTTGGCTATCTGCTCCAGTTGTAGTAACACCTTCAAATAGTTCAATGTGTTCGCTAGCAACAGTTTGGATGTCCGTTACTTTACCATCATAACTGCTTTCTTTATCTTCTGTTTGAACATGTTCGACCGAAATGTGTTTACCCATTGTAACACCGATAGAAGCAGTTTGTGAAGGAGGTAGTTTACCGGGTATATATTGACCTTCGAGTTCTGGCGCAACTGTTTCTTCGAGAGTGAGTTGTTTTTGAGGAATAACATTAGAGCTCGCTACTTCGGTAGCAACGAACGCTTGAGGTAAATGCTTACCTGGTTTAATTTCTGACTTAACCTCAGTAACCATAACCGATTCGACCGACGTAATATCCACTTTTGGTTTTACAGTGAGATTTTTCATGCTGCCATCCCACTTTTCTTCCGTAGTAGCCTCTAAAACTGTCGTAACAGTGAGACTTTCGTTAGTTGTTAAAGTTTTCTTTGCTTGCACGCTACTAGGCGTTACAACGTCCTCCATTTTTTCTTCACGTTGATCAGGCTTTGTTTCAGCAACTGTTGTAGCTTCTTGAAGGTTAAGAGCTACGTTAGCTTGAACATTGGGAATTGTTTCCTTTTGTATGTCCGTGTACCCTAAACCCTCTTGAACTTCGTCGACTGTTAAACTTTCGCTTAAAATAAAACCAGCACTAGCAGCTCCTGTAAATGGCTTAGGTTTACCTTCGAAAGGTAATGGCGTTGCTTGAACATTTTGTTCTGTGACTTCGTACGGTTCCAACGGACTTAGTACTTTCGTAGCGACGTATGTTTTCTCAGTGACCTTATCTTCATCGTTTTCTTTATCTTGAGACACGACTTCTTGTCTTAAAACAGCCGTGTGAGAGATTATATTTACTTCTGCGGTTTGTTTTTCGTCGGTGCCTATAGAAATTTCTGCAACTTGTCTTGTCGGTGTGGTTTGTAAAAATTGAGAGTGTGTGTTTACAGGAATTTGTTTTTCTTCGGGAATAACATCTGGTTTAATTTTACCAGTACTTTCCATCTCAATAATTTCTTCGTACACATCAGGCGTGTGAGATGTTAGTTTTTTACTAGAAGAATGCTTTTGATCTATTATAACTTCTTCTTCAATTTCAACATCTTCGCTTATTCGTTTTGTTATCTTTTTCTTCTTTTTCGTTTTTTCCACTACGACAATTTCTTCTTCGTCTTGTTTAACAACTTCCTTTGTTTTGTCTTCGGATGGAAGTGTGACGATACCGAACGATTCTGATGTTATGGTTTGATCGTCAACGGGTAACTCGGTTATCTGCACACGTTCTGTGTAAGTGGGTAGTGTTTTCTCTTGAAGTGGAGTGTCAGCCTCAACGGCTGCCGTGCGTTTTGTCCCTTCTTCAACTTCAACGATTTCTGTGAAAGTGTCGCAATTGTTTTGTGTTTTGTTTAAACAAAATTATTTTCACTAAAATATCTATATACATCTATTGTGACTAGATAAGCTTATAAGCTTTATATGGTATTAATTAGATTGCTTAAATAAAGCATTAAGAAGAAGTGTTTTGTGAGTGTATAGTGCTTTCTATGTATTATAATATATTATATATAAGAAAATTAGAAATAGAAGAAAATTCACTCACCTATTTAAGCTTAAGCTAAAGCTGAAGCAAATTTCAATTACTAATAATATCACAGTAAGCCATGCTTTAATTTACACTACAGCTGAAGAGCTTCGCAGATATTACAGCCATTTATTAATTTGCACTACTTTATAGAAAGAAGAACTACTAAAAGCTCATTATTTGGCGATTTTTTAAAAAGAGAAACGCGAGATCAAGTGCAAAAGCTGGCGCTTTATAACAAAAACAAACAGAGCGATTTAAAATGTAATTGACTTGATTCAAAATACAAAATTGAAGAAAAAAGCGTAGGAAAAATTTAAACAGAAGATATTAAAGTGCGTTAACTTATGTGATCAAAACTAAAAGGCCTTCAAAGTACCCTGTATATTATTTTGTATTTATCAACAGAAAAATTCAACTGCCATTTAAAAGTTCTTTTTATATTAAAAATTATAATATAATAGTTTTGATCACCTTGTTCAGGGTTCGGGAACAGTTCTAACAATTTTCAGAAGGTCATCATTGAAAAATCCAAAAAATGTTGCCATTTTTATTTCCCGTAAGTTAGTTTTTGAAAAATTATATCTTGGAGGTGTTGGTAAGGGTACCATATTCCTGCAATTTGCGATGGAAATTCCCTATAACTACAGCGAATGTATTTCAGGATGAGTTTGTTTGCCTTTTCCTTTCCTTATTCCGTTCTTGAAGCGTGTGTGGTTTGTTATGGTACACTTTGTTTTTGAGATAAACCCCAGAAAAAGAAGTCTAAAGGCTCGGCTTGGCTCGGGCTATCGTGTAAGCCACTGTAAATAGCCAATTCTGAAAACTTCTTTGCCTAGGGCTACCTCCACGATAAAGTGTGCGGAAAAAGACCACAAACACTTCAAGACTTGAAATGGCAAGAAATTTGTAACCGAACATAACATCCTGAAATACTTCTACATGAAAAATTTGGTCGAAAACTGCAGGAACTTATAGGAAATTAATTTTATTTTTATTTCCATGTTTTACCCGCCTTCTTGAGCGATGCTCTGAAAATCATCAAGATCGTGTTGCCGGATCCTATATTTAGAATTTTATTGTGATTTCTGTGATCAATGATTAAGTAATAAATTATTAGTTTTCATTAAAAACATATTTGAGTGTTACTTTTTGCCTATTTACAAGCGTCAATTAATATTTTTTAAATCCATGGTCGATTTTTTAGTTGGAACTTGAAACACTACTTTATTGAATCAACATTCATAAATTAAATAGGTATCAATCAAAATCTATAAAGTAATTCCGTTTTGGTTCTATATGAGGATATTGCAAACAAAACTCTCTAATTACACAAAGACTGTATGATGCCAGCCGGCCATCCGTATTTTCCCAGTTCACTAACTAATGGCGTATTCGATGGGTTGCACCAGTGCAGTTCTATTTGCACTACCCCAGTTTCACGTGTTTTATTGCACCAACCAATACTTGTGTAAAGCAACCACGTGATTGCACTCCACGGGTGCAGAACCGCATTGGCTTCGTGTCGGTGCGGTTCCAATTGAATAGTCTATTAAACTGAACGTGTGCATTGTGCACTTCTGCAGTGGTCGTACGACCAATAACTGCCTACGAAACAAATGCCTGAATCACCATTAATGCAAGGGTAACTTAATTATTTGAAGAACGAACCACAGGTAAATTAGAGAAAATGTACACGTTATAATTGGGTAGTTCGGGAAGGGGACATAAAGTTATTTTTAAGTACAGAGCTCTTAAGTGAGGGTACAGTAATTTGTCGATTTCAAGAGGTAAAGTGCAAAAAAGTCATAAGCTCCGTTCATATCTATGGTCTTCTGTGATCGAGGTCCGTATAGTTATATTAACCGGTTACCTCCGCCATCATAATCAATAAATGGAAGGAGTTGCAGTGACGTCAAATAAAGCGGCATGGAGGTGGATTACGTCAGAAATTTAATTACTGCCTTATAATACAATATAAAAAAAGAGCCAAAGTTTGTTCTAATAAACAGGGGCATATTAAATTGAAGAAACAAAAATAACTTAGTGCGCGGTTATCCGGAAATATCGTAAACTTGTGTCTTCTGTAATGAAGCTAAAACATTAATTAACTCATTTTTATTTCTTCAATTTAATATGCCCCTGTTGTTTAGAACAAACTTTGCCTCTCTAAGTTTTTTAAATTCTACTGTAAGGCAGTAATTTCATTTAATAAAAAAGAATACGAAATGTGACGTCACGAGATCAATCAACTGTCATAGCAACTCTTAATATAATACAAGTGTTCAACCCCGTCGAGATTCGGTAAAGTATTTGAAGATTTATGAAAGAAAATAAAATTTTAAAAAATTATTATAATGCACCTACAACCTACACCAATGATTGTTTGTTGTTAAATACACGATATAAGCGTGCCCGTCATTCAACGTGATCGAACTACGTTAGAATGGGAGAGATAGGAGATAGTAATAAATGTGACAATGTAGCATTTTTTGTTTCAACTAAAAAATTGAACATTATTTTATGTATGAGGTGTGAAAACGCATTTAAGACCTTCTTTTTATAAAAAAATTTCAAGTCAATTTTTAATATTCGCTCTGCCGATTCAAAATACAAAATGTAAAAATAGGACGTAATTGTATAAAAAACGCGATAGGAATGAATAATTTGTAAAATTCACGAAATTTTGGTATTTACAACTGCGAAAAAAGTATTTTTAATTAGTTTCTTGTAGTGAGTTGATAATATTTATTTGCAAACATAGCTAACAATGCGATTATTTTCATAAATAATACTTACAGACCTAAAATAATCGAAAATAGTTGCACTAGATAAAACACATTTTGTAATAGTTCAATCAAAAGCTTTTTCTAAACAAAAATGCCTTTTTCGCAAGTATGTAAAAATCTACGTCCGAAGAACAATACTTAGCACTACGTTACATTAAAAAAAATCAACATTACTTAAGCTAATATCACACAATCTTACCTTCTTCTTCTTCTTCTTTTATTACTTTAAAGGTTGTGTCAGTTCTTTTATCTGTTACAAAAATGAGATATTAGAAAAATGGAAAAATGGAACAAAAATGTGACATTTACGGCACAAGTGCTGTTAACAGAAGCGTAACTTTAGTTTAACTCACGAAAACGTAGCGGAAAAGAAAAACACAAAAATAATAGGACTATCTTTTATTTCTACAGGTAGTAGGACTGTAACTTGAGCCATATCTATAAGTCAACTTCAGGCAACTCAAGGTGTCATCTTGGATAAAAATTTCAAGGTTTCACTCAGTTTTTGGTCAAGGACACAGAGTAAGTTAATTCTCATATGTAATCAAAAACTCCGATCTGCTCATAACAAGACCTTTACATTCATTAGGCAATGAAAAGTAGGTATCGAAGGCTCAGGCCCGTTCTCACAAAAAATTAGGTCAGTGCTTAAATTTAAGAATAGACTACTCCATTATTTTACATGGGGTTAAACCATTCTTAAATTTAAGCCTGTCTTAACTTTTTTTTGTAAAAATCGGCCTCAGTATTGTCATCATGAAGTTCTCGAAGTTCTCAAAGGTTTCAACCTCGAAAAACTACATAGTGTATGGCTTAAATTTGGAAATTAACTAGTATCGTACCTCAATCAATGCTAGCGTGTAGCTAAGGTGTATAAAAAGACGCAAAAAGTTTACTTCTCCCAGGGGTGTGCAATATAGGATAAATGTGCCCTCAGCATTTGAAAAATACTAACTCAGAAAGTAATAGGAATATCTAAATTCTACTTAAGCCATTTAATAGATCATGAAATTTTGAACACTTTCTTTATCTATGAAATTTTTTGAACATGCAATACTTTTACAGAAAAATATTTATATAATAAATATTTATCAAATTAAGATCATTAATGGGCACGACCCGACACCGACGTGTGACTTTTCTGTTGGAATCGTTCATTTTGAAGTTCTTGTTTATATCTTAAGATTTTAAAAGGAAAGTGCCATTGAATTATTTTTCTTCAATTGTGTCAGATTCACAGAGATAACCATGGGAAAGCAAATAGCGTTAAGATGTTACAAAACAAAAATAAAGAATGTTTTAAAGCAAAAAACATTTAAGCTGGTTTTGCATTAGTTTATTAACACTGCTATAACAAAATATAATTTTAAACAATAATAAATAAATTATTCAAGCAATTAATAACACTTAAGTACTTAGTTAAAACTTAACATATTTTTTTACTACAAATATTTATACAAAAATAATAAATTAAATTAAAAGAACAATATGTTAGTCTTTATACACTGCAAACACGTTAAACGTATTTATACTGTAACACTCACCAACATGAACTTCAGTCTTTTCAGAAATTTGAACAGTTTCTGTAGCACCACTCTTCAGGACATCCTAAAACAATTAAAAAAAACAAATAAACACCACCAAGTTAATAAATAAATCACAAAAATATACCTCTTTTACGTCAGTTACTTCCCAAACACGATGAACGAAATCGTCGGGAGAAAATTGAGTTATCACTTCTTCTACAGTCGCATGTTTAAGTTCTATCATTTTCATGAAAGCTTTAAAACCGACTGTAGCAGCTAAACGTTCGTCACTAGTAGTTTCTTCCGTTAAAACTTGCGAAATTAAAGGACTATGTCCTTTTCTTTCGACAACATTAACTAAAGCAGATTGTGAGGTTGGAGTTTTTAAAGATGGAAATTTATTTTCGTTGTACAAAACGGTAATTTCTTGAACAGTCACACCTGTTTTCATCAAATATCCAATTTCGGCCAATTCGCGTAACGGATATTTACCAGGTCCAAATTCATTGGCGTTGATTAAATCTAAAATTTCTGTAACTTCTTTAGCCATTTTTAATTCTTCTTTGACGAGAAGAGTTTCGACTCTTTCTATTATATCTTCCAATTTAACTTCTGTTATTGTGGCCTCTTCTGAGACGGCAGCTTTGGTTTCGGTCGAAGCTTGACCCACTTCGGGTTCTTTATCTTTGAAGTCTTTTATCGTGTCTTCAGATCGAGTGTCTATTATTCCGAGAGGTTCTTGAACCGGTAACACTTTTTTAGCTTTTTGTTCTAACGTCTCAATAGATTCTTGGCTTTCGTCTATTTTTCTGCAAGTCGCCGTCGCTTCAGTAGATAAGGGTTCTTGAACTGAAATTATCGACTTCGCACTTCTCTTTTCTTGTTTAGTTACTGTTATTTCTTCGATGTTTTCATCGATGTGAGTTTCTTGTATGTTGACCGGTTTGATTTCGTCCATTGTAACAGACACTTCTTTCTTTTCGATTACCTTTTTATCAACTTTTACCTTTTCTTTCTTAACTTTCTCTTTTGTTTCGACGGCTTTTTTCAATTCCAATTGTTTCCTTTTCTCCAATGGAATTTCTTGTAAGAATAAGTTGGCTTTTGTTGTAACCACACCGGCATCACTGACGGCTTTACATACGTACGTTCCTGCATTTTCATCTGTGACGTCTGTGATGGTCAACGACGTTTTGTTGTCGTGAATTTTAATTTTAATTTTATCGGTGTTGCGCAAAACTTTGGTGTTGTGCGACCAAACAACATCTAAACATACAAACGTTATTATAATAATTTAAGGTTCCTTTTTGAGTGGTTTTGTTACCTGGAGTGGGTGTTCCAGAGAATACACACTCAAATGTGATAGTTTCTGTTTCGGTGGTTCTAATATCTGTAATTTCTTGAACAAACGTTGGAGGGGTTCGAGCAGCTAGAAATTACAACAAAAAACTGAGCAATTGAGAAACAAAACGAAGAAGAGTAAAATTGAACAAACCTTCATAATGACTAGAAAACTCGTCTGCTTTGGTAACTTTTGAGGGTAATCAATCAATAATCTACATAAAGCAAAAACACACATGCGCATTACGATTAATCGAAAAAAACAAACAGTTAATGTGTTAGTTTACCTGACGTAGCTTGTGCCTTGTCAGTTCCATCGTCAGCAAAAGAAATGTCGTCGTCTGAAATTGAAAAAGCAGTAGCCAAACCGCGTCCTTTAGTATCGCTCATACATTCACTTTCTAAAAGTAAAAATTCTTGCAGTTCTTCTTGGCTGTCGGCATTGTGGAGTTGAAAGAAAATTGAAGGATCTAGTTCGCGCGGTTCTAACGGATATTTTGTGTGTTCTTTAAAATAATTGTATTTTTGTCTGAACGACGGAGTCGTTTTGGATCTTGGAAAGGTATGAGACTTTTCTAAATCTGTTAGACCGATTACGAGATCTGATGGAATCGGATTACACGATTTGGAAAATATTTTGGAAAAGAGAGTCTTTTCGGTGCCGTTAGAACTTTCGCTTTCCACGGAAGGTTCTGTGTGCTCATCGATTGGAGATAAAATGCAATAGTTTGAGTCGTCATAAGGGTGTATCATGCTACTAGAAATATTGTACATATTTTCCAAATCGTCGAAATACATTACTTTTGGTTGACTGTCAAAATCGTTGCTATTGTTCGATAAATCGTACTCTTGCGGTTTCATCATATCTAAACTTATCTGTCTCGAATCATCGACTAATCTTTCCCTATCTCTGTAATCGATGAGCTCCATAACCGAACTAAGAGAGTGTCTGTGAGAATTTAAGTAGTCGGTCATGGCCGACTTGATAAAATCTTGTTTGGTTTTTTGTTTGGTTCCTGGTTCGCTATAAACGGACGTAATGGAATGGTCTTCGGATATACCGCTTAAATGACAATCGGAAGAGGTGTTCGAAATGGTTCTTATTGTGGACAACGAATCCAAAGTTTTTAATGATGGATTTTGATTATTACCTGGTGTTGATAAAAACGTACTTTGCCTATCCAAACTGTCTATTGAAAGCCCACGATAATCACTACGTTCAGACATGCGATTCAAATTAGGCGCGTAATCGTTACCTTGTAATGCTACTCCTAGTTCTTCCATATGCGTTACCCATTCTGGTTTTCGGTAATCTTTGGTTCCAACTATACCTACAATTTAAAAATTGTTTAGTTACGGCGTAAAATTTCTAAAAAAAATAATTAGTGTAAATAGTAATATAGTAATTTCATTTTGTAGTGTATTGTTGAACAAAATGATGCCGCTGAAAACAACTGAAAAATTACAAAAAATATTATTTATAAAATTCTTTCGATGAATTTGAAGATAAAAACGTTTACTAACTTTCAACATTAAGTTCAGTTGTTGTTACAGCTACACCTAAAGGATTGTGAGCTTCAAATACTATTTCTCCAGTATCGTCAGGATACACTTCAGATATGGTAAGCACAGAAGTGCCATCTTCCAAGTGTTCAATGTCAAATTCTTTAGACGCTTTTATTTCCTGCCCTTGTTTAATCCATTTTCCTACCGGTTTTGGCTTACCGACCACTTTAACTTCGAGCCTAAAAATTCCAACTTAATTAAAGTATTTAACCAACAACTTTAATTTTACCTTGTAACATCTCCATCTTTTATCGTTAAAACTTCAGGTAACTTTCTTGTAATGATTGGAGGACAATCAGCTTCAGTATCAGATTGCATTTCCAAGTCGCTCAATGTCTAAAAGAACCGACTTAAAGTGCTAGTTTTAAAAATTAAATAATAAATTACCTTATCCACGAGATCTTCTTCCGATCCGCTTGCACCGGTCATTAAACCAATTTCAGAATCAGCAACGTATTCGTAAGCGTCGACTACAAGAGTGGTCTTACATATGGCTTCTCCAATTTTATTTTCTGCATGACACGTGTATTCGCCTTGATTTTCAGGAAATACTTCAGAAATTGCCAACATGCATATACCTTCGAGGTCTTGAGAAATTGTCACATCTTTGGCTTCTTTAACAGGTTGTCCGTTAAAGAACCACTGTACGCGAGGAACAGGCTTACCGGTAACTTGGCATTGGAAAGTAACCTTTTCTCCGTCCATAACAAAAACAGGAGACAATCGTCGTACAAATCTAGGATACGCTAATTCGCTTGTTTCTTTCCATTCAGTTTCTGGAATTATTTCGATGGTTGCTGTGCTTGTAACTGAACCGATTGCATTTTCAGCACGACACGTTACGGTGCCGGTTGTTTCGGTTGTTACTTCGTTAATGAGCAAAATTGAACGATTATCTAGAGTTGTTAGTCTAACTTCTGAAGATGATACGACGGGATTTGACCCAATGTACCATTGGAAGGAGGCCATTGGTTCTGCTTCTACGACTGCTTCCAATACAACAGTTTCTCCAGGAGTAACAATTTGAGACTTGATAGGTTGGATGAAGTGAGGGGCTATCGCTTGGAGCATTTCTTTATCATCGGTAACAGTCACTGAGCCAGATGATCTGGCTTCGCCTTTCTCATTTGTTACCCTAACTTCATATTTACCAGTTTTTTGTTTACTATCTTTTGAAATGTGAAGATATGTTTTATCTTCGGTTGTCGTTACTTTGAATTCTTCGGATGGCGTTATTACGCGTCCTTCTTTTAACCAAGAAACGTTTGCTGTTGGAGCGGCTTCGTATTGTACTTCTAATAAAATTTCTTCGCTGGGCTTTGTAATTATAGCTTTTAGTGGTTTTATTATTTTTGGTGCGTACATCACCACCGGTTGTTCGACACTTACAGCTTCCGATATTATAAGATTCGCTCGGCATTGAGCTTTTCCAAATTTATTATCTGCTTTTACCATAAAAATTGTTTCATCTTCCTGCGTTGGTTTTAGTATCTCTAGGGTAGCTTTACCAGTCTCAACATCGTGTGTTATTATGTGGGTGGCATCTTTTTTAACTTCTTTGTTCTTTCGGTACCATTTTACAGATGGTGTTGGTTTACCCTGTACAACACATTCCAATAGTGCAGGTTTATTTTCTTCTACAATATGTGGTTTTAATGGTTGTGCAAAGTGGGGTGCAATTCCATCGTCTTCTTTCTCTGTAAAAACAAACAAACGTTAATACACAAATAAAAATTAGTATTAAAAATTTTAAAAACACACAAAGCTCTGAAAATTATAAAAAAATACAATGGGTTATTGCTGTAAAACAAAGCGTAAGGTTGATTTTTTTTTGCGCCACTTTTGTTTTGTACCTAATATTATAACGTTGGCTGTGGAAGTTGCAACACCAGCTGGATTTGTAGCTTTGCAGGAATAAATGGCCATATCTTGAGGTTGAACGCTTGCAAACTCTAATGTTACGGTATCTTCAACGATCGTCATTTGTACCCTTTCGGTAGGATGGAATGGCATTTCGTTTCTGTACCAAGTAATTTCTGGGAATGGCGTACCTTCCACTTTACACGTGAGAGTCGCCGGTTTATCAATATTAGCAACAACAGGCTCAATTCTCTTAATAAATTTAGGAGGCTTTGGTTTTATTGGTACTTCAGCAACTGTCTTTTGTACGAGCGATTTTTGTACCGTTCTTCTATCTTCTGTAACTTCAACTTTTTCAACTATTTCTTCTTCTGCAACTTTATCTACTCCTTCGGTACTACGTTTTTGAGTAATTATTTCCAATTCGGGTAGAGGACGATCTGTATCGTCGCTATAAGTTACACGACGTTTCGTCGTTACAGATTTCTTCGACACCACATCGACCTTCATGTCTTTTTGGTATACCGGTTCTTCGATTTCGGGCTTTTCAGTCACAACTTCTTCTTTTTCCACCACTTCTTTTTCGGCCAATTTTATTTGCGCGTCAGATTTTACGGTAGGTACAAATAATGAAGATACTTCAGTAACTTCTTGTTGATCTTCTAATTTTGTTGGTACCAATTCTGGTTTTAATGGTTCTTCAGTCTTTGGAACGGCACTTTCGAAATCTTTATATTCGTCTCCTTCGTACGAAGTTTCTTCGAAGTCTTCGACATCTTCGTAAACGTTATTATCTTTTATCACACGACGACGACGTTTAATCTTTTGTTTTGTTGTAACGCGTTCTTCTATAACTGCTTTCTTAGGAACAGGTTTTAGATGCACTTCTTCTGGTTTCTCTTCCTTAATTTCCTTTGGAAGCTGTTTAATTGGTTTTATCAATACTGCAGGAACACTTTTATCTGCTTCTAAAGGCACTGGTAGTTCTTCTTCTTTTACGTCTTCTACCACATCCTGCGACGTTTCCTGTGGCACTTCTTCTTTTGGTTGTCGCCAAGGTACTTTTCTTCTTGGTTTATCTTTAATTTCTACTACCTCCGGCACTTTTTCTTCTTCCTTTACTTCTTCTACTTTATCTTGTTCTTCCACTTCTTCCACTGAAGGTTTAGATGTTACTTTAAATTTAAGCTTATGTTTTTCTTCAGCTTCAGGAATTTTAGTTTCAATAGGTTGTACTTTCAATTTTTCTGGTTTCGGAGCTTCAACTTCTTCCTCCGGTTTCGGTTTCTTAGGAATAGGTTTAAGAGTTACAACTTCTGTTTCTTCTTCAACTTGAGGTATTTTACCTTTGCCAATTATAAGTTTTCTTGGTTCTTCGACAACTTCAACTGCTTTGGGTTTTTCTTGTCTACGCCAAGGTGCTTTAACTTCTTCTTTTTCTTCTTCTTCTGGTTTAGTTTCTTCTATTTTCTCGTATACTTCAGGAATGTATTCTGGTGCTTCAGTCTCAACAAAGTCTAGAGGTTCACGTTTAGTGACTTTTGGTTTTTCTTTACGTATAACGGTTTCTTCGATTTTCATTTCATGTTGTGGTATCGGTTTCAAATCAACAGATTCAACAGTTGCTACTTCTGGTAATTTTTCAACTCTTTTAACAGGTTTTAATTTAATTTCTTCTATTTTTTCTTCTTGCACGATTTGTTCCCGCCTCTTTACTGGTTTCAATTTTTTAGGAGTTTCTACTGTTTGTTGTTGTTCTGGAACTTTTTTGTCGTCCTCAACTTTAAGAACAATTGTGTCTTCTACCTCTGTAATAGTTTCTTCTACCAAATACGTTTTTTCTGGTTGGTCCTCTTCAGTTCGTTCTTCTTTTTGAGGTTGTTTTGGTTTCTTTTTCTTAATTTTCCGTACTTTTTTAGTAATACCAGCTTCATCTACAACTTGTTGAACCTCTTCTTCTTCTTCTTCAACATCTTCTTGATCTTCAAACTCAGCTTGTTGAGGTTTAATTTTAGCTACATGTTTAAGATCAACTTTTTCGAGTGTTGAAACTTCAACAGGTTTTGTTTCTTTTCGAGTTCGTTTAAGTTGTACTTTTTCTTCGGTCCATGGCACTTTCTCAATTACTTTCTCTTTCTTATCATCAATTACTTTAGTTTGTATTTCTTCTTGGACGACTTCTTGAACAACTTCTGGTTGTTGTGGTTTTGGTTTTGGTTTTCTCCATTGTGCAACTTCAGGTTGCTCTTGTTTTTCTTCTTCGACGACTACTGGTTGTTGTGGTTTTGGTTTTCTCCACTGTGCAACTTCAGGTTGTTCTTGTTTTTCTTCTTCGACGACTGCTGGTTGTTGTGGTTTTGGTTTTCTCCATTGTGCAACTTCAGGTTGTTCTTGTTTTTCTTCTTCGACGACTTCTGGTTGTTGTGGTTGTGGTTTTGGTTTTCTCCATTGTGCAACTTCAGGTTGTTCTTGTTTTTCTTCTTCGACGACTTCCGGTTGCTGTGGCTGTGGTTTTGGTTTTCTCCATTGTGCAACTTCAGGTTGCTCTTGTTTTTCTTCTTGGACGACTTCTGGTTGTTGTGGTTTTGGTTTTCTCCATTGTGCAACTTCAGGTTGTTCTTGTTTTTCTTCTTCGACGACTTCCGGTTGTTGCGGTTTTGGTTTCCTCCACTGTGCAACTTTAGGTTGCTCTTGTATTTCTTCTTCAACGACTATAGTTTCTTGTTTTATTTCTTCTGGTGTTTCCTTGAACATCACTTTCTTCTCCTTAATTTTCTTTACTTTGGAAACTTCTTCAGTCCAAGCTTCTTCTACTGGTTTTTCTTCTTCCTCTACTTTAGTAATTTTCTGTTTTTCGCTTACTTTAGTAACTTTCATTTTTGTTTCTTCTGTTACTTCAGATGTTGTTTTAACACCTTTTTGTGTTTCGGAAAGATCGGTTTCTTCAACCACAATTTGTTTAGATACTGGTTTAAGTTGGACTTCTTCTAGTTTTTCTTTTTCAATTTCTTTTCTCTCTTTACGAGTTCTCTTTAATTGAGTCACCTGTTCTGTCCATGGAATTGGTTCAGAAGGTTGAGGCTGTGTTTTACGAGCCACTTCAGTAATCTTCTCTTCTACTATTTCAGTGGTTGGTTTTTCCTTTAATTTAGGAACCTTTGTGTCTTCTACTATTTCAGGTTTCATTTCAGTTACAGATTGAACTCCCTTCTGAGTAACTGTGGTTGTCGTCTCTTCGACTACTTTACTTTCCTTTGTAACTGGCTTAAGAGAAACTTCTTCTATTTTCTCTTTTTCAGTGTGTTTGGTTTCCTTACGAGTTCTTTTGAGTTGAGCTACTTGCTCTGTCCATGGAATTGGCTCAGAAGGTTGTGGCTGTGTTTTACGAGCCACTTCAGTAACCTTCTCTTCTACTACTTCAGTCATTGGTTTTTCCTCTAATTGAGGAATCTTTGTATCCTTTACTGTTTCAGCTTTAATTTCAGTTACAGATTGAGTTCCCTTCTGAGTAACTGTGGTCGTCGTCTCTTCGACTACTTTACTTTCCTTTGTAACTGGTTTAAGAGAAACTTCCTCTATTTTCTCTTTTTCAGTGTGTTTAGTTTCCTTACGAGTTCTTTTGAGTTGAGCTACTTGCTCTGTCCATGGAATTGGCTCAGAAGGTTGTGGCTGTGTTTTACGAGCCACTTCAGTAACCTTCTCTTCTACTACTTCAGTCGTTGGTTTTTCCTCTAATTGAGGAATCTTTGTATCTTTTACTGTTTCAGGTTTCATTTCAGTTACAGATTGAACTCCCTTTTGAGTAACTGTGGTCGTCGTCTCTTCGACTACTTTACTTTCCTTGGTAACTGGTTTAAGAGAAACTTCCTCTATTTTCTCTTTTTCAGTGTGTTTAGTTTCCTTACGAGTTCTTTTGAGTTGAGCTACTTGCTCTGTCCATGGAATTGGTTCAGAAGGTTGAGGCTGTGTTTTACGAGCCACTTCAGTAACCTTCTCTTCTACTACTTCAGTCGTTGGTTTTTCCTGTAATTGAGGAATCTTTGTATCTTTTACTGTTTCAGGTTTAATTTCAGTTACAGATTGAGTTCCCTTCTGAATAACTGTCGTCGTCGTCTCTTCGACTACTTTACTTTCCTTTGTAACTGGTTTAAGAGAAACTTCCTCTATTTTCTCTTTTTCAGTGTGTTTAGTTTCCTTACGAGTTCTTTTAAGTTGAGCTACTTGCTCTGTCCATGGAATTGGTTCAGAAGGTTGTGGCTGTGTTTTACGAGCCACTTCAGTAACCTTCTCTTCTACTATTTCAGTCGTTGGTTTTTCTTTTAATTTAGGAACCTTTGTGTCTTCTACTGTTTCAGGTTTCATTTCAGTTACAGATTGAACTCCTTTCTGAGTAACTGTTGTCGTCGTCTCTTCTACTACTTTACTTTCCCTTGTAACTGGTTTAAGAGAAACTTCCTCTATTTTCTCTTTTTCAGTGTGTTTAGTTTCCTTACGAGTTCTTTTAAGTTGAGCTACTTGCTCTGTCCATGGAATTGATTCAGAAGGTTGAGGTTGTGTTTTACGTGCCACTTCAGTAACCTTTTCTTCTTCTAATTCAGGAGTTGGTTTTTCCTTTAATTTAGGAACCTTTGTGTCTTCTACTGTTTCAGGTTTCATTTCAGTTACAGATTGAACTCCTTTCTGAGTAACTGTTGTCGTCGTCTCTTCTACTACTTTACTTTCCTTTGTAACTGGTTTAAGAGAAACTTCCTCTATTTTCTCTTTTTCAGTGTGTTTAGTTTCCTTACGAGTTCTTTTAAGTTGAGCTACTTGCTCTGTCCATGGAATTGATTCAGAAGGTTGAGGTTGTGTTTTACGTGCCACTTCAGTAACCTTTTCTTCTTCTAATTCAGTCGCTGGTTTTTCCTTTAGTTTAGGAATCTTTGTGTCTTCTACTGTTTCGGGTTTCATTTCAGTTACAGATTGAATTCCCTTCTGTGTAACTGTGGTCGTCGTCTCTTCGACTACTTTACTTTCCTTTGTAACTGGTTTTAGTGAAATTTCCTCTATTTTCTCCTTTTCATCTTGCTTCCTTTCTTTGTGAGTTCTTTTCAACTGTGTCACCTGCTCGGTCCAAGGTACTGGTTCAACAGCTTGTGCTTGAACCTTTGGAATTATTTTTGCTGATTTATCTTCAACTACTTCAACTTCTTGTCGAGTTATTTCACTAACTGTCGGTTTTTCTGGTTTGATTTCAACGGTTGTTCGTATTTCCTTTTCACTAATGGTCGTTTGATCTACTACTTTAAGTTCTTTCGTAACTGGTTTTAGATCAACCTCTTCCAATTTCTCTTTGTCTATGGATTTTCTTGTTCTAGTAGTTTTCTTTAGTTGTACAACTTGTTCGGTCCAAGGTACTGGTTGTTCTGGTACTTTAGCTAATTTAACAGGTTGCTCTTCCTCTACTTGACTAATTTGTTGCGGTTTACTTATTTTAGTGACTTCAGTTTCTTTGGTTATATCAGTCTTAAGATCAGTTGTTGATTTAATTCCTCTTTGTGTAGTTTCAGTCTTTTTATCATCAATTTGTTGAACTTGTTTAGTAAATGGTTTCAGTGTAACGTCTTCCACTTTTTCAGCTTCCACTAATTTTTTATCTATTTGTGTTTTCTTCAATTGTACCACTTGTTCAGTCCAAGGTACAGCTTTTTGAGGTTGAGGTTTCTCAAGGGATTTTTCTTCTACTTTGCTTGTGACTTGTCTAGTTTCTTCCGTTTTTATTTCAGTAGTTGATTCAGTACCTTTAAGAAGGATCTGAGGTTTTTTATCATCGACTTTTATATCTCTAGAAATGGGTTTTAAGTCGACTTCTTCAAGTGTTTCCTTCTCTAATACCTTTCTCTCTTTGGGAGTTCTCTTTAACTCTTTAACCTGTTCGGTCCAAGGAACCGATTTTTGTTCGGCTACTTCTGGTATTCGAGGCTTTGTTGGTTGTTTTTCGATAACCTCTTCTACAGTTTTGGTTTCAGTTTTAACTTCTTCAGTTACTTTATCTCTTCCTCTACGCCAAAGCTTAGGTTGTGGTTCGTGTTTTGTACTTTCGTCTATTGTTTTTTGTTGTTGTAAAATAGTTGTGTCTTCTACATCTTCAACTGTAGTTTTGGTAGTTTCTAACGATCTATCTCTACCTCTTCTCCATTGTTTTGTTTGTGCTTCATGTTTGATAGTTTCCTCTGTATCTTGGCTTACTTGAAGAATAGTGGAATCTTCTAAATCTTTAGTAACAGCTTTTGAAGTATGCGTTTCTTTTGGTTTACGCCACTGTTTAACTTGAGCTTGTTGTTGTACAGTTTCAGCCGTATCTTTTGTCAGTTTGAGTACGCTGGAATCTTCAGTGTGACTTTTTGTAGTAGCCGTTTCTAAGGAGGTATGTCTTCCTCTTCTCCATGATTTAGTTTGTGCTTCTTGTTTTTTAATTTCATCAGTCTTTGTAGTTAATTTTAAAATTGTGGAATCTTCTAAGTTCGTAGTAGTTTTTGATTCAACAGATGTGTCTCGTCCTCTACGCCAATGTTGAGTTTGAGCAATTTGTTTTGTAGTTTTATCTTCTTCGGTGGTTAATTTAAGAATGTTTGAATCTTGCGTGTGCGTTTTAGATTCGAGTGACTTATCTCTACCTCTTCTCCAATGTTTAGTTTGTGCTTTATCATCGATGCTTTCGGATGTTTCTTTAGATAGGGCAAGTACTGACGTATCTTCCAATTGCTGCCATTGAGCTTTGCTCGTTTGGTCAGTTTGCGTAATTTGTTGTGCGTGTTCTCTTTTGAACGGTTTTAAAGTTACTTGTTCCATTTCTTCTAAAGTTGTTTCTCTTTTATGTACGCTAGGTTTTAATTGAACAGTCTCTAAAGTCTCTCTCGTAACTTCTTTTACGTCTCGTTGTGTCTTTTTTAATTTTATTACTTCTTCAGTCCACGGTTGAGCCCGTTGTGCTGTTGCTTTATCGAGCGATTGGTCGCGCGAACGCGGTTGGGCTTTTTTGCTTCTCCAAGGCAAATTTTCATCTCCGAGTGGAAGTTCTTCGTCTTGGAGTTGTTGGGTACGCGTGCCATCGATTTTATCGATTGGTTTTGTTTGTTTGCTACCGAAAGGTTTTGATTCGAGATGATCTTTCGTCGATTTAGATCTATCTTGTTCGTCGGATACCGAAACGCGAGTAACTTGGCCTTGTCTTTCTGTAATGTAAATGATTTTTAAGAATATTATGTAAATATTAAGTTCGCATTTGTAAGTCCTGGACTGAAAAATATTTTAAGTTCAAGTTTTCAAAATAAATTTTTTTTTGAAAAAACTTGAAAAGTCCGAAAAAGGTGAACGGAATTACCAAATGCAATCAGTAATAATATAAAAATAGTTTTTAATAGTTGGATTCAGGTAGGAGACTTCTTGCCGTTGGTAACTTAAGTTTATTTTAAGCTTCCCTTTATAACATATAATTCAGAATAAATCTTATGAATCATGGAGTTGGTCTTTGCACGCGGGATTTTAGTTTTTTTCAAACTTAAAAAAAAACGCGAGTTGTGGTGGGGGAAAATTGTGGCTTACAATGTGCATTTTGTCATTAATTTTAGATTAGTGTGCCGTATGACTTCGTTGAGTTTGTAGTGAAAAGTTTATTTTTGACATGGTGTGTTGTTTGTGTGAAGTTTTTTCTTTCGAGTGGAACAGTTTGGTGTTTTTTGTAAATTTTGGAAAATAAATTTTTTGAAAATCTTTTTTTGTAAATTATTTTAATTTTAAGATTATTATAATTCTAACAATATTATAATTTTTTATTATTTTTTGTTTTTAGGTTAATAGGTAGCTCTTAGAATTTCCAAGTGATACTTAATATTTGAATTAAAATTTTAATTTTAAACATAATGGCTTGTGAATTGTAACAATATATTTGTATAATAGTTTTAAATTACCATGTTGTATTATAAAAAATTTAAATGCTGGTGTAATATTTAAAAAGTGTAACGATTTTAAATTTAAATTTTTATAGCATCAACTTTAAAACTATTTTCATCTTTCAGTATATTCTCAACAAAAAAGAACATTAGAAAATTAAGAAAAAAAATTAGCCCCATTAAAACTTCCTCCTTCTTAAATTAGCATCTTTCGAAGAAAAAATATCACAGGGTGCACTCGGTTGGTTTAAAACCACTTGTCCGACGTTTGGAAAGACTCCAACTCGATTGTTATCAATAATTTGGGTGATTTCCAAAAAAAATTATTTTAGCACAAATTTATATCTGTATCGCTTTACTTTAAAATCAAAAAATTGCTTTTAAAAGAAATTTTTGTACTAAACAAATCGACGATTGATTATAATTTGATTTAACCGAAAAAATGTTTATTCTGAGTTTTTTTAAAAGATAAATAGGTTTGGAAAAATCTTTCTGGCTTAGATTATATCGAAATCTCCTGGCACTCCTAATTTAGAACGGTAATGTAATATACGTCAAGTTGAAAATAGTTTTAAACGTGTGTGTCATGATGCACACGAACCTAATATCTTTTGAACTACTCTACTGTTGTAGACAAATTTAAGACCTCTCTTTAGAAACTCAGTTTGTAGTAAAATAAACTTTTTTTAAATTATAAGTGAGATTAAATAAATATTTTGTACTATGTCTTTTTATTTAACACCAGTCACTTTTTAAACTTTTCACTTTTGAATTTTGAGAATAAGGTTGAAAACTCAAGAAGTCATTGTAACAGCCTTTTATTATTTTAATAATGCGTCAAGGATACATTTTTACAATATAATATTAATTACACAAGCACAATTGTTTTTTTTTAAATAAATTGTAATTAAAGCCGAAAATTCAATCCTATCAACAAATTGATATATCACTTGGAACTTCGACGGAAGACGAGCACCCATTTAAAGACGTTTTTAAAACATGAAGGAAAATTTCAAGTGATCAATATTATAAATTAACAATAAAAATGAGCATACTATGTGTTAACATATAAATTATTAGATATCTAATTTTAAATAAGCAAAACAAATTGGTAATATTGAGTGTCGTTGACATTAACATACTTTTTTTAAAACTTTTTCATTTCTAAAATATGCACTTTTGGATGTAAATTTGACAATAAAAAATTCAAAAATAAATGAAACAAATTATTTCTTACTTTTTACAATCAGTTTTGCAGATCGTTCCACTTGACCAGCAGAAGTTGTTGCTCTAACAGTAAATTTGCCAGTATCTTCCTCGTATGTGTTTGCAATTAGAAGAATGGCATTGTTACCTTCATAGATCATCTGAAAATTTCAAAAAAATGTCAAAAAATATTCTCATTGATAGGGCAATTATTCAACCATCAATTTAAATTCCAAAAATTCATTTTTTAAGTAGGCGCTGATATATCATGGAATTTTTTTATGTGTAAATTTATGGGCGTTACAAATATATTTGCCACTGCCAAAATGTTAGAAAATGATTAATACGTTTAACAATAGAACTTTGCAATAAACATTAATAATATGCAAAATATTTTTACTTTCAAATGCCAAAAAGTCCAATTAAAACGATGAGATACCTGTTGTGTAAAAATATATTTGGAAACCAAATTGGGTTGTGTATAAATAGTCACAGAAACGTCTCTACACCTGTAATTGGTTTCTGAAAACTTCATTTTTCACGTCGTGTATCATTTTTGATTTAAGTAGAATGAGATGTTTAAAAATATGTTCAAGTGCTTGTTTGTTGTCTACAACACACCTTGTAGGTAGATTAAAAGAATTTACTTGGAAGTGAATCAAATATACAAAAATTTTTGAAATTATGTAATGGGTACTTTGCAAAATACAGTAGAAAAATTGTGATGATTTAGGCACATGTCTTTAACATGTAAAAGTGAGCCAACTTGGATGTGATAACATATGTTTTACAAAAAATATAGTACAGTAGTAATGGCGCAATCAATTGCAAATTTATCTAGTCATTTTTGATAGCAGGTGAAGCAGATGTAATTTCAAGGTTATTTGGGACACTTTGAAAAACAATACGATGATTTTGTACGAGGACTTCAGAAACTAATCTCGTTCTCAATTATTTCTTCTTCTTAATATAGTACTCAAATATCACCCACTGACGATCAATTGGGTATTTTTGGCGATTGTTAAAAAGGACTGTCTGCTTAAAGGCTCTCTGAAGCAAGGTGTAGAAAAACTGCAGAAATATCGATTTCCATGGCCACAGGATACAGAAACAGAAACGCCATCTGCACCACTAGTTTCCTGAATTTCCAAGATTTCTTCCCATCATAAGTTATTAGTGAAGATTGAAGAACAGGTATTGGTATTGGCTACCATGGTCATGGAATCAAACCATGCACTTCAGTAGCGGCACTCTAGTTTTGACTAGACTAGACTACCATTTTTGATGATTTTCTAGTCCCCCTCTCCTCAAGTCATTCAATATCGATTGAAAGTATTAAAAGAACTGTTCTCACGTTTGCGGATCGCAAACTTCAATTTTCAATGAATGAAAGGAGAACGGCATTCAAATAGCCTAAATGAAATTTCTAAAAGAGTAAGGAAGGCTCAAGACAGAGGAAGAATTGATTACAATATCAGAGACATGCATAACAAAACTAATGAAATACAAACATTCGTCGGGAACGATAAAACTGCTTGGGTATCCCAAGAATGCTTGCTGAGTCTGGAGCTGAACCGAAAGCGAAGCGAAAGCCGATTCCATCACAATCTCTTTGATCGGGGACGTGGCTTCTTAGAAACCTATAAAGGTAAAACTAAAGCAGTCTCCCTTCAGTGTTGAAATGAACGATACGAGAAAGAAACTATCTGTGGTTACGTTCTTAGAAGAAGACGACTATACAACTAACTGTTGCCAGTCGATTGAGCATTCCACTGTAGTCTATCTGTGATCAAACGCAACCACCGACGAAATCTGACAAAGATTCTGGAGGCAAACCAATAAATATTGCCCTGATGGGTTATTTATAACTTATAAGATCTTATTCTTATTAAGCGAAGAAAAGTTCAACAAAGCCATGTATTCTTGCGTTGATAAGCGATTGGGAGAAGCGAGCAACGAGAAAGAATACATAAGAATTCAGCAAATAGAAAAATTGCTCTTCGCTTCTCCAAAGAGCGCATTGGGCTTTAAGCGCACTTATTGCGGCACCATGAGACAGGATGGCCTGCTCTTACTGTACTGACCTTAATTCACTTTTTTGGTTTCGATTAGAGCGGACATCGGTCACGATTAGTGACTCGGCCGACCCGTAACACAAGAATGAAGAGACAAAAGTGATCAACGGATGCCATAGAAAATAGGTATAGAAAAATTATAAAGAAATCAAAATAGACGTATCAGATAAGTTATCACATTAGGATAGAAATAGAAGAAGCTTTTAGGTTGGTATTATCGACAGGATTAGGCACCCCTTGTTGTAGAGGGGTCAGTAACCACTAGGTGAAAAATTTCCAAAAATAGACTGTTATAAACCGCGAAGCTGCTGATAAAACAAATCATCTGCAGAGAATTTTAAAATGTTGACTTAGAGATTAGAACGATACTGTCAAATCATCTCCTTAACTTTTAAGCTGACTTCTGAGACCTATGAGAGCTATCAAAGCTGAGTCATTATATTAGGAATACAGACGATATAGACAGAATTATTCCTACAGCTCCACCAAGGAAAGCTGCTAGCTGAGGGGGCGTGGTAAGATTTTAAGGTACCCTAAAGTTAAAAGTATTTCATCTGCCAAATTTGACAAAAAACTGTTACTAAAATTAAACTTAGGTTAACATTTAAGACAGGGTATTTGAAAAGCTTCTTTAATTAAATATTGCAAAATAATTTGTTATGCTTCCGCAAACTTCAATTTTTGTAGCAGTGCCTTCAAAATAATTTATTGACAACTGTCATTATAAACGCGACTTTTAACTAATGATTGGACGAATCTTTGCAGCAAAAATATTTTAAATCAAATTCTTTTAGTTGACAGATTTTCCGTCTATCAATGTCGCTTGGTGAAGCTGTATAAGGAATATGTTTTTAAAGTTTTAATGACTAATTGCGTAGGTTTGTTGAGTAATGAGTGGTTGAAATACTATCTAGTATTCTCTCGATTGTAAGTACGTACATTCAAAATCCATGAGCAACGACTCAACAATGATGTGCCTAAGGGTGTGCGCAAATTAAAAGCGTCGAGTAGAGAGTTTACATAGAGTTGTTTGAAATTTCAGCTTGAATCATGTATGTCCCTACAAGGATGCAGCATGCTCGATGCTCTCAGCTTTGAATTTGAGCATCCCAAAACGCTGTGGTTTATACTATGCTCTAGGCTCTATGCTCAAAACTTTTAATTTGCGCACACCCTAATACAGTTGCTACATATTAAAACCCATTAACGCCCAGCATCGTCATATGACGACAGACTTTGTTTTTTATGACTTTTTGAAACTTTTGACTTTTTTATTTTTTTGAAAACTAAAAAATTTGTTATTTGGTACTTATGCCACTTTGGTTTTAAGTTGTAGTTTCCTGTATGTGCCCAACTTATCCGAAAAATAAATTTAATATTTGGATAAAAATATAGCACTGCTGGAAGAAGTGCTGGGTGTAAAATAGATCTATTTCAGGTTTTAATTTTCAACACAAGTCTATTCTAGGATGCAATAATTGTATAAAAGCCAGATCCAATATGAAATTTAGATCATTAGAAAATTAATGTAGGTTTTGGTAATCCTACTCAATTAGTCAGAGTATGATGTCTCATAATTGAGACCTTGTTAAAAATCTCAAAATAAATAATGACTAAGTACATTTTCAGCTGTAAGGGCAAGTGTCTCATTTATAATACTGCACTTATCTTTCGTCCTACATTGCATCAATTTCTCAAGATGAGAAACACTTGTTGGATTTATTTTAGAATAAAGACGTAAACAAGTGAACAAATTACATTAAAATATTTTATATTTGCAATGTGCCAAATATTTTAAATTGTACCTTGCATGATAAATGAGTTTATAAAAACAAATTTGTTCCTTTAATATTTGCACAAATAAAATTGAATAATATTAAATTAAGAGTAATAAAAATAGGTACTATTCGGCCTAGATATCTCAAAACAGTCAGTGGAGTAATTTGTCAAAAAGACAATTTAAAAATTACATTTTTTAAATAATGAGGTTGCTGAAGGGGAGAGAATTGCTCTAGAACGTTCTAAGGAAAAAGGGGTCGAGTTATATCCAATCCATTCCAAAAACCGTGATTAAGGAAGCAGTTTCAAAAAGTCAAAAACGTCTTCTAAAAACATCAAGTGACTATTTTTTGAGGGGGAGGGGGGAATTTTGTTCTGTAGAAGAGATTGGTCGCTACTAAAGAGAAGGAAGGGCTGCCAAAAGATAGGAGAAGAGAGATGGGTAAATTAAGAGGAGAGAGAAAAAACAGAAAAAGAAGACGAGCTGAAAGAAGAGGAGAGCTTAAGAGAAGGAGCTTAGGAGAAGAAAAAACTCGAGTATGACAAACGTATGAAACTCACGGTATATAAAAAATTCCCAATTCTAAACTCCACAATTATCTCTGTTTCTAATCGTTATAAAAAAATGTAAATCCTACCTGAAAATCTGGAGATTCTGGTATAAGAAAACCTTCTCTCAACCACTGAATTGTAGGTTTTGGTTTTCCCGAAACAGTGGTTTTGAATTGAGCCGGCGAACCTTCTGGTACAATAACGTCTTTCAAAGGAGTTAGAGATGGTGCCACTTCTTGACTATCAGGTGCTAACACTTTCAACGTAGCCTGCGACGTTACATTTCCCACAGGATTTGTAGCGATACATTTATAAACACCTTCGTCTTCGGGGAAAGCTTCGGATATTTTCAAAGTATATCCATCGCCTCCTTCTTTAACCATTTGGAAATATTTAGATGGTTTGATTATTTTTTCTCCCTTTTGCCACTTAACTTGTGGCACAGGTTTTGCCGAAATTCTACAACGGAAAGCCACAGCTTGGCCTTCTCTAATCGTTTGGTCTTTTAATGGCTCTACAACTGTTGGAGCCTTTTCAGTATCAGGTGTGGTCGCTTTTAAAGGTTTGGACGGAGAAGACGGTGCTTGTACGATGCAATCAGCTTCACAACGAGCTTCTCCTGCATTGTTAATTGCAACACACTCGTATTTGCCCGAATCGTCTGGTACAACTTCAATAATCAACAGCGTATAAACTCCATCTTCTTCGAGAGTTTTATATCTTATGTCAGGTACAATTTTTTTGCCATTTTTCAACCAGTACACGTCGAGAGGTTTAGTTCCACTGATACGAGCGTCAAATCTAATTAATTGACCAGTCGTTGTCTTTGCACTTTGTACTGTTGTAACAAAACTAGGAGGAATCACTCCACCTTTCGCTTGCGTTCTACGCTCTTCAACTACTAAATTAGCACTACATTTAGCAGAGCCTCCACGATTTTCAGCAACTACGCTAAACACAGCTGAATCTTCACTAAATACTTGACGCATCACCAGTATGGATTTGGTGCTAAATGTGTAAATTTTCAAATCGGGAGAACTAGTAATTGGGAAGTCTTCTCTAAACCATTTCACTTTTGGTAGTGGATCTCCGTCAAATTCGACTTCAAAGCGAGCCTGTTCACTTTCAAAAGCTCTACAAGGTTGAATCTTTTTGGTGAAAAATGGTGGAGTTGAAGGTAAAACTTGTCCTTGAACTACACGTTCTTGAGTTTTTCCTTTATGTTCGACGTCGGTAGTTTCTGTTGCTGTAATATGACGTGTTATTTCTTGATCGCCTTTCCTTTCTTTTTGAGTTTGTTTTTGTTTTGTTACATATACTTCACGACCGTGTACGCCTGATTCTGTTGGGTCTGGAATACGCGTGACTTTCTTTGAACCGGTTGTGTCTACTTCTTCTACGTCGTTTAACACTTGTCTGCCTTTTTCTGTCTTTCTCAATTGGACTTGTTGAGCGTGGGGAATTTGTGTGTCTTCGGTTTGTTCTCTAAAAATTTTAACAAGTAAGAAAGAGTCTTAATTAACTGTTGATTTAACTTACAAGGTCTCTTGGTACTTTTGGGCCATTCCTTTTGCCATGGACCCTTGCATGACTTTTTCACCAGGGATAGCAAATTGGTGAGTGGATTCGCGTAGTTTAACTTCTTTGGTCACTTGTTCGTTTTCTAAATTTTGGATTTTATTGAAATAGTTTTCGCCCTTCTTTTGCTTAACAGAGTGTTGCCAATCTGTTTCGGGTTCTTTGTACATTTTTGGTTGAATGTGAACGGTGTGTTGACGTCCCGATTCTTGGAAAGCTGCGTTACGCTCATCGAATACTTTTTCCAGTTCGGTATCTTTTAGATCTCTTTGGTATTCTGCAGATTCGATGTCATACCAAGCTAAATATAAAATTATTATGAGTAAAATTGTATACTAGTGGTTTTTACAATTATTATCAATGCTACAACTACTATGTCGGAAATAAGAAAATTGAAGTTTTTTTTACATATATGCACATTAAAGAACTCCAGTTGGAAACTACTTACTTAAGACATTTCAATTTACTTTTACGTGCACGACATACACAAAAACTAGGGAATTTAATACCTACAGTTATTTCATACCTTCTAGATCCTTCGCTGGCAGTAAGCATGAAAAACAGCTCGGTGACTGAAGTCCAAGCATCTTGGAGAGGAGTAGGAGTAGGAGTATAAGTAGTAAGTGTAATTTTAATTTATATTGTTAAGCATGTTTTTAGCAAAATACTCTAGCTAAATGGTATCGTAACTATAATCACTCTTTTTGTGTACTCTGTGCAAGTTTATTGTATGTTGTTCATTCATATACCATGTAATTAAACATCGCAATAAACAATAGAACTGATTAAAAAATTTAATTTGTTTGCAAGTCAGTTCTATCATCTATTTGCCACCCAGATGTGATAAAAGTAACACTTACGTCTAGGAGCATTTTTCAAAACCCCCCTATAATCGTCATGTCGAGGAATAACTTTAAGTTCCGTCTCAGCTACAGCTTCACCTACAGAACTTCTTGCAATGACTTTAACTTTTCCAGTGTCGTATTGGCGAGTCTTGGGTATATCCATATGGTACATTCCATCGTATGTCAACTTGTACCTCGAACCATTAACTACAGTGTTGTCATTAATCAACCACATCACTCGAGGACGTGGATGGCCTGTCACACGACAGCAGAATCTAGCCCATTCTCCTTCTTCTACAGTACAAACTTCCGGTCTACTGACGAATATTGGCGCAGAGCGTGGTTTAGATTCTTCACTTAAATCTTCAGGAACACTAGAATGCAAACCCATTAGTTTGTACGTCACCAAATTTTGATTAAATACTTACGCTTGCCAAGCAGCTTCTAGTTCTCTTATTTTTTCAATACTCTTCATACCTTTCGGTAATTGGGACTCGTAAATAATTCCAGGTTTACCGGCTGTTTTTATAATAGCTCTGGTTTCATCCATTCCATACAAGTTAGTGGCACGACATAAATATTCACCACTATCTTCAGGATAAACCCAACCAAAGTTCATGGCAACATAACCGAAATCATAAATTGGTGTAAATCTATTTTCTGTAAACAAAATGAATTACTAAGGTGTTTTAATAGAAAAAAGAAAAACTTACTATGAGGTAATGCTTTTCCATTCAAAAACCATTCAACTTTCATATTGGGATCACCGACTGGTGCGAGTTGGCATTCAAATTTAGTACTCTGCATTTCGACCAAATCGGTTTGGTCTTGAATTTGTGTAACAAATCGTGGTGGTTGTTTCTTATCGGCATCGTATAAGTCATCTTCTGTAAGATGAACCTCTGAAGTATACTTCTTAATGGCAGCTTCCATTTGCATAAGTGTCTCAGATCTTTTCATTCCTTTAGGCACTTGGTTTTGTAATATGATACTGGGTAGTTTTTTGCACGATATATTAGCTTTGGTAAAGTCTTCACCATAATCGTTAACAGCACGGCAAATATATTCACCGGAATCTTCAGAGTAGACATATAAAATGTCTAAAGATACAAAACCCATATCAAAAACGTTCTTAAAACGATGTCCCATAGGCAAAGGTTTGCCATTTCTATACCATTCGATTCTTAATTTAGGATCTTCTTTGGGTTCGACTCTACATTCGAAACGAATTGATTCTGCTTCATCAACAGTTACTGATGAAATGTGGGTAATAAACTTAGGTGGTCCCATAGGAGCGTCGTCTTTAGGAGCGGTAAACGTAGGTGCTCCTTTTTCAAGTTGTCTCAATTTTTCAGCACTAATTCCAAGTGGTAATTGGGACTCGGTATCAACACTTTGCTTAGTTTTAGTAGTTACAATAGCTTTTGTAGTGCACGAGCCCCACTTGTTGGTTGCTCTACAAACGTATTCGCCAGCATCGCGAGAATAGGAATAATCTAAATCTAAAGAAATAAATCCAAAGTCGTTTACAGTGTGAACTCTTGAGCCAGTTGCAAATGGTCGTCCATTATGGAACCAGTCAATACGCATAGTAGGATCGCTGGTAGGTTCCACTCTACAATCGAAGTGAATGGGGCCACCTTCGGGTACATCAGCATTGTCTTTAATTTCAACTATAAATCTTGGAGGATTTGGTTGTTCTTCTTCGTCGTGTATTTCGTCTTTTTTATGTAAGATTTCTTCAAGTTTCTGAATACTTTGGGTGCCTGAGCGGAAGTTAGATGGAAGTTGTGGCTCTAAGACAATACCTTGTCGTCCTCGTACTTGCAATTTGCAAGAGACAGTTGCTTCTCCATGTCTGTTAGTTGCTTTGCAAGTGTACAAACCAGAATCTCTTTGATAAACACCGGCTACTTCGAGAATAACAAAACCAAAATCGTTGATGGTTTTAATTCTTGAACCGGCCCATAAAGCTTTACCATTATGGTACCATTCTACTCTCATGCTAGGATCGTTAACTGGAGTAAGCCTACATTCGAAGTGAGCTAATGAGTTTTCAGATAATGTAAGATCTGATGGAGTGGTAATAAATTCTGGTGGACATCCACTATCTTCGTCTGGTGATAATGGTGTTGCGGAAACTCCTAAACCTTCGAGTTCGGCAATTTTGTCGATGGTATTCTCCATTCCTTTCGGAAGTTGAGATTCTAAGATAATACTACGTTTTCCTTGAACTTTCATTGTTGAAGTTGTAACTGCTTCCCCGTAGTCGTTGGTAGCTCTACAGGAATATTCTCCGGAATCTTCAGGATAAACAGGGGATATTTCTAAAATTACGAAACCAAAATCATTAAAAGTACGGAATCTTGAACCAGTTCTTAGCGGCTTGCCATTCCAGAACCATTCAACCTAAAATAAATAATTAAAATATAAAATGTCTTGCTTTTTTTGATTAATTCTTTTTACTTTTAACTTTGGATCGTCAGTTGGAATTAGTCGGCCTTCAAAATGCGCACTTTCACCTTCACGCAAATTATCAATATTTGCCAAGGGAACTGTAAATACGGGAGCCTTCCCCTTTTCTTCTACGGTCGTTTCTTCTCTGCGCCTCATTTGGGAATCTTCTAAGGTTTGAATTTTTTCTAAACCTTTTTCCATGCCCTGTATAAAAGAATTACGTTATATATAAATTTATTTTTTAAAGGAAGAAACTTACCCGCGGAAGTTGCGAGTCCAGGATTAAATTGGCCTTTGAGAAGCATTTCATTGTTGCTTTTGTAGAATCTTCGCCGTATTTATTGTATGCTCTACATTCATATGTTCCTGAATTTTCTTCGTAACAATAAAGAATATCCAAAATAACAATTCCGAAATCGTGGAAAGTTCTATATCTATGACCATGAGGTAATTTTTTATCGTTGTAATACCACTCTACCACCAAATCGGGGTCAGTTACTGGTGTTAAACGCGCTTCAAAGTGAGCACTTTGTCCTTCAACGAGTTTAGTAATGTCTGCTATTTGAGTAACAAATTTAGGAGGTTCTGTAACTACAGGTGCCGAAGCTTGGTGTTGTAATCCTTGAAGACTTTCAAGTTCTCGAATTTTAGCAAGCGAGTCGGGTTGCAAGCTTTCTGTAAATACACCACTTCTTCCATATGCAGAAATACTAGCTTTTGTAAAATCTTCGCCGAATTTATTGCTGGCTCTACAAACATATTCGCCAGAGTCGTGATTTTGTGTATAAGAAATGTCCATTACTACAAAACCAAAGTCTGAAACAGTTTTAATGCGAGACGAATGAAGCATAGGTTGACCGTTGTGGAACCATTCAATTTTCAAGTTGGGATCATTTGTAGGAACAACGGTGCATTCAAAGTGAGCAGATTGTCCATCTTTGAGACCAGTTATATCTTTAAGATGTGTCGTAAATTTAGGTTTCTGTCCGCTGTACTTATCAACACACTGTAAGTTAACGCTCTGTTCGGCTTTTCCCCATTTATTCGTAGCACGACAAGTGTAAGTACCGGAATCTTCATCTTTAGTTCCTAAAATTTCAAGTACAACCATACCGAAAGCGTGCACAGTACGTATTCTGTGACTAGCAGAAATGGTTTTTTCGTTGTAAAACCACTCTACTGTCATAGTTTGGTCCCCTATAGGTGTAAGTCCTGCTTCAAAGTGTGCAATTTCGCCTTCACTAAGATTAGTAAGATGAGTAAATTCGGATGTAAACACAGGTGCGTGACCTTCTTCACTTTCAAACTTAGGTCCTTCTCCTCTTTGAAGAGAATCTTCGAGATCTTGAATTTTTTCTAAGCCTTCTTTACCTTTAGGATGTTGAGTGCGTTCAATCAAATTAGACTTGCTACTACAGTAAATTGTTGTCGAAGTGAAAGCTTCGCCAGCTTTATTTGAAGCTTTACATGTGTAAATTCCTTGATCTCTCTCATAGATGTCTGTCAAATCTAAAGTTACAAAACCAAAGTCACTTGTGAGTTTGAATCTTGAACCGTGATCGAGAGATTTTCCATTGACAAACCATTCAATTTTTAAGTTAGGATCTTCTTTTGGTTCTACTGTTCCCTCTAGATGTAACGCTTGTCCTTCGACTAGTTTGAATTCGGGATTTAATGGAATTGTCCATATTGGCTTAGGATATTGACTTTCAGGACCTGAAGCTTGGCGCTGATATCTATTTGCTAACTCATCTTCAACTTCTTGAACTTTTTCGAAACCTGCTTTTCCTTGTGGATGTTGTGTGTTCAAATATATGCTCTCCTTACCAGTACAACGTAAAGAACCGGATGTACTTGCTGAACCTTTGCTGTTTGTAGCTTTACATGTGTAAATGCCAGAATCTTCTTCATAGGCATGAGTAATGTCGAGTGAAATAAATCCAAAATCGTATGTAGATTTATATCTCGAACCACTTTGTAATGGTTTTCCGTTTACAAACCATTCGATTTTCATGGTAGGATCTTTAGAAGGTTCTACTTGGCATGCAAAATGTACAGAGCTTCCTTCTGCACACTCAAAGTTGTTCAAATGTGTGATAAACATGGGAAGATCGTATACGGGTTCTGATGTAGTTTTAACTTGTTCAGGGGGGTGTTCTAAAGCTTCTAATTTAGGTATTGCTCCTGGATGTAAAGTTTGTCCCAAGAGCCAGTGTTTATCTTCAATTTTAAGACTGCAAGTTGAAATTGCTTCTCCTAATAAATTAGTTGCTTTGCAAGTATAAAGGGCTGAATCGTCGCCTCTCAAACTATTAATCGACATAGTGACATGACCAAAATCAAATGTACTCTTGATTCGAGCACCGGTTGTAAGAGAAATTCCGTTTTTAAACCACTCGACTCTCAAGTTTGGATCAGCTCTAGGTTCAACTTGAGCTTCTAAAAAGATATGTTGGCCTTCAATTAATTTATCGTAACTTTGTAAGTGCGTTGTAAAAACGGGTGCTTGTTGAGGTGTTGTGTCGACAAATTTATCTGGTACTTTGTTCATTTCAGCTTCTTTCAGTTGAATTTTTTGCCAGGCATCCGGTTGAAGAGCATCTCTCATTATGTGAGATCTAGATTTAACTTTCATAGCAATTGACGATACCGCTTCGCCTGATTTGTTAATAGCTTTACACGTGTAGACTCCAGAATCTTCTGGAACGGTAGACATAATGTCGAGAGTGATGAAACCAAAATCGTTGGATATTCTCAATCTTGAACCTAATTGTAGTTCAACGCCGTTGACGTACCATTCAAATCTTAAACTAGCGTCACCGACAGGTACAACGCGTGCTTCAAAGTGTGCATGTTGACCTTCCCAAAGTTCAGATGGTCCGGTGAGTAATTGAGTGAAAATTGGTTTTTCGAATTGTCGATCTGGCTCCTCTGGACGTGGTGCTAAAGGTTGTTCTAGCTGTTGTATACGTCTCATACTTTCTTCATGCTGAGTTTCTAATTGTATACTTGCTTTGGCTAAAACGAGAAAAATTATTTAGAATTTGATACCCAAAGGCCTTAGAAAAAGATAACACTACTAGAATCTATTCAAAAATACTTACTTCTGATTTGCATCGATGCAGTTGTAACGGCTTCTCCGAGAGGATTCGAAGCTCTACACATGTAAACTCCTTGATCGTCATCTCTGACGTGAGTAATATCAAGGGACACAAAACCAAAGTCGTGAACTTTAGTAATACGAGAACTATCTTCAATAGGTTTTTCATTTCTAAACCATTCCACTTTCAAAGTTGGATCTCCAACAGGGATCAAACGGCATTCGAAGTGAGCCGTTTGACTTTCTCCAATGCTGTCGATATTTTGTAATGGCTGTGTAAATACAGGTCGTTGTCTTGTGTATGGTTCTTCAATTTCGGGTCTCTTATAAGGAGCTTGTTCTTCGAGTTTACGTATTTTTTCTAAACCTTCAGGACGTTGAGAGTCTAAAATGATGCTACCCTTTTCGGTAACTTTAAGATGAATGCTCGATTTACATTCTCCTAAATTATTAACTGCTTTAACGGAGTATTCACCGGCATCTTCGGCAACACAGTGTCCTATATCTAAAGCGATGTAACCAAAATCGAAAGTAATGTGGAATCTAGAAGCCGAAGGTAATGGCTTTCCGTTGTGATAAAATTCAATGCGCAAGTTGGGATCGTGAATAGGTTCAACTTGTGCTTCAAAGTGAGCAGTTTGTCCTTCATAGACGTGTGTCGATCCTCTCAATTCTGTGACTAATCGAGGAGGTGTAGGTTCGGGTTCGTAAATTTCTAGTTTAGTTGGACGACCTTGAGCTTCAAGGTCACGAATTTTTTGTAGGCCTTCAGGGTGGTGAGTATCCAAAAGAATACTGCGGAAACCACCAACTTTAATTTGGCATGTGTTAACTGCTTCGCCTACCAGATTAATAGCTTTGCAAATGTAAGTACCGCTGTCTTCGGGATATGTGTATAAGATGTCCAAAGCGACGTAACCGAAGTCGTGGGTAGTTCTAAATCTGTGTCCGGTTTTGAGTTTGACTCCATTTACGTACCATTCAATTCTTAAATTGGCGTCGTTTATGGGTTCAACGCGACATTCAAGATGAGCGCGTTCGCCTTCTTTTAAGTTTTCTAAACTTGTTAGGGATGTTAAGAAAACTGGTCGTTGAGGAGCTGCTTCAACTTCTTCTTTACGAGGACGTTCGTAATTTTCGAGTTCTTTAATTTTCTTCAAACGTTGTTCGTCCAAGGTTTCGAGATATAGTCCAGATTTAGCTGAAATTTCGAATAATTAATTTTGGTAATTTGTAACAAAAACTAGCTTACCAGTTACGCCAATGGAAGCTGTGGTAACAGCTTCTCCAACAGCATTTCTAGCCTTACACATGTAGGTGCCAGAATCTTCGGAGTATGCATAAAGAATATCCAAAGCGACAAATCCAAAATCGTAAGTTGTTTTGAAACGATGACCAGTTTGAATTGGTTTGCCGTTGCAATACCATTCTACTTTCATTGTTGGGTCGTTTACAGGTGTTAGAGTTGCTTCTAAGTGGGCACTACTGCCTTCGGATAGATTTTCAATATTTTTAAGACTTCTTCCAAATTGAGGCTTTTCGAGTATAAGTGCTTCTTCGACAGTTCCTCGTTTGTAACGAGAATCAGATTCCAAGTATTGAATCTTTTGAAGAGCTTCCTCATGTTGAGTATCACGAACAATACTTGCTTTTGCTAAAATTAATTTGTATTAACTTTTGTTTAATTATTTAAAAAGATGTCTTACTTGTCACTTTGGTTACAATTGACGATTGGGCTTTTCCTAAACGATTAGTTGCTTGACACGTATATTCACCAGTGTCTTCTCCGTAGACAGTTAAAATGTCCATACTTGCAAAACCAAAATCGTAAGCTGTACGGAATCTATGACCAGTTGTTAGAGGTTTTCCATTGTGGAACCATTCCACTTTAAGACTCGTGTCTGGGTACGGTTCAATGCGGCACTCATAATGAGCACTTTGGCCTTCATTTAATTGAGTTGGGCCATTTAGTTGTGTAACAAATCTAGGAGCTTGAGTTACTGTAACTTCCTCTTCTTCACGACGTTGGTATTTTGCAGCATCTTCGAGGTGACGTAATTTTTGCAAAGCACCTTCGTGTTGGCTCTCAAGTTGTAGAGCAGATTTGGCTAAATATCAAAGCTTGTAAGAAAATATAAAGCTACGAGAAAAGATACTTACATTGAACAGCTAAAACTGCTGAAGTAACAGCTTCGCCCAAGTCATTGACGGCACGGCACGTATAAGTTCCTGAATCTTCTGGATTTACATACTTCATGTTGAGGGCAACGTAACCAAAATCGTGCATTGTTGTCAAACGATTGGCTGTAAAAGTATAACATTAATTACAATTTTTTACACAATGTATGGTGTTAACTTACAAGCTTGGATTGCTACACCGTTGCGTAACCATTCAACTTTAAGCTTGGAATCTCCTACTGGAATAAGTCGAGCCTCGAAGTGAGCTGCTTGATTTTCAGCTACGCGCAAATCTTTAATGGGCATCGTAAATACAGGAGCTTGAGAAACATACTCTTCTTGTGTAGCTTGACGATGATGACGCGAGTGATCTTCAAGTTCGTGAATACGTTCGAGAGCGGTTTCGTTGACCGATTCCAAGTAAATTGATTTTTTAGATTGGACAGTACATACGCTTGAAGTTACAGCTTCTCCTAATGCGTTTGTTGCTCTACAAGTATAAACACCGGAATCTTCAGGATACGTGTACAAAATATCTAAAGCGACGAATCCAAAATTGTTTGTTTCAGTAAATCTGGAACCAGACTTAAGAGGTTGATTGTTGTGGAACCATTCTACTTTCATGGTCGGATCAGATACCGGAATGAGACGGCATTCGAAATGAGCTCGTTGGCCTTCTTTGATGTTGATGTTTTTCAAAGAAGTTGTAAAAACTGGCACTTGAGTTGTTACTTCGTCAGCTTCTTCACGGCGGTGGTAACGTGCACGATCCTCTAAGTAGTGGATTTTTTCTAAACCTTCTTCGTGTTGTGTTTCGGTTATAATTTGACGCGATCCCTTGCAACTTAAAGAACAAGTTACTTCATCGACGCCAACTAAATTAACAGCACGGCATGTGTAAACTCCTGTATCTTCAGAAATTAAATCGATAACATCTAAAGCTACGTATCCAAAATCGTGTATGGGTCTAAATCTGTGACCTATAGTAATAGGGCGTCCATTTTTGTACCATTCAACTTTTAAGTTTGAGTCAGTTACTGGTTCGAGCTTACATTCAAAATGAGCGTGTTGGCCTTCGCGCATATTTTCTACATTTTTAGGTTTGGTAACAAAGCGTGGTTTTACACTGATCACTTCGTCTGTGTGCTCGGTACGTTTGTAACGAGATGCGTCTTCGAGATATTGAATTTTTTCTAATCCACCTGGATGTTGAGTTTCTAAAAGTAAGTCTTTCTTAGCTAAAACACGTACAGAGCAGGACGTAACGGCTTCTCCTAATTGATTTCTAGCTTGACACGTGTAGACTCCAGAGTCTACTGGATACACGCTTAAGAGATCTAAAGCTACGTAATCGAAATCATAAGCAGGGCGGAACCTGTGACCAACTTTAATTGGTTTTCCGTTTACAAACCAAAATACTTTCATGGTCGAATCGCCTACTGGTTGTAAACGACACTCCATATGGACATTTGTGCCTTCTATAGTTTCTATATTGTGAAGTGGTCTGGTAAATTGAGGAGCGTGCATTACTGAAACTTCTTCTGTAGTACGTTTTTGGTATCTTGACGCATCTTCTAACATCTGAATCTGTTCTAAAGATTGCTCGTGTTGACTTTCGGTTACTATGTCGGAATTATCGATAACGCGTACACAAGAAGATGTATGTGCGGATCCTAATTGATTAGTAGCACGTACGGTGTATTCTCCTGAATCTAAAGCCGTTACGTGAATGATGTCTAACGCAACAAATCCAAAATCGTGGTACGTTCTAAATCTCGAACCGACGGTTACTGGTCGTCCATTACAGAACCATTCGACTCTCATCGTGGGATCACCCATAGGTTCAAGTCTACATTCCAAATGAATGTTTCTTCCTTCATTTACAGGCTGTGGATCTGTTAAAGGTGTTACAAATATTGGTTTCGATTTGCACAATTCTTCTATTTCATATTGTGGTTCTACATGTGGTGGTTTTTCTAAACGTTGAGTTTTTTCGTAAGCAGTACGGTGCATGCTTCTTGTATCGATGCTTGCGCGAGCTGAAATTAATATCGATTAAACAAATGTTAAACTATAATTTACAACTTACTTTCAACAACCATACTAGCAGACAATTGTGCTTCGCCTAAAGCATTTCTGGCTACGACAGTGTACGTTCCAACATCTTCATCTCTTACATTAAGTATATCTAAAGCGACGTATCCAAAATCGTAATACGTCTGTATCCTATTGGCACTTTCGATAAGTTTTCCATTATGATACCATTCTAATTTTAAAGTCGAATCGTTTTGTGGCTCCACACGAGCTTCGAAATGAGCACGTTGGCCTTCGACAATCTTATTGGTACCTTTAAGCGGTCCTAAAAATCTAGGTTTCTGTTTAACAGTTAAATCTTCTTCAGTTCTACGACTGAATCTACTCGTGTCTTCCAAGTGTTGAATTTTTTGTAATCCACCTGGATGTTGAGAATCGACAATGATGTCCTTTTTACTTATTACGCTAAGTTGAGCTGTTGTCGTTGCTTGACCAAGAGCGTTATAAGCTCGGCACGTATAATTACCGACGTCATGTACTGTAACAGCTTTAATAGTTAAAGCTACATAACCAAAATTGAAAAATGTTGTAATTCTCGAACTTGCTTCTACTGGTCGCTCGTCTTTAAACCACTCGACACGTAAAGTCGAATCTCCGGTTGGCTCTAAACGAGCTTCAAAGTGAGCAAATCCACCCTCTCTAATTTCGAGTTGATCTTTGATAGGAGTTTTAAATTCCGGAGGGTATAAACTGTCAGGAATTTCTTGTACGTATTTTTGGTGCTGTTGGGATTGGTAAGCTTCTAATTCGCTTACTTTTTCAATATATCTTTGTTGTTCTGGAATCCCTAAATCGGCGGTAACCGTAGAACGGACGGCTACTCTTACGACAGATTGGCTAATAGCTTCTCCAACTCTATTTACAGCTCTCACGGTATATGTTCCTTCATCTTCGGCCCGTAGGTGCATGATGTTTAGAGAGACGTAACCGAAGTTGAAAATAGTTGATATGCGTGAACTAGCTGTAATGGGCTTTCCATCCTTGTACCATTCCACTTTCATAGTTGGATCACTTACAGGAGATAATTGAGCTTCGAAATGTGCGTTTCGTCCTTCCTGTAGCTCACCAAGATTTTGGAGCGGACGGATGAAGTGAGGTTTCTGAGAGGAGACTTCTTCTATGCTTTCTGTTCTTTGGAATTTTGAATAGTCTTCCAGATTTTGAATATATTGTAAACTGTCAGGATGTTGACTTGTTTGTTCTATCGAAGAACGTGCTGTAACGCTTAACATGGCACGTGATTCTGCCGCTCCGGTCAAACTTCTGACTTGACATACGTATTCTCCACTATCGCGTAGTGTAATACTAAGTAAATCTAAAGAAATAAAGCCAAAGCGAAAAACTGTTGTTGCTCGAGAACCTAAAATTAATTTTTTGTCAATTGTTAGAAGTTGTATAATTATGTGTTATAAGACGTACTTGCTTCCAGAGACTTTCCGTTGACAAACCACTCCACACGCATGCTAGGATCACCTACAGGTTCAATTCTAGCTTCGAAATGAACTTT
Organism: Malthinus seriepunctatus; assembly: GCA_963924605.1. Lineage (NCBI taxonomy): Eukaryota > Metazoa > Arthropoda > Insecta > Coleoptera > Cantharidae > Malthinus > Malthinus seriepunctatus. The sequence continues at coordinate 77,460,593 of OZ004600.1, read as the reverse complement.
ACCACCTTCAAGTTGTGACGCATTTCGTAGCGGAATAATAAATTGAGGTGGTGGATATACCTTATCTTCTTCTGCTTTTGGAAAATGTGGTTGGGTCGGTTCTATATGCTTCAAGTAAATTACTTCTGGACCAGGATCGGGCCTACAATTATTATGCAATTATAAATAAATAAAAATGATTAAATAAATATTTACTCTGGTTCGATTATTTTAGTCGGTCGAGGTAAATGAAGACGCCAAGGTTCTGACGATGGACCTTGGGGTCTTTCAACAAAGAGACGAGCTCTAGTAGCAGTGGAGCCAGCGACATTTTGTGCGGTACATTGGTACCAGGCAGCATCCGACGCCTTGGATCGCAAAATATCCAGTCTAGAGGCTCCACTGTCAGTTGTAATACAAACATCGGGGCTGGGAGTTACGATTACACCATCCTTCTGCCAAGTGATTCGTGGTGTTGGAGTTCCGACGGCTCTCGCGTGTAGCACTACCGGTTCTCCTTCTTTTACATTTGTTGTAGTAAAACGTTCTACAAATTTTGGAGCTACAACTTGCTCTTTTTCAATTACGTTGAGATTGCACTGGAATGAGATTTCACCACTTTTGTTTCGTGCTACGCAAGTTATTACTCCAGAATCTTGGCGATCTACGCTAGTTATCATAAGAGCATGATTTCCAGATTCGTTGATTAAAACTTTATGGCTGTGATCGTCAGATACTTGACGACCATTGATAAACCAGAATACTTCTGGGTATGGACGACCGGTAACGCGACAATCGAAACGAGTCATTTTACCTTCGGTAATATCGCGATCACCGCATACTCTTACAAAATTGGGAGCCAAGGTTTTAGCAGCATCGGTAGAATCTTCAATTGGTTGTGTTTGAAATATTTGATCGTGTGGAAATAATCCTTCTTGAGTCGATACAGGTTCGATAGCCAAATAGGCCGACGATACGGTACATCCTTGTGGATTTTCAGCAAGGAGAGTGTAATGGCCGGAATCGTCGGCGTCTGCTTGTTTAACACGTAAAGTAGCTTGATTGTTTTGGTAGGTGCATTCGCATTTTTGTGATTGGACAATTCGTTTGCCATTTTTAAACCAGCTAAGTCTGGGTCTAGGATTTGCGGAAACTTTAGCAGTAAACACAGCATCGCTACCTTCGAGTAATTTGGAATTACGCGGTTTTTGGCTTATTTGAGGTGGAGCTGCTGGGCCTAACGATCGTTCCACTGTTGTAGATATTTGTGTGTCGGTTTCGTGCGAATATCTTTTGGTTATCGATTCTCTGTAAGATACTTCACGTAGTATTCTATATTCGAAGGTATCTATTTTGAAATCTTGTTCTATGCCGTTTGTGTAAGTTTTTTCGGAACTTTCTTGTTGTTTTTGGTAAGTGGTGCCGTGTACGCTGCTAGTGGTTTTTTGTTCTGTACTTTTGAAAGTTTTCTGGAAACCTTGTTGTTGAGGAGGCATGGGAAATCCTTCAGGTTGGATGTATACAGAACAAACCGCTTCACCATAGTCGTTTCGTGCTGTACAGGTATATTCACCTTCATCGCCTGGGCCTATTTGGTAAATAGCTAATGTAATATCTCCAGTTTGTTCGTTGTAGTTGATGCGATGTTTTGGAGAATTTCTTAAAGGTGCTCCTTGACGTGCCCATACAACAGTCGGTTGCGGTTTTCCCGTTACTTTACCATCGAACGTAGCGTTTCCACCTTGAGCAAATCGTGCATTTTGAAATACTTTTTCAAATATTGGAGGTGATCCATTTGTTCCAAAACCCACCATTCTTTGATGACCACTAGAATCTCCACTTACTTGCATATGGCCTTCTTGCACTATAAATAAAAATGGAATGAATCATCTACTAGTTTTTGGAATTTTAATTAAAATGTGTGCATCAATTTGAATACAGTTTTTGCTTAGAACGATTGTTTAAATTTTTTTTATAGTTAGTATAAACATCACCAAAATCAAAAATAATTAATGAGTTGTTAAATTCATTAATAATGTGTATTTTACAACGAATTTTTGAATGAAAATGAGTCTGTACACGAGAAAAAACTATTTATAATTGAAGGATTAAATAATTATAGCGCTGATGATAATTACTAATGAATCGAAAAAATTCCTCGTTTAACAAACTATCTTTGATCTAATTAAAAAAATTAAACATTTTCATGGTTTATTTTTTTAAGTCTGTGTATACGAAACATAAATTTTATAAGGTTCTACGACAAAAATAATCCTATTAATGAATTTTTGAAACTTTGTAATTAAGAAGAAAATGCATAAAGGTAATGATAAAATGTATGTAGATATCCCACAATATTATTTTGGTTGACAGAATAAGATTGGTATGGGGCCCGGTGCAATCTATTTTTATTCTTGGATCATGTTTCAGCCACCCATTTTAGGAGCAGCTATCTTTACCCCACTATTAAAACGGGGACTCATACGTGAGAGCGCTAGAGTCTATAGTCACGCTCAAATAGCAATTTGGTGGTTTTTTCTTAATTAAATATTTGTATTAAAATTTTTTTTAAGCAAAAAAATGTTTTGTTTATTTGAAAATTATTATATTTTATGGATACTGCAAAATCAAAAAGAAATAGAAATTTTTACAAAGACGTTCTACTTAGTGACATTGACTATAATAAAATAGTTGCTCACTGAAAATAAAGAGTAGGCTATTTAAATTTTCTCCACTTTACATAAATATACAAGCGTTAACCCATATTTATTGCCACTATGAAATTTTAATTTTTAAGCAGTCAAACGTTTTGTTTCATTTTTCTTCATTTAAGAAGAAATCATATCAGTTCTTATATTTTTTTTACTTCACATCCTCTCCCCTCGCTTACTGTTGGTGATATGACAAAATATTTTTAAGATAATTTATTTACTATTACAGTAGCTACAACTTTTATTATTAACAATTTCTAATCCTATGGTTTTCCCAAAATTTTGACTGAAACACGGCATCGTTTTAAATAAATAATGAAGGTGGAAAATAACTCGATAACTAGTTGAGGGTTGATCATACTACAATATTTTATTTACATAATTTGTTTATTGCTGCAGTAGCTACAACTTCCATTAGCAATAATTTTCTTAACTATCGACGGTTTCCCCAAAATATTGACTGAATCATGGCTTCTTTTTAAATAAATAAACGTGAGAACAACGTGATATTTCGATTAGGGTTGATGATACAACAAAATTTTGTTAATAAGATTTGTTTATTGTTACTGTAGCTACAACTTTTATTAATAGCAATTTCAAATTCTATGGACGGATCTTCCATTGTTTCAGGCAGTACACCTTGTAAGTAAAAATTCACAGATTTGCCTACAAAAAGTTGTGGAAGGGTTGAAATGTCTTACATTGTTATTTTGTTTTTAACTTTTTAAAAGGCAACATTCTTTAAAAAAATACAAAAAATTAAAGATCATCTGTCAACGATGTGAAACACTTGTTAGTCATGAAACTGCACCAGTTTAGTTTGGAGTTGCCACATTGTATTAGAGTTGGGGGCCTCAGTCTGTTATATTAATAGGGGGCAACTTTGATTTTTAGAACATTTGCTTCCATTTTTTATTTTCAACTAATAAAAACACGTTGAATAATATCCTTTCGTATGAGAAAATGCTACCACGTAGCCATCAAAATGCCAAATGAAAAAAACCACAAGTGCATCGCTCTCGTATAAAAAAAAATTAATGAATAATAATTAATAACGTAACAAGACTATGTAAAAGTGCACATAATTAATTATTTTAATAAGTCATGCTCAAGTTCATTTACATTTACAATCGAAAGGAAAATCACAATGTTTCTAAAACCTAAGCTTACTTCAATCTATTTTTTCCACAAACGTCACCTGTGCTCATGCTCTTGGGGTTTAAACCTATTTTGAGATCTATTCAATTCGTTTAGTTTGTTTTTTAGGAAAAAATTTACATCTTACGGGTGATTCGTTTTTTAATAATATCTCATTGTTGCAGTTATAATTGGCTCTTACCCTATATAATTAGTAACTTCCTACAAGTATAACCTAGACGTATAAAAAGAACGAATACGTAGATATTTATAAAAAGTTTGTTTCATCGCTCATCAATATGCAAATTTAAAGGGTTCAATTTTAATTATGCAGCAAACTATGATGTGATGTTGTAAGATAACATTGCAAAAATTACTGTTTTGTAACATAACGTTGTAACGTGAGCAAGCGAAATAACAATGTTTCGAGATTTCCCCAGTGTCGTTCGGCAATTGCTGACAAGCCCAAATGCTTTTGGGAGCCAAATAGGGTTGTATCGAGACAAGAAATCTCGTCACGTCTAGTTATTTCTTGTCTTATCTTGAATAGCAAGATAAGAAAAATTTTTTTCTCATCTCAAAGAATTCTTGTCTTGAAAAATTGCCGACTTGCCGACCTGCCAGTCCGACACTGGATTTGCCATTTTTGTTTTGTACCTTGTCTCACTATTTATTGAATAATTCCATTGCTAAGCCCTTTTTTGGTAAGAACACACCTTTTGGTGGGCCAGTATTAAATGGTTGAGAGTCGCAACCAGAATTTGACTAAAAATCGAGCGCGCGACGCCCGATGCACAATTAGAGTAGGATTTATTCATATCGACAAAAATATAATTTTAGAAACTTGCTTTAAATGTTACGATTGTAGAATAACGTTGGATTAGATATTATTAGAATGGCGAACAACTCAATTAACGTCTATGTGGCCGTGACGTGAGCATACGGTATTGCTCTCAGTAATATCTTCCGGAAGTGAATCTATAAATTAAAATTTTTCACTCTCTTCCATAATATTTGATTTATTATTGTTGCCAACTTGAGAAATACATATCTTGATAACTTGAACTCAAAATATAGATTTTATTATTTGAAACTACGTTACCACATCGTTGAAAAACGATTTCATGGCTCACTACAAGTTATACACGACTCTCTCTTATCTTCAAATGTTTTGGCAGTAAAAGGAGAATATTGGAAAAATTTCTTGCGTTTTCTAAACATTTTAGATAGCTACAAGTTACCTCGTGATTTTCACGATCGAATTCAAGTGTCCAAAGAAGTGATTTTAAATAAGGAAGCAAAATAATAAGTACCTACGGGATCGATTGTCCATAATTTGTGGGTTATTGTAAAATTAAAATCTCATTGTTTTGTAAAGACTTAATCCCTCATATGTGACCCTCGACTTAAAATTGGCATATAATGTACCTACACTTGGTTAACAATTTACAGGCTACAGATAGATTTCCATATAATAAGAGACTCTGCTATGTGAGACAGTCAAACTAAGAATGGTTTCAAAGAAGTGATTACAAGGTACTTTTCGACCCTGGCCGAAGGATTCCTACAGAACTCTACCTTTCTAACTTATAGGTGGTCTTTTATTATCATTTTCTTTGAAGGTTCGGTTTGCCAGTTTTTAGAATGATGTGAACTGAGAATCTTTCTAGTGTAGGAAAGTAAGCAGTTGCTCGAATTTTCGATTAAAAACGTCGTCGATATCTGGGAGGGGGGAGTCAACCATTATTCTGAATTTGTACACAAACAGCCGATGACTGCTTATGATATAACTACTGTTGACTGCTCAATTATTGTACATTGAATGCCGAGATGGATGACCCCTCGTCAATACCCATTACCCATAGGAATTCATAAACAAGCTGAGAACATGTCTGACGATAGTAAAAAATTCCAAGATGGTCACTTTAGGAAGCACATGCACAATCAATGGGTCGTCAACTGTAGGTTGGCTCGCTACTTTTGTGTCGTTTTGTGCGGTACCAGATATTAAGCTCCGTCTAGGCAATCTCTAAAAAATCGACGTCTGTTCTCATCTTAGATTGGTGCCCGTTTTGTGTCGATATTTCGAGCCCCAGTCAAAGGATAAATGTGTCGAATATCTCGGGGAGAGTTAAGTCCCGGCGTAAACATCCTATTAAAGAATACTTTTGTTTACCGATTGTAGTATACAACCAGTGGTGCGAATCAGGAACGCGAAATCAATCAGAAGAGGAAAAATCTCCAGAATCCTCTGAAGGAGCTTAGGTACACCTTATCTAACAAAAACTTATGTTTAACTATAAGGTAGAACAGCATTATAATTGAGAGAAAACACACATTTTGCACACGAAATGATGGAAACAGTGTTTCTACAGATGGAGCACTCCTGAATTGGTACTTTGATACACAAAAATGGAGCAGAATATCGACACCTACATAATTATCAATTATATTATTGTTTTTCATATTAAAAGCCTTTTAGAGCCTCTTAAGCCTACTTTGGGAAGAAAACTACGTATTCGAATCCAACATCAGAAATTTTTTTTTAGACTGGCATAGTTGGCATTGTTAGCAGCCGGAACCAATAGCTTTACGTGCCATACGACGCACTCAATTATGTATGTGGTTGGAGATAAAATAGTTTTTAAAAAATTATAAAAATAATAGAAGTATTTTTCTATGGGAAAATTTTATAATTTCCTCATGAAAATATTAAGTACCCCATTAACACATTAATAGACAATTGAGCGCTAATAAGGTGCGTGTAAATAAGCAATTTGTCTTCGTCTTGTTAATTACAGAAAATTAATTGAATAATTTATGAAAAGTGCTTTGATCAATTTAATTCCAAGATAAGTCAGTTCATATTTAATTACTGAGTAATTACAATTTTTCTTAACTAAAGAACTTTCTCGAAAATATGTTGTTTTTTCCTGTGGTGCGCTCACGAAACTCTAAATTTATCTGTGAATAAATACCCTCTTAATGAGTCAGTAAATTGTAAATATTTCGGTACTGACTTAGAGTTTTACGTAGGGGTTGTATTCTGAAAAGTGCTTACTTTCAGTGACTCATACGATAACCGACTATTAATTTAGGAGAAATTACGAATGGAACTAGAAACATAATCTAACCTAGCCATGATAACAACAATAAATTAAGAAACAATTGCTTGAAGCCTCGAAAAGATGCACACTTACTTGTTCAGCTTAGGTTTCAAACTTTCATTTTGTAACAAAAAATTAGAATTTTTGCATTGTAAGATGATGCATGGTAATAAGTTTTTATCAAATTTTTTACAAAAATAAGGAACAATCACAAAAATAAGCATAAAATCCGTCATGGGGATGGTTCTTTCTCATATTTTAAAGTGAAATATTGGTCAAAATATTCCAGTTAGGATCCTGAAATCATTGGAAGCCACGGTTCTCGAGGATCGTCATTCGAAGGTAACTATCATTGTCAAAGCTCTGAAGGTGTCTAAGACAAAGATTTTGACAATTATGAATCAGAAACTAAGGACGAGTAAGGTTTCATCAACAAAGCAACCAAAGATTAACCAGTTTTATGCAATTTGCGAGTGGAACTTTCCTCAGTTGGATAATCCCTACAATAGTCCAAGTTTAACCCCATCCACTTAATTTAATTCAGACAATAAAAAACACCTTGGGGGACATAAGATTTGAGATGATGACCGGTTAAAAGGTGCGATTGATACCTATTTTGGAGACCAAAAAGAATCATTTGTTTCTGACGGTATATAAAGTCGTTTCATGGTAGAGGCCAGGTGACGCAAGTGCGTCCAAATTAGAGGAAATTAATTTACGTATAATTTAGTCTCATCAAAAAAATAAATATGAGACTGGTATTAAAGCCTAAAGCCCCCTACGATCATAGTGCGGTGCTAGGGCAGTGCGAGGTGCGGTGCTTCGACGTGGCCACCCACTAACACAATTGCCCTTTTTGTTGTATCATAATTAGCTCCATTTAAGGTGCTCTTATGTAATTCTAATGGCAACATACCTTGGAGTAGGTACTCAAATAAATCGAGTTTAGATGTAGGTAAAGCAAACATCAAAAGTGGCCAGTTATGATATAGTTAAGTGATGATTGTTATTTTTGAGGTCATTAAAACCGAAAGCAAGTGTCAGTCTAGAATTAACTAAAAAGTGATTTTATTTTTAAACTGTAATTAAGTAATTAAGAGATAATTTTGTTGTGACTGCAAAAGAAAGAGATTTGTGATAATTTAAATCAGATTTCTAATTCTTATAATAGTGCATTTATAAAAACTAAAAAAAGTTTATAAAAAAAACAAAAATTGAGGTTTGGTGGAATTATAATGTATTTAAACACCAACCTCTCTATTTTTTAAATACCAATAATATAATATTTGAAAGTCTATTATGAATTAATAAAATATTCAAATTTTTGCTATGAATCTTTTACTTTATTTGCAACTAACACACTTTCCTAGTATTTTTTTGAAATAAGACTCTTATTTGTCTTCCATTTGATCTCAGAGATCCATACAAATTTACTTGGGTGGTCACGATCAACTTATTCTTTATGTTAATAAATTAAGTACTGTAATTAATATGTTCAAAAATTACTGACTTGCATACCAATGCTTAATTTGAATAGTTACTATAGCATTAAGCATAAAAGCAGCACACAATGTAGCAAAATACCCAATACTAAAAGTCGGATTACACAAAAGTAAGATTAATGTAAAGTGTAATTAAAATGATATTTTTTAATAATCAAGCAACCATAGACGATGTTAAAGTCTTTGCGAGTAATAAGAAACTATACTTAATTAGTAGTGTGAGGTACAAAGCAAACGTGTATGTACTTTCTACATATGAGCTCTTTATATCTAACTTATCCGACAAAAGAGAAAAAGCACAAGCTATAAAAACTACAATAGGTTTGAGTTGTTTAAAAATAAATGAGAAGATAATTAAATGACATGTACACCTCAAAATGAGAGATAGAACCAACAAAACGCTTCTGGTTACACCGCAGAAATTAAAGAATATCAGAAGCGTTTAGAAACGCCCTGTATATTTTTAAATATGTTTTTTAGTTTGAAAATTAGCTTTAATACATACTAAACAGTCCTGTTATGGCCTTATCAGTGTTTTTAAATTATTCACAACGGTTCTGTGCTGATATCTACACTACACTACACTACAAGACTACAATAATAGTATCCAATTAGTCATGCCATGAAAATGGTGTAAAATTAATTGTTACAGTCATTGTTATTAATTATTTCGAATTTTTTATGAAGATTAAAATAAATGTTTCAAATATTTATCTGATACTAGTTCGTTTTGTTTTCGTAAATCCATAGGGTAGTTATCAAAATATCTTGGTTTGAAACTTTTGATCTACCGCTATTTTTTTATTGGAAAAAATGTAAAATCAGTGTAGACTTGTAGACCTTAATTTTTTAGAGATTGCTTGGGCGGAGCCAATCCGCAACGATGAAAATGTGACCTATCGCATAGGGTCGCTTTAAACTCCTATCCAAAACAACAGAAAATGCCAAAGTGCTCATAAATAGGGACCCGAAATAAAAGCTTTTCCCAGAGGTTTTTGAGTTTTAACATCCAGCACTATCTGTAAATTTTAAAAATCGCTATTTGCATTGCAGCCGAAACCAAATTTCTAAGTGCAAAGAAATGAAGGCGCCTTGAACTTTCCTTGTATATCATTTTAGCAAAGAGTTGTTTTGTTATTTAATCAGTAATACGGAATATATTTATTTTGAGCGATTGATAATTATGAGTCAGTTCTTATAAAACTCATTTTCTAAATAACCACCCTCTGTCGAATTTCGGGACAGTGTGTCACATTCTGGAATTTTATTTTGCGTTTATTTCTAAAATTAGAAAGCAAAAAAAAATTAAAATCAAATAGCTCAGTTTTTTCATAAAAATATCTGCTAGAAAGCTGTTTCCGTTCAGGATCTGCTGCTAAATGATGTTAAATATCGGTTCTAACGTCTCGTTCATAGTCTCGTCTTAAAAAACGATATCATTCCTACCTCGTATCATTTTTAAATCTTATAACACGCCTGTTATGACAAGTCTTTTATTTATTATTTTTTTAAGTTTAAGTTTATAGAGCCGTTTACGTGATAACCTGGATAACAATCCTCCGAAGCACGGTCAACTGCATGATAGTAAATTTTTAGATGGCCAAATAAGGTCAGCTCTGTGAACCGAGGCTCTACACATGTTAACCATAGAGTAGTCGCATATATTTGGTGTAACCATAGCAACCAAAACAAAACGGACAAACGTTACAATCACTGAATAAAAATACCCCCTACTCTATCAGGAAAGAGCTTTTTAGTGTAACATAATGTACACTACAAAAGTATAAATAAAGAAAAGTTGAAGATAGAAAGATCTCGTTTGGTATACGAATTTAGACAAGCCAACTGAGTAATTTTCTGTAAAAAAACAATAGGATCCCATAAGAAAACAAATAATTGAATGTCGCGACGCATAGCGTCGATGTGATAAAATGTTAAGTTTAGTGTCATTTGATAGCTCTTTTGATTTGAACACGAGAATTTTTTTTCTAAAGTAAACCTAAACCATTTTTAAACTAGTACTGTCAAAAATCTAAATTGGCAATTTTCAGTTTTCTTGCGTTATCTAGAGTAATCATTTTGAATTTTCAAAATTTCTAAACAAATTCTTAAAACCCAACAAATTACGCAACTTTTTGCAAATTTAACCAACCTCGTTACTCTTACTGTTTCAGAGATCCCAATGTTAGTAATTTAAAAAAAATCACCCTGTATAGCAATTTCCGCTCAATTTTTCCAATATAAGTAGTTGCTTATACTCCCACTTATAAGAAAAGGTCATGACAACCAATGATAATGTAAACGCGATGGAAATTCAAAATGGCATTTGTGTTGCATTTTCACCTATAAGGCAACGAGTGTTAAGGTTCGTTCCTGATGTTTTATGTTCTAAGGTTACAACCACCTTCAACTATAGTTGAATTTGAGAGCAAAAAAGCTACCTATCGAAAGATGGGCATACCTATAAGTATAAATTTGGTTCACAAAAGAAAAGCCGATTACTATAAAACAAACAATTGGCAAATGAAACTCAAAATGAATTTTGATAAAATAAAAAAATTCAAATTTTCAATATTTTGCTTCATTCTATTTTTTGGAACATTTCTTCGATCTAGATAAAATTTCTTGATAGATTATTAGAGTAGTGAGCATCAATTTATTCAATTTTGCCTTAGGTGCAGTTTAGCGTCACACCATTAGCAGAGCACAATGTAATTTTCGGTAATTTTATAAAAATATTAAAATAAATTAAATGCTCAAGCTGGGAGTTATTTGAGATGTGGTAGGGGAAACTTCAAACTTACTTTTAACATTTTACATTTTTGATCTCTTTTGACGTGAACAGGTGAAAAAGTTTAAATATAGAACTATACGGAATAACCACCCATGTAAACACTGCCAGGGGGGAGGGGGGCTCAACGAAGTATTATAGTATTCAAAAATTAAAATCTAGCTACTAAAAGATTTGAAATTAAAAAGAAGTTTTGTATACATATTATGGGATTTGTTTCCCAACTTATTTTAGATAAAAAGATTTAAATAAAAGTTTTAGAGCAAAGAATTCGACATCTAAATGAACAAAGAAAATTATTTTTGCTGGATGCTTATAAGGCCAGAAATTAAATTTATAAATTTCGAAAATTAGTAGAAATAGTGAAAAAGACGCAAAGTTTGGCCACAAAACCAATTTTAGGGGTCGAAATAATTTTTTCTCTTTTCACGTATTTTTGAAAACTAATAAATATTTTCGGTCCCGATCTCACCAATACAAGCAAAGACATTTAAAAAATAGTGAAACGGAAACTTGAAAAGGTAGAAATTTTGCACGAAAAAATAAACCTTTCGGTCAAAATCGGGTTGGCACTTGGGACATTTTATACACAAACTCATAGTGCAAGTTATTAGAAATAGCTGAATTAAAATTTCAGTTTTATAACTTAAACAAATAAAATCGTTACCATAGCAACCCTGATTTAATTCAACCAACTGCGCCCGTGTCCATAAAAATTAGCTTTGTGATTCAGATTTATGATTTCCAGTTTCAATTTTCATTATTTTCTACAGATCGATTTTGATAGACAGGCAGATGAAAATATGGGCAGGTAGACAAACAGAGAGATGAACAGTAAGACATACAGTTCAACAGTGGGAAGAGGAGATTGACGTACGGATGGACGGACAGATAGAAGACCGGACGCACGGATGTACAGAATGCAGGCAGACATACGAAGAATCGTTTTTTCCTAATCACATTTTTAAAATTATCAACTCGCCTTCGTCTGCAGGGTTACAAAAATTAAAACTTGTATTTTAAGCTGACTTTGAATTGATCAATAAAATTATATTTTCCTAGACATTTATGCCTCTTTTACTTTAAACATAAATCAAAATTGACATTGCATATCATAATCTCTCGAGTAGGAAGCAAATAATTATGTATGTTAACTCTTTTAAGTGACATTAAGCAATTTAACATTTTGTCTAAAAGTTTAAAATATTTCAAAATTGTGTAATCAATAAATTAGAGTATTTAAAATTATCTTAGTTTTTTTTGATTAATTATTATTATCTTAAATTTCGAAAATAATAAGGATTTTGACTTCCACACCGGAATGGGAGCGAGGAGCGACGGCCCCTTCTCCCTACCCCACTCTTGTAAATTACACCTATTCAGTAAGAAATATAGCAAAAAATTAGAATTGTAACATTGTTATAAAACGTGTAAAGAAACAAATTCTTTGAAAACCGCCTTTTCCCGACATTTCTTGTATAAACCTCAAAAATTCCAAAAAAGAAAATTAATATCGATGGAATTTACTGCATACACCTATTTGCTTAACCGCGCTTATCCATATACAAGTTGTTTATAATAATTATTATGTAAACTCTAGAATAGTTTACCACTATACTTAAAAAGCCTATTAATGATGCGTCTTGTTAACGAAATCAAAGAAATCCGAGTTAATCGCTGACCGAGTGACATATTTAATGCATCCTTTACAGTAGATCGTGCGTTATGGTTTCGATAGATAAAAAATTTTAATACTTGTTGTATTACCACAATTTATAATCGGATTAAGTTGTCAAATTAATGTTTGATATTTACATAATGATAATGATGCAAGTCAATTAATGTAGTAGCGGAAGACATGCAAATGCGCTTCGCTCGCCGAATCCGATAGATACGTCTCTTTGAGCGTAAAATTTAAATTTTGAAAAAATTTTGCGATGAAAAAGCTTTGAAATGGGATGAAAAGCGTCCGATGTTGAATTTTCGAAATGGGGGGTGTTAAGTTTTGATTGCTAACCTGTTTGATGGGTGGTAAATTGTCGAGTTTCCGTGCGACTCATAGTTTGTTGACTTTGTTGAGTGTGGCTCATTTGACTTTGACTCTGTTGAGTCAATTGTTGGCCCTGTCGAGTTATTTGCTGATTATTTTGCTGCTGTCGATTCATTTTGACACCACAAAAAGCTCACAAAAGCGAAGAAACAAAAAAATATTTATATAAAACACTAACACAACACAATTATAAACACAAAAAAAATAAAATTGTTCGTAATTTAACTGTTTTTTTCACAACGTATAAATTGCCATCCACGGCTTCAGTTAGCAGAAGTCAAGTCATCCCCGATTAAAACACCAAGACGTCGGTCGTTTGCGAATTCAGAGCGAAGAATAATGTTTTATCTCTCCTACAGCGGGACCTGCAGATACCCGTTGGAGGGGCCCTCACAGCCGACTAACTCCGATATTATCTATTTTAAGATGGGTGCTATTCATAATATAAGATATAGTCTTGGATGTATGTATGTCTGAAATCATTCGATTCGTGGTGTTTCTTATTAAATGTACTCCAATTATTCTATTAACTTTCTACTTTAATATAATTTAATTAATTATGCGTTAAAAGCTTCCTTTTTTTAAAGTTTTTTTTCATAAAAAATTTAAACAATTCACAATGTTATCATTAAGTATTGTTGGAAAATCTTGCTATAAATTCAGACAAAATGGTGAATTTTTTGCACGAAATTATACTTTGGGTGTTTTAAAACTCCAGGCTCACGTAGAAAAAAAAATTGTTAGAACCGATGCACTTGTACCATTGTTGCTCCCTGTAACTTAATTCTTGAGGTTTGCAAAAAAGTGCTTTGCTTCCCTTCAAGCTACGAAAATATTTTTCCAATTAAGAAAAATGGAAAACTAGCTGTAGCTATAGACTGTAAAACATAGAAACAAAGACAAGACAATTGTCTGCAGCGAAAAACCAAATAGAACTAAACGAGTGGGATTTCCGTATAGCTTACTGTCTTCAGCATAGAACTCGAAAGTTTAGAGCTTAAGACAAAATCCCAAAGTGCTAATAAAATAGGCCTGAAATGAAAAACTAACGAGCCCACTTGTATTCAAGTTTTCCTGATTGTTACAAAATTATTTATCCAATACAGAGAGGTAGGTATTAAAATTACTTCTGTACTTTTCAAAAATTCTTAGTTCTGAAACGTAGGCAAAAATTACAGGAATTTTTCCGACTCATGAGGATTATTTCTTATGATTTCAATAATTGGAACTCAGTAAGAGATTCTAGATTCAATTGTCTGTAGTGGTTGCCTTGAAGACCCTTCTGTGCCTCTCTCTACTGCATCTCTTTGTCAAGGGGCTGACTCTAAGATAGCTCTAAGGTCACGTGGACTGGGCCTGTGGGATAATTCGACAAATGTAGGCCTTCTAAGTATCTCTTAGGACAGCACGAAAGAGCTGCCTCTACTTGCTCTAGGTACGGATCACATTCCATCTACATATTCAATAGATCATTCAAGATTGTGTGAAGAGATGTATAAACCGTTACACCTGACATTTATATTAAGACTGATCTAAAACATATAATGGCTTCGGAAAGGGTATATACTCACCTGAGCTGAATCTAAGCACAAGCATATTGCTGGACAATCACACCTCAGCTTTCCAAACGGAACTAATAGGAGTGCTAGTAGGCTCCCAAATAATTATAGAGAGCGAAATCGTCAATTAGAACATTTAAGGGCTTACGGGATTAAACAGTCACAAAATAACCTCTGGTTTAGTTCTAGAATGCATCAAAGATTATAAATACAATGATCTAAAACTCTGCTGGGTCAAGGGCATCAAGGAAACGAAGGTAATGAAAGAGCTCATCAGCTGACAAGAGAAGGCTAAGCGACTATTTGACCTGAACCCGTTATAACTCCTTCTATTAGCACCCTCGACACTCTACTGTAAAGTAACACGCTGATAGCTCACAGAAATCGCTGGGCTAACTGTACTAGCCGTAAGTTTGCCAATTCAGCTATAAAGCGCCTAAAAAATAGGGCTAATTATTTTTTACGGTTGTCTCGTGAGAACCTATGTGCCATAATATCTCAATGGCCACTGTCGACTTAACAAGTATCTGAATGTGTAGTACTGACAGCTCCAGAGGTAGATGATGCAACGAAGCGGACGAAACAATGAAACACGTGCTTTGTCTCCAGTATCTTAGAATTCATCCAAAGGTTGTGATGGATTGAGGACTGAAGGGACGAAAGGAGTCGTTAAGAGGAGGCAGTACAATGGGCGTAAACTTTTGTTTACCATCCACCCTAACAATCTTAATCCTAATCCTAATCCTAATCCTAATCCTAGACTAGACTAGTGGTTTTGAACGTTTTTTAGACGAGGACACCGCAACACAAAATATCATAATGATATCGACATCATTAGTTCACAAAAACGTTAATTTTTAAAATCTCTTGTAAACCAATAAAAAGTGCAACAAATTCCAAGGTTAACGGTCCTCTTTCATATGTCTGCAGCATCCTGGTTAAGAACCACTGATCTAGGCCTAGAACAACTAACAGTGAAGTTAAATATAATTCGGACTTTCAGTTTTCTCGTCCTGCTTTACGAAAAAAAATTATTGCAATGGTTGGAAAACTCTTGGTTAGAGAAAACCAAAACACCTGAAATGCCATTGTAGTGCCTATCGAAACATAGTAGCAAAACGAAGGGGTCGTTTATAGCAAAGCTCAATGTACAGGGTGTCGCCATTGCTGGCACCGCTCCGAGTTCATTTCGGACGTTCGTGTCATTCGATTTGGTTGATTAACATCTATGGTTGTCATTATTTGTTTTTCACACTCCATGTTTCAATTTCGATTGTTTTGAGGGGGCAAGTGGTAGCAAAACTTTCCACAGTTTTAAATAATTCAAGCCAAGCTATGTTTAATCGCCCAATTAATTTAACGTTCCTATTTCTACGTAGAAAATTGTCGCAAAACTCATTGTGTTGTAATTTTATTTTCAGAAGATGATGAGGATGACATACCATCATATTGTAGGTAGGTTGTATGTTTGCGTGTAGGTATAATAAAATTTATTTTCCAATAAAGCTTTTGTTATTGAGTAATTTTAATCTATTTTGACTACCTGTAGCATTTAATAGTACCTACTTACAGTAATTTGTTTCATTCCAGAAAATTTACTTGAAATTGTAGGTGACTTACAAAAATTTTCGTTTTCAGCAACTTTCTGGCAAACCATTTTTATAATTTATTTTTATATTTTTATAATAAACACATCAATTTGATGTGAAGCAATGCAAAAAGGCCAGTTTACAAAGATTTTAAAAAAACCATTCTGTTACTAACGGAAATAAGAAAATTAGATTTTGCAAAAAATACAAACGAACTATGGCATATTTTGTCAATTCGTACAAACATTATTAGGTGGTAGATATATCTAATTTCTTAGCAGTCACTTAATCAATCATTTTAACACAAAAAAATACATTTAAAATGTGATTTTATGCAGGTAGATATTTACTGACGCCCAATCTACTTTTAGATTACCAATTCATAATCTTGGATCACATTTACAGGTATTTGGCAAAAATCCAAAAAATTATGAGAACACCTATGATTAAAATAATTACTCAATGTATTTATTTTAAAATAAAATGACTATAAAAACTGTTCATTAAACCAGATTAACTGCTAATTGCTTTTATTGGTTATTAAAATTGAACTAAAATATTTAACAGGTTCTCTAACGACGAGCAGGTGGTTTAAGGATGTTTCATCCCGGTCAGTAGTCGATTTGACGTCTTATGACTTTAAGGAGCAATCCTTAAAAAAATACCGTTTGTATGAATGAAACTTCAAACCCACAATCCTAGAGAGGGTAGAGAAAGTTAAACCTTGACTTACTGCTCGTTTCATCGATAATTTTTATAAATTTTATTATACACGTATATTTTCTTTAATATTTGGATTTCTTATTAAATTTTCTTTAAGACGACATGTCACAATATGTCAGTCAATGCAAGTATCTGTGACACTGTGACGTGGTGGCGTCGTAAGATATTTGGATGGAAAACTTTAAGTGGGCCATACCTCAGCAAACGTCTGATAAATATTGTTAAGGTACTGAACCATATTATAGCTAATATTCCATAAAATCGATCAGATTAATGACGTTTTTTTATAACGTATAATTAAAAGCAATCAGTAAAATCTTCAATAATTCGAAATTTTCAACTCTTACTAAGTGATGATTGCATCAAGAAAAGAATTTACGATTTAACATGAGAGTTGTCCATAGGGCGCATAGGGCTCATCTCTAACAAAACCGTTTATACATTATAAACAACACTAAAGTGTACATAATTAATTTATTAATTAATTAAATAAAATTTAGTAATTTTACATTTTTACATAAATTGAATATAATTTTTGTTACTGCACTCACCAACATTGGTTACAGTTGACGGTGAATTGGGTCGTTTGTATAAATCTAGATCGGGCGATGTACTTCTATTTCTTGTTTGTAATTGACGATATGTACCATACATGTGTGACGGAACTCCTATTTTAAAGAAAATTTATTTTCAGATAATTATGATATTGTTATTACAAGGTGCTGAAAATGTTATTGTAAGCTTAAGTCGAGTAAATTAAGTAAAAGTTTTAAGAACTTCCGATTTTACCTTACTGTGTCTCAGTAATTAAGAAAAATTGTGCAATAGTGTCTCACTATCAAAATGTAAAGCTAAGGTCGGTTTGCACCACTATCCCTTAACTTTAACTATAACCTAAATTTGTTTTTTGTGACAGTTTATCCCTTGATATGGATATAATTCACACGTACTCGTAAATATGGTGCAAAGTGGTAAAGTGGTGCAAACGGGCCTAAGTCGTATAGTCCTTCAAACGAAAATTGGGTTTTATTACTTTTTATGACTAATCGTCTGAACCAGAGGCTCTAGCTCTTGAACATTTACAATTTACTTAACCTTTAAAAAAAGTCGTCTATAATCTGTCAAAACATCAAAAGTAGTTCCATTTCATTTTACACAATGTGTGTCAGTCTGCCAGGGTGTCTTAGATATTAGTCATTTTACAAATTTTTTACCTATGACCTCCGTATTATAAGTAAGCGAACATTTTCTTAACAATTAAACACATATCATCATCAATCATCAAATTCTGAATAAAATTTAATTACTTTCTATTTTAATCTTGCACATTTAAAAAAATACATCAACACAGTCTAGTCTATGTACGTAAAAAAATTTGATTATTTAATTATTCAACTGTTTTTTTATAATTAATTTTTTATAAAATGGGTACCGATTTTCGTAATTAATTATTAACGCTCTAATTAACTCAATTTACTCGTATGTTCCTACATTGGATTTTTCAGTACACAATATAAATAATATTAAAATTATAATATAATCGCACAATTAAATCGCTAAATTAAAATACCGTTATAAGTAAATTATAAATTATTAAGTGTTAGTTGGGTCATAGAAATAAGAAGTGAGTAGGAGAAAAATTATGCAAAGCAGATAAAAATTAACTTTCGTTAAAATCAGAATTTAAATCAGACATCTTCATTTCTTCATGCCTGTTTTATTTTACGCAGGGTTAAAAAGTAATGTGTGCCACAAAATACTTTGGAAATTTCATACTTCCTAATTTATTATAGCAAAATTTTTTTCAAATAATAGTTGCAGAGCATAAAATTTTGCATCTAAATCAATGAACAAAACGAATTTTGGATGCTTTATAACGCCATAAATTTAATTTGAAAATTTCAAAAATTAGTAGAAATTGCGATTGTCATAAAATACTTCACATAAAAGTACCTAATGTTCAACGTTTTAATTTTTTTGCATTTCTCGACGAAAATTTCAAATTTTTTTATTCAAAATGGTGGCCAATAGAACGATTGTCCCATTTTGTGTTTTTTTCCTTATAACTTTTAGCTGGTAATTATTATAAAAATTTCAAAACGGCATTGTACAGCCAAGATATAGGGCTTTCGTTTTAAATAAGTCGATCTTCGAAATTGTTTCAAAATTGCCTACCTTTAAGAGGCCCAAGTAGGTCAAAATTGTGATATCGATTTTCTCTAAAACTGCTCCGAACATTTTTTTAATTTTTTGATATATTATAGACAACGTAATTCTCTATCTAACTTTAAATTTTTAAAGACTTGTATGATGCGGATTCGGAGTTATGATTTTTTGAATGTCAAAACTTCAACAATCTCTAATTTCTTTTGTAATAAAAATGAAAACTTGAAATTGGATATTTACATCAATCCCATGAATATCTATTATTTAACACTATTTGCGGTTAACAAAACGCTTCCGGTTAAACCGGAAATTAGAACAATATCAAAATTTTTTGGAACCCCCTGTATATTTTTAAATATTTTGAAAGATCGTAAGGTTAGCTATTACACGATACCAAACATTTTATATTTTGAGTTCCGGTTTAACCGAAAATGGAATTAAAAGGCTTAATTTAAATAGAACACCCTGTATATTTTTCAATATTTTGAAAGCTTGTAAAATTAGCTTTCTTAAGATATAAAATAATGTATATTTTGAACTTCAATTTATGCCAAATTTTACAAAACAGTGAAATTTTTGAAACAGTATACCTAAAAATTTTGATCACATACAAGTCCCAGGTTCAATTCCGGACGGAAGCAGTTTTAAAAACAAAATTTTTTTTAAATTTAAAAAATAGTTATTTACGAACCATGTGTGGGAACACGATTTTCCCGCGTGAACGCTGTTTGAAAACACGAGCGACGTAGGAGCGAGTGCTTTTTTCATTGCGTGAACGCGGGAAAATTGTTCACGCATGAGGATCGTACAATATTTTTTGTAACGAACAAAACCGTTATCATAATTCTTAAATAAAAGTTTTATTTGATTAGTTTTGACAATTTAGGTATACAAAGCAACCTATGACTTCATAGTCAAACTTCATTCTTACGTCAAACAAATTCTTACTTTGACAGTTAATTGTTCTAAAAATTGTTAAAAATTGTTATTAGATGTAACGTAATAGTTTAGTTTGCAAATTTAAATGTTCTAAAATATGTTCCCTTACATTAATAAATACACAGTACTTTATTTTATTACCATTTATTAGTGTTGTTTTGACAGTTTACTTCCCGGTGTAGTAGACCGGGAAACACTGTTTCCCAGTCGACCACAGAGTGCGTCAAACGTCACTTTCGAAGCAGTGAGTACAAAATAGTTATTTACGAACCATGTGTGGGAACACGATTTTCCCGCGTGAACGCTGTTTGAAAACACGAGCGACGTAGGAGCGAGTGCTTTTTTCATTGCGTGAACGCGGGAAAATTGTTCACGCATGAGGATCGTACAATATTTTTTGTAACGAACAAAACCGTTATCATAATTCTTGAATAAAAGTTTTATTTGATTAGTTTTGACAATTTAGGTATACAAAGCAACCTATGACTTCATAGTCAAACTTCATTCTTACGTCAAACAAATTCGTACTTTGACAGTTAATTGTTCTAAAAGTTGTTAAATATTGTTATTAGATGTAACGAAATAGTTTACTTTGCAAATTTAAATGTTCTAAAATATGTTCCCTTACATTAATAAATACACATTACTTTATTTTATTACCATTTATTAGTGTTGTTTTGACAGTTTACTTCCCGGTGTAGTAGACCGGGAAATACTGTTTCCCAGTCGACCACAGAGTGCGTCAAACGTCACTTTCGAAGCAGTGAGTACAAAAAATTTTTTTTTAATATCATGTAATTTTTACATTAACATAAAAACACGGGATGTGCATGACCATACGAGGAACTTTTTCCTGTTGTATTTTTTTTGTGCATTTCTTTTATTATTAAAACTTAATTTGATAATTTTAAATTATAAACTTATAAAGAAATGCACAAAAAAATACAACAGGAAAAAGTTCCTCGTATGGCCATGCACATCCGGTGTTTTTTCTAAATATTAGAAGTATTTGTATTATTTTGACAGATAAAGTGCATATAAGGCTTAAAACAATTCACAATTTTTATTTGTGTTTCAAGGTAATTGCTATTTCTGCTAATTTTAAAATTTTTCAAATTTCTGGCGTTATGAAGTAAGTATCTGAAATTAATTTTATTTATTGATTTATAATCAGAATTTTATGCCCTAAAACTTTTATTTACGTTGTCATTGGGTAATGGCGTTATGCTACACCCATAAAAAAACTTTTATTTAGAGTTTTTCTTTCTGGAATAAATTGGGAAGCAGTAAATCCCCAAAGTATAATTTTACATGTTAAATTTCTACGACCGAGAGAAATGATCCGGTCACCATCACCACCCTGTGTAGATAGAATTGTAGACAAAAATTATCATGTCTAATATCTCTATCTCACTTCGTTACTGCAGCAGATGCAAAGTTGGCTAAGTTGGGCTAAACTTACATTTGATAAGTTTGACAATAGAAAATTTAGAAATGCGGCTCTCTGACGGATACAGGCAAATATACATGGACTTACGGGTAGAAGGTCTGAAATTAAGAGAGAGGCAGATGGGCACAGACAAAGGAAGGTAGTAGGTAAGCACGCAGGGAGACATGGACATGAAGGCCGTGAGATAGAGAGGCAATCAGACAGGCAGACAGATAGGCATAAAGTTTTTTAATGCTTCGTGAGTCGGGCAAGTAAGGCAATTTAAAGAAATTTTAAAGAGTTTTTATGAGTGTCGTTGAGAAATGTAAAAAATATTTTCAATTTTCTACGCTAATTTTGATTCTCAAAATACATTTGTGAGGTGTTCTACCGGTGGTTTTAGAGAACATCGGTCATAAGGGCAGTAAACCTTTTCTCTCGATTATTTCTATTTGTCTATTTTCCGACTTTTCTTTAATATTTTACACATGTCGTACCAAAAGTGATTAAAATTTTCAAATTCCTAAATCGAGAGAAACCTAAAGAGCTTGTTATTATAAATAGCTCCTAATACTTATATTTAACATTTGTCCCTTTTTATTGATTATTGATGTAAAAGATACTTCACCAATGATAGAGAGTAATATAAGTGAGGCATGAAAAATAAAAATTTTTCAAGAATCCAAAAAATTCCTTTACAACTTTCATTGCTGAGAACAACTGTCAGTTTAGTTTTATTTTGTAAACTAATCACCGCAATTAGGAATAACTAAATAATAATATGTTAGTGTTAGATTCCATTTTCCTTTATGGCCTTGACTGGTATGCTTAACTTTGTTCGTCAAGAAATCGCACCAATACCCCAGAAAATAACCCACATAACAATATTTAAAATCCATGGATTTTTTAGTCGCACTCTGTGTTAGTATACAGCTAAGGAACAAAATGTGGCGCCGAAGATAATTCCTATAACGAAAATTGTATAAACAGTAGAAATTACAAGCCATTGACTTAAAAGTTTTATAAAAATAACCATAATCTCTATTGAAGAATAGTTGTAGTCAGACGACAGGCAAAGTTGGGTAGGCTTTGTAACGGATGTTAAAAAGTAAAATATTTCCCAAAAGTTTTTAGATTCAGTTTTTATGCCAAGAAACATTTCTGTCTATCTGTGAGTAAATAACATAATTTGTTCGTGTTCAATACTTAAGGTTTTGAAGTTATTTGAACGGTATTGCCTGGGATGAAATGAGGATGAAAATTAGAGTTGAATATAATTTTATGAGTTAAAGATAAAGAAATAGCTTTAATTTACAATTACCCGCTCGAGAGATGTAAAAGGACGACATTTGACAATTTCGTTGGAAAAAGAAAACAATTATCCTGAAACTACTATCCATTTTATAAAGTTGTGAATGAGATACTGAAATAGTGCATTTTCTTAATGATTTGGTTTTGTTGCTTTTTATTATAATTCAACATTCTTATGAGGGTGAAAAAATTACACTTAGGTGATAGCATTACAGTCTGGGAAGCACTAATAGCAATTAATACTCTGCAACCGCTTTACTTTTCTATAGTACATAACTAACAATTTTCCATGGCAGTACGTTCTGTAGGAAATAATTAACGGAAGATTTTCCGTTAATTATTTTGAAGCCAAAAAATTGTAGAATAACGATCTTGTTATTAAATAATATAATGCGAAAGCAACAGATTAAATAATAAATACCCATAGGTACTACAACAAAATTAGTTTTGTTCTAAATTCCAAATTTAATTTAAATTTAGGTTATTGACTCGAAATTTCTTTAAATATTTTTTTGCAACTAAAAAGTTATTTATTTTAATAATTAATTATTTAAATAATAAAAGGATGAATGTTTTAAAATGAAAGTTAAATGTATATATTTATTGATCTATCTTCATTCAACTAATTTTGTTTGAAATATAACCAATCATTTCTAAATATAACATGTATTGTGATTATATTATATTTGAATGGTTGGAACATTAAAAAGTTTATTAATAATTTTAGAAAAAAATTTATTTTAAATATAAAGTGTACACTGACGATGTCAGTCAGGGTCGGACTGATGATAATAAACACTGCTCAGAATAAGGAGTTTCACGTGACTTAGCTGTATTACTTATGTCTCTAGGTAGTTTTTTTGTCATTTAATGAAGTAGGTTTCTGCTTACGTTGGTAAGTAAAACAAAACTACCCTAATAATCAGTGCAACGCATATTCGTTCATAGACATACGAATCGTGCACTTATGGATCAAAACGAGCCATTAGTAAACTATTCCGTATTTATAGGCGAATTAAGTAAATATTCATAAAGCACTGCGACTACATAGATAGAATATTTATTTCGTTCTCAAAAGAATTTCTAGATCCACCTATAGTAACAGGATTATTGTCATAATAGGGGTACAAAAACTTTCTGTACGAATTTTTTACAAGTAAGTAGATACAAGATCCCATAACATAGCAAATTTATTTTCCATTTCAAAATGGACCAGACCCAAACTTCAGAAATGAAGTATTTATGTCAAGAGCTGCACCAGACTAGATAATTTGTCGCACACGAGTGTTAAAGAGGATCTTACTATCTTCATAATTAGAGACAAGATAAGGGATTAAAGGATGAAAATGATGAACATGCAAACATGTTCATAGGATGGAAAACCATCGCTTAAAGAACCTAGCACTAAACTATAATCCATAAGCAGTACAAAGAATAAGTAGTCTTTCAAAGAGGCCCTCCGTTGAGACCGCTACGCCAAGAATACATCAGCACTAGCAAGGCCAAGAATATTAAAGTCAAAGAATACTAGTATTTGACGAAATACAGTCCCACTAACATTATTAGCGAGCTGAGGGGGCGTGGCCAACGCTGTCATTGATTTTGAAGTACACTATGAGTTTCAGTCGCTAAATTTGACAAGTAACTGTCAGTAAAATTGAATATAGGTTAGCATTAAGACAGTGAATTTGAAAAGTTTACAATTAACTAAAAATTGCTTAATAATTAATTACATAGGCAATAACTAGTTATAACAAAGCAATCTAAAGGAAAATGTTAAAATAAGTAATTTTTTAGTGACCAATAACTATGTGTAGTAAGCGGACTTTTAACTATGCCTGGGCCCTAATTCACGACCCTTCGTGATAAAGCGAATATTCGTTTATGACGACAATAACAATGGAAGCACAATGTGTTTCTACGTGTTTCCATTGCTACTGACGTCATAGGCCAATTTTCGCTTCACGACGAATCTTTTCTCGCAAAAAAATATTTTAAATAAAATTATTTTAGTTGACATATTTTACGTAACGCAAAATTGGTTGGTGGAACTGTATTACGGAATTTTGCATTGAATAAATAGCCGCTACTCTACCGGGAAAGAGCATTCCAGGTATAGGCGCATAGTATGTGAATGCAATGGTTCAATGGTTGTCGAAATATAACGATTTCCGGTCAATGTCTCCAATATAAATGGTTGCTTAAACTCTCACTTAAAAAGAAAGTTCATGACAGCCACTGATAATATAAACACGACGGAATGAAAGAGTCATCGATGGTTTTCTAAAATGGCATTTCCGTCGCATTTTCTCTTATAGGCAACGGTTGCTAACCCTCCTTCCGGATTTATTTATTCAACGGGAATTTTGTTACTTATAGAAATAGCACAGTAATTATACAGGGTGGGCCACGAAACTTGTAGCTCCTGAAGAATTTTAACTGTAACCCAAATAACAAGTATCATTACAGTCTAGATATTTATATTTTAATAAATCAAAAAATGAATCAGTAGATAAGTATGAAACTTCATATGGAATAAATTTTATGACAAAAATGTCAGAAATTGCAATTATTTTTCACTGTGATATTGACCTACACTGATCCATTTTTTAATTTATAAAAATGTAACTATTTAGAGACTGATCTAGACCATCATGATATTTGTTATGTGGATTGCAGTCAAAAATCGTCAGGAGCTACAAGTTTCATGGCTCATTCTGTACAGGGTGTCCCGAACTTCCCGTTAGCTTTATGTGCGGTGATAGTATTTCCAAAAATATAAAAAAAGTTCCTATAGATATGCGTCAAGTGATGCTCTAGAAAAGATTTATATTTTATATTTAAGAAACCCTTTGAGAAATAGCGATGAGATTTGGTTCAAGTTGATTTAGTATCAATAATGGCTACTATTTCATGATTCATGGCATAAGTCAGACGGTAGGGAACTTTTAGTACGCTGAATAGTAGCACACTTGAGTATTCGACTTTTCATCGAGTTTTAGCTTTTCAGATGTCAATTTAGGTCCACAATGGCTAATTAGAAATAACCTTGTCATATAAGCCAGCTAGAAAGGTTGTTAGGTAATAAAAGAGTGCTGGGATTCTGTAACTATTAGTGATACACTACGCTACTTAGGTACCCTCTACCCTCTCCAGCAAACTTTTAGCAATTGGTCGAAAAAAACTTTTTCTTCTCTCAGAGTATTCCACCAAGTTGAAAATAGATGCTCTTTTAAAAGAATAAACATGTAAATCACAGTAAAGCTTAATTTATTTCGATATCTTGACAACAAACTGGCAAAGTCATGGTCAATCAATATTAGAATATTACCTATCCATAAAAACGTTTTCCTGAAGAATTTGCGGTTTAAACATATAAAACCAAGTCTAATGCCAATTTTCTGTGTAAAATATTGCAAACGACTTTTTTAAACTGTGTGTCTATCTTCATAAAAAAACATTCTATGACCCTAGTTAAACTTTCAAGTGTTAATTTCTTATACTATAGATACTAGAAATTTTTAGCTAGAATATTGTATAAGTGAGATATGTTTTGAGTAGCTTTTTTGATGGTCTACAACTTTTTTGCAGCGACTTTTACCATTAACCCGGCAACCGACACGTGGGGTGTGACAAACCCCAGCGCTCGAAAACTGCATCAAACATTCAAATATCGCTCCAATCGACTACAAGGTCTCAATAGCTTTTAAAAACATATTATTCTACATATTAAAGCAAACACCGCAGTCAAAAAATTGAGATTGTGGCAGTAATACTATTTCAAAACCGAGTTGGGTTTGTCACACCCCACGTGTCGGAATTCGTGAGTTTTTTTCTTTATGTTTTGGGTGAAAATCCCTAACCACTCCCCAAAAAGGGAAGGCCTAATCAACACGAGAGGATTTCATTATGTCTTTGGGCTCAAAATTGAAAAATTAAGTGCGTGTGTGAAGTTTTTGACGCATTTTTATATATCTGTCTCTCTCACACACATGGCAAAATTGTATTAACTTTAACAACTAATAACTTTTTTGATATTGGATTAAATTACATGCGGGTTTTTTATTGAAAAACATAGAATTGCCTTTTTAATTTTGTGTTTTTTTAAATTATTTGTAAGTTTCAAACATTTTATATAAAATAAATAGTTAAGTGCTTTGTTTCTTAGCGGAAAAAATACGTTATAATTTTCAATTTCTGTTATGAAACCCTAAAGTAAAGTCTTTTTGGCAAAAATTTTTATTTTACTGATTAATATAATGTACCTAACGATATAAAATACTTAAGACTTTCCAAAAAAATTGACTATAGATATACGAAACGGTTATTTTAAGTTTTGGGTTTGTCACACCCCACGTGTCGGAACTCGTAACAAAGGTTGACCTGTTGGATGCCGGGTTAAGAGAATATAAAATTTGATACTTGGGAAAAATATACTGTTAAGTGTTATTTAACCATGTATCAAAAACCATTCAACACTCGATAAAATTCTGACCACCCAAATGATTTTAATCAAAAATATATGTTTATAATTGCAGTCACATAAAATTATAAATAATTCGAAAGAATTATTGCAACATATAATATTTTTGGCTTATTTTTCGTACTCACATATTTCAGTGTTTTTAAGTAATACGTAAAATCTAAAAGTAGAAACACTATAAAGATACTTTCATTTGAAGATTCTAAAGATCCGATAAAAATAAAATATACAATTATAATAAATCAATTAAGTTTTTAATTTTTAGTGTTATTAGTGTTAGATCTTTTGATCCTTATGGATGTACCTACACGGAGTCAAAAATGATATCAAGATTATTCTATTAAAAAATTCATCTTACACAGCTGCAGTTAGAGAAAAATGTAAAATTTATTTATAACTACTGAAATTGAGAGCAGCTTACTATTTTTGAGTCCTAATACTCAAAAGGTGAGTCAGAATACAAACAATAATTAGTACAAATAATTAATTTCTTTGTAATTTGTATAATTTTAAACATCTTTTCATCACCTAAGCGAGCTGTAAATTTTCAAAATCAACCAAATGTATTATGTATTAATCTTCCTTGTAAAAAAATATACTTTTGCGCATTTTTAGTCAACAAATACTTAATTGCTTCTCTGGCACAAATGCGGTAGTATTTTTACGTGGGTAATAATTATTTTAAAAGTTGGCCATGTTACCACGACATTTTGGTTATTAATACAATATGTGATTCAAATTTTTAAGTAAAAAATTATTAAGCGAGTACTTTAAAAGATGAGAAATCCAATTACAAACGAGGGTATTTTGAGGTTTTTGTCACTGCTTTTAAAAATAAAATTTTATGTAAGTATTTTGTACATATTTTTACGCCAAATACCGCACCTACACTTTAATAAATTTTTGTACTTTTTGTAGGTAACTAAAAGTCACTTTGCTTATACTTACAACCAGAGTTAAACTTTTGAATTTTATCAAAAAAGGACATTGTTGTTTCAAAAATCGATTTTTAGCAAAAGTGCCCGAATTTCATCAAAATGATAAATTATTTTGACAAATTTGTTTGCAAAAAAAATATATGAAAAATGTAAAGAGTGTGCATTTTGGCATGGCATCAAATAATATAACAACTGGAAATCAAAAGCTGCTATTTTTGGAAAAATTTTAAATAAAACAAAATGGTAGGTACTCTGCATTTATGTTTTTAATAGCTGTCTGAGTATGGCGATTTAAAAATATTTTAAATAAGGAAGTCGTGAAAGTGAAATAATTTTTGGAATACAAAACGTAAACAAGAAGACTATCAACCGTAACAAGGGCATTAAATTATTAGCAAAGAGTGTTTCATGTTTTGTAGCATTTTGTGTTATAATAAATTTAGACGTATACTATAAATAAAATTTTATTTCGGTTATTCAAATATTCACTAATTCAAGTATTGAAATTTTCCCTTAGCCACCATATCAGTTTGACATTCTTTTGACCTCAAACGTCGAAATTAAGTGCCTAGACAGGTGTATCTGCATAGTGTAACCTGTGGTACTAATTAGGGGGTTATTGTTATTATTATTGTATTTCTTAGGCTGGTATCTATTCCCTAATGGTTCATTGCACCGCGACCTCTTGGATGTATTGTGCGCCTCGGATTTAGTCTTCCCTTATGGAAGTTCAGTGCTTTTGATAAAGTCCAGAATTATTCCTATTGATAAGTTGGGCAGTTCTTTTTGGAGCATCTTCTCTTTCCCGAGAATGCTGTAACCACTTCTTGTGAAAGCCTCACAATGTAACAGAAGATCATTTGGAGTTTCCTCCTCCTCTGCACATCCTCTGCATAGTGCGTCGTCTGCTAGTCCCATCGTATGCACGTGCTTTTTAATTTGGCAATGGCCTGTTATTAATGCCGTTGCCAGCCGTAGTTCATTTCTGTTCATTCTGAGTAGAGAGCGAATTCTTTTGTCAGAGGGTTTCTCCAGTAGGACTTTAGAATGTCCCTATCTAGGAGTTTAATATGTCACTTAACTAGAAGTGTCTTTATTTCGCTCTTTGCCATTTCATAAGAAATGTCAAAGAGAAAAAATGATCTGCCCTCTTTGGGCAGATCGTCCGCTTTCTCGTTCTCTGTTATTTTGGCATGAGCTGGGACCCATAGCAAGTTGACGAAATTTTTCCCCGCTAGCGCATTCAGTCTGCGGATGCAGTCCGTTACTAGCCCGGACCTCACCTCACAGGCGTTGAGCGCTTTGAGGGCTGCTTGACTGCCAGATACTACGAAGATTGATATTGAAATTGTCCCTTAGCCACCACATCACCATATCAGTTTGACATTCTTTTGACCTCAGGCCTTGAAAGTAAGTGCCTGGACAGATGTATCTGTATAGTGTAACCTGTGGTACTAATAGGGGGTTAGAGTCGTAGTGCTAGCCACAGTACCTTCAGTGTATCAGTAACCCGCAGTAAAGTTCTTCCTTATACTCTATAAGAATTTAATTAAAGGAAACACTAAACTTTTTCATATAACTGTTTAATTTTCCTGTATAAAATAATAATGAGCATAACGGCATGTATATTTAGGTTATACACATTACACAGCCATGGCTCCTTGCCATTTTCGACGCAACATTAATTGTTATAGTGGAGCTTTTTTTATGCACAACTTGACGATTGGCTATTCTCTTGGCTTATACGCTCATTGAGTTTGTTTTCACTAGACGTGTTTGTCTTTACGTACAATAATAATGATTGATATTAAATAAATTAAAGGACAAGTGTCGATGGTCTCGTTAATTTTTATTATTATCTCTTTTGATCAACATTTTTTTAACGAGTGCTCTTCTAAACAATCCTAGTAGATAGCTCTTTTGGAGATGGATATTTCGCCGGGTGACATTTTATCCAATAGGCATAAGTATAGATGCATACAGCTACTTTTGATTTCAAAATAATCGGCTTATTCCTGAAACTTCGTATGGCTTTGGTTAAGGTGTGGATAGATGATAACCGACAGCCTCCTGTCACTTAGCCAACAGGCATTAAATCCTTTTCGCCAGTCAATTAGATAGATATGATAATTAACAGTCTCCCATTACTACTCTAATCGCTTAGGGTCAGGACTGTAATGTCTAGTTGACGGAAGGTTGAAACTCAACCTAACATTAGATTGTCATTTGAGTATTAGAAGCGCCAACCTTAGGTTGAAACGTCAGTTGAGCATCGTTTCACTCAACCAGATGCCGAGATTCAGTTTACCCAAAGACCATACACTGAGAGACTACTGAAACCCATATTAAAAAATGTGAAATGCTTTTAAGGTCAAAATCCCTCGAGAATAAACTTGTTATATTCCTCTCTTCGTTGCTTCTGCCTCGAAAAGCTATCTTATTCACTGAAGTATGCTTATGGTGACTAGCGACCTTTTCTTTCGCAAGGATTTCGGCCCATAAGCTATGACAGTCTCTTACTGTATAGTTTTTGATTTAACTGACTCAACCGTAGGTTGAAATTGTAAAAAAGAATTTAATAATTTTACTTTATATGGCAAAATAAAATGACAGTCTAACCTTAGGTTGAGTATCAACCTTCGGTCAACTAGATATTATAATACTGGCCCTTAGTAAGCCTTCAAGTCCATTCGATCAAACGTGCGTTCTGAGAATTGATAGCTGATGCTAACAAACAGCTCTTCCTCTCATTTAGCTAACAAACGTTTCATTTTTTAGTCAGCCATTAAGTCCATGCAACCAAACATGCGTCCTGCGAATTTTTCATTCATCCAAATGTCTGTCGAAATGAATGAACTCAACGAAATTTCAAGTCGACTGTACACCAGATAAACTAACTCATAGATTGAAATTGTGACTAAGAGATCGAATCATCACAGTCATATCACTTATTTAGTACAGGAAATCCTGAAATGGAAAACTGTGAAGTCTTTAGGGTTACAAAAAGCTCTGAAGAGAACTCTCAACAGGTTATAGACAAGAAGAAAATTCCTTCCGGCATTGGCAGTGACAAAAGTACTGAGACTTTAGAAGAATATTAAAATAACACTCAGACATTTCACTAGACACAGTTTAGTGCAGATTGATTCTCTATTTCTCGACTAGACCTAGTCAAACGTAGAAAAGAACATCTGATTCATCAATCTGATTTGTAGCGTTTATTGGTGCGAAATGCATCATATGGCTTTAAAATTAATAGGAAATGGAAACCTTTACCTCAAGTCTTTCTCTAAATTTTTTCCAACTTTTCACACCTAAAGATTTTGCTATGATCTTATTGAAGTTGTTGTATGTTGCCTATTATTTCTTGGCTCACCAGAAGTAGGTAGTCAGGATTGCCTCTCCCGAAACGGCCATGCTTGTACTATCTAATGGTTTATTCTTATTATAACGACGTCTTAAATAAATAAAAAACGCAATTAAAAACCGTATCGTAGCACATTTTACACTTAACGACGCAATTAAAATTTTGTCCTAATAATTTTTCCTTGTTCTGATTCGTGTTGTCATTGAATTTATGAAAATAAATTTCTTTTAGTAGTAAAAACGTAGGTACATAGCTATTTTAAAAAAAAGTTTTCAAGTTCTACTTATTACAAGAACAATACATGCCAAAAGATTTAAAATTTATTGCATTATTGATCTTATGCCAAAAACCTAGATATGCGATACTATTTGGTAGAGCAATGTTGTGTTGAAAACATCAGCTGATGAACTAAATTATTTAAACAAAAGTATTGATTGATTATACGAGCATAATGTTCCTTAAACGTAATTATTACGTTTTTGACTTCATTTTAAAATAGGCTATTGTATTTTCATCAAATACACGTAGATGAATAGAAATGTGTGACGTCACGATGTGATGCAAAATTGTTTGTGTAAAATCTGGCATATTTTAGAAAAAACGCTTTTATGAAAACTCACGCCACCTAATGGATTTTTCAAGAACGTATGGATACCTGTATAGAGAGCATGGGCAACGTGAGGGATTTATAAAGGAAATATTTAGAAAAATTGAGGAATGGACACTGGCACAAAATGGACCTACAAAAATAGGAGATTATGTAGACCGATAACCAAGTTTAATATCCATCTTGACCTGGATTAAAGAATAAACATACAACTTTCAGAATTAATTTCCTGAAAATGTAAGTCTCAATCTCAACATCAGTTCTATTTTCATCTTTTAGGTACTTAGTTTTTCTTAAGATTGAAGCATGTACCAGAAATTTGAAAAGTTGTGGACTCTTTTGCAAGTCTCTTGGATACATAGACCACGCTACAAATACCAAGGATGCCATAGTAGGAATAGAGAATTATTGAGTATAATAGAAACACCGAACTCTGAATATCTTGAATATATTCTTTGAGAAGCAAAATACAATCTTCTAAAACTTAAAGATAAAACAGACGCTTGAAGTTTGAGCCCCAATAGCTTATATCGGGCACCCTTCTTTTTCAGTTATTTTTTGTAATCTCTTGTAACATAGACGGTACGGTAGGCGCCTATCCCACTTTCTCGACTATTGTTATTTTATTTACAACATAGCAATTTGACTGTCAGAGCCAAGCCAAGAATAACTAACAACAGAATTCAATAACAAAAGTAAAGGTGCGCCTTGTTATACATTCTCAAAATTTTATACAGGGTGAATCAATTTTGGTTCTAGAGGTACAGATAGAGATCTTGGAAACCCCCACGGGACTGACAGGGGTCTTCATTTAGAAAAGCACCCAAATGGCTTGCTAGATAAGATATAGGACAGTTCAATTTAATTTTACTTGATGGGACTTACCAGGCTCAGACTGACGAGACAGACAAACGAGCTCAGACTGAGCTTAAGGGACACATCCACCAATTTTTTACAACATTTTTATTTCAAGTTAATTTAAACATCCGGAGACGCCACCAAACTTTAAAAATAATTTGACAAAGGAAAAGTGGACTTTAAAATGCTCTACAGTTATTTGGGTACCTATGAGCTCCGCGTTGCCTATAACTGTTCTAAGATATGCAAAGGTGATTAAATTGGAGCAGTTGTTGCCCCAAGTTGAGCCGACAAATACCCACCAAATGCCCTAAAGAAGTTCACATTACAATCTCCACCTCTCCGAGAGTGGGTTTCCCCAAAAATTGGGTCTGAATTTATAAAACTGTACCTTTTTTCTAATTTTTGCGATTATCTCGAAAACTATGCAGTAAACGAAAAATTATTAAGAGTAAAAAATTGAAGAGGGGAAAATTTTAAGAAAAAAATCTTATTTTCGATTTTTCAAGAAATTTAATGGTTTTTGAGAAAAATATTATTGAAAGCTAACCTGTTTTGTACGTACTGTATAAATAGTGCATGAAAGTGACACTGTAAGCGACCCATTTTGTGTTAATTGGAAATTACTCATTAACCATCAGATCTAGAGAAAAACAAAAAATACGTGGTGAAAGAGGACATTTTAAGCTTTAAATTACATGCATAATATTTTGATTTGCAGTAATTTACCATGGGGAAAAAATTAATGAATGTAGCATAACCCAATTTTTCTGGAATTTGAATATTTGAAAATTTTACAAAGTAATTGAGGAAATAAAACATCCATATAGGATTACTGATTACAGATTAATATGAAAAATCATTTGAGTTTTGTTTTGAAAAAAATCGAACTTCAATTTCATGATTTTGAAGCTTTTTTTTCCGAAGTACTCTCAGCTATAACTTTTTAATAAATACATTTACGATTTTTGAGTTCAAACAAAAATTGTGTTTTTTTATAGGCTTAAATTTTTGAATTACGCTGACTACATAGATTTCGAGATAATTGCAGAAATATTAAGAACAGTGTAATTTTTGGAAATTCAAACCCAATTTTAGGGGAAACTCGCTCTCAGAAGGGCGGGGAGTATAAGTATGATAATAAGGGCTATAATTAATAAACAATACTATATTAATCCCCCGTAACGGGTTCGGTTTGGACAGGGCCGGATCAAAGAATTTTGGGGCCTGAAATGCTAATTATTTTCGGGCCCCTACAAAAATACACTGCAGTTAACAAAACAAATGTTTATTTATAGTCTAGTTAACGAAGAGTTTATAGAGCACATGCAAGAGGGTGGAATTTTATTTTATGAATGTGTTTGGATTAGCTAGGAGGTAAAAATACTAAAAGACCCCAGTTCTAGCTACATGGCTAAGGGAGGGAGGGGTGAAAAAGTCCCGTTTTTAGAATTTTCGCTTATATATCGAAAACGATGTATCCTAGGGAAAAAATTATTCTTGGTAAAATGAAAGCTTATTCAATTTCCTACAATATTCTTCCTATTCATTTTTTCTTTATTCCTTATAGTTTTTAAGATACTCGCCCACAAAAATCGTTAACGTATGAAAAAATATTTACCTCACGTTTTGCGTCAAAATTTTGCCTCTAGCACCTCAGCCCTTTGTTTTAAAGTAAAAGTCTTTAGAAACGAAGTTATATATCATTAAATTTCCTTTACTATTTTACTTTTTTTCCGGACCCTCCACAGCACCGGGCCCTAAAGCACGCGCTTCATACAAGCCCTGGGTTTGGAGCATATGCCCGGATCGGTTTGAGAGCTCAGTCCTGCCCTGTCTCCAGATATCATTTGATCTCATAGTTGTGCATTTAGTTAGTGGTTGTTAGGTATGTAATACAATACGGTTTTGATCATAAAAGTTATCCCAACACCTTCTCATGTACTCATGTTATGGTTAAGTTATACAGGATGAGCAAGAAATACTGTCATCTGCTTAAACTTTAGCAACTTCAATAAATTGTTTAATTATATTTTTGTGAGATAGCAAAAATATGAAAAATAGCAATACAACGCTAATGAACATTTCAAAATTTGTCTGTGAGGTTGGCCGAAGCCAACTTTAATTTATAAAAATTCTCATTTCTACCACATACCAAACTTAAACAGGCGACAGTATTTCTTGTTCACCCAGTACATGGTTACCCATTATACTATCCTTTCAACTGTGCTTACAAGGTGATGTAGGCAAGGTACGATTAGTTTACAATTTAAAAAAAATCTAAATACTTATTGATAAACTTAAAGCTTTTTAATAAGTACATATCTTCAAAACAATCACAATAAATGCTTATAATATGGTAACAAACTAATAATATAATAATAAAAACAAATTCATTCGTACATCGTAAAAATAGAACAAAAGAGAAAATTTCGTATCAGACAAAATCGAGTTTGTTAAAAATATAAAGCTGAAAGAAGAAAGTATGGCACATAACATAACATTTGGTTTTGCAAAAAGCTGACAAAAGATATGCAAGCACAATAGACTAGATTGTAAAGGTAATAAAAGATGTATCCTCCACCATTTATTGTAGATATTGAGAACGTCTCTCACCTGGAACTTGTAAAGTTGCTGTCGTTCCGACACCACCGTTTTGGTTTGTTGCAGTACACGTGTACGTTCCTGCATCCTCTAAAATTGTATCAAAGTATTAATACCATCAAGTTAATTAAAATAAGTTTTCCAACCTGGATAAGCTTGTGGTATTGTTAAGCGACAAACACCATTTCGGAAGAATATTTGATAATCTCGCGAGTTTTCAATAATGCGTCCATTTTTAGACCATAAGACAGTTGGAAGGGGTTCCGATTGAACAATACACTCAAATCTTGCAGTTTCTCCACTAACTGCAGCTATGTCTCGCAACGGCTAGAATGTACAAGTAAATGGATGTTCAAGGAAATTTAATGGTGTTCTTACCGTTATAAATATTGGAGGATGTTTCGATTGTCCGGAACTTTGTCCAAACGATCTTGGTGTGCTCACTCCACTAATTGGAGTTTCTCGATCGCTTGTACCTATCAAACAAAAACACAATTATTATATAATTGGAACATAAAAGCCAAAAAGTGTGTATAAGCGTTCCGAATTAAATGCAACAACAGCAAACATCTACGATTGTTACGAAATCTACTAGTAGGTACCTGCTGTAAAATAGGCAGGGGAGGCGCTAAGTAAATTGGGTGATATTGAAGTCGGACTAGTTGAGTAAGGTTCCCATCTGGGACTAATTAAATCGTTTCGTTTTTTCTCTTCACTTTCATATTCGGACATTTCACTTTCAGAAGTAGGTTCCCATTTGACAGTTTTATTGGGCATAACAGGTTTTAAATAAGAATTAAATTTTGGTTTTGCTGTTTCGTGATAAACGGGCATTTCTATGTCTTTTGTACGTTTTGGAGGTTCTATGATCGTTTTATGAGGAACTGGAATTTCACCGCCCTTACTTTGGCCGGGCAAAATAACACCAAACTCATAACCAAAATCGTATTTAAAATAAATTAACCCAGTATCAGGGTCAACGTGTTTTGTTCCTATAGAATTTCAACAATTTTAAAAACTGCTTTTCTCAAAATAATGAAGCGAAAACTTACCATATTGTGCAGCTCTTGAATCTTCCCTGTAAACTTGAGGAGCATTTTTATTATCACTTTTCTCAACAATGCTCTTTTCGGTCGTCTTCTTATTTACATCCGTCATGATATCACTGACAAATTGTTGCGTTTTTGACTTAAAAGCGTGAGTCATGTCGTTCATGTGTTGGGAAGCGATTTTAGTTGCAGCAGATTTCGTAATTTTTTCAGGGATAAAACCGTATTCGGGTGGAGAGCCCGGTTTAATGAGAGCCGTCGAAGGATCGAAATCTTGAATCGGCTTAGGTGCTTTAACTTGTTGATAGTGGTTCTCATTTTCACGATTCCACGATTTAAACTTGGTCAGTTCCACCTCACTATCGTAATCGCTCTCTTTGAGCTCCTTCTTTTTGAACTTATTATTTGTTACAGGTGCCAATGGTTTAGATGAAAAATGTTGGTTTTGTTGATGATTTCCAAATGTAATGATTTTTTTCGTTTGTTGTACACTAACGGTGCGGTTGCTGTTTTCAGTTGACTCTTTGAAATGCATCACGTTAGAAGTCTCCGTTTGGACGGCGTTGTGATGTGGTGCGCTTGTGCTTGAACGATAGTATTGTGTAAACGTAGGTTCTGGTGCAAACGCGATTTCTGGAGGTGAACCAGGTTGTAATACAATCGGCGTGGATTTAACAACGGGCCCTGCTTTTAGCGTTATCGGTTTCGGTTTGTGAACGGTTTGCTTGTAGCTTGTCGTTTCGTTGACCACTTCGTTAGTTTTCACCAAAGGTTTCGGTTTTTCGATCGGTTCAAACTTGGGTCTGGGTGGTCCGTTGAAGTTCGGAGGTCTATCAAATTCTGTCGGAGGTGTTGGAGTTCTTACACTAGCTTGAGAGTGTCGTCCACTCGGTGTCAAAATAGGCCTTACTGGTTTATAACAAGGTGCAGCATTAGAACGCCAAACTGACGAAATTCTTCCATCATAATCGCTTTCATAATCGCTTTCACGAAATTCTCCTTTTATAAATTTTGAAGGACTGGGTGGTGGAGGCACTCGAACGTGTTTGGGTTTAGATTGATCTGGTTTGTAAGGAAACGGTTCCAAACTAGATTCTCGCTCGTCTTGATAAATTTTCTTGGTAGTTGCGACGCTCGAAATAATAGGAGTGGGCACCAGTTCCTACAAGAATACTAAATTAGAAAGTGATATTTACATCCCTAGCACACCAAAACGCAATAAATGAAAAACACAGCTCTATCGACTAAACAACATGCAAATTATTAATACAAACATCAATCGGTTAAACAGCAAACTGTTTAAAAAATTCGAACCTTTTTAGAAGCGTTCGAAGAAGGTACGTGTTTCTTAAATACTTTCAAAGGAGCCCCTTTCGGAACAAAGCGATTTTCAGTGGTGGTGTTACTTTTTTGAAAACTTTCAGAAGTAAATGAACTTGAAGTATAACTTTCTTCTATACTTTCTTCATTATACTCGGATTTCATCATATTTTTGCGTAAAGTAAACGGTTCGTCAGTATCAGCCATATATCCATCCATATAAGGTTTTGACTTACTTTTAATCGATTCGGATTTAAATTTTGAATCGGTTTTTAAATAAACGGGAGGTGGTTCAGGTTTAAGATTAGGAACTTGAGGTTTAATTGGCTCGGCGTAACACTTTTTAAATTGTGAAGGTTGAGATCCTAATATTTTTCTAGGACCGAACATTTGATTGGATTTATAAGATTGAGTTGAAAGATTTGTCGTTTGTTCAAATTTGCTAGGTGGTAAAGGTTCAGGTTCGACCGATCTAGAGCGAGCAATATTTGGCGTTACTTTTGGTGGACACACTCTACGGTATTGTGGTTCTTCGTTATCACTGCACGATGGTTTCCATTTTGCTGGAATTCTGATCGACTCAAATTCACTTTCATAATCACTATCGGTAAAGCGGCCTCTCATAAATTTTGTAGGTGTTTGCACGGTAGTTTCAGGTCGCATCGTTACTGGTGGTTGTCGTATGGGTACTGGAGGAGCTAGAGGTTTTTCTTGCTTAGGTGGTAAAGGTGGAGCTACTTGTTTTGTGTAATGCGAAGAAGTTTCTTCTTGGGAAAATTTGTGAATGGTATCCGCAACAGACGACTTTATTTCTTGTGGTGGTTCAACGTAATGGATTTCGGCTATAGGTTCGGGAGCTAAATAAAAATCATCGTCTTCAACTGGAGGTTGGTATGATGATTCTACTTTCTCTACAACCGATGGTGGAGGCCAATTTTTAATCACGTCTGAAACTTTAGTACTAGAGTCTTCCACTATAGTTTTTTCGTGAAATTCAGTTTTTTTTATTTCAGAAAACGCTTGTTGAGCAAATTGTTTTTCATGAAGATCCGTTACGGTTGCGACATAAAACGGAGCCGGTGGTGCTGGTTTGAAAATACTTTCAGATTTAGGAACAAAAGTTGTTTTTTCTTTAACCGGTTCCCACTTTCGTTCTAATGTTGTTTGAGCAGACCACGATTTGCTTTCGTGCGTTGTCGGTTTCGATTGAATGTGAGATTCTGAAAACTTATGAGCCCAATTTTTTTCCATCGCTAACGCTTCAGTTGATGGTTCTGAAATAGCTGAAGTTGGACGATGATAAGTTTTTTCTGTAGTAGAGTATGTTTGTAAGGCTGAAACTGGTCGTACTTTTTCAGGTTCTTTATGAGGAACCCATAATTTTTCCATTTCTAAAGCTTCTTGTGATGGTTTTGGAGAAGCTGCACGTATAGGTTGTTGCGGTGCTAAAGTATACGGTTTAGAAACTTCTCTTTGCGATGTATAATGCGAAGATTCAAAATTCTTAAACGTTTTATGGAATTTTTCTGAATCGCTTGAAACGTAGCTGTGGGGCGCGTAAAGAATTTCTGGTGGAGGTTCTGGTTTTAAATCAAATCCATCGGTGGTGAAATTTAATGGAGGAGGTGCAACGTACGGAGTATATGGTTCAGGAATTAATAACGGTTCGTGTGGTTTATATATTTCTGCTAGGCGATCTAAACGCTCTTGATCGGCGATTTTTGACTGATAAGTTGAAATCTGCTCAGTTCTTTGAGAAGTGTCTTCGAATTTGGTATAAATGTCAGGTTGTAAAGGCATACCTTTAGGAACTTCTTTAGGTTCTTCAGTTTCTTTCATTTTGTTAACAAAAAAGTTTAAGGATGATTGTTTAGTAATTGACGAAGTTTCTATGCCTTCGTTAGGAATTTCTATTGGTTGGAGAGCATCGGTAGCTTGAGGAAGTTGACTATATAAATTTGACTTTTCGTGGATAATCGGAATTTCTATTGGTTTAGGTATTGGGAAAATTTTTGTAGGTAATGGAAAGTTTGAGGTATTGGATTCAAGTTTAACAACTTTGGATTCGAGCAACGTTTCAGTTTGTGTTACTGTCGAATGGCTACTTTCTACGGCTTCCGTTTTTAATGACTGACTATCACTTTGTTTTATTAGTGAGGATTCTGGAAGTTTGCTTATGAAAGGAGTAATTAGTTCTGGTTTTATAACTTTTCCAGGAATTGTAAATGATTCTTTTGAATGTTCTGCAGCCTACATTTCGATGAAAGATAAAGAGAATGAACAAGATCACGTGAATAATATTTAAATGTAAACTTACCAAAGTTTCTTGTTTGTGGATATCTTCGAAAACAACAGTTTTGACAACTTCGATCATTGTATCTGGCGTAGGTTCAAAAACGGCAAAATCAGCAATACTTTGTGCTTCGCCTCCATCGTTAGAAGCCTTCACCATATATTTTCCAGTATGCTGAGAGTCAGCTAAAAATATTTCTTTAGTATTTCAGCTTAGTGCGTTAACAATAACTTACCTTTTTCGATCAACAACGAATATGAGTTTCCATGACTCGTTAATTTGCAACCAGTCTTTAGAACTTCATCAATAGGTCTGTCATCTTTGAACCATTTTACCGTAGGAGTTGGAACACCCGTCACTTCTACGTCCATGTGAACTCGATCTCCCTTCTTCACAACCTGGGCTTGCAATCGACGACCAAATACAGGTGGAAAAGATGTTTCTGAAACAATTAGATTTTAAAATCAAATCTTCTCAAATCATCCTTTCTTACTTCTCACGACCAAATCGGCAGTACTAATAGCAGTTCCAGCTTCATTTATAGCTTTGCACGTATATCTACCACCATCGCCAGTTACAACGTCTTTAATTTCAACTTGCACACGATTATGACCAAATGAAACTTTAAGACGGTCTCCACTTGTGATTTCCACACCATTTTTCTCCCACGAAATAGCTGGTGTTGGTTGCCCATCGATGATACCTTCCAAAATGACATCGACTCCTTGATCGACAATTTTTCCAACTACAGGCGTCATAAATTTAGGTGGTCTGGTTTTAACGGTTCGACTTACAACATGGTCCGTTAAAGTGGGAAATTGTGGTTTTGTGTCGCCCATTGTTGAAAATGAAGAAATACTTTTTTCTTCCAAAATAGGTTTTTTTCCAACTTTATGGAACTTTTCAAGCATGTGCGTTTCTTTTATTTCAGGCTTTTCTTGATTAATTTGTTTTACAGTTTTTGAGTCTTGGGAAATGTAACCACAAACTTCTACTTCAGGTTGATTTGCAGATGAACTTGTACGTACTTGACTACTTGAGGATGTGGTAGACTGCACAAGAACTTCTTTTTGAGAAGAGTAAAATGAATTTCCTTGTAAATTTTGATTAGGTTCAAATACTGCTAAAGTGGTTGCTGTTTGAACTGTAAGTCGTGCCGAACATTCCGCTCTACCTGCGTCGTTTTCTGCAATACAAGAGAACTTTCCATTGTGTTCGGTTTGAGCTTGAGGTATGGATAAAACTTGGCGATCGCCCGAAGTTGAAATTAGGAAACCTTTTCCAGTTACTGGTTCGTTGTTGAAAAGCCATTTTACTTTAGGAGTTGGCTTGCCGACGACAATGCATTCGAATTTTGTAGGAACTTCGTTGAGTACTGTTTTATCAGAGAATAATTCTTTAAACAAAGGAGCAGTTTTGACTTCTTCGAACTCTTTTTGGGAGTCGCTCGGTTTTAGTGATTTTACAATTAATTGAGCAAAACATTTAGCGTCTCCGACATCGTTAGTTGCTTTGACAGTGTAAACGCCCTTTTGATCGGGAGTAACTTTTGCTATTTCGAGTTTAATAATTCCTTCGTTGTCGTAAGTGAATGAAACGTTATCATCTGGAGTTATTTCTTGATTATTTAAAAACCACTTGATGGTAGGACGGGGTTCGCCTGCTATTGTAGTTTCAAAAATTACTTTTTCTCCTTCAGAGACTAGAGCGTCAGCTAGAAGTTTTCCGAATTTTGGAGTGAATCCCGTTTTAAATTCCTCTTTTGGTTGAGGTTGCTCTTTAGGTGGTGCACTCGAAGGCGATATCGTCAAATGGCATTTGCTAGATGCTTCGCCTGCAGAATTTAAGGCAACAACTTTGTAATTACCAGAGTCTTCTGTTAGGGCGCTTTTAATAATTAAAGAACAACGATCTCCTTGGAATAGCAGTTGAATGTCTGTAGACTCTTTCACCGGTCGCTCATCGTGATACCAAATAACTTCTGGTTCTGGTTGACCAATGATGACGCAGTCTAGACATACTTGATTGTGTTCGGGTATAATTAAATCTTTTAGGGGTGATTGTATAGAAGGTTTGATCGGTTCCATGTCACTTGTAGCTTCAGAATCTGAATTTTCTGTAGGTAAACGACCTTTTACGGTTACGATACATTCACTTGACGCTTCTCCAGCTTTATTATTAGCTTTTACGACATATACTCCCCCGTTTTTAGGAAATGCTTCGGATATAACTAAAATTGCCTGGTTACCCTGACGCTGAATCTGAAAATTATATAAATCAGATGTTAAAATTAGCTTATCGTTCATAAAAATGGAAAAATGTATTTTAAAATCTGCATTCGCTGAGACATGTTGCCAAGAGCATTTAAAAAAATAATAGAAGAATGTTAAAACTGAATTTTTTAGGACGATTGCCAAATGGAATATTAAATATAAATGTGTCAAAATTTAGTTCACGCTTTTTTATATTAGTAGAAAATGATGTACCTACAAGAAGAGTAATGTAAAGCTGGAAAG
The DNA here is from genome assembly GCA_963924605.1 of Malthinus seriepunctatus. NCBI lineage: Eukaryota > Metazoa > Arthropoda > Insecta > Coleoptera > Cantharidae > Malthinus > Malthinus seriepunctatus. The sequence goes on along the minus strand of OZ004600.1, from coordinate 77,417,565 downwards.
CATTTCAACTCGTTTTGGTATAAACTGAAAATATGTGTGACAAGTTTTAAAAATAGTAATCCTAGTAAGCCTACCTTAAGTTCATTTGTTTCTTTCACTAATTTGCCGTCGTGCGACCAGGTTAGACTGGGAGTGGGAACTCCCGACACTTCACATTCTAACTTTATTTTCTGTCCCGCTCTCGCCATGACATTTGAGAGAGGGGTTACGAAAATCGGATATTCAGTTTTTTCCAATGGTTCAACATTTATACTTGTAGTACTCTGAGCTATACCAATTTGATTTGAAGCTTTACAAGTAATTTCAAATTTATCTTCCAAATTTCCCTCGACATACTTCAACAGAGCGTCTCCGTTGTTATAAGTAATGGCATAATCTGCCGAATTATCGATGCACTCTTCATTTTTAAACCACTGAACTGTCGGTAAGGGATTCCCTTCGACTTTACATTGGAGTTGAAATTGTTGCCCTTGTTGCACTGTTACAGGACTCAAACGGAGGATGAAGTTGGGCGGGATGAGCTGCTCGCTAGGATGAATTTCTTGCACTGTTAAGCAGGCTCCAGTTTCTGCAGAGCCTGCAGAATTTATAGCTTTGCAAGTGTACCTAGCGGAATCCTCAGCAAAAGTTTCTTCTATTTTAAGCGTACATAAACCATCCTTGAAGGAAGTATTGTAATCTGGATTATTTTCAATAGACATGCCATCTTTCAACCACGATATTTTCGGTGTGGGTTCTCCAATTACATGACATTCAAAACTAAATTTGGAACCTAAATAAAAAATTTTTACAATTACATGCTGCTAATTAACTTGGAACAAACATTGATTTACTTTGACCTAGGTAATTTTGCCAAAATTTGTTTAAAGCGCGTTTGTTTTAAAATCAAGAGGTGCAGCAAATTATCGTTTACATCTAATAAAAGTTGTCAGGTTGGAATGCAAATAACATTAAAAATAAACCTTACCTTCTTGAATAACAGCATCATTTAACAACGAAATAAAAACTGGTGGCTTCACAACAGGAACACTTTGAATCGATTCCAATTTAGGCCCAGATAACAAATGAACTTCCTTGGTAACATGAGTAATTTTTACAGTTTCAATAACTTCCTTATTAGGATTAACCACTTCAGTCGTAGTTACAGTAACTAATGGTTCAGACACAACAATTTCATTATCAGACTCTTCTGCATGACTAAGCTCTTCACTTGAAAAAACGAGAGGACTTTCGCTCTTTGTGGTTGCACTAAGTAGTTCAGATTCGGTTTCTGGCAACCGTTTTTCTTCTTCAATTATAACAGCTGTCTGAGGAGTTTGTTTTCGCACGATTGTCGATATTATGGTAATTGGTTCGGGTGGTTTGGTAACATTTTGAATTTCTGTTTTGGTTTCGTAGGGTAAACTTGCTATTTCGGTTATTTCGGCGTTTTGGGGAACTCGAGAAAAAGTTGTCGATGTAATAACAACAGGGCCTTTTTCTTGAGTTACTGTGATGACTTTTGTCGAAGCTTGAATTTCTTCTTCGGTTACGATTGGAGATGGGGATTTTGGGCGCTCTTCTCTTATTAGAGTAACTACTTTACTTACAACAGGAGACGATGGGACTTCCTCATCTACAGTTGTCGTTACAAGTGTAAATGGGGTAAACTCTTTAGTCACGGTAATTATATCACTAACATGGCTTTCTTGGTTTTCTTCTTCACCCAAAACACCAACTGTTGGAGTTTGTTTTTCTATTGTTGTTGTCGTAACTGTAACTGGTTCGTACGTTTTTGTGACAGTTACAGTTTCAGTTACTTCTTTGTTTACAACAGCAGAACTAGGTTTTTGACTTTCAGGGAGTGTAACATGCGTAGGTTCTTTGGTGATGGGAATTATTTTGATTACTTCAGGTGTTTTGGTTTCTTTTGGTGTTTCAGGTCGTTGTTCAATTGTTGTAGGTATAAGTGTAACCAGTTCAGTTTCTTGGGTCACAGTAATAACTTCAGTAACAGTTTTATTTTCCTCACTAGACGTGGATGTTATTTTCGACGCAGCTGGTTTTTCTACAACAGTTGGTCGACTGCTAGTTAATTCCACCGCCCCATAAGCGACTTCTTGCTCTTCCAAAGGTTTAAGATTTTTCATAAGAGCGTGTAACTCTTGTGTAATGGAAGCAAACGATTCCAACATTTCCTTATTGTCAGTAACAACTTGATTTGATTTAATGTGCAACTCTTGGCCATACAACTGATTGGCGAGTTCAAATATTTTATCGATCCTTTCGTTTTGTTTTATTTCGCCCGGTTTTAAAAATTGTTCAATTTCTTTCAAAAGTTGTTCTGCTTCTTCAGGATGTTTCACTTGAGTTGACCTACGAGCTATCGCAACTAAAATTTGACTACCACGTCTAAACCAATCGTTAGCCTAAAGGAAGAAAGAAAATGAATTTTTAAAACAAACATTTCTTAAATAAAAGCTCACCTCCTCGACTAGTTCAAAGTATTGTATGCTTAGGTCAATTAAGCGTCTGGTGTCATCCACTTGTCTCAATAGATAATTCCAACGTTCTTTCAAATTTTTGATCTGAGCATCGATGTGAGCCGAATGAACGTTTTGATCGTCCAAAAGAGCTCCTGTTTCTTTGATAAACGTCTCGATTCGTTGGCCTAGCATCTAAAATCAAAATTAAGTTAGTGTTTAACATTCAACTGATTGCCTCTTTCTTACTTCAACTGTTTTTTCGAAGTAACCATAAGCTTGAGAAGCAGCTTTGGCAGCTGAGAGGTTTTCGCAAAATTGACCTTTTACTTCCGTTAATTGCTGTGTGAGATCGTCAATTGTGTTGTTTATTGTACCCAAATCTGAATCAAACTGACATAGTTGTTTATGAGCATCCAAATTATCTCTTCGTTTATTACACTCTTCGTAGAATTTATCTCTTTGGATGCGTAACGAATGATGTAATTTTTCAATGTCGTGTTTAGCTGGAGCGTTAGGTTCCTGCGAAGACGATTTATTGCTTGTATAATTAACACTTGATACAAAAATACTTACAGTATTTGTAATTTGATGTGCTAGCTTTTCACAATCATTTTGTATGTAATTAAACATTTGAAGCACGGCCTGTTTGGAAGTCTCATGATCGCGTATCATGGCTTCGACTTCATGAACTTTACTTGGTAGTGCGCTCGTGTTAAATTTGTTATTGACACTTGTAACGGCTTTATCTAATTCTTTAATGTTGTTAAAATACGCCATCATCATCTGTACCAAAATTTTATAATCTGTACTAATTTTGACCAAAGTTTGATTGAGTTGCATCAATTTATTTTTCATGTTATAAAGTTGTTCGTTCGTGTAGCTTGTTTTTGTTAACAAACCATCTGTTGCTTTTATTCTTTCTTCCACCTCATTATGAGCTCGTTTTATTTCACTTAACGTAGTTTCTAATTTCTGTTCTAAATGTGTTACAATTTCTAATGGATTTTCGGAATCGGTTGTTATTACTGGATATAATTGGGTATCCAATTTGGTAGTCCAGTTGAGAACCTGAAAAACAACGTTTAATTTAGGCGGTTTTATTTTGGGTTAATTTTTTTGTTTACAGTCAAAAATAAAATAATGCACGTGTGACCGTCGCTTCTAACGGGCAAAGGAATTAAATTTGCTTCTAAAAATACTTGAAATAAAAAGACAAGAATCACGAAAAAACATTAAACACTTAAATATAGATTTAAGTGCATTTTTACAGTTTTTTTTGTTACGTTTTCTAATTGCCGAAAAGGATTTTGGGGTCCCACAAAAATTAATTTTTTAATGAAAATTTCACGGTTATTACTCGTAAGTGCTCCTTTGACTTCTATCAACATTCAACAACTAATTAATTATATTAAATTTAAAAAAATATTAGGTAATTTAATAAAAAGGGTACTAGATGAATGGAGCAGGTGAATATGAAGCCATTAATAGATTTTAGCGTTTCTAAGAGTATCCGCTGCTTCGAAGAACATTTGAACCTGTAGACTTCCATTATCTACGGTCATCGCTGGCAAACACCGTTGCTAAGATCTTCAAATTTCTAAGTTTCCACTTTATACATATAGGGATCCTATTCCTTGATGTTGTGGTGGAGACTTATTATGAGAGAGGTTGCCAAAACCAACATCACCTTTTTTAATCCCATGTCCGAAAACAGATTTCTTCAATGGAAGAAACCAGAAGAAATTAGAGAAATGGAATGGAATGAAGAGAACACTTACTATAAGAGAAGCTTTGAGAATCATCTTCCGGCTTTACAACCCCATGCTCAAAAGCAGACCTCTTCAACGAAAGCAAGCAGAGAAATGAAATGGAATAGAAATTCTTTTTTATATAACGTTTTAATATGACAGAAAGCGCTCTAATTATCTTCGTTCCTTTTAAATCAAGTGTATGAGTGTCAGTCTTCTTCCCTGGAAGGTTCCAGAGAAAATGTTTTAAAACCGTGATTGCTTATAACGTTATAACCGGGAATGAAAGACTTTTTAAAATCGTGCTGTAAAAAACGACGACCTTCTTCCTCATGACCCACGTATGGCCCTTGGTAGTTTACTTCGGGCTAGTGTACTTTATTTATACAGGACAACATTCGCTCCATAGACCAGATTTTGACATAAAACTGTCTGCGTCTAAACATAGCATAACAGGACATTTATCGTAAAAGATAATAGAGGTTATGTTAGACTGGGCTCTCTTTTCCCATCTGGAAGTTCCTAAGTAATTTCAACCGGCAGTTCCACGCTGGTTAAGATCCAGACAACGGATAAGAAAAGGGTTTTTACTCGGTACACTTCTGAGATACCTTCAATTATGAATCCGGCACTAGTTGGTAACCAGAAATTCTGCCAAGTATTTTTAGATGATCTCCCTCTTCACAAAAAAGAGGATAAGCTAGGTTATGTTGCTTTAGATTAGGCTAGGTTAGAAGTTAGGTTGAATTAGGATAGAGGCTAGGTTATATTAGATTAGAGATTAGATTGCACTAGGTTAGGCTAGGTTAGAGGTTTGGTTGCTTTAGATTTGGCTAGACTGGTTGCTTTAGATTAAACTAGGTTAGGTTGCTTTAGATTAGGCTAGGTTAGAGGTTAGGTTGAATTAGGTTAGAGGGTAGGTTGCAATAAATTAGAGGTTAGGTTGCATTAAGTTAGAAGTTAGGTTGCTTTAGATTAGGTTAGGTTATGTTGCATTAGGTTAGGCTAGGTTAGAGGTTAGGTTGCTTTAGATTAAGCTAGGTTAGAGGCGAGGTTGCATTATGTTAAGCTAGGTTAGAAGTTAGGTTGCATTAGGTTAGAGGTTAGGTTGATTTAGGTAAAGCTAGGTTAGGCCTATAAATAAATGGAGAATTCCCTAAATCAAAAATATGAAAAAAAAGGCAGATTAAAAATAAGAAAAGCCAAGACAGAATTATTAAAAAACGGAATAGAAGCAATACAAAGGAAATTTTGTAAAAAAAAATTTCGGTTCAGGAAAACTAAAGCCGTAGTTATGACTATGGAAAAGGCAAAAGAAGACATTAAAGAAAATATTTAAAAAACCTATAAAAACAGGGATACCAGTGTCTTGATTATAATCGATTACGAGGAAAAACCGAGACAATCTAATACATAATTTGTCACTGTAAAGCCCTGGATTATATCTGTGAATAGACACAATGTTGAGCTCAGATCCAGTACTAGTACAGAAAACAGAAAGGATGGAGTCGTGTCAGAGTTAGCATAATCAGCCTTAAGGTTATAGTACGAATGGACTGAAGGCCCCTAGCTGAGAGGAAAATGAAACATTAAGACTTTTCAGCTAATCATAAACTTATTCAACTTTTTGGTGAAAAAGCATCTGAGCTACACTGTCCCTAATACTCTACTCAAGAACTAATATAGGTTCCAATATTCCAGTATAGGACGACTACCTTTAAGGGATTGTCTGAAAAATTTCAGTGTAACCATCAGTGCAACGGTGTAACCATCAAAAGGTTGACAGGAAAACTCTGGAAATCTTGGATTATTTTAAATGCAAGGGTTTAAAGTATAATTAGTCAACCACGGACTGTATTACGAATTTATAATACATTATAGTCGGTGAAGGGGAGAAAAAATAATTTTACAATAACCATAACAGAAAAAATTTTAACAGGAGTTTTGTAATCTCTAAAAACACCTCACATATTTCGTGGCACGCCACTGACATCCGTAAATACTAACTTTCAATCGCTTAATTTACACATTTATAAATATCTCCATTTTCAACCTAATTTAATTATAATTAATCAAAATCTTACCTTGCTATTTTCCACCATAATGATTTCTAATTCCACCAATAATTCCTTCTTCTCAACAACAGTAGTTTGGAAAGTTTGCCACTCGCGAGTTATTGTCAATTGTCTTCCAGCTAATTTTTCCAACACCGCCTCGACACAAGCACAAGCACGTTTGGTGTCGAGGTACGATTCTGGAACCTAACAAAAATAGCACTTAAGAAAAACAAGACACAACTTGGCTCATTTAAAAGCACTTCTTTTATAGTTTTCGAATTGTATAAATATTACAAGTCGCTTGACAGAATTCGTAAATAATTACTAACCTTATTGGCTGTATTTATAAACGTAACTCCGGTGTTTTTAGCAGACTGGTAAAGAGGAACTAAAGATTCCCAACTTTCTTCCAAATTTTTCATTTGTTCGTCGGAAATGTCGCCGGAAGAAAAACGCAATACGTCGCTAAGTTTGTCCATTTCGTTGTTAACGTAATTTGCTTCGGTGTGAAATTTAACAAAAATTCCCGAAAGATCCAAACGCAATTCGAGAATATTTTTAAGTTTTAACCAAAGCTCATGAAGCTCTTCAACTTTAGAATCGACGTCTCGACGTTGGTTGTCATTTAAAAACTCCAAAACTGGTGGTAAGGTGAGTAAAAGGGTGTTAATTTCGTTTCCTTTAGTCTAAAATTAAGATAATGAAAAATAAGAAAAAGAACTAAATAAGAATTGATTTTACCTGTAGGTCCATTAGTAACGAGCTATGTACGTCCCAAAAGAGTTTTGCTGAGGTAAGATCGCGCCCCATATCTTGATGACCTTGGAGAAAAGTTTCAGCGGCGCTAATTAACCAAGAATACAACAAAGTGTGTTGTTCTAAAAATGCAGCTAAGGTCTTATTTATACGCGATTTTTCTTCATGGTGAGCAGTACACGAACTTTGAAGAGAAATTTTTCTATTTTCCAACTCTTCGACAACTTTTTGAACTCCAAGAGATTCTATTTTACCTCTTCCAACGCTATTTAAAATTGAATAACCTTCATTTAAAGGCCCTCGTGTAATGTCGTCGATAGTTTGAGAACATTTTTCGTGCAGTTTTGCAATTTCGACTCTCGTTAAATCGGTCGCGTTGATTTCATTTTCCACTTGGTTTAATTTTGTGAAGGCCTGCAAGAAAGTTTGTTAGTTTTTAACTTTGTTTTATTATGCGTGAAGGTTCATTTACATCGTTGGCACTGTTGAAGAAGGCGATTACGCGTTCTAAAAGTGAACTTCTATTGTCGATTTTATTGAGGTAGTCGGAAGTACCTGCTAGTACTTCGTAAGCTTGTTGCGTTGCTATCGCTCCTCCGAAGCATCCAGATTCGACTAACTGTTCTGTTGCTTTGGTTATCTTCAGTGCGCGCTCTTGAAGTACTTTAGCTGGTGGTAACAGTTTTTTATGTTCGTGAAGTAACAATTCTGCACTCGATGCAGAGTTGCCTGCAACATTAAATTAAACCTCCAGGACAATTGTTTGTCATTTAATCTAAAAAAAACATACCTAATTCGTTTGTGTTTGATACTGAGTCTAAGCCTAAATGTAAAGCGTCTTCGACTTCTTTTAAATCTACTGCCAAAATTGCCAAGGCTAAACATTGTTCTAGTTGTGACTTTCTCGTATTAAAAGTAACCTCTAAAACTTGACGTCTAGCGTGAAGTTCTTCCAACCAACTTTGAACTTGTGTAATGGCTAAATGAAATAAAATGATCTTGGGGTGTTAAAAATTTGTTTTAAATTACCTCGATTTACTGAACAGCGTATTCTGTCGGGTCTCGAATCGAGTGTTCCTTCTGCTCCTAATTCCCTTAGTTTACCTAAAATTAAATTACCCGTCTGCAAAGCACCCATAAGATTTTCCAACAAAGTTTTCCTATATTCGTGGATAGTAGTTAAATATTTTTTAATAACTTCCACATCAATCGGTACATCAGTATCTCTACATGCGTTTTGGAGAGCATTTAAAGTGTCAAAAAATTCTTGTGCTTTAATGTGATACTGAACGTTTAAGTCTAAAATTTGTTTTCTAAGCTCTAAATGCACGTTTATGTCTTTCCAAGCTCTTCCAAGAGATTCGGCCATTGCAGCATAAACTTCAGCTCGTGGTTTTTGAGTCGATATCAACTGATCGGCCTGTCGAAGGAGCTCTTCAACCGGACTTTGTTTATTCTAAAAAATTAAAAATTTGAGTCATTATAAAGATTTATTTTTTTGAAAATACAGGGTGGACCAATTTGAAGCTTAGTTCTCGATTTTTTTGGAAAAAGTGTAATGATCCACACAATAAAAACACATGGATCATCGGAAATGGGGAGTGGGGGAAGTAGAATAGAGATTGGTTTAGAGAAATGGGGAGTTGTGTGTCACCATAGTCGTCATAGATGTCTGTCATCATCTGACACCAAAACTAATGTCAGAGGGGGATTCATCTGTCACCCTACATATATTAATGTCAAGGTCATCTGTCATTTCATATGTCAGGTGGAGTTATCCATCAATTTCAGATATTAATTTAGAGAGAATTTAGATAATTTGAATCATGATTCAAAAATAACCACGCCCATTGGCCCGTGATCAGTGAATCCATGACAATTCGTGATCCAAACGCGTTATAACGCGTTCGGATCACAATTTTCGCGACGAAAGAAAGCACCTAATGTCAGTAGGTATAACGAGGGTTTGGACGGGGTAAGTTAGGAATCTACTTTACCGACATTGGTTACCGACATTTACAGATTCCGCCATGTTGGTTTGAAACTTTGCTAAATTGGTTTGAAACTTGGCTAGTAGTTGCGGCCGCCGCCGTCAGATGGCGCCACGGGTGTGAAACTTTGCTAAGTTGTCAATTACAGTTTTCTGTACCGGCATCCGCCATTTTGGAGGGAAACGTTGCTAATGGAACTTTGCTATTTTGACAGATGGCGCTACTAGTGCCCCAATTGACGTTGATGGTAGTCGGCCATTTTGGATTTTGTGGGGCCCTTGATACTTCGAACTAGGGCTTCGAGGAACTTAGCCCCTTGGTGTTGAAACGTCATGTCGGCCATTTTTGTTTTCGTTGTTGTTGTTGACGTAAGTGTAGACGAGCGCGCGCGCGCCAGATTTAAATGTGAAATGATGTTGCTTTTTAAACACTTGGAAAAAGATTTTGCCTCTGCCGGGAGTCGATCGCTCATCCATTGGAACGAAAGACTACCGCCTAACCCACTACGGCAGGAAGGCTTACGCTAGAGGGTAGGTAAAAATGTGATACTAAAAACCAAGGGTAGATTAGAAAACATGTGTAGCAGGTGGTTGTGGATGAGGGGACTGTCGGGATGCTAGACAATTTAAGAGCAAGGGAAACACAATTTTAGTGAAGATTTTAGACATATGAAAACTGATATGTAATTAATTAATTCATAATAATGGCAAGTTCCAAATGATTTTATTCGCTATTTTAATGTAATTAAAATATTTAAATGTACCAATTCGATCCCTAAAATTATTTCTTATAAATTTTAAACAACGCCGACGGTTTATATTGTGGGTTATTAATTGCGTTACTAAATGTCTAGGGGAGATTTAGAAACATCCGAAACAGGTGTCGATGTTGGTAAATTGGAACGAACGAACATATGAAAACTTATATTTTAATTAACTCTCATAACGCATGCTATTAGGGTGACGCGTCTAAAAAAATGGGAGGACAGAGCAAGGTAATCAAAGAGAAATGTAGTTAAAAAAAATGTATTTCAATCATAAACACAAATTTACATTGTTATTAGATTCGTTCAGTTAACAAAATTAATGCTAATTAAAACTAGTCGTTTACATATTTCACTTCATTATAAAGTATACACTTGTATTAAAATCAAATAAGATCTTACAATTTTTGTTTAAAAATAAATAAATAACATCCAAAAATGCATGACAAAAGTACAGTTATTCGGGACAGCCACCTGTCTTTACATCGAACAAAAATTAATGCTACTTAATTAAAACTAAAACGCTTACATATAAAGTATACATTTGTATTTAAAATCAAATAAGATCGTACAATTTTTTTGTTTAAAAATAAAAAAGAATTACATGGAAATAAATAAAGTAGGTCCCGTTAAATAACCCGGGGCAGGTAGGAAAGTCAGAGGGAACAAAACACCCGTCCGTTGTTGCACCTGCTGCCAATTTTTACGAGGGTCAAACATAAAGTGTTTACATTTTGAAAAATATACGAGGTGCAATTCGGAAGTTTTAACAATTTTTTTTTTAAAAGTTTTCGTTAAATGCTAAACTCTTACATTATAATAAATTGGCTGCATCTAACCAGCAATTGTGTGAGGCGGGAAAACCTAACCAGCTGACAAAAAGGCGGTTACCTTGCCTCTTTAAAATACGTTCGATGAGGTAGATATTTGGGTGTCTTGTTTTTTGTAATTCTTCGTTGTAAAACGATCCGAGTATAGGTGAGCCTTCCAAATCTTTCAAACAATACGTGACCGGGTTCGTTTGCTGAACTTTATCAATCACAAAGACCTCTGTGGTATATCCAATGTTGTAGCTTTTGGCAAATACATTGCGATATTTAGAGAGTCGAACACAATCACCAACAGAAAATTTTATCCGAGGAGCTGGTAGGTTAATCAAGTTATCGTTATAACATTGCTCGAGAATGGAACGCTCGTTATGCTCTGTGACCTCGACGGGCTTCATCTTGATCTTGGAATGTCGAGTGTGATTATAACGGTTCACAATTTCCGGCAACGCCTCCAACCATCGTTTAGTCCCGTTGAGAGTAAAATATTTAGACAACTTCTCTTTTAGTGTTCGAATGACTCGCTCGGCCATGGACGCCTTTGTGACGTTAAACGTATTATAATGACGAATTCCATATTTCTTCATCAGCTGATTGAACTTTGCGTTGAAAAACTCTGTGCCCTGATCCGTCTGCAATAGTCGGGGGCAATGACCTCCTGCGAATATCGTCTCGAACGCTTTAGCGACCTCTATGGCTGTCTTTGTCTTCAATGGACGAGCCCACACATATTTCGAAAAACAGTCGATAACGATCAGCGCGTACTTGAAATTTTTGTTGAAACGCGCGTACTTGTCGAACTGCGCCAAATCAGCCTGATACAGATCCTTTATTCCACGAACAACGGTAGAACGTCGTTTAAAATTTTTTCGAACAGGTTTATGAAGCTCGTCAACGAGCTCGATCTTCTCCTTACTATGGACTTTCATCGTCGTGTGTTAATGATTAACGTCTTGCAGGGCACTTATATCTTTCTGAATGCCCTTTAATGCGAGCTCAGTGTCGGTTAGAGAAGCGCGAACGAGATTTTGAAAATGGTTAAAGTCACTCTCCATCCGGAAAAGATTGACACCACTACTGTTTCGATTATTTGCGGCCGGTTTATTATGTATCAACAATTGCGTCACGTTTCTCTCGATCGTCTCCATGCGTTTCTTCAATTCGTCATTATGGTGCTGTACTCGTGCCAGACGATCGTTCGTCTCTTCAAGTTTTGCTTGGAAATTCTCGCGAGTGCCGTTATGAAAACTTTGTAATTGATTGATGCGGTGTTCGCCATCTTTAAATTGGGTCGTGTAGTGTAAGTCGAGCTCGTCGATGTAGCGAACAATTTTAGAGTCCTCGAGATCCACATATTTCTTGGTGGCCACGTCGTTATCTAGAGAGGGCTCTTTGACGTTGCAAATTTTTAAATTTTCAACATCGACATCGCCATCTATCGTATATTTCAGTGCTCTACTACTACTATCAAACTGTAATTTTGCCAGCAAGGAACTCCGCACAGAATTGTTTCGAAAGGAACGTCCGAACTTGTCCAGAGGCATCCTTGTTGAAAACTAATGGACGCGAGAGAGAAAGACTCAATATATAACACCGGCCTCCTTTAACTCGCTAATGATTGAAACGATCTCGTTCTCGTGAGATGTGTTTCCTGCGTAACTGGAGGCTATTAACAACCTCAGGCGGTCCACGAGTTCGTTGACATTATCCCAATAAACGTACTCGACAGGCTTGGAATTATAGCGCATCGTCAACAAAGGGTTAACACCTCCTCCGCCCTTTTTTTACGCGTTCACGTCTCAAAGATCGAACTGGAGTGTGATGAACGATCGGCGTTTGTCCACCAAGGATCAACGGTTTGATTATTTTTAGATACTTGGTTAGACTTGTGCCTCGTAACGGGTTGGTGGGTTGAAAATTTCGACGATGAACTCTTGTCAATCTCAAAATGTCGCGATACATTTGTAAATCTCCCCGTTCTACGAATCGATTTAAACCCAATTTTCTGAGGCTCTTTCTCGTCATCTTCTATCGCTGTTTTCTTAGCGTCTGTAAACCACTTCTAGATGAGATTCATGACGGCGACGATGAAGATGACGATAGCTGTATTAATGACGATGAATATATACACATAATTAAACTTTTATATATTTATCGAATCCATTGCGATAACGGCCGTCGCTCACCGGAAAATTTTTCGCTATGACTACGCTGCCGTCAGTTTTCCGCCAACAACTTATGCAGAATAATTTAAATTTGGAGTACTCCATGTCTGGCGATACGTGTTCATTAAACACGCGCTGTAAATTGATTTCGTCTTGATGAAACAACACAATAATGTTGCAATTCTCTCGTATTAATTTTTGGGGTATACTCGAATACGTGTGACATAAATAAACAGTATCGAGTCCCTTCATCTGTCTGTCCCTGGAATAATAGTCTCGAACGTTCGTTTGATTGTCACAAACGACATTGTCAAATATAAAAATTGAATTCCTGCGAGCAGAAGATGGGTCGATCACTGATTCGTTATTACCGAATTCGAAATACCCCATTCCATCAACCGCTTGCACAACAGACCTTAGTAGACGATATTGCGGGTGAAAGAGGGATTTTGAATACACGTAAACATTTTCAAATCGAGGACCGTAGGGATGACCTAAAAAACTTAATAGGGCGTTTGTCTGCATGCAAATGTCTGAACCACAGAAAATCGCCTTGACTGATTGTGGACGTACATCATCATGTCTGTTTGGCTTCTTGACTGACATCAACGATTCCGCAAGGCTGTCAAAGTTAATGATTGGTAATGTTTTTTGCTGTTTGATGTACTGCAGCTTGTATGCATGGAATCTCGGAACTTCACCGCCTTCCTTAAGTTTCTTCACAATTCGTTCTAAAGTAGTCTGTGGCACAGCGTGTATCGAAGCAGCTTTTTTGTAGCCCATCTCCTTGTTTAAAACTTTATCTGTAGCTGTTTTCATAGCATCTGTCGACCACTCTCTTCTTTCGGTTTTTTTCTTGTACGTACGTACCATGATTTCCCCTAAAATAATGTTCTTTTATGTAGAAAGTTCAACAAACTCAGACCCTCATCAGTCTTGATGGAAGGCGGTTATGTGAGGAGGCAACATGGGGTACCCCATCTCGCCTCCTATCTACCATCAAAATGGGAAATGGGTATGGGAGGAGGCAACATGGGGTACCCCATCTCGCCTCCTATCTACCATCAAATTGGGAAATGGGTATGGGAGGAGGCAACATGGGGTACCCCATCTCGCCTCCTATCTACCATTAAATTGGGAAATGGGTATGGGAGGAGGCAAGATGGGGTACCCCATCTCGCCTCCTATCTACCATCAAATTGGGAAATGGGTATGGGAGGAGGCAACATGGGGTACCCCATCTCGCCTCCTATCTACCATCAAATTGGGAAATGGGTATGGGAGGAGGCAAGATGGGGTACCCCATCTCGCCTCCTATCTACCATCAAATTGGGAAATGGGTATGGGAGGAGGCAACATGGGGTACCCCATCTCGCCTCCTATCTACCATCAAATTGGGATATGGGTATGTGAGGAGGCAACATGGGCGCATCTGCCTCAAAGGCAGCTTTTGAACCAAACATTGACACTAACGCCGCAAGGAAACTAGAGTAGGGTGCTATGCACTAGTAGAGAGTGCTCATAATTACCTTGAAATAATGGCGTTTGCACTCAACTCCCTATGAAATCAATGAAAGAAGTGACTACCGATCGCCTCGTTAATTGTTTAAGTCATTCTCGGATAAGCACGTTGTCAAAAAGAAAAAAAAAGCGCATGTGCGAATTATCTCAAGCCTTCAATTAGGGGCGAGTTTTTGTTTTTGAATACTCATCAGTTAAATTGTACACCTTTCGATTGATTGATTTACGCGTGCGAGAACACATAAAAATTACGATAGAAGATTAGGGGTATATATGTAATTCTTGTCTATTCGCTTACATAGGGATGCGATATAATACTTTTCAAGTCGTACTGTAGTAATACGTTTGTCAGTTTTCGTCTACTACTACTAGCGATCTCTGTCTCTACTTCTCTCTCTCCTCTTACAAGATGATGAGGGATTAAAAACAAAGGGAGACACCACGATCTGTCTACTGCGCATGTGTGTTGGAAACAAACTCTGGCGAATTTCTTATGGGATTTAACATGGGAAAATATCGTTGCCTATACGATGGCAGTTTTCGTGTACTAGCTGTCCTTCTCTCTCTCATCTTCAACGATAATGGATATTAACGTCTAACAAGAGGGCTTTCAAGTTCTGATATGTCACTACGATTGAAACTTCTAGATGGCGCTATCTGTAATTTCTAGAGTCAATTTAAATGCGTACGTATTGAAAATGGAACTCTGTAATCAATCGCCCAAAGTAAAGTGGTAAATTCACGTTAGGCTACCCTTAACACACATCTCTCGTTTGGCATATTTGATATTGCTAACGTAGTATACAAACTCTGATGAGACGATGATTGTCGAGATTCCTCTCGGCTATTTACGTTATTCCGATGTATGAAATCCCCGCGAAATCCGTTGTCTCGCTTTTTAATTCACGCATTTCACCCCAAATAAAAACTCTGTGTGTTTTATTACAATGTATTTATTTAATGGACATACTAACTACAATTTTTGTACAACATATTAAACTGCCTTAATGCTAGCTCTCGATTCTTTTGGATGAATTCGATCACACACTTATCGAAATCGTCGTCATCCTTCCAACACAAAAGTTCAATTAAATCTACGACTAATTTATTATCATGAAGACACGTTCCAGATGCGGGTGATAGATAGCTTCTCTTTAACACGTTGTCTACTCGGATCAGAAGTTGCTCATAGCGCTGCAGAAAATTTACGTTTGACAGCCTGGCCATCACCCTTTTTAGACTCGGATTCATCCTTAATATGCTCATTACTTCGCCCTTTTCGAGTATTATTTCAACTCCAAACATATTACGTAACGTGATGGTTTTTGTCGGGCCAGCCATGGACATTCCAAGTGTTAGATTTTCCTCCTTGCCCAAGGGCCTCGTATCGAACACAGTGCTACCTCTCTCTTTGGTAATCATTATTTTGGCGATAGTCGTTTTTCTGCTAAAGTAGAACTCTGCCGCCCACCTTAGTCTCGAGATCAACTTGGCCCATTCGCCCCAACTAAATGATATGCGTCGCTCTTCGTTCAAGACGTTTTTAACCATATGTACGGCCGGCATACAATTTCTCGCTAGGCTAAGTCCAGCCGTTATCGTGAACCCTTTCAGCTGATAGGTTACGTCGAGTAGCAAGCTCTTTTCGACACGTATGGCCTCATTGTATCGACGACCCATTTCGTTAAACCCTTTATCATAATCTAATTGTGAACAACAAGCGGGTTCGCTTAGGGAGCTCTGTGACGAAGACGAAGCGGCCATTCTGATTTAAACCTAATTATTAACAAAATCCCTAATTAAAAACAGAAACATTTTTATTCGAGTAAACACGTACCTTTTTCTTCTCAAAGCTGAAGATGCGGCTCGAACACTTTTGCTTGCAATATTAAACGCACAAAACTAAACAATACGTATGTAACTACGAACAGACTCACACCATCTGAATGTAAATGAAACGATACGTCTACTCGACTACCCCTTTTCCCATCTCCACCACTCTTCACCCTTGATGATGGTTAAACACATGCACGCATTTTCGACAGGTTCAAACTTGAAAATTTATGTTCGTTCTCTTTCCTTTCTCATTTACTACCGCACGAGCGAGAGAGATGGCTAATTAGAATATGCTATAAGTTCATTAAGTCAATTTTTAAAGCGAGCACAATGACTTGATTATATTCTTCCCTTTTAACACAGGTCGGTGCCCCTTACGAAATTCTTTTACCCATGCAGACAGTTTGTCTACTCCTATACTATTTATAACATTGAATCGTAGATGGAATGCGGGTTGTTGACTTGTTTTTTTTTACCTGCTTTTCGAGATTGTATGTTAAAATTTCTACCCTTGTGTGTGTGGTCTTTTAACAAGCACTCTCATCTCCTACAATATCAAGTTGGGAGGGTAGTCTAGTGGCTACAACCCTCATGTTTCGATACAAGCCTTGCATTGCGCTTTGGTTGACGCAGGTTCGATCCCTGCTAGTGTCGAATTTATTTCCAAGTGTTTGAAAAAGCTAAATAATTTCCAATTTGAATTTGGCGCGTTTAACACACCAACAACAACGAAAACAAAGATGGCCGATTTGGCGCGCTTCGAATACAACGATGGCCGCTTTCAAATTTGCCGCGCTTCGAAAACAAAGATGGCCGACCAACCACCCGCTCGTGCATCCTAACCTCACTTTCCACCTACTACCAAGGGAGCTCCAGCACCCTAGCTTGTCGTAGCAGTCCTCTCTACTGGTGTTAGTGGGCCCCCTTTCAACGGTTCCATAGTTCAAATTTGGCGCTCAACAACAAAAACAAAGATGGCCGCCACTACAACCACCTCGACGGGGGCTAGGTCTCTCTCGAAGATAACGAAGCCCGAGTTCGAAGCAAGCTGGGCCCCAAATCCAAGATGGCCGCTGTCAAGTGACATACTTTCAAATCTGGCGCTCAACAACGAAAACACAGATGCCCGCTGAGGGGCGAAGTCTCTCTCGAAGATAACGAAGCCCGAGTTCGAAGCAAGCTGGGCCCCAAATCCAAGATGGCCGACTACAAACAACGTCAATTGAGCACTAGTGGCGCCATCTGTCAAAATAGCAGCTGTCAAATTAGCAGTCCCTCACCAAAATGGCAGCTGTCAAATTAGCAAAGTTTCCCACCAAATGCCGGTACAGAAAACTGTAACTGACAACTTAGCAAAGTTTCACACCCGTGGCGCCATCTGACGGCGGCGGCCACAACTACTAGCTAAGTGTCAAACCAATTTAGCAAAGTTTCAAACCAACATGGCGGAATCTGTAAATGTCGGTAACCAATGTCGGTAAAGTAGATTCCTAACTTACCCCGTCCAAACCCTCGTTATACCTACTAATGTCAAATGCTAATCTGCCACCATAGAGGGGGTGGGTCATCTGACATGTCATGTCAGGAGGGTCATCTGTCATCCATTCTGTCAATCCATCTGTAAATCCATCTGTCAACCCATTTGTCATCACATATGTCACTTCATCTGTCATTCTATCAGTCATATCATCTGTTATTCCATCTGCCATCCCATCTGTCTGCAAAGCTGTCAACACATCTCACAAAAAAGTTTAACATATAAGATGTGTGACAGATTGTATGAGATGATAGATGAGATGGACAGACGAGATTAAATGACTGGTGGGACTGACAGATAAGACTGACAAATAGAATGAGATGACTAATAAGATTGACAGATGAGATGACAGAAGAGATTGTTAGTTAAATGACAGAAGCGATTGACAGATGAGATGGAATAACAGATGAGATTGATAGAGGAGATTGACAGATGACATGATATGACAAATGACAAAGTATGAGACTGACAGATGAGATTAACAGGAAATATTCATAGATAGAGGAGGCATGAACAGACAGAGAAGGACAGAGAGACGGTAACGCACGTAGCAAGCCTTCATGATCTATTAAAGTTAAAAATAGTAGCGTAGAGGACATCAAAAAGGGTGGAATTTTTTTCTGGAATGTGTTTGGTGAGGAGGAGGAAAGATTTAGTTTTTGGGGTTTTCGCTTATATCTCGAAAACAGTGGCTCTTAGGGAAAAATTTATTCTTAGCAAATTGAAAGCTTATCAAATTTTCTACAAGATTCTTTCTATTCATTTTTTCTCTCTTCCTTATAGTTCTCGAGATCTTCACCCGCAAAAATCGTTAATATATGAAAAAAATTTTTTTTGACAACAATTAAGTAGTAAAGAAAATGTAATGTTCTACAACTTATTGTTTTTAAGACTTTTACTGTAAAACGAAGAGCTGAAGTGCTAGAGATAAAAGTTTGACGAGGCTTTTGTCTCTAACGTGAGGCAAGAATTTGTTTCATATAGTTTTTGCGGGCAGATATGTCGAAAACTATAATGAATAGAGAAAACATGAACAGAAAAAATCTTGTAGGAAATTTGATAGGCTTTCACTTTGATACGAATAATTTTTCCTTAGGACCCACCATTTTCGAGATATAAGCAAAAACTCTTAGAACGGGACCATTCCATCCCTTCCCTCTCTTAGCCCATATAGCTAGGATCGGGGACTTTTAGTATTTTTTATTTTAACCTTCATTTGGTTACTAAAAGAGTTTGAAAAATAAAATAGTCCACTGATTAGTACAATGGATCTTACAGGTCAAACGATCCCCCACCCGATAACATAATACTCAACCTACCATGCTCTGTTCAGCCACCAGAAATAGCTAAGCCACTCCTATAAACAGCGCGCTATTCAAATAGAATTTTTCTGTTGGTCGAATTT
Source organism: Malthinus seriepunctatus (assembly GCA_963924605.1). Classification (NCBI taxonomy): domain Eukaryota; kingdom Metazoa; phylum Arthropoda; class Insecta; order Coleoptera; family Cantharidae; genus Malthinus; species Malthinus seriepunctatus. The sequence goes on along the minus strand of OZ004600.1, from coordinate 77,398,494 downwards.
TGAAAATACGGTTTATAAAGATCACAGAAGAATTGACATGCGTCAACCTTATTGGACAGAAATTTGTGAGGAGTGGTCTAGCTATTTCTGGTCGGTGAACTATGATAAATTTTGTGTTCCCCATGTAACGTAACGTAAGCCTCTTCAATAACAAAATAGAAGTGTTTCAGAGGTTTTTTGGAAATCTTTAGGGTTTCAAAATATTCAAAATGGCAGCTTTTAATTGGCCCACCCTGTATGTTCCATGGCGTCTTTCAAAACAAAAAGATTTAAATTTATACGTGATGTACATAAAAATAGAATACGTATGTGTGTGTGGCATATTTTTGGTTTCGATTTTTTTTCTTCTGTTTATTTAATTGAACTAGGTTGTGTTGTGATATTGTTATAATAATAAAAATTATAAATAATTTTTGAATGAAATACGTTATAAAAATAATATATCAAACAGTTGCTTTAATATATCAAAGAAATTCCAATTTAAGTTACTATAAAAGTAGGTTCAAAGGAACTGTTTGGTAATTCTATACCAGAAGCAAGTTATTTTTACTCGGTGCTCTAATGCAAAGTACTACTCAAACATAATTCTGACATAAATCTTCTAATATAAAAATTTGGCTGTAATATAGAAAACATCAAAAATCAACTTATAATGTTTGGAGTTAGCCAAAATTTATCTCGACAACTACTACTAATTAATCTTAGGACTTCAATGTCCACAAGTTGTTACAAATCGAAAAATTTCCCAAGGATTTTTCTACCCTTTCTTAGCAAAAAAATAATTTCCACCATAAGAAATTCAAATTCCTAATGTAAATAGGTACTTAAGTAACAAACGAAAAATTGTTTAATGAGGAATGTGAAACTTGTCGATTGTAAATAATCAGTATTAATTATTATTGTGCAAGTGATTTTAAAATAGAAAATACTCGTTATGCGTTCAATAAACCGTAAAATTATTGATTTTATGATCACTACTTAATTTAGCACTGCAGATTAAATTTCACCAAGTGGAAGTTCAATTTTTGATTTAATTAAATGTGTCATCAACCAACAATTTTTTTAAATTGGCGGTAAAAAATGAGAAAAGCGCAGCAATATCGGAAAATCGAAGATGTTATTTCAAGGAGAAAATTTATCGAGACAAGAATGTAAATTAAACAAACATTATTGAAATTTGTTCTTTCCTGTTGAAAATATAATTTTGCGAGTTACACAATTTCCTGTCCGTTTGTTGGCAAACATAAAGCAGTAAATGTAATTTGCACAATTTACCGAAGAAAAAACTAGAAATGAGAAACATTTGGTTGAGGCGTCGTTAATGTTTTGTGTAAGCACTTCTTCTAATAGGTGAGAGGTGAAAGACATGAATTCCCGTTTATTTTCTTCTTAGTTTATTTGAGGCATTAAATTAAGGATTTAAAAAATTCCATGGCTTTTAACCATTAGAAATAAAATGATGTAGCAAGTTTTAAGTACCAACTGTTAAATAACAATAATAATTAGCTCGTAATCCCTATTACGACTATCTTGCTGCTAAACGTTTTCAGAACTAATTAACATACACCAACCATAAACGTTTATAAAGAGTCATCTGAGTAGGTACTATTCATTATAATAAACCTACCCAGCATCAGTATTTGTCGCTAGGATAAAATGGTAGATCATCATTATCATCATCATCAGTGACTAGGATGTGTATGAATACGAGTATAATCACCTCTTGGAGCTACAAGCTGCTAATGAGACAACTTCAAGTACTAATTTCAAACAAGTGGTTCCCTGATGGATATCGTATCCTACAGAATTTAATATTACATTTAAAGTGAGGTCCACAGTCAAACGGCTAGAAAAACTGGATTTATGAATTATTATTTGAAAACTGATCAGATCTTAGGATGTGAGACCTTGTTCTCTATATCAACAGCACACATCTGAAAAAAAAATTCCCACTTGTGGTGAAAGCTCTGGAAACTTTGACCACTAGCGAAGTCATGTGGGAAAGCCATAAAATGCAAGAGTTTGATAGACAGTATGCTATAGACAGAGAGATACACCACGTGTACTATTTTATAACCAAAACAATGGACCAAAGTGTTAAGGTGTTAGTGTGTGGCGACTGCCATCCGACAAAAAATATGTGGTGCTAGTTTATAACGTCTACATTTATATGGACCATAATCTTGAAAAAGGGAAAGAAAATTCTGTTAGCCTATTAATATATCAGCCACTTTCTTAGTGACAAGATCATCAGAAGCTAGTTTCTCAGGAAGGAGTAGTAGTAGAACTAGACTTTTATATTTTAGAGAAGGCATGGGGGGAACACAGATTGAGGGAGCGATTACTCTCTATCACTAAAATTGATGCGACCCTATGTGATCGGTCACATTTTCGTTGTAGCGCTTTGGCTCCTCCCAGAAATTCTTTAAAACATCAAGGTCTACTATCTGCACTGAGACAACAGCGAAGGCAATACAGAAGATCGTGCAAATATACAGAAGATCCATCTACGTCTACTCGTAGTCGTTCTACCGAGTTTCCAGGCAATCACCACTCTACTAGCGTCAATTATAGAGACCCTTAGATCCACTATCTAGTATCGCGTTGTGATTACTATAGTAATTGGTCTATATATCTTTGAAAGATATATACAGAGCCATGATTGAAAATGTATCCTAATTTGATTCTAATAAGAAGAAGCCACTATATATAGCATCAGTGCGACCATCCACCTTGTGTGTGAACTTCAACGTCTTCTTGTGCGGCTACTTTAACGAAAGGGTATTTATGCGAATACGTCTACTATCATAATACGGCATCTAAACGACAACGTTGAGCAGACATAAAGCCTGCGCCACACACAGAGGCTTGCTTTCCGGTTTGGCCTATGCGGACGGCCTGCACAGGCCATACCGGAGCGTATGAGCATCGTTCAGGTTCCGGCCTGTGCCTGTGCACTTGTGCAGGCCGGCCTGCACACAGGAAAATCGGAAGGCAAGCCTGTGTCGGTGGCAGAGCCCTAAGAGGTCCTTCTCTCAAAACATTGCGTTTACTAATTGAAAAATTTCAGAATTAAGAGTTAACGCCTATAGTAAGGTTCTCGGCCGCAATATGCTGGTTTAAGACTTGTTTTAAATTCGTTCTCAATTTTAAATTAAAATGACATGACAGTTAATAAACTTATAATAAATTTTTCTTGACTTGAAGTTAGTTAAAATATTAATTTAAAATATACGTTCATTCTGATTAAAACGTGTGTCTATTATACAAGTTTTATAGCATTGGTACTGAAAGCAAATAATTTACCTGCAACTGCCTAAGAACCTCGTCGTGAGCTTGTTGTAATTCAATGGCTTCATCACGAGTATTTCCCAATTTCGTTAGTTCAGGAGCAACATCAAGAATTTTTAATTGTAACCAATCGCCACACTGAAAAAAAAAACATAAATTAGATTTTGGATGGTAAACAATTTTTAATTTTAAAAGTGACATACTTGCTGCACCCTTAGTAGAGGGATGTCTCAGTGTTTTAATAATTATAATACCTACAATTTTACGTTAGCAGCGTTACCGCTGCGACTGTCGAGCTTCAAGATTTCTACTCTACACGCTGTTAGATAGAGGACATCACAACTAAAGAATATCCCTATAATCTGACAGCCAAGCAGCCCTCCAAGCGTTGAACGCCTGTGAAGTGAAGTCTGGACTAGTAAAAGACTGCATCCGCAGACTGAATGCGCTATCGGGAAAACATGTTGTCAACCTGGTATGGGTGCCAGCTCATGCCAACATACCAGGGAACGAGAAAGTGGACGATCTGACCAAAGAGGGTAGCAAAATCAGACCCATTGGACCAGAACCAGCCTTTGGCATTTCTAATGAAATGACAAAGAGAGCAATTAAGACACTTCTAGTGAAGTAACAAATTAAACACTGGAGGGACACTCCTGGACAGGGACATTCTAAAGCCCTACTGAAGGAACCCTCTGACAAAATAACTCGCTTTCAACTAAGAATGAGCACAGATTAACTACAAATGGCAACGGCAATAATAACTGGCCATTGCCAGCTTAAAAAGCACCTGCATACGATGGGACTAGAAGAAGACCCACTAAACAGAGGAGGAGGAAACTCCAATTCATCTTCTGCTACACTGTGAGACTTTCACAAGAAGTCGTTACAGCATTCTTGGGAAAGAGAAGATGCTCCAAAGATAACTGCCTAACTTATCAATAGGGAAAATTCTGGACTTTATCAAAAGGACAGAACTCACATAAGAGAAGACAAAATCCGAGGGGCACAATATATCTGAAAGGTCGCGATGGAAGGAACCACTTAAGAACCAATTAAGATTAAAGGTCTCTACATACGTTCTGTCGACGGCCAGTAGTGCATTGCAGGCCGGTAATTTATCACTACATATGAACAGTTGTACGACAGTTTTCAGCCAGCCGGTTTTTCCCAGTTACCATATAAAATTAATGTGTGTAGTGGCCGTTCGTCTGATGATGGCCTACGAAACACCCCACACGTCATTTTTTTGTAATTGCGGCAAACTTTTAGCTGGATCATTCCAGCTGTGATTTTTGTCTGTCCAAACCCAACTGAGAGAGGCTTTGATTAGTTAAAAAAAAGTTTTATGACAGGCTTTATGTACCTATACTTGAGGTATCGGACAGCGTCGCCGCGACCAAAGTGCCGTGCCGCAAGTATGTCATTAGCCTACGGTAAGATTAAATGTGACCTGGTATTCAATTAGAGATGTAGTTTTAAAAAACATAAACTAATCTGTTAATTTAAGCTAATTACCGTTACGTTGGTTTAACTAACCCACGTTAAATCAATAATAGGTACTACATGGTATTTAATTACTTGTAATTTAAAAAAAATTGAATATTAAGTACCCACTAGTAAATTATTAATCTATTCTCTCTTAAGGTAATAAAATAAAATACAATAGTTCACTTTACATTCAATTATAAAATTTATTTAATCGTTAAAATACCATAATTAATATTAAATTATGCATTTTATTACATAAAAGCTTGTAAAAAGTTAAGTATTGCTCATGCTCAAGGCCTACTTTTACAAGGATTTATCCTTTAGGTTTACTTAAATGTTACAAAAATGTGTCTAATATTTAAGTAAAAGTGTTATAAGAGGAGATTTGGATTTCAAAATTATTTTTGCCTCTAGCACTGTACTTTTTCTACAAAAATATTTCCTGAAAAAACGAAGGTTAGCAAAAGTTTTAGAATCCAAAAATGAATTCCGAGCAAGGAACGAGGATTACCAGTAAGATGTCAAACTTGGAAAAAGACAAACATCCCTAGGATTCAAAACATCATAGCTCATAAGAACACAAAAAGTTGACTACAGCGACGCCTAGCGCCTTAATACAATACGATTGATTTTAGTGTCATTTTTTAACCGATAAGGAAAATTTCTTAACTTTGAATAACGAAAAGGGAAGCCAGTCCTTACGTAGGAAATTCAATTTACTCATTGTTAAAGGTGTGCAGAATTTACTACGTTTAGAACTAAAATAATAGGACTAGTTACCTATAATGAGTCACGCAATATTGGCTTTAAGACTGGTTTATGTTTAAATCAATGAGCTTCGACATGATTGTCTTTTGTCTTGAATGCTATACCACAATTTCTGTTTTTAAAGATTTACAAAAGATTATTTTTCGTCGACTACAAAGCCCAATCGCCAAAGGTTTCAACCTGGAAATTTTACCAAAATGGATGTAAATTTGGGTGAAAGGGTGATAAAATGCAATCAAGTTTGCATGTTAATTAATAGGGGTCGCTTTCACAAAAACAATCATGTTGAAGTTAAAAAAAGATTTTTTAATAGTTTGAAACCGTATACGAAAGTCCTGTTAGGGTCACATGCTACATCAGAGAGCTTTTACAATGTTGTAATAAGTAATTAATAATGCTAACCATTTCGAATCTTCATGATTTTTTAACAGTGTGAGAAGTGGGCTATTTAAATGTAAAATTTGCTATTTTTCTTGAATTCGATCCATTACATACATTGTAGTACACATTAAACACTAAAATTCATCCATCTTAATTTCATATTACTTATTCAAAGAGAAAAGTTGTTTTATTAGACGTATGTATTATTTATAACAACAATTGAAACGGACATAAATTACAAAATTTCTAATTTAAACACCCACTTTTGCTTTATTACTCTTCACCACATCTAATGAGACACAATAACTTTGTTTTCACCCATCTAAGGAAAGTTAGGATTTTTAATTACAAAAAATAGGCGAGTTTTCATTAAAGACCTTTTCCATTTACTTATAAAGCTTTGATCAATCAAATAGATGAAAAAAGCGTTTGCTATTAGTAGCTACCCGAGTTGTTAATAATGAACGAATTGCTAAAATTTATGTGTTAAAGCAATGATAAGCGATTGATGTTTAGCTGTAGATGGCGTTTTTAATTAAAGCAAAAACTTTACTACGTCATTAAATTTTGATTAAAAGTAAGGAAAGGTATTTTAAGTACAATGTTTTTATGTACTTAATGTGTAAATGTCACATTCCATATAATAAAATCGCCTGTTCTATTAAATTAAAAATTTTAATCTACAGGGTGATTTTTTAAGTGGTGCCAAGAGTTACACCAGATGATTGGTTAAATTGACAAAAAAGTTGCATACTATTTTGATGAGTTTTACGAATCCGTTAAGAAAACTTGAAAATTTAAAATGGCAACGGAGATAGTGCAAAAAAACTGAAATTTGGCAATTTAGTTTTTCGACTGTAGTTTGAAAATGGTTTACATAAACAAAAAGTTCTCGAGAATAATTTTAAGGAGATCAAAAGACCTATCAACCTCAGGTTTTCAAACAGAACTATTCTTGGATTCATCACACTATTCAGGACTGAAGGGTCAGAAGGGGTTGCTAAAGGGAGGCAGCACAATGGGTCCGATTAAGCTGCCTAAGTGCGCATAAACCTCTGTTTACCTTCCACCCTAACAATCCTAATCCTAATCATAAGACCTATCAAACAATGCCAAACTCGACATTTTATCACATCGAAGCTAAGCGTCGCGACGCCCAAGTTTTTTTATCTTATGAGGACCCATTGTTTTTTTAGAACATCACTCAGTTGGCTTTTCTAAGTTCGGATACTAAACGAGAACTTTCTATCTTACACAACTTTTTAAGGTTATGTATACAGTAGAACCCCGTTATAAAGTACCCCTTTATAACGTTTTTTAGGATATAAAGGACTAACTCTTTGGTCCCATTTTGATATTTTGTCTATATTTTGTTTTCATTACGGACTTCGGTTATAACGTACCAAATTTTCGGCCCCCGATAGTACGTTATCACGGGTTTCTACTGTAGTTATAATGCATCCGGTGGGTTATGACAAAACCGACTTCTTAATCCTTATTACCGTATTAGCAACACGCTTAGTTGGGTTGCAGTAAAAGCACTGATATGAGAAAAATATACGAGGTCTGGCTATTAAATTACGAGACTGATGCTGGTACAGAAGAACTACGCATGCGCCAAACTCGTACAGCCGATAGTTGTATAGCTTGAAGCCTTCTCTTTCGATTGACCCCACCCCCAGTGTCTATAGACGTATTAGTCTGGCTGTGGCCTTTGTTTCTATAAGAACTTCTATAAGAAGTGTTTTAAATAGAGCAACGAATTGTCGTGAAATTTCACATGAAACTTGGAAAAACCGCTACTGAAACTTATCTTTTATTAAAAGAAGTATATGACACTGAATAATTATCACGTGCACGGGTTTTTGAGTGGCTTAAGCGTTTCCAAGATGGCCGAGAAGACGTTGAAGATGGTGCACGCCCGGGTCGCCTTTACACGTCAAAACCGAATGAAAATATTGAAAAAATCGGTAATCTGATCTGATATAACCTTCGGTTAACTATTCGTGCGATTGCTGAACCTGTAGAAATTGACAAAAGAATATATTTTACATAACAATTTTCGCATGTAAAATTGTACTTTTCCGCCTTATTCGCCTGACCTGGGACTATGTGACTTTTATCTTTTCCCCAAGGTCAAATCTGCATTAAAAATAATAATATTTCAGACCGTTAAAGCTGTGAAAGAAAAATCGGCACATGTCATAAAGGAGCTCACAGAAGAAGACTTCCAGCACTGTTTTAGAAGATGGAAAATTCACATGGAGCGTTGTAGGGCTAGAGGAGGGGTGTATATTGAAGGGGATAATAAGTAAATATGTATAAATTTAGAATAAAATGTTTTCAGCATCAGTCTCGTACGTTATATAATAGCCAGACCTCGTAATGAAAATATATTATAAAATAACCATTTCCATGTAGTTAAACCTTTTCACCATACAAATTTGTAAAATATTAAAATTTATCTTTAATCTTAAACATTAAAATGCTACCTAAAGTTGCAATGCAGTTGTTAATTATTGCCTTGTTCTCGAATCTCGACGCTTTTATTGCTACCTAACTCAGTAGGCTGCTCATAAGGATATAGAAGAAGTCAATTCTGTCTTCGGATACCGGATGCACTATACAAGTGTTATACACTACTCAATTATTTTACAATCTCTAAAGGACCGTCACAACAAAAGGCTTTGCCTTCCGGTTTGGCCTGTGCATGTGCAGGCCGCCTGAACGGTGTCCACAAGCACAGGTTTTGACCAGGCCAAACCGGAAGGCAAGTCATTGTGTGTGATTAAGTTAGAAAATTGGAACAAGATTTGGGCTTTGCACAGAGCAAAGAAATAAATAAAATAATGTTTTCCAACTTTTATTATAAAACCCTCTACAACTTTTCCCTGTTTTGTGTATAATAATCAGAGTATTTTTAAACAGTTTAACGATGAATAAGCTCCCAATTCAAATCTAAAAATAAAATAATTGATAAGATTCGAAACAGAAATTTAAATTGTTATGTAAATTTAATCTTCTAATTATTTAGATTAAATTTATTTTAAGCAACGCGTATTTATAATAACTTCATCGGCCAGTGTAAGCTACCTGAAACTCTTTTTTTGTAAATTAACATTCTAATTATAAAATTATAGTGTAAAAATTGCCTGTAGGTCACTCTAACAGAAGTAAATTTCAAATAATTGCCAGTATCAGATTTAAAAATATTTTTAAATTGCAATAAACATAATTAAATATAACCATTAACCAGGGGAATTAGATAGATGGATAGAAGAATTGGGCAAACATTTTGAAATAAAATAGACATATGAAAATTAATTTGACATCAAATAAATTCCAGAGGAAATTTTTTTAAACTTTTACAAGGACTTGTACTGGAAGAGGTCAATGTGATTATTGTATAATACGCATAAAGACGAATTATTTTTTAAACCGAGAATTAGATTTATAATCCTTAGATATGGCAACTGTAATGTCAAAGTTTGACGTTTGTTAATTAAAATTAAGATTTGAGGTTTTAATTTTTGTGTTGAATTGTGAATACAGTTTGTCAAACTTTGACATTTTTATTTATTTATTTATTCTGTAACCTTGTCATATTTATCTAAAAATTATAAATCTAATTCTCGGATTAAAGTATAATTCGCCTTTAGATGGCCAGTTTCAGATTTTAAAACCGTAAGCATCAAGCATCAAGAACTGCAGAATCTACTGTTGTTTTTGCAAGTTTTGGTTTTGTATTGGAGGTCCTCTGACACAATGTTATGACGTTTTATGTCAATTAATTACCAGCAAGAGGTGAAGTTGATGAATAAAAAATAAAGTATAGTGATATTAATTGAAAAGCGTCTATGTGTTAATGTTTATAAAAACATGCCAGGTTAGCAATTCAAATTTTGACGTTTTCAATTGTTACCTAATAATTTTGTTTTGCCAACTATGATAAAACAAAAAATTGCCAAAGTAGTCTTGATTTTAATTAGCTTTTTGTAATGAATTTAAATAAATAAATCATTTATGATTGTTATCTAGTAATGGTTTTAAAAAAAAATATGACAAAGAGATATTAGTATGATCTCAGCACAGCTTAAAGTCTTATTTTTGCCTTTAATCTTAGAAGAATGTTATAAATTTCCTAGTCTCGTAAAACGGATAATTTAAGGTTTAAATTCAAGCGTGCATGGTAACTGATGGTAACGCATAATAATGCGTAGTGTGCATTTCATCCGCAAAATTTATATGTATTTTAATGTGACGGCGCTGATGACAGCTCTGTCAAATACTTATAAATTTGAATATTTATCTTTCGCAAATTTAATTTTTTTTCGAAAATTCAAATAATTGGTCCGGTTTTTGTGCATAATGCGCTACTACAGACCAACGTCCATCATTTTCTGCATTGATCTGTATTAAACTCTAAAGAATAATCAAATTGTGTGCATTTTTATAACTTCTTCGGCCGTATTAAGAAAACCACGAGTTCAAAAATTTTCAAAAAATTACAGTATTGCTAGAAACTCGGTTACATTTTGTAGAAATAAATTGAGGAAATTCTGTCCTTTACTTTGGAAATAAATTGCAAAAAACCGCTTTTTTTACCGTTTTCTTGATGTTATCCAAAAACCGCGGGTTGGAGTTTAATGAAAATTACATATGTTGTTTAACAGTAGGTATTACATAACATATATTTTTTTCAAAATTTTTGAACTTGTAGTTCAAAAAACGCAGTGTGAACTTAAACCTTAACTCAAAACTCTATGGAGACTGTTGGGGTGCTTTGATGATCATGTTCAAAGAAGTAGGCGAGAAAATTAATAATGCTTTGCAATTGCACCTATGAAAAATAACGTTTCAGTTGTCAAAAATAATAACTAATAATTTAGAATTTCCTTATGTAAATTGTTTATTGAAATAGATAAATAAAAGTCTTGTTCGTAAAATTGGAATAACAACAGTAATTAGTAATTACCTACGGCTGAATCATTTGAGGAGCCAAAAACAGAGTCATACGAGTATTAGGAGTCCTAAATATCGCCATGTCCTAATTTAGGACAGGCGATATTTAAAAAGTTATCGAAAATTAAAATATTTTTTGCCAGTTCTAGAACTTTAACTCACTTTTATACCAAGCTAGAATTCTATTATTTCAGACTTTTCCAAATTGACTGATCTTTCTATACCAACACTACCTGAATAGTGTTATCTGTATCAATGACAAAATAGCTTCACTATGATCCGACAGATTTACTACAGTTGATCGTCCCAAAAATATTATGAATGGCTCCAACAATGTCCAAAATTATTTGGCATTAACCAGGCTACTTGCAGTAATTTGTATAAATAATTTTGGATGGCACCAACAAAATTAACACATTTTAATGAATGTTCAGAAAAATACACATTTCTCTAGATGATATTTTAGTTTGCGTGCACAAACCACATGTATTTCAAGGTTAATATATTTGAGACTAAATATTTGATCTTGGTTTTCATCTTTTCATTCTAGTCATAGTCAATGTGTGTTATAATATATAATAATAACAGGTTTTTGTGTAATTACACTATTAAAACAATTTGAGAAATTATTTGTGTTTGTTGCATGCTTTAAATGTTTAAATAAAAATGGGTTAAAATTGTTGATTTTTTCTAAACTCAATGACAAATTGTTAGGTCAAGGTTGTAATGAAAGGTCATTTTTGGAACATGAATAAATGAGCTACAACAGGTAAATGAAAAAAAAATTTTTCTCTTTGCCAAGATATCAATTAAGACCAGTATGGTGACCACCCAAACAACTGAAATATAGCTGGCTGTTTCTCAAAGAAACATGAAAAAGTCTTTCGCTTTTATTTATGTAATGGAGTACCCTTGATCGTTTTTCGCTTGGGTTTAAAACCTGTGTTTTTGACGCTCTTATTACATTACCTACATGAGTTTGAACACTTCATTCTCAAAATAAATTGCATAATTGTTATTCCGGATAATCCGGATTTAAATAACAAAAATTAAAAGTAGAACTTCTAGATCTTTCTATGAATAATTATTGACTTTTTTATAGTCTCGAGTCATTTTATATTGATTGTATCAGTGCTAACAAGCGTTCAAAAGAGCAATTGCTTATTGAAAAACGTCACATATTGTTCACATAATTATGTTTACTTATACAAAAATGACTCTAAAGTTTTCGCTATTAGCTTTTTGTCAAATTTGTATCGAACAAAGTAAAATAAAAAAGAAACTTCCAAAATAGGGGAAAGTAGGGTAATGCCGACTTTCCGGGTAATAATGACCTGGGCACATTACAGTTACTAGAAATATATTTGGCGAAAGTACCCCATATATATCTAGAGTATGTATTTAAAACTAGATAAGACCATTTAAGTTATTAGTTTAGATAATTGCTGTCCTACAAATCAGCACAAACTGTTATTTCACGTATTTTTGTAATATTTACTGTTAAATAAATAGGTGATTACACTTGCATAAGTAATTGCATACATTTCTCAAATAGGTCATTGGAAAGGCCTTTTTGTCTAGTTCGTTTTTGTGTAATTATTTATTTCAATATAATACAAGTAAGAGGCTCTTTTTTATTTTTTTTGTTTATTAACATTTTGTCGGCAATTCCCAACCACCATGGTCGGTATTTTCCTTATGAGTTAAGCTATAGGTATAGGTATACGAGCCAAACAGGAGTTTAATTGTATAACTTTTTTTTAGTTCTTTTAGTTTATTTGTTTTTGTCTTTTATAATATTAGTGTTGTATAATATTAGTGAATGTCTTGCAGAGCATTGTAAACGTGTTAGTAATTAAGGGATGCGTGGTTGGCATATTTTTGGTATTACCCGACTTTGGAATTTTCCAAATTTATGCATATTGCCAAAATATGAGAAGTAAATTTGATTTAGTAGGAATATTAGAAATAGAATAGGTCGAGGACTGTAATGCACGATTTGTTTCTATAATTTTATTTAATATACAAGAGATATAGTCATTTGTAAAATGGTGGTTGGAATTACCCAACTTTCTCCTATCTATTTGATTTCTGTCGGCTTGGTAGTGGTAAGCAACAGTTAGTTGCATCTTGTAAGTTTTGATTTTTATGTTTGTTACCTAACAGTTTTTTAATGCATTTGCACTGTTAACATCATTACTATTGTATTGTTCATTAGTCACATATAAAATTATATTACCCATGTCGAACAACAGAACAACAGAAAATTAATTAGCGGTTTCGTCTAAAGTTTCTTATCGTATTCTACATCTTCAATTCAATGCGAAAAGGGACAAAAATTTCTTCTCGGTTTCTCATGCATAGCCTATCTTAAACTTTCATACTTAGATTAAAAGTCAAACTAACAAATCATCCTGAAAAAAAATTGTTGTGCTACCAGTACCTACCATAATTAATTTAGTTACTTATTAATTTTTTACACACAGGCCGATGACCTAAATAACATGAAGAATTCACATTAGAAATATAAACATTGCCATACACAATATGACTTTCTAACCCTCCATCGAGACCACGAAGATGGGGATGGGACTCAGTCTATTATAGGAGGGCTGGAGAGGTTTTCGCTTATATCTCGAAAACGGTGGGTCTTACGGAAAAAAATATCCTTATTAAAATAAAACCTTATCAAATTTCCTACAGGACTGTTCCTATTTATTTTTCCTGTATTCCTTATAATTTTCGAGATATCCGCTCTTAAAAATCGTTAAAATATAAAAAAAAAATTACCTCATGTTTTCGTCAAACGTTTGCCTTTAGCATCTCAGCCCTTCGTTTTACAGTAAAAGTTTTCAGAAAATAAGTTGTAGAACCTTTACTATTTTATGGAGAATCAAAAATGTTTTTTCATACATTAACGATATTTGCGGACGGATACCTCGAAAACTATAGGGAATAAAGAAAATATATATATAGGAACAATCTTGTAGGGAATTTAATACGCTTTCATTTTACTACGAATAAATTTTTTTCTAGAACTCACCGTTTACGAGATATAAGCGAAAATTCAATAAACGGGACCTTTCCACCTCCTCTCTCTTAGCCATATAACTAGGGCCTGGGACTTTTACTATCTTTATCTTTAACTACTTCAAACACATTCCCGAAGAAAAAAGTTCACCCTTTTCCATGTCTTCGACACCCCTTTTTGAGCGTTCGTTGACTGGACTCTCTGAAAGAGAAGCAGTTTAGAAAAGATGGGTTAAGCAGCAAAGATTTAAAAGAGATTTCGAAATTTCGCAGTATAAATTCATTATTTAATTACTCCAACATGACAAATGAAGTCTGAAATAACCAGGGACGTCCAAAGCACGATAATTCAATCCAATTTCAATGGACAATGTTTCTTGACTGCTAAACACTTAATAACATTTTGTTTAACATAAGGACCTACCAAAGACGTCATGTTGATGTTACTTTAATTCTGATTAATTTCTGCAGAAAATTTCTCAATTAAAAATTTGTTGAGTTTATATTCTTGACACTTTACGAAGTGCAATTTGAGGATTTCAGAAAAACACCTTGACATTGAAAATTGAATAGATTCATAGCACGTAGAAAACATCCATTAACAAAATTAATCAAAAATTTCGTGATGAGAATACTAGCAGGTAGGCATTTCGAATGTGTATTAAAATTAATAAATTTTGAAATTATGGAGAAATTATTTAGCTGTCCTTATATTGCTAGATGAGTCATACAAAAAGGTCGATTCTTTTGTTAAAACGTGTAATAAATAACAATCAGTAAAGGTGCTAGTGAAGACCCTCCGAAAGAAACAAAATGATCTTTCACACCTTGTTAGGAGTTGAGAATGAATTAGAATTAAAATAGAGGTTTTTACCATTTTATGAGCTCGTTTTCAAATTTTTTTAATATTTGTTTCTAATTATCGAAATAATCAAACGCTTTTCGTTCAGTTTAGCAATTAATTACACGTAACATAAATAAATATTGCCTTATAACAAGTAATTGCCAATAAAGTAAATGTAAGTTAGGGGAACTTTCTAACAAGAAACTACACAATAACAACAATTGGAAACATTATTTTCTGTTTAATTAAATGGATTTTCTTTACAGAGATCATGCGATTATGTATTAATCAAGATGTCCGTGACAAAAATTTTAATTGAAAAAAGAAAACTGTTGTCATACTTTTTAAAAGTAGAACGATGTTTCTGGATTTTATACAAAAATCTATCGATCTGTGTTTTTCATTATTGTGTGTCTAAACGCTTGTAGATCCAGGGTGTCCCAATATCTCACAATTCAGTATCAATTTATTAATCAGCTGTGTATTTATAAAACACGAGACGGCATGGAAAAGCGTCTCCGCTCAGTTTACCAGTTATTTTCCAATTGTTTGCATTCTCTACGACATTTTTCAATGAAACACTTGAAGATTTTACTTTTAAAGCTTCTCGTGCCGATAAAAATGATTAAATTATATTTATTTTCTTCTAAATAAAGTAAATCCGCACAATGAAATGATGATACGAACTCCTTAAATTAGCATTTACTTGAGCAGCACCAATTTGATTGGCTGTCAAAATGAGAGAATTTATGTATGTAAAATAAATTAAAAACATCTATTTTTACTTCGAATACTTTTTCCAGTACAGTTTCAGCCATTTTTTAAAATACATCTACAATCGTTTCAGATTCGTCTACTGCTTTTATTAAACACATCTTAATAGTACACAACTGCCAAAGGTCAATAATAAGGTTCTTCAGATTGACAAAAGTCATGCTTTTTGTATTTAAAAAAAAATTATGCCGGCTCATTTTCATAAATTGGCCATAGGCCAGAGAATTTCCCAATAAAGGTCCAGTTTCCGTTGTGATGTCTGCGATTCATCACATCACTAGTGTACATTACCTCTACAGACTAAATAGTAACTTCTATTGAGTTGTATTTTATTTAAAGACCTTGTTGAAAGGAATTTTCAACGGAAATCAGAGAAAACTAGTTGAAGGGTTAAGGAGCTACAAGAATCACCAAATTCACCACAATCGTAGTCGGTTTAGTTTCCTAGTGATGGTGACTAATATTTAGAATTGAACACTGTGACAAGGACTGTAATCGTACCGAATAAGCTTCGGGTGGTTAAACGCTTACAAACAAATTCAAGAACGAAGTGTTTTAGAGAGCAGACTAGAAGAAGCAGAAAAAAAAGAAGGGATGAGCTATGTCCAGATATATTTTTTAAAGCTATGTTTGCTATGTTATAATTTTCGCAATCGTTGGAAATGGACACTGTTGCATTATATAGTGAAAGATAGAGATGAGATAAATTCAGATTTTTAATCTGAATAACAAGCTAATAATTAAGGAATAAATTCAGATGTTTAAAAGCCTAAACTGAAGGTCTGTCATTTCGAGCATCAAGGGTTTGATAATAGAGCTTTGGTAAATCTAGATCTACGTACTACTTTTGGAAATGTTTATTTATTTACTGCTGTATCAACAGTACAAAAACGAATTAAGATGCAGTTATATAACGACTTAAATTACATGGATATACAATGTACAGTTTTTACAAATTAGTGTATAATTTATTGCACAAACAATGAGCTTTAAGCTTTAATCATGTATAAAAACATAATAAACGCTGCATTAAACGAGAAAGAAGCGGTAAACCCGTCGATGACCACCGAAACAGCACAACAAAAAAAACTGAAAAGGTAAGAAAATCCATGAAAATTAATGTTAATTAATTTAGTTAAAATTAAGTCAAAAATACATGGTGTTTCAATAAAACAGTGGTCAACAGCTTACGGCAGAAAGTACATCCAATAATAAGTCAAAAGTTCCTATAAACGTACGGCTTAAAATGCACACCTATGAAGCTACAATCCTCTTTAAAAAATTCTTTTTCTAAATATTCAAAAATAGTAAAAGATAATTGGATAAAATTTGGCTATTAACGTACTTTTTCATGCTGAATAAGATAGGCAGGTTCATTGCTGATTAGCTGATTACTAAAATCGGAGATGTTTTATTTCGGTGAGGGCAAATGGTGTTTTCCTTTCCAATTTCTGGATATTCAGTTTTTTTTAAATATTGGCCATAAATTTAAAGTGTTATTTCATCTCATCTGTCATACTCTTTGGTCATCTCATCTCAACTGTCAATATCCTCTATCAACCTACACCAACACTCGATAAGATAAAACAAGAAACCATATAAAAACATTAAAAACATAAATACTCCGCCCGACTTAGCAGTCGGCATTCTGAAGATGGCCTCACAACCGCAACTACTCAAAAGTGTAAAAATATTTGTGGAAAAAAAAAGAAAAAAACACTATTTCAAATTACCACAACATTCACTAAAAGTGAAAAAGCCTTCCTTCCAGCCTTGAAACACTATATCAACACTTAAGTAAGGAAGACGGTCTTCCTTTGAGCGATAGGTCTTCCGACGACCTATCGCCCAAATGATGAAGCAGGTTCTCCACATTCAGAGTTTATAATGTTGCATACGTGACCTCCAAAACTGAATCTATTACCCAACATTACACCCAGGTCTACAACTTAATTTTTAAAATAAAACGTATAATTGTCTACGGTCTAGCTAACACTTGTAGTAGGTGTACTTTTTCTGTTAATAAACATAGCCGCATATTTCTAAAAACTCAAAGTAATATTATTTCTTCGAGTCCATAACGATGTCATAAATCGTTGGACTCTTGAGAGACGCCCTTAGTTTAATGGATAAGATGTTGATTTATCCTCCAATGTCCCCCAAAAAGCACATAGTGAGACCGATTCCGATGATACATAAAAATAAAAATAAACCAGGTGAAAAGCCAAAGTCTACACAATTTTAAATTAACTGGAAATAATGCTGAACCTTCCACCCTTACATCCGGTGGTGAAGGCCAAAGTATTAAGTGAGGCTTACAATCTGAAAACTCACTCCTCCATAGAAATAAACGGGCCAGGACATGCATCAATCCTAAGAGAAATGGAAGAACACCCCATACTTAGTATGGTGTCTGACAGAATAACCAAAGCATATACCATCAAAAAAACCTACGGAATTAACATTCCTACAAGAGAAGAATGGGTATGCAAGGCAGTCAAAATTAATGAACTTGTGGTCTACACATATGGCTCTAAAATCCAAACAGGTACAGGAGCTGGATTCATCGGGGACGGCAACTTGAGGCAAGGGGTAATCTTAAGCCTCTGGGAGCACGTAATCTCTGATCAACTCCATTAGGTCTTGGATAAGTTGCTGTATAGAGTATCCACCTGTAGATTCTCATCCGATGTCCCCGACTCCGATATGGTCTGGACGTATGGTGCAAGACTGGTAACAGTCGAACGCTCGAGGATAAAACTATGTTGACAATCTCATAAGTAAAGTTGCACATTATGAAGATATAGGGTCCTCTTATATGTGATTTGATAACTTCTGATTTCATGCATTAAGATATAGTTTTGTAATTTTCCAGCTGTTGGGGTTGCTGCATTTTCAATTTACTTTCCTAAAAATTGCCCGCGTGCCAGGCACACGTTTGCCTTCATTTCTTATCAAAATGTTGATCAATATCCCTCCACGTGGGGGGTCCTTATATAAACTGATATCACATGTCTTACTGCTGCAACACACGGCGTGACAAATTATTTAAAACAAGTTGTTTGGTCGAAATTCATTTTATACATTCATACATTCAAATTATCATTTTCACGCCGAATTTGTAGGTGTATAAAACCGGTCGTCAAATCATCACTAATAAAGAATTAAATAAAGGTACCAAATTCATTGTACACGTAGGCTATGTTACGAAAATTTCTCTAATTATACATTTAAAATTACTATAATTTAAATCTGTTACAAATTAATTAATAATTTAATTATAACAAAAAACTAGTTTGAATTCTTTTTGGTTTGTGTGTGTACACTGACATAATGAGTTTGAGTACCTACATTTAACGAGTTCGTGTACTCCGTTCATTTTTATTGTGACCTAAAAGAAAGTAGATGGATAAGTAGCATTTTTCTACTCCCATATGTGAAACTAAGCATTTCGTCATCACTTACTCGTTACGAAAATAGCATTTTCGTCTCTAGTGAGAAAAAGTGTTATTACAAGCAGATGTTATTTACAACATGAGGTGAAACCAGTTTTTTTGTGGTCGGTTCACATTTTAGTAAAAAGAATTATTTTTTTAAAATGTACTAATTATCGTCGTAGAAAAAATAGCATTTACGACTCGAGATGAAATCCGTTTTTTTCGTTCGAAAGATTAATTCACTCGCCCCTACGGGGCTTGTGAATTAAATTCTATCTCACGAAAAAAACGTATGTTTCATCTCATGTTGTAAAAAATACTATTATTCGACATACATATAGAGACTAGGTGAAGGCTTTGCCAAGAAATTCATTACACCAACCAACTTATGTTTTATTAACCATTAAAACCATATGAAAAGAAAAGGCGAATTTTTCACTTTTTACATTTTCTTTAAAAATTTATAAAACAAATATTTATTTTATAGCTTAAATTTGTTTCTTTAATCCAAGGATTTCTTGTTTGTTGATGCATTCCTAATTTATTTTAACCTATATTTAGGTGTTATTCAGTGGATTAGGTCACATTTTTTTTCAAAATTGTAAATTGTAAAACCATTCACATTGTACTTATAATGAAATATTATGTGTATTCCATTCTAATGGCTCAATAGTTAATAGCTTTATTGACAATCAAGTTGAAGTTTTATAAATAAACATTACTTAGATTGCCGCTGTAAACAGTCAGAAGCCATAACATGCGGTATCGAGTTTAAAAATATCGTTATATAAAATAAATTGTTAATTGTCATTTTAATCGCGATATTTATACTTTATCGAGTATATTTTAGCGTATTAATTAAAATTAATTGAAATTTTTATTCAACATACATGGAGTAAAGCTATAACCAGCCGAGTTTTGCCACTTTGCACTGCAATCGTACTGATGGTGGTAGTTTTTGACATAACAGAAGACGTATTTATGGGCACCACTTCTTCTGCATTTGATAATCCATTCGAAATGGCATCAGTAGCTGTATCCATTTTCACAAAAATTTAACTACAACGCGTGTTTTTACAAAAAAATTTGCGCAATTTAAAAATAATTTTAAAAAAATAAACAATATTTTACGATAACAGCCATTTGTTAATTAATTAATAAATCAAAACTTAAATAACACTTTTAAGTAACTTTTTTTTTTTTGTTTTGTAATTTGCAGACCGTTCGATAGATATTAACCTGCTGCTCGTCGGAGCCGAGAAACACTAAGCAGATTGGTAGCTGCTCGAAACCTTCGTCGTAGCTCTGTACGATGACCACATCATCTCGAATTCTGCTGGTATTTGTATAATGTTCCACTTCATATTGGTTTATTCTTCACACACACCTTGTTGTGGAGCAATAAAATTTTACGAACACCGGCTCAATCATTTTCAACAATTAAAAAAAAATTGTTTTTACTTTCAAAACTATGCTAAATTATACGAAATTATAATAAATTTATTGAAAAGGAGCCAAATTTATGACGTGATGCGTTATTTCTGTTAATCTCCAAGCTGGCATTGATACTTGTAAATCTAATATTATTGTAATTATTGCATTATTAGCCGTATAATTTAATAAACGAGTATACCGTTAAATTCAAAAATTTATTCCACCTCTATTGTACTATGCCTCGAAACTATAAATTTTGGACAATGGTTCCGATTTGTAACGGATAATCAAGTATTGTGAACGTAGGTTTTGCTTATCAATTGGAACGAATTTTTTTTAATTAATTGAAAATCGTTAACTGTTTGCCTCGTGAATTGATTGCTTGTTGAATTATTCTCTAACGATGTTTATTTTTACTGGTACAAAAGTATTTATTACTTTTGGAGGGATATACTAAAACATGAGTAACATGACAATCTGTTGTATTACGTATGCCCAATGCCCACGGAGCACGGTGTGGTAGTTAGTTAATAGTAATGACATGAAAAGAAAATTGAGTGGCTCCAAATGGAATTTTGGCGTCGATGTTACGATAAAAATGGCTAGAAGAAGGAATATACGAGGGTTGTTCAATAGAAACACGTTTGGGCTGCGCCACTGCGACTTGATTGCCATGACAACGGAATTTAATTGTTTTGATTATTTAAGTACTATTCTCTGTCTAGCGACCAGAAATAGCTAGAAAATTTCTGTCAAATAAGGTTAAAGCATGTTAATTCTTGTGTGATTGTTATAAACCGTATTTAAAAAAAATTCTATTTGAATATCGCGCACTTTTTGTGGGAGTGGCTTAGCTATTTCTGGTCGCTGAACAGAGTTTAGTAACATCATAAAAAATTGCAGTTTGTTTCTTTCTAAGCGTTTTGATTTAGGTTGGATTTAGGGTAGAAAATGCGCCCAAAGATAATGTGCGCGTGCCTTTATACAATTGTTGGCAGTTGAAGGGCGTTAGCCTATGAAAGTTTATAAAAAAAAATGAAAGCTACATATGGTGACTGGTTATTCTAATACGGCAGTAATTGAATGGTGCAATAAATTTCGACTAGGAAGACATTCAAGTAAAGGTTTGTTGGCCGGTCCAGAATATGGTATGAGATGAAAATGTAAAACAATTCGAAGTTGCTTTACGAGCAAATAGGCTTATTAATGTTAAAGAACTCTTTCCTAAGTATTAAGCATAAATTTACAGAAGCCGATTTTAGCGGCCACAAATTGAATAATGGTACTCAGATTATTGTTGGACGGATTTTTACCCTAAATGCCTTATTCCAATTTCAATCAGAACATTACCTACTAGTAGAATAATGTCCAGATCTAGCGACCTTGCGCAGAAGAGTAAGTGAGAGAGCTGTAGAGAAAGATGCCCAAACATTGTTTTCAGAATGTTTTTCACGTATTATGTAACATTAGTTATGGGGAAGTATACAATTTTGCTTTCTGAGCAGGTCGCTAAGATCTGGCAATTACTCTACTTAAACAATCAATATAAATAATTGGATTTTGTTCCATGACAATGACGTCCCGGCTGCGCGCTCTAAACGTGTTTCTATTGAACAATTTCCATGCATATAGATAACAGTACAGAAAGTGAAAAAACTGATGTAGTCTTAACATCAGGGGCGTAACTACTAGAGTGAGGTGAGTACAAGGCACACGGGCTCTCGTCCAAGAGGGGTTCCCGATCGTTGTCACCTTCTCTCAAATTTAATTTTTGACCTTGAAATGACTAAAATTTTTCACCTGCGGCGCATTGAGAGTTACACCCCAGAGCTATCCTGTAGACTTAGATTAACTTTTAGCCCTATCGATAAACAGCGACTCTCACCATTAAATTTGCACGCGGGCCCCTGTACTGCTTGTTACGCCACTGCTTAACATGTTCAGAATCTCAGAGTACTTATTAAAAGCTAATTTTACGAGCTTTCAAAATATTAAAGAACTCATAGATCATGGACTCATAGGAGAAAAATCGAGATGATCATATTCAGGCCTATGTCTTAGGCATGAGTTATTTGAGTGTCACCGAACACGAAAATTTGTTTTTTTGGCACCGGGAATTGACTTAAGGCCTCAGAACTGTCAATAATAAACCTATAATTGGTGAGGAGAATGAGAAACCCACCTGAGAGAGACGCCAAAGTTCTTATCTTACTTTTTATGCAACCCAAATACCGTTTATGAGTATTATGTTTATCTTATGGCATTAATGTGGCATAGTGGCATTATACAAGACGCCAATTTCAGCCCAGCTTCCATGCTGTCAGAGCCTTTATAGAGAGTTGCCAATTTTTTTTCTCTATTCTTTTTATAAGAATATCAAAGTTGCATTCCGAATACAGTAATATTTATTACTTTTCTTTGTCTAATAATTTTATTTAAGGATCCTCAGGCTATTCCGGTGCAAGCAACCAGATTTTCGTGTGCGCTAACACTCAAATAGCTTATTTCCAAAAGATGGATCTGAATACAATCACCCCGTTTTTTCTGTTTCATAGTCTATATACGGATACGGAGATAGTGTCTGTTCATGGAAATTTAGCTCAATTATGGAGCATGTACTCAGTACACGACACCTATCAGCCTTTCTTGTGACACAGAAGTGTGGTTTCGAGAGAGATCAACCGAATGTGCGAGTATGGGGAGGCCTTGTCTTAAAGCAGACATTCTTGACCTTGTCAAGAACAGACTCTTGAATAGACTCGGCTGCGAGTCCAGTGACAGAGATCCTCGTACAAGGGAAAGACTGACTGATACCAATAAGACAGTTGCTGCTTTTTATCCATCTTTATTCATCATCAGTAACATCAAGAGATATTTGAAATCAGTGACACTAATGACAGTTCCATTTTGATTGACTTTTAGTTGAAAAGTATTGTCAAGCTTTATTCCCAAAAAATACCTCCGTCGCCAAAAAAAATTATATAATATGACAGATTTAAAAAGGTCGTTTGATTTATCACAATCTGTGAATGCAAGAAAAATGACCCCAAATAAAGAAAACGCCAATCCAAATAGCGAATTTAAACTTAAAAGACCTTTACATCTTTTAAAAAAACCGCCCTCTAATGTAGAAAAGAACCACAAATATTCATCTTACAACCAATTATCTCACACTACAGGATGTGCTAAAGGTGCTGGACATGAGACTATTAATAAAACTGACGATTGCAAGCGAAAATGGGTGCTATCCGATTTTGACATAGGCAAACCTTTAGGAAAAGGTAAATTTGGTAACGTTTTCATGGTACGCGAAAAAACATCCAAATACGTCATAGCCTTAAAAGTCCTTTTTAAAAAAGCTATTGAAAATTCCAACATGGAACATCAAGTTAGACGCGAAGTAGAAATTCAAAGTCATTTACGACACCCAAATATTTTACGTCTGTACGGCTATTTTCACGACGATGCAAGAATTTACTTAATTTTAGAATACGCTCCCAACGGTAATCATTTCTTTTGTCAAGATCCATAATAATAAAAGTAGTTATATTTTTAGGAACTTGTTATGAAAAATTAAAAGCTTCCGAAAACGGGCGTTTTACTGAAAAGTTAAGTGCACGTTACATAAATCAACTAGTAAACGCTTTAGAATATTGTCACATTCGAAAGGTAATTCATCGCGATATTAAACCAGAAAATCTTTTAATCGGAGCAAACGATGAAATCAAGTTAGGAGATTTTGGATGGTCGGTACATGCTCGATTTACTCCTCGTAGAAGAACAATTTGTGGAACTCTCGATTATCTTTCTCCAGAAATAATTACTGGTAACATTTACGACGAAAAAGTTGATGTTTGGTGTCTAGGGATTCTCTGTTATGAATTTTTGGTAGGACAGCCGCCTTTTAAATCTAATATTTATCCAGAAACGTTCAAAAATATTATTCAAGGTAGCGTGTTCTTTCCAGAACACGTTTCTGTATATGCTCAGGATTTAATAAGTAAATTGTTAGTTACTAATCCGAATGAACGTTTAGATTTGTATGGTATTTCGGACCATATGTGGTTTATTATTAATGACTTATAAGTTCAATTTATTGTTTATAAGCGTTTTGTTATATTAAATATTCAAATCAAGAGATTGTTTTTTGCAGAAGCAATTTTAGACAATCCATTAACGCCCAGCGTCGTCGTACGACGACAGATAAATTTTGTTTTTTATGAGCTTTTGCAACTTTTGACTTTTTTTATTTTTTTGAAATCCAAAAATTTGTAATTTGGTGCTTGGGCGTTAGTGGGTTTTAATAAAGTAAAATATCAATTTTATTTCCTCTTATTTCTGTGGGTCTGTTATTTTGAATTAAATATCAGTTGAAGAGACCACCAAAGTCCAAAAACTAGACCTGGAATTTTTATTTTGCATGACCAGGATCATTTTTCTTACAGCTTCAGCTCTTAAAAAAATTAAGCTAGTCTGAAAATGTTAATACCGACCTTATAGAGCTTTGGAACAGCGAACAACATTTCAATATGTCTCTAAAGCCCTTATTTATGTGTTTCCAAAAAATGTGGAAATTGCTAGAGAAGGCGGAGCTCTTCAATTGTTTTTATAGAAAAATTTCCCACGCTTTTCACACATTATTTTTCTTTAACCGGTCTCAATCACTAGCCAAATGAAAACACAAGACGAAAAACTTTTTTGAGGCAGTAAAAAAACTCTTTTAATTTTTTATCTAATTTTATACATCTCTATTATTTTATACAAATGTATAGAGCAATTAAAGAATTTACGGTTCTTCTTAAACCAAACCATATGCACGGAAACGTATTGGTTTTAGTTATTTGTATAATAGTTCATTGCTCTACCATGTTAATTGAACACTGATTTGCAGATATTTTCAAATATAAATAAATTCTGAGAAAAGTAGTCAATCATTGACAGAAAAGTAGATAAAATGTAGACCGATAGATTAAATTGGAAACTGTAATTTCCATCAGCACACTTTGATGAAAATTGTATCACCATTTAATTTAAATTTAGTAAAATAATTTTCATTCAATAAACTTTATTTTTACTATTAAATAAGTACCACTTAAAATATTTAAATTGTATTAAATTAATAATGGCAAATTACTTGATAGATGAATAAAATTATCTCAATTTTCCTAATTAATTATGTTTTAATAATCATATGCAACTGAACTTATATCTAATCATCGTACAAATAAATAAAAACAAACAAGCAACAAAGATATATTAAATTAAGTAATTATAAAATATAAAACACAACACAACAAACTTACTTAACTTTTAAGATAATAAAATGATAATTTTGTCAATTTTAATCATATCTTTTTTTTAAGTTTCAAAAAATGGCATAAGTAGAAGCACAACATGCAAATAGTTAATAAATAACAAGTGTTTGATTGAAAACGTAGTCTAGTTTTTTTGAGTAAGTTTTGTGTATACAGGGTGAAATAAATGTCGTAGTAAGCGGTAACAGCTTCTCTAGTTTTAGCATAAAAATTTCACATTTGGAGAATGTCAATTATAAAGGTTTAAAAATTAACTGGTATTAACACAGTATACGGCAATGGAGAGCATACGGATGAGGATCAAGAACAACTAAAAGTTAGACAAAATGTAAGTTTTCGAGAGAGTAAAGACTCTCGCGTATCTGAGAGTACCGATGAGACAAAGAGAAGAGCTCAAAACACAAGCGCTAGATTCAGTTAATTCTAAGTCAAAAAATGTTTCGAGAAAAACAAAAATGAGAATTCTTTAGGAATCGGCAAAGAATTAGAAGAGGTAGTTCCAGTTGTTAGATTCTAGAGTTATACAATGACTGAGGAATATCGAGTCATGGCCCAGAAAAAGAATGGTAAAAATAGTGCTACTTAGAGGACCGACAGTACGAGAGTACGACATGTACGGCCATATTAAGCGGTTTGCTTGGAGGATAGCGGACCGCATAGCGGGTTAGCGATACGATTCAACGCACGGTTTGTAAACATTCTGGTCCTTTTAGACGCAGGGCGGGTAGAAGCCTGTTGAATAGAGAAGAACCTATTTGCATACTTAATTGTGCACCAAAATATTCACACTTAACGGGCCAGGCAAGTCAGCAGCGCCCTTACCTCTAATAGCAATGACGCGGTGGGTGGATGGATTCTTCTCTATTCAACAGGCGTCTAACTATGGTTATATCATATAATCGTCTTCAATTTTTAACAGTGGCCATAAGAACTGGCGTCACCTTGCAGTTTTACGTTGTTTAATGTGTCATGAGTACGAATCTAAAAAGAAACCACGTCGGAAAATTTTTCTTACTCGTGCGCCACTACGGTCTGTTCTAATAGCCTATCTAGCTTCTCAGCAAGTGGCGTTTAATATGCCCATAAGAATGAGAATAAAGATAGCGAGATCGAAGAGAAGAATTTTAGATGCGGTTTAGGCAAACCCTAAAATCTTGATAAGAGAGATCTAGACTGAGAAGACATAGATGAAAGAGAAGCAAAATGTAAATCAAGCCTTGGGTCTATAATGCCTGTAGCACTTTTATATTGTTATTATTTTAAAGATCTTCAACAGACTATTATTTCACCCAAACGGTTGAAAGGGGGTCTAAACAATAGTTATTTATCGTATGTACCACTCGGTGCTTATCTGCTTATCTCGGAAGCCCACCACTGTACTCTATGGCTGCAAGGCACTGGACACTGTGCCTTGTGGATGAGTTCACATCCAGCTACAAGTTTCTGCGGTATAGCACGGGCTAGTATAATAAACCTTAAGACATCTGGACGCAAGCAACGGCCTTAGTTTAGAGGAAAACGTACAATTTTTTGCCTAAAAGTAAAAAGTCTACTATTTAGTGGTCTACGAAAAATTTGATATCTGGTAGTATTGTATAGAGTCTAGTGTCATTAGTGATTGAGACAGCCCAATACATACTATGTGACTGCAATGCAATGGACACTGCTGGATGAGGTCACATCCACCTACACCTATGGCCCTATTTGAGAAGATAAATGTGAAATTTGTTGTCTAATAGTTTAAACGCCAATATCTCGTAGCCTAGAAAAAATTATACGTCTGGTACAAGCTGAAGACGGTGTCTCCATGGACGAGACCGTTTTATATGCGATTGCGAATATTCCTGAAAATTCAGAAGTGCTAAAACCATCTGGAGTGACTATTCGATTGTGGAAGAGACTGTGAATTAAGTTAACTAGAATTTTGGTGTCTCTAAACTGCCTCAATTATCAACTTTGGGGAGTTATGAAAATGATAGGCTATTAAACCCAATACAAGTCAAGTCAAACAAATCGAACAATTGCTTTTCTGAGATAGCCAAATCCATCCTTCTACACTGACCACTACTTTCGTTAGTTGTTAGCAACAATGCTAGGATACGCTGTTACCGACATAACTATAACTACCCTAAAGGAACCCGAAGGATGGAGATTCATAGTTCTGACTGAAGCTAAAGACAACTTACTCAAACCACCGTTAATATATCCGTGTGGAGGTAGTTTATAAAAAAACAAAAATTTCGATGAATGTGTTGAAATTTCTGAAAATAGCAATGGGGTGTTTGGTATTGGTAAACTCAAATTTAATACGATATTTGCTATTTGTGTTGCAGTAAAAAATGGACTGAGGCTACAAGTTTCGTGTCTCAACCTGTAAAACATTAATAATTAAATAGCCGGCTCTGTTTACTATTCTTTAACAATCAACTAGAGTACGTTATCAATTAAACACCCTTAAATAACAAAAATGGCAGTATTAATATAGCGTAATTGTTTAAAGAAAATTTCTAATTTTATAAGAAATAGTCAAATTTTACACAAATTCAAAATATTGACTAGGTATTGATTGATATTCTAAAAAGTGTACATTTCGTCCTCAAATTCTAATTTATACGTACGTATTCAATCATAAAAGCGCCCATTCACTCCGGGCAACAAACGTAAGAGGCGTGGAGGAGCATCGCGCGACTCACCAAAATTGGCGAAACTCTTCACTCACTGAATGCTCACACTACCCTTTTTCCAACGTAGCCCAACATAGCCCATAACAGAAAACTAAGAAGATAGCATTCAAGACCATCTCGTTGGGATAAGCTATTTGAATACCACTGAACAAGAAAGCTTTAGCTAACAACAAACTTTTAATTGGTGAACCACCTGAGAGGGATGTCGATTGAAAATCTTCCTTTGTTATGTAAAAAATAGTTACTTTGCGGGTGAGCACGAGCTGCCCAAATACCGTTTATGAGTGGTGGTGGGCCGTTGTGTAGTGTGAAGCCGTTAACTTCAGTCCAGCTGCCACAATGTGAAAGCCATTATAGAGAGAAATCAATTTTTTTCCCTTCAATTCTTTTTATAAGAATGAAAGAATGACAAAGTTGCTTCCCAAATACTGCAATATTCTTTACCTTTTTCCTTCTCTAAGAATTTCATTTAACCATGTAAAGCTAATGCCTGATGAGTGATGAAGCTAACCAGATTTTCTTGTTCGATGGCATTCAAATAACTTATCCCCAACCCTAAGAGCTGGACCTGAATACTATCACCTTGATTTTTCTGTTATGGACCCCATAATAATAGTCTAAACACTAAAATTAGCATTTCTTTGGAAAAATTCACGAGGACGAAATAAACACTTAAACAAAAATATAAATTTTTCCAATAATTTACAAACATCTTTTAATTGCTTGTTTAGTAACTAAACTATACTTTTTCCAAGCTTCATCTTCACATCCTTTACTCACCTCTTTCATACGTAACAAAAAATTATTTTCATCATAATTATCCACGTGTATCGGAATTGGCGTTTCGAAATTTTCTTTTCTATTGATAGTGACAAAATTTTCTTTCGAACTACACGCCGAATCGTTTTCTTTAGCAATTTCCGAAGTTAAAACGTAAGACGCAACTCCCATAGTGTGTGAATGGAGAACTTTCAAATGGGTGGTTTCGACAACTTCGCGCATAATTTTACCAGGTGGTATTTCGGGTGTTGGTTTTAAAACTGACTTATAGGGAGGTAATTCGGGTAAACCGACTCCTAAGACCATCTTTTCTTTTGTTAGATTTTCGTCTGTTTCTTTTTGATCGTATTCCCACCAAGGGGAATATCGGTTATCACATTCAGAAGCTGTGTTGTACGATGAGGAACGCGAGTGTTGTAGCGTACAATCAGAAGCCGTTAAAAATTCATCGTCTGATTTTAATTCTTCCGGTTTGCAGCTTTTTGGAGATAAGTAGTTTTCCTAAAATTATCTAAATTTAATTGGATTTTAGAAAAAAATACGGAACTTACATCAATTATGGAGTCGTCTTGATTTCTTCTTGTGGTCATGTTAATTATTGTTGTGGGAGTTGTTGATGTACTCGTGGTTGTCGAACTGGTTGTAAGTAACCCACAGTCTTGTTGTGCGCTACGTAAAGCTTGGTCCAATTCTTCTGCTAAATCAGTGACTTCTGTTAATTTTTCGCATATGGCTTCGACAGCAAACACATTATCCAGCACTGACAGATCTTGAACGGTTGACGCTTTTTCACTATCTGTTGAATTTTCAGGTTGTGTTAACCTAAAAGAAAATTTTCTAAGTACGATTGTAACGTTATTTTTGGCTTTTTGGGCAAGTTTTAAGTTAAGCTTTTAAGTTTTCTCTTTTGAAAACAGTTTTTATTAAATGGGGGTCATAAAAACGCACTTAAGTAAAATAATAAAAAAATCCTTGAAGAAGCTATGAATAAGAAAATAGTCTGAGATGGATTGGCGATAACTTTTAAATTGATAGTGTGGCCAAGCATCACTTTTACAAAACGAAAAGAAAGCGTGGGTTTCAAAAGCTAAAATTAAATTTATTGGCTAGAATTATACTTATAAACAATCAAACAGATACATTAACTTGACCACTGCATAAGTGCATTTTTTTGAAATTGAAAATTTTAAAATTGTGTTCAAGGACATGGTCTTTTTGATTTTTTATTTTTGGGAAGAAGAAACTATGCCTAAAGTATTTCTACTGCAAGGTATTGCACACGAAACTAGATGCATTTCCAATATGGGAAAAATGATCAAATTTCCTCTCCTACACATTAGGATTTCTTGGGAAAAATTCGAATTGATTAGTTAATAAGCGATTAATTAAAAAAAATAACAATTTGAAAATACCGGCAAATGAAACAACTTACTTATAAATACATTTGAAATAAATGTGTTGAACATAGACCGGTTACGATGCCACTGTAGCTTTTAGTTTAGTGTCCCCACTATAATTTTAGATTTACCGATTTTTTATTTTGAAATACGAAGCTACTTTCAGGAACTAAATAATTACATGTTAACTTACAAAACGTTAACCTCTGTAAATGCACTTTGTTGCCAATGAAATCCGTATACATCAACTGCTTAAAAAATGTAAATTTGACTACTCTGAAAAGTCATTTTTCATCGAGCTTTGACATAATGTTTAAGTCGTTAATTATTTTTATAGAAAATATGAACTATTTTTACTTAAAAGAAATTTACTTTACTTTACATAAACAAAATGCCATTTCGACTCACTTTGTTTATGTAATTATTTTGGGAACTGGACGGTTAATTTAAATTCGCCAGAGACGACTCACTACCTCCAGTTAGAAGCGAATCAAAAACATTTTAAGTGATAATTTTTGGACGATAGTTTTGTCATATCTTGCAGGAGTGTCTCAGCTAACTGTAGCTGATGTGGAGTCCTGAAACATTAAAAGGGCATTCCTTTTACTGATATTTTTATTTTTTCTTCCATAATTGATCATACTGATAATTTTGGCTTATTAATCAAAAAGAACTGATGATAAAGCTTCTCTTTGAGAGTTAAAAAATAATTTGTATCATCAGCTGGTGGTACCACATAGAGGGGTCCTATTGTCGTAAATTGTTTGAATTCATACTGGAAATGAAAACGATTTAAGAATAATTTGGGGAAGGTATAAGATTTACGGAATTACATTTTAAGACACTTCACGTTCCACTTAAAAAAATTAAATAGCTTTGTCACATAGCCAATGAACATCTGTAAATTTTTCGTATTGACATCGCTTATGAAAGATTGGTTATATTGGTACTGTTTATGTGCTCGTTACAGAATATTGCTCAACTATTAAAAGATAATTTATTAAAACTTGTGTGGGCTTCATAGCATAGAGAGGATTAGAAAAATAAATAAAAACAGACATACTGATCCAAAACAGGATTTATGAAGCGTTGAGTCATAGTTATTGCTGGATCTGTCATCTCTGTGAATTCTCATAGTTATGAATTAAGTAGGCACTGACACAATCTAATGCAACTCACTTGGAATAGTTGAGAAAGCTACAGTTCCTTAACAACTGGGAGTTTAAAACCTAATGATGTACCAGCTGTACCTAGTACTAGTGTAGAGCACAGAGATCGCTGCAAACTAGGCGCAACTCGCATAGAAAGATCGTTGAATTCGAAAGACTTCACCCAAAGACTTTATGAACATGAGATCCCATGTAATATGATTGGATGATAGACGTCGGCATCGATACCACCCTTAAGTGTAGAATATTAATGCTCAATTTAATATTTTGGATAGGCCATGAACTATTCGCCGGGGGGATGATTAGCTAAATTCTCTCGAACTGAAAATTGTTGCCAGTTCATCCACGCACCGCGCTCGAAACTTAATTCCAGGATAGACTTTCCACCACCTTTCAAAAAATTCTGCCTATGATTGACACCAAGTGTATGATCAATATAGACTGTCCTCAGGGCAGGTACTTCCACAAAACTTTTTGTGGAACCTGGTTCTAGACAACCTCTTGCAACATCCGAGTTTCACTGCCGATTAAATAGACATCTACACAAAATGGGCATTTCAATCGCTAACAGCCCGAAATGAAGAGAAATGAAACGGACGAAATAATGTTGCATGAGCTATGTCACCAACATGCCTAGTATCGAGGAGAGTTCACTCTTCATTGTCGTTGAATCCATCCGAGAGTTGAAATGTATTCAGGACTTCAGGGGTTGGATGAGTTGCTTTAATAACAATTAAGCCTCCTAAGTGGTCTAAGGGCCATTTTAGATGGACTAAGTATCGTACTAACTTGTTAGCACTGAATCAACTAAAGAAGCAAAAGCAAGGGAATCTAAGCTTTAACGTCGTCCACGTTCGTGCGTCAAAATTTCTACTGACGACGTTAAAGCTTAGATTCCCGTGCTTTTGCTTCTTGAGTTGGTTCAGTTACTAACAGTAAGTACGAAACTTAGTCAATCTAAAACGGCCCTAAGTGCAGGTATACTTCAGTTTACTCTCAAACCTAATAAACCTAATTCTAAGGTAAGCAGATAGATCACATTTTGGACAAAATTCGCTTATCTGGTAGACCAAGTGGATCTAAAATGAATATAGAGGTGACAATATTGAACATGAAACAGCAGGAAATAGAAAAGCCATAGCAAGTAAGCCTGTAGGGAGTTAGTTGGTTGATGAGCTCCAAAGAAGTTAGTAGATGAACTCGGGCAAAACTGGTCGGGGATAATTGCGGATAGTACAATTAATAATTATAATTGATTATGAAGATGGATATACCCACAACTGTACCCCTTTGTTATTATCTAAGACCAATTAAATATAATATGATCGTTTTGTACATTACAGAATTTTATCTAACAACCTCCAATCCTTGTACAGCCTAATATAACAACCCTGACCCGAGCAGAAATTTGGTTAGGTTTTATAAGGTCTTGATCAGGCAGCCTGATCAGGTTCGAATCATACATGTAACGCAGAGACGGATTTGAAACTTACTAAGGCTAGAATCCGGTACCTATCCGGCATGCCTTAGATTTTACAAGGTCCTGATCAGATGGCCTGTATCAGGGTTCGTATCATACATGTAACGCAGAGACGGATCTAAAACTTACTAAGGCTAGAATACGGTACCTATCCGGCATGCCTTAGCTTTCATAAGCTCCTAATCGGGTAGGAGTAACGAACCCAAACGTGACATATGGTGGAGGCGCCTGACAACACGGGCGAAGTAGTTTGTCTCCTATTAACTCGAACGAAATACAAAGTGTTAGCCAATCAACCGATACGTCTAATCACTACACGGCATAAATGAAACTGGCATGAGCTTTGCACATATGCACATCAGTGTTTAAAAAACTTACTTATCGTCAGTATAAATTTGTTCCTTCAAACGGATCCTAAGCAATTTCCCCAAACGCACCATTCTTCCGACCTCCGTCAAAAGTTTTTCTCTACAACTATAAAAATTTCTAACTCGCATTTGTTTCTTCGACATTTCTTCTAAAGGCATCGTTGCTACGGCTTCGCGCAAATCGCGTAACTGATTGCAATGTTTATCTACGGAACGATGAAAAACGGCCGATACACGCAAACGCGTCATTTGTTCTTGACTAACAGCAAGCAATCTCTCCCAAGAAAGTTGTAATTTATTTTGTAAAATTGTATGTTCTTCAGTAGGATATTTGCACGACTGTCGCAAAACTAACGCTGCATTTAATAGTTGACAACCGTAATTGTAGGTATCCTTAAAAATAATTAAATTTAAATGGTGGTTTAACTTTAGTATGATAAACTACTTTACCTTCGCAGTTTCTTGAAACATCTCTTGTTCGTCTTTTTGACCTTGAATTTCATAAACTGTTATTCCAACGTGACCGTGATATTGAAGCATAACTTGAAACAATTCATCCAACCATTGAACCGCTTGAAAGGCATCCTTTTCGTACGTACTAATGTGCGTTACTTGTTCTAAGGTTAATTTTTGGAGTTCTACACTATCACCAAAGAGATTTTTTCTAGCTGTTGTCGCATCTAAGATATCTCTTATGTTTACTATATCTTCGGAATAATCTAATAATAGTTCACGGCCAATGGCATCTTTTACGGGCATCGAGAGGATGTCTGCCAATTTCTCGCCTTCTTTCAGTACTTCGCTTTCAATTAAATCTAAAAGGAAGAAAAATTATTGTTCAGTTCTTTAGATGAGACTATGTGGCAAAATCCTGATTACAGTTAGTGTAGTCAACTAAGGGCCGTGATTATAAACGACAATTTCGAGAATAAAATTTATCTTATGTAACCATGGCAACGTAGCAGCGTTACAATTTCCAAGTTGGAAGTTTGAATATAAATATTAAAATTTGAGGTTCTCGAAGTCCTTTTTGTGTTTTGTTTATATTCAAACGTCAAACTTTGACATTGTAACGTTGCTACGTTGCCATGTCTACTAAAATAAGTTTTATTCTCGAGATAAACGTTATTTGTCGTTTATAATCACGGCCCTAAGAGGTTATAGAGGAGATGGAAGAGGGTGAAATTTTTTTTCTTTAGGACCGTGTTTGGAGTAGTTGGGAGGTAAAAATACTAAAAGTCTCCGGTCTTGGCTAAATGACTAAAGGCGAGAGGGGGTGGAAAGGTCCCGCTTTTGAAGTTTTTGCTTATATCTCTAAAACAGTGGGTCTTAGGAAAAAAATATTCGTAGCAAAATTAAAGCTTAACAAATTTCCCACAAGATTGCTTTTATTTAGTTTTTCTCTGTAACTTAATTTCCAAGATATTCGCCCGCAAAAATTTTAAAATTGATGAAAAACGCGAGGCACAATTTTTTTTCATATATTAACGATTTTTGGAGGAGAATATCTCGAAAACTATAAGGAATAAAGAAAAAATAAATAGAAATAATTTTGTAGGAAATTTTATAAGCTTCATTTTATTAAGAATAATATTTTCCTCAAAACCCACCGTTTTTGAGATATAAACGAGAACCCCAAAAAAGCGACTTTTCCACCTCTTCCTTCCGCCCTTAGCCATATAGCCATAGAACCGGGGACTTTTAGTATTTTTACCTCCAAACTACTTCAACTACAGTCCTGAAGAAACGTCTTCTATATCTACATTCCTTTTTTGAGCGTTCGTTAACTGGACTACAACGTAAAAGTTAATAAAAATATAGTTTTCTAAAACCAAAAGAAAAAGATATTTAAAATTGGAAATTAAACTAAAACTCCAGCGGGTCTCGGATGCATGTCAGGATTTACACGATTTGAGACGAATTAATTTCATGTAACAAATAAGTTACATTTCTTGGACTGTTGGTAGGTCATCGTTAGATCTGTTACACTATAAGGGGACCTACATCCTACATCTCACTTAGAGAAAGTGGTATCTATTTTCATAGACATGCCATCACCTTTTAAGTTTACTTTATTTTGACACCAAACACGAATGTGTTTGTAAACACACAATTTCTATTTTAAACACTTAACACATACCTAAAGTTTGTTGACTATCGCGTAGTTTTTGAAGCTGTTGATTAGCCGTAGAAAAATCTTCCACTTTATTGCCCATAACGAGAGATTCGAAAACTTCGCTAGTTCTATCAAAATATTCAGAAACTAATCGAAAAAATCGCAAAGAAGTAATCAACACGTTACGTCTTCTCTCTAATCTAGTTGCAAAACTTCTACAAACGAAATTCATGAAATCTCTCTGCCACATGACATCTTTCTTTTGATTTGGCGAAACGTCGAGTTGTAAAAAATTATTTATTTTATGTAACAATTCGGCGTAAGCTGCATAAGTTTCTAAACATTGTAATTCTATTGCTTCGTGTTTATTGCGTAATTCTTCTGCGGAAGCGACATCGTAGCCTACCTTTTGTTGGCTGTTTAATAAATTTTCGGCCGGTCCTAAAATCCAGTTTGTTACAGCTACTATTCCTTGCGTCAAAACGTTTAAATCTTGAGCGTCGTCGACGTATTTTCGTGCAGCTTTCCACGCTTCTTCAATTTCGTATTGTTTAATACGCAAGTTGTTTAAAATTTCTTCGGTTTTTTTGATCGTATCGACAGTATCTTGAGGAGTTGACATAGATTCGGATTCCGAAGCGAATTTTCTATTTCTATTATCGTGCTCAATTTTTTGCAACAATTCTTGACCTGCGATTTAGGAAAATTTTTAATTAAAATTTCGTCGTACAATGGGAGAATTAAAGAGTTTATTTTAATTCAATACGTACCTACCTTTTTCAACAGTTTTTTGTATCACAATTTTCAAGATGTCAGTCATATCATTGTTGCTTTTAATAGAGCTATCGGCTTCTGAACGCAATGATTGGTTAGTTTTGAGATGTTGATGAAAGTCTTCTAAATTTTTGATTATAATCGAAGATTCTTTAAAATATTTTTCGGTGTTCTAAACAGAAAAAAAAATTTATAATTCGCTAATGAAAATTTATTGTTATAAAGAAGGTGTAATTTATTCAACAAATTATAATGTTAACGTAATAAATTTTCTTTACCGTTACATTCCTTTTTTGTTCATTTAAAAAAATTAATTCCCCTCATTCTTTGCAAATACAAATGAAAGGCTATGGACTTAATTGTGGATATAATTTTATTTGTTTTGAAAACAACTAATTAACACTTTAATTTGTTAATTGTTTTACTTTGTTGCCTGTTTAATTTTATTATTATTGAGATTTAATGACAATTTAAAAACCGGTAAGTCAAAAAAAATACTCTTTTAATAACTGGACACGTTAAAAATTATAATGAAAGGTCATACAAGCCTGTTTTCGATCCATTGATTGTGGTTGTAGATGTAGCAGCCGCCGAGTTCAAGAGGAAGTTGAGACTGTTCAAAGAACCTGTTCAGACGAGATGGTGGCGTAAAAATTAACTATAAATAATTTCATTTCATTAAGTTTTGGATTTTTGATAAAAGATTACTATAATATTTACAAGCATGCGGTAGAAGTCTTAATAGAGTCTTTGAAGTCATAGATTTTACAAAATAGTATTAAAGAGGTATCAAATAAGATAAGGGCGAGAAAAATAAAATAAAAAAATAGAATAAAAGAAAATTTTGATATTTGGTCATGATATGAACTTTCCAAAATTTTCTTGGATAGTTCTCTGCTATAAAAGAACATTTTACATAATTATTTTGATGATTTCTAAGTGCAAAAAAATTTAAGAGAACAAGAGTGGACAAGAAGAGGATTCAATTGCTACGTTTAGGTAGAAAAAGTGCTATAAACACGCTTTCAGCTGCTTCATTTTCTAAATAGAGGATGTCATAACGTACGTCGTAAATCCGCTCCATGTAATGGAGAGCTGACCCAACTTAAAAGGACCTGGTGGATCTAACAATGTTCCACTGCATGTAATGGAGAGCTGATCCATTCACACAAGGACCTGGTGGATTTAGCAATGTTCAATAAGAGTTAGAAAATGGGGTTTAGTGCCACATTAACGCACACCAAATTTTCATAATTTTTTCCCTACATTTGACACCCATTTACATTTGTATTTTGGAAACAAAACAGTTAATGACTCTTTTCCATAGAGACCCTTTTACTTTTTGTACTTGAGTACAATTTGCAATAATAAAACATCGATTAAAGTTTATTGTCATTGACGTTTCAAAGGTAAAACGAGTTGTTTGAAATTCCAAAGCAAGTTAGCGGTTAGAAAGTCCATTTATTTTACTTGTATTGTGAGAACCAATTCATCAACCGCAGATTAAAAGAATTTGGATAAGAAAACTTTTAAAAACGTAATAAAAGTGTAGAAGAATAGCTTCATTAAAAAGCAGTTAGCAGCTTGCTTTAACAACGTGTGTG
This sequence comes from Malthinus seriepunctatus, assembly GCA_963924605.1. Lineage (NCBI taxonomy): Eukaryota > Metazoa > Arthropoda > Insecta > Coleoptera > Cantharidae > Malthinus > Malthinus seriepunctatus. The sequence continues at coordinate 77,360,395 of OZ004600.1, read as the reverse complement.
AACTCATACATGTAAATGGAAATAACAAATTTTGATTTTCTTTACTTCTTGAAGAGAATTTGCAAAATATTTGCTAATGAACTAAAAGTAACTGTGAAATGCATTGAAGTACTACTTTAAAATGTCGCTCATCTTCTTGCTTTTGCTATAAAAAATTTCATTCTGGGTTTAGAATTATTTGGAAACCGGCCAAGTTATACCATCGAAAAGCTACTTTAAAATTTTTTTTATCTTCTGCACTGAGCCCTGAACTTCCTTCTGCACTAAATTCATCTCCAAGTTGGTATTTCTTTTAGAAATTATATATTTTTGAAATGGACCTGTTGTACCGCGTGTTCAATAATGTTTGGTCCGTGTAAGTTGGGTTGCATACCCATCAGGACAATTTAGGTCGGTCAAAAACAAAAATTTCTAAATTAGTATTGAAATATTTTAGTTTAAATGTGCTCCACTTTCGCCTCTTGCAACATCTTACATTAACTGGTTCAGAACAACTAAGTAATAGCTAATAGCACAGTTCGTACCAAGACACAGAGTGGAATAGAGAGTATATTGAAAAAGGCTACTCGCTAGTCAATCAAGGACTGTGGAACCTGAATCTGAGCCCAATTTTGGAATTTTATATAGGTAGCACTCTTAAATCAACAATATAAGAATGAATATTATCTTTACCGATAGGTCAAAAACTGAATCTGGCTCAGGGACAGGAATCTTCCGACTTGAACTAGAAATAAATATCAGTGTACCATTAGGTAGATTCACCTCGGTTTTCCAAGCTGATTTAATGGTATGCTGGAAAGTGCCAAAGCGGTAAACGAGAGTCTTGTAACAGGATGACACATACAGATACTGTCGGACAGTAGGGCTGCTATCGCGGTCCTGAACCGCCAGAGATTAACTTTGAAGCTGGTCTAGGATTGCATCGAAGCACTACACGACATTTCTACAAAATGCCCTGGATATCTATTAGACCAGAGAGCACCAATGTAACGAAGGCAATGAGAGAGCAGATGAGCTGACAAGGCAGGGTTCGGGTTCCTCTTCCTATCCGATTAGGTCGGAACCGACCCTGACTCTGGCAGTCAGCACTCTTAACAGCCTTGCAAAACAAAAAACTCCGAGCTCACATAGATATATGTGGTCGAAAAGATCGGGCTGTGGACAGGCAAAGCAGCAATTGCTGCACCTTCGATACGACACGCAAAATACTACATCAACCTGTCCCGATTACAACTGAGAATACTCGCAGGCATCGTTACAGAAAAATTGTAAGCTACACAAAAACCTTCACACTCTGAGACTAATCGATAACTTAGGTGCAGAGGTTGTAATCAAGACGATGAAACTGCGGAGTACATTTTTTGCTCGTGTCCTGTTGTAGCATCTATTAGAAAATCCATACTTGGTGACTACTGGCTGGATACAGTCAGAATCAGAGACACACCACACGCCTAGCTGCTCGAGTTCATCTTAAAGTTGGGATGGCTCGAGGAGTGACAGAGAAGAAGGCGTCTCTGGGGAGGTTGCACAATGGGTCCGATCAAGCTGCGTAAGTGTAAGCTAGCTCAAAAGCCAGCTCTCCCATTAGTAATCCAATCCAATCTATTAAAAGTATTCACTGTATATTAAAGAAAAATCTAAACATAGACAGAGTAAAAAAAAAACAAATATGGAAGAAATGTGAAGAACCTGAGCAGATCTCAGACGTAATATGCCAGTGCGAAAGTGTAGCACTAAGGGGAAAATTAAATTCTTAAGAAGAATTTTTTATAGAACGATTTGATCAAGATTCCATTCAGAACCCCATTGGACCTTAAAACTAACCCTAAATAAGAATAAACGAGATGGAGGGAGTATAGTTTAAAAGCTTGACGTACTGAGTTTTAACGCCAATTTACTTAAAACTCGACGTTTTCAACTTTAAAATAAAATAAAAAAGTTTGCCAATTAACTAATTAGTAGTACAAGTCAGTATGAAAGTATCGCATTGTATGAGCAATGAGCATTACGAACGCATTAACATTTTTTAAAAAATTGGCACTAGTTTTCGACAAAAATAATTCATTGTTTGGCATTTTATAAAGGTTTTCATAAAAAATTGCTAACAGCTAAACAAATGTTGTGTGTCTTGACGGATATCTATCTAACTGGTGCAGAATTGATTTATTAGAATTACGATGAACGAATATGATCTTTATTTCTAGCAGACTTCGTTAGGACTTGCTTTTAAGTTTTTAGCACATCAACATTGATTAAGGACCGTTTAACATGGACTAAATGTCGTACTAACTGTTAGTTCTGAATCAACTCAAAGAGGAAAAGCACGGGAATCTAAGCTTTATCGTCGTGTACAATCGCAAAAAAGACTTTAGAAGTTGTTAAAATTTTCGTTAATCAGGGTAGCGATTTAAACGTTGCTACGATACACAATTAAATTATTGTTCGTCATTTATTGCTATCCTGATTAACGAAAATTTTAACAATATCTAAAGTCGTTTTTGCTTTTCAAGTAAAAGCATGATGAAATGTAATACCTCTATCATTTCTAATTTTTAATTCTTTGTAATTTTTGTCCCTTTATTGTTCGCTCTAAAACAATTAGGGAAGCATGAATTTATAAAAACGTGATTTTACGTGCTATTGCCCTATGTATCAATAAGTCATTCAACACCCGATATAATAAACAATACTTTAAAATATTATTTGAAGAGAAAGTATTACCTAATGCAAATTATACCTATAAACGTTAATATAAAATATAATCTTTTGGTTACGCCAAAGTTATACAAATTTAATAGATCCAGGTAATATAAAAATTTCTTCTTTTTATATTATTACATAAAAAAGTATGAGCATAATCGAAAAAGCTCAAACTGTAAAACTATACAAGTAAAAATAGTTTTAACGGTAAATTAGCAATAATATTTATTAATAATACTAGGTATCACTATTTATTAAAGTTGTTTAATAAATCAAACTCAAATTGAAATTATTTAAAAATTTACTTTCGACCAATTAATTATAAAAAAATAATATTCGCAGTTGGTATACTACGTATTCAATGCGCTCGTCAGTTAAAATATCGGGATTCAAATCAAATCCTCACAGGTTCTCCAATAAAAATGCTTGTGTATCGGAAGTCATGCAATTGTCAAAAAAATATTTTTTGATGTTGGGTGGTAAGAGTAGTAAAAATTACTAAATCAGTTCCATTGTTACTGCCGCGACGTTATCCAAGACCGCTACGCCTTTCGTTTGCACCAAAGAAGAGTTCAATTTTTTATGGTTTGAAAGTGTACCAGATGCCGAAATCATTTATCTAAGACTTTCAGCACAGTACGGCGACACTGTTTTGTCGCAACGGAATGTCTACAAATGGATGTACAAAGATGGTCGCAAAAGAAGTGTACACTTTTCTTTGGAATCTGTTCGTACCATTGAATAAAGAAATATCTCTACTCTACCAGGAAAGAGCTATTTTTTCAATAGAAATGGTTGCTTATACTCCAAATCGTAAGGAAAGATCATGACAGCCAATGACAATGAAAACTATCGACAGAATGAATGAGTCATCCACGGACTGCTAAAATGTCATTTCCGTCGCATTTTCTTTTATATGCAGCGGTTGCTAACCATTCTTCAGCATGTTTTATGTTCTAAGGTTCGTACTGTGCTTCTCTGCTAAAAGTCTCGGATGAATAGATTTTGGACTCTGGTACACTTTTTGAAACGAAATGAAACTTACCTATAGCAAATTCAAACTGGGCAGCAGTGATAAGGCAGAGGCCTCGCTAAGCAATCTGTGGGAAAACGTCAGTGCTGCCAATAGAAAGACAGCTACAACTTAATCGGGAATAATTATTGACTCACTATCGTACATCGCGAATTCATAGCACCTGATCTGATTATTGAGTTACGATTACGAATGAAGAAGAGAAGAATAAACAATGAAACCACTTACCAGTTCGTCATTTTGTGAATTTGTACAATTTTCTACCCGTTGTTTATCCCAAAATGCATCGGGACGAATGACTATTAATTTTGCTAATTCGGCCGTCGTTAACGATTCGTTTATTTGTTTAATGTAAGCTCGTGCAGTTTTCCACGGACCTTTTCTTGCATCTAGTAATATCGTTATGCCGTGATTGCGAGTTTCATTACTGTAACATAAAAGTTAAAAGATTTATTGCTTTTGCAGGTACATGTACGACGTACGTGTACGTGTAGAGTAAACGTTTATTACGAAGAGAATAAAAAATAGTAGATTATACACATTTGCGTTTTTAAACTATATAGAACAATAATAATGTTGCTTTAAACGATTATGAGTACCTCCTAAATATAAACATGAACTGTGACCGGAGCTCTCGGTAATATGGATTTAACACGTAAAATCATACTTTGGTAATAATTTCCTGCTTCCCAATTTATTATAGAAAAAAAATCTTCAAATAATAGTTTTAAATCATAAAATTCTGTATCGAAATCAACTACAAAACTTAATTTTGGATGCCTTATAATGCCAGAAATTTCATTTGAAAATTGAGAAAATTACCAGAAATAGCGTTAAAATAAAAGTAAAAACAACGGATACGAGGAACTTTTTCCTGTTGTATTTTTTTGTGCACATCATTTGTACTCGGATCCACTTCTACTACTAAGCTTCTGTCGCTTCTGTCAAATTATAGTAAAGTACGTTATTCTATTAAAGCGGTACGTGTTTTCTGCATCTATCTCAATAGAAACCGATCTATAGCTAGCTAAAGATTGTGAACGCATATTAGGAATGAGTCACTCTCTATAATTGTGAGACTGGAGTATAAGTTATATTTTTATTCTTTTTAAAGCTTTTTTTTAAAGAATAAGTCCTATTCATCGTAAAATTGACATATTTAAATTAAAAAATTTATTAGTATTTTTGAGAATTTCTTACAATCTAATAAAAAATATTGTGTGACACACGAACAAAAATATTTTTCGGACTCATACATTTGCTGGACTAGGCTTCACCTCTTCCAGCAACTTCACGTATTCGTCCGAGAAATTCTATTTTTTTGCCCTTATATCATAAATAACTATATTTTTAGTTTCAGTTAATTGAAATTACCCTTAAATGCTTTAAGCGTTGTTTTGAAAGATAAAACGTCAAAGATTTGATAAACTTTATCCCTCTTCTCAGTTTCTATGATAGAACTTAAAACATCAAGTGTCAATTTACAAATGGTTGTAAGAATATTCGCATGTAATGGTGGTTTTCGTTTGTTTTTGGTCAAGACCAGCTTTTCAATTTTTTTATGAAGGCCAATTTAAATATTTAAAATTATTGGATGGAGCAAAAAATTTTACCTTCAGAAATGTATTGGTATTATGTGTAAAAGGTGCTCAGATATGAATTTTGTTTGAATTGACTATACACAGAAAAATTATTGCCAATGGTTTCTTTGCATTTTTATATGCCAAAAAATACAATGAACATTTTTCTGAAAATGTAGTGGAAATAAATGTAAATAATACACCAAAACAAAAGATTAGTTCACAATAAATTTTAATCATAACGGTTGTATGGTACAGTTTTTAAAACATGTTCACCATGTACGGCATTGAAAGCTTCCGGTTTATTTTATTTAATTTGTCAATGTGAAAATTACACATAGTATTATCATTTAATTTGTTTTATAGTAGGTACCTGTTAGTATAGTGTATAACAACATAAATGGAACTCGTAAATCAAGAGCGGCAGATATAGTAAAGAATATAACATTACACTGATAATCTAATCTCGACTTATCGTTTGATGGAACGACCAGGGAAAACATTGCTTCAGGAGCGTACTATAAAAATTTCGAAACTCTTAATTTAAATTCACTTACCAAGAAAAATAATGTCACTTCCTCCTACCAAACAGTCATTAATTACCAAATAAGTCTGTATCACTATCGCTATCTTCATTTATGTTAATTACCAATTCAGTAATTTTTAGAAATTTTAGTAATAAAAGAGATTTAATTTAATTTTGAAAATTTTGATTTGTTTTGCATGCAGACAAAATTTGATATCCAACTCCTAAAGTTCTTGTGGAATTCAAGCTAAGACAAAACTACTTTTGGTAATCACCACCAGTGATGATGATTAATCAGTTTGCTATTGGCCAATTCGTAAAAAAGTATGACATTTGTGGTTGACAAAGAATGCGTTGAATATCAGTGTAATCTTATATTCTTAATCATATTTTAAAAGGCGGCGGCTTCACCATTTCAGAAGCTCTTCAATATTGTTAATGCTCTTAAACAGAATACCATTATGTCTTATCTTTAATGTATGTATTGTAGAAAAATTAAAATAAGCAACTTATTTGATTATCTTATCCACGGCAGGTTATTCTTGGTAAGTTCGGCAATATTTATGTTTTAAAATTAGCAAGAATTATTTTATATTATTTGGATATCAAATTTTATCTGCATGCAAACCAAATCAAAATTTTCAAAATTAAATTAAATCTCTTTTATTACTAAAATTTCTAAAAATTACTGAAATGATAATTAACATAAATGAAGATAGCGATAGTGATACAGACTTATTTGGTAATTAATGACTGTTTGGTAGGAGGAAGTGACATTATTTTTCTTGGTAAGTGAATTTAAATTAAGAGTTTCGAAATTTTTATAGTACGCTCCTGAAGCAATGTTTTCCCTAGTCGTTTCCCATAAAGCGATAAGTCGAGATTAGATTATCAGTGTAATGTTATATTCTTTACCATATCTGCCGCTCTTGATTTACGAGTTCCATTTATGTTGGTATACACTATACCTAAGTGTAGCAAAAAAATTTCTTTTATACTACTACACTACAATGCTTTATTGACAAGGCAGTCTTTGGTTCCGGATTTTTTTGTTAAATGTTACTAACGAATAAAAATTTTATTTTTTAAATTAAACTTCTGTTAAACAAAAACTCATCCTATTATACTATCACCTAAAAGTAAACCTCTGCTACGCTACTAGTTGCAGATTTAGAAAATTAGTAATTATTGTAAGTTTTAAAACACTACTTCCCATGGGACCCTCATTAATATGGGCATCAACTTCAACCATTAATTTTATACTAGTATTAATAAATTAATTTTTAACTTACCTAAATATAGAAATAATGTATTGAATTGCCGAAACAATATTTTGTGGTGGAGATTCCGTTGGTATGGTAATTAATAAAATAGGATGCCCATCTTTATCTTTGCCACCTGGTAATGCTATAACTTGTTTTTTAAGACAATCCATCTCCATCTGAAAACATATAATTAAAATATTAACAAAATTTTATTTAGTTAAAATTAATAGATACCTAACGATTATTTCAAAATATAATATACAAGGAGTATAATTTTCGAACTATGCTCTAATTCTGCGTTATGCTACAGCTACATGTGTAGAATGTTTAGAAATTTACAACAAAAATCAAACGTCATTTTGAGCGATTTTTACAAATTTAACCAATTTTGTGCCCCAATAGCAACAGTTGCTCCTAGAACGTTGGTAAAATTACATAACCAACCCTTATTAAAAAATGTTTGTTGTTTAACTGTATATTATTAAACCGAGCACGTTTTTTATACACACACATGTTTAGAATTGTGAAATTAAAACGAACGTGAATTAAAGCATCTGTCATTGAAATTGCTCATGTGTTGAAGTCAACATTTTTCAAAAGCACTAATTAGGTACCTATCCCAGTAATACCATACATGGGTATATTTTTATTAATTTCTAGACACCTACTTTAGATTAAAAATAATAATATTAACTGCTATATTTAGTTATACATTCGTAGGAAAAAATTAGTATACAATAAACCATTATATGTTAATAAAATAATAAATACATACACAAAATACCACAAGGTTTATGAGTGATAATTATATAATTTTTGTGAGCTGAGAGGTGTTTTCTATTTGTAAGGTGAGTGGTTTGTACCACAACCATAAACTGATAACAGAGCACATACTTTGGTTGTAATTTATAGCTCTCAGTTTGATAAGAGTATAATTATTTTACGGTACGCTATCATCATCTGCATGCTCGCTTTCTTGTACAGATATCAATTATTTATGTGTATTTTTTGATAATTTTTACTGTGTTGTTCTCATTTACAACGCGATATCATAAAGAACGCATTAGAATGTTCTCATGCTACAGTAACAGTGCAACAATTTTACCAACAAAATTAGGATTCTGAAGCATAGTGTGGATTCTGAAAAACTTGGATCATCTGAAACGCTTTCATGTAGGCGAACTACTCCGTCCAAGCTATTTCCCGCTATTTCCTATTGCTTCACTAGATGAAGCAAATAAAAAAATATACGTAAGTAGTTTATTAAGGCGAGAGGAATGAATATTTATCGCACTGCATAACGACATTGTTTTCAAGATCCTTCAACACAGTGGTCACACATTAAAGTAGTTGCCACACAAAGTACATTTTGAGCTTTTCATTATTTAAACTTTTTAGGAGGAAATCGCACATGATACCTCGGAAATTAAACTTCCACAAACCAGAGACCTCACAGATAGCTCGTAAAAAACTGGAAAAATTATTTAGATAGTTAGCAACATTTTCAACAGGATCCAATAATAATTCTTAATGGCAACAAGGAAGAGCAGGTACACCTGCATGAGAGGGGCACAACTACATAACTGGAAGTCAATATCTGTTGGCTGTATAATATCTAGTGATATTCAAGGAAACGAGGGTAATGAAAGAGCTGATCAGTTGGCGAGAGAAGGCTCGGGGACTTTGCCTATTGGCCCTGAGCCCTTTATTACTCCCTCAATCAGCACCCTAGATACTCTACTGAAAAGTAACACGCTGATAGTCTATATGAAGCGTTGGGCTAACTGTAGCAGCTGCAAGTTTGCCAAAACAGCTATAAAAGCGCCATCTAAAAAGTACGCTAATTATTACATACGGCTGTCCCGTGAAAACCTACTGAGAGGCCCACTCTTACTAGACACTGTCGACTGAACAAGCATCTATAAAGAATGGGTATTGCCCCAATTGTAGAGGACGGAATAACGCTGGTGAAACAATGGAACACGTGCTTTTCCACTGCCCTGCGTTAACGTAAATTCGAGGATCCATATTAGGGGAATACTGGCCTAACATGGCCAGTATCAGCGACACTTCACAAGCCAGTATGCTTGAGTTCATCCAAAGATTGAGATGGATCAAGGACTGAAGAGCCAGAAGGAGTTGCTAAAGGGAGGCAACACAATGGGCCCGATCAAGTGGCCTAAGTGCGCGAAACCTCAGTTTACCCTCCACCCTAACAATCCTAATCCTAAATCTAGTGATATCTACCACTGCAGTGTTAAAGAATTTATCCAATTTTTTATCTTCAGCTATGAGCTATCTTTGCCAGGCATGGCAAAGAAAATATTTCCTTTCTGTAAACTACAAGGGTAGACTTTTAATGCATTTTTTGATTTTTAAAACTAATACCAAATTTCTTTTCTTTTTCTAAAATGTGAACTGTAAAAATTTATAAGATTTTATCGAGAACTAAATTCACCTTTGCTATTCAGTATGTACTCCTACTAAAGAAACAAAATATGGTAAAATTCCAATGTTTATAACGAATTTGCATATAAATGTTTTTTTACTCCTAACCTTGAAATTGTAAAAAATGTTTAAATAAATATGATAAGATTTAATATTTATTTACACAAAAACCACATTTCAAAACTTCGTCTAACAGTTTATTTCAGTAGAAAAGGGTAATGAAGATTTAAAAACACTTCTTTGTTAGTAAGAATTATATTCAACCCCGAGGGAGCATGCGGGAGGGCGAAGTCAACTTTGTACATGCTGAAAAAGAGCTTTATAAGCTCAAAACTGTAGCCACGCTAGTGATAGTTTGCCGGACTGCTGTTGGTACTCTTATCTGTGCCAGGATACAGTGAGAGGCTAGAAAGGGTTCAGCGAAAATTCACCCGACTGACGTATATGGTTCCAGAAGACCTGGAGGAGGAGGATACGAGGAGAACCGAATCTGATGCAGTTGGATTGTTCCACCTTTACTTTACTTTACTTTGTCTATCGACATTTCGACATGTTCAATTTATTTACGCTCAACCTCGACGAGCGTTTACGTGGACCCGTTCATAAACTAATAAAGGAAGCTTTTACACCAGATAGCAGAAAACTTTTCTGTTCATATTTCTTATTAGCGGTAAGATGGAAAGATGAGAGACCCCTGTGAAAGCCCAAAGAGGATACGGTTGTTGCAAAAACGTGGAAGAGCTTTTTAAGCAAGAATCGAGTGCTTTTGTTATACAGTGTCCGCAAAAAAGTCTGCACCATATGGGATTTTTTTTTATTATGCGTGTTTTTCGAAAATAGTTTTCGGCATCTATCTCTGCATAAAATAAAACCAAAAATGCGTAAAAAAAATTAGTTATGTCATTTACGCAACACCGCCAAAACGTCTTTTGAAAGTTTCGATTGCCTAAAAATGCCTTTATTTTTCAAAACAGACAAAATCGTCATAAGGGAAAATTGTTTCTATTTACCTCAAAATTCTAGATACGAAGTTTAAGAAAAAAATATTAACATTTTCATTTTTTTGTTTTTTTGAAAATTCTCACTTGTTTATAATTCTTCGGAGTTCTTTTGTTTACATTTAAATTCTAGAGATCCACTTTGATCCAGCGAGATCAAAATATTACGTTTTGTTCTTAATTTAGTCTAATTTTGGAATATAAAAATATTTTCATTGAAAATGATAGGACTATCTTGGACTATTTTCCCATCTCTGAATTCCCCTTGGGAAATATTTTAACCGCAGTGGTTAAAACTATTAGCTGTATCCCTGTTTGTTCTGTTCTCGCCATGAATTAGATCAATTTCAATTTTGTCTGTCTTAGTAAGCATTGTTGATAGGAAAATTAAATAAATTTCATATTAGTTTAGTGTCAGGATATTTCGGGTAAATTTGGACATCATTTGGGATCTCTATCTGTCAGTTTTTATTTTAATTAAAATTCGCCGATATTTTTCTAAAATAAGTGACCACTGCGGTTAAAATATTTCCCAAGATAAATTCAGAGATGGGAAAATAGTCCAAGATGGTCCTATCATTTTCAATGAAAATATTTTTATGTTCCAAAATTAGACTAAATTAAGAACAAAACGTAATATTTTGATCTTGTTGGATCAAAGTGGATCTCTAGAATTTAAATGTATAGAAAAGAACTCCGAAGAATTATAAATAAGTGAGAATTTTCAAAAAAACAAAAAAATGAAAATGTTAATATTTTTTTCTTAAACTTCGTATCTAGTATCTTCAGGTGAATAAAAACAATTTTCCCTTATGATGATTTTGTCTGTTTTGAAAAATAAAGGCATTTTTAGGCAATCGAAACTTTCAAAAGACGTTTTGGCGGTGTTGCGTAAATGACATAACTAATTTTTTTTACGCATTTTTGGTTTTATTTTATGCAGAGATAGATGCCGAAAACTATTTTCGAAAAACACGCATAATAAAAAAAAATCCCATATGGTGCAGACTTTTTTGCGGACACTGTATGGGCCACCATAATCAACATAAGAAAGCATGAACGAAGAAACTCTGACTCATATAATAGTTTTGAAGTGTTTTGTACTGGTAACATATCATACTCAAAATCGTTATTATTTTTAACATTGATTAGTAGGTTTTTTAAAGCCTCCATTGGTAAAGTAGTCGCAACGAAAGAAAAACGCACCACGTGACTAAATGTGCGCGAAGCGTGGCCAAGTTCTAAGCAACAACAGTACAAAAATACTGCACAACTTCAACGATAATCACGTGGTGGGCTTTTCATTCATTGGGACTACTCCGATAACCATACAGTGACCAGGGGGCACGATAGACCAAAGTTAACGTGCATGTCTGAGACTGAGATCGATGCCACTGGTCTCGCTTTAAAAAGAACACAAAAACAGAAGCTATAGCCCGAGGGGTCAACCACTGTTCTGAATTTGTACACTGACTGCAGTTGTCTGCATATGACCCCATATGCTATGACTGCTACTAACTGCGGATAACTCCGTTGACAGCTCAATTTTTGTACACTGACTAGAGAGAGTCGATAACCCCTCGGTACGGTCATTTTAGAGTCGATTTCGAGCGGTGCAAGTACAGCCAGCCTTATAATTAATGGCGACCCTTGCTATATGCCTAGCACGAATTGTGGATGAAACCATCATTACACCCCCTACTTAAATTGAGACGTAACTTTATTTTGCCAACAAGTAGTGAATCTAAAACCTTCCCTTTTGTCCTTTTGTCGTTCTTGGCTAACAACGGCCCTGGCGTATGGCCAGGATGGCAAATAATTGTGAGGCCGACTGTACAAGAGGAGGTTCAAGCGTTGAAACTTAGTTGTCAAAGCCATATTGGAGAATTACAAATCTAAAAGTGTGCTATAGCAAGCCAGATGTGCCAAACTGTTTGACTGTAACCTTTGATGGAACTTAGTACCCTCGCATCTGGAGAGAAACGCTCCAACCCGATCAACCCGCCAACACCAACACTAGCTTAGTATCTTCTACTCTTTTTAAAACTATTCTTGTTTTAAGGCTTTACATTTTGAATTTTTTTGATGCATTTTTACTGCAAAGCAAAACATTACAATTTTCCCTTCGTTATAAAAATTATTCTCTTGGACATAACATGTCATTTTCTTATAGAAGCCTAATTTTCAGGTGTTTTTAGTTCTTGAATGTAGTGATAAGCTCACAATAGCTGTTTAACAATGAGTAAGTCTTAATAGAAATGTAAACTAGGTAGGTATGTAATATATGATTTTTCTCTAGAGAGTTTACCTTTGGCCATTGCTATTGTGTGTAGAAATTTTTGTAAAAGGGCAGGTCTCGTTCTAGTTAAAGAAACATTATGCAAGAGGCTAAGGTTATCTACAATCTTTTTGCATAAATCAATATCTCTTATGAAGTTATTCCCACCTATCTTCGCACAAATAATAAACAAAATCACTTTTTTGGAATTTTGATTGAATTTCCGTTCGCGTTATTGAAATCGCTCATGTGTGGAAGTTAAACTTGAAGGCAATTAAATTAACTAGCTTATCACAAAAATTACGTATTTTATGCGTGTATTACGTGATTTAAAACATATCGATAAAAATTATTAATTTAGTAAATGATTCTTCAAGAGTTTCAATCTTTCTCGAGTAAACTATAGTGTTACATCTTACCCTAAAAACCTCATAATTATCCTCATATTATCATAATTAAGTTGAATTTCTCTTAAATCAATACCTAGATGACTGCCGCATAAAAAATTTTAAGTAAACTCTGAAAATATTGAATATCGCATACCATGAATATCGTGGTGTATGTAACACTTGAAACAAATCACCTGTTGCACTCACAGAACACGTTCGATGCCATCATGGCATGAAGTAAACTTGAGCTATCGAAGGCTGAGCTCTGACTCCAGGTTGCACCGGAGTATGTCACAGAAGGCACGGAACTCGCGATACGAACGATGCTTCACGTGAATTTAACTACTTTGGTCTTGCCTCACCTACTATGTTGATAAACTCGTTTAATAACAATAATTTAGATTTAAGCAGGAAATGTAAAATTTGTATAATTGAGGTGTTAGGTGTGTGTGCTCGTTGCATTGTTTTTAAATTTAGATTCCAAGTCAATAAAAGAAAGTAGACAGTTTTTTTTGTAAATTATTAGCAAATTTTAAATTTTTGAATATAAAATGGAAGAGTATTTAACTTGTTACCCCGCCCGTTTAAATTGTACCTTTGGGCTACATTCCAACGGTACCGTGGCATCGATTGCCAAGAGTATTATACTCTCGCAAAATCCAGCCACTAATATGTGGCTGTAGCTTACTAATTGACTATTGCTTTTGGAAAAGTAGCACGATGATCATTTTAAAAGGCACGCCCGGATAAAAATTTTTGACATTTTTATTACAATGCAAAACAAAATGTTGAAATAATTACTACAAAATGGTAATTAAAATGCCTTTTTACATTTCTTGTTAAATTAAAGAATTAAACGTTTGTAATTGGCATCATTTTACCATAAAATTTATTACAACTTAAAGCCTGGTAACAAAAGTAGCAGTTTTGAACAGGCCCGGAGTTTTTACCAGAATAACTCGATGAGCTGCTCCCATCCTACCAAGCTGCCAAATGTTTAGCTATTTATTAGATGATTCCATCTTTAATAGTTATTTAATCAACTAGTGCGTTAATAAGACCGATTAATAATCGAGACATTTTAACGCGCGAGAGTAGCGAGCACGTTAATTGTTGAGATTATTAATCGGCAATTAACACAAGAGTTGATTACTAAATTTTTCCGTCGATCGCCTCTCATTAAATTGGAGAAAATCTAAGTTTATTTTACGACAAAAAGTCGAGTTTTCAATAATAATCTACAATCAAAGGTACCATTGAAAACAAAAATGACAACAAATGTCACAATGTTGGTTAAATTAATTTTGCTTGTTGTAGAAAACATCATAAAAAGGCATTTTAAAACGAAACAACGTGTAGGTTAGATCATTATTGGAAAACGCCATCCAAATGTAACTCATTTCAATTCTAACTAACGATTCTAATCGGTGAACTCGATTCTACTTTTGTTTTTTGTAAAAAATATTGGCAGTCCTATACAGGGTGATTCTGAATCGACGTCAAATAATTTCAGGGATGATAGAGTAAGTCAATACAAATACTTTTTGTTAATATTTTGGGGATCTCCGACGCTTCGTAGCCCACTCGAACCAAACCGCCCTTGAGGGAGATATCAAATTGTTCTTCGAGTATTTAATATGCAATAATTAGAGTGATTCTTTGTGAAGTTTTCATTCAATTCGGTAGGATGGTTTTTTAAATACTTGTGAAAAACCTCATAGTCCCCCATGTTTTAAAAGGGAAGCGGTTATGAAGCGTCTGCGGCCCCTATAGACTGATTAGATTACTATATGTAAGCGACCTTGCGCAGAAAGCAAAATTGTGTACTACCTCCATAACCTAGGTTACATATAATACGTCAAAACTATTATGAAAACAGTGTTTGGGCATCTTTTTCTGCAGTTTTCTCACTTGTTCTTCTGCGCATATAAGGTCGCTTACGTTTGGCAATTGCTATACCATATAACAAAAAATGATTGTATTAACTTATTCTATCATCCCTGAAATTTCTTGACCTTGATACAGAATCACCGTATTTAGAAAAAAACTAGAAAGTGCATTTCTTTAAATGCCTATAATCTACATTTCACCTGGAATCTATAATCTATAAAAAATATGCAGGGTGTTTCAAATTCGAGGATATGCATGGCGATATCGGAAACCATAAGAGATACGAAGGTGGTTAAATGAACGCAAAGTTGCGCGATCAGGAGTCCAAGATTATGTAGTTAAGAAATCGCAGGTATTTTAACTAGTAGGTACTTTAGAAGATATTCAGAAAAAAACTAAAATGTTAAAATTTCAATTTTATTTTTTCTTGACTTTATTAGAAGGAATAATTAAAAATAAACAACACTTCTTCCTAGCCACAGAATTAAAAGTGGCTATGAAGAAGTGTTGTTTACCATACCTTCGTATCTCTTACGGTTTCCAGGATCCTCATGCACACACTCGAATTTAAAACAGCCTGTATAAGGTGTTTCTTAAGCCAGTCCCACATTGTATTTTTTTCATAAAAATTCCTAAAATATAATCATGAAAATTTTTATAAAAACTTGGCGTTATTTGGGTATACCTACCACACTGTAATAATTTGGTAAAAAAAAAATTACTGATTGTAAAATGGGTTGCATAACTCCAATGTCTAAGAATTGCATTTAAGGGCGCGCTGCTAAAGTGGAGGGGAGACATTTTTGCCATAGCGTGTATTTTTACCACTTTAAGTTGAAGAAAAAAAAATATAGATGGTGCCAACATACTGTCAAAATAATTATTTTAATTACCAATGTCAACCAATCTCAAACTTAAAAAAAACAAGAAACAGTACTTAAAAGTAGAACATTACAACATCGTTTTGGACGGTTTTCGATGCTGTAATGAGTATATTCTTACAAAAGAATAGTAAAGTTAAAAATTTATACCTGGAACTTTAAAATTTTGCTTGGGCCATCTAAAAGGCAATGCCTGAACTATTGTCGAAAGATTTGGTTGAAAAGACCGCTAAGGACATATTTTGATTCAGTATTATCTTCCTTGTTTCGTTTAATTAGCGATGGAATCACTTAAAAATTAGGTATTGTTCTTATAACGATCTCCACCAGGAAATAACGGAATTTCATCAATATTGGTTGCTTCAAAATTTGAAAGTTTCTTGTTTTCAAAAATTAATTGAACCTATTTATTCATAATATAAAGAAATGAAAATTGTTCATCTCCTTCATTGATCTTTCCTTATTAAAATTTCAAAAAAATTAAGTTCATATAACGTTTAGTTTTTAAATTCCGCAAGACAAACTAAAGGCTTATTTTTAACGTTATTTTAACTCCAACTTTTGCCGCTTTGTCAGCGCGGCCTTAAGTACAAAAAATCTGCTACCAGACAACAGAGCAAGGCGCACGCTCGCATCAACAACCAATGGAACTCGTCTTTTCATAAAAAAAAATAGAATCGTTTCTATTAATGTGACGTCACGTCAAAATATTTACGTGCAGACGCATAATCCCATAAATACAGTTTTTATAAAAACTTCGTAAATATAGCCGAGCACACTGTAAAAACCAGTTTTATCAAAATTTTTGTCAAAATATTTGGTGCTTTTTTTACAGTGTGAATTCGGTATTAGAGTGTCCGTTATTTCGGCTTTCGTCGAAATGTTTTGCTCTTGAATTATTTTTTGGTTCTACCTACGTGATGAAAAAAAAATGAAAAAAAAATCCAACGAGAATTGCTCCAGAAAAGGTCATATTTTGCCTATGATTTTGATTTTACTGACTTGCTAAACTTATTTCACGCATGTGCACAACCAAGATCCCATAATTTTAAAACAAAATTAAAATTTTTTTTTCATCATTGAAGCTAATCTCAAAAATAAAATAAAACATGCAGGTCCGTATTTAAAATTTTTGAGTTGATGATGGTAGGTAATTAATTCAAAACCGAATGGTTATTTTGAAAATCTAAAATTTACATCTTATAGAGACAAAACAGGTGCAATGAAAATGTGTATTTAGTTTTCTAATATCTTTGAAAATATTTTCAGAAAAAAATAAACTAAATTTCCCTAAATTTAGAGTTTTTTTTCAAAAATCTCGGGACCTAATGGAAATTTTGTAATGTTTTTTTTTAATATTATTTACTATTCAATTACCCAACATTGCCTTCATTTAACCAACTTTGTATCTCTTGCGGTTTCCGAGATCCCGAAAAACCATACGTGATTTCGGTGGAAAGTCGACTCTATTATCGGTGAAACAAACAGATTTAAAAAGTCTTGAGTACAACCCTGACTTTATTAACATACATTACTGACATTACCACATCATAATTATTTATCTATCTCTCTCTCTCTGTCTCTGTTTCTCTATCTTTCTCTCTTTGGCTACGCTCAGTGCTGGTGTAAATTAATTTAGAGCAAAAAAAATATCTCAGTCCGGTCCTGCGTTTGAAAACTTACTTTTTTCTTCAATATTTATAGCTTCAAAACAAGCATGTCTTTTAGGAAGTACTTAAAAATGTAAATCATCTGGCGCTTAAACTATCTAATCGTGTGTATACTGGACACTTATCAAAATGGGTTACTTTCCCTTCGACACAAATATTTTAAGTCGTTTAAATTATTGTTAAAAAAGAAAAGTATTTATTCTAAATACCTCTTTACTTATCTCCAAATCTTGTTAAAATTTCCCAATTTTGTTTAGATTTTCTAAATTTTGTGACAAGGCCAATTTTGCCTAATACATTATTATTGACTACAGTTACGCGATTTAGTTGATACCATCATGGTTTGCTAACAACCATGACATGACATTGCAAACCAGATTAAAGTAACTCTAGTTTTTTGCAACTTTATAGAAACGCCCAACGAAATATAATACGTGTATAATAGTATGAAACTGTTAACTTGACGTGTGTCTCTTCTTTTTATTCAAAATACAATGACTGGGAAAAGTAAATTAAAACTGTTAAGTGCTAATTAATTTAAAAAGTAGCTTCCTTATACTTATGACTCTTATGAGGTAACAAACGCTCAGTAAAACGAATCAAAAGGCGAAAACAAATTCATTAATCTTTTGTGAATAATGGAAAAAATATTTATTTAGAATGATGCTCTTCAAAAACATGTCAGATTGTCAAAGAAAATTTTAATTAAAAAATGTGGTGGAAAAATTCAGCAAGTGCTGGAAATTTTTAGGCAACTTACCATCACTGCGAATGTGAGCTTTAATAGATAAATCTGATCTTTCTAGATCTAGTTGCTGTAGTCAAATCTTAACCTTTGGAAAATTTTAAGATTATCTCAGCTGCTGCTTCTGCATTACCCTTTGGTTCTGAATTGGCCTCGAGCTGAAGCAGCCTTTAACCAGAAATAGCTACACAGTTGTATTTATAGTTGTATGTCATCGTAGAGAGGTGTCCAGTAGTGTAAGGCTCTGTTGGTCATGATTCTTAATTTGTCAAGTAGCAGGATTTTCTTGATTAAGGGACCTTCAAAATAAGATATAAAATGATACCTGGATTATGCCTAATATAATTGCGGTGTGGAGGTGACATAGAGTGTATGAAACATACTAGTCATGTCGCCTTGTAGAACTCTGGGATTCGAATTACTGTTGATCTTTAAAAAAGTAAAGAAGCACCTTCTCAAAGCAACGAAACAATTATTGGCACAAAATCTGCCCAAATTTAGCTCGATTTTATTAGCTCTATCACAATCTTTGATTTCACGTAGTGTAAATGGACAAGAAGTGTGTAATTAATAAAACAACAAAGAGAGTGCCAGTTTGTACACTTTTTTACAAATGATCTCACATAGAACTTTTAGATCAAAGGTTTTTCGATGTTTAATCTAAGCGATGTTGATACAGATGAATTTGGCGAGTTTCAAGGCTTCTAAAAAATGTTTGTAAGGTTTTCACAATCAAATTGTCATGTTATCCAATTTTAATTTTTAAAATTAGAATTTAAACATTATACAATGAAAACAAGTACCTTTAGTCTAAAATGATTAATTCTTTTCTAAAACAACCTCTTATTATAATAATAGGGAATAATTATTATTAAATTTTAATAATTTTCAGCCTTTAACTTATGCAACCCAACTATCACATCAGTTTAGAAATTATCTAAACTCAGTGTCCTACGATTAATAAACAAACTTTTATTAATTAATTTAATTGTTATTTTTAAATGATTTTTGAGAAATATTTAGATTCTTTTAGTAATTTTATACATAATTAAAAGAAAACTGATTGAAGATGTAAAATAGTTGTATCTTTGATATAAAAAAAATTAATGCATTTGTATAAAATTTAATTATTTGGCTACCTACGTTGTTAATAAAATTTAAGAAATTTTAAAACAATTAAAACTTATTTTTGTTCGTGGTTTTATTTTATTAAATTTTCTTTTAAAGTTGGTAAGTAAAGTGCGAGCTATTTTTGTATCCAACTGGGCTACCGACGTTAAAAGGATAGTGCAGTGTGCTATGGGGAATACGTCAGTAAAGCCTCATTACAAATCCAGATACAAAAAACAAGTGCACTGGAAAGCTGCAGGTAATGTTAATGACTGTGTTTTTATTCGTTAAATAACTAATCAATAACTAACTATTCCTTACAAATATAACAAATAATGTGCATCAATGTTACTACCGAGCACTAAGTTATTTCTGGACGCGATTTACGATTGTTCGTCTGTGTTAATACACTGTATGTTTTTATTCATACTCTAATCAACAGTGAACAAAAATTATGCTTACAATTATACCGCTTAATTACAAAGTTGGGTGTTTAATTTAAATTTTTTGAAGATTCGTCATTCACATTCGAGTATCATTGCAATGTACCACAATTTGTTTAGATCGTCCGACTCCACCTGGTAAGCCGCAACTTGTCTCCGAAATCGACGTAACTCCAGATGTTGTTACAATTCGTTGGGATCCCCCTCGATTTGATGGAGGATCGCCGATCACGGGTTACTTAGTTGAACATCGACGATATGGTTCGCCTCATTGGGTTAGAGCTACACCCTTATTAGTCAAATTATGCGAACTTACTCTAAGCGGATTGGAACCCGGTTGGAGATACCAATTCAGAATAAGCGCAGAAAATGCCGTCGGATTTTCTTCTCCTGGTGAACTATCGGATTTGCTCACTGTTACTCTTCAAAGGTCAATAGTATCTGTACCTAAATTTTTCAAAGAGCTCTCAGATGCAACTGTTTTAGAAAATAACAAAATTGAATTTTTAGTTAAATTCGTAGAACAATCCGGATGTACTATTTGTTGGTTTAAAGATGGATTTGAAATTTTCAGCAGTAGAAGAATTCGCATACTCACAGAAAATGATACTAGTGTTTTAACCATACATCAGGCTGCTTTGTCGGATGAAGGTGAAATTAAGTGCACCGCTACAAACCGAGCTGGTCACGTTTCGACTAAAGCCGCATTAACTGTAGAAGCTCCTCCTAGCATACGTTTACCAAAACAATACGAAGACGGATTATTATTCGAAATAGGCGAAGTTATGCGTCTCAAAGTATTAATAGCGGGTCGTCCGACACCTTCCGTTTTTTGGTCTCACAATAACGATTCCATTAACAACAATGAACATTATCATATTGAAAATTCAGATTCTTATTCGTCTATACGTATCGATCAAGCTCAGAGGTCAGATAGAGGCGAATATCATATTAGAGCGGTAAATAAGCTGGATGAATCTTTTGCTTCGTTTTTGGTAACTGTTACAGACAAACCATCTCCTCCTGGACAAGCAAAGGTTATTATGTCGTTAGGTCGATCTGTGACAATTTCTTGGAACTTACCCAACGATGATGGTGGTTGTAAAATTGGTAATTATATTGTAGAATATTATCGAATAGGATGGGACGTTTGGTTAAAAGCAGCAACCTCTAGGCAACTTTCAACAACTATAGGAGATTTAATCGAAGGTAGTGAATATAAATTTAGAGTCAAAGCAGAAAGTCCTTATGGTGTTAGCGTTCCTAGTGCAGAATCAGATGTTATTTTTATACCAGACCCTAAACGAGGTATTTTAACACCGTCCGCAATTAGAAAATCTCCGGACGTAGATTACGAGCACGTGGGAGTTAAAAAGTCCGAAGTACAAGTAAGTACAACAACGACGCAGTTTTATGAATCCGGTGCTCCTGTACGACCAACAAGAAATAAAATGAAAAGTCCTTTAACATCTCCTGGAGCGTCTCCAATAATTACTAGAAGAACCTACAGGAAAAATGTTGTAGATAAAAATATTTTTGATCGAACATCGATGGATAGAGATTTGGCGTATGGAACACCTGAAATTACAGTAAAACCAGAGAGTGAAAGAATAAATCGAACATCACTAGATAAAGAATTAGCTTATCAATCGCGTGAAACACCAACGCGTTTTGACGTTGAAAGGGCTAATCGAAGGTCAATCGAAAAAGAATCGCGAGAAACGCCTAAGCGTTTTGACGTTGAGAGAGCTAATCGAAGGTCAATCGAAAAAGAATCGCGAGAAACGCCTAAACGTTTTGATGTTGAAAGAGCTACTCGACGGTCAATCGAAAAAGAATCGCGAGAAACGCCTAAGCGTTTTGACGTTGAAAGAGTTAATCGACCGTCAATCGCTAAAGGTTCTACTTATGGAAAGCCTTTTAAGCAGCCTGATGATGAAAACACAAGTCAGATGATAATTCCAAAAAAAATTGCTGATAGTCCAGCCAAAAATTCTGACATTGGGAGAGTTCGTGACCTCTCACCCAACAGAAGTGAAAGGTCAAATAACAAGTTTCAATTAGATAACGTAACTAGCAATAAAATAGAGTCAGATAATAGAACGTCTCCATCCAGATACATTGACCATAATATAAAAGAGAAATCTCCAGAAAAACAAAATATAAGCAGTACAACAATTACTCCAGATCAAAAACAAATGAATCTTACAAATTTCAACGAAAAATTTTCCTCTTATCAAGACCACGATCTTTCCAACAGCTCAGAATTTATGTTAGTTTTGCTACCTGATGAAAAAAAAGGTAAAATTTTGTATTAATTTTTTCAAAAAATAATAAGTGTCATTTTTAGGTAGCAGTTCAAGCATACGATTTGACTTCGATGATAACTCAATTCCACCACCAATGTCTTTATCCGCTCCAGAATTGGGAAGTTTATTAGAAATGTTCGAACCTTTAAGAAACGCCGTCAGCTCCACCGAGCTCTTACACGAACATACAATGTCTAGATTTTACGACGCACTCGCTGCCGAAGAAGAAGAAATTGAACAAAACAGACGTAATAGAGAAAATAATAATAAACAAGCCATTAAAATACCAAAAATACAAATTAATTCTCTAGATGATCCAAATATTGTAGGTTTAGAAAGGCGCAATTCTTTCAAGCGACGCGTTTCAAGCGGTTCGGTAAAAGATACCCCATTATCTTGGTCGGAAAGGCGACATAGTTTAAAATCGACTGAAAAATTCGAAATTCCACAAAATAAATTACATAAATTTACAACCCCTTTAAGCAACGAAAATACCCTAAATTTACTTCAAGACGATAATAAAAAGTCTGATTTAACGGCTAGTGACAAGCGAGAATTATTTAACGTGCGACAGAGGTCACATTCTGAAGAATTAGAAGAAGAAGAATTTGAGAAGGTTAGAAAGAAAATGGCAAAGTCGAAAAAAGAAAAACCAAAGCGTAAAAAACTCGAAGTTAAAAATTTAGAAGAGTGGGATATTATTGATAATGAGCCAAATCCGTCTGAAGGAAGCATTTCTAGTATTTCAGGATCAGACACGGAATTTTATAATTATAGAGCAACAACCGACATTTTTAAAGCAATTCCTATCCAACCAGAAGACACTACTTATCATCCTCGCCAATTAATCAAACAAGATCAAAAACAAATTAAAGATAACCAACCTTTCGAAATACTAACCAAACCTAGTCCTTTACCAGATCCTAATTTTGTCCCAAAGCCAATACTAAAACAACGTGGTATCGATAAACCGCTTAGAAAAAATATTAACACTAACAAGTCTCCGGGCTTAAATACTAACCAAACTCAAAAACAAAATTCAAAAGAGAAATTACTTTCTGTATTTTCGCAGAGTAGTTCTTCCAAAAAAAATGAGAAGGTTTTGAAAAAGCGTAAAGGTTCCCCTTCTCCACCCGGACCTGAAGAAACTCCGAGCATTTCCCGACCTACCACAAAACCAACTTCTACTCCAAACATGCAAGGAAGGCGAGTAGACGAGGAAATACGAGTTGTTGTAGATCATTACGGCGATATAGTCAGAAGTTATGGACAAAGGAGGTTGAGCACTCCACGAGTGTACTTAAATACTGAAGATTTAAAAGCAGCAGCTGAGACACAATTCAGCGACAATTCGGACACCGACGATCTAATAGATGAAACACCAGAAGATGTCCTAGAAGATAATTTGAAAGCACCAACATCTTTAGTACGTAAACGTAGTTTTACCGAAGCTTCTTCTGCAATTTTAAGAGCTGTTAAAGATAAAGTTGCTTCCGCATTTGCCAGTGAGCCAATAGATGATATAATTTCACCAGAAGAAGAATTTTTGATTCTTACTGCTCAAGCAAGAGCTAATGCTAGTAATGCTGTGGCAAAAAAGAGACCTTCTAAAACTTTCAGTAGACACGAGCTCGCCAGACAAAACAGGAAATCCGGATCCAAATTGAGTCCACACGGTGCAAATCCACACGGTGAAAACTGGAGTAATTTAAGAGCACCTTCGCCTAATCCAGGTGGTAGATTATCTCCGTCTCCTATGAGAAGAAATTCTTTAACGCCACCGGTTCCCTCATTGCGCAGAAATTCTTTACTTTCGAGCCCCATTAAATTAGCCAAGCCAAAAATGCGCGAAACGACCACTCAAACTTCCCTTTATTCGGCCAAACAAGAGGAACTAACTGCCAAGGCGGAGATTAAGGTTAGAACAACGATGGATTACATAACCGATTTAGCTATGTTTGTAGTTGCTTGTTGGCTGTATCTTTTCCATAGCGAATTATTGGCCATTCCTGTCCTACTTATTATGGTCTACAGGCAGTTATCAGAAGAAATTAAAAAGTGGCTTCCAGCTTGGTTGGTTGGCAAAAAGAAAGTCAAACGAAAGTAGATTATTTTGACTGATAATTTTAATTTTTTTTTTGAATAAGATTTTTGTTATTGTTAAGTATTTGAATAAAATGTTGTTGTTTGGAAATTGTTGAGTAAGTGACAATACTTGCCTACATTTAATTATTTATTTGAAATTACATGTTGTACATATTTAGGAATGCTTTAAATTATTTAATTGGTTAACTTGCAATAAACAATGTACTGCAGTGTAAATTATAAATGTTTTTTGTAATAAAATCTTGCTATTATTAATTAAGGAAAATTTATTGAATTTCGTCTCTAAAATGAAGATGATAAAGAAATGCTCACGTTATTAGAATAGGGGTGGGTGGTTCAGGTTCAACTTTGACACTTTTGCATAATGCATAATGTAAGCCACGAAATATTCCTTAATCACAATGTATTCTTGGACATTGGAAAAAAACTAGAAATTGCGTTAATCTTTGATTCAGTCCAACTTTTATTTATTTCGAGAATTGGAATGTATAAAAATAAACTTAAAAAACGTACGAATAATTTGTCCGTTCAGAAAAATTAGAAAATTATTTTTCATATTGACACCAAACTCCACCCCTTCGAGGTATTATTACGCCAAAGTCACGTTTTCTAGGTTGTGGAGTGCGTAAACCATTACATAAAAATAAAACGTTTCATTTAAATATAAAAAGATTTTAATTGCTTAAAATAGCGAGCTCAGGTGTCTTTAACAAGTGGCGCTTTCAAAGTGTCATTGCTCCTAGTAATTTTGCAGGTTCATTTTCAATGGTGAAGGTATGTATGGTTCAATACGTTTGTGATCACCAGATATTTACCAGATAGTGCTAATACTAGGCTCGCGTAACAATTTTTTTGGGCACCCTTACACCATTTCCACTAAGGCACTACTTGTGAAGTAACTATAGAAAATCAAGTGGAAAATCACTGGAAACTACGTCACGATTGTACACGTAGGGTGCACTTTCAGAAAGCAGTTTTGATCTTGAAATGTGGGTTGTGTTTAAGAATAAGTTTATGTAGCAAGATAGCTTAAAAGCTTGTGGATACATCTTACTTTTGCGGAATATAACCTATGGTTTCTTAAAGACCGTATACTAAGAGACTACCAAAACCCATATTAAAAAATGTGAAAGACTTCTTCTTCTTCTTCTTTGCTCCCGCCTGGACAAGCTATCTTATTCACTGAGATATGCATGCTTGTGATGACTAGCGACATCTTCTTTATCGGGGATTTTTGATTACATTTGGCCCATAAGCTATGCCAGTCTTATAGTACTGTCTAGTCTAGTCCTACTGTTAGAAACATCTCCTTGCTTGTGAGCTTGTGTTCACTAAATGTATTGAGAGGCCAGTTGACACTGGGGCCCATTTCGCTTAGACTTCGGTTATGCATATTTGCGGTCCATTCGTTTGTACTCTCCCCGTTACCGAGTTGCCAACTATGGAAGGAGCTCGATACGTGATGGTTCCCATTTTGAATTTTGATGAAACTACAAGCACAAACATTCACAAACGAAGTATAAACGATTAAGTCTATTTTAAATTGAAAGCTCCAAATATAATTTAATTGGGATGATAAGAGTACAAAGGATAGGAATAGAAGTACGAAAATGTACAAACGAATAAGTAGAACACCTTGGACCAAAAAATTTCAGTAGATCTTTTAAAGAATTGGCCAAGTGTATATCAGGGTCGAACTGGATTCATTTAGTCACGTTGGCCACAGCTGCAAATTAACCACCACGTCTCTTCTGATTTTATAGATAATTTTTATACAAAGATTTATTACTAAAATTTAATACCGTAACACCCCTAACACTAACTAAAGTTACGGGAGAAATTATTGACTTGCCGATCTGGCCAGTCCGGCTCTGGTGTATATGATCATTATTTGTTTCATATGTTAGTCCACTGAATTTCGAAAAATAGCTCTCTATTACCTACTGCTGACTCTTGTTAGGGGCTGTAGTCCTTTACAATATCATTCGAGCAGAAATTTTTTACTGAACTCTTTATATCGTAACAGAGAAAATAGAATTATTTTCTTATCTATCTTAATAATAGTCCACGTCCGAGATAATATAGTGGGTTCACAAGGGACCACTCTAACCCAGCATCAGATGGTCTCTTTTTGTAGTAAATGGTCATTCGCAACAATGCACGAATGAGGAGAAATGATAGACAAATGTATTTTTAATTTTATAGAGTCTAATAACTCCGTTAATTTTGGCGACAACAGCTTTCGACACGCTCTCCGCCATCTCTACACTTTTTAGAATCGATTATACAACCATGGCTTAAGCTGGCTTTCAGCTAAACCCGGTTCACGCTCATGCGCCGTAACTCATTAACGTTACGATAGAGTTACAGCACATGAGCATAAATCCGGTTTAACTGGAAGCCAGCTTAAACCATGATTGTTCAATCGACCCTTAAAGATCTGTGAATCTCCTTAGTTCAGTTGCAGGTATTTTCTGTTACAGTTTCATGATGTAACAAATCTAATATCGTCGCCTATTCCGTAAAAGCTCGTTTTAGAAAATTGTTAAAATAGAGTATTTTCCAATTTTTTAAAATGTATCTAGAAAGTTACCTTATTGATGATGTAATCCCAAAACCACATTAAAAAATAATTGCGACTGTAGGTGTTGCCAAAAAAATTATTTGAAATTCAAACTATAAAGTTTCCCGCATAAAAGCGGCCTGACGTCACGAATTGTTGCTGTCAATATTTAACTTCATGAGCTCCAACTTAAAATAATCTGGATTACACATTAACTGACATTTAACACATGTAACTAAGCAACAAACGTGATTTATACGAGGTGTGACGTCACTTCCGTTTTAATTTTCACTTTGAACCTGTAGCATTTAATGCTTTTACTAAAGCACTTTTCGATAAAACTTTTTTGATTAACATATTTTTAGTGTGCCCACAAGTCATTGATAATCGACTTTGCTATGCAATAACACAGTAATAATCGATATTTAAAAAATTGGAAAATACCCTAATGTATTAAGCTGCAAGAATTCAATGCTATTGCTATTGCTATTAGATTATATGAGCTTCAAGTTGTTATTATATCTAATCAATACCACTGTATAATTGCATCTAACCAAAGGTTAGATGGTTTTTTACCACTCTTGTAAAACTTGCTCAAGTTATAACTGAGGTTTTACGGAATCAACGACGATATGTATGATTTCAATGTACAGGTGCGACCTAGGCTACATGTATAGGCACAGGAACACTAGAAGAACCATAGCCTAAGAAGCCAGCATCCTACAACTTGACTGATGGGTTAGATGAGCATAAAGCGGCGTTTGACGCGTCCAAATAACAAAAAATATCGTCTAAAATGTACAAGCTCCCATTATACGTGGTCTGCAAAATGAGCTTTGCTTTAGGAGCAAATTAAAAATGGCCTATTGATGCCCATATCTTATATTACACATTATTAGTTTTTTCTTCAATAAATTAAAAGCGTTTGAACTATACCTCTTACAATGAACCAATTTCCCAAACAAGAAACAATTATTATTGCTATAAAAAAGTGAATTTAGTGTACGTTTGAAACCGAAACACATGTAAAAGATTGACACAATAATAACTTTTTTGCTCTCCTACGGTATGTAGGTTATTTGATTTATTATTTTCTCAACTTTGACTATTAGTAGGCCATACAATTCATAACCATTACGTGAAACAATAACGTCTATGTACGAAATGAGGTAACCCTCAATTCAACTTATTATAAGACTTTGCGTACAACTCACGTGCAGGAAGCATTAGTACCTAATTAGTATGACAAGGGTGTTTAAACAAAATAAGCGTGCTTCACAAATCTCATAATACAGGGTGGATCAATAACTGTTTTCAAAACTTTTACGTACGCAAGCATTTTGTATTTGTCAAATTTTTGATTTTTTTAAGCTTCTTACAACTACGTTTGCACCACTAGAACTATTAAAATTCGAAAATGTTCTAATAATAGTTTCCTTTTTCACTTGTACCTTAGCTATTATTTTGCACATCCTGTATTTCTTGTGGAAAGAAACCAAAAAGTGCAAGGTGTGTTTTGTAAATTTTTTTCTTTTTTTAGTTTGACATTACAAACATTCAAGTGCAGTTACCAGTTAATATAATTCGGTGTGTTTGTTTTATTGTAAATAAAGAAAATTGATTTTTATTGGAAAAGAAAATATTGAATCATCATGTTTTGCCCAGCCTCTCAAAAACTCATGAAAAATTTAAATATACTATCGAAAATACGATTTTATAAATACTTCTATGAGGTAAGAGACTATTTAAATTTAAATAGTGTGTTTATATTTATTTTTTAAGCAATTTCGTGTCAAAAATCACTTCTTGCTTCATTGATATAGTTTTAACATATTAATTTTTTAAAACGTGGTTATAATGTAGGTCATTTTATTTTAATATCCGTATCATCTCAATTTATAAGATTATTTTTAATTATACTTTTTTAAGTTGATTAATGATATTAAAATATAATATTTTGCATAATGCATTTATAAAATCAAACAGATAAATTATATTGAGATGATTGACGTATCGTATTGGATAAGTTGTTTTCTTTAAATTTTTCAGTTTGGTAGAGCTTTAAGAATTGTAAAATAGAATTAAAATAATTAATCAGGTCATATAAACAACTATAACAGGTGTAGAATGGTTTTTGGTACATAGAAGAAAATGTATTTTCTGAAATAGTGGCTCTCCTAATCACGTCAGTACATGAAAGTTGTCGACCAGTCAAAAAGTTACTCAAAATAATTTCAAGTTATAAACTAAGTACTTTCATCCATAGGAAATTAACACACAAAATTTTCACTTGGGTCCTAATAATTTTTTCGTTCAAGATTTACACAAAATGTCAAAACAAAAATTGCCTTGCATGTTTTAGTGAAGTTCGGTATTTTCTAAAAATATTGGCACAATGCTTAATTATGTGTTTAAATAGCAAATTCTTCAGGAAACCATTTACACGGTTAGATAATGTTAGCCATGACTTTGACATTTAAAAAAATCTAAATAAAAAAGCATCATATAATCCGTTCACTATTTATTTGTGATATGGTTGGCCGTGTTAGGGTGGCAGATTCCACCCGGTATAAATTAGAAATAAATCTAGGCTTTTATTCAATTGTGTTAATAGTTGGTCTGTCATTTTTTTGGTACTGTCACGAGCTGTCAATCAACTTAATAGGGACTTTTTATTTTGGCAAACTAAAAAACAAAAGTTCATGGCCAACTATATCACAAATAAATAGTGAATGGATTATACGTATTATATCCTTGTTCGTTGCTGTAAACAGAATTTTTGAAGTTTTCGATCTTTAAAAAAGTATTCTGCGGTCCTGAAAATATTTAACAACAGAAAATGACATCGTTCGATTAAGATCAAAGATGTCTATAATATTACTCACTCAAAAATGAATTTTAAAAGATTATAACCAACTTTGATCTATTATTAAACTACAGTTTTGAAACTAACCTACATTTTCATTTGGAGTTTTGAATAAAAAAACATTCCGAGAAAATTGTATAAGCACTTTGTTAATGCTTTTCAATTTGGATTTTAAAATTAAAATTAAATCGTGCGTTAAACGAATTAGCTTTTATTAAGTCATATTAGATGTCGCTACGAGGTACATTTTTACATTATTTTAAAGTTTTTTAAAATTTTCACATGTGGTAATTGATAAAAATTATAACAGTTTTAAATGTGGAATTTTATAAGCGATCTTGGTAGAGTTATAGTTTTGTGAGCTATATCCACTCTCTGTGGAAAGATTTTATCTGTGCGATTTTGATCATTATTTTCAATTAATTCATATACCTACTGTTTTGGATTTTTACCTATGAAACAATCGAATAAAAAATAAACGACTTAAGATTAAATAAATAAATATCAAACATAGTGTAAAAATAACCTCCGAGAACCAAGGAAAAAATTAAAAAAATTAACCACCCCCTCAACCCTTATAGTGTAGTCAACGAACCAAAATTTATCCTGATCTTCGGACTTTTTTTTTTCTTAATCGGTCGAAACCATTCTTGTGAGTTTGTGTGTAAAGTGTCTCACCCCAATTTTGACCGGAAGGCACTTATTCTTCGACTTTAGTGTAAAATTGTGTGTTTTTCAAGTTTCCGTATCACTATTTTTTGAATAACTTAGCTTATATTGGTCGGATCGGTACCAAAAAATGTTCCTTTTTTTTGTAATGAATCTCTCTTTAAAAATGCCTGGGTTAAAATAATTTATATTAATTTCCTAACCTCAAAAAAATTCAAAACTGCCGTCATTGGTGGGTCGTAGTTTTTTTATAGAGAACTTGAGTAGTAATTAATGTTATAATTTGAAACGTTAGGAAGTGTAACGGAAAATTTAAACACGTATAAATATTTATCAGTTTTGAGTCCATGAGTAAAGGCACCGATAAGGTTTATATTGCACAATGGGCTCAGAATGTGGAGGTGATTGTGGACAGTTCCCCGTTAATCTTAACGAAGAAAGGACGTTTTATAGCTCCTGAATTATATTATAATTAAAATAAGCTATTTATTGGCTAATAATAATTACTGCTAATAAACGTGTAAAAATATAAAAATTAGTTTGATAACAGAAGTTGTAGCTGATATAGTATCAAATCTATATAGCAAGATGGGTCCAAAAAAAAGCAACGGTTAAAATTTGTATTTTGATTCAAATTTTCTTTTTCATATTTGTTGTGAGCACTGAGCATTAGTGGTATCGCAATAATTTTCCTCTTGAAATGTAGGAAATTTAAGCTCTTTCATATAAAAAGAAAAACAATCATATCAGACCATTTTTTCTTCCCATGTCTTTGAAAATACTGTTTGTCTGAAATTTTTCAACTGTTTGTCCAGTTAACCAGTTGTCCAGAAAACCAATTTTAGTGGTCAAAGTTTTATTAATGTTTTACGTATTTTTGAAAATTAATTATAAAAAACCCCTATAACCTGTTTTTGAACATTAAAACTGGTTTTAGGGTCAACCATTTTGAACACTAAAATTGGTTTTGTTTTGTGTTTTCGGAATAATCACAACAAATTGAACCAAAATGCAAATTTTAGCCGTTGTTCTTAATATTTTTGGACCAAACTTGCAATATGGATTTGTTGCTGTATCAGCTACAACTTCCTAAAGTTTCATACCATAACATTAATTATTACTCAAGTTCTCTATAAAAAACTACGACTCACCAATAACGGAAGTTTTGAATTTTTTTGAGGTTAGGAAATTAATATAAATTATTTTAACCCAAGCAGTTTTAAAGAGAGATTCATTACAAACAAAACGAACATTTTTTGGTCCCGATCCAACCAATATAAGCTAAGTTATTCAAAAAATAGTGATACGGAAACTTGAAAAAGTCACACTATTTGATAATAGCTTTTACTTTCCGATACCTTAAGGTATTAAAGGAAAGTATTGTAATGGGGTAAAAAAAATTTTTTGAGATAACACCGGATATATGTATTTTGAGGTCCCCCGAGTCGATCTAGACCATTTTTAGAAAAAAGTCTGTGTGTGTGTATGTATGTGTGGATGTAGTTCCCCACGAAATCTCTGAAACGGCCGAACCGATTGACTTGAAATTTGGTATAGGGTCTTATCAGATAACGACGGAGTGCAGAAAGGAGTTTGTTCAAAATCGGTCCGCTAGGGGGCGTGCAATTAAGGAAATTTTGTGTTTTTTAAATGGAACTATATAATTTTTTTTAAAATCATCCGATAGAGAACTTTTTTTTTTATTCAATGATATAAAATTTTTTTAAATTATTTTGTTTTTGAAAGAGTTTTTACGCAATCAAATATCTAATAATATTTGGCAGCTGACGTTTCTGACAATTGTCAAAAAATTTGACAGTTGTCAAAAAATTTGACATTTGTCAAAAAATTTTGACTTTTATTTATTTTTAATCAGTGATTATAAAAATGTTCAGTATTCGTTTGTTTTCTAACTGTTTTGGTCTTAAAATAATCAACTCAATCGGAAAGTCTTGTGTTGACACAACAGATATTTTTATTTTATTGACGCCATTGGATTTTAGCATAAATAAACTGATTCATTCTTTATTTTGATTTCAACCTGTTTAAAATAAATACGTAGGTACACTTGATAATATTTTTATTAAATCAAGTAGCCAAGAAAAAAGAAATTGAAGCAATCAAACAAAATTTACCCCTAGTTATAAAGGACCCCGCACAAATCTTATGGGAAATGGCCCTCGGTGAATTTTCCTAAAAATTTAGTATGTTGTAGTATTTGACCTACCGAACAAAAGTCTCCATGGCCACGAAGCCCTAAACCTAATATTGTTCGTGTTGTGGAGGCTTAAACTAATGATAATCTTGTCACACACAATTAATACGTATAAGAAATGGCCCTCGGTGAATTTTCCTAAAAATTTAGTATGTTGTGGTGTTTGACCTACTGAACAAAAGTCTCCATGGCCACAAAGCCCTAAACCTAATATTTCGTGTTGCGGAGGCTTCAAGTGCTGAATAATGTTGTCACACACAACTGTGATTTTTTGAATTTTATTTTAAAAATGCAAGTTCGGTTGCCTCGCTGCTTTACAATATTTAATCGGAGACACATGGAATTTTCTTCAATATTCGTTAATTCTCTTTCAATACCCTGATTGCGATTCAAACATACTCTTGTGTCATTTTCTAATTATAGGTTTGGAAGATCATTATCTTCACGCCTTTTTATTGCAATATCCAGCCTATTATCAATGTCGCCTATTCCAGGCATTCTTACTAAAACTTCCAACATTACAAAGATAACAATTGTATCAAACTTTTCCAGCTATAATTAAATCCAACCACAGTTGTGTGTGACAACATTATTCAGCACTAGAAGCCTCCGCAACACGAAAAATATTGGGTTTAGGGCTTTGTGGCCATGGAGACTTTTGTTCAGTAGGTCAAACACCATAACGTACTAAATTTTTAGGAAAATTCACCGAGGGCCATTTCTTATAAGAATTGTGTGAATGTGATCGTTATGCATAAAATTCAAAAAATCACAATTGTGTGTGACAAGATTATCAGTACTTTAAGTCTCCACAACACGAAGACTATTAGGTTTAGGGCTTTGTGGCCATGGAGACTTTTGTTCGGTAGGTCAAATACTACAACATACTAAGTTTTTAGGAAAATTCACCGAGGGCCATTTCCCATAAGATTTGTGCGGGGTCCTTTCAACCTTAGAACATAAAGATCTGGAATGAGGGTTAGCAACCGTTGCCTATAAAAGAAAATGCGACGGAAATGACATTTTAGAAAACAATCTATTGGAGAAAGCAACCGGCAATTGCTACATTTAAACGTCCATTGCGATCCATTTTATTAGCTAAATGGCTCTTTCCTAGTAGAGTAGGGGGTATTTCTTTATTCAGTGCTTTCAACTACAGGGTTTACGGAAATTCTTTGGGTTACGTAACCAACCAAAAGTGTATTTTCCGTCTAACTGAAAAATATTCTAACCTGAATGAAACAAATAAGTTAAAGCTGTTCTTTATTTTTTGGATTGATTCCTCGCTTATCTCTTGGTGAAACATAGAATAATTCAAAAACTTCAAAAAAAATTTTGAAGTCTTTATTTTTTTACTTTCTCTGTCAAATTCGTTCTTTTTATAAACCAAAGCTAAAGGAACTTAAAAATCATACAAAATTGTACTTTAAATCAATAAATAAAACAATAACAAAGTCGGTAAATAAGTCGATAAAATCGGTAACTGTATTTTTGTTATTTATAAGTTACTTTAGACTCTCCCGAAAAAAAGGGTGTAAGGTACTTTTTGTGTTACATAATCCCAACCATTTAAATACAGTATATTATATCAATAAATTATAAATTAAGCTCGGTCGCATAAACGAAAATTATATTTTAATCCGAGATTTTGATTTAAACTTCATGAACGTTACACATTCTAATGTCAAAGTTTGATGTTTGTAAATAAATATTAAAATTTGAGGTTAAGTTCTTTTTATATTGAATTTGATTGAATTGTGAATACAGTTTGTCAAACTTTGACATTTAATTCTCGGATTAAAATATATCGTTTATGCAACCGAGTGTTTCTTATTATTTCTTAATTCGTTATAGATATATTTTTTGTTAATTTAATTTGTATTAATTTTAATTTTTGCTTCTTGGTCTTAGTGACCTTTGTTAAAAGTTTGGTTAGACATTCAGTTTCTAATTTTTCTTAGTTTTTTTAGTTTTAATTTTGTTATTCTATGCAACTATTACCACGAATACATGCAGTATTGAATACGGATTTGAGTTTTGACTCAAAACTTACTAAAGCGTATACATGGAAATGTCATGTTTGTCTGGAAATGTCAGGATTGAATACGTTTTTGTTAAAAATGAGTTTGAAGATGAAGATTGGTAGTAAACGAAGCGAGTTTGTTAACTAACAGAACAACTCGCAAGGGTAGGGAGTATTCTATCGCTTCTAAGCGTATACATGGCAATTTTCACTTCAAAATTTCGATACGATCCCATATTTTGTGGGATTGGATCGAGGTATTGAATACGCGTGTTTAAAGTGTATACATGCGGTTTTCAAAACTCAAAACGTTTTCAATTCGTATTCAATACTACATGTATAGGGAGTATATATTACTATTAGTGACTACACTTTAATCATTTTTTCTGACTTAATTATGTAAATTATTTATGTATTTACCAAAATATGGCACAAACGTCATATTATAGGTATCATGCTACCATATTACAATTGGACATGGAAGCTATATTGGAATTCAAAACATTTCAATTCAATAAAGTTTTTCTGGCTAATTCGATATAGAACGTATAAATATGTCTATTGATAATCCAAACCCATCATAAAATGTTTGAAATACAATTTATGACAATCAAAATATTGAATTATAGCCAACTTTACCTCTCGAATTTATCTAAAAATGTTACTTCACAGTGTAAAAATACTTTTTTAAGAATACGTCATATTTAGGGAAAATAATAATTATAATAATAAATGTATCAACTCAAGTAACTCAAAGAAACTCAAAAGCATTTCTGAATACCAAAGCGACTTCTTAACTTCTTAACAAATTACTAATATTCACTGTTACATGATTATCATGATTATCCACCGTTCTTTAGGGACCTATTTTTCTATTATGTGCCCTTAAATGAACTTGAACTTAAAAAAAGATAGCAGAATCGAATTAGGCGTTTTTAGCTAAATATAGACGGCGAATGCCATCATAAAATTTAAATGTAATAAAAACCAACTTTATATTAAAACATCAAGTTTTTCGCAATTCATTACGGCTATTTTTCAAACTTTGACAGTTAATTTATAATTAAATTATAATATACAGTGTGTCCGATTGAAGACGATTCACTTTTAAAACACCTTAAGCTATTTTCGTTATTTACATCAATGCGCCATGGCCATGCGCCAGTCTAATTGTGCTATAATGTATAGAAATAGACAGGCTGAAACAGACGCTGATAGTCGATAAAATTACAGGTCTAAAGCAGTCACATTTAGCAGACTACACTTATTTATCAAACACACTCTATATTCCTGAAGTGTTGGTTATGACCTCACCAAATAATAATAAAATTTTGCTTTTTGACTTCGGCACGACGCATACAAACAGCAGACGCCATGTGAAATAATGACCTACACTTCCGACTTATTAACCTTATTAGACATTAGTGAGAGTGAGACAATTTATTGAGACCTAGCAGGCACTATTCCCATTTGAACATCGTATACGCCTGTCTGTACGATTTAATTAAAAGTACAAAATCTGAAACAGCCATCAGCAGTGTCTGCTTGGACCTTACCAATTTCCATATTTCTTTGATCATCATACAGTATTTGTCGTTTCTATATCTAATAAATGTCACACGATGTAGATTGTATAGTCTTATCTAACATTTTAAAATTCTTATTGATCTAGTGATACAGAAAAGTGCGAAGGTGCATTTGTTGTGTAGTAGGATTTTTTAAAGACTACCGACACGTGACCACCTTGATATGTATAAATAAAGATGAAAACGACTTATTTCGTGAGTTTAATTATTTAATTGAGTTAATACATTTATCCACGACCGTCCAATAATACGTTCATTACTCTATGATTTTTGACCAGTAATGTGTGTCATTACTCACTAGTTGCAAATCATTGAATAATATACATATTACTCAATGACTATTACATTACTCAATGGTTTACCGGGCGACACAGGGGATTGGAAAACTTTTATAGCTCCGTTATTTGTCAACGTATCAAAATGAAATTTGCTGTGAGTTATAGTCATATAAATTGCAATTTTTTTAACTACTTTTGAAAATTCTTCCACTTCCGATTTCGCCGGAAATGAGGTAAACTTTCGATTTTTAAATGCAACACCATATATGTTTTTACATTTTTGAATTTTACATTAAATTATGAATACATTTCCATAAAAAATTAATTTTTTAAAACAAATAAAATTTTTTTTTTCAAAAAGTACTCGCGTATTCAATGTATATTTGGTATATAATATTTGCAGTCGTGGATAAAGTATAGTATCCTACTCGCGGGTAAAGCTCATTACCCGCTCGTTGGATAATATACTATTACTATTAATTGCTATTAAATATTTATTTAGAAAATTTATAATTAAATTAATTATTTATTGA
This sequence comes from Malthinus seriepunctatus, assembly GCA_963924605.1. Classification (NCBI taxonomy): domain Eukaryota; kingdom Metazoa; phylum Arthropoda; class Insecta; order Coleoptera; family Cantharidae; genus Malthinus; species Malthinus seriepunctatus. The sequence goes on along the minus strand of OZ004600.1, from coordinate 77,323,291 downwards.
ATATTTTAAAAGTCACGTGTCGGTAGTCTTTAAAAAATTCTTATTTCGTAGGATTAATTATTTGATTTAGTTAATACATTTATTGTTAATTGTTATTAAATATTTATTTTGAAAATTTTTAATTAAATTAATTATTTATTGAATATTTTAAAAGTCACGTGTCGGTAGTCTTTAAAAATACGAATATATAAAAACATATTAAGTATGCCTCTCTTTCTCTCTAAATTGACATTTTTGTTTCATGTTATACGATACCAGGTTTTAAATATATTATTAAATATAAATCGTTTTTAGTGGGACACACTGTATATCAAAAATAAATTCTTATTTTATTGTTATTTTAAAACCTATATATTATATCTTAATAGGTTGCAATTTACCTCCATCACTAATGATGGATTTATAGATCATTTACAGTTTATAGATTTGAAGTTTATAGGTACTTTTTACACGTATTCCTTGTTCTTTTTGCAATTTATCATACGATAGCGACAAATGAAGCAGCTAACGAAGGCACACCCATTTAACATAGATCGTACTAATAGGGGAGGAAAAAACATTAAAGTGACACGTTGAGAAATCAACACCAACTCTTTGTTTCCTTTATAAACTTTTAACATTTTTACAAGTTTAAAAAATTTTAATGAAAATATGTTGCTAATTGAAGTTTACGGTAGGAAGCAAATGTGATTATTTTTCTGTCGAGACGGCGAACCCATAAGGTACCTTTAACCTCAGACCCTGTAATGTTGTAACTCACGAAACTGCAACCATTTTACGTCTTTTTACTGCTGTTTTATTCAGACACTCCCACTTGGGGTCAAAGCACTAAGTTTTTTTTTAAATTGCTTAGAATTTTTGCTTATCTACCTACATAAAAGTATTATTTTTTGTAATTTTTAAATGTTATTGTCTGACAATAGATATTAATCTCACCTTATCTATCGACAGTAATATTTATATTTTTCCATAATGTTACATGTGAGCTCTCATATACTCGTGCATATCCTTACGTAATTAAAATGATCCGTGTACTGCCTTCCAATAAAAAAGTTGCTGTGAAAATTCAGTTTTATAATCTCAACCTACCATAACCTACAACAGGTACGTAGGTGCGTACCTACACACATCTAGGTACGCACATACACACATCTAGGTACGCACCTTCCTGCCTGAAAAATTCAAATATTTTTAAGATTCATAAAGGTTTTGAAGTGTGGAAATTCACGCCTTTGCAAAAACTAGAGTCGGTCCAACATCTAACCTAACAATAATATTGTATCAGACCCCTATCTTTACGGGAGTGACTTCGACTTCCTCAACACACACCTTAAAACTGCCAGTTAAGTCACCCGATACCGGGGTAGATTCAGGTCAGACATCAGACGTCGCTAGCAGTAGTTGGAAAGAAGTAGAGCTATTCAACGGTGGGACCAGCGTGCCATGTGAAACTAGTTCGGTGAACTCTCTTAACAAGGACGAGTTTCACCAAGCTGGTGTATGTCCCACTTTAGTAAACGACGCCATATAAGTGAAATATTAAGAGAGCTTTAGACTCGCCGTCTGGCGCTACGTGAGAGAGGGTCGTGGGAAGGCCATGGAAGGGTTTGGAAGTATATTTCTCTCTTATCTAACCTAACCTAACCTCTGAGTGCCCGGGTAAGCTCTGAACCGATGGAGTTACTTCGTATAAGTCTCATGAAACCCGATGGGCAAAATAATAGATGATGATGATCTTCATAATATGATCAATCAATATGATAATAAGACAGAAAAGGACCACAGGGTGCTTTCTTAGCTTCTGCTTACTATCCGGTTCAGGCGTGAGTCGGTTCCAGATGTACCAGTAGGATTATGTTGGTGGTAGGGACACGAATCCCGAGAGCCCCCCCCCCCTCAATAGATGATGATGATCATATGATCAATCTGGTAGCGGTTCGGCCACGCCGGTTGCTGTTAAATGGTCGGAGGGCTAAGGTTGAGGATTTTAAGATAAACTATCTCTAACTTAACGTAATACGGTTGAAATCAAAGACCCCGAGGGTGCTTTCTGAACTTCTGCTTAATATCCGGTTCAGGCTTGAGTCGGCTCCAGATTCCAGATGTACTAGTAGCGTTTGGTTGATGGTAGGGATACGAGTTCTAGGAGGACCCCCAACAGATGATGATGATCATATGATTAATCTGTTAGTGGTTCTACCACGCTGGTTGCCGTTATAAACGTTCGGAAGGCGAAGGTTACGTATTTTAAGACAATACTCTATCTATAACTTAACCTAATACGGCAGAAAACCACCAGACCACCAGGGTGCTTTCTTAACTTCTGCTTAATATCCGGTTCAGGAGTGAGTCGGTTCCAGACGTACCAGTACTATCTGTTTGGTGGTAGGGATGCGGCTTTAAGAAACCGGTTCCCGATCATCACCGATCTAGGGAGCTTTTGGAAGTTAGCTAACATTTCGCTGCTGCGGTGGAAGCGCGACTGGACAGTCCACCCAACCCTGAAAGGAAGCGCACTAGTGGACGTCAATATCCTAGATGTCCGGGTTCGAAGCCGGTGGAACATCTCCGTCACAGCTGGTGGCTGGCGACTCCTGACACGCTGTCTTCAGTAGTCCCGTTATTAGACTCTTGAGAATTACCGGACTTAACGGGCCACCCGTATCTGCGAAGCAGTAACCAAATTAACTAGCGGTGTTTAATAGGATTTATCGTGGTGGGACGACCGATTCCACCTCTAGCTCATCGCTGGGGTGTTACGATTATGAAAGCATTCTACGAATGGTAGTTCAGAGCGGATGTGTTGTGAGGTAATAACGAAAATAAGCTAACAATAATATTGTACCAGACCCAGACCTTAATTTCTGAATTTACCTAAGAGCTTCTCGATGTTTAGTATGTTAAACCTTTTAGATCCAGAGAACTAACAAACCTGATTACAGGTTTCCAATTTGGAAATTTTCCTCTTAAATACAGTCATCAAAGTGGTCAAAAAAGATGAAAAAAGGTTTCAAATTCTTGAGAAAGGCTACTTAGAACCATAGGAGCTATAAAAATTGAGTTTCGAATAATCTTCAACTATATTTACAGCCGTACAATAAAATTTTAATTTCGATTTTAAGATTTTAATGTCGAAATTAAATCAGTTTGACATACCTACAGTTGCCCTTGACCAATGAATTGATTATTAATTTGACGCTTTGGCAAAGAAAAAATGAAAAGTTTCACATTTAATGTCGGTGTTAGTGCTGGAAATGATTCGCAACCAAAAATATTATGTTCAAGATCTTTCCTTAATTTCTAAAATGTAAAAAGTTGGCGTTATTTCTCAATAAACCGGAAAGCGGAGTTAGCTTTGATCCTGGGGAGCTAGCTAGAACTAGTTTTTCAGAACCATCATTCTATCAACGGGGTAGCTAAGTTAACGGAGCCTATCCGGTGTGTATCTGTGTATATAGCACCGTTATTTACTTAATTCAAAACCATTTAAACTATAAATTTAATTTCAAAGCGACAAGATGTGAAAATTTTTGCACTACTGATTGATACTTAATTTATACGAAGGTGTTAAAAATATGCAAAAGTTGGTAAAATCCATATGTTTTCCACCTACTCTCTACTGATTATAGTAAATAATTATTTTAAGACATTGAAAAGTTTGAATGTCAAGTTCGGTTATAAAATTTATGTACGTTATAAAATATGGATAATTTAACAAAGGTGAAAGTAAAAGTCATTTCGGTTCACACAAAATAAAACTGCTGACAATCATTTCTTCGTAAACAAAAGCGTTTCTGTCACGTGTATTTTTTGCCTGAAAATTTGCATAATTTCTCTAAATTTTACTAATGAAGTTATTTAATTAAGTTTTTAACATTTTCCGGAAAGAGTTTTAAAAGAATAGGTACAGTATCAACTATTCTTTTTAGATGTTATGCTATGAGATAGTTCCTGTTGAATAAATGTTACGTATGACTGTATAACTTAATATACCTACATTATAAGAATATTTTAATGTCATTTACAAGATCGATATAATCTATAAAAACGACGACAAAAGCAGCCACCTACAATTTTGTTATTAATGTAGATGCTATTTTTACATCTTCTGTCAATGACAAATGAGCTGTTATAGACAAACATTGAAATAATCTAAACCAAATGTTTATACTTTTAACTATTTTGAAATTAACTGTTGTTCAAAATTGCTAATAGTGGTTATACAATATGGCATAAGGATGAATAGTTGAAAATTATTGTGAGGGCACTCTCAAGTTCTCCATAGCAAGCTTCTTCAGAAGACATATCAAACCTAGTCATTCATTAGAATTTTGTGCTTATACAAAACATGAGAGCTCGTGAGAATTCCTGATGGCAAGCTTCTTCAAAAGACAATATCAAACCTTTTCATTTATTCGAATTTTATGCTTTCAAAATTTTGAAAGCTTTTAGGCCTTTATAACCTTGAAATTGTGCTGAAAAATCAATTGTTCGTGATATATTTGGGTAAACTGTTTGGTTTTACCTTAGAACATAAAACATCCGGAAGGAGGGTTAGCAACCGTTGCCTATAAGAAAAAAAATGCAACGGAAATGCCATTTTCAAATTCGAAGGGTAATTCATTCTGTCGAATTGTACATTATCATTAGCTGTCATGATCTTTCCTTATATGTGGGAGTATAGGCAACTATTTCCATTGGAGATATTGACCGGAAATCGCTATATTTAGCGTTCCATTGCGATCCATATTATTAGCTGAAAAGATCGTTGCTGGTATAGAGTGGTAGCGCTTTGTTTATTCAGTGGTTTTACCTCCCCTCTACCCTATAAAATTAGCCGGGTGATATCCAAGGAAACTTTTAAGAACATGTTTAAAAATACAAAATAGTCCCAATTCTGGGAATTTTTCAGCAGAAGAATCCTAATTTGGATGCATTTCTAAATGCAGGAGTTTGTAGAACAAGTCGCAGAATAGTTGTTTTTGCAATTTAAGACTAGATTTTTGGTGTCTACGTAGTTGAAACTGTCTTCTATACTTTCCGATTAATGATTGTTCAGTGCAAGGTGTTTTTTAACAAGGACAAATAGCCCGGGAGGCAACCACAGTAAATCCTACGACAGAATTTTTTTTTATTTGTGTTACTTATCGTTAAAACAGTACAACTTCCAAGGAGGTCTGCAGCCCCTGCTGACAGGATATGCTGCCGTAGACCAGCGGTTTATTGTTCCTCACTATTGTTTCTTTTGAATGGTACCAAAATTTAACGGGAGTCCTATGGCGTAGGGTTTACTATCGTCCTCTCCCATACTAAAACTTCTAGTCCTGGAGCTGTTCTGTTAGTCCTGGTGGTTGTATTCAGGCCCATCTTTTGGAGATAAGCTGTTAGAATGCCACCGAACTCGAAAATCTGGTTGGCTGCCCAAACCACTGGCTTAATGCCTCAGGACTGTTAATAATAAACTTCTAATTGGTGAGAAGGGCTGGAAACCTACCAGAGAGGAATGTCAAAGTAAAAATCTTACTTTTTATGTAAAAAGTAGTTACTAACTCAAATACCGTTTATGAGTTACGAGTTTGAGGGTGTGTAGCATAAAGACGTTAGTTTCAGTTCCTGAACTCTAACTATTCTAGAGAGTTGCTAAATTTTTTATCGATTCTTTTTACAAGAATGAAAAATGGCAAAGTTGCATCCAGAATGCTGTCATATTTCTTACTTTTTTCCTTCTCTAGGCACTTCCCTGTCACTCAAATAGATTATTTCCAAAAGATGGGCCTGGATACGATCACCCCAATTTTCTGTTACATGCCCATAGTCTATTTGTTATTTTTAAGTGTCAGAAACTTGATTTTTTTTAATTCGAACAACCTGAATATTTTTAGGTAATATAACAAAGCATTAGAATATGTTTAAAATAATATTTGGGTTTACTATATCTTAACTAGATACCTTTGAGGATATGAATCATTTCATCGTATTAGGTTATCTTTTTGATAACTATTATTTTGCGCAGCAGACTCAAGATACCAAGTGACAGAAATAGAACATTTTTGTAGTAAATTTTTAAAGCTACAAATTCATTAATAGCTATTTTTACCGAAGAATCAATAGTTTGCGAGGTATTTAGGAATTACTGTATTTTCTTACAATCTACAATTTTGAGGAATTGTTTAAAATGACTTTATCGAGGTTCATACAAAAATCCAACTCTCAGGGAAGTTTTCAGGGAAGTTTTCGAACTATTTCAAGTTTCTTGGTTTGCAGGCATTCACATTCCAAGAAGCTAACAAGTAACTCCATGTTTCTAAGAGCTTAGAAGATTGCAATATAAAATCATAGATTCCTAGAGCTTCAACATTTCTCTTTCGAGGTTTCAGGCTACTTCCACTCAACTTTACAATTAAAACGGTAAGAGGCTCCAAGATTTTGAGAGTTACTATTCAGAAGATCAAAACAGCTTATGATTATAATAGTTTCCTTCCTATTAGCAGTAAAATGTAGGTATGTAAAAATTTGGAATGAGTTGCTTCTGAATAAATTGGAGATTAGTCTAGTTAGTGATATTATAAAATTAAGGGTTAATGGAATTTTAGATGCAGCACGAGGTTTTATGTAGAAATCGACCTTAACTGTATCGTTTTTTTTTATATTTCTTCTAATTATTTTTATTTTTTAGTTTCACTTAGTTAATTTTACATAATTATCGGTACTTGACGTAATAATTGACTTTGACCTCTGAAACAATTAATTGTTACATAGAAAGTAAAATTTACATCCAATTAATTCAGTTTGATTCACGAAATATGCGGAATTTCAAGTTCAACTTATCATTTATTAACTTTGACGTTTTACATAAAATAATCAATAAAGTACATAATATACAATTTCAAAATTAATTATTCTGCATGTAAAAGTGATGTAAGTTTTTGTTTAAAAGAACAGAATGTTTACAGTTACAAATTATAAAATTTTGTGACAAATTGATCATAATTAAACCATCACTTTCTTTTATCTTATTAAATCGGTTAAATTGTAATGTATTATTACTTTTTAAATAAATAAATATTCATATAATTGCATCGAGTCTGTAATAAAAAGCCGTATAAGTTAAAATGTGGTTTTTAAATGGAAATGAACATAATATCGTTTATGTTTTAAATTAACAGTTGGATGATTATCCGATTAGATGGCTTTTCTAAAACTTTCCATTTTCAATATTGTTCGTTCCAAAGGCGCCTCGGATGTTTTAAGTTTGTGTTATTGCCGAATTTGGCGATTCCTACTTTTAAATACCTAATCGAATTAAAAAAGATACATATCTAACAGCTTTATGTTAATTTTTAATTTTGCAAATTGGCTTAAATTGAATGTTAATAACACCATTTTGATAAGCTGCTGCTACTCACTGCTACTTTTTCCATTAAGCTTTGCTTCATCATAGGTTGGTTAAGTACGAACATATTCATTAATGTCTTTATCTAGCTGGGACTTGTTAAATTTACATTATTGATTTTAATAATAATAAATAATAGATAGAAGAGTCGAAGAGCTATAATTTACTGAAGCATGGATTTTGTCATCAAGGTAAATCGGAATAGAGGTGGTTGAGTTTGGAAAAAAATATCATTCGTTAAATCTGGGGGGTTCTAGAACTTTTAGTCTTTCATTAATGTGCTTTAATTTTTTCCTAGTTATTCTATAAATCCTTTAAGCATCTTCATTTTGGCTCACCACAATTCAGAATTAAACTTACTTGCTCCATCTGTAGGGATAGCCAATCAATAGTCAATTGATCAGAAACAACTATGATGAACCTCCCATAAGGCCAACTGCATCATCACCATCAAGCAGTGGCTCCCTCACGGTCTCGGATTTTCCCAGAGCCTTCAAAATAGCTCTTTCTAACCCATTCTTTTGTCTCTTAAAATAAGGATCAAGAAATTACGTTTTTAGAGGTTCATCTCCGTTACTTTAATAAGCCTTTTTGATCTCCTTTTTAGATCACCTGCGTAAATGTGTGTATAATCTGTCAATGAAATTAAAAAATATTATAATTAAGAGTTAAGAAGTAGATCATCCATCATTCGAACTAATAAAAATGACAACATGATTTTAGAATGCTGCTGCTACTTGTTCTTGTTACAAATTACAATTCAACAGAAGTTTCTGCACCTTTTTGTCCAGAAAATCACGCCTATTTTAATCTTCCATTTCTATTAGGAATGTTAAATTAACATTTTAACTAATTCGTAAACATAAAAGGCACTTGATTATAATTCTAATTTCTAATTAATTAAAGTTTAATTTTGGATTCTTTCAATTTTGGAATTTTATTAGAGAAAGTTAAAGAAAAACAAATCTAGTAGATTATAAAATTTCCATTGTTTTTTAATTACCGAAAAACGAATAAAAAAGCAATAAATGCTAAAATAAGAGATAATAAACATTAGATGACTTAATTATAAATTAAATTAATGAACAAAGAAAAAATTTTAGGTTAGTATTTCCTTGTAACATTTAGCTAAGGCTGAAATTGTTACAAATTTAATTAATTTTATTGTTGTCATTCTATTAAGGCGTGTTAACACTATATTCGATCGACACAGATTGACATTATCGTTTAGCAAAGCAGTGCTAGCTCGGTCTGTGCTTATATCTCAACAGAATCGTCTTAGTTTATTTCCCAGAAACGAATGAAATCACAACGCTTAGCGTGTTTGTGTACAGTCAGCCTCACAATTTATTATTAGCCACCCTGCCTATACGCCAGGGTGGTTATTAGCAAACAACGACAAAAGGACAGAAAATGAGATTGTTGATTTACTACTTGTTGGCAAAATAAAGTTAGCCCTCAATTCAAGAAGGGGGTGTTATGATGGTTCCATCCACAATTCGTGCTAGAATTATAGCAGGGTGGCCAATAATTGTGAAGCTGGCTGTACAACTATGGAGGCACTTTTAGACCTACAATCCCTTCATCCACGGGTGAAGAGGGAGTGTCTTCAACCCGCCATAACAATTGCACAGAGCAAGAGATTCAAACTGGGTGACAGAACAGGTCACCTAAAGATCCTGGAATTTCTACTGCCAGAATTGTTTGAAAAATCATTGGAGGTCATTCCAAAAGTGTTTGACTTCTAGACACCATTCGAGGTGGTTATTCAGGACTGCAACACGGCTAGAAGACAATCAATACACCTTGAACAAAACTCCTCCATCTGGTATTCAGATGGATCTAAAACTGAACAGGGAACCAGGTATAGGTATATATGGCTCAAAATATAGGGCATCAATAGCCTTAGGAACGTACCTCACAATTATGCAAGCTGAAACTCTTGCAATAGATCTATGTGCCCGAGAATGCTTACGAAGGAATTTAAAGAGTTAAAAAGTCTACATAATGTCTGACAGCCAAGCTGAAATAAAGGCTTATAAAACCAATAGCTTTGAGTTCTTATCCACTCGGGAATGCAGACAATCCCTCAAAACTCTGACAAGGAACAAAAAAGTTGCCCTCATTGGGTGCCAGGTCACGAGGGAATTGAAGGAAACGAAATAGCTGATGAATTAGCTAGAACAGGCTTGAAAGCCTTCCAAATCGGACCCGAACCATTCTGTAAACTATCTAGAACACATAGAAGAACGGAGATCCAAAAATGGCAAACTGAGAACAAAAATTCACACTGAAACAACGCACCAGGACAAAGGCAGTCGAAGAAATTCATTGTGTACTCGACCACGAATGCTAAAAAGCTTCTTCTATTCTTAAAGAACGAAATCAGACTCATCACGGGCCTGCTTACTGGACACTGTCCAGTGAGGTACTACCTCAAGAAACTGGGACTGGAGGATAGTGACATATGCAGATTCTGTGAATCGGAGATCGAATCCGCCGAACACATTCTCTGCAATTGCGATGCATTGGCTCGGTTTAGGCTGAAACACTTTGAGCGGGCTCAATTGACGCCTGAAGAAGTAAAAAGTAAACTTCTCAGGAACATTGTATGCTCCGCTGGTAAGATTGAATTCCTAAAAACATAAATACGAGTAGGGTTATGTACAAAAAGATCAACACTGGTCACAGTTCTGTAAGGCTTAGAAGCCAATCGACCCCTGAGTACAATACAATACAATAGCTTATTTCCCAAGCACTACCGATCAGCATAGTGTGGATGTCCCTTTAATTTAACGGTTTGCTATAAAAATACAAGATGCAGAGTTGTTAAGTGTGCAACTGATCTGAAGTTTTTTCAAGCTTCTTCCTGACTCTTCATTCATTTATTTGTGGTTTTGTGTCATATTTACGACAAAATGACAAAAGGTCATAAAGAAATTTAAATATTATTTATTGAATTTTACAAATCTCTTCCTTGTTCATTTATAATTAAAAAAGACAATGTAAGCTGTGAGATGAAAGACTCATAGGTATAGTGCACTAGAAATTACACAAAGCATCCCAAAAGTAACCCTGTGAGTGATGAAATCTGATAACGCTTGAAATTACACAAGTGCGTAAATCAGTCATTTGGGAAAACATTGCTTAATCAGCAACCCTGAAATCAACCAGAAGTCCAAACAATTGAATTTTAGATACCCCACAGTATTTTGAAAAAGAAAAACGTTATATTTCATGGGTGCTTAGTGAATCATTGCTTTAATAAGTCTATTGTTGTTGCTAATTTAGAAATATGATGTAGGTTTGCAATAAAAAGATGTGTTAGTTAAATTGCTTTACATACCTAAAATCTCAAACAAACCTCACCCATATAATAATTCAAGGTTGTTGAAATAAAGGTGGCGCCCAAATTCGAGTAATTATGTCACACACGTACACCGATCAACCATGTGAATATATGAGTACTGTATTATTTCTTCTTGTATGTATTAAAGTGATAGTTTGAAAAAATTGCAACAAACATAAACAATCATTGCCGAGAAACTCGTTTCTCGGTACAACATGAGAATTGTTTGTATATTTAACATACCCGGTTGACATTTTATAAAAAAATCTTTACATACTGAATGTTGTAATGAATTGTTATTGTTATTAAATATTTTGTCGAAGACAAAGCAATCGATGAATAAAAATGTGCTAAAACCTCTAAAATAAACATTAGAACAAAAGTGGAAAATAAGTAGGTACTCGATATCATTTCTTTTTCATTTTTTATGATGCACACTTGAAGAAAGTCATTGACTTTGTTATTAGCAATAAACATTCTAACGATTATTGCTAGCTTTAATAGAAACGAGATTGTGTCACGAGAAATCTCAAACTAGATGTCTCCATTGAGTTTGCGGATACACAATAAATGACTTAAGTTACTATGGTTACAATAATAAAAATATTGCCTTAGTCGTAGTGGATCTAGAAGTCCATAATGGTTGATTTTTAATCTGCTGTTAATTTGAGCAGGGAACCTAAGAAATTTAGTTACAGCTGGTAGTAATCGAAGACCTATAAGTGGATGAAGGTGTTATGTAACAAAAATACATTACTGAGTAATTCGCCTATAAAGTTTTTCAGCCGCAAACCGTTTTCTATCTAACAGTTATATTTTAAAATTTTTTAAGGTGCCATGTGATAGATGGGTACATAACACTTCATTATACCAAAAATCTCGATTTTCAGAAAAATTTTACATAACACCTTCATCCACTTAGGTCTTCAATTAGTAGTAGAGTGGCATTTGAACGAAAACAGCCCACCTGCTTACGTCATTGTGCACTAAAAGTAGCGGCCGATCATTTAGGAGCCCCTGCGTCGTCAAAATATACCGTGAAGCGTCTAACGACAGTCCCACTTGAAATTTGAAACGGCCAGACCAATTTAAGCCTTTCTCGCATTAAAGAGGTGGGTTCTTCTCTTTTTGTACTGGTGAACTAAGATCGTTGGAGCAAACGCGTGTTAGATGTTTCTGGAAAGACAATTTTATCCTCGTTAATTTCTAATAGAGGTCAAAATAGGGTAATAGTATTTTTTAAGGGGCTACGTTGTCATTCGGGAGAGACGTCGAAAGCGTATGAAAATAAGTCAAGAAAAGGCTCTTTTTTTGTTCTATTTGTACTGGTCAACTAAGACCAGGTTGACCAGGTTGACCAGATTGACCAGGTTGACCAGGTTGACCAGGTTGACCAGATTGACCAGGTTGACCAGGTTGACCAGGTCGACCTGTTTATGTACATAACTACATAATGAGTTCAAGGTGTCTTCTACACTGAAAGAAATGATAGTTGTCATAGTTAATAAATATTTTTTTGAGTCCGATTTATTTATACTTAATTATTTGGATTTCTGAAAAATAAAATCTATTAACTATTGCCAGTTCTTATAAATCGGTATATTTCTTATAAATCAATGCTTTATTACTGTCTATTTTGTTTGTAGTTAATGTAGCTGGTTTATAATAAGTAAGAAAGAAATATGCTAACTATAAAATTTAAATTTGGTAATAATAACTAAACCTTTTCTTGTATTTAATAAGGCACTATTTGGGTGTAATAAACCATTAGTAAATGATTATAAAGTCCCCAACATTTACTAAAAATAAATTTTGATTTATTAAAAATATTATACCACAAGGTTATAAACTGTTTAACAGCGAAGTCGGGAGTGACGCTTGATGCAGTGTATTTTGTGTATTGTGTATAATACTTCTGATTATTTCATTTTATTTATTTTAATTAAAAATAATACCTAATTAATAATTTCTGAAGTTTAATAATATATCATTTAATGTTAAAAAAACAAATTATTTGAAGAGAATGGAATTGATAGTGTCGCCATGTTGGAAAAATTAGTGCAAGTGTGCAAGAGGATAACTTCGACTTGAAAGAGCAGTAGACAGAGCTCATTCTTGTGCTTGATATACACGTATGAAACTAAAAACCAAATTTGAATGTTGATCATCGACTTCAATAATTAAAAGACTGTAAGTATAATTTAAAAACTAATTATGCATGTATTAATTCTTGGCGTTTATTTGTTATAGTGTATCACTGATTTTTGACGACGTGCCACCATCAGCCGCTCCAACCACGACGAGTACCATTGCTGAGTGGATGTTACCAAAAATTAAAAGGAAGCAATTTATATTAGAAGTGAAATAAATAACTAATTACCTTATAATGCTTACTCACCATTATGGCGAGAATGTTAATTATAAATAAATATTTACTTGATTGAATAAGGGTTTATTTTTTATCAATACGGAATTATTTCAAGGAAATTAGACATATTACTATTCAATTCTATTTAATTTGCGGTTACTATACCTACATTTACTGTTAATAAATATTATTTTTTATTATCAATTCTAATCTGATTATAATTAATAATTTGTTTGTATTAAATCGGGGAAATTTAAATAGTTTTATTAAACCCCTTGTTTTTGAAAAATAAATATTTGGTTCGCCATTTTTCAGTAAAGGATTTATTAACAATTACCAAAATTCCTTAATTATTACCAAACACTTCTCTCAGTGTAGAAAACAAAAATCACTCTCACATTAATTATCTAATAAAATTATTTGTGGTCATTTAATTAATAGTCTTTTTTATCTGCTGAATAAATGAATTTCATGCAGTTATAACGTAAACATGTTAGATTTCAAAATGATAAAATTTCTACTTAACAGAGCTTAATAGAGCAATAGAGCATTGAGGAGAGTAAGCAGCTATACCTAATAAAATTAAGTGCTTTGAGTTTGAAGTAAATAAACCACGAGCAAAATTACAGAAATTATTGCTTTATTAAATTACAATTATTCTAAATTTAACAACTAATTGAAGTATGAAAGCGCAATAAGAGAAATAACAAAGATTTTTGTGCAGAACGCATTTATTTATTTTTATGTCCAGGTTAAAATTTAATGAGAGTCGGGAAAGCAAAGTAGAAAAATTATTAGATTTATTATAAATTAAAATAAATGACAATTCGTTTCATCTAAACAATACCATCTAAACCAAATTAGTTCAAGTTAATTTACAATAACAGGAATTTACTTAAAACGTGGGCTAAAATGTGTACCTACATTGTTGCTTGTTTCCTTTCTATTTGTTTTATTGTTACATTTTAAGAGTCGATGAGACAACCTAAAGGATTAACATACACGTTTCCCTACATGTCATGTTGTCATGTACTTTGGTCTTGAACTTATCAGAAGTTAAATTAAATTGTTAGTTATCCGACAATTTTTAAATTATTTTAAAGTCGTGACACATGGGGTTGTTGAATATTTGCGGTTTATGTCGTTCTTATATTACTTTTAAATTGCTACAGAATTTCCGGTAGATTTGTAATTTTTATGCTATTTTTATAGTGATTTGATTTACTTTCATCAGCCATAAAATAAATATTCTAATTCAATGTTTTTGTAAGATATTTCCAATTACTCAGATTATTTTCCCCAACAAGCGATTGCACAATATCCGACAAAATTCAAGAAATCACATTCAAATAAATTATAGCAAATATTTTCTTTATGTAGGTACTTTTATGAAGATCCTCCCTTCGGAAGGCAATGGCAAACCACCGAGAGTAATTTGTGTACTAAGTTTCCCAAATTGAATTCTTTTTAACAGCTTTTGAAACACAAATATCCACACCATGTTCAATGTGCATGGTTTGATCAACTCATATAAATAAAAGAAAAGTAATCATAATAATAAACGTATGATTCCTTTTCAATTGAATAAACAAAAATAACAACTGCTTATATGTTAAATAAACGTATGTAAGTGAAACATCTATAATTATTTTTAATTAAATCAATAAATTACGTGAAGAAGAAGAAAAAAGTTGAAGAAAGTTTTATGGATATAATTCTCATAAACGATCGAGGACAAATCTATTGTTTGCACACAAAAATTTCAATTTGTGTTAAACATGCGAATTTATGGATCAAGTCAATAAACTAATCGATTACAATAACTAACACGCGTGGTTAAAAATCATAGGTCAAGTTTAGCAAAAAAAAGTTCTTATTAAAATAAATCAATAAAAGTAATAAGTAAAAATGTACTTATTTTAAACTTTTAAAATATTTTCGATCGATGACACACTTTAGTTTAATAATCCATAATAATTATTGATGACTTTAATATACTTTATTGTTGTAAATGAAGTTTTTAATCACTATCCAGCAAAATAAGTTGTTAATCGTGCGAAAATATTTAACGTTGTGACATTACAACTTTTACAGCTATTTATTGCAAAAGAATTTTTGTATCAGCAAACTTTTTTTTTATTAATTAATTGTTGGAAGAAGTGTAAATTATACACGGACAAAACTTTTGTTTTAAATTAATAAAATACTTTCACATGTTTTGTCTTTGGTGTGAAGATCAATTTATAACACGATTTGTAATGAAAGTTTACGTTATAAGGTCGCTATTTTCTTCATTTTTGGAAAAAACGAGCTGTGGAGGGTCCAGCTGCATTAAAAATCGTTAAGCTTTAATTCAAGAACCGTAACATCAAACTGTTGTCTTTATACGTACCTATTGATTCTCTTCGATGCGCTAGGAGACAATAAATTAGAAAAAAAAATGAGCAAGTTCAATGTTAGAAAATGCTTTAAATACATTTTTAATTAAGTCAATCGTCCGTGTGCAAACGAACAGACAGATATACGAAAAGAAAAGCCAAGTCGTGTAAAGAGTACAACTGAAAACACTACGGAATATCTAGATTTTCCAAGCCGTTTAAAATTTCAGAATTTTCCAAAATGTTGGATTTTTTTAAGTTTTTACTTTTTATGTCGAAACAGGATAGAAAGACAGAATGACGAAACGGAGTAAGCTTTCTAACGAAGTTTAAAATTGAAAAAGCTCCAGAATTTCCGCTTTTGAGACGAGACAGAACAGAAAGATAGCAAGGCGAAGTCGTTTAAATTTTGTGATGAAGTGGAAGATTGAAAAAAATTTACATTATGTCTGGGTTTTTCAGAATTTACGCTTTTCATGGCGAGACAGGACGAAGTTTAAAATCGAAAAAAAAGCTTCAGAATGTCTGGATTTTTTCGGATCTTCAATTTTTATGACGAGACAGGATAGGAAATCGAAGTGGAGTGAACTTTCTGACGCAGCTTGAAAAAATTGAAAAAGCTTCCGATTGTCCAGATTTTCCAAAATTTCTCCTTTTTATGGTAATACATGTACAGAAAAACAACAAGGTGAAGCCGTTTATGTTTTCTGACGAAATGGAAGAATGGAAAAAATTTCTATGATATCTGGAATTTTCAGAATTCAAACTTTTTTGGCGAGATGGGACAAAAAGATGAAGTAGAGTAAGCTCTCTGAGGAAGTTTACAAGTGAAAAAGCTTCAGAATATCCAGATTTTTCACAATTTCAGCTTTTCATGGCAAGACAGTGCAGAAAGAGAGAAGGCCGAAGTCGTTTAAGTTTTCTGACGAAGTTGAAAATTGGAAAAAAATTTCAAAAATGTCTCGATTATTAGAATTTTAATTTTTTTATGGCGAGACAGAATAGAAAGACGAAGTGGAGTCAGCTTTCTGACGAAGTTTAAAATTGAAAAAACTCCAGAATGTCTGGATTTGGAAGAATGGAAAAAATTTTCATGACATCTGGATTTTTCAGAATTCACACTTTTCTGGCGAGATAGGACAAAAAGATGATGTAGAGTAAGCTCTCTGAGGAAGTTTAAAAGTGAAAATGCTCCAGAATATCCAGATTTTTCTTAATTTCAGCTTTTATTTCAGCTTAATTTTTTATGGCGAGACAGAATAGAAAGACGAAGTGGAGTCAGCTTTCTGACGAAGTTTAAAATTGGAAAAGCTCCAGAATGTCTGGATTTGGAAGAATGGAAAAAATTTTCATGACATCTGGATTTTACAGAATTCACACTTTTCTGGCGAGATAGGACAAAAAGATAAAGTAAAGTAAGCTCTCTGAGGAAGTTTAAAAGTGAAAAAGCTCCATAATGTCCAGATTTTTCATAATTTCCGCTTTTCATGGCGAGACAGTGCAGAAAGAGAGCAGGCCGAAGTCGTTTAAGTTTTCTGACGAAGTTGAAAATTGGAAAAAAATTTCCAAAATGTCTCGATTATTAGAATTTTAATATTTTATGGCGAGACAGAATAGAAAGACAGAGTGGAGTCAGCTTTCTGACGAAGTTTAAAATTGAAAAAGCTCCAGAATGTCCAGATTTTTCATAATTTCCGCTTTTCCTGGCAATGACAGTGCAGAAAGAGAGCAAGCAGAAGCCGTTTAAGTCTTCTGACGAAGTTGAAAAATGGAAAAAAAATGTGTGGAATTTTAGAATTTTCATTTTTTATGGCGAGAGAAGATAAAAAGAGGAAGGGGAGTAAGCTTTCTGTCAAGGTTTAAAATTGAAAAAGCTTTAGAATGTCCAGATTTTCCAGAATTTTCACTCTTTATAGACAGTTAGTACAGAAAGACAGCAAGGCAAAGCAGTGTAAGTGTTCTGACGATGTTCATTCATATTATCTGTATTTTCTAGAATTTTCACTTAATAGGCGAGACAGGACAGAAAATCTAAGCGAAGAAAGCTTTCTGACGACGCGACGTTTAAAATTTAAAAAACTGCATAATGCGGAGATTTTTGAGATTTTCCATTTTTATGAGAGACAGGACAGAATGACTGAAGGCGACTCCGGTTAGGTTCTCTGACGAAGATTTGCTAAATAAATCCAGAATGTCTGGATTTTCCAGAATTTACCCTGTTTATACAAATTTCAAGCTTAAAAAAAATTCTTTTCGTCCCCCTATAGACCATGCGTTCATCCGCATATTTGTTGGCCTGTCTGCTCGGCTGTCTGTCTATCCGTTTATCTATCTAGGCGTCCATCTACCCGTCTATCTTTCCGTAGGTTGTTACGTTATAATAACTGTGTAAAAATGAAACTTCATTTACAGTAGTCAAAAATGATAATAGGTTTGTTCCCACACAGCTCGAACTAGTTCGTAAATGGGCGGAGCATGCGCAATATGAAATTTGTATTGCCAATTTCAATGTGCGCTTGCGCTGTTCAGTTCTGAACCGTTCTGAACTGGTTCGACTGTTTGTAGGAACAAACCTAATATAAACGTGCCAACTAATCCCAGTGGAGATAGGGCTAGGTTAAGATGTTCAGAGGGCGCCACACAGTTTTGACTACTGTAGCCCTTAACTGTGTATGAAATAAAAAAATAATTTATTAAAATGAAAAATGAAATGGTTTTAAGGTCTATACGTTTGTCTATCTTGGCTTACGTGTGTTTGGGTAGTATTTGAAGAAAACCTCTTCACTAGGAGCTTCGGCTAGGTTAGTCCCGCCAAGGCTATTATAAAAGCGAATGAATATTATTTATGCTGATTGGAAATTCACAAGCGTTTTGTGTAACTTCTACTAGTAAATAATGAGTCTGTTTCTCTCTCTACCTTCACGTGTCATCTCACATAGGGTAAGCTCTTTCTATGCTTATATATTGGTGTTTTCTAGCCTTATAATACTAAGAGAGGTTCCCTTATAGGGCCTACAGTTATTCTGACATCCACTCTGCATACTTTGAATCTATGAATAATAGACCCAAAACATAGAGACGTAACAGTGGTTGTCCTATGATATGTGATCGCTACAGAATGATTTACTTAAAAATCTGCTATTGTGTCAAAAAGAGAGATAATGCTGACCAGTCGCGGTTGAAAGAGAGAAGTAGCTGGAAATAGCGTCAAGAACTTTCTATAAAGTTCCATCGGGGAACACAGGATATGATTCGTAGGCCAACTCTCGCTCGTCAAAATATCTTTAAGATATAGTTTGAGATGATTTTAGAGGCGTAAACACCAAACAGCAGTGTACAACAAGGAAATACTTGAGAAATGTCAAAAATCCACAGTAGCGGAAGTTATTGTTTTATAGATTTTATTAAATTAAATAAGGTCTATTATTAAGGTCTATGATATACGTGGTACACATGTGGGCCCTTACCCTCTCTTGTTGCCAGGCTTCCCTTAAAACAACCAAACAATAAGCCAAAGTTTAAAGTAGTCCATATTTATATCGTCTGTGAAGGTATTCGATATGTTGCTAGCCTGTACACTTTTTAATTATCTACAACAATTATTAGAAGTTACCTTGCGGAGAAAATTACAGGTATGGCTATTGTAACAAGTATTTACTGCCTCGTAATATGTGGCTCATTTAAATGTTAACATAATACACATATTACGTACGTTATTGCACTATGGAACGCATATTTACTTATTTTACCCAATTGTTTGAAGTCCTGGATCTATTTGTGTAACAAGGTTATAGTATAATTTATTACTAATAATAAATATTACATTTATATAATTTATTTAATAAAAGAGACCATTTCAAATTTAATTGCTCTTTTAGCTCGTGCCGTAAATCATAAAAATATACATAAATGGGGTAATTTCAAAAGGTAGAGCAAAATTCCACCTAATTAAAGGAGAGATATTAAAAAAATTTAAAATTAGATCTTAAGTCATAGTGAAAAAATTCCTATCTTATTTTGTATCAAAAATTTAATCTACCCTAAAAAAAAGTAAATTAAATTATCTAAACAATTTGTTTGTTTAAGTTAATAACTGCAATTTACTTTTCTATTTATAATGTTTAAAGTAAACCACATACACATACTTTGAGAGATAACGTTAATTAAAAATTTAGAAGTAGTCTATTGAAAACAGAAACATTTTAGCCTACGGCGTAGTTTACTTTTACTTAAAAGCAAATTTTTACAATTTCCTCAACTTTCGGTACTCCTAGTCTCTATTCTTAGGGTTTCTACTCTTCATCTTTGCATCTCGTTCTTGGCTCAATTCGTGGTTGTCGATGGATAGTCGGTTGTGTGTTCATTCTTACTCTATATCTATAATATCTTCATACGAGGACAACAAACCTTGTAGAGAGGATAGCACCAAGGGATCTACCCTCTCTGTATGGGGCTTTTGTCCCTGAAAGCAATAAAGTTCACAACCAAAACGGAAAAAGTATGATACAGATCCAATAAAGAAAACTCTAGCCGCGGAGATGTGTCATATTTTAAGATACATTACGAGCAAATTTGACAAGAAACTGTCACTAAAATTCAACTTAGGTTAAGATTAGGACAAGGTACTTGAAAAGGTTAGTTAATTAGAAATTGCAAAATGATTTGTTTGTATAAAGAAAGTACCGCTCAATAATTCACCCTAAACACAATAAGCTGTCAACGCCAATTCAACACTTGCATTAAGCGTGAGCGAATGTCATGTGACCTTGTTTAGTATCAAAATACAGTAAAAATATTTTAAAGTGACGAGCTGAGGGGAAGCGCCTTCCTTAAACACTACTGGCTTAAAATAAATTCGTTTGTATCATTGGCTACTAAATTAAAAGTAACTAGGCGATTACTATTGCATAGAGGGGAAAAATATCAATTTAGGCATCTGCGCTTCCCCTCAGCTCGTCACTTTAAAATATTTTTACAGTACACACATTCTGTTTCCAATAATTATATCAAAGCTTGCTCTCTCAAATTTCATATTTTATAGTAGTGCCTTAAAAATAAGTTATTGGGTGCATTCACCGGACGTAACAGTTGTGGAGTAATTACCAATTCGTTCGGTGACTTAGTCCTGCTTTGGGAACGTGTGCGTTAGAGGTCGTCATTTTATTGAGCTCATTTAATTTGCGCTATGTTGAACTATCTCGATACCTGCTTACTTAACAAAATTTCCGCAAGATAGTAGGGCTAGTGATGTAGCAGTTGGTGGCTGCTCCACAAACTGCTCTGTTACGTCCGGTGAATGCACCCATTGACAACAAACTGTCATTATACACTCGACTATGCCTGTACCTAACCTGAATTCTTAATTATGATTGGACGAATCTTTTCCCGCAAAAAATGTTTTAAATAAAATTCTTTTTGTTGAAATATTTTCCGTCTATCAATGTCGCTTAGTGGAGCTGTAGTTGGTAGCACATTTTCCAAAAATTCATTCTTACTGCCTTTAACTATTGTGGCATTTTCTTCTATACTACCCAGGATTTAGTTCCACATGGATATCTTAAACATAGCTTTAAGTTTAAATCATGCGATGCTAAATGCGGTACTAGGGGTAGTGCGAAGTGCGATGCGCCGACGTGGACACGTATTAACCAGTAATTTTAAGCCGTTTGGTAAGCTATACCTTCGCATTTTTTGAATGATCTAAATCATTTTTATATCTTTGAAGTGGTATTTTTGTTTTTATTATTACGTTATTTACTCAGAATTGTGTGCTAGGTGTGCTTATGGTTTGACACTGTTTTGCTTAACTATTTATAACTTATAAATTACTCGTATAATAAGTGTAATTCAGACATAATTGAATATCAAAGAGACCACCTTTACTTAATTTTTATAATAAAGTTGCTTTGTAAGCATCATGATCACAATCAGTCGATGGTTATGAGTTTAACTCCATGGACTCTCCATCTGCAAGCAGTTCTTTAGTTTGTTTTACTGTTGGTACTATAAAGATGTTGATTATGGTCGTCCTGGAAACAAGTTTTATTTCTAACTCTTAATTTGTACTTTAAAGTCACACGTGTACATTTTAATCAATTCTGTAGTACCTGTAGTACCGGCATCAGTTAGTTACTGTTCCTACAGCTTCCAGTGTGAGCAGTGTTCATGGGAGGTCCACTCATCTCAAAACATAGTTTTTGCTTGATCAAATGTTGACAATTCACCATGTAGGTACCCACATAATTGCAGTTAATTTCTCAAAGAATAACTAACAGTTAATAGGCACAACAAAACTATACTAACCATCTAATAAAAAAATTTCTATAAATTAAAAAAAATGCTGTATTTTTTTAATTATATTAAGTAGAGTGCGTGACAAAAAACATTGCAGTTTCATTAATAGCAAAAACACAATACCTTACAACAAACCATCCTCCTCTATAACCTACTTTACAAGTTTAATGTGTTAAAAATAAACATTTTTATGCCTTTAATTGCATTAAGTTCAAAAGACCCGCAACGTGACATAGCAATTTACATAATTAATACCTACTCTATGGATGTTTTGTGTTTTTATATCGTATTAATTTTATTGATTAGCTATTGGAACCGTGGATAGGTTATATCGTAGACGATACTCCCTTCATATAACAAACCTTTACTCCGTGATGGATATATGGGTGGGGCACAAAAACGATGTGACTTTTTGAATAATCCATTATAAGTATGACACGAATATTTCAAATTTTCCAAATAATTTGCAAGTTAAAGATGGTTAAACTGGTATTAAAGAAGAACATATACCTACCTACATAAAGTAAAATTGTATCGGGGCTTTTGTAAGTAATACTTATCATCAGTTTTCTTAACATGAATAATGTTTTTATATACATCTTGAAAGTTTTGCTTTAGGTGAAAATTATTTGCACCATTATGTGAAGATTTATTAGTTCAATATAATTTTAAAATCAATTGCTTTCTTGACTTGTACCCATGAATATGGGCTTTAGTCGCTTCCTACGCTTTTATTTCATTTTATTGTTCAACTCCTATTTAAGAATTTTTATTTTTTGTGGAAAATGAAACTTACTAATTGTAATTATGCACTTTCTATAATTATAAAACGCTTATAAATTTAATTATCATTAAAAATAGGGAAATAAGTCATTCCTAACTCATATGGATTCTACTTGGAAATTTTACGTGCTGTCAAGAAACTTAACATGGTTAAGATGACTCCATAAAATTGATACTACTTATATGCGAATGTGGCCTAAATAAGACAATAATTTTTTGGTGAGATCAGTTGATCCCTGCGATGTGTACTTATCAATATATATTTTCATAATTAAGTTGGTCAATCGTTCGTTCCATTACATAATCTATCAACAGTTCAATATTTTGTAAGATTTCTTCCTCGACCGACTAGGGCTGATCCTTTTGCCTAAGCGCACTATAGACTTAAGACTTACTGTGCTAGCTTTATTTTACTTTTTAGCAACGCTAATCACGAACTCCTAAATTTAGACCAGGGGGTTTAGATCCTTAGCTGAATCTGAGCTCAACCAGTGTCGGTGGGTTCAGTTTTGTGTTTGGATGGGTAAATTTCACAATAAAGTCTTTCCCATGTCTTATAATTATTATAACTATTAATCCATAATGTAACATGTTTTTCTCTGGGCCTTCTTTTACAACTTCTCTTAAGAACTCTTCCTTGCATGATCGTGAGAATTTTCATTGCCTTTGATAACACTTTAACTTGTAACTCATATCAGTTGAATTAAGTTTCAATCTGTCAAGGCTGCCTGCGTCTGTTAAGTATTATCATGAACCAGCCTTGATGTTATTTTTGTGCTGTTTTAAGGAAAGAAACGCCGGTTAGCTATTGGGGATAATATAGATTTGCATATTGGATTCTATTATTTTTACAAGCGTCCAACAGTTAAAGAGAGATCTTCTGCCTGCTCCAATTCTTTAAATCGTCTTGATTCGTTAGTTTAGCAGATTTTGAAGAATCTTTTGTTTACGAGATTTAATAAGTTTTTGTGAGATTACATAGCACTAGCAAGTCATTCTTTAGTCCAACATAATCCTGTGAACCGCCTCTATTTTACTCTATAGATAGGTTACCTTATATAATAAGACGTAGCCTGTACCCTACTTATGCTCGAGATCACAAAAATAGCGTCCTCACCATTCCAATAGAATGTCAATTACTCAGGATTGGTCCAGCTAGCTTAGTTAAAGTTAGGTGAGCGTAACATAAGCCACCATAGGTCTTTTTGTAAATAAGATTATTTTGATTCCTTTAGGCGGTACAACAGCCTACCCTTGTTACGCTCCTGGATTGATCATGGAAGATCTAAGCAAAAACGAATCTAGGTATTTTTATATTAAATTCTATTGACGTCAAATATTTAAAAAAGTTGTAAAAAATGGTCGTACGACTTTGGGGACTTAGAAACCCCTTCACACTATTTTTAGCTCCTGGCAGTCCCGGCGGTGATTTTTGAACAGCTTTGGTAGGCTTGATGCATTAGAGACCTATGCAGTGCTATAATGTAAGTTGTTAGCCAACCTCTGATTTATTTGATCTTTTCTAAAAGAAATATTCGAAACATAGACTCGATTTGTTTTAGTGAAGAACTGTGCATACTTCTCAAGACACACTCGATTATGTTTTCTGTGAGGAAGGGCTTACTAATTCTCCTTTTTGATTGACTTTATCTAAACTCATTTATTTATTCCACAAAAGGACACTTTTGCTCTGTAGTTTTGAGAACTTTTTAGACTTCATGGAGTTAGAACTAAAATTCAAACGTTGTTGACGTCGATATAAAGAAAATGGAATACTGCAATTAAAATTAAAGTACCTAGCTGTTACAATAAAAAAATTGACAATTAGTGAAAATCATGGCTACTGAAGACGCCCGTTGAAAAGCTCGGAACGCATAATTCGGGCCTTTGAGGCCTGGAAAAGTTACATATTTTACAAGGCGAAGTTTCAAGCACATCTTGGCAAATTATTATGGAAGGTTCTGTAATTCTTCAGTGAACCTACATCATAGAAGTCAATTTTTAAAATCAACATTAACCGATTCAGACTCTAACAAGCCCATCGTCGTCATTTTAATGTAAGCAGTTACATCCAAAAGGATTATTGATTAGGCCATCGTTCTTTGAAGACGACGATGACAATGCCCTTGTAATGCAGAATCGATTAACCTCTTTTTGATGATTGGGGAATGGTTAATCCAGGAACATTGAAAAACTCAAAGAGAACATTTGAACCGAAATACGGGAACTAGTCGGATCCTTCGAAAAAGTCATTGAAAATGTTTTAAATAAAGCCAAATTTTGTGAGGCTTAAAATTTTGCTCTACATCACCTACTCAAAAAATATCCATGAACTCTAAAAAAAATTATTGCTTTTAAGATCTTCAAGTAAACATTCAAACATATTATTCTTTTACTGCAGGGTCTTGAGAAGGCTTAACTATGTGGATATGGTTATTTAATAAATTGAACAGATGCTTTGGCTTAATAGATAGCTTCTAATTTGATTAATCTAAGTATCATATTCCCAAAAGAAAGGACATGGACAGCTTTCAACGTACAAATTGGTCAATTCACATCTCGTTGGCTAATAATAATGGACTTTTTGGGTGGTTGGGTTCAAAGGATTATTGGGCCATTGTTCTTCGAAAACAAAGATGATAATGTCCTTATAATGCAGGATCAATTAAACCCTTGATTTAACAGTCTCTGATGATTATTAGATTATTTCATTTGGGAATGGTTAATCCAGGAACATTGAAAAACTCGAAGAGAATATTTGAACCGAAATACGGGAACTAGGTATCGGATATTTTGACAAAAATCATGGAAAATGCTTGAAATAAAGTCAAATTTTGTGGAGCTTAAAATAATGTTCTACACCTTGCTCCAAAAATATCCATGAACTCTAAGAAAAATTAATGCTTTTAAGATCTTCAAGTGGACATTCAAACCTATGATACTTTTACTGCAGGGTCTTTAAGACCCAAATATATGGATAGGGTTATTTAACACTTAGAGTACCAGCCGGGTCCATCGGACCCGAATCGCACTTTCAATTCAGTTTTTCTCATTCAAATTTGAAAATTATGAGTTGTTATTTTGTGACTTTTTCTAACTTCCTATTTTGAATAACTATTTCTAATTTTTTTCATTTAATCAACTTCCTTCCCTATGTAATAAAAAAAGCAGCGCCGCGTACCAGCCGGGTCCGACGGACCCGTACATATAAATGCGTTGTATTTTATGGAATTGCCGTTATTTTTTTGAGTATTTTAGATGAATATCCGTATATTTCGGGGCTGCTTAATCGATCTGTAACCATAATGAATTCATTTGAGCATCCTTTGGGTGCACAACCCTTATTTTCCTCCTGGGCGTTGTAAAAATCTTCTTCTAAAAGGGGTCCAGTAAAATGATACTGCCCCTTTGGTTAATGAAATGAAACTTGGTAGATAGTTTACTGGAACCATATTCTGTACGATGAGATAAAAAAATATTAATAAAAAATGCCTTACTGGCAAGATTTCAAAATTTTTGAAAAATTGATTTTAAGAGCATTATAGAGGCAAAAATGGCGATTTTAAGCCCATGGAGTTGCTCAGATGGATTCCAAATGGTCACAGATCGATTCGACACCCTTAAAATGTAGGGTAACAATACTTTTCACGATAAGATGCCGCCAATATCAGATCTTTTTACAAGAAAGTACGGTAAATATCAGATTTTGAAAAAAGGGGGTGTGCAGCGCCCCCTTGAATATTTATTTGGTCTTATTGAACAAAATTACTCTACATGGTTCCAGTAAACTATTATGTATCGAGTTTCATTCCATTTATTAACAAAAAGTGCAACGTAGCTGAGGTATTCGCCATGTATAGCCCTCATTAAAGGGGGTGTACAGCAGCCCCCATCGAATATTTTTTAATTCTCATTGGAAAAAATTAACCTATAGGTATGGTTCCAGTAAACTATGTGCCGAGTTTTATTACATTAACCAAAAGTGCAGTATCATTTTACGTGTAAACCGCATTAATAGTAGAAATAAATACTCAGAGTGATAGTGAAATAAGCGAAATTCAGGAAGGGGCGATATTGAATTATCAATTTTTTTTATCTACATATAAACAAAATAAATGCATAAAAACGAAAATTAAAAAAAAACTTCAAAAAAATGAAAATAGACCTATTATTAATGCGTTTAATGTACACTCGGGTCCGTTGGACCCAGCTGGTACTTCTCGCATAGTTTTTTTCTTGGTACTCTAAGTGTTAATAAATTTAACAGCTGCTTTGACTTAATGAATATGATCCACTTTGATTAATCTAGGTATTATATTCCCAAAAGGAAGGACATGGATGTCTTTCAACCCACAAATTGATCAATTCACTTCTCGTTGACTATAGAGGAGCGAGCATCTTTGCATTAACAAGCCCAATAATGGGCTGGGTCCATGCAAAAGATAATTGGGTCATTGTTCTTCGAAAAAGACGATGACGGTGGATTTATAATGCAGAATCAATTAACCCCTTTATTTAACAGTCTCTGATGATAACAGTCTCATTTGGAAATGGTTAATCCAGGAATATTGATAAACTCAAAGAGAATATTTGAACCGAAATACGGACAAGGTATCGGATATTTCGACAAAAATCATGAAAAATGCCTTAAATAAAGCCAAATTTTGTGGAGCTTAAAATAATGTTCTACATTGCTCAAAAAATATCCATGAACTCTAAGAAAAATTATTGCTTTTGAGATCTTCAAGTGCACGTTGACTGCTGGGTCTTTTAGGCTCAAATATGTGGATATCATTATTTAATAAATTGAACACTTCTTTGGCTTTATGGATAGGATCCAATTTGATTAATTTAGGTATTATATTCCCAAAAGGAAGGACACGGACGGCTTTCAACCCACAAATTGGTTGATTCACTTATCGTTGGCTAAAGAGAAGCGAGCATTTTTACCTTCTTGGAACATTATGTTACTGTATTGGAAATCATTGATTGTTTTTTTGATAAAATAATATTTTAACAGATTTTTATTAGCACGCAGTTTCTTTAAATTTTAAGTGCGGTAATTATAGAAATGAAGGTACAAATTAAGGTAGGTGGTACTGGTGATGGTGAGCCTTGTATGGAATTCATGAACTGCCTACAGTTTTTACACAATATTTATTGAATATTTTATAAATATGCACATTTTAAAAACAATCAATTAAAAAAAAAGAATAAAAATATTTAACTGCATAATTAATAATTGAGCAGATAAAATTAAATTATTAGTCAATTAACGAGCGCGCGCGGTTTGTTTTAATTAATTTCCCCCTAATTATAACACACAACGTGCAGTTTAATAGTCATAACAACATTTATTTCACATTGTTATCCCTTTCTTTTAAGCTCGCTTCCGGTAGGAATTTCTTGTTTGCTATCAGTGACCGGACCCCCCTAACAAGCACGTGTGCTAGCAGTCGTCGGTTCCGCGTGAGACTTGATAGATGCAAACTCACCTGTATTATATTCATAACGTACCTGCGTATTACCCGTATCAGTTTCGCTACAAAATTGTGTTTTTTTTATAATTAATTTAAAAAAAAAGTGCGATTTTTAACAATTAATGTAAAAGTGCTCTAAATAATTAGTTATGTGCATTTTTTTAAATTTTGAAAAAAGGAATTAAGGTTAATACGACCTTGTAATTTTGTCCAGTACATTGATAAATTAAAGTAATTATGCTTTTGATTTGTTATTTTAATAAATTAAATTTGACCTTAAAATTGCATGATATTTGATTTTATTTCAATTATTAATTATTAAAATTACCTTTTGAGTAATAACAATAAATTTGAACTAATTTACTTCGACAAACAATAATAAAACCAACCCTTTTCAAACATAAATCAAAGCTTACTCACAATTAGGATAAGCATGAAAATATAATTTAAGTGATTCCTAATTTTATTATAATTTTTATTAATTTTTTTGTTTCGTAAAAGTATAACGATCTTGATAATATAATAATACAAGTTTTAAAAAAATATAAAAGAAAGTTAATTATTTTACATTAATAAACTATTTAAATGCATAAATGTCTGAGTACATCAGAAATTAACCAAATTAACATAAGTAACAAAAAAACTATTTATCAAAGTGTGCTCACCACAGCTCACCGCTACCTTTATTTAAACAAAAACAGTTAAATATTAACCTTCACTATTATAATAGTTTTGTTAAATATCATTAAAAAGTAGTAAAAATTTGCGTTTTTCACATCCAAAGTTGAAGATTTTAGAACGTACTGGCAAAATTAATTCCCTAATTGTTGTTTAATTTACAGTTAAAAAAATTAAATTATGTGGCACTTAGAAGAAGAATCAAGTGAATTACAAAAGGATTGTCGTGTGTTGAGTGATTTAATTATTTCTAAACGTCACACAATTGTATGAACAAAAATGGCTTATGTGTTATGGAGGGTTGTTATGAAAAAATATTCGCGAGTTCGTTTAGGATTACACAAATCAACTGGAATTCCTGCTGTAAGTACACCCAATTACAAGTAAATTTAATTATAAAATGATCTGACGATCTAGGTAGGACCTATAGGCTTTTATAGATAGCAAAGGTACTATGACCATGTACCACCCTGGCTACACGCCAGGGTGGTTGTTAACCAACAAAGACAAAAGGGCAGAAGGGGAGGTTGTTGATTTACTACCTGTTGACAAAATAAAGTTACCCCTCAATTTAATTGGGGATGTTATGATGTTTGCATCCACAATTAGTGCTAAACGTGTAGCCAGGGTGGCCATTAAATGTGAGTCTGACTGTACCCTCTGTTTTGTTTGTAAACAAAACAGAGCTGAGATGTAAAAAAAATATTTTCAGCAGTTATTCTGATGGTTTAATTTTCCTTTTAGGTACTATTTATGTAATACAGTAGGGTCTCTATAATTCGAGTATTTGGTAATCCAGATTCTTCTTTAATCCAGACCGAACAATTGCTTTCACTATGTATGTTATACTCTGAATTTTTGCATGCTTTCATAAACGGAATGAACATCTCTGTCCTGTTTCTTGCTTACAAATAAATGTTTACTCACAGTACAGTAGAATTTAGTGGATATTTATGATAATTCGGAAGACATATTATCATGCATCAGTAATCCGGATGTTTCAAAAATTCGTATTGCTTCGGTTTTAATTAGTCCTGACTATCGAGACGCGACTGTAATATGACACGTTCCTCAATTTAAAAACATAGATTCCGTTAATCCCCCCCCTCTCTTCATTAGGGATTGCAATCCTGTTAAGTTTTTTTAAAACTTTTTTAAAACACGCCCTTAAACAGATATTTAGGAAAAAAAAAACAATAAATTTGTGAATTTTGAAACTGTAAAAACTCTTAAGAAGCCCAAATTTATCTCCAATTTTAAAGTACAATAATTTCCAACATTAGGTCTAATAAAATGACAAGTATTTGGCAATTGAACCCTTAGTGATAAACAACACTTTTAAGTTATTTCGAAATTTTTTGATAATATTTTCAAGAGACGATTTATTTCTTATTAATTTTAAAAAACTTAAGAAAAATTAATCTCGAAATCCCGGGACTTTTAAATTCTTAATCCCAGGATTTCGAGATTGAATAATGGGGCGAGATCCCTGGATTGCAAACCCCTACCCTTCATGAATATTTTTTTGTGAAAACTAAGTTCCGAAAGTGCGCAACTAGCACAGCACCCCAATCCCTAAATTCTATACGAAGCTAGTCGAAGCTAGCACTATGACCTCAAAGCTAGACCAACTATTATTTTAACGGAGATCCTGTAGGGGGGGGGGGTCAAAGGCTTCTAATTAGAACGCATTTACATTTACTAATTACTTACATTTACCTAATTTTAGATATTACACGTTTTTGAAGTAAACCTCAATAAAACCCGTTTAATCCCTTTCCCTCTTAGTCCTGGAGCCCTTAACAGAAAAATTGGGGCATCGTATTCAGGCCCATCTTTTGGGAATAAGCTATTTGAGTGCCAGCGAACACGAAAATCTGGTTGGCTTCCACAGACAGTGGCTTAAGGCCTCAGGATCTTTCAATGAAATTCTTAAAGAAGGAAAAAAGTAAGAAATATGACAGCATTCGGGATGCAACTTTGACATTTTATCATTCTTATAAAAAGAATCGACCAAAAAAATTGGCTACTCTCTACAATGTCTCTGAGAGCGTGGCAGCTGGACTGAAATTAACGTCTTTATGCTACACACCCGCAAACATTAACTCGTGACTCATAAACGGTATTTGGGGTACTGGCAAAGTAACTACTTTTTACATAAAAAGTAAGATTTTATTTTGCCATCCCTCTCAGGTGGGTTTCCCGCCTTCCTCACTAATTACAAATTTATTATTAACAGCCCTGAGGCTTTAAGCCACTGCCTGTGGAAGCCAACCAGATTTTCATGTTCGCTGGCACTCAAATAGCTTATTCCCAAAAGATGAGCCTGAATACGATCGTTTTTTCTGTTACCAGCCCCAGGACTATCTCTGAATATTTAATAATAAAAAGCTAGTTCTGTAAAATGCACAAACGTCATCACATCACTCTCCATTCGTCATCCATCTCAATCCCTTCATTCTAACAGGTCATCCACACAATCACCCTAACACAGATAATGGGGTTAAAGAAATAATCTGCCTCTTCCCATTTTGATGGCGTTTTGCAACAATGAGCTAACCCACAAGTATGTAGTTTTCTACAAATTAATAAAACAGTTGAAAACACTTTAGTAAATTGGCGTTTTGAAAACATCGTTTTTTAATAGATAGTATCACCATCACTAAATGTTGGTTAAATTAATTTTGCTTGTGGTAGAAGACATCATAAAATAACATTTTAAAACAAAAATGTCAAGAAAACAAAATGTGGGTTAGATCATTGTTGTATTCGCCATGCATTTAAAGTTATATAAAATTATTGGTATCGAACCCATCGATCTAGCACCACTTAGCATGAACTTTCAACGTAGGTTAAATTTACTTGGATATATTTCACCCTGTATTTTGAAAACAAAGAGTTAAAGGCATATTTTCATAGGAACTTTTCCGCCTAAAATAAACCTAAGAATAGCTTTTCTACATTTACTTTAGGAGTTAGGAATGCCATTTAATAATGCCCCTCATGAAAGCTAACAGTTAAAAATTCGGTAGAAATTAGAAATGAGAGGAAAAATAAGGTAAGTACTGATTAATTCTAAATAAAAGTAGGTACCTGCTAGGAGAAAACTTGAAATAGGCTCTCTACTGTACTGATTTCCATTCAAGTGCGTTTTCGTATATTAGTTCAGATAGTACTTAGTGATTTTTCTCGCATTTTTTAATTGCTGTATCTTGTTTGATTTCCCATAGTTTACCTATTTTTTCGTTTATTCCAATTCTACCAGGTGATTAAAAAATGGCGGATTTGCTCTCAAGAAATTTGGCAATTATTTGCGGAGTATACGGGAAACTTTTTGTCAATCATGGGAGATAACAGGTGAACATGCATTGTTAAACAACCCAGCATTTTTTAAAAATTCAGTGTTTGAATCGAAGATTTTTTTTACGCGCCCAATTCAAAGAGTTTTTTATGAAATTTGACATGAAGAGGAAATCCGTCAATTTTGAGCCACCTAGCTTATTCGATTGGGATCGCACCGACACGGGACCAGTGCGGTTATACACCGGTGTAGTGCAGTCACGTGATTGATTTACACAGGTATAGGTGGGTGCACTGCTGCAGGGCAACACCAATAAAACACGTAAAACTGGGATAGTGCAAATCAAATTGCACTGGCACCCTGGTGCAACCAGTCGAATACGCCATTAGCTATCTTTTTTATCTGGCCTATTTAATAATACGTTGAAAAAGCTATAGAAGGATCTAACCGGATCTAACCAAAACTCTTTTTCTACTTTTTGCTATATTAACATTTTTATGGTTTTATTGTTACAGTGGAAATTTGGTCCACTATTGAAAGTTGATGTTCTTTCCAGAGAATTCAAATACATTTTGCTATGAAATGATTTTCATTTCTTTCTGTCACCTGCAGCCATGTTCTAATTATTTGACTGCAATACAAACCTGTTGAGAAATTAATTATCACCTGATGTCTTAATTCCATAATCGCGTATTTCCGTAATTTTCGTAATCATAGTGACAATAATCTCTTAACTGTTATGCAAGCTCAATGACAACGTAACGTCTTTTGTTGGTTTGTTAAAGACAGCAAAGCCTGCTTAATGTTTTTTAAATATCGC
This sequence comes from Malthinus seriepunctatus, assembly GCA_963924605.1. NCBI lineage: Eukaryota > Metazoa > Arthropoda > Insecta > Coleoptera > Cantharidae > Malthinus > Malthinus seriepunctatus. The sequence continues at coordinate 77,290,447 of OZ004600.1, read as the reverse complement.
TACAATTTACTTCAATTTAATGTTTCACTTTTATAGAAATAATTAAAATTGCGTATTATAAAATTGCCCATGCCTCGGACCATGCTCAACTTACAATAATAACTACCAAGAACCAACCGTTTTGAGAGTTTATTGCTAGTTTTTTTTAAAGTGTATGTAATATTTATAAAAAATGAAAAAGAATTTTTTATTATACTTGCATTATAATCTGCCAATTTCACACTAAAAAGCGTTCATAAAATCGTCTTTATTGCACAAGTGCTCTATAAAGTCGTCTAGGTAACAACAATAATATTAACTGTTGTGTGACTGTTGTTCTCCAATGTAAACACAAAGCATCTCTGTGGCAACAAATATATCCAAAATCGGCACGCTTAATTTTCAAATTTTAAATACAGATTTTTTCTCTTTTATAGAGGTTTTAGTTGCAATTATAATAAAAAATAGCGTATAATACTCGTGTATAAGTAGACTTTATCGCATACGCGCCGTTACAAGCACTCGCAAGCTCGTGCTTGTAATTTTCGTCGCTAATGCGATAAAGTCTTTCTTATACACATGTATTATAATATACTATTCTAAATAGGCTCAGAATTATGCTATGAACCTAGTGGGCATGCATTTGTGGTATTTCAGTGTCTGACACGAGTCTAATGCCGGGAACATTAAAAAGTAAACAATAAATGAAAATTACTAACTGCAATGTGAACTGCATGGAGTTTTCATAAAGAAATTTAATTTAATTACATATTCAAAATTTTAACTTTCACTGCTTTCAGACTTTATTAAAATTAAATATGATTACTGATTAGATATGCATTGTTTATATTTGAACTTGTGTGAGTAGGGCATCATAACATCACCGGTAAACTCATAATTGTTTATACACTCGCTTAGCTTGTCTTGTTAGGTATGTTAAAATAAATTAAATATTGCTTAAATTATAAGGCGTTATTATTAACTTCTATTAATGTAAATGTGTGCGTATTTAATTACACAAAAATAGGTGAGATATTGTTTAAGTTTTAAACGTTGGAATTTGAAAAGCTATACAATTAGTGTCAATTTTACAGCTAATGTGGATTTGCATGGAATTTGTTTGAAAACATTAAATTGATTTCTTTTTCTAAGAATGGGATTAAAGTAGGGGTCATATCCAAGAAAAACCTCAAAATTTTCAAAAATGCTGCTTCATCTTCATTCACTTGCCGCTTCAATTATAAATGGAGCTATCAGATCTAAATTGATACCACAGTTAATTTCTTATTTTTTTATGGATAATAGGTATTTTCCTCTGTATTTTCGAAACTATCTGTAAAGAATAAGTAAATAAAAGTAAAGAAAAATAAGTAAATATAACCTAACCTATCCTGATCCATCCCTATCCAACCTAACCTTATCTAACTTAACCTGATGAGTACGAGCATTTAATTTAATTAGGTTGTATAGTGGGAATATTTAAGGCTCTATAGGAGTGTTTCCCAACGTGGGGCCTTCGCCCCACAGGGGGTAGACGCAATTTTATTGTTAAAGGGGGGCAATTCTAAAATGAACTTGTCCAGAGTTTAAGTTAAGTTCAACCTATCATTTAAGTTTGTTCAGAGAATGATTCAATTATGTTACATAGGGGCCATATAAATTTTAGAAAGGTTTAGGAGGGCATGGCACAAAAAAGAGGGGGGAAAGAGCATCTAGAGTTTTCTAGGCCTATTGATCTCTCTTAGAGGTGCAGATTAGATCTTAAAGAGAGGACTAGTGGTCTGGGACTAGTCCCATTTGTGTTTCTTCAGCTCTAATGATCTCTCTTCGAGAACCGGCTGAATCTCGAAGACGAGTTATATTCGCCGAGATTTGTATTTTGTTAGTCGTTATCCAGTATTACGTTTTATTCCTTAAAGTTTTTTTGTTTTGTATCTACCATAACTGCATAAACTATGGCTGCCATTGACTGCAGGTGACTACCGTTGACAGCTCAATTTTTGTACATTGACTGCGGAGAGTGAATAATCCCTCGCTGTACCCTTTAAGTGCGTGGCGTTATTTTTTTTGTTAATAAATATTTTGTTTAATTTCTATCTATTCCACTATAATAGCGATCATGGTACCTATACCTGTACTCATGGTACTCGATAAATTATCCTTGGGTGATAGTCGGGTAAAGAAGAAGCCATGTTATATAAGCCCACAACTAATCCAGAAAGAGGAGTCTAGAGAGTTGTAAAATGTAGACCAAAGTTCTATTAGAGGTCTAGAACAGACGGTTGAGAGCCACTAATCTGAAAGTTAGAAAAATCAAAGTCTGAAAAGGACTAGAAATATTTCTTCTAAAAAGGCCAGAGCTGTAGGATGAGATGATATTCTACAAAATATTACTCAAAAGAGTGTGGCAAGCTGGCCTATACGGTTGGATCTGGTTGCCATGGTAACAGAAACTGACATCTCTTTTCTCAGATCTTCAGAGATCTTTATGAACACGAGCTTTTTAATTATAAAAAATTCTGCTTAACCCTCTGTCTAATTGATTCCTTATCGCACTCATGGGACCTACCCCTACTCATGATACTTAATAAATCACCCTTGAGTGATAGTCGAGTAAGGAAAAAGACGTGGTCTGTAAGCTCATAACTAATCCAGAGGGGGGAGTCTAAAAAGTTGTCCCCAAGTCATATTGAGAGATGTAGAAAACAAGATTGAGAAACACTGATCTGAAAGTTAGAACAATCAAAGCCTGAAAAGCACTAGAAATATCACTTCTAAAAAGTCGAGAGCTGGAGGATGAAATGATAATCTACAAAATATTAGTCAAAAGAGTGTGGAAAGCTGGTCTATACGGTTGGATCCCGTTGCCATGGTAACAGAAATGGATGTAGCTTTCCTCAGATATTCAGAGATCTTGAGGAGATCTTGTGCAGATCTCTGTCCAATTGATTCCTAATTGCCGTATCCGTACTACATGGTACTGAATAAATCATTCGTGGGTGAAGGTCGAGTAAGAAAGAAGCCATGGCCTATAATAAACCCATAACTTACGAACTTCCTTCTTTAAAGTCTAATCCAGAAGGAAGGAGTCTAGAGAGTGGTAAAATGTATACCTACCTGTCATACTTTTCTTACCATCTTATCCAGTTTATTTTGCAAACCTTGACTGCCTTCTGAGCTTATCTTCCACAACAACTTTTATCATCTTAGAGACTCATGCAAGAGTCATGCAAGGCCGTTATCAGAAATCCTAAAATAAGTTTTTGAAATTATTCGCTATTTAAGTGTGTCTTATTGTGGCTCCGAACCCTCCCGCTGTCTGAGCTGTCCCTCCCTCTGTCTGAGCGATGCTAAAGGGAGAATTGTTGTAACACCAGGTTCTCGGTGTTGATACCCTCGTCTGAAAAATATGACCTAATCTAACCTAACCTGATCTATCCATATCTAACCTAACGTGATCCAACTTTATCTAACTTAATCTGAGTACGAGCATTCAGTGAATTAGGTTGTATGGTGCGGGTATTTAAGGCTATATGTAGGAGAATTTGTTTTAAAATGCGTTTTTGAAGTTTCATAATGACAGCGCAGGGTTGCCACATACCAATAAATCAAGCTAAAACACATTGCATTTGAAACAAATTAAATAGAGCGTGTTACTTGTCATGAAGTTCAATTTTGTTCCACGAGGTTCGCACAATCGACGGTCCCAAACGTCAAATTACAGTATTACCAAATTACTTTTATTGTATATAATTATAGGAATTTTTTCAAATTTGTTTGAATTAAGTAATTTGGTAATACTGTAATTTGACGTTTGGGACCGTCGATTGTGCGAACCTCGTGGAATAAAATTGAACTTCATGACAAGTGACACGCTCTATTGCAATGTGACAACTCTTCACATTTCTAACTAACTTTAGGTTTGCTCCTGGTAAGCTGGTAAGTGTCAAAAACGCATTCTTAGAAAAATACTCATATAGCAGTGTTTCCCAACGTGTGGTCCACACCTTACGGGGAAGGGGGATTTTATTGTTAAAGGGAGGCAATTCGAAAATGGACTCGTCCAGAGTTTAAGTTAAGTTTATCCTATTATTTAATTTTTTTCAGAGAACAATTCAATTATGTTAGATAGGGGGGGGATATAAATTTTAGAAAGACTTAGATGAGGCATGGAACAAAAAAGATTGTGAAACACTATACTCTTTATTGCTGCGTTCCCATAATAGATCTATTATGGTATGCTTCTGGATCTACTCGTAGTTTATGCTTATATCGTTCTAATAAACTACAAATTCATGTCACAAGAGGTATCAGTGATGCAATGGTATGACAGTGGCCTACAAGAAGTTGAATGATTTCTTAATGAAGCTTTGATCCCGACATAAACGTCGATTTTTGAACGTACCTGTGGTGTGGTGTCACATGGGTAAAATAACTCCAAGTTGGCTATATTAGATTCATAAATATTTCTTGCATGTGAAAACGAGACTCTTAACATTCCTATTGGAAATTTAATAAGAAATACCAACATTGACTAAACTTAACAGGGTGTAATTTAAAAAGTGTATGTAGAGAAAATTAGCATCCATGCGACAAAGGAAAAACCTTACCTAATAATTATTTAACATTTGCCAATATTTAGCTAGTTTAGTAAAATTTATTATCATATTGATTTCTTGTAGGTAGCTTTAATAATACTCATAACATATGCTTGCTATGTAAAGTAAGATTAGTCATTTTATAATTGAGCATTGTAAAATCAAATAACAACTACTCATTAACTTATTTATTTATTCATTTATAAATCTAAATAACAATGATTTCTTGTCTTGTATTTTAAATTATAGACTACTGCACGTAACGACCTGTCTTCCAAGTTCAGACTGTATGATATGTTCGATAAATGGCAGTGCATGTAAAGGGTTGAATTATTAATAATTTGTTTGATCATTGTGTTAACATGGAGGAGCTACGCCGGTACTAAAATTATAGGCGTATTTGGTAAGAATTTGCAAAAGTTGGTTTCGTGATAATCGAAAGTTTGTAGGTGTTTGAGTTTGTGGGTTTTTAAATGACTTGTCAAATGATATTAAGCTGTACTTGGAATTTTATATTTTGCAGCAAGAAAAAATCAATTTTAATTTAAAAATATAAATAAAAATGTATACCTACGTCTTTTTACGTTAAGTTACGATTTATGAAATTTTCTTTTAATGGTCGTTAATTTAGTTAAGTATAAGAGTGGTAACAGAAAATTGTAGGAAATTAACTAATAGACAAGGGGTGGGTTTCTTTACTTTCTCAGAATCGATGCACTAGAAATACCAACTCCCCTTTTTGTTGTCTTTTTTCATCTTTTATTGATTGCCTATAATTTTGAGGTGACTGCACTTTCTGAAGTATTTACCTACAGTGTCTACTATAAAAAGTGTTTTTTGTACTTTTTTTATTGGAACTGGGTACTAATGACAATAGTAACGATGCGAGTTCCCAGTAATCAAAAAAAGGGTTTTGCAGTTTTCATAAAACATATTGGAGAACCCATATAAAACTGGAGAATTATTTAGGAACCGCTCGTTTATTGTCAAATTGTGCATCTTTTTAAATAGTTACCAAGATAAAAGACTCATTCAGAGAACGTCAGCGGCAGAGGTTCTGAGTTATTTACTGTATTGTGATCTTGTGATGGGTAACAACTCAGTCGCTGACCTGCTTTGAATGGGTTCCTTGCTTCTAGAACGAAGTGTTCTGAAGGTTCTGACTGACAAATTCTAAACACAAAAATACCGATAATATTATTTTTAACAGATCTCAAATGTGACATATACTTAGTTCTTACGGTTCTTACCAAGGTGGTTGTATTTTTTATCAACTCAAATTGGGATAATAAGTAACAACAACAACCAGGTTCTTATAAAATAAATTGTACCTCTGCAAGAAATTACAGAAAATTGTAGTACAAAATTGAAGAACATCGAGAGAGTTTTAAGATCAGGAATTATAATTTAAAATAACCTATGCCCTACGATACGAAAGTATCACAAATTGTCTACACGTCTACACGGTAAATTTAGTCATACTCTATGGTAATACCTACATCTTCAAGAAAGCTTTCAAGATATTAATTTATTATATTTATGGAATATTTATCATTTATTTATACGAGTAGGTACCTACCTGCATCGCGGCGTGGTGACCACAGTTGCAGCTCTCGTTTAGAGATTTAACAGCGCTCGGGCATCCAAGAATCTTTTAAATTTGCGGGATGAGGTGTGACGGGAGTAAGCTAGGAGGCGTGATCTTAACATTTGGCGATACGGGAAATTCAGTAGAAGTACAGTCCGGTGTAGAAATGACCCTATACATATGAAATACGGATCGTATTTTTATTTAATCGTAATTATTGTTTTAGTTTAGAGATTATTTAAAAAAAACAAAAAGGTGTCACCTACAGAAAATACTTCTGGTCGGTTTACTACTACCTACTACGGACGGATTTCAATAAAACCAACTTTATTTTGTAGGCAAAAGAAAGCTTTTTAATTTACTAGGAACAATTTGAATAAAAAAAATATAATTCCAAAGATAGACGTTTTTTAAGTTGACTTAAGTTAGCTATGAATTCAATGAAAGCTATGAAATTTCAAAATTTTTCTCGAGAAATTTAATCATTAGGTACCTATCTGTGAAACTAAAATTTCAAATAAAATAAACTGCTGTCAAATATATTCAATATTAGAGCTATAGAGTAATTTATAGAGACGCATGTAAAATTGTAAAGCTCAAATTTTTCATATCATAATCATAAGAATTCGCAACCATGATAAAAGTTCTAAAACTACTAATACATTTTAACTTAATTTAAGTTTATTTCCCTTGCAATGCAAGATTTATGTACATATTACAGTAGAACCCCGTTATAACGTACCCTCAGGGGCCAAAAAATTTAGTAGGGAAGAGTTCGACAAAACCGAGTAGTCGGATAAAACCGGGTACCAGTCATTATATCTTAGGGGATGCTATTATCTAGGGGATTTTAACGTTACTAGTCGTACCTCATCAATCATAGATAATTAGTGGTAATAAAAGTGGTACCTATAATGTTCATTTCCAGTTTTACCGCGTTTTTTGATTCTTTATCATTAGTCAATGACAAATGTTACTATTTAGTATGACAATTACCTTCGTTGCTGATAGTGGCTTTATTTAGACGGTAATTAGTTTGATCAAAAGTGCAGTATTATGGCTTTGGTTTAACCTAAAATTTTCGTTAATTTTGCATAGTGTGTAAATTTTGAGCCATTTTGATAACTGTAACGCACGGGCGGCTAAAACCGGGTACCCTGTTGATTGCTAAAATCGAGTTGGTAGTTAGGTACCCGGCTTTAGCCAAATCTTGAATAAAAGTTTTTATAAAATTTTTTGTTCATTATTACTCAACTGGTGCAAAAGCGCAGTGGTTCTGTTTCGGACGGGTCGGTGCGGTCTCAATCAAAAACGCTATTAGATAGTTTTTTATTGTATAAATCCAGTTCTATACGATGCCTAAGCATGTAAAGTATGTTTTGCTATAAATATATCCACTTTAATTTGATTTTTATGAAATTTAAATGAGTACCCGGTTTTGCCCAACTAGGCGGATAAAACCGGGTACTTTCCCATTTTAAAAATAAACGCTGTTCATATGAAATGAGACTGTACTATAAAAAAATTATTATGAACAATCAAAACTACTGTAGTCTCTCAACTTGTCAAGTAGTCGCGAAAACATTTCCTACCAAAGATGAGTGTTTTACAACTCATTATATATTAAGTACCCGGTTTTGTCCAACCTTTCCCTACCTTATAAACGGAGTCCCTAATAAAAACTAAATAAATAGACAAAATATTAAAATGGGGCCAAAGATTTAGTCCGTTATATCCAGCAAAACGTTATAAAAGGGTACTTTCTAACGGGGTTTTACTGTATATCATTATACAAATTATATCATTGAAATATTAGTCATTAAAATATTAATGCCCGTTTGCACCGCTTAAAAATTAACTGACAGACAGTTTTTAAAAATCCAGAAGTTTTAAGTCACTACACTTTTATAAAATAATGTATAATCGATTTTGTATGCTATAACTTTAAAAAATGATTCATAAGGAACGATATGCTTTAAGGAAAAATTTCTAAAATAATTCATCCAACAAAATATCTGCAACTATTTAAGAAATGGTACAAAGAAAATTTCATTAGCTGTTTAATAGTACAAGACGTAACAAAAGTAAATCAAAAATATACAAAAATTAAAGCCAAAATCTTCAGCTTCAAATTGAAATTATTTTTGTAATTTTATCATTGTTCGTCTTGGAGTAAAACAGTTTTTCAACCATCGGCGTGCAATTATTTTGTACGACATTGATTCGCCTGAAATTATTTTTGAAAACATATTTTTCTTAAAAGGAATTTTGTGGTTACACCATTGCTCTAACGAAAACTTCATATGGAATGTTGTTTTGTAAAAATGCTTCATCTATAAAATTGTACTCTAGTCATTTTTCGCTGGGTTGCACCCTTTCCGAGAAATTTACGCACAAACCTCCATTTTTTCCTCCATTTATTCCATTTATTCACGCGCGCGCCTGTCACCCAGCTCGGGACTCATCGGATTCTTAAAGTATAGGTACAAATTAACATATTAAGAATGGTCTCAATACGGACCTAATTTTGTTAGGTAAGATAGCTAATTCTGTTGGACTATAAATGAAATTTTAATAAATAAAATACAAAATTCCAAGATTTGACGGACGAAAAAAGTTCCTCTTATGGCCACATCCGTTGTTTTTTTCTCATAAACACATAATACATGAATAAAGCTCGAAATGCTGAATACACAAAACAACCTTATAAAAATGTTATTATCAAAACAACTACTTCTTGGTAATTGCAATTATTAAGTTTATTTTTATTTTAAGTCACATTTTGTCTTTGAATGTACGTCGTAGTTCTGTGTCTTGCCGTTGCTTTTGTGGCGCTGTAAAATTAGGGAATTAAATGAAAATTTGCTCTTTACATGCATCTCTATAAATTGCTCTAGAATAGTTAATATTGAATATATTTGAAAGCGGCTTGTTTTATTTCAAACTACAAATGTGGATGATTATTTTGCTCGGACAAAATTTTTGAATTTGACCTTGATTCACTGCAATACTTAGTTAAAGAAACGTCAACTTTGAACACGTCTATCTTTGCATGAAAATTTTTTATGAAAATTTTGTCCCAGTAAATTAAAGAGCGGCCCTTTATCTACAAAATGAACTTAATTTTTTTGAAATCGGTTCATAAATAACTGACCAGGAGTATTTTCTGTAACACCTTATTTGGAGCTAAAATGAGTATCTGCCCGAGCGCTGTTAACATATAAAATAATGCTTTTGTAATTCGCAGCTTCCCTATTTATTTTAAAGGAAAAATCTTTGGATAAAAGTTTTAGGGTATAAAATAATAAAATTCTGCATCTGAATCGAAAAATAAAATTAATTTTGCATGTTTTGTATACCGGGTGACACAGGGGTTTGGAACACTCTTATAACTCGGTTATTTGTCAACATATCAAAATGAAATTTGGTGTAGATTATACTCACATAAATTGCAATTGTTTTAACTACTTGTAAAAATTCTGTCACTTCCGATTACGCCGGAAATGAAGTCAACTTTTGATTTTTAAATGGAACACCATAAATATTTTTACTTTTTGAAACCTACATTAAATTTTGAATACAGTAGCATCAAAGAAATTAATTTTATAAGCAAAATAAAATTTATTTTTCAAAAAATAATCAGTTGGTAGAGTGCTGTGATGTGGTAGAAAATCATCGGTGAGAGCTAATTCTACTATGGAAATTATGTTTGTACCACAAAAGTTGAAGGTTGGTGTTGTGGAGCTTTCAGAAAGTAATTTAGTTACATTTCCCTCAATAACTTCATTTTTTCAAATGGCATTATATCGGAACAACTCTATCGTTGTATGTATTTAGAAAAAAATACTTTATCTGAGATAGAATTGTTCCGATATGTTGCCATTTGAAAAAATGAAGATATTCAAGGAAATGTGACAAAATTACCTTCTGAAAGCTCCACAACACCATCCTTCAGCTTTTGTGGTGTAAAAGTAATTTTCATAGTGCAAGTACCTCTCACGGATGATTTTATACCACATCACAGCACTCTTGAAACCAGCGTAAATTTTGAAAAAAAAATTTATTTTTGCTTATAAAATTAATTTTTTTGGTGCTACTGTATTCAAAATTTAATGTAGATTTTAAAAAAGTAAAAATATATACGGTGTTCTATTTAAAAATCAAAAGTTTACTTCATTTCCGGCGTCATCGGAAGTGACAGAACTTTCACAAGTAGTTAAAACAATTGCAATTTATGTGAATATAATCCACACCAAATTTCATTTTGATATGTTAATAAATAACGGAGTTATAAGAGTGTTCCAAACCCCTGTGTCACCCGGTATAGCGGTAAAAATTACATAATATGAAAATGTCGACAACAGCACTGAAAATGTGTAAATACGGACAGCTATGGCTTTTTTTTGATAAACAATTGATAATGTTTTGTTAATTCATTGATAGCGTTTACTTGTGAGTGTCACATTTATAAAAATATCATGGCTATTATCCGTTCACTATTTATTTACGCTATGGTTGGCAATGTTAGGGTGACAGATTCCACCCGGTATAAATTTGAAAAGAATCAGTTATAGGTTAAGTACTGTAGAGTAGCGGCTTTTATTCAATTGTGTTAATAGTTGGTCTGTCAGTGGTCTTTCATTTTTTTGGTATTGTCAAAAGCTGTCCGTCAACTTAATAGGGACTTTTTAATTTGGCAAACCAAAAAAAAAAAGTTCATGGCCAACCATAGCGCAAATAAATAGTGAATGGATTATAGGTAAGCTATTTTTTCGGGCAATTTTAGACATTTTCATCTTAGTCTAGTCAACGAAGGTGTTATAGAGGACATGGAAAAGGGTGGAACGAGGGGTCAACCACTGTTCTAAATTTTTACACAGACTGCCGATGACTGTCCATGACTCCGTCTATGTCTGCCTATACTATGACTGCTATTGACTGCCGACGACTACTGTTGACTGCCGACGACTATTGTTGACAGCTCAATTTTTGTACATTTCTTGCCGAGCGTGGATAACCTTAGGGGGGGGGGGGATTTTTTCTTTTAGAAATTTGATTAGAGTAAATAGGAGATAAAGATACTAAAAGTTTCCGGTCCTACCTATATGACTAAGGGGGGAGGGGTTGGAATCGTCCCGTTTTTGGGGTTTCCGCTTATATCTCAAAAATGGTAAGTCCTAGGGAAAAAATTACTATTAGTAAAATGAAAGCTTATTAAATTTCCTGCAAGATTGTTTTATATTTATTTTTTCTCTATTCCTTATAGTTCTCGAGATATCATGCAGCCTGCAAAAATCGTTACCTAACAAATGAAATGCAATTTTATCCTCACGTTTTTCGTCAAACTTTCGCCTCTAGCACATCAGCCCTTCGTTTTACAGTAAAAGTCTGTAGAAAAGAAGTTGTAGAGCATTATTTTCTTTTACTATTATATCGAAAAGTTTTAACTCTGATTGTTTTTCCCTTGTAGTCTGCGTATGTAATCAGACTCTTCTTGAGAACATCAGTTCTTTCTCTAGTTTATGAGCGATTTCCATCATGTTGTCAACATTTTAAATCATATCTTAACCTATACGTTATACTTAACCTCTAATTAAGGGTTCTTTATCTATTAATGGCGCCTAAGTAGTTTGGTAAAAGTCGGTAAAAGTTGACTTAGTTTCTTTTCAAGTCGGCAACAGTCCAAATTAAGTTATATTGGTTAATAACTTGAGATTCACAAAACAGCTGTAAAAAGGCAATTAAGTTTCAATTGAGTTGTCTAATGTTATTAATTACAATTTTTAACACAATAATAAAAAGTAGTTAACAAGCATTTAATTACTAAAAATATTGAATAGCACTTGGCATTTCAAACATTTTTAAAACTGAAGTAGGTACTTGGTAATTCAAATTTCAATTGCTGTAACAGTGGGTAATTACTAATTACTTTTTGACAGCTCTGTGTTATACAGAGAAATTTTGAAAAGGTTTTAAATACTTCAAACATTTACATTTTCTCTCTTTTAAAGTAAGATTTTTGTTTTTATAAATTAATGTAGTTTTTATTATAATTTAAACCTTTTGTGTTTGATATTAATATAATTGACTTTAAAAAGGTAAACTTTCTAAGAAATGTTTCGAGTACCTCCAGACGTATTTGTTTTAAATACGTACAATAAAATTTTCAAGTTAATTTTATGGTAATTATTGGTACACCATGTCTAAATTTTAAACTAAAGTAGCACGTCCTCATTTAATATAAGCTTTATAATAGTAATTTTACACTAATTTACTTACAACAAATTGTTAGCTTTAAGTAAAAGAATATACTGAGATTTAGGTAAGATGATTTTTATACAGTGTGTCAATTAAAAAAGGAGCTAGGGGCTATATCTCTATAATGACGCAGTATAAGTGATGCTTACCCCTAAGCTTCAGCTACCCCAGCTAAAAAATCTTAAAATTAAAATTAATTTAATTAAAAGAGGAAATGCTCAAAAATTGTCTGTTAATTAACAGTTCGAAAATATATTATTATATGGAAAACCATGGTAAGCAAATTGATGTTTTTAACCCAAAAATAAAAGCTCAAGCTAACAGAATTGATGGTCGATTATAGTAACTGTTGAACTGAAAACTTCTTGAAACTTCAACACTATCAATTTCCAAATAATTGCTTCTCGGGCAATTATTCGGTACATTACAAAGATTAAAAGCGTCTAGATGTTTACCATGTAAATAACAATAAAAATAATTAAAAGTAGATCCTATTCAAGGTTATTAACAACAGAGTTATCCCATTGTTTTATAGGTAACCAAGTACTTGAACTATTGTTTAGTCTCTGCTGTAATTACAACGTAAGATGACAAATTTGATACGTAATTAATCTTGTGAAATCAATTTGTCGGTTTATTTTATATCCCTTTAATTTAAATTAATAATTAATTACTTAAAATTAAATTAGTAAAAATACTTCCTTTTAAATCCATATAATTTAATCAATTAGGTACATACCATTATTTTTTTATCTAAATTGCTACCATTAGGATAATTTTATCGTGTCTTTAACTTATAACAACTTCTTGAATAGAAAAATCGTAATATTTTATCATGAAACATGCGATTTTTAATCTTTCTTTAACTTGAATGAAAGTTCAATAGACCTACTACCTATAGAAAGTCTCATCATTCTCATATAATAGGTGTATGTGTTGTATAATTTAAATTTTTTTATAAAAACGAGTCTAGAAACCCTAATAAACGCACAAAGTAGTATAATTGAATAAACAAATACAGGGCTTCGCACGTCCAGGGCCGGAGTGGGTAGTGGCTAACCCTACTGGCTGCAAAATAAATTGGCCCCAAATGCAGTTGCGTAGCGAGTAGCGACACTACAACGGGCCTGGGTTCCTAAGATTTCCCATAGGTCCTCATAGCGCAGAAAATATTTGGAATTTTAGGTCAACTTGCTTAGATCAACTTTAGGAATTTTTTTAACATATTTTTGTACTGTAAAATTAAGCAATTCATTAAGCAAAACAAAAAGTTACCCATGTGTCTTCATCTAAAGTGAAACACGCTGTATGTTTATTAAAAACTTTTTTCTTCATTTTGATTTTTTCATTTATTTTCATTTGGCCTCAATTTAACTTGGCCTCACCAGCAATCACCGGTCAGCCTACCGGGCCAGTCCAGGCCTACGCACGTCCAACTTAATAGAGTAGCTTCCTTTTACAGTAATCTTTCCTCTAACGACAATTGGCTGGTCTGTTCCGAGATCGCACCTTTAGATCCTTGTGTAATCTTTCGGATGAAATGCCAGATCGAATGGTATTTGTAAGACCGTCTTTAGATCGTGTGGGATCCCTGTACAAAAATTGCAAAACCTGAAATTTAGATCCTGTGGGGCTCGCTGAAGAAAATCGCCAGACCCTAACACTCTCGGACGAAACAAAAGTAAATGTTCTAAGTAAAACCTTTTTCAAATTTTGTGGGATCTGTGCGTGTGCAGGGCATGGGTCAAACTTTAAAATGTAAAAGGTTAGATAAAAAAATCTAAAAAAAGTCTAGTTGGGTCAAAATTATTTTTTTATTATACTTGCATTATAAACTGCCAATTTCACACTAAAAAGCGTTCATAAAATCGTCTTTATAGCACAAGTGCTCTATAAAGTCGTCTAGGTAACAACAATAATATTAACTGTTGTGTGACTGTTGTTTTCCAATGTAAACACAAAGCATCTCTGTGGCAACAAATATATCCAAAATCGGCACGCTTAATTTTCAAATTTTAAATACAGATTTTTTCTCTTTTGTAGAGGTTTTAGTTGCAATTATAATAAAAAATAGCGTATAATACTCGTGTATAAGTAGACTTTATCGCATACGCGCCGTTACAAACACTCGCAAGCTCGTGCTTGTAATTTTTGTCGCTAATGCGATAAAGTCTTTCTTATACACATGTATTATAATATACTATTATAAGAGATAGAAAAAAGAAAAGATGTCCAGTTTTCGAGAACAGGTGGGTGGAATGGTAGAAGAGGGCTCATTGAGTGGTTAGACACATCAACGGATCTAACTCTGCTTGGGTTTGTTTTGTCAGGATCATCTTAAAAGTACCGTTTACCCAAATAGGCCCCATTTTTTGTGTTCTCTTGATGTTTTTTAATAGGATTGTAAAGAGAAAAAAATATACAGCCAGCCTCACAATTAATGGTCACCCTGGCTATACGTCTAGCACGAATTGTGGATGCAATCATCATACCACCCCCTACTTAAATTGAGGGATAACTTTATTTTGCCAATAAGTAGTAAATCAACAACCTCCCCTTCTGTTCTTTTGTCGTTTTTGCCTAATAACCACCCTGGCGTACAGCCAGGGTGGCCAATAATTGTGAGGCCGACTGTACCTATTATCCAATTCCGCAAGAAAAAATATAGTTTTTTTGTCATTAAAAAAATGCCGATGATGTCATTGCTCGAAGTGGTTGAGAAGTAGAAAATTTAAAATCATCGGAAAATGTTTGTTTTGAAATAAATCAATTTGACGTGTCCAACCGTTTTTTGATATTCCTGTCGGTAAAGTAAATATTTCACTGCTTCCTTATCTTTATTCACAGTGTATCCGAAAACGTCAATTTTTAGAGCAGCATAGGCATTCCTTTTCATCTTTTTCCACATTTCTCTATTGACTGCTGTTGTCCACCAATCTTTATAGGTTGCGTTCTTACTTCCATCGGACCAACGAAGCTTTTGACTGTCTATACGCTTATTTGTTTGGTAAGGTGTCTACAGGGTGGCTAACTTTGCCATGTCCTGGTGCCATCTGCCATTTTAGTTTTTATAGATTGTTGGATGGAGTCTTTAGTCTTGGTCTCGGTTTTGGTAATATTTCTAATTGGTGTTTTCTTATCTTCTCAGATTATTCGATATAATTCAGTATACTTCATTCCATGGGATAGCTATTGGATCGCTTTCAATTTTTCTTATTGTTTCTTTGTTAGTACCCATGATAGTGATATCTTTATGGGTATAGCACAAGAATCAAACACTTTTTTTAAATTCTATTGACATTTTACTTTTCTCAATATGTTTGCATATTTTGACGTTCATCACAACAAAAGGAAAACCTAAACAATCTGAGTAAAATCACCTCAATCCTAGTGGATCCAGGGACGGAAATGACCATAAAACTTTTACAAAAAACAAACAAAAGCAGTCGTACACAATAGAAAAATATACCAGGAAACGAGCAGGGAAGGAATATTTTCAAATTTATTGCTAATTCTGACTACTGAAAGAAAGCTTCAGCCCTGGATCAACTATACAGGGCAGTCCATTGAAAACGATCGAAACAATGGTGTTTTCTTATATTTAACTTCATTTTTTTCAAAAATCACTTGGACGCGTCCATTTTATTTTCGAGTGGGATACTCGATTTGCTGTTTTGAATATCGCCACTTTAACGCCTCAGCAGTAGTAGGTGCAAGCAACCCCAAACATTTTAATACAGTAAAAGGGGATCGAGCGGTATATCAATTTAAAGCCTTTTAAATTCTCTTTTCAACAATGCATAAATATTTCAATTTGGACCAACTGAACAAGCTAATTGGTAAAAATCTTAGGTTGGGTTGCAGAAAGCTTTTAACGGCTTGTTACAATTGATGAGAGTTTTGATGTGACGTATCAGATGTCAAAATGTAGTAGTCAAGTCACATTCTAAACTCTCATCAATTGTAAAAAGCCGTTAAAAGCTTTCTGCAACCCAGGGTTAAACTTCAAGTTTCCTAATGCATCTAACCGGAAAATGTGATATGAGAGTAGTAGTTGGTTACCATTGAAAAATTAATTAATTTAAAATTTTGGCCATGTCTGTTAATTTAAGCGACCTTGTGTGCATAAATGTGCATAAAACTATTTAAACTGGCCCAATTGTTATTTTTTGTATTGTGTATTTTCACACAGCTCTTTTTATGAATGTTATTAATTATTACTTCCTGCTTTAAAACATACTTCGTATATAATATCTAATATCAAAGAAGTTTCATCTTCTAAAAATTTTAATTGTGAATTATTGAAAAAAAACCGTTATTTTATTATAATGCTGCAGAAATAAGTTTGCGAAATATAAAGAATTATTAAGTGAAAGCAATAAACATATTATTAGGCGAGAGGTAATATTTTTATATGAAAATTAATCTTTTATGGTGTCTTTAATTTTTTATATTGTAACATAATAATACACACAATTCAAAAATGTGTTAAAAACTATAAAAATTCGCAAATAAATTAAATTTTAACTACTAATTAACATAATTTAATAGTTAAGTTAATCAAACTAGAAGATTTCGCAATACTCTTTTATTATCTAATTAGCTAGTGGATGAGTTTCTTTTACGCATAATTTTAGAAGTTACTTTATGCAAATTTTAAAACCACAGAAAGTAATTTAAAATCACTATTTTTTATTTTATGTTCTATTGTGAGAAATTGAAGACTTTCCTCCTCTTCCCATTCCCATACGCACATCCATCCATACGATTGGAAATTACTGTTAATACAAGTTATAGATATTGTAGCAATTAACAACAACTCTAAACTAGTTACGACTAGTTATGAACTTATTTATTCTCCACCCTCGTACTACGTTCGAAATGAAATTCTGTAGGAACAAAAATTAATAAAAAAATTCTAAAATAATTGAAATAAGATAAGAACTACTCAGAACATCTGAGAACTAGTAAGCAATTCGTAAATTACTTTCAACAGCTTTTCCCTTCCATTGAAAATAATGTGTTTTACATTGAAAGACATTAATTCGCAAGTTAACTATAATAAACCATAAGTTATGTACTATAACTCATTTTATTTATTAATTCTTCATTATTAGGTACATAATTCATTTGTCATTTAATAAATCGATAGCTAATGTTTAAACCCTAACCACTCCTTTGTTGGATTACCGTAGAAGCACTGACGTTTGCGTGGGTTCTTTGGTGTCATACTGAGGACCTACGACACACCTTTTATAGACACGATTTTTGTATTATTATCATTTTTAGCCAAAAATAGTACGAATTGCTTAATCAATGCTGCATTATTTTTCTCTTAATTAATAAAAATTGTAAAGAATTCGTTAAGCTTTTCTCCGTTTTTGAATTTTTACTACGACTTGGTTATTAATTTCTTTTAGTATTTGCAACACTTCTCACAACTACCTACTGAGTACGACTGGCGGTAAATAAAACGTGATAAAACATTATAACATTCAAGTATTGAAATAGGCACACTAACTAGGTATGGTACATGCTAAGAAAACAATTATTTTTCTTTGCTTTCGTGTTATTACTAGTACTATGAGGTTGCAATAGTCACGTTTTGGAATATTTCTTCAAGTAACAACCAAAATATAACAATTATTCACATGTTCTGTCTGTACTCGATGTACGTACTTGTACTATGTATGACAACACTACAAGATCTGAAGACTTAATTTTTTACGAGTGATATTGAGGTTATTTTCGAGTTTATAGGGATTTAACATGTAAAATCATGCTTTTGTAATATCCTGCTTCCCAATTTATTTTAGAAAAGAAAAATCGTGTAATAAAAGTTTAGAGCATCAAATTCTGCATCTAAATCAATTAACAAAATTAATTTTGGATGCTTTATAACGCCATAAGTTGAATTTGAAAATTTCTAAAATTAGCAGAAATAGCGATTGCCTTTAAATATAGGCTATTGGAATGATATACAGTTTTGTGAGAGATATGAAAAAGTCTTTAACAGCGCTCGGGCATCCAAGAATCTTTTAAATTTGCGGGATGAGGTGTGACGGGAGTAAGCTAGGAGGCGTGATCTTAACATTTGGCGATACGGGAAATTCAGTAGAAGTACAGTCCGGTGTAGAAATGACCCTATACATATGAAATACGGATCGTATTTTTATTTAATCGTAATTATTGTTTTAGTTTAGAGATTATTTAAAAAAAACAAAAAGGTGTCACCTACAGAAAATACTTCTGGTCGGTTTACTACTACCTACTACGGACGGATTTCAATAAAACCAACTTTATTTTGTAGGCAAAAGAAAGCTTTTTAATTTACTAGGAACAATTTGAATAAAAAAAATATAATTCCAAAGATAGACGTTTTTTAAGTTGACTTAAGTTAGCTATGAATTCAATGAAAGCTATGAAATTTCAAAATTTTTCTCGAGAAATTTAATCATTAGGTACCTATCTGTGAAACTAAAATTTCAAATAAAATAAACTGCTGTCAAATATATTCAATATTAGAGCTATAGAGTAATTTATAGAGACGCATGTAAAATTGTAAAGCTCAAATTTTTCATATCATAATCATAAGAATTCGCAACCATGATAAAAGTTCTAAAACTACTAATACATTTTAACTTAATTTAAGTTTATTTCCCTTGCAATGCAAGATTTATGTACATATTACAGTAGAACCCCGTTATAACGTACCCTCAGGGGCCAAAAAATTTAGTAGGGAAGAGTTCGACAAAACCGAGTAGTCGGATAAAACCGGGTACCAGTCATTATATCTTAGGGGATGCTATTATCTAGGGGATTTTAACGTTACTAGTCGTACCTCATCAATCATAGATAATTAGTGGTAATAAAAGTGGTACCTATAATGTTCATTTCCAGTTTTACCGCGTTTTTTGATTCTTTATCATTAGTCAATGACAAATGTTACTATTTAGTATGACAATTACCTTCGTTGCTGATAGTGGCTTTATTTAGACGGTAATTAGTTTGATCAAAAGTGCAGTATTATGGCTTTGGTTTAACCTAAAATTTTCGTTAATTTTGCATAGTGTGTAAATTTTGAGCCATTTTGATAACTGTAACGCACGGGCGGCTAAAACCGGGTACCCTGTTGATTGCTAAAATCGAGTTGGTAGTTAGGTACCCGGCTTTAGCCAAATCTTGAATAAAAGTTTTTATAAAATTTTTTGTTCATTATTACTCAACTGGTGCAAAAGCGCAGTGGTTCTGTTTCGGACGGGTCGGTGCGGTCTCAATCAAAAACGCTATTAGATAGTTTTTTATTGTATAAATCCAGTTCTATACGATGCCTAAGCATGTAAAGTATGTTTTGCTATAAATATATCCACTTTAATTTGATTTTTATGAAATTTAAATGAGTACCCGGTTTTGCCCAACTAGGCGGATAAAACCGGGTACTTTCCCATTTTAAAAATAAACGCTGTTCATATGAAATGAGACTGTACTATAAAAAAATTATTATGAACAATCAAAACTACTGTAGTCTCTCAACTTGTCAAGTAGTCGCGAAAACATTTCCTACCAAAGATGAGTGTTTTACAACTCATTATATATTAAGTACCCGGTTTTGTCCAACCTTTCCCTACCTTATAAACGGAGTCCCTAATAAAAACTAAATAAATAGACAAAATATTAAAATGGGGCCAAAGATTTAGTCCGTTATATCCAGCAAAACGTTATAAAAGGGTACTTTCTAACGGGGTTTTACTGTATATCATTATACAAATTATATCATTGAAATATTAGTCATTAAAATATTAATGCCCGTTTGCACCGCTTAAAAATTAACTGACAGACAGTTTTTAAAAATCCAGAAGTTTTAAGTCACTACACTTTTATAAAATAATGTATAATCGATTTTGTATGCTATAACTTTAAAAAATGATTCATAAGGAACGATATGCTTTAAGGAAAAATTTCTAAAATAATTCATCCAACAAAATATCTGCAACTATTTAAGAAATGGTACAAAGAAAATTTCATTAGCTGTTTAATAGTACAAGACGTAACAAAAGTAAATCAAAAATATACAAAAATTAAAGCCAAAATCTTCAGCTTCAAATTGAAATTATTTTTGTAATTTTATCATTGTTCGTCTTGGAGTAAAACAGTTTTTCAACCATCGGCGTGCAATTATTTTGTACGACATTGATTCGCCTGAAATTATTTTTGAAAACATATTTTTCTTAAAAGGAATTTTGTGGTTACACCATTGCTCTAACGAAAACTTCATATGGAATGTTGTTTTGTAAAAATGCTTCATCTATAAAATTGTACTCTAGTCATTTTTCGCTGGGTTGCACCCTTTCCGAGAAATTTACGCACAAACCTCCATTTTTTCCTCCATTTATTCCATTTATTCACGCGCGCGCCTGTCACCCAGCTCGGGACTCATCGGATTCTTAAAGTATAGGTACAAATTAACATATTAAGAATGGTCTCAATACGGACCTAATTTTGTTAGGTAAGATAGCTAATTCTGTTGGACTATAAATGAAATTTTAATAAATAAAATACAAAATTCCAAGATTTGACGGACGAAAAAAGTTCCTCTTATGGCCACATCCGTTGTTTTTTTCTCATAAACACATAATACATGAATAAAGCTCGAAATGCTGAATACACAAAACAACCTTATAAAAATGTTATTATCAAAACAACTACTTCTTGGTAATTGCAATTATTAAGTTTATTTTTATTTTAAGTCACATTTTGTCTTTGAATGTACGTCGTAGTTCTGTGTCTTGCCGTTGCTTTTGTGGCGCTGTAAAATTAGGGAATTAAATGAAAATTTGCTCTTTACATGCATCTCTATAAATTGCTCTAGAATAGTTAATATTGAATATATTTGAAAGCGGCTTGTTTTATTTCAAACTACAAATGTGGATGATTATTTTGCTCGGACAAAATTTTTGAATTTGACCTTGATTCACTGCAATACTTAGTTAAAGAAACGTCAACTTTGAACACGTCTATCTTTGCATGAAAATTTTTTATGAAAATTTTGTCCCAGTAAATTAAAGAGCGGCCCTTTATCTACAAAATGAACTTAATTTTTTTGAAATCGGTTCATAAATAACTGACCAGGAGTATTTTCTGTAACACCTTATTTGGAGCTAAAATGAGTATCTGCCCGAGCGCTGTTAACAAAACTTTCTTACCTCGAAATGAACTACATCAAAAAAATATTTTATAATATAAAGGGTGTTTAATTTAAGAGATATTTAACCTAACTTTGTTATTTTAAATGGAACACCCTATATATATTTACTTATTGGAATTTTCGATAAAATTTATTATTAAATAAAAATGTATAAGGTTATAGATGTGCCTATCACTAACCGTTTAAATATCGTCATCTTAAGAAAAAAAATAGGGTCAATTTAGGTGTCAACTTTGAAGTCGTTATGCCCAGGCGCATAACTACTTGCATTGACTACTTTTTCAGGGCGCAGATATTCCTAGGGGATCAATGTTGTATTTGAATTACTAGTCTTACGGTCCTGACATTTTTGAAAATGCTCACTCTGTATAAATCTGAAAATGCCAGAATTTTTTATTTATTAATTTTGAGAGAAAGCTCTGCTTTATCCTCGAATTTGTCATACCTTCCGGGACGCTGCGCTGTAGCGCTTTTAGCGGCCCTTGCCAGTCCGCGCTTAGATGCCAGGACTGTGTTGTAGTTAAGAATTTTCAAATCTGCTTGCACCACCGACTATTGATAATAGTCAACAGTCTAATGCTGTACCGAGTGAACACTTAACGCAAAATGTAAGTTTTCTCGATTTTTTTAAATGGAACACCCTATATATTTTTGCAGATGTAAATTCTTGGTAAAAAATATATAATAAATTTGCAAAAATATGCAGAGAGTTTTATTTGAAAAATTGAGAAAAAATTACATTAGACCTGTATATTTTTGCTAAGGACTGCAATGGAAAAATGGGTTTTGGTGAAATGTTTTGAAATTTTGGTTGTTGTAGCTAAAAGTCTTGTGAACAAAAGTCTCCATGTCAAAAAAAAACATATCTTGATTGGTTTATAACCCTTTAAAGGGGAAAAATTGTAAAAAATATTACAGATACAATTTTCTTTCGCTAAAAAACATAAATACTCTTGATCTCTGCCTCTACAATAATTAGGCGATTCAACATCGCGAATTTCCCATTGAAATTTCCGTGCTACGTCACACTTATCACTCCCCCCCCCCGGAAAGAAAACAAAGTTCTTAATAAAACTTTCTTGTTTTAAAATCGGCTATATTGTAAAGATATTTTTAAATATACAAAGTGGTTCATTTTCTACTGCAGATAATACTTAAAAATATTTAATGGAAAACCCAAGTTATTATTATACATACTATAGGTATTTTGATTCCCCTTTTAATGACGATGAAAATGATATATGGGGTCGAGTCTGCTATGAGTTTGAACCGAGGGGTTGACCACTCTGCAAATTTGGTGTACAAGTTGGTGCAAATGTTTGCAATTTTTTGCAATTTTTGCAATTTTTTGCAATTTTTTGCAATTTTCTGCAATTTTCTGCAATTGTCTGCAATTTTTTGCAATTGTCTGCAATTTTTTGCAATTTTCTGCAATTTTTTCGAATTTTCTGCAATTTTTTTACAATTTTCTGCAATTATTTGCAATTTTTGGAAAACTAGTAAACTTTTTATCGTATTTTGCAATAAAATACGATTCCTTACATTAAGGTATTAACTATATCCTTATCTTGATGATGTTGTTATTAAAAAATTTGGAACTTTGAAGAAAGGGCTTCATTATTTAATAACACAGTTTACTGTTTAATGACGTTTTCATTGTTTCATTCAAATCCTTACATTAAAGGATGAACGATATCATGATATTGCCCCATAAAAGTCGCCATATAGAATCCGTGCGTAGCCCCGACTGATTTTTACCTGTTTGCTCTGCTGAAAGCAGCTTATTAACGTTATTGGAAATATGTTAAAAACAACGTGGTCATACGAGGAAATTTTTCCGTCTCTCAAATCTGGGAATTTTGTATTTTTTTTTTTAAATACATTAAAAAAAACTTTAAAAAGCGCATTAAAGAAACGTTTGGGTGTTGAAGTTTAGGCACAGAAACAGTTCCTCGTATGGCCACACCGGTTGTTTCTATTATTAAATTTATTTTAATGTTAATATAAATTCCACGGTAATAAAAAGTTTTTTTTTATTGAATTAAAAAATTTTTTTTTTAAATTGCTTTTGTCCGGGATTTAACCTAGGACGTCTGCGTGTAAGCAGAATTTTTAGACATGAAATGTATAATACTAATTTCATTTTTGTTTTAATTTGGCATAAAATAAAGTACAAAATATACATTATCTTTTATGTTCAGAAAGATAGTTTTACAAGCTTTCAAAATATTAAAAAATATACAGGGTGTTCCATTTAAATTAAGAAATTTGATTTCATTTCCGGTTAAACCGGGAGTCAAAATAAAAAGTGTTTGGTATCGTGTAATAGGTAATTTTAAGGCTTTCAAAGTGTTTAAAAATATACAGGGCGTTCCTAAAATTTTTAATTTTTTTTGTAATTTCCGGTTTAACCGGGAGCGTTTTGTTAACCGAAAATAGTGTCAAATAATAGATTTTCATGGGATTGATATACAGGGTGGGCCATTTAACTTGTAACCCCTAACGATTTTTGGATGCAACCCAAATTACAAATATCAATACAGTCTAGATACATCTACTTTAAAAAAATAAACAACAGATCAGGGTAGGTAAATATCAAACTAAAATGCTAATTTTAATAATTGACATTTGTCACAAAATTATTTTAATAACGAAATTTTATTTAAATACTTGTAATAAAAAATACACTAGAATTGGGACTTAGAATAGGAACAAAAAAATAATAAAAATTGTGTATTTTTTATTACAAGTATTTAAATAAAATTTCGTTATTAAAATAATTTTGTGACAAATGTCAATTATTAAAATTAGCATTTTAGTTTGATATTTACCTACCCTGATCTGTTGTTTATTTTTTTAAAGTAGATGTATCTAGACTGTATTGATATTTGTAATTTGGGTTGCATCCAAAAATCGTTAGGGGTTACAAGTTAAATGGCCCACCCTGTATATATATATTCATTTTCAAGTTTTCATTTTGTTACAAAAAAAGTTATAAATTTTTGAAGTTTTCACATTAAAAAAATCATTACTCCAAAACGGCTCGAGCGATTTTGATAAAAATTTATATTTCGATAGAAAATTACATTTTCTATAACATATCCAAAAAAAATATGGCAAAGGAAATTTTGAGAAAAACCATTTCAAAATTTTGACCTACTTTACTAGGTAGGCATTTTAAAACAATTTTGAAAATCGACTTTTTGAGGACAAAAGTCCTATATTTTGGCTGTATAATGCCGTTTCCTAATTTTAAAATATTAATTACTACTAGTTTTTCCTCCACACAGTTACAGACATTTTGGTTCAAAAAATCGAAAAATTTTTTTTTGCATTTTTGATATCTCAAAAACGTCGAGAAATACAAAAAAAATTTTTAATTATTATTATTTTAAAATTCGATCGCACGAAAAATAGTATACGACACTCGATCGTTAAGTGCCTTATTGTAACAAACCTCGAAATTAGAAAAACTCGACCCTAGCGGGTCTCGTTTCTCTAACTTTCTAGGTTTGTTATAAGGCACTTACCGATCTTGTATCGTAGTATACTATTTTATCTCGATTATAAGAACTTTTTCTTGAATTAGTACAGTCAAATTACCCTAAAATCAGGGGTTACCTTGGATATAACACAGATAATTGTTTAATCGAGTGTTTAATGTAGTGGCATTATTTTAGTTGACTTTTGACAGCTTTCATAAATTTTTAAATCGCTTGTGATTCGCTTTTTGAACAAAATAATTTTTACTTTCCGATCAATTAAGGTATTATACGAAAGTATTTTTGTTAAATAACAACAACACAAGTAATTTGCAATCATTCAATTCTATAAAACGAATTAAACGTAAATATTTTTAAAATTTTTATTTAGCATAAGTATCAAATATACTATTTGCTGTATTTACGCTTTTATTCACTGAGAATTGAAGAACAACTTAATTTTGAATATATATAAACAATTACTTTACTTATTTAATTGAAAACATAAAGAAAAATGCGGTTTATTTAACTCACAATTTTACTCTTACACTAGAATTTTTAAAAGACTACCGACACGTGACTTTTAAAATATTCAATAAATAATTAATTTAAATGTAAATTTTCTAAATAAATATTTAATAATAATTAACAGTAGATGTATTAACTAAATTAAATAATGAAACTCACGAAATAAGTCGTTTTCATCTATATTTATACATATAAAGGTGGTCACGTGTCGGTAGTCTTTTAAAAATTTGACTATATGCGAATCGCCATTTAAACTAAGCGCATGACAGCGTTAGCGTTCCCAATGGAGACCGTGGCACATCTCGCGGTTGTTAATGGTACTGAGTTAATGTAAATGCTTTATTGCAATTTTTTGTACACTTTTTTCTTCAGTGGTCAACCCCTCGGTTTGAACCAAGATATTGCGCATAATGTGATTTTTCTTAATTTTATAAATGACGCAAAACGAGACGCAAAAGTTGGTTTTTACAAGGATATAGAATGATAAATTCAAAAAACTTATAAAGAAGGCTATCTTTTTCTGAAATTAAATACAATGGTGTACTATTTTAAAAAATGAAGAAAAACTTTTTTGCAGTTGTGACTCACCCCATAAAATTATGACGTTTTACAAAATTTTTATAACCCAAACTACAGTCAAAAATAGCAATTCAATACGTCTTAATGAGCAAGCAAAGCTGCCTTGTATTTGACCTAAAATGCCCAGTATCTTGGTTTAAACGTTTAAACCCATCGCAGATCAAAATCCATATCCATTTTGATCATCATTAAAAGGACAATCCTAATATGTAATAGTATACAGTGTGTTTAATTAAAAAATCCAAATTTTACCTGCACCGGATAAATGGACTACCCTGTATATTTAAAAATATATTAATATAGGATTTTGAGATAAGAAAGTTTTCTTAAGAACTTTTTTTTTATATTTCTTACAGAACTCCATATAGTTTATTCTAATAGAACATCGAGCTAAAATCACCCGGTTTCCCGGGGGTGATTAGTAGAGAACGGACTTTTAAGCATAAAAAATCTCAAAAATAGCGCTTAAAATAGCATGAAAAACTCCAATTATATGCATTAAATATGCATCAAAATTACATAATAAGCTTTAAAAATGCAAATTTTTTGAACTAAGGAATAATATTTATAACAAACATTTTGATTGCAACAAAAAGTAATTGATTATTTTAAAAACTGCAATGACTAATGTTTTTCTTCAAACGTCAAAAAAAGTTGACATTTTGTTATTGAACAAGTAGTGAACTTTTACCTCCTAAGAGGTAAAAGTAAATTCTAACCCTAAATATTTTCGAGAAATTGTAACGTAAAATTATATTTCTAATATCTATTTCTATCTATATCTATTTCTAAAAGTTTATATAAATTTTCTGTTATAATTTATTCGTTGCGTTTAATAATTAGCTTCTTTTTACCAGTTAAAGTTAATTTTTAAAAATATTTCACAATTGAACAATAAATAATTTACAAGACGGCACTGCAAAAATTTTTATTTTATTTTTGTTAAAGTTTGAAGTTTTACGTTTGAAGAAAAAATTAAATGTTTCATACGGACTAAAACTATTTTTACTCCTAATAAAACAAACTACTATTTTCTAAACTTTTCATTAAAAATTTGTTTCTTCTGACACTTAAAAAATTGTTACTGCGCACTACTTCTATACGCTAGTAATGGGGGGGGGTGTATTGATAAAACTAATTTTTTTGTTTTATAATTATGTATTAAAAAAATAAAAATAATACGTAATTCTAATATTTTAAAGCAAAAAAAAAGGAAAATTATTATATTAATTCCCATAAATTATCCCATATTTAATTATAATACTAAATATTATATAAATAATCCCATATTTAATTTATGCATCTTTTTAGTTTTGCTTATTTTTATAAAAATTAATTTTTTTTGCTCAAATTATAATTATCCAGCAAAATAAATATTTGGAGTAATTTCTATTTGTAAAAAAAAGTTGTAAAAAATACGTTAAAAAAAGTTATGCAGTCTCTGGGACCGACGTTAGCATGGATGTTATATGGTGGCACGTTATCACTGAAAGGTTAAATTCATCTCAAATTAGTTAATTGTTGATAAATTCTAACGACATGTAACATGAATGTCTTTTATTACGAAGTTATAATTGTAACGATAAGTTTTTTTTCATATACACAGCCAATTATATTTTACAATTTTCAGTCACATGTTCATTTTTATCCAATCACATAAAACTTCAACTGACAATCACCCTAGGGTAATTTTCAATTGCTCTGCCGACGCGATATCGTATAAAATTCAACGAATTGTCACTTTTGACGTTAAATTTAAATTAAAAAAAAATTATCTCGTTGAATAACCCTCGGGCATTGATGAATCCTCATAATTTTGTCTATCTTTCAAGTACATTTTTATGGAAAAACACCCCTCCGCTTCGCGTCGGGGTGTTTTTAAAAATGTACTTTCAAGATTATGACAAAATTATTTCGGTTGTTATCAATGCCCTAGGGTTGTTACAGTTGAAAATTAAAGGAAAAAAATTTAAATAAGAGAAAATACAGTTTGATATCTTCAATTTTAAATTAATTTGATTCATTTTAGTACAAAAATAGTACTCACTTGCCAAATTGTTATGCTAGATGTAGCTAACCGCGTTGTAGAAAACATGAACTATTACTCCTAGTGTTTGCCTCACCAGCTAGAGATGGCGCCAACAATATGCTACTGAAAATTTAATAATAAAAAAATTGATATTTATTTTAAGACTTGTAAACAGTAATTTTTTAATTGTTAAAAACACCCATTTTAATGAACATTAAAATGTCTCGTATTTGATTTACAATAGTAAATAAATAATAATTTTATTATCGTTTTACTATATGTTTTGTTATTATTTCATTGTTCTCTTCCTATAATAATTTAGAACTACCGTTTGATTTCTTGTTAATAAATTTAGATGTATTCGAAGTTGCTTAATGATGAGTTGATTAATCCGTTATAAGGTGTAGGTAACGAAGATTTATATCATATTAACGAACTGTCTAACAAAAAGGTACCGACAAACTTGCAAACAACAATGACCTAATGTTTTACAAGTAACAATTACATATATAAAAGGGTATTTATACAGTTGATGGTAGGGTGTGTCAGGTCAGTTATAATACTACACCCACAATTTCGCAACACTTACGACTTTACATAATTTTATGACAATTCCGTTAGGTGTAATTTGTTTTTTGTGTAAGAGAAGATACTTCCGAACCTTTTGTATGTAGTTGAGTTTTTGTTGTTTTTACAGCGCCAACTTTGACATAAGCTATCGGAGAAATCTACAAGCTCCCTACTTCTTGATTTCTTAATGGACTCGAGAACATTAATTTTTAGGGAGACCTTAAGGCGAAAATATTATTGCAAATTCTTCCTTTCGATTTTTCTCCTAATTTTTTATTCCTTCGAAAGGGCTATGAAGTCTCAACAATTATTCATTTCAAAATATAAAACCAAAAGCATTTCGTGACCTTTTTGTTTTGACGACATTTTAAATGCAACTAGTGGTTCAAGTCGCAGATTCTACTCTCAGAATACATGGGCGTCTTTAATACAACAAATCTTTGTTTTGATTTTGCAACCATTGCAATTACTTGTTACTTGCTTTTCAACACTACGATCATAACAGAATTTTTTCCTTTCAGTAAGCAAAGGTATTATCTCCATTTGTGATAAAGATGTGTTTAATTGCAAATTATTGTTATAAAAGGTTAAAGGATAAGAAAATTAACTTCTAGCGATCATGATTTGAAAAGGTACTAAAGATTAATTAGATCGATTGCATTAGGTTTTAATTAAAAATTATGGTCATTGCAAAGTATATAAGCGTGCGATTTCTCTTTCTTGATGCCGTTTTCGTAGTGGTACTTTATGTAATTCATATTACATTTACATTATTTTTTACATTAAATGGTGACACTTTTTGTATGTTGGTTTTATTTTTAAATTGAGTATTTTGTAACTGTTTAATTAAAATTAAGGTGAATGTGTGTGACAATTTATAATGTAAAATAACTCGTCACGATTCTAAAATTATAATTAACGTGTATCCAACGTTATGAGATGTTAAAGTACACCTTAGTGACAAAGAACCGATTTTGATGAAGTTTGATTTTGGTCGCTTTAAGTAATGATTATTTTCAGTATTATAAGCTATTTAAATAAAATTGATACAAGGTGGGCCAAAATATGATAGGTAGTTGTTTTGATCACATTTCAGCAAAAGTTAGCAAATCGTAACTCTGAAATGGATATTTTTGCAAATTTTTTAATTCAAATTGCATGGCCGGTATTACGATTGTCCCACGTACCTATCGTTTTTTTTATTTGCTTCTAATTATTACTTAAAAAATTTGAAATCGAATTATAATGACAAAAGATGAGACTTTAGTTTTAGTATACTAAGATGCCAGGGTCAACACTGTCAACACGTTTCGGGTACTTAAACGTCGATTAAACGTGGCGATAAACTACTGTCAAATTCATGTAAACCTTAGAACATAAAACATCTGGAAGGAAGGTTAGCCACCGTTGCCTCTAAGAGGAAATGCGACGGAAATTACATTTTAGAGGTCCATGGATTACTCATTCATTCCGCCGAGTTTACATTATCATTGGCTGTCATGATCTTTTCTTATAAGTATAGGAAGTATAAGCAACCATTTCTATTGGAGAAATTGACCGGCAATCGCTAAACTTAAACGTCCATTGCGATCCATATTAGTAGCTAAATGGCTTTTACCTGGTAGAGTAAAGGGTATTTTTTTAGTCAATGATTTAAACGGTGGATAAAGCGTAAATTGCAATCCCGGCCATTAATGGATTTTTGAAAATGTTTCAAAACTGTCAATTCTCCAAACCCAAAATTGTAGATAGTCACTCATTTCTAATGTAGGTTCAAAAGCTTTAGCTAACTATAGAGAGGCTTATATAGAGATAGATGCAGAAAACGGGTGTCGATTCCGCTTTAATAGCATAACGTACTTTACTATAATTTGAACGAATCCTGATAGTAGAAGTGGATCCGAATATACGAACGATTGTTCATAATATGTTACCGAAAAATCTCGATGTAATCTACTCTTAATTTGATCACTGACACAATTGATAGAAAATGTAGAGTATAGGATTAGGATTAGGATTGTTAGGGTGGAGGGTAAACCGAGGTTACGCGCACTTAGGCCGCTTAATCGGGCTCATTGTGCTGCCTCCCTTTAGCGACCCCTTCTGTCTCTTCAGTCCTTGATCCATCCCAACCTTTGGATGAATCCAAGGATACTGGAGGGCGAAGTGTCGCTGATACTGGCCATGTTAGGCCAGTATTCCCCTAACATGGATCCTCGTGTTAGCGTTAACGCAGGGCAGTGACAAAGCACGTGTTCCATTGTTTCATCCGCTTCATTGCATCCTCTACATCTGGGACTGTCAGCAACACCCATTCTGTATAGATGCTTGTTCAGTCGACAGTGTCCAGTGAGAGTGCCAGCCATGGCACGTAAGTTCTCGTGAGACAACCGTAGGTAATAATTAGCGTACTTTTTAGATGGCGCTTTTATAGCTGCTTTGGCAAACCTGCAGCTGGTGCACTTAGCCCAACGTAGAGAATGAAAGAAAGAATATGTAGAGTAGTTCCAACAATAGAAAATCCCACCACATGATTACAGTCGAAGTTGAGCAATAGCTTTGTACTGGGCCACTGAGCTTTGAAAACACGCCTGACGCAGATTTGATCACGTGGTGGGATTTTTTTCGTTAAGGCTACTCTAGTTCTTAATTGAACGACTCTTGCTCCATTTTTTAAATTTTTACAAAGCCACAGATATAATTTTTCTTAAGAAAAAAATTAAAAATCAACCGTTTTATTTTTATTTAAAATGAAACTTTGAAAGTTGGCAAATAAATTTTTTCTACGAAACTATTATTAATTTGATACCCATTATATATTTTGGGTTAACAAAACGCTTCAGGTTAAACCGGAAATTAAGCCAAATATCAACAGTTTTTAAGAACTCTGTATATTTGTGCATTTTTAAAATCGGTGTAAGATTTTTAACATAATATCATTTAGAACCACCCCCTGTTAAAGCGGAAATTAGAAAAATATAAAAAATTTTAGGGCAAAATATTCATCAAATATTATTTACTTTGAGGTCTCTTCCAGTAGCCTTGCCCGCTGGCTATTACGACGAATATTAAAATGTCTAGAGGCGAAAAATAAAAATAAAACGAAATGTCGGAACATTTCAAATATGTACTGTTAAAAAAATTCTACAGGGTGATTCAAAACTCGAGGCGAAAAATAAAATGTCATATTCAGCGTCAAATTTAGAGTCAAAAATGTAAAATAATTTTTTTCGTATCGGGTTTCGTTTCCCAGATAATCGTTTTCAAAGTTTCCAGAAGAAGTTAATTTTTTGCATATAAACAAGATAAACCGTGCAAAAACAAAACACTCTAGCTTTTATTAGTGCGTGTGGATAACTTTTGAAACACTTTAAAATGAATTTACACATACAATTTGAATTATTTGTTTTAAAATTAGTCCAATTTTGAAACTTAAAATTTTGGATCTTTATGGGAAACTTTTTGAACTGATCTCGTTATCTCGAAAAAGAAGCCAAATCGGTAAAACATTTATTACATATTTCCTGCTTAAAATTCGACTCGGAATATGACATTCCATTTTCGTTTTTTAAAGGCCTGCCTTGTTTTTAATATCATTTTCTGCTTACAATTCCATACTGATTACTACATTTTATTTTTCGCCTCGAGTTCTGAATCTGTACCTATAGTTTATTTTTAAAATTGGAAACTTGTTTTTTTTTGTTAGATAAAAAAAACTTTTATTTAAACCAAAAATTATAAAACCTAAAAATATGACAAATATTTATAAAAACCCTATAAATTTTTGAATTTTTTGAAATCTCCTAAAATTAGTCGTTTGATGATACTAAACACTTCATATTTTGACATCCGATTTAACCGGAAATAGATACAACATTCTTATTTTAAAAGGAACCCTGTTTATTTTTAAATATTTTGAAAGCTCATAAAATTAGCAAAATTAGCTAAGAAACTAAATAAATTAAGAAATCATTATAGGTAATTTTTATAAAGTTGCATCAAGTTGCATACTTTCATATTTATTTGTCTGTCAGCGGAATGGAAATTCTGCTTTACACGCAGAACGTCCCAGGTTCGATCCCGGACGGAGGCAATTTTTTTAGTCCTGAATTCAGCACTGATATTAGTATAATGCCATGCAGCTCTAAGATACTATGAAGAAAAGTAGCATGAATGGCTTAAATTTTCAACCAGCCACTGGAATGCTTTTCACCTACGAGAAGCCTGCCAGATATTTGTTTTATGGGTTTTTAAGTTAGATGTAATATTTATGTATTAATCCATGTTTTAAAATGTATAAAATTGAGGAGGAAATAAATTCAGAAGCTCCTGTACTATATCTCCGTCTAAATATTCTATGAATTCCAAAATTACAATATTTTTGGAACCCTGTCTGTCTGTCTAGAGTTCTTGACGTTCTGTGGGTTTGACTATCCGTCTCCCTGGCGCTGAGTAGGTTTGTCTATCTGCCTGTCTTACGTTTTATTTAACTATTAGCTTGTTTGTACGGTTTTCTTATTCACCAATTGGTTTGTTATCTTATTATTAAAACTCTCTACTGACGTAGAGTCTTAGCCTTAGAATTGATGTCTTTCAAAATGCGAAGTGCTGCTTCTCTATACCACTGTGGTACTAACAACACCGTATCTGTATTTTTTATTCTACTTTTGTTAAAATTATAAATAAAAAATGGAATTTTAAATTTTATGTTACAACTTGTAAACTTTTCTTTAATAATATCTGCAAGCTCTTTTGTAAGAAATTATAAATGCTCGATGTTATTAAAAAAGAGAAGGAGGCTATAAGATACTTTCTTAATAACAATATTAAATATTTACGATTATGTTAATGCTAATAGTAATAAGTATTATGGTAGTATTTTATTTTACAAACGCTAATGTATTGATAAAATATAAAACGCTCTTTAATGTAAAATGGCGAAAAGTGCTAATGGAATAGCTGTTTGATGCTGCCTGCTCTCCTGCTCTCGTATAGAAGAATCTTTCTGTTTTTACAAAATACAGTAAACTAGTAGCTGAAAATAAAATATTTCAATAATTATGAAGTGGGGTGGTACTTATATCTAATTATAAGCCGTATAGCCGTTGGTAGGATATTCTCAAGTTTAAGCCAAGAGATTTATTTGATATTCAAACCATATCTCACAGTCCGGTTTTAAATAGATTAATTTTTTTCATTTTAAGTGCCAGGACATGCGAGCGTATATTTGCTTGCAAGCAGGAACAATACGATCACGATAATTATGATTGTCCTTGCCCTCGTTTTTGATCGACCGTAGATTTTTTGTGAGATATTAATTTGCCTAGGTCAGACTCTGTAAAACACCTGATTTTAACATGACTATTCGACGATTCCACTATAACTCTCAGGTAATTTTTTTTAAATACTGTAGCATTATTGTAGTATCGCAAAAGATGTGTTTCGTTTTAGGAAATTGAAAAATGTTTTTTTGTTGCAAAAATCAGTGAAATTAATGTTCAACATAACATAAGTTCAATTCCTGGTCAAAGAAGGCAATAAATAAAAAATCTTGGATTCACGAGGGTAATATCGCGAATAGTTCAGGAATAATCCTCCGTCCACACATTAAACATTCACCCTGTATATATTCACCCTGGGATGTTCAATTAATTAACTTACATAATATGTTTTCTAAATGATGTAACTAATGAATGGACTTGTATACAATTTACTCACACCACAAATCATAACATCCCCTAAAATTGAATAATATGTAAATCAATTACCAAAACACGTGCCTTAAACATAGGTAACATTTCCAACTTTTGATCAAATTCAAGAGATATATTTCTCAATTTTGATAAAAGTTGTAAATTTGAATTAATTCCAAGGGCAATTTAAATATCAATAAGGATTCCATCTCTCAAAGTTTTGTATACAAACAAGGGTGACTATAGGGAGAAATTTATTATATTTGCATAATTTAAATTAAGGGTTTGAAATAAGCAATAGAAAAGTGTTTGAAGTTAATAGCTTATGGTAGACCCTTCACGAAAATGTTTAATTTCCTAAACTGAACGTTGGTCACCGAGAAATTAAAAAAAAATTGGTATCTACATAAATCTACATTAGGTAGTTTATCGAATCTAATAAACAGGGGTTGATGTTTTTTGATAGAAAATTTTATTTCATTTATTTTTATGTTTTCTTATAATTTGATTGAACCCCTACAACTACAAGTAAACATAATAAAAATGTTGTTTTTGAACCGTTTTCATTCAAGTTATCACTGCGCTAGCGCATTTAATGAAAATTTCAGGCAACCCCGACGCTTGCTCAAAGCGGTCGTCGTCGGAAAATTCTACACATTGCGTGTTTGACATTTACCGGAAAGTTTATCTCATTTCCTTATGTGTGCGTGTTTTTAAAAAGAAAAACAATTTCACCAACTATTATTTAAACCTTCACCTATAAGTTCACATATCTTCTAATGCATTATGATGCGTGTATTTCTAATAATGGGCGTGTGTTGTTAAATAAACCTGTCAAATTTTATTTTTATAATTTATCCGGTTAAACTGTGTAATAGTTTCATGACAGTTCATAAGTAATATAGTGAAATATTATTAAAGTAATAATTACTTAAAAGTTTAAACATGTGCAACAAGCTGCCATTAAGACAAACAAATTAATAAACGATGTACCGTGGAAATTTTTCCCAAGTCCAATTTCATAAACTACAAGAAATAAACGCTCGTGGTTATAATCAAAAGGATCTTCGAAGTTTCTTTTAAATAATTAAAGTTGTAATATCCTAATGATGGTCATTGATCGTTTAAATATAGTTCATGGTAAAATATTTTTGTACCAGGCTATTGGGTTACCATGTACAGGTCAGGTCACGTGAAAAAACAAAATAGAACTAATGTATTCTAAAATTATCGACCGTCCTACCTTTGTTAACCAAACTAATGCAAAATCGATTTTAAAAATTAGTTTTACTATTGTACTTGACACAAAGCTTCACAACTTTATCGCTCCATCCCACGTTTGATCAACTCGTCGTAAAATACTTAAAGCCGTCCCTGCGCTAGTTTTTTAAACTTGAGAACTCGCAAAAAAGTGCACAGTGATGGTTAAGTGAACTTTAATTCAATTAATTTGAAGAAAATTGTTGTTTATTGTAGACACAGACAATATGGTCTACTTTACATTTTTAACATGATCCGAAGGAACAGAAAGGTAATTGCAAACTTGTTTCCTATTAGATGTTAATACAAGTTCCATTAGCAAATTAGACTCATAATGGATTGCTTATACTACAACTGTTTTTTAATCAATGTCTTACTAATTGATTATATTAGCGTTAAATAATCTTTAGTCGTACGCATAACTTGATTTTCTTTTTACGTGCGTATGGTTAAAGAATAAAGAATTACTTTTACCTCAAAGAAAGCTAATGATTTAGATTTATTACTAGAGTTAGTAAATTTAATTGCGACAGCGACGTATTTTTCAAAATATATTTTTTTACATCTAGGGATGAAGATCATTAGAAGATAACGAAACTTTCCTTATTTGTAGATTGATTTTTCATTTTAATGACCCAACATAAGTTGTTGAGTTTAAAAATAGGTATCTATCAGGTTTGTTTTGGAGTATAAAACCGTCTCTACGACGCACAAGAGAAAAAAACTGTGTTTGGTCGTTTGAACAGATAAGTGAGCTCGGGGACTCATCAGGAAGAAAAAGGTAGTTCAAATTGGAACTCCAAAGGACCAAACACTTAATATAGTTCTCTTTTCGCTGTTAGGGGGAAATTTTCACAACAAAAGACGCCACCAACCCCTACTTGAAGTAGAGTGAGATATTTACTCAATAATCCTCTTCTCCCTTTGGAACCTTTTCTATCGGTCTCGTCTGCGTTCTTAAATCTCTATGCCCTTGGCTTGGTTTTTCTTTCAGGTAATTCAAGTTTCGAACATTTTCCATTAATCAGGGCGTTTTCAAGACAAAAGACACCACCAACTTGTATTGACCGTAGTGTGAGATATTAACTAACTAAAAGTCCTTCTCTTTGGAAGCTTTCCTTCCGCTCTCGTCTCAATTCTCAGCTCCAAATGCCCTTGTTTTGGAATTGCCAACAGTTACCTTAAATAAGTATTTTAAATGGTATCTTTCCCTGCTCACAGAACATCTTCAAAATGAAAGAAATCATCAGCCTGTGCTGGTGAAGTGATAGTGTCAGATATTTAATCTCCAAAAATCGTATCTCTTTGGAAGCTTTCTTTCCGCTCTCGTCTGCGTTCTTAACTCCACATGCCCCAGCTTTGACTTTCCCTACAGTTAACTTAAATTTTGGGAATTTCTTCCTCTGTTCAGAAAGTCTTCAAGACGAAAGACGCCATGAGCCTGTACTGGTGGTAGATTCAGCTATTTCCTCACCAAAAATCGCCTCTCTGTGAAAGCTTTTCTTCCAATCTCATTTGCGTTTTTAGCTCCACATTCTCTTACTTTGGCGTTGATTACAGTTAACTTAAATTTAGGGTTTTCCTTGCACTGCTCAGAAAGTCTTAAAGACGAAGGACACCAGCAACATGTGGTAGTGGTAGTGTGAGATATTTACTCACTAAAAGTCCTTCTCTTTGGAAGCTTTCTTTCCTCTATCGTCTGCGTTCTTAGTTCTACATGCCCTAGCCTTGGCTTTTCCTACAGTAAACTTAAATTTAGAGTACTTCTGGCACTGCCCAGAACGTCTCCCAGGCGAAAGGCAACATCAGTCTGTGGTGGTGGTAGTGTGAGATATTTACTCACTAAAAATCGTCTCTATTTCGAGGCTGTCTTTGCGCTCTTGTCTGCATTCTTAGCTCCACATGCCCTCGCCTTGTCTTTTCCTGTTGTTAACTTAAATTTTGGGCATTTTTTTACTGCTCAGAACGTCTTCAGGACGAAATACACCACCGACCTGTGCTTCTGGTAATGTGAATCGTTTATTCACTAAAGATCGCCTCTCTTTGGAACCTCTCTCTCGTCTGCGTTCTTAGCTACGCATGCCCTTGCCTTGGTTTTCCCTATAGTTAACGTCAATTTCGGGTATCTTTCACTGCTCAGAATGTCTTCAGGACGAAATACACCACCAGTCTATTCTCGTGGTAGTGTTAGACATTTACTCAATAAAAATCGCTTTTCTTTGGAAGCATTCCTTCCACTCTCGTCTTCGTTTTTAATTTTCCCATGCTCTGATCTTGTCTTCTGCTGTAGCTATCTTGAATTTTGGCCATCTTGTGCTGCCCATTTTATGGTTTCTTCTATTGTATATGGCATTAGCTTGTTCTTCATTGCTGATCATTGCTTTGTGTCTTAGTTTTCTATATTTGTGGCATAGTTAGGTACGATCTGGTCCCTTATAGTAATTTTTTTTCGTATTCTTAGATCTAAAGCACAATGTTTTTAAAACCAATGACATCGTTTATCTTCTACGATCAGAAGCGGATTAAGATCATCTTCTATCTAATCACAGAGTCGGACCGTGGACCTAAATCTTAAAATTTCACCCTTTTTTAAACTTTATCGATCTAAGAAAAGGGATGCTATTGTGCCCCTTCTGCATTCATACCCTATATTGTTTAATCGTTAATCCAAGCCCTTGTCTGTCTTAATTTATTTAAATGTGCCTATTTTAGAAACCCTCTGTATATTGTATAGTGTACCTATAGTACTTCGAAGTGGAAATACAAATTGACTTCTAAAGTTAAAATACCTTAAAAGGCTCATTGTGTACATAAACGTTTTTAAAACGATACAATAAACTTTTATGCATTGAAAACTTTAAGGACACTGATAAATGATATCCTGAGTTCTACTTAAAGCAGAGGCACTTTCTTGATATTGTTTATAACAAAGGAGTGTACAAACAAGTCGTCAGTGGTCGTTCTTTTATAGCAACTTAATTTTGCCAATCTTTGTTAACTTAATACTTATTCATACGAATTTGTTTGTTTAGACAACTTTCTTAAATTAATCAAATTGTCAACTGTAATAGATTACACTACATTTTACACTACCACTTATTTACATTTACAAATAGTAATAATTGTAAAAATTGATCTCGTTGCTAGTAAAGCTTTCTGTTTATCCGCGACTGCATCAAATATTACATACTCTTTTGTAAGTAGTTCAGAAGATATTATGATAAATGAATAACACAAGGTACTTCATTAATAATCAATTGAATTATGTTAACATGTTGTAACAATACACGAGGTGGGCCAACAATTTCTATCTTAATAAGAAGTATAAGCAAGTTGAAAATAATTTGTAATTTTATTAAAACTTTTGTACTTTTCTTTACCGATGGTTGTTATTGATACTACTGCAGATTAAAGCTGTGTGTCGAAATGAATAGCAACCATTATTACACGAATAATTCACAATTAACGCCCCCCTTCGAAACTTATACCATTCGATGCCTCTTTTCAGCCCACATCTATCGCCACCTACATAATCGCATAAAAAGTATTTATGTAAGAGTTAGGTGATAATCGTAAAGATATGAGTACGAGGCGTACGGAGATGTACGTTCCCACCTCGTGGTTAATTCGCAAGCTTAGTTCTGATTGGTGCTTGATGACTTGATGACGGAGAATTAATAAATATTCGACGTGCATCGATTTCAGGAGAGTCTGTGACCGTCCGTGTGCATCCACTGTGCAGAGTACACTATTGTGTCCAGTGAGATTCTCTTGTGTTGCGGGTAGTTGATGGTCTGGCGTCCCTGCACCAGCGGCTGGAACAAGCTAAGCTGTAGGATTTAAGCTGATCGCGTCTACTTGTCCACGGTCTTTGGCTTTTTGGCGGATCGTGTAGCACTCGATTACAGTCTTGGCTTTTTGGATGACTGTCGATCATTTGTAAGTGGGGTGGCTTATTAGCTAATCACTTTTCAAAGGTCTTTGGGGCTTTTTGACCGACTATGTGGCACTACTCAACGGTGTTTGGGCTTTTTGGGACCGTGTGGGGCTTGATTACAGTCGTGTGCTTGTTGACCGACTGTTGATCTGGAGGAACGCTGGTCAAGCTGTAGGGTTAACCACGCATCCCCATTTGCGTTCCAGGGACGAGTTCTCTGAGAGTCGCCAGTACGTTGCAGTGTCCAGGGTACGAGCGCCTTGACTCGAGTGATGTCGAGAACTTAATGTACAGTCTCGTGCATATCTTTTCGCCACCCCGGCAATACGTTATAACAATTTGTCGGTTCAACCATCAATAACACCCCCCCTACTTAAACTGAGGGGTAACTTTATTTTGCCAACAAGTATTTAATCAACAAACTGTGTTGGTATTATGATGCTTGCACCCACAAATCGTGCAAACGTATTGCCGGGGTGGCCAAAACCTATGAACGAGACTGTACATACACTCAATCGTAAGAACGGTGTTACAACTTTACCGCTACGTGACGTCAGCACCGTCATGTAACCGTCATATTAAGGGCGCTATTTGACTACACCGCTATCCTAGGAAAAGGCAGCTTTAGTAGCCACCATAAATAAACAATTGCAACCTAAAAATATAAAATGTTTAGTGAAGTATGGGGTGTTGCCTACTCATTAAATAGTTTTCGGCAGAGGTTTTAAAAAAAACTTCTAAGACGGAAACCTTACTTATCATTTGTTTTAAAGTTTGATCTTAAATTAAATACAAAAAGTTTCTAGTGGAAATCTTTACGTTTCGATTTGACATTTAAACGATCCTTCAGTCCTTCGTGAAGAGCAAATCTCTCATTTTCTAAATTTATATTGCCGTTTTTTAAATTTTATAAAAGTAAGCAGTCATTTTCTATAGCCGTTCATGTATTCTTTTGTATCATACAATTTATTTAAGTTATATTGACCGGAAGATAATTGCTTTTGATAAAGTAAGATAATATCAAATTATTTGATTGCTTAATTAACTCTTTACCGTTTGTTTATTTTATTCCGT
Source organism: Malthinus seriepunctatus (assembly GCA_963924605.1). Classification (NCBI taxonomy): domain Eukaryota; kingdom Metazoa; phylum Arthropoda; class Insecta; order Coleoptera; family Cantharidae; genus Malthinus; species Malthinus seriepunctatus. The sequence continues at coordinate 77,249,667 of OZ004600.1, read as the reverse complement.
ATGATCTTTTATTATTAGTTTCTTCTTAAAGGTGATTGTTCATGAGTTTATTTCAATAAAAAAACTTTTATTTCACAAGTAACAGTTACAACATAATATTTCCACCCTTACTAAAATTACGATAATTGCGCTCTTATACCAGTTAATTTACGACAAACAACCTAAGTTACTACCCCCAAAGTAGTAAAATACTAAATTATACAAACTATTTAACTAATTAAATATGAAGAGAAATAAAGGGAAATTGAGTAGTTGCGTGCACTTAATTGCTTTTACATTGTTCAACTTGCATTTAAGTTGCAACAGTAATTAAAGGATTCCTCTTGTGAAAATCAATCATAATTTATTCTTGCAACCATTAAAAGAACATCGTTGTAACACTAATAATGTAATAATCAGTCTTGAATACTAACAAACTTGTAAGCAGACTTTTCACGACTTCCAATCACACTTTATTTCCTTTTCACGTATTTTAAGTTCATCTAACTTTGTGAAAAGTACAGAAGCCACCTGTAACTTTGACTATTTCTTAGCTACCGCTAAAAGTATTAAAAGTAGTTTTGGAACCACTATAGCGGTTGGTAATGAAAACCGAGTCACCCAAAAATTAAAAATATATTAATTTATTCAAAATAATGTCTTCTTTGAGATCATTTCTGGTAAAATATCGAAAAAATGTACTTGAAATTGATTAAATATTTAATAAGCCAAGCTCATTATTTGGGAGTGGCTCTAAAGCTTTGGCCTTGTGGCACTTAGATTCTAATGTGGTAGAAAAGACTCCATACCGAAAAAACTGAAATTTTATAAACTCTACTTTTGTGAAAAACTGAAAAACAGATGAAATTTATTCACAAAATGGCTGATTGAGCGTAAGTCAATTTTTCACCCTTTCAGCATCTTTTACCTAATTAATTATTTTTTAAATCTACATTGATTGGTACTCAAGCGTAATTATGAGGGTAGATAATTTCGTCAGTTAGTCACCAATCTTCTCATCCTCAACAATTTGGTAAATATTTTAACAACCTCATATTAAGGCAGTCGACCAATTGTCCACACAATTGTTTTATAAAAGCAAGTCATTCGATTGTAATCGATCATAATCCTTTACAATATTATGTTATGACTAGAACTTTTTAAAAAAGTTTTATGACCCCACCCTATTCACTTTTAGATTTGGACGAAGAAAAAAATATAACTAGTCTAGTCCGCAAGACGAGTTACCAAGGAGCAAGATAACCGTATCGATCTCAATCTAACGCCTATCCTTGAATGTAAGAACAAGCAGAAAAAGTGTTTCACAGACAGATACAACTTAATAATATTTATATTTCAATAACTCATATGCGACTGTCAAGATTGATCGGTAGAGGTTCAATTGCTTTCGAGAGAAATTTTTCAGCTTGTAAATAATGTTAGATTTTGTCGAGCTGTCAACCACGAATAAATTAATTGTTATTCATTCACCTTTGTTTTACTAAGAAGAAGTTTGATGATATTTATTTTCTATAAACTAAATTTTTTTACGAAATTGTATACAAGGGGAATACAAAATGGCGGATGAGGTCTAGACGACGTAGTAGGAAGCCATTGATGGTGCGTAGAAAGAAATTATATCTGTGGCTGTGGTAAATGGCTTTTGTATTATTTTTGAGCAAGAGTTTATCTCAACTCTCACTTTAGATCGATTTTGAACAATTTTGAATCATCCGAAGCCAGCTTGCTAGATCGTCTTTCAAGCTATGAGGTCTTAGTTACTTTCTTTCATCTTGGTGCAGAACGGTTGGTACTGCACAGCGAAACCCCATTTTAATTTAGAGAAATGTTTGGCTACCGCTTCTGTAGTATTCTATTCTTTAACATAATTTGTAGCAGAGACACTTATGTATGGCTTTTCATGGCTCTTCGTGAGTTTTGATTAATTTGTTCAGTCTAGTATAGTCTATACGTTCCACTTGTAAACTGTCAGTCAAGACCAGCAGCCATAACATTGACCAAGTAGTTAGTTCTCCAAAGCCAGTCCAAGACAACCATTTACTCGTTGAGCAGTTTCTGCTTTTGAGTTTTCTTGGTTAGGTTTCATAGTTTACCCATAACCTATATTTAAGGCAAGTATACAAGGTGCCCTGAAATTCACAAATAATATTTGACCACTGATACCACTGATTCCTCAGATCTAGTGGAGCTTTCTCTTAAATAATGCCTCTCTGTAAAGCTTATTATAGTTCTCTTAAGGTGAGCACCAGGAACAGCTCTTTTCTAAATTACTTCGAAACCAATTGATCTATAATACTGTCTCATAGGCCTCATATAATAATACCCTGTACAGATTAGGTATGTATGTATTTTGAATGTGACGAAAAACCATCCATAGCGACACTGGTGAAAAGTTTACAAACTTTTATTCAATATACTGTGAAAAAGTAGAGAAGACGGTAAAACTTAATACCTTCAAGACAAGACTAGTGAAGGAAATGTAAATAAAAAGGGAGAAAATCATCCCTTAAAGCTAACAGTAGCGAAAGTTCCATACAAAACCTTTAACAATTTTACTTTACGTTCGATAATGGGCTTTTTAAGAAGCTTTCTGCTATTGATTTACTATAATATTATTTGATATAATAAAATGATTTAGAAACTACAAAGGTTATATGTAGTGTGCGCAACAAGTAATTTAGGAAATAAATAAATAAAAAGATGTTTTAACTATACAAAACTATTATTAATTTATTAATGTGTGTAAATAGCCTTATGATAAAGATAATTAATCACACAATAATAAAACGATTGGGTTTTAAAACTTTTGTTTTATATCTGTTTTAAACTGTTTGGTAACATGCAATGATAAATTATAAAAAACGAAACTACGAGAATAATATTATGGCGCTTATTTGTTTTTGATAAATTTCACATTATATTTGTTCATAAAAAACACGAAATTAATTATATAAGTTCCTTAATAATGTTGGATGATTAATTTTATTATTGTAGATACAAAAAATTTAATAAGATTCGTGAAAATATCCAGTGTTTTCGTTTACGAAATTTCTAAATTTTATAGGAGTAATAAATTTTAGCATATTTTAGATTTTAAGGGAGGGTTTGTCAAATCTGCTTGAAACAGTCTTAATTATTTTTTTGTGTAAAGCGCCTGTAAATAGTCACAGCAATAAATGACCGTCCAATAAGTTAGTAGAGTAGTATTCAAATGGAAAGAACCCACCTGCCTACGCCATTGCGCACAAAAAGTGGCAGGACGTTTAGAAAGTAACATAAGTGAAGTACTAATAGAAAGCTCGCATGCAGGACCTAACCACCATTTTTATAGAGGTTCAGGAATCTTTAAAAAGACACCCTCTGCTTGTAATCAGTGCGGAGGGTAGTATGAGATTCGACAGGGAAGATGACTCTGTCGCCTACCAACTAAACCCTTTCAACCCTTTCTACACTGGGTGGCACGAAAGAACCAGTACCCCTTTCGGTTTATCGTCCATGCATGTTTAATTATTAATTATTATTTACTGCTCAAAGCTTTCTCTTATCAGTTGCCTGTAATGTTTCTTTTTCTTATTTAAAATATCCGTGCGAACTGCGAAGTTTTCTACCTTCCAGTTTTTTTCATTTTCTAGCATAACGTCCAGAAGATCCGAGAGAAGATCATTTGCCTCGACCTTTCTCACTGTTGTTTCCAGTGCAGTTCTTTCTCTTGCGCATATGTACATATCTTGCACTTGGCTAGTGTATACTCTGCGCCTCCCCCCTCACGCAGAACTAGTAATCGCCAGTCTTCTACTTGCCTATCACATAGAGGTAGCTCTTATAATATTCGTGTCAGGAATTAGTTATGAGATAGTAGAGCTGGTGGATCCTAGACTCCTGAGAGCCCAGGTGTTCACATCCTAATAAACCTGCGCTTTGACACTACGTTCCGCCTGTTCTGCCACGTGTTGTACGTTTTATTTTGGCAGTCGCTTTTTTTGGTTTGGGATCCATTTCAGGGTTGTTACTTAGCCTGCGGTGTATGTTAGATCTCTCTATTACCAGGGTGTCTATGGGAATGATACACTGGTAACAACGATATCCTCGGTGGAGACCGTCCTACATGCCCTACATACTTTCGCTGGCAATTAATCTCTGACTTTGGAGAGGCATGTGTGTGCAGCTTTTGCTCGAGAATGAGGCAGCATATAACACCATCGATTGCATGGACATTTGCTTAATTTTTTTTTATTTTGGACCATCAACAATCCGAAGTACTTTGTCTACCTGTAGGGCTTAGGTATCCGGGGCCTAACCTAACCTAACTTAACCTAATTCAACCCAACCTAACCTAAGATAAGCTATCGGAAAACATGCAGCAAGAACACATAGTAATTCAAGACTGCGCTACTTTTAGTCAGGGCTGTAGCCAGACTATGTTATCAGGACAGGCTCAAAAATTGCAAGGGAGGATGAAAAGCTAAAATCAGGGTTTTCTCTCTTCTGGGTTTGTATAAATCCGTTGACCACTGTAATCTCTTTTGAGGATGCACGTTTTTTGTTTAAAATTTGCAAAAATTGGACTTTCTCTAAATCAATAAACAGAACTTAGACCACAAGACATATCTCAATTTTAAGTAAAATTCTCGACGTACTCTAGGGCCTCTGCTAAAATAATCTTCTTTTATTTGGGAAAGAGGAGAATCTTCAAAAGACACTTGGTAATGTTTCTATCCGCCGGGTAGTGTCTGATTTGCCTGGGATGATAATTCAGGAACCTATTAGATAAAACCCCTTCTCTGTATCTGTTAACGTGAAAATTCTGGAACTGTAGTTCGCTTTTATTTTAGGGCCATCGTCAGATATAGTCCACTGCCTTAGCGAAAAAAAGGTTCACTTCCGGAAACCAGCACCAACTTTTAGTATGTTATTAGGCATGTTATCCTGACTATAAAAGTGCCGGGAGACACTCTCTAAAGTGTCAAGGTCAGGAGTTATAAGGTCATCAAGATGGCCGCCGCCGCAATTTGGAAATTTCGAATAACTCCAGAACGGCATAACGTAATTGCTTTTTTTTGGTGTCATATAAAAGCTTATTAAATTTACTACAAATAATGTTTTATAACTAATGTGCGTAAGTATTACAGGTAGCCAGATATTTTAAGATAAGCGTAATTTTTATTATTAATTTTCTATTATTTGTTAAATATCAAGCTAACCAATAAATTTACGTAAATACCTCTTCTATTAAATATTATTTGTGCGTTATTCAGCTTTCTAATAAATTTTGAAAAATTAAGATCTGACCCAAAATAGCTGAGTTACGCTTATTTGTTGTTTGCGCCGCGTCGCCTTGTTGATGTTATCACTAAGGTATAGCGGGCCGCTGAGTACGTATGTGTGCTGCTCTTTAAATTACATGGAGAATCGTTCGCTGAAATAGCCATAAAAAAGACTAAAACAGTAGTACATAATTCTAATAATTTGATAATAAAACTAAATAAACATTTTTGAAATATTTAAGCACACCCTCCCTACACAATTTGTATTTTGTTTTATTATTATACAAAACTACTTTCATTCCGTATAAACATTTTATTTTTTTTCTCAAACGTAAAACTAAAAATTTTGAATTTTGCAAAACTGCCATCTTCTGTCAATTACTTGTAGTTCAATTTTCAAATATTTTTTAAAATTAATTTTAACTTGTAAAAAGAGGCTAGTAATTATTAAACGCAAATTATAAAGAAAAACTTTAAAAACATAAACATTTTTTAATTACAAAAGCTTAGAAAATATTTTTTACGTTATAAAATAAAAATTATGTTGAGTTAAGATTTACTTTGTCTGCCTAGGTCCTAGACAGAGAAAAGTACTTTGTCTGAGAGCTTTTCCTCCCGAGGCGGGAAAGTTAAACTCCACCATTGAGTCACACAAAGTCGACCTTTTTTGACGTTTGCAGAGAAAATTATAATTTGTAGAAATTCTAATATATTCGTATCATTGCGGTTTCATTTTGGACCTTTGCAGGCGCAGAGGAGAGTACAATAGTACAAATACTTCTTGTGCACATTTTCGTGCCAATTTAGGTTCACATCGGTAATACCGAATAGTCTTCCCACAACTAGTAAATAAGTCGATGTTCTTTTGCCAACCCCAACCGCGTGGATCTAGCAGCAGAGGGTTAATTTCGCCACATATCCTGGTTTGTAACATAATTAATTTCAAATGCTGAAGGGGAGTCTCTTGGGTAGACGATATGCTTGCAATTGTTATGTTAGTCTTTGTGAATAAAACGCTTCTTGCAATATTCGTTATAATTACAGCACTATAGAGCAAACTCTTTACTGTTATAACAGTGATTGCTCCAGAACAATATTTCTAGAAGGTCCATCATCCATCAACCTCCTTGAAAAAGTTCCACGTTTTCTATGCGTTCTTCTTATTGATACCACAAAACGACAAAACGGTATTACAACCATTGAACACGTGGAACAACGATAATAATTCAGACATTCCACGGGACAGCTTTGCAAACAGTTCTACCAAGCCAGGTATTTGTGAAAATGCAAAGAGCGCTATTAATAACTCATCAGAATTTACTGTTTTTGGTAAATTGGTTTGAGTGGCCATTTTCTGGAGCATCTACAGTGTGTAAGTAACAACCTACCATCAGCTTCTTCATGTGAAGAAGACACTACTTTTTCGGTTTTAATTGAAGTTAGAACCTTGTTTTTACAGGTGCAAATTATAACTTTACCAACAATTTGCATTTTCAGCACCAAATTTTTGTAATGATTTTCATGACAAAAAATTTCTCCACATCGGTCCTGGCTCGCTACATTTGGGAACTTTTAGAGGTCGTGTACAACTAAAGACAACCACAGCGTACTTAGTTAGTTCAAGAATGAACATCCCGAGAGGTCATCGACTTTCGGCAGTTAATGTACAAAAATTTAGCAATTACAGGCAGTTAATGTCAATCATCGACAGTCTGTATACAAATTCATAACAGTGAACTCCCATTGAAATATCCAAAGAAATATGCTTTGTAGAGAACTTACAAACAAAAGCGGAAATATCGAAATGTGTATACTTCGTACGAGCAAGAGGAGCTGGTTTCTAAGCCAGTTGTTCAGTATTTGAACTGCACTGATTCTTTTTGATTTCATTCGAACCACTGCAAAAAATTCCCTGTCTGCCTGTCGCTTTCAGCAAGAAATGCCTCTTCTCTAGCAGTATGTTAAGAGCTGCAATGCTTACCTGCGTATCGGCTTTTCTGTACATGTGATGATGTGAGATGTGAGAATGCTTTCTGCTCTACCTGTTGTAGTTACGGCAGCTTCCACTAGTTGTTAATCCAGCCACTGTTTTCAAACCACTATCAGTGATATCACAACCATTTCAATATAGTGACCCTAGCATGTAACATAATTTGTCTAGTTTTCTACATACTACAACTGGATCTGTTTTGCAATGGTGTAGGCCTGCATTTATAACTGGAGTTTGCTCTGAATTTAACTTTTTTAAAGCTGAAATAATAATATTTATATTGTGGCAGATCTCTGAATTCAGAGGAAGAGGTCTGCATTGTTTCCCTGCGTCTGGTCTTGGAGAGCGCTACAGAATTAATGTGATTGACTAATTTAGAATTTTGCATTATTCTCCAATTTCTCCTTAATATTGTTCTATATTTTTTACACGAATTTTACACATGGGTACAGATTTAAAAAAAAACAATCTACCAACATATAACAACAGAATTAGGTGTATAACTACATTTTTTTTATAATATTTAAAATATTACCGTATTTTGTATATTACAATATGGAGAACTGTCTGATGGTATCAAACACATTATGCCTATGGATTAACAAGTTTGCAAGTAATTTCAAGAGCAGCATAGGTACTTAACGACTGACTACCTCAGTAATAACATCAGCAAGGCGACGCGGCGCAAACAACAAATAAGCGTAACTCAGCTATTTTGGGTCAGATCTTAATTTTTTAAAATTCATTAGAAAGCTCAATAACGCATAAATAATATTTAATATAGGTCATATTTACGTAAAGTTATTGGTTAGCTTGATATTCAACAAATACTAACAAATTAATAATAAAAATTACGCTTATCTTAAAATATCTGGCTACCTGTAATACTTACGCACATTAGTTATTAAACATTATTTGTAGTAAATTTAATAAGCTTTTATATGATACCAAAAAGAAGCAAATACGTTATGCCGTTTTGGAGTTATTCGAAATTCCAAAATTGCGGCGGCGGCGATCTTGATGACCTTATAACTCCTGACCTTGACACTTTAGAGAGTGTCTCCCGGCACTTTTATAGTCCGGATAACATGCCTAATAACATACTAAAAGTTGGTGCTGGTTTCCGGAAGTGAACCTTTCGGATCTTTTATGTCGCTAAGGCAGTGGACTAATAAGTTGCTATGTACTATACCTCTCTTGGCGCCTTATAAATCTGAAATTCGGGTGAGCTGCTAACGTGGTGTTCAGGGCAGTCATCGCACACGTTCGCATTCTTTTGCAAGGTGTTTTGAGCAATTGATCTAGACAGCTGAGGCACTTTTCGGTAAAGAATTCGAAGTGGTGCGTACAAGTGTCTTTCTTATGAGTGAAACCTTTGCATTTTCCACATCTTTCTTTAGTGGAAAATGTTCCGCCTTGTGACGGTGTCTGTGGCTCCTAATTTTGTTGTTGTTTAAGTTGACGTTATTATCTACTGACCGCATCACTTATTATCATTTGGGCAAAGGCTAGATTCAGGCATTCCTCTGCTCTGTGAACTTCCCTACCACACTTCATACGCAGTCCTTCTCTTTCTGACCCCATTTGCCATTAGTTGAGTTGATCACTATTGCCCCGTTCTATCTGTTGCTGTGAGTTCGCTTCAAAAGACTCGTGCTTCTATGAGGTCAATCTCTGTATTTATATAGCGTTCGAGATAGTAGCCGAGATTGCGTGAGCTCTGGTTATTCCGTCATGGTTCTGATATGTATTTCTGTTTTTGGTTTAGCAGGGGTGTTTTAATTTCTTGTATTTTATCTATAATTTCTTGTCATAGCTGTTGGATAATATCTCTACAGGTTACTTACAATTGTGTCTCCCAAGCCTTCACGTGATAGCAAATATCACACAATGACATCTATTCACATAATCCTTGCTTGGAACTAAAAGAATAATATTTTTTACAAACTTTTCTTCAACAAGATGATGTTGATTGATGCTTGATTCTTAATTACGCTTTATTAAAAATTGTTAGGGAAAGTGTTTAAACTAGAAAAAGTAGATAAGATTGTGGAATTGTTTTATAACCTTATTACAGCCAAGTTAAAGAAAAGTAACTGATTGATATGCGTCTCACCGCTATTCTATTACTATCCCAAAGTATTGACATAATATCACGAAAGTTAAAACGATAGCTTTCAACGGTAGAAGAATCTCGACACTATCTCAAGTTGCTATCTGATATTGCAATATAAAAATCTTTTTTAAAAAAACACGTTATCGCTTTCTTTGTTGTGTAATGTGTACTGGGCTGCGGCCAATTGATAAATATTTTCCTATATGCTAGATTTAACATAGACTTGATATCACGAATCAAACAGATGTCAATATTCAACTTTCTTTTGTCGTATGCAAGGATTATTCGTGACAATTATTGTTTTTAAATTCAAATATCTCTATTAACAATTTTGATTTAATATATTCTTTTATATTTGCACCGCTTCCATCGCTGAGACGTAAAAAGCAAACTTAATTACAAAATACATCGCGCCTTCTTTGATCTACAAACTTTTGGCATCTAGACGTAAAAGAAAAGTACGTTGAGAGTTTTCCATCACGAAATTTTGTAATTGCTCAATTTGTAAAGTTTTGTAAAACATTGTACGTTTTGTAGTAACGAAAACGTTTTTAGAAAAGAACAAAACTAGGAATTTCGTGTTACGAGTCAACAGTTGATTTACTGTAATATTCTCTTTGCAATTTTTGTAATCGATAAGCAGCTTACACAATAGATATTTTTCGTAGTTGCTTACTGAAAACATTATTAATATATCTTTGTCTCAATTGGAAAGCAACTTATGAATCCCACGACCCACTAATATAAACAATATGTAGTAGTGTATGTGCTTGGAAAATCAGGTGAAATTAAATATTTATTTGCTTGGATTTTACAAAATTGTATTTATTTGTTAAACTTCGTTAAAAGTTTCCAGACGTACAAAATGGAAACGAACGTGCACATTTTTATACCTTACCTACTCGCTGAACATTATTGTGTAGTATTTGTCTGTATTAAACTTTCAAAACTAAACGTAAGTTTTAAGAATTGCTCGTAAAAATTCCAGGAGCTTACTACGTGGGAACTAGAGTTCAATCTTTTTTTAAGAAATTTCTTATGATTAAAAATTCTTACAAAATTTTCCTGCCATGCTATCGAGCAAGGCAATGGCAAACTAGTAAGAATACTTTGCCTAGTGTAGTGCCTTATTGTGGGGCGCAGCTTTAACTTCTTCAGGGGGAGAAAACGAATAATAAAACACTACATTTTATACGACGTTGAATTCTAGTCTAAGAAGCACTGATAACAATACCTTGCAGATATAATACTAATTGCAGAAATTTTCATTATACAGTTTCTTGAGGCATATTCATCTTGTCGTGTGTACTTCAACAGCTAGTTAACTTTTCTTATAGGTGCCTTATGCTAAAGATATAATTAAAGTTAATATTAGTTTTAATATCTTTTATGTTATGTGTACCACCTACCTACTTACTTTAAACTTTGTTATTAAAATTAATTTTCTTTCGCAGGTGACTCCGATAGGTCGACCAGCTCTTACTCAAAACGAAGAGTCTTGGAAACCGAAACCTGAAACACAAAATGACGACACATCACCACCAAAAGATATAAGTGAAAATGAACGAACATTAGAAATAAGACAAAGTAAAAGCAAAAGAGTAAAAAATTATTTAAAAAAATGCAAAAATGCTTTCGGTAACAGATCGCTCAATGCAAATTCGGAGCAATGTTCGCAACAAACCGAGGAAGCTTTACAAGAGCACAGTGATATAAATTTTAAAGCCGAAATTAGCGACGCTTGTCAAGATGATCAATGCGAAAATACTTTCGTTGAGAAAAATGGGGATGAAAGCGTTTCAACAACAAGCAACACGGACGACCATCTGTCTCCTCCCTTGATTATTAAGCAAGAGCAGGTTGACGATGTAAAAAATAATAAAAATGAGGAAAACGGAGACGAAACTACCGAAGTAATTGTAAGTTTATTATTTTTATTAACTATTAAATTTAACGATCTTGTTTTTAATCGCGCTTTTTTATAATGAAATTATTTAACTGTTATAAAAGAAATAGAAACTATTTTATTTTAATTATTGAATAGTCGCCAATTAAAAAACTTTCAGGATATGCTTTTGCTAAATAATTAGTTTGCTCTTTGCTCATTTAAGAATTGCTCAAGAAATACCTACTATAAGTCCTCTTTGAGCACCTGTTAAATAGTCGACGATTTACATTTTATTTACAAAAAATGTTAACGGCTTGTAAATTAACACTCGTTAAAAGATAAGACTAAAACTAATGGAAATTTTAATGTCCATTACAGAGACACATTGTAAATCATGTGATTTTTACCATTTTGTATTGAATTGACATATTGTTTGAGTATAATTATAGTCACTGATTAGTGATTATTAGATAATAAGCCCATGTACACTTGTATAGGGTCTTTCTAAAACTCATTAAAGTCTTTAAAGACACTTTCAAACCACTGAAAACATTTTCAACACTCAAAATCATTGAAAACCCGCTAAAACTCTTTCTCTTCTCTCTATATTAAAAGTCTTTGAAAAAGTTGTAAATTATTGAGACTCTAAAATCATTGGGGACCTTCTAAAGCTCTTTAAAATCTTAAAAAACGTTTTATAACCACTGAGAACATTTTCGAACACTTAATACCACTGAAAGTCCTTTAAAACGTTTTGAAGTCTTAGAAAACTTAGAAAACTTAAATTATAAAGAGCATTTTCAAACACTCTTAAATCATTGGGAATCTTCTAAAGCTCTTTAAAATCTTGGAAAACGTTTTATATCCACTGAGAACATTTTCAAATACTCAAAACCATTGAAAGCCCTCTAAAACTCTTTGAAGTCTTTGAAAACGTTTCAAATTTATTGGAGACTTTCTAAAGCTCTTTAATAACATCTTCAAAAACGATTTATAACCAATGGTCTATAACCGGTCTAAAATCATTTAAAACATTTTCGAGCTCTTTGAAACCTTCTATAACAATCTAAAGCCTTTGAGATCTTCTAAAACTCTTTAAAATCTTCGAAAACGATTTAAAGCCACTGATAACATTTTCAAATACTCAAAACCATTGAAAGCCCTCTAAAACTCATTGAAGTCTTTGAAAACGTTTTAAAATTGAAGACTTTCTAAAGCTCTTTAACATCTTTAAAAACGTTTTATAACCAATGAGAACCTTTTCGAACACTTCATACCACTGAAAATTATTTAAAACGCTTTGAAGTCATTGAAAACATTCTAAAATCATTGAGACCATTTTCTAACGCTCTAGAATCATTGGAGACCTTATGAAACTCTTTAAAATCTTCGAAAACGGTCTGAATCCACTGAAAATATTTTCGATCTCTTTGAAATCTTCTATAACAATCTAAAGCCTTTGAAGATCTTCTAAAACTCTTTAAAATCTTCGAAAACGATTTAAAGCCACTGAGAACATTTTTGAAAACTCAAAATTTTTGAAAGCCCTCTAAAACTCTTTGAAGTCTTCGAAAACGTTCTAAAATGATTAAGATCATTTTCTAACATTCTAGATTCTTTAGAGATTTTATAAAACTCTTTAAAAAATCCCCTAAAACGGTCTAAAACCATTGAAAACATATTCGAACTCTTTTAAACCTTCTATAACAATCTAAAGCCATTGAAGACCTTCTAAAACTCTTTAAAATCTTCGAAAACGGTCTAAAACCATTTAAAACATTTTCGAGCTCTTTGAAACCTTCTATAACAATCTATAGCCTTTGAAGACCTTCTAAAACTCTTTAAAATCTTCAAAACCGATTTAAAACCACTGAGCACATTTTCAAATTCTCAAAACCATTGAAAGCCCTCTAAAACTCATTGAAGTCTTTGAAAACGTTTTAAATTTATTGAAGACTTTCTAAAGCTCTTTAACATCTTTAAAAACGTTTTATAACCAATGAGAACCTTTTCGAACACTTAATACCACTGAAAACCATTTAATACGCTTTGAAGTTATTGAAAACATTTTAAAATCATTGAGACCATTTTCTAACGCTCTAGAATTATTAGAGACCTTATAAAACTCTTTAAAATCTTCGAAAACGGTCTAAAACCATTGAAAATATTTTCGAGCTCTTTGAAATCTTCTTTAACAATCTAAAGCCATTGAAGACCTTCTAAAACTCTTTAAAATCTTCAAAAATGATTTAAAACCACTGAGAACATTTTTGAAAACTCAAAATTATAGAAAGCCCTCTAAAACCCTTTAAAGTCTTTGAAAATCTTCTAAAATCATTAATGTTGGTACTTATTGTCAGGGATGAGCATTTTCTGACATTTTAAAATCTTTGGAGACCTTATAAAACTCTTTAAAATCTTCTAAAACGGTCTAAAACCACTGAAAACATTTTCGAGCTTTTTGAAACCTTCTATAACAATCTAAAGCCTTTAAAGACCTTCTAAAACTCTTTAAAATCTTCGAAAAGATTTAATGCCACTGAGAACATTTTCGAACACTCACAACCTTTGAAAGCCCTCTAAAGCGCTTTGAAGTCTTTGAAAACGTTCTAAAATCATTGAGAGCATTTTATATCATTCTAAAACCATTTGAACAGGGGCAGATCTAGATTTTTCGGAACTCAGGGCTTTTGAAGTTGAATGGGGTCCCACTTTTTATTATATATATTAAAAATCTTTTAATTGAGTTTTAAAATTTTAATTTTGCTTTATAATAATTTAATTTTTGAGGGCCCGGCGCTTAACTCCTATTAGTACATTATGTAGATCCTCCTCTGCAGTAACCACCCGGTATAGTATTTTATACAAAATGGCTCCGCTTGTTTTTGAAAAGGCAATACCTAGGGGCATCACATTTTTACAATTTAACTTTATGACACGTAAAATACCACAGGGTGTGAATTTTCGCATATTCTTTAAATATTAAAAAACGAACATTTCCTCACCCGTGCTTGGGGTAGGCAGGTGAAGCTATTGGTCTCGGTTGCTAACGTAAAAACGATCTGTTGTTGTTGACGACTAATGCGGCTTAGCTTTAGACGATTCTACATAGACGAATTTCTTTCATCTCTTATTATACTTCAATTTCATTAGAAAATTTGATATTCGATGGCTAAATTGGTTCATTCAATTAACTTTAATTTACTATTAATTTGACGTTTCATCGAATAACAAATCAAAAGTTCCATATTAATAATGGCGATATTAGTTAAACCAGAGCTTTATAGTAATGTTGTTCTTGTATCGCTTTTACGAACTCACTTTTCCATCTAGCCCTGATGCTAGTTGCCGACAACAGCCTCTTTTGTTGATTCTAGCTTTTTTTTAAATGTGAGCAGTAAGCATTTTCATTTAATTGTTCAGCGAACAGATGCAGCTAAGCCCTTCCCAAACAAAGCGCGCGATATTCTAATAGAATTTTTCTATTGGTCGAACTTTGAAAATACGATTTATAACAAACAGACAAGAATTTACATGCGGCAACCTTATTTTGACAGACATTTGCAGGGAGTGGCTTTGCTGCATCTGTTCGCTGGATAGAGACTAATTTAGTATACAGTCGTCTGACTATTAATTCTTGCTAATATTTGTTTTAAAAATATAATAATGAATTACTTTTAAACCGACTCGGAATCAACTGATTTACATGCTCATAAAAATGCAAAATTGGGTATATCAAAGTTTTTTCAATATTCAAATGTTTTTTTTTATTGTAGTATTGATCAAACTTTTGGTTACTTTTATCAGAAATTAAATTACAATTGATATCAGGTAAAAACGAATAAATTTTTAACGTTTAAGGGGCTTTAACATGAAGCCAGTCAAGTGAGTAAATTACATGGTACAAGCTCTACAAGTATTATAGTCATTGATAGAGGACAAGTGTTTGTAGCAATCACTTGACTGACTTTTCTACTGGCTTCGTGTAAATGCCCCTTTAAAGTCAAAATGTGGTTCGAAAAAAATACAAAAAAACTCACAATTTGATGGCACTGAAAATAATTATATGCACCAACAGTTTAAACATTTTACGTGCTTATTTACCCATATAATTAATTAAACTTGTAAATAAGGTATGAAATGGGTCTTTTATTCAAAAAACTAAACGTATAATAAAAATTTAAATCCATTCATTATACAGTAGGGTAGACGAATATGAACGCAGATTTTTCATTGTTTTTGTATAAGGTCATTAGCTTAATATTCCGGATATTAACAGTGGGTGGAAATGGCGTTGTGATAAATTAGCAATTTACACTTCTTTAATTGAACTAATTTTTTTATTTAAATCAGGAATTACTTGTTCAAAAAGCTTTTTTGTTTTGGTTGTGGTAATTATAAAATATTTCACTTCCGTTTGTGTAGAAGAGAGTCCATCAGCTACAAACTATTATATTAGTTTTATAATTTGCACCGTTCTAAAACATTTTATGGCAATGCAAATGTTGTGAAAGTGTATGGGAATCACTTTAACACTATTTAGAAAAAAAATTGTAACTCTTACCAACTACAATATTAACGTTTATTATGTGAATAAGTAATAGAAATGTAAGTAAATAAATTCAACTAACTTAGATATGGTTTTTATTGGCTTACCTTATACGATTTGTATACAGGTTGGCCAGAATTTTGCCATTTTGTGTGGGTAACTCGATGACTTTTTATTAGAAGAGACACAAAATTTGGCAGAATTGCCAGACTACCCTATCGTTAAGAAAATTAAAAACGCCATCTTTTCAAGTTATTTGAAAATACTGAAGAGTAAGTTTGGGTCGTAACTCTCCAAAAGTGTTACTTTGAAAGAATTTTTGGCAAGTTTATTTGATTGTTCTTAAAATTAGCTATCAAACACTTTTGTTAAATGTTTTTCTATTTTCAGTAACAAACGAGATGCAGCCGATTGACAATTTGCATAATTTTCTGTATCTTTCAACAATTTCAACTAAATGAAACTTGGCATTAATGCAAAATTTTCTAATAAAATTTTAGTAGCCATATAAGTCAGCCCAAATTTGCTAATTCAATCACTTGCAGTTCTTGTTGCAACGTGGTGAGATTTTGGTCACCCTGTATACAGGGTGTCTCATAAAGAATGGGACAACGCTTGGTCACAGATTCGGTAGGTTAAAATAAACCGATTAAACCTAATATACCTTAATACAAAGTCTTCCGGTTTCCAAGTTAAAAGACCTTAAAGTTCAATTTTTAATATTTTCTTTTTATGATAATTTCCACAAATGTGAAAATATTTACTTCAAATTTGGAACAGGTGCTTATTATTACGAAGTACATCAGTAGAAAATTTTTTATAAAGTAGGCTTGATCATAAGAGACACTTAACCTAACTTCTATAACTTATTTTAGCTTTAACTTTGTCATGGGTGAAAATTTTTTCAATATTAAGTTATTTTCTGAAAGATAATTACAAAACAGAATACTAAGGTACTCTTAGTTCATATGCATAAAAGCAGCCGTTTGTCTTAAAATTGGCATTCAAGTTTTGAATTATTGTTAAGACGAGCAATTATCATGTAGCCATCATCACAAAAACGATGTGTAAAATATTGGAAAACATGTTAAACCAATAACAGTGTCTTAAAATCAAAGATACGTCGCGTAATAGTTCGTCCAGGTTATTTTCCAAGAAGTTTGAATAGTAATTAAATTTGAGCTTTGGTGGAAGTACGAATGGGCCTACAAAACAATTTCTAATGATACTACACTAAACATTCTTTGTAAAGAAACGCTTTCCACTATTTTGTCCTTTGTTTTTGTGATCATTGCTACTTGATAATTGCACGTCCTAACGACAACTCAATACTTCAACGGGGATTTTAAGGTTAATGGTTGGTTTTACGCATATGAACTAAGAGTACTTTAGTTTTTTATTTTTTAATTATCTTTCAGAAAATAACGCAATATTAAAAAAAAATTCACCGATAACAAAGTTAAAGCTAAAATAAGTTGTAGAAGTTAGGTTAAGTGTCTCTTATGATCAAGCCTACTTTATGAAAAATTTTCTACTGATGTACTTCGTAATAATAAGCACCTGTTCCAAATTTGAAGTAAATATTTTCACATTTGTGGAAATTATCATAAAAAGAAAATATTAAAAATTGAACTTTAAGGTCTTTTAACTTGGAAACCGGAGCACTTTGTATTAAGGTATATTAGGTTTAATCGGTTTATTTTAACCTAGAGAATCTGTAACCAAGCGTTGTCCCATTCATTATGAGACAGCCTGTATATCGTGTGTTTACTTTGAAAAGTTTGAGCTTCGTAAATAATGTTTTATTATGTGAACACCACTTCCTTTGGTCAAACATTAAATTTTATAATTAAAATAAATAATAGAAATAGGCTTTTTAATAACGAGGCTGTAAATAATATTTTCAAGATTAGATTGAGCCTGGAAGACACGGCTTGTCTTATTAGGAGTAAAGCACTAAAGGAGTAGGACTTTCACTTATTTCAATGATTTCAAAGCACAAACTCGAATTTTTATTATGTTTTAGTACTTTTAAGATTATTAATTAGGCAGTTATTGGTTGTATAACTACGTGTTAAAGTGGGTGTATCGTAATATAATGCGTGATGGTACAGTGGTGTCTTAAAGAAATATTGGTAGCAATTATTATTTTATTTCCAGGCAATAATGCTTATTACTTAATACTTTTTAGATTTATTTTAACTAACTAGACCCAATTTAAGTGGTGGAATAATTAGAGTCTTCTTGTGGCTCTAGTTCAAATACGAAAAAAGCTGGCCAACTTTTTTTATCTTTTATTCGAATTCAATTCCTTTTATTCAGTATTTTGAATTTATTTTCCAGCTTTTAGTAGCTCGTTGAGAAAAGCTAAGATTATAAATATTTTTCCAACATAATTAAAATCACAAGGATTGTTTATTTATTTATTTATTATCATTTTTTTCCTTATAAGGTAACTTGCCAACAAGCGATTATAACTCATCCCTTTCGTAAAAGCAATCTTTTTCTGTAATCAAACTTTAAAGTTCAATAATAGCCTATAAATCCCTAATATGTAAAAACTTTCACTTTGATAAGAATCATATTAGGTATTAAAAGACATGAACCAACACCTAATTTCACTGGACAAGTATATAATTCAACAGTTGCCTGTTACATTAACTTTAATAATCAAAATCGTTTCAAGTCTTTATAGCTTTTTGGGTAACGTTTTTAATTAGTTATGTAATTTTGTTATGAGAAGTTTTCAGTGTTTACGATTTTAATTACATAATTTCGTCTTTTGTCTTAGTAGAAGAATTTATTAAAAATGCTTATTGAGGACGGAATTAATCCATAGAGATGCACTTAGCTACTTATTGATGAGAAACAGAGAAAACAATATTCTCAATCATACTTTTTTTATTCCCGACGATCATTAAAACCAATTAAAACAAAAAAAAATACTGCCCAAATTTAAAAAATATGTTAAAGGTTGAATTTATCTAAATTCAATTTATCTAAATTAATTTATCTAAATTAATGGTGGTTTTTTTAATTTAAAACTTTTGGACATTATACTTTGAAAAAAAGGCTTGCAAAATAGGAAAAAATAATATCAGCAAGTACCTATAATACGAAAAAATTTTAAATTCCAGAACCATCAGTATCTAAGTTCAACCATAGACGAAATAAATATCGATACGATATTTATTTCGTCTATGGTTCAACCTATGCCTTTAACATACTTTTTGAGTTTTGGCAATAGAGCCGAGCCACTGGTGCTAAAATGTGTCTGCACACCGTATATTTTTAATGTAAAAAATGTCACTTCTAAAGCGTATCCATACTGAGTAGGTCCTACTTATTATACCTACTGTTTATCTGTCTCTTTGTATGTCCTCTCATTTATCCGTTTGCTTAATAGTCTATCTGGTTGTAAATTATTCTCTATATTCGTCTGTCTACCTGATTAATGATCAATTCTCGGTAGTGACTTGCCACGCCGGTTGCCGTTTTACGGTAGGGAAGGATTAGGGATGGTTTTGGATAGGGAGAGTGTCGAGAGCGACCCTAGTCTCTCCTAACCTAACCTAACGCTAGAACGCATAAGACCACCAAGGTGTGTTCTTAGCTTCTCTGCCTACTATCCAGTCCCCGGCGTAGAGTCGGGTCGTGACATACCAGAAAACATGGGTTGGTGGTAGGGATACGGGTCCTAGCACGGAGGACGGATCTATGGGTAGACGAAGATAAAGCTATGGGTTGACTGTAGACTTAACATAACCTAACCTAGTGGCCGGTATCCGACCGTTACCGATTCTGGTTGCTTTCGGAAGTTAGCTAATGTCCGGTGCTGTGGGAGGAAAAGGTGCTCGCTTAGTAAGTGTAGTCACTAGTTGGCCATGAACATGTGATATCGCCCTTTTCGTAAGGAGTAAAGTCTCCACTAGCGATCAAACTATTCGGGATTGGATTATTCTTAGCCGAGCCCGTCTCAGCCAGAACATCCGCTAAAAATTGGTTCCTGGCACACTGTGTCCAATAGTTCTCGTTTGTCAGCACGAAGTAATACCGGATCTGGACGCGATTACGTGTTAGTACAGTAACCGGGTGTGGTGAGTTTTGGAAAACTGGAGGTATTCAGTGTGAACATTCGTAGTGGGATTGACTGGGTCTATCAATGACTCTGTGTATGGGCATGTATTCCCATCTAAATCTCTCTTTATATCTTCTTCTATCTGTTCGTCTGTCTATCTTCCCATGTCATCCCAGACAAAAGTCTTCAGGCTGTCTGTTAATCTACCGTCGATCTGCTCGGGCAGTGGATTCGTTTGTAAACACAATCGGTAGGAATGAAATACTTTCTACTTCTTGTGTACATTTATTACAATAATGTTAGAACCAAATGGTAACATATAGAAAGAGGGGGGTTTTAAGAGAGGAGAATATTAAATTTGTTTATGGATTACAGATAAATTTTTACTCATAGTTGGTTGTAGCGTGGTCGTGGCTTCTAGCAATTTGGTCCATCACCCATGACATAAAAGGTCAATTGACTCATATTAATGATCAATTTTGTGCTTGTAAACCGCACTTAGGCATTTAGTTGGGTCCATTGTGCTGTATCGTTTTAGAAAAGCCTCTTTCTTCAGTCAACCCAACTTTTGGATAAACTCGGAGATACTGGAGGGCGAAGTAACAAGTTGTCTTCTAAGTATTGAGAATGCTGATAAGGAGATTTAAAATTGACTTGGTCCCATAGGCATAATCACTAAGTCTTTTCTTTAAAACCCGTCAGGTCTCCATTTTTCTTTGCTTCTTTGCTCCTGCAGAGCCTAAGATCATTAATTCTTGATGTCTGATTAAGAACATTGATGCATAGCACCAATCAAGAGGTTACTTTGTGGCTGTTAAAGGTCATGAAAACCGTTCTGCTTTCTGCCCCGATATCTGAATGTTTTGATGACAATTTCGCTCTCTCTAAGTTTTAGAGAGCCTTAGCACATCCACTAGTCTTGTATCTTGAGGGCTTACATTCCTATAAATATTTTTATTTCCAATTTAGGTTCAAGAAATCTTCTGAATTAATGTTAAAATTACAGTTGGAACATTAAATATATCAATGGCAGCAATTTTTTTCCCTTAAAGATAGCATGTTAGATCGTCCTTGCCCCTAATCCATGAAGTTTAATAAAGTCTTTCATTAATTTCTTCAATGTATTAGGTACGTAGGTCAAGGTTTAAAAGGCAATTATTCCACAAATTACCACCGGAATAATAAAACTTTAATTTCGACATTAAATTTATTTGATCTGCCCACAACTGTCCATGACCAGTTGCGTAATTGATTATTAATTTGACGTCTTGTCCAGACGTGACATGTTAAATTTAATGACGACTTTAGTTAATACGGAGCTTTATAGTACCACCTCTAAAATTTTTAAAAGAGCAGATAACGTCTCATACGCTTACTCGATGTTTGATTGCTCTTATATACACTAGTTAAACCATTCTTGGTCTCAAAGGAAACTATGGAGGAAAATAATGAAAATTCTCTGTATAATTCCATTTTAAAAAATGGAGTATGTGCTTGATCATATCACTGCCGAATTAAGCAAGTTTGGGGGATCATGTTAGGGGAATACATAAAACCAGCCCTAAAAACTGTCGATGTCCTCCTGAAGAACCATACTCATCTAATGCACACTAAAAGATGGACAAATAATGCAAGCCAGAGTAAAAACTCCAATACGGTTCTCTCCAGAAAGCTTGCAAACTACTGTCTAAAGCTCTCCCGAGTTAATCTACGAACAATTGCAAGGATACTCACAGGACACTCTCGGCTAAATAAGCATCTTCACGCACGATCACGAAGATGACGATGAAGAAGACGAAGATGACACCGCTGAACATGTGTTTTGTGAATGTCCAGATCTAGCGTCTACAAGAGGATCCGTGATAGGGGAATTCTGGCTCGACATGGCCAGAATATGCGCCTCCAGAGTTCTGGAGTCCATCCTAAAAGTGGGATGGCTTGGGACCTGATGGGCCTGGGGAGGCTGCTTGGAGGTTATACAATGATCCTAAACAAGTGGCCTAAGTGCTGGGAGCTTGCTCCTCCTCCACTAATAATCCAGATCCAGGTTAGGATGGATTGAGTATTGAAGGAACGAGAGGAATTCCTATAACGAAACAACGCAAGTTCACCCTAGTTATCCTAATTCTAAATAATTTCATATCTTAAACAATTAATTGACGATACTGTGCGTGTCCCGTAGAAGAATAACAAGTTTAAATATCGGTACCTATTTCTTGTCATCCTTGACTTTCAAAACCACCGTTGTTGTTTGATTCAATTTTTGATTTACAAATGATCCGTTTAACTACGCACATTTTTTTAAGAAGAAAATTAATAAATTTGATCAAGCAACTTCCAAATATAAGAATAACAAGTTGATTATAAAGTGCACCAATCTATCACACAGCTGGATATAACTATGAGAACAGCTTGTTAATATTCAGATCGTGGGTGCATCTAAAGTAATTTAGTTTAAGTCTGCAAAAGTGTACCTCGAGGCATTCAAAACCAATTTATTTCGTACAAGAGTATTAAAGTAAAAAAAGAATGCTATATAATATAATTATTTATATGACTTAATCTTAATATACATAAACATTATTTTGTTAATAATTTTGGATAATAAATTTGACACCTTTTCACTCTGCTGCCGGTACCTTTTTGTTTTACATTTCAATACACGAGCATTTTCTTCGATGCCAAGCGAAAAGAATTATGGGCTTGTAAATGTGTGTTGTTTTTTCCTGTTACAAGTGGAGCTACACTAAAAATTTCTTCACGATGCAAATTTAAGTCGCATTTTAACATACTTGGTTGGAAATTAAAAGTATTGATGAATGTTCCTAATAGTATCATAGCCATTAACTTAAGTACATAAAGTGGCTAAAAAATTATTCAAATACTTTCATTCTATTGTAACTGAAACTGTTTGTAGTGACACTGTAATTATTCAATAATCTTAAGCAGGTCATTTGATTTTAGTCTCCCACAGAGCATGTCAAAACTATTATATTTTGGCAACCTAAATATTTACTTTTTAAATTTGGAGGAATCGATACTAATAATTCATCATTTTTTTAGTGTTAACCTTCTTTTATTTCACGGTTGTCATTTTCGTTTTTATTTAAGTGAATTTTCTAAGGTCGCATCCTAATAAAAAATATTTGTTGATTGTACAACATACCTCATCTTCCTACAACATGTAGATCAAAAATTTCTACTTTAGAGAGTTATGTTAAGCAATTTGAAAATTATTAAATGTATCGAATTAATCAAAAATTTAAATGATGTTATGTGATGGTTTAGATCAGTTATTTCAAAGACATCAGTTGCCACACATTTATTAAATTAGAATGATTTATTTAAATCACTCAAGAAGTTAACACGATCTTTAAGTAGTTCTCTTTTTGTACCATCGCATACAAAATACGAGAAGAGTTTGAAAATATAAATTTTTTCATAAAGCGCCGTAAATTTTGAAAATTTGTAGAATGGAATAATTTGCACTTCTCTGTATTACCAAAATTAATTAAAGTCTTTTCTTTGGGTCCTATCTAGATCTCCTGTTACTTGGCAGCTAAATTTCGCCTTAGATCTTCAACGATTCTAGATCAATGATTCTCGAAAACACCTCTAGGTATCACAGCTATCGCCTCTATCGAATAAAGGATTTGTAAGCAGATTAAAGACACATTATAGAACCATGTCTTGAATTCCCTATCACGATTCGATCTTTAACATTGCATCCCAATACTGATTCGGAAGTTTCATCAGAATATTCATAACTTTAACTTTTCCGAAAGATGATGCCACTTTTGAACTGGCAGGCACTACCAATGGTTCATAGTTCAGACGAGAAAACGGTTGAGTGATCAAGAGGTGACTTTAACCTGAATGGCATACTTTATACTCCTCCTACCCTTCCCATGAAATAGACACAGAGAGAGAGGATATTAGTCAGATGTTGAGGCTGATTACTCAACTGTTCTCTCGTCTGAACTCGTCCAGTTGGAGTAAATGAAAGTAGCAAGTTAAACGAATTGGGAAGGCAGCCCAAAATGAGTTACAATATTCTGTTGTTCACGGTGATAGTTTTCATCCCAATGCAAGTTTTAGATTGTGACTTTTTAATGAGTGCCGCTTAGCAGATAGTATAGTATAACCTAATTATTTTATCTTTATATTCAAAGAGAAAACAATTTTTTGAAAATAATTTTCTTTTTATGATCTGAACCTTTTTATCTAGTCGTAAAACCTTTTACAGTTTACAAAGCCACACGTTTTAATAATAAACGTTTTTCAATATACATTGGTTTATTAGCAATCTTAGAATAAATTAAAATACAAATATTCAGCACGCTGGAAATGAGAACAGAAAATTATTAATTAAAACGTTTAAAAGTCTTAAAATGTTATATACTTTTACGTTTAAGTGCAAACAGTCTTTGAAGAATCCGGCATGTTAACAAATAAGGAAATAATAATAAATATCGCAAACTAAAGCAAATTACAAAATATGGACAACACCCAAGAACAAATCTTAAAATGATCAACAATTTCAAAATATATTGGACAATCACAAACTTTTAGGAAGAGACTTATGGGTTTAGAGCTTCAATAAATCTTTTTTTTGAATCCCCGTTAAAAACGACGAAAATTAACCAAATGGAAGCTACAAGTTATGGGACCAAGGAATTTTATTCGGGGTAAAGAGAATTAGCAGCCCAGTTCCAAACAACGATTTACTGGTGATTATGTTGATGCTGACGTTCGTTGAATGACAAGAACTCATTTCTGCTTGTAGTATTGTCTAAACCCCTGTGCTCTTGGCCCAGTGACTAACGATCACCTAAGCAACTGTAAAAAGATGTCTTGTCGTTGATGTTGATGTCCCAAAATATGCAACGTAAACTTGAACAACAGCCAGTCACAATTCAGTTACATAACACACCTTTAACTTATGATAAAGAAATGACTGATGCTATAAGCTTTGTTTTTCTGTAGCCCAGTATTTGAAATTTTATTTATTATATGTACAGTGTGTCCCAGGATCGGATTGCCGCAAGGAAGATTTTTTATTTTTGATTTCTTGAAGAATTTTATTCTTTACACACAGTAAGTTTTCTTTGTTTCAAACCTCCAAAGATGCAAAAATATCAAAAATCAGTTTTCAATTAAAAAAGTTATTGAGCTTTTTGTCTCAATTTTTGGGTTTAGGCGATGTCGTTCATATTCGACTTTGATTAAATAAAAATAACAATCGAGAAGTTGTTGATTTAATAATAACTGCAACACAGATTCCTAATGACGAGCGGTAGGGATAAGTTCGCGTAGATTTGGCCACGCCCCTTTAATAATTTAACTACGTTGACTTGGTGGGGGTAAATACCAATTTAGGTATCTGCGCATTCCCACCGCTCACCAACATAAATCAGTCTTGCAGTTTGCAGTAGAATATTATTAAATATGACTGTCATCGCTCTGCTATACATTAGTGCCTATTAGTACAAGAAAATTCTTTATAATTTTTTTCTAAGTTCAAAAATTTACAGAAAAAGCTCAATAACTGTTTTATTTGGAAACCTATTTTTGATGTTTTTGCATATTTTGGGGTTTGAAAACAGGCAAAACTTCTTTAAAAGAATAAAATTTTCTGAGAAATCAAAAATAAAGATTTTCTTCTTCTTAGCAGCTCCATCCTGGGACAGACTGTATAACGTACGTGTTTAGATGAAAATGAACAAATGGACTGAGATTATGGCGTTTTGAAGCAATTTTTACGGTGTATAAATCATTTCAGATTCTCTTCACACATTTAAATTACGAGGCAATAATTCATGGACTATTTGTATTGTGCATGAATGAAAAATAAGTGATATAAAATTGATTAACAAGTAATAACTAATAACACCTGGGTATACACTATACACATAGAGTATCATTATTTAATAGTTCATAATCTTGTAAAAAAGCATTACATGTTGTAAGACATGTTCGATCGTGTGTGCCCACCTATTACTGTAATAATATTTTAAGTAGACGAGCGGTGACAATGCGCAGATACCTAACTTGGTATTTATCCCCACCAACGCAGTAGTCAAAGTATTTAAATTATTAAAGGGGCGTGGCCAAACCTGCGCGAACTTACCTCAAGTTAAATTATTTTTACTGTACTATTCTGGTAACGAGTAACCAATAAATGTTGGATTCTAGCTCACAGTATCGAATATCCCAGTAGTATTGATCAAGCAAGTCATGAAAAATCAGTCACGTTATTCATTCTAAAAAAACATTACTTTTTGACATTATATCATTGACCTACTTACTTTTAAACGGAATTGTACATTTTTATAACAAAAATTAGAAACAAATATAAATAGATAATGAAAAGTTTACTGTCGGTCCTAACTTTTGGAGCCATAATGTCAAAAAGATAAGGGTTGAGGGAAAATTAAACACAATAACAAACTAAAAAAAAAGAAAAAGAAAAAACTTATAAATAGAGACATAACGATTGCTGGTTAGCTACTGTTGAAAATTGAAAGTAAAATTTGAATTAAAACTGGCAATTCTAATAGCACGAGGCGTGATCAAACTGAAATCTATTCGAAACGTTACATACAGGGTGATTTTGAATCAACGTCAAATAATTTTTGGGATGATAGAGTAAGTCAATACAAACATTTTTTGTTAATGTTAATATTTTTGGTCTATCTGCCGAAAGGCAGCTTTCGGTTAATGTCCACTATGGACCATTCTGGCTCATCCATCCTACAGTCCTAGGACTTTCAGTTGTAGGATCCTTTAAAAAAATATTTTTAAGGTTATCGCTTACCATCATCATGAAGTAAAGAATGCGGTCAAAATCATTTTTCGCTAATCTGTGGAATATGTATCTAAATACTAACTGAAACGTTAACGTTTCCCAACGACTAATAAGTGAATTCTTCTTTCTTGTGTTATACATTTTTGTAACTTTAAACGTAAACATTTAATTCCAATTAAGAAATAGGCTTAGCCTAGTATCATTCGATCACGCCTCGTGTACATTAAATTTTTAAATCATGGATACGTTATCGTTGAACTGAGTTGAACAAAATATTTCTATCGTGACAAATTAAGAAAAGCATCATCTCAACTTCCTATACATCAGCTAGGGGATGAGCTCTATTGTTAAATACAAAATAAAGCATAGATCTAACAATAGCGTGTTGTTAGTCGTATCGAGTTCCGCTTCATCGACTACTGTCCAAACACAAAACTATGAAACTAATGAGGACCACCGTCGAAACTTTTTAATAAAATAGATAACACCGAGACTGAGAATTACATTATTAGTATTCCCAATGAAATAAATGGTGATATACCGGATATCCTTAGCGTAATGTACCTAAACCCTCATAAGAGACGGCAGACGTTTCCGTCTACAAGTTTTGTTGGTTCTTTACAAAATTAGTTGTAATTTATTACGTTTTGCTTCACCAAACTTGATTAGAAATTCATATTAATAATTTTATGTGTGTTATATTTTTACGAAATATTAAATTCCCTATTTAAATAAGCATAACTGGCATAACATTAATTCAGTAGCTCAATATAAATTTTAATTGATTGTTGTGCTTTCACGTCATTAATTATTTTCAAAAGGTTTATAATAGCTAATTTACTTTCGAAGATGTTTATTATCTTATAAAATTAAGGAAATTAAGTTACTTTGATTGTATTGTCTTATTTTCACTTAAATGTAATAGGTATTTATAGGTGCTCTTATAGTCGCAGATATTAATTTGTTTGCAACCTCTAGCTAATAGCGTTCAACTAGGCCTATCAACATATCGGCAGATAACTTTCAGGCCGAGCTCAGGTTTATTATGAATTTTAAATGTCTTAGGGGTCACTATTAAAAACATCTAAAATCGCACTAAGGAAGTGAAAGAACAAGTCACAAAAGAATCGAAAATATCCGGCTTAGAGAAAGCAACAACAAATTTTAAAAAAACTTTATACGACCAATAATGACTTGTTGAGCCGGAACCGGAGCAAAACCCAGTGGGACAGTTAATGAAACATCTGATGTAAAGACTGTGGGAACACTGGTAAGAAAAAAGGTGCACCATGTAAGTAATATCATGAACGTTGTCAATTTTACAAAAAGTCGCAGTTGGAACGCTAACATTAACAGATCAGACAACAGCTATCGATAGATACGCATGGATGGAGATCTGAAACTAGCATCAAACCATCATCACCTGGAACACCCACCATGGGCGATGGATTGAAAGCTTGCAAACATAATCACAACATTTACTGAACACATGCAGGAAAACAAGCAGAAGTTTTCATAAAAGAACAAAAGAAAGTAGATATTTATACATAGAACGACTTTTTTAGAAACAGAAACGTCATTAGGTGCAAAGGATATGACTTTAGTATCGGACAGTCAGGCTGGTCAAGTCAGATACAGGTAAAAGGTCTACATTAACACATAATTTTTAGGTGAAATCTTCAAAGGTTTATTTTATCAACCGTCAATTATGGGTGAGGTATCTAACATAGTGTTGCTCTAAAGGCCGCACCACACACACACACAGGCTTACCTTCCGGTTTACAAACCGGAGCGTGAACGATGTCCAGACGCCCGGGTTTGCCCTGTATAAATCGCCTGAATGGAACGAAGTCCACACGGTCTGGTTTAGCCTCTTCAGTGAGCCGCAGGCTTTAAGGAGGGGTCTATCGGAATTATAGAATTTGATTCCAGGAGGAAAGAATAATTTGAGCCACTTCCTCGAAAATGTAGTGGTGAAAATTAATTTTAAAATGAAAGTGACTCAGTGCTCCACATTATCTTAAATTCCATCTCTTATTAAACTTACACGCCACACACAGGCTTACCTTCCGGTTTGACTTTAACCTGCGCAGGCAAGCTTCAACTATTACTTTGCGTCCACACGTACAACGTACAGGCTTTTACTACGGTCAAACCTGTGCAGGCGAATTTTAAAGCAACGCTTAAAGCTGAACTGACCATCAGGTCAAAATCCGCGCAGGCTACCTGAACGATGTCCAGGCGCTCCGGTTTAATCTGTGCAGACCGACCTGAATCCGGAAGGTAAGCCTGCGTGTGTGGCGTTACCTTAAACGTATTGTTCAGTTCACCGATATTTACTGACACGTGACCAGCTTAATATGTATAAATTAATATGAAATTGACAAATATATTAGCTTAATCATTTAATTTCGTTAATTCGTTTATTATTAAATATTTATTTAAAACATTTAAACTATGAAATTAATTTTTTATTGAGTATTCTAAAAGTCACGTGTCCGTAAACATCCACGAACAGAACCATAGTGTAAGATGTGTAATTATAAAACTTCTTAACAAAGTTAGAATAACCATTTGCACTAATTTTGTCAGTTTGGTTGCTGACAGTTGTTTCAATACACTGTATCATCTTCGGAGCGGGTTTTTAACTGCAAAAATCAATCTCGATTTGCACATAGTAAAAACCGAATCCATTAAATTCTTAACAAAGCACTCCAGATTGAAATTCTTCAAATTATTTACCAGATACAGTATTTACCAATACTTCTAATTTTCTAAATTCATTTCAAAGTGATCTCAAATTTTCAAACCACTTGTTAGCTTTATACCACTCTATAATAAGATTCCTTTTAGTGCAATATCATGCACATATCGCTTTTAATAAAATATCATTGCAAACAAAAATTGAATTGCATTTTTGTTATGTGATCGGTGAATGGAGCAATCAGCTCCACCTTATCTCATGTCATGAATCTCCCCGGGGGTTCTAGAAACAATACCACTGATTTGCAATAATATACAACAATAATAATATTCTGTTGAATGAACACAAAACACATATGTACGTTATTTTTTCAGATAGCTTTATTTTAAAAAAAAATCACATTTGATTAATTAGTATTGATTCAATACAAGAGATATCGATTTAGGTTGTTGAAGTTCCTCAAATCGCAATAATAATTATATGCTTTCTCAACATTGATTTTAACTATATGATTAATCTTAATCACATTGGACATTTACTTAAAAAAACTTAAAGCCTGGAAGGGTTGTAAATATTTTTTTTCACTAGAAGCCCAAGAATCCATCATTATTAACCTATTTTTGAGTCGTGAATAGTATATTTAAAAACATGTATCATTAGGCACCTTCTTAACGTTAAGGGCCTAATGAAACGTGTTTTTTATACTATTTTTGCTATTTCGCTGCATTATTTTATAAAAATCAGGTATTAAAATTACGTCAAAATATAGTATTTGGGATTTTGATGTGCAAATTTATTTATGTTGGCAGTACTTATTCTGAAGTTTGACGTTCGTGTTTGAAAGTTAGTCTAATCCGTCGTCTGCGTTGATCTGTCGTAGTTTTCGCTACTATCAAGTCATACCAATCCAATAAATTGCAACTAGAGGCGCTAGTGCATCAGGGAACAATGGAAACTGTAATAACATGTTTTACACTGGAGTAATGTCATCATACTGTCACTATCTATTTGACAACGACAAAATTAAAGCTACATTCAGAAAACAGCGACTGTACCCCCTCCTCTCATAGAGTACGAGATGTATTTAACTGTGCTGTGATTGGTGTCACAAATGTCAATATGAAATTTGCACCAGTCACAACAAAATGTCTAATTGACTATCGGTAAAATAAATTCCTATGTTCCCTTAAGTGGAGCCATCTACCTTATTTTCACAGCATATTTCATCGCACGATTTTGAGTGATTGGTATGACTTGATAGTAGCGAAAACTACGACAGATCAACGCAGACGACGGTCTAATCTGTCCAATTAAATTAATTTTATGACTGTCACATATAATTCATCTGTCAACATGCAGTTCTGCTCATTGAAAAAAAATCCATAGAAACAGTGCTCTTATAGACATTATAGACTCTATAAGCGAACTATTATGACGTCAAAACAGTGTCCTTATAGGCTTCTTAAAGTACCGAAATAGAAAAATAGTTTTTTCTAT
The DNA here is from genome assembly GCA_963924605.1 of Malthinus seriepunctatus. Taxonomy (NCBI): domain Eukaryota; kingdom Metazoa; phylum Arthropoda; class Insecta; order Coleoptera; family Cantharidae; genus Malthinus; species Malthinus seriepunctatus. Next base: position 77,218,773 of record OZ004600.1, on the reverse strand, counting down.
TTCGGTACTATAAAATAATGCAGCGAAATAGAAAAAATAGTTTAAAAAACACGTTTCATTAGGCCCTTAACGCATTCGTCCCATATAATGATACTTGCTTTTTAATAAACTATTTCATCACCTCTTGCTCAGAACAGGTCAATAATAAAATATTATTAACCAGTAGTCAATAATGAAAACTGTCAATTAAATTTCTCCAAGTTATCATTTTATGTACAATTTTTTTGATTTTTTGGCAGAAAAACGTGCACATATTGTGCCTATCTCTCTTTTACCTCAGAAGCTGCGCAATTTCGACTTTAAAAATTTTTAGCGTTGCTCAATTTCCCGAAGGAAAGTTACCTCAATATCTGTATAGAAAATCAAAATGGTGGTCATTACAGATGGGAGGTAATAAAAAATGCCCATTTTTTTAGATCCACAAAATTAACTTTTGCCAATTCAATACATATAGGTATGTTCAACAACCCCAGTATTAAGAAAACCAACAAAAATTGCTACTCTCTCTTTATGTTTATTTTATATTAATTTATTAATTATTAAAATAAAAATTTATTTCAATATCCACCTATAGGTATAGGTATTTACTAGATATTTAATTTAAAGTTTCCGACTTGCAGTAACATTTTTGTAATTAATATTGAAATAGCTGTCAAATTAGGATTCCATTACTAGCCAATGAATTAATTTTCATTTTATAGATGATTAATGTAAATGTTATTAGTAAAATTTGAAATAATATTATGATAAATAATTTTATAAAAGTAGATATTCATTTAATTTTCAATTCATCGAACAAGCTTGTATAATAATTAGTCTTTTAACCACAACTTGACTATTAATTATTCAAATGGAAAATTCATAATCTATTAATTATTTCATTAAAAATACATAATTATAATGGCTTTATTATTTTTCTAGACATCTTAATAAATATCCATAGACAATATACGATATCTTAATATCGGCGTCTTTTCACTGGTATTGATGTCTTTATTTCCACATTTATTACATTGTATCTAAAGGTGCGATAATTGAATTTGGTAAACATTACCATTAAATTGGAAATATTTATTTCGCGATTATTCCACCATATTTTCTTCTGTCATTCTACTGATAGGCTAGACTTTTTTGTTGGTTATGAACCCATTAAAATTATCGCCTATACTGCCTATAGCTTTAATTTATTTTCTGCTTCTTCAGCCGAGTTTTTGGTGGCTGGGAAAAGGCTACCTGCTCTTAACTTTTCCTACAAAGTGTTAAATGACTGACCGGCCATGAAGTACTGGCCGACCGAGCATGGACTGTTGGCCCATGAAACCATTGATAATAAATTAGGAAAGAAATAACCCAACTTGAGATTCCAACCAGAGATCAGTCGATCGCGAGACAAAAGAGCTAGAACTACTAACTGTTCCAATGCAGGGCAGGGTTGGACTACTAAGATCGAGAGGTCGTCCATTGCCGACGGTGCCTAACTTTCATGCATAAGCCCAAGGTTTTAATTTGTTAAGAAACCTCACCTCTTTTACCATAACCTAAGCTTAACCTAACCTTTTATTTACGAGGTTTAGGTGAATCTTGTACAGACAACCCCCCTTGTTTCGAATTTCAACGTAAGGGGGAGTGTGGAACTCACTCAGAGAAGATGGCATTTCTTCGCTAACCTCTTTTCCTATCTACACCATAGTCGGAAGCAGTCTAGAATCGCCATTGCTTCAGGCTGCTCGTAGTTAGAAAACCGGTGTTGCTGTTCGTTCGAATAGTCCTTACTCTTGTCTTTCTTCAACTTCTTTGCTTTTCATTATGGCGGTCATAGCCGTGTCATAGCCAACTTTCAATAATTTCTTAATTGTCCCTACTCTCCATCATAGTTCCGATTATCGTTGTTGCATCCAGTTCCATTCCCACCTTGGCATATGCTTCCCATCTCGTTCTTTCCCATCTAGGGCACCGGAAAAGTGTGTGCTTGGCAGTGTCTACTTTTTCGGCCCTCTTAAATCTCTTCAGATACTTTCCAAAACTGCCATGTTCAGTCAGCAGCTGCGTTGTGAAGTACTCTGCTTATCTACAGCCGCACCTGATCCATGGATCCAGTTCTAGTATCAGCCTCTTGGTCCATTGCCCCTTCTCCGACTTAGATGTCCAGTGTTCCTGCCACATCTCAATCGTCTATGAATTTTCTTTACTTCCGGGGAATGTCCCTGTCCACTTTGTCCAACTTTCTCTAAACGAACTAGTTCGTTTTGAACTATAGTTCGTTTTGAACTATAGTTCGTTTTGAACTATAGTTCGTTTTGAACTATAGTTCGTTTTGAACTATAGTTCGTTTTGAACTATAGTTCGTTTTGAACTATAGTTCGTTTGGAACTTATTCGATTCGCTAGTAAATTTTGAACTATTACTTTGTTATTCTTCGCTTCGCTCGTTTTCGGGATTTCTTATAAAAACAAACTTATCTGCATCATTTGAAATTGATATTGTTGAACGAATAGCTCCTAAAGCGAATACAAAATACAATATAGCTCATTCTTTGCTTAGAGGCAGGCCATCACGGCCTCCCACCTCTGGAACCAGGGTGATGCCTCTCTCGTTTGTCCTGTTTAGGATCTTCTGAATCGCGTCATTCTCTCTCAGCTCTACGTCGTTCGCTGCTCTGGCGGCGACTACCAAAGTCAGGTCGTCCGCGAACCCGAGGAGCGTAGTCTCCTCCTGCAGGGCCAGTCTCAGAACTCCATCGTACATAATGTTCCAAAGCGTGGGTCCTAGAAATGAGCCCTGCGGCACTCCGTTGGTCACCTGGATGGTCGGTGACTGATCCTCGAGGCCGAGCTTGATCCTCCTATACTTAACCTAACCTAATCTAACCTAACCTAACCTAACGTAGCTTTCTATAAAAACAAAAATGATTTGATGAAAAATGAAAAAGTGATTTTTATTTTTTGTTTATTTCAGGTTTGGTTTCTTGATCTGAACATTATTGATCTTTCCAGGGGAACGGGAGGGAGGAGAAGTCAAATTATAGCTATTGCGGGACTTTTGTTGACGAGACCAAAAAGTTAGTCCAAATCTGCTCCAACGTCGCACCTACAGATTCAAATATCTATTCCAAAATATTAATTTTATTTGTTGTAAATCTGAATCCATGCGAGGCTCAGAGGTCCGGTCCGACATCTGCCCGAATTTAATCCCAGCGCAATATAGCGCTGAATCTAGTTTATATTTGTTTGGGTATTTTTTATTGAATTTTAATAAGCCATGAATAAAATTAATCTCGTGGAAGATGAGTATCTGATAAAGGATTAATTTTGTTCCATAATTTATTTCATCGTAGGTGTACTAATAAGTAATTAAGCGGTCGTCTTTGGTATCAATATTTTAAGCATCTACTTAATTTTAGAAAGTTCTTCATTTGTAATCTTAATTGACAACCGATAAATACAAATTTGAGATTCTCGATCCAAAATGTTCTTATCAAAAACATTTTTTTAATAAATAATTATTATAATAGAACGAGAGGGGCTATTTTGTCGGCATCGTTACATCGAGAAATGCAGCTGATGGTTTAAAACAAAATCAAAAAATGGAACACGAGAGTTAAAAGGGTAAATTAATAGTCTAATATTTGTAATTACAAGGAACGAAATTAATATGACATATTTTTGAGATTGTAATCAATCTTTATCCCAAATATTATTACCGGAAGAGTGATATAATAATAACAAAGCACACGCATCTCGTTTACTCGATAATAACTATGACAAAAAGCGTAAAAAATCTCCCTCATGCAATATGGAACGAACACTAATGTATTTAACAATAAACCCCCATGCTTACTTAAATTTCCCATCCCTCGGCTTACATAACTTATTACCCCTGTAATAAGCATAAGCGACCGCACTACACGAACGTTTTACAAGTATGTAAATATATAAATCAGTTGAACCCGTCTCTCGAGTATTTAAACAATGAATCAGATTAACTATGTAAGTTTTAAATGGTTATTTATTGCTGCTCTAGTTTGATTTTCAACTATAAATATTCAAAAGAATTGTGCTAGAGTTAATAAAGTTTTAATTTCTTGCAACTTACTGTCCTGGGCTTTATTAAGGATGATTGAAAGGATAATAATGATTATAGTCAAAATGCATCGTGCCACTGTTTAAATAAAAATAAATTATTTTAATACAATTAAAATTTTAGAAATTTAATCTTACAGGATTACAGGGTAAACATGCACTCAAATTTATTTTGTTAATATTCGTGTTCCGGACACCGGACGTACTCGTAAATTTGATTGTTTTAATTTAAATTAAAATCAGCTTTAACATGACATAGCTATTTTTTTGTTCTGAAACAAAATAAATGAGCCAAAGAATGTCCTTTGAGCCTTTGGTGACAAACAGTTGTCGATAGCGTAGTTCTTCTGGTGATAAAGTGAATGGAAATACTTCTCTTGTGATCTGTTCATTTTAAATAATTATACGTTGGATTTGAGTTTTATTTTTTGATTGTGCTCACTTTTATTGTCTGTAGGGGTGCAATTTTTTTTACTGTGCTGTTATCTATTTTGGAAATTTGAATACAGAGCTTTGGCTCTGTTAACGCCACAAATTTCCATTTTGAGAGGGTAGGCAACACATCATACATGTTCATTTTATGATGGGGCTTTTTCAGGATACGAACTGCTATGCAGCCTCGTTTATATCTCGTGTCATATCTAATGGGACTATGAACTCAACATTTAACAACATTTATTGTGAGAAAGGGCTTTCCAAAAGGTTCATTAATAAACAATTTTTTTTTATTTCTGAGTAGCTTTTTTTATCGAACTTCTCTACCTCTAAACAATCGTAATGGTAATAGCAATGAATTCTAAACCGATTTTAGTTTCAATTTCCATATTTATAAAATTAACAATTTGTTTTTGTTTCAGGTGAGAGGTGAAGTTGCCGGCCTAGTGGATTGCTATTTCGGTGAACTTTACGACAATTATGATAATTCTCGTAAATGTTTAATTCGACAAGCTCGGGATTTGCTTGTTTGCGAATATCATGGATCTTTGCCACGGTTTGAGACTGAATTTTGTATTCCTGCCCAAAAACTTTTGCAACATGTTAAGGTAAGATTATTATTATTAAAATAAACAGGATTATCATACCTTAGAAAACCGTGCTATACATAAAGCAAATTAATATAGAACACCGTTGAATTTTGCACAGTTTATTGCTGTTCGAGTGCTTTTCTAGATATATTTTTGGTGTAGAGTACTCCACTTTGAAAGAATAAATGAAGTATGTTTATTAACAGTTAATATTTACCATTAGCATTATATTCAAAGCATAGTGAATTTTCTTTATTTTGAGTAAAATGTAATCGACTGATCAATTCCCAACTTTACTAGGCGCCGATAACAACTTAGCTCCTCTTTCCAGCTGATGAATTGTTCTGAAACGCTAGCTCTAGAATCTTTTGACCTAGTACCAGCTAGCTCCTTAAAATCAAAGTCAACTTTACTTTTGTTTATAGAGACACAGTCTTTTATATGTTATCTTCTTATCTTGTGTTATCTGGGTTATCTTAGCTCCCGCCAGAGCTGGACTGACCCGGCGGCCTCCGCGAATTTTCCGGTGGTCCGTGATGTGATAAAATATAAACCTGGACCATCACATTTCCCGCTATTAATTGTTTTCCAATCCAGCCCTACCTATACAACTACCTATACAATTCGAAGTTAGTGACTCCTATATAAATATATCAAAAAATTCCAACTCAGAGGGGCCCAATTGTCATCAATTCCCATTATTTTGGTAGTGGGGTAGTGCTAACTATGAGATTAGTAAAGCTAGCCTTAAAGATGGCAGAGCTATAGCTTTTAGTTTAAATAAATTAAGGAGAACCGGAGGGGGGTTCGCTGTAACTTAGCCCTCCCTAATCAATAATTTTTTAGGGCTAAGTTAAGGCACCCCCTCCACTAGTCTGCATTAAAGTATCGAGCAGATGTAAAGGTGCTAGGCTATGTAAGTATGACATACTTACATAGCCTAGATCATATAGATAGATAGATCGTTACATTGTAACGATCTATCTTAAAGTGTTACGGTGTTTAGGCACGTTTTTTATTTAAGTCTCGAACCTTGAAACAGTTTTCTGATATACACATTTAAGCTTTGATCATATAAGAGTTCTAGAGTTCGAATTTCTCAGAGAAGGGTCCATTAAAATCTATCAGAACCAGACAGAACTTCTCTGTCTCCCAGTGTCGAATTAGCCCTCTCAGCTGCCTCTCGGGGGGCCCGAGGCAGAATGGGGTCCGAAACCATTGGGACATTGAGAGTTTAAAATATTGCTTCAAGGTTGTTCTCGTTTATGACGTTGGGACAAAAACAGTGGCGTAACTAAGAAGTTAAGTGCCCTCTCACAAAATCCAGAATGGGACCCCTATCCACTACCGTTATAAATCATTTTGTATTTAACCACAAATCGATTTTATAACGAAATTTCATACTAAACGATGTTTCTGGGATTTTTTGTATCCTGAGGCCCTCCCGAACGCGGGGCTCCTACGGGCCAGTTATTTACGCTACTAGACAAAAACCATTTAATTTCAGTTAAGAGGTCGCCTTTTCAGTGATCACTGCACACTGCACAGATATGGAATATAAAAATATTTGGAAAAAAGTTCGAAAACGTCCATTTAAATGTTTAGCTGTGTACTTTTTGGCACTAAAATAGTTTATACAGGGTGATCCATTTTATAAGTACGACGTCAACAACACTTTTTGTGAAAATACCCTGTAGATATTTTGTTATATTTTTAGAATCTCCACCGAGCGCTGATTTCAGAAATCTATTATACTATAGGGCTTAAAGTTGGTATTTGTGGAGCTACAGATATTTGAAAATTTTATTTTGAAACTTTCAAGTTGCTGAGTTTTGTAAAATCATTTGAAAGTGTTTTTTACGATTCTGTCTCGACTTTTCAGTCATAATCTCATAAAATAAATTAACACCAACCTTTCTTAAGTGTAGTAGGTTTTTAAAATCAGTTCTCTATAGAGAATCCGTCAATGAAAAAATATATAGGGTGTTCCATTTAAAAAAATCGTTGATGATGTCGTACCTCCGAAATAAATTTGTATAAATTATTTTTTTTGTAAAAAAAATGCGCAGTTCAAAATCTAAATCGACTTGTCCGAGCTCTGTACCTTTTGATGGCCACTCTACACGAAAGCTAGTAGGTATAAAAGATCTCGTAAGGGCATAAATAGATCTGGGAATAAACATATAGCATGAAACAATGAGTCTTGAAAAAATTTGTTCGACGCGACGCTTCTCTGAAAATTCAAAGATGACACTTTAATACTGGTAGGTCATTTTGTACATTCTGAATTATTTTTGTAGTAGTCTGTTACACACATCAAATAATTAGGACGCAGCATTTTCTATGACTACTTAACATTTTGAACCTTTCATCGTACCAGAGAGAGCTGGCAGCCTGGTCTAATGTCTCAGCACAATGGAAAACAATATTATACTGTGTTTTTGGCAAATAATTGTAGATCTTAAGACAGTACCACACACACAGGCTTAGCTTCCGGTTTGGCCTGTGCAGGCCGATCTATAAAGGCCAAACCGGAGCCTGATGCCTGAACGATGTCCAGACGCTCCGGTTTAGCCCGTGCGCTCCAGACGAGTTGTAAACTGGAAGGCAAGTGTGTGTGTGGCGCAGGCTTTAGAAATTACAGCATACTTGACTTGACTACTAGAACCAATCTTTGAAAAAATTGCAACGGCGATGAGTTATTATAATGTGATTAATGATTATGCTATACACCACGACCTTCTCTTTTCTGTTCTCATTTTAATCAAACTCTGTTTAATTCAATTTAAAATTACTTGCTTTTATATCGAGAATCTGATAAATCTCTTACACTGTTGTACTAATAGTCGAACTATCACATATTCAATTTAAACACATCCATAACCACAAACATTTTTTCTTTATTTATTGAAATAAATAAATAATTATACAGTCTGTATATTAATTTCCTTAATATAAATGATGTATAACACCAATATTAATTTCAAGTACATGCATACACCTATTATTTGTTAAGGAAGTAAAAAAACTAATTTTTTTACTACCTTTTCTTGGGCCCACCCACACAACCGACTTTGTGTTTTGTAAAAAGTTAATTGCAATTGTAAGGTCACTTGCATTAACAAATCAGTGCATCATAAAACGGAAAATTTAATATCTTATTAAATTTATTTTGTTTACTTTTGTCTAGACTTGGCATTTTTCTAATTTTAAAACCATCGGAGTTAATTAAATATTATTGTGTTAACTTCAAAAGAGGAGGGTGCGTAAGCGACTGAAAATGGTTGTAATTCTGTGAAGTAGCAGAAAAGGGCTCATTTTGTGTCCCACATATAAATTATAAAAACGTACTATGTCCATCTATCTTGCCTACCTGCAGCTTTTAAAAAATTGAAGTTTTGGTTTTAATATGACGGCGGAATAAACAAACAAAAAGGAATGGTTGTCAAGTAGTGTTAAAAAAGATAACCAAAAGTATATCACTTAAAATTTATCTATTAAAACATTATTACCTACGTCGAATTTCTTTGGTCTTTTGGTAGTTAAAATCCCTCCCGATGTGAGGGACCACAATACATATTCAACAAGAATGAATAGAAAACCAACAAAGATTGCATTTGTTACACCTTAAAATCTTAAATTGATGTTGTATAGATTGGAGTCACTAGATAACAGAAAGCTTTAGGTGGTCTCCCTTGTCTGTATCATGTAACTTGCTTAATTTTGATCACTTATTACCTGTTGACTTACACACGACTTACAAAAACAATGAATCAGGCGTAAATTTGATATTTTTTGAAAAACTTGTTGAAATGGATTTTAGAGACTTTGAAAGGTAGAGATTTTGTTTCTGATAATTATAGGAACTATTTTCAGATTAATATTAATTCATTAGGTATGAGCAACAAGTGCGTACCTTTTTGTAAAGTTTGAATTTAAATTTTTGTAAGCCACTGTGGCACTTAACCAACATTGACCATTTATCGAATTTTCGAGCAATTCAAACAGCATGTTTATATCTTCCAGTATAGTTTTTGTGGTGCACTCGGTACATAACTTCTATTATAAAATGTTTTTACACTTAAACTCATCCTGTATTAATTATGACTCCATGAAATATTTTATTTATATTCAATAATAGAAAATTACTTCTCAAGTCCAAATCAATATGATTATTTATATTTGTTTAAACCTGGATTATTAAAGTGTACATATTTGGTCGCACGTGTTGATAAAAAATTTTTTAATCAAATACTGCATTCAGTTAGCATGCGTTCCGATATTAATTAATTCTTTAGTTGAGTTTTGAATTCGGTCTAATTAAGTCGCATTTATTTTATTTGTGTGTTTTTGCTTTTTTGATTTTCGACAAGGAAGTTTCTAGTAAACTACATCAACGATTTCGTTAAGGTTTGTTTTTACATTTTCGTTTATCTTTTTAAGTTTTGAGCGCCCCTGAAACCAAAAATTTAAAAAGTGTATGCATGCTCGTTACGCCTGTAAAGCGAAAATTACGTAATCGATTTTGATGAAACTGTTAATTTCGCAAAAGTTTCTTAAAATCGGTTCAGATACTTTGTTTCATTTTTGTATAAATTATAGACACCCTAGTTTTAACAGAACGACAGGACCGGAATGACAATATTTTGAAAGTTAAAATATCAAAAAATCAAAAAAGTTAGCATATTAATGTTATTAATAGAGGAAGGTGTGGTCTAAAACGAGATACTTAACGTTTAAAACACTAAGTATAGACTAAACCGGACTAAACTAATTGTTGTAAAATTTTAAAAAACGAATATGGTATAGTATGGTTATTAATTCATCCAAATATTAATCCAAATTCCAAAAATAGTCAAAAATGGAAAATTAATACTTGAATATGGCATTCACAAAATGTCTGCAATTTCCCACTTTTCCTACACTAGATAAGATATGTGGAACAATATACCTACAGTACATAGTGTACTATAGTGAAAAATGCAGGAGGTAAAATGGGATATAGTAATTTAACACAAAAAATCTATGTAAATCTAACATTTACTTAGAAAGTAACTACATTTTTGCACTCATTTATTAGTTTCTTCTTTTTGATAGGCGACAATTATCGTTTAAACTCGCATTCGATTGAGGTAAAATAGGGATAGCATCGATAGTATCCCGTTTTACCTGCACATGCATTGCTAGTTTCAAAACTTACCTCATAAATATTCAGTAACTTGTACAGCAATTTTGTTAGTATCAGTCTATAAGTAAACCTTGCTAGAAAAAAATGAGCTCAGTAACAATTCAAGATCACAACTGTATGTTGCAGAAACTACAGGTTAAATGTACATATTATGTCCATACTTTCCAAAAACATTAAAAGCCCTCGCATTTACTTAAAACTGGGTGGATTGCATTTTTTTGAATGAACTAGCAACAAATAAGATGAAACGCAAATATTACATTACAGTTCGCCGTAGTGCGAGTTTTAATAGAATGAGAAACGACCATGTCCCATTTTAGGGTACCTTCCCCTACCTGTTATTTTATACTATAAGTAGTCCAGTTTATTTTGAAATCCCTTTTTGATTTTCATAATGACAGCCCAGAGTTGCCACATACCAACAAATTAAGCTAAAAAACTTTGAATTTCAAACAAATTAAATTGTAATGTGACAACTCTGTACAAGGATACCAAGTTAAAATAGTCCCTAAACTTCATTGCTTCTTCACATTCTAATTAACTTTAGGTTTGTTCCGGTAAATGTCAAAAATGCATCTTTAGATAATCTGGACTATATTTTGGGTTAAAAAACTCCTCTGGTTAAACCGGAAATTATAAGAATATCAAAAGGTGTTTTTTTAGTATTTTGAAACCTACAATTATGGTATTTTTTCATGCTGTTTATACATTTTTCTATTTTTAATGAAACACTCAATAAGAATGGTTTTACGTAAAAGCAATCAAAGTTAGTTTGGGATTTCGTATTCGGCGATGGGTTTGGTTAAGTTAGCCCTGATTAGAGAGAGTCTGGCTTATTTTAAATTTCCATTTCGTTTATTTATCTATGGTTATTTTATTGTTCTCTTTATTGCTTATTTCCCCCATCGGTCTTATTGAACAATTAGATTGCAGAACATTTTAGTTCGTTTAATGAATATTTAATTTAAAATTGCCTTTTACTATAGTAGTGCTTACTACTCTATCGTTCAGCACCTTTAAAGCTAAATTTTTAAATTTAGCTCAATTTCAACCAACTTAATTGTAATTTTTTTTATAATTACCTACACTAATAATAAATTAATTGCAAAATTACAACTGAGAAAACTTATAGCTTATTTAACTGAACGCTGTATTTTAGTGATCTTTAAGTTTCTTCCCTTCTACAAAACTACATAATAGTTATTTGTTTTATAAGGAGACAAAGTGACGTTTTGTGTGACAAGACTGTGTTTGGCGGAAGAGCGAGCGTAGCGAGCGAGTCAGGCAATACAGGCGAGTCAGGCAAAACTACTTTGACTCCGTATAAAACATTAAATTTTTTCTGCAAACGTAAAGCGTAAAACTGAAAATTTTGATTTTTGAAAGAGCACCATCTCTTGTCAATTACTTGTAGTTCAATTGTCAAATATTTTTTAAAATTAACTTAAATTTGTAAAAAAAGCTAATTATTAAAAGCAACGAACTAATTATAAAGGAAAATTTAAAAAACATTAAATTGTTTACATTACAAATGCTTAAAAAACATTTTTTACGTTAAAAATAAAAATAATGTGCGGTTAAGATTTTACTTTTCCCTCCTAGACAGACAAAAATTACTTTTCTGACAATTTTTCCTGCCTCGGCGGGAAAGTTAAACTTCACCGTTACCTATTGAGTGACACAAAGGCGACTTTTTCTGACGTTTGAAGAAAAACAATTTTCTACAATCCATCCTAAATTGGTTTGCTTTACAATTTTTATATAAAAATCCAAGAAGGCCTTGTTTGCTAGTTAATGAGTGAGTTAGTATTGGAGATTTTTTTGATTTTCTTTTGCATAAAATCTGATAAGTAGGTAAAGAGGCGATTGGGCCGAGGTAAGTCAGGAATCTACTTTACCGACATGTTACCGGCATTACAGTTTCTGTTACCGACATTACAGTTTTTCCGCCATTTTTACCGACATTACAGATTTGAATTTCCGACATCCGCGGCCATTTTGAATGCGTGGCGGCTATTTTGAAGGCGTAACCTGTCATTTTTCTGTCATTTCGGCCATTTTTAAGGCGTTGGCGGCCATTTTGACCTACAGCGCCACCTAGTGGGTGATTTTCAAACTACCCGAGGTTTGTAACTCTGCTAAATGCCACCTAGTGTGTAGCTGTCAAACTACTCAATTTACCGGCATGGCTTGTAACTTTGCTAAGCGCCTGACAGCTAGTGGCGGCCGCCATCTTTGTTTAATCTGTGAAATGGGGCACTCTACACTACCATGTAGGACTTCGCTGCTTGGGCCCCCTTGTGTGAGTTGTGCCCGGCCATCTTTGTCGCCACTAGGTTTCGTTTAGCACAATTACATACCTCGGGTAGTTTGAAAATTACCCACTAGGTGGCGCTGTAGGTCAAAATGGCCGCCAATATGGCCGAAATGACAGGTTACGGCCTAAAAATGGCCGCATTTGACAGGTTACCCCTCCAAAATGGCCGCCACGCATTCAAAATAGCCGCGGATGTCGGTAATTCAAGTCTATAATGTCGGTAAAAAATGGCGGGAAAACTGTAATGTCGGTAACAGAAACTGTAATGCCGGTAACATGTCGGTAAAGTAGATTCCTAACTTACCTCGGCCCAATCGCCTCTTTACCTACTCTGATAGTAAATTAATAATCTTTCTGAACAGAGTTATTATCGCTAACAATTGAGTGGGGTCTAAACAATTAGATAGATCTGTCTGATCTAGGGAGCTAGCTCGAAAGATGCCAGAGCTAGCTTTTGGTTTAATTTAAACAACTGGGGGGTCTCATGTTGGGTTTTTCTTAAGATAGTTATGTACTGATGAATAGATATTTATTCCCTAAGTGTTCAAAAACCGGTTTCAAACAATGAAAATAGTTAAGTTGTGGAATGTTACGGATCCATAACGTTAGAGAAACTCGACATCAAACAAAGACTGAATCTCAGAAACTGTAGTGGAACTAGCTTTTATATTTGGGCACTAGATAGATGGTGCTAGCTCAAGAAAATCTAGGACTATAGCTTTTCAGACAAATTAATCAACTGGAGAAGGCTAACTTAACAGATTCAAAACTTATTCAAGCTTTAAGCTCTAATATGAAATTTACTAAAAATATTATGGCTCTTAGGCTTTATCACACAAATGGCACAATATAATATTCCTAGCTATTACGATATTTTCAAAAGAACTTTTACTTTTCGGTCAAATCATATGTTACTACTTTCAAAACGAGAAAGCGAGATATGGGGAAATAACGTTGGAAATCACTTATTTTCAGCTTGCTGCTGGCGAGGTAAGGAACGTCACGAAATAGTGGTGTTCATTGAAAGATAATTCTTTTCTGCGTCAGTTGATAAAAAATAGTTCATAATTAACGACTATTAATTAAGAATGATTGTTTAGTGTTAATAAACCAAAAAAATAATTTTCTTTTGATCGAGCAAACTGCAAATAAGCAATTTCTAATGTTATTTCCCTATGTCCCGCTTTGAAAGCCGGCACACGGTGTATTTACTTTGTATTTTTCCAAATATTATTTTTTAAATTATTGAGATGTGAAATAGAAAGATCGTTTGGTTGTAGTTTGTTCACATAACATACCATGACATGAATCCACTGCGTCTTTTTATTTGAACTATAAATGATTCATTTAATTGATTTTCTTTTTATGACATTTTTAACTCATTTCTTATCGACGACAGTACCTATCTATTAAACATTCCTAAAACTAAAAGTATAAAATGCGAAAATTTATTGTTTTGTTCACGTCTTTTATAGGGTTTTATAGCCATTTTTAACACATTACGTTGTAATATACTTATTTTATTGAAGAAAATAAAATTTCAACCATTTTAACGGTTGGATATCCTACTATATTTTATATTATTTCCCACTTGTAATAAATAAAACAGACATTGGGAGTAGTTTTGATATAGGTGATGTTGTATGAGAAGGGCTCTTAGCAGTAACAGGTTGTTCTTTTATTTGTCTTTTTATTTACCAAACGGTTACATGGTCTAGTGTCTCAACCCATTTAGTGGTTTTGAAGGGTCGTATAATTATACACATTAAAAAATTCCTGTCATATGTCTTTATTCTTAATAATAAAACACTATAATATTTATATTTAGACTTCCCAATTCCTTGTAGATGAAGTCACAAATATGGTAAAACTTGATCTAATCAATAATAATTTCTTATACATACAATGGCAATTTAAGTGAGGCAAGAGCTAGCTCATTCAAAACTATCGAGCTTTTTTTCCTAGAGGCCTAATTTGACATGTTTCATGTACAGTCAGCCTCAAAATTAATGGCCACCCTGCCTATACGTCTAATTAAATTGAGGGGTAACTTTATTTTGCCAACAAGTAGTAAATCAACAACCTCCCCTTCTGTCTTTTTGTCGTTGTTGACTAATAACCACCCTGGCGTATAGCCATATATGGCGTATAGCCAGGGTGGCCAATAACTGTGAGACTGACTGTACATAAGATTTCCATAAGCAGAACGAATGTAAAATATGAGAAGCTGGGCCTTATAGGTGTTCAGATCAGCTCTTTGGCCCCTACCGTCCACGTCCCTACATTAGGTACCTACATTTATTTGAAATAAACTAAATCAAACATTTAGCTTTGACATGACACCTCTCGTAGTTGACTTATAATTAATTTGACCACTTCACATGAGCAGTAAATTGCTGAAGATTATCAAGTGGTGCTTTTATTACATTTAATTAAATATAAATTTGTACAGCACAGCACGTGTTATTTTTTCCTACGCATTTTATTTCGCACAATTGATAGATCAATTGGATAAATTAGATTATTAACACAATTTGATTATGCTTTAATTATTTTATTGAATTGAATTTCAAGAGTAGTGCGGTAGATTGAAGTGTGTACTCGTCTCAGATAAATATAAAATAAGTACTTATTCTTATTTCGTATTCAACTGCTGTTACAGGGTATTATTAATAGTCTCGATGCGTTAATAATTTTTTTATATTTGTTAATAACGAAGAGTTTATTTCTATAGATAATAATATTTTGTTGTTCAGTTGAACCAGAGTTGGAAACACCCTTTTGATAACGTTTAAGCAGTTACTGTGTCCAAAAATCAATTTATGTGCATTTAATTTTCGAGTTTTGTGCCTTAGAGAGAGTCTTTATGTTTAGAATTTTGCAGATGATTCTAGAAAGATAACAGGGTAGAGCTGTGCTTCTCGAGGGTTCGTATGAAATTAAAAATTTTCCTCAGTGGTGATATTCGAACCTACGTCTCTGCAACGTTCTTTTTGTTGTTTATAATATGAGTAGTAATACTAAGCGGGTTCTAGAGCGGAAGTGACGTCACAGCCGACTAAAAATGGCGGGAAATTCAAATATGGAGGCAAGTGGTCGTGTAATTTAAAAATTCAAGATGGCCGCCGGATGTGACGTCACAAAAATGGTGGTAAATTCAAATATGGAGGCAAGTGGGCGTGTAAATTTAAAAAGCAAGATGGCGTTGAAAAAGGGGTGTGAAGTAGGTGTACGATTTTAAAAAAGGGGTGGGAAGTGGGAGTACCAATTTAAAAATTCAAAATGGCTCTCAAAGTTACTGGTGGTAAGTTGGAAAGTGGGATGTGGGATGTGGGAAGTGGGATGTGGGATGTGGGATGTGGGATGTGAGATGTGGGATAGTGGGATGTCAAAATGGCCGTAAATGAGGCGTAACAATCTGCCTTGGGGGGCCTGGGGGGCCTGAGGCTTTAAACTTTCAAAGGAGGCTTCGGTCCTTGTCTTCGACCTAAGAAGTGTTCCTTTAGGCCCTGCATTCGACTAAAAACTTTTAAATAGATGAATCCAACATCTGAAGAGGACCTGAGGCTTTAAACTTTCAAATAGAGCTCCAAGAGGAGACTTTGCAATCCTATTGGCTATTTTTCGTACACGTACCTTCAATAAAACATCAAAATGGCCGTACATGAGGCGTGACCATCTGTAACCCAAAGGTGAGGATATTTAAAATTTTACAAGGAGATTTTTTAATAAGAAACGACTATTTTACATTGACCTTCTAGGTACTTATTTATAAAGAAATTTTCTCAGAATTGCGATTTGAATTTTTTTTAATTACTAAAATGTGACCTTCTATTTGTTTACGAAGTAATTAAATTCTAGGAAAATAATATTTTATTTTTAATTTCGTCAGCAAAAATTCTTTCGTATTAGCCTTCAAATTTAATTAAATTCTTAAAATGCTTACTCGACAAAACCTTGATTTTATTTATGATATTTGTTTACGAAGTAATTAATTTACTAAGAAATGATTAATTGACATTAAAGTAACCTTCTACTTATTTATAAAGAATTTTTAATTAGTAAGCAATATGTGACTCAACATTCCTTCGTATTAAAATGCTTACTCAACAAAAGCTTGACTTTATTTTTACATTAGATTATTTCTTGGAAATACTATGATAATGCAAACATAAAATTTAATTAAAGAAAACCTTGACTTTATTAGTCATTTTATTTTTAATGTATTGTTGACACATTCTTCAAACTGGAATTAACAGGTTGAATTTCTGAGAATTCTGACCTTGTAATAAAATGATTCATTGTTTTATTTTTAATGTATTGTTAATTTAGCGCATTGTTTCAAGTTTATGACAAGGAGATAATTTCTTGAAATGATGACACAACATAAAAATTATTACTCAAATTTTTTCGCTATAAAAGTAGTTGTTGCGAGTTGAATTATCACTATTCGTTTGTTCACCTTCAAATTAGTACAAAGGTTAAAAAATTTGTGTAGATTTGTTTGAAGTTTGTTGAAGTTTGAATTTTATATAAAAAATTGTGTAGTTTTAAAAATTAATTTCAAGGTAAGTCTAAAATTAATCAGTATTATACAGTTTAATGAAATATTTGAAATTTAATTTAGGAATCTATTGAAATATGGCAACGGACTTAGCGTTTGATATAGATAGTGCCCTAGAGGGAAGCAGCAACATGTTGACAACACTAACAAAGGCGTTCAAAATTGTAAGTGCTAAAAAAAAATTTTCAGTTGATGTAGTAGATCACTGGGAAAAATTGTGTACAAAAAGCCTAAAGTTAGTGCAGAAGGCGCTTAAAAAACCTAATTTAACAGTTGGAGCAAAAAGAAAACTGGTAACGCACATTGGTCAGTTGAAAAATTTTCGTTTAAAATTTCAAAATTTAAGAAGCAAGGGGATTTTAGGAGAGGGATTAGGGGTAAAGAAACGTAGTGATAGGGTTAGATGGATAGAAGTAGAGAATGCTTTCAATTCACGTATTCGTACAGGTGTAATTACTAATTTATGTCATGTTGATATAATACAGTTTTTTAATGATGCATTTTTTTTGTTTCAATCTCGAATCAAAAACGCTTTAAAAATATTTTCAATGCTAAAAGTAAACGGGTGTTTTTGTGGAGAATTTATAAAACAGGGTGTAAATGATGAAAGTTGTATTGAAGATAAATACTTCAATACAAAAAATGCTATAATTGATAGCAGTACGAATCTTACAAGCTGGTTTAGAGAATTTGTAAAACAACCAATTTTAAATAAAATGGAAGAGTTCCAACTACGAGATAGTGGCTGGGCTCTCCATAAAATAAATTCATTAGAAATCAATATTAATAAATTAGAAATAGGAACGGGAGGTTCCTCTTTCATAAGACTCCCCGAAGCTATTGCTCTTAAGCGGGCTTGTGTTAACGTTAAAAATTATGACGATAACGAATGTTTTGCGTGGGCACTCGTGTCGGCGTTGCACCCCGCAGCTCACGATACAGCTAGACTAACATCCTACCCTCACTGGAAAAATGTCCTAAATATGGACAAAATACAATTTCCAGTGAGGATAGCGGATGTTCCCAAAATTGAAAAACAAAATAACATTTCAATTAATGTATACAATTTAGAATTAATTAAATCAAAATTTACTGTTGTTCCTACGTGTTTAACAAAACAGAAAAAAGAAAAACACGTTAATTTATTATTAATTCAAAATCAATATTTCCCTAAATTGAACGATTATGAAGAAATGCCTGTAATTAATGATAACGTAGATATCAAATATCACTATGTATGGATAAAAGATATGTCGCGTCTTTTGGCTAATCAATTAAATAAACATAAGGGTAAAATGTATTTGTGTGATAGGTGTTTAAATTATTTTTCAAAAGAAGATAAATTAAACGATCATATAAAATATTGTGAAAATTTAAATAATTGCAAAATTTCTTTTCCAAATTATGATTGTGTTGAATTTAAAAATTTTTCTAATCAACAAACAGTACCTTTTATCTTATATAGTGATTTTGAGTCTATTTTAAAACCCGTAGTAGAGCCCATTTTAGATAATGTTAAAACCACAAAATATCAAAAGCATGAAGCCTATAGTGCTGGAATTTTTTTGAAGTGTTCGTATGACGATTCATTATCTTTTTACCGTTCGTACCGAGGGGATGATTGCATGGTCTGGTTTGCAAACCAACTGAAAGACATTGCTCAATTTGTTTCAAGCAAAATAATTGATATAATACCAATGCAATCTAATCCCGATTTAAAATTAGCCACCAAGTGTCATATTTGTAACAAATTATTTAGCGGTAGTGATAAGGATAAAATAGTGAGAGATCACGATCATTTTACTGGAGAGTTTAGAGGATATGCTCATTCCATATGCAATTTAAATTTTAAAAAGAAGTTTAGGGTGCCTATAGTATTTCATAATTTAACAGGATATGACAGTCATTTCCTTATCGAAGATATAGCTAAATTAGGAAAAATATCCTTGTTACCCATAAACAGGGAAAAATATATTTCATTTACGTTATCCTTTGATGAGGATGAAACTGCTATAAAATTTAGATTTATAGATTCGTTTAGATTTATGAGCACCTCTTTAGATGAATTAGTTTCGACCATGGAGCTTGATAAATTTAAAAATTTAAAGTCTGAATTTCAAAATTTAGATACCACTTCGTTCAAATTACTTACTCGTAAAGGAGTATTTCCCTACGACTATATAGATTCTTTAGAAAAATTAAATGAGACTGTTTTGCCACCCATTGAAAGTTTTTATAATAAATTAAACGATTCTAACGTTTCCAGCGAAGATTACGAACATGCTAAAACTATATGGAGTACTTTTAATTGTCAAACTTTGGCTAATTATTCAGATTTGTATATGAAAACTGACATTTTACTTTTGGCAGATGTATTCGAACAGTTCAGATGTGTTATGCATAAAACTTATGGATTAGATCCTGGTCATTACTATACTCTACCAGGGTTTACTTGGGATTGTATGCTAAAATATACAGGATGTAAATTAGACATTTTAAAAGATATAGATATGCTATTGTTTGTAGAACGGGGTATTAGAGGAGGGATTAGCCAATGTTCTAATCGATATGCAGAAGCTAACAACAAATATATGACAGAATACGATCCGTGTTTAGCACAAAAATTTTTAATGTATTATGATGTAAATAATTTATACGGTTGGGCTATGTCACAGTATTTACCTTATAAAAACTTTCAATGGGTGGATGACTGCGACAATTTTGACGTTACTAATATACAAGACGATTCGGATGTAGGCTATATTTTAGAAGTAGATTTGGAGTACCCTCAACATCTTCATGATAAACATAAAGATTTTCCGTTCTGTGCTGAACATTTAAAGCCTTCAGATATACAACATGATGATGTTGAGGGTTCTCCAAAATCTAGAATTCCTAAATTAATGACAACATTATTTAAAAAAAGTAATTACATTATTCATTATAGAAATTTAAAACAAGCTCTGACAAATGGCCTTATACTAAAAAAAATTCACAAAATATTAATGTTTGATCAAGCTCCATGGTTGCAAACTTATATAGAATTAAATACTAGATTACGCGCAGCGGCTACTACAACTTTTGAAAAAAATTTATTTAAATTAATGAATAACGCCGTTTTTGGCAAGACTATGGAAAATATCCGCAAGCATAGGATTGTTAAACTTGTTTCCAAATGGGAAGGTCGCTATGGGGCTAAAAATTTAATTGCTAGTCCTAATTTTCATAATCGTACAATTTTTAATAAGGATCTGGTTGCAATTGAATTAACTAAAAATCATCATGTTTTTAATAAACCCCTTTATATAGGTATGGCCATATTAGATATTTCAAAAGTTTGCATGTATAATTTTCATTACTCCTATATGATAAACAAATTTGGTCCAGATAAATGCAAACTTTTGTATACAGATACAGATAGTTTTATTTATGAACTGCAATGCAACGACGTGTATGAAGAAGTAATGAAGAAAGATAGTCATCTATTCGATACGAGTGACTACCCGAAAGATAATCAATGGGCAATACCTCTAATTAACAAAAAAATACCGGGTCTTATGAAAGACGAACTTAACGGTCAACTAATGACCCATTTTGCTGGATTGAGGTCTAAAATGTATACATACAAGTACAAAGGGGGGAAATGTGTTAAGAAATCAAAAGGGATTAGATCTAATGTAGTTAAAAATAAAATTTCGTTTGAGGATTATGTAGAATGTTTAAAAAATAATAGTATCAAAGAAATTACTCAAAGAACGATACAGTCGAAAGCTCATAAAGTTTTTAGTATTAAACAACAAAAAATAGGTTTAAGCGCCTTCGATGACAAAAGGCACTTATTTCCCAATAGCACAGACACTTTACCTCATGGGCACTATCAAATTAAATAAGATGAACCGTTTTAAAAGGTAATAATAATATTTTTTATTTATATTTTATATTAATCATTTTATCTTCATAGAAACATAGATGACTCAGAGTTGTTACGTTATTACAAGATATCTTCATAGAAAATATAGATGGCGCAGAGCTGTCACCTGAAGAAGATTGTTCCTTCTTTTCAGTTTATTTTAAAACTAACCTCTGTTGTTTGTGTTTGAATACTTATAAAATATTTTTATAATTTATTAAATAATATGGATGAACAAATGTATGATATAATATGTAACAAAATGAAAAAATTAAAGTTAGGTAAGTTATTTTTAACTTTTTTTTTAATTGTTTAATTAAATCTAACATATTCTTTCAGCATCATCTTTTCCAAGCCTTATACATGTAGTATGTAGTAATAGTAGGAAGAGTAAGAACCGACCACGTCGTTTACACAGGAAGAAGCAATCAAAATTTTGCTCTTACTGCAAGAAGTCCTCAAACGGATCCTCAGGCCATCTTGTGAGAGATAGAAAAGGCAGAATTACTTGTCCTGTTCTTTTTAACCTCAAATGTGAAATATGTGGGTGTACAGGACAGTATGCTCATACTAGAAGATGGTGTCCATATAAAAATAAAAAATTTTAAATAAACGATTGAATTTTACATTATTGTAATTATTTATTGTATTAAACCATTTATATTATTAAATTTTAATTATAATGTTGTATGTGAAAAAAAACTAATAAAACACATTTTATCATTTTATTTTTTTATTTTTTAAAAACTATTACAATGTTTATACTTAGTATTAAAATCCTCTAAGATCTTATCTTTATACTCTAAAATATAATCTTTAATACAGAGGTCAAGATCACTATCATTATTACAAATTTCTACAATCACGTCTATTACATCATTCTTATTACAATTTCTTTTAAATTCGTCAGCTACATTTGTTAATATATTATCATAATATTCTAAAAATTTTAAATTTAAAAGCTCATCAATTAAATTTAAAACATGCTCATTCATCTTAACAATTTCAGATACGTCACAATATTCTAATTCGAAACATGTATAATAATTATCGGATAATTTCACATTTTTAAATTGATCTAATTTAGAAGCCGTTTCAACTTCCATTCTATCCAAAATCGGGTAGATCTTGGAAAATACATCATAATCGTTCTTTTCTTGAAAGTAATTCGTCATAACGATGTTGAGGATTTCGATGAACGTCTCCCATTCGTCTATACTAAACGAAATTTGTTGTTCATTATTTTCACCTTTAACAAGTTGTATTGCAGGTTGAAAATCTCTAGCTGGACTCAATCCACATTTTATAGTAAAATCAGATAGTAACATTTCAAAGTTAGTACTGTTTAGCAATCGAATTTCGTTTTTAATAGCCTCGTTGTAATACTGTTCCATTTTATCAAATTCGGAATTCCAGTTCACGTTATCACACCACTCTGAAGACATTTTTCAAACTAACCTTTATTTAGTGTAGACTTTTATTATAAGGCATTTGAATTATCAATCCAGCTATTGTGAGAATTATCTAATCCCAGCCATTTTACATAAGACCTATTTTTGTGTTTTTTTAAAACCTTTTCGACAAGATAAACATCCGGATATTTAACCTTTTGTAATTCGTAGTTATAGAATGCACCTTTTATAGGTGTATCTCTCAAATCCTTTAAAAGGTAAGTTATGGGATGTGTAATTTGTACCTTCACAACTACAAATATCTCTGTCGACCAGCCTGGTAAATATCCTTTATCAAAATGATATTTCTCTTTACTTATTCTCACATAATCTCCAACGTTAAATTTTTTAGGCATAGTTGCTAATTTTATAGAATTAAACGCTGTCTTTAAAACTCTCTTTTCGTTTTTATTCGTAATATCGATCGGTTTCATATGTGTTTTCGAGTGCTCTTTATTATTATAGTTAGATACAATTTGTGGTAATATGTCAATCCATTTATATTTACCACTCAAACTAAAATATTTGGATAATTTTTCTTTTAAAGTTCGAATAACACGTTCGGCCATAGAAGCTTTTGTGGATGAATACGTATGATAATGATTTATATGACATTTGGTAGTTAGTTGCTCAAATTTTGTATTAAAAAATTCTTTGCCTTGATCACTTTGTAAATTTTGTGGATAGTGCGATCTCCCTACTTCTTTCAATATCGAAGCAAACGCTCTTACAACTTCGTTGGCGCTTTTTGTTTTTAAAGGACGCGTCCACACATATTTGGAGAAACAATTGATAACGATCAATATATATTTAAAGTTTTTATTGGAACTCGCATACTTGTTATCCATTTGAGCCAAATCCATTTGCCATAAATCATTTAATCCTTTAATTATAGTTTCACGTCTTGGAAAATTTATGCGACAATATTTGTGAAGCTCATTGACGAGCTGAATTTTTTCTTTACTATAATTTAACATCTTTGTCTATTTATTCTAAGATTTCTCTATTGTGTATAGTACAGTCCTACCCGCCTTTATATAATCTAAAAGTTGACTTCTTAAATTAGCTATTTGAGTATCCAAATACTGTTTGTTGACAGCATCAGCATCAAATTCGGGTTCTTTAACGTTACAGATTTTTAAATTTTCTACATCGATATTTCCATCTGCTGTATGTTTGATATCGCCACCGCCATATTGAATGAATTTTGAATATATTCGTGTAGAAGTTGATGACGAAGACTGACCAAATTTATCGAGAGGCATCTTTATACTAACATACGAATGTATAAGATAATTAATTTATATAACTCCTTCTTCCTTTAATTCATTAATGATTGAAACAATTTCATTATCATGCGATGTATTTCCTGCATGTTTAGAAGCGATTAGGAGACGTAACCTATCGACTAGTTCATTCAGGGAATTCCAGTAAACATATTCGATCGGTTTGGAATTATATTGAATTTGCATGCTATTTTCTAAAGGAATCAACGAACTACCCTCTTTTGAATCAATGATCTTTCTATAAGGTCGAATTATAGTTTGATATTTTGTAGAATTATTGCCAGTAATCTGTAGGCTTGCATCATAATGTCGTCTAAACAAATTTGTTTGAAGACCAATAGTTATATACTGACGTACATCATTTCTAGTATACATATGAGGGTATTTCTTAAATAAAAGTTCATATAATCCACGTGTTCCTTTATATACGAGAGGTTGATCTTGTTGTGATGGAAGTGTAACGATAATGTTAGAACCATTGAATTGCAATGTTGAGTCTCCAATTTTAAATGTTTTTTCATTCTGATTGTATCTTATACCATAATTTCTATCATATTTCTTCTTATGAACATCATTAGTCAGTTCTTTTATGAATTGTCTAGGGTATGGAGAAGCAAATTTTTCTAAATAATCTTCAGTTTCAATACGTGAAAGCCTGTCTATTTCTCTCAAAGTTTCATCCTTATCTTCAATAGGTTCATCTTCCATATCATCAGAATATGGTGTATCATCATCAACACTATAAACATCCTCATCAATATCACTGTCTTCTATTAAAATTGCATCGTTATAGTCATCATCGTGTTGGACTTCTTTCGGAGAGAACTTCAACTTTCGTTTAACTTTAGGTGTTTCATTTTTTAAATGATGCGGTTTAACTGCCTCACTAATACCTTGAAGAGGCTCCACTATAGGTTTGAATAATTTATTTAAAGCAACATCTTCTTCAGATTTTCCTAATTTAAGAGCCAAATATTTTTTTCGTATGCTTTTAGAAAGTTCGTGAATTTGTTTTTTAACATTAGAATCGGAAGATGTCATTTTTATTGATGACAGTAAGTGCTTAACTGACTGCATAACGTCAAATCACTCTGTAATATACCAGTTGACACTGGTTTACTTTTGAAAAATACTGGTCTGTCTGTCTGTCTGTCTGTCTCTCTGTCTAGCTGTCTGACGGTCTATATTAGTGTCTCCTAGTAGAGGTGAGTATTTTAGAAGTATCAACATAGTTATCGAACCCCCTACGATAACGTCCATTAGTTAAAGGAAAATCTTTAACTATTACTAGTGGACTATAAGTTTTATTCCAGCATTCTGCACTTAGAGCTTTTAATTCATCGTAAGATATATCGGGTGAGACGTGTTCGGCATATATGTGTTTTAAATTTTTTTCATCTTGTTTAAATATCACAATTAAATTGCAATTATCTCGTATTAATTGTTTGGGTATTTTCGAGTACGTTTGACACAAATAAGCAGCATCGATATCTTTATGTCTACACATGGAATAGTACTCTCGTATCTTGTTTTGCTTGTCACAAGCTACATCATCGAATATAAAAATTGAATTCTTGCGAGCTTTGATAGGATCGATTATTTCATCATTATCTTTGTACGGAAAATACCCTACACCTTTTACACTATTTAAAACCGATTTTAATAATTCGTATTTAGGTTGGTACAAGGACTTGGAATAAACGTAAATATTTTCAAATTTAGCTCCATTAGGATGAAATAACAAACTCAATAAAGCATTTGTTTTTCCACACCCACTTGGTCCGCAGAAAATTGCGCGAAACGAATTTGGTAGTAAAGTTCCATGTTTTTGAGAAGCGTTGATGTACTGATCACTAAAAATATCCAAATTAAGTATAGGTAACGTTTTTTCTTGCTGTTGAGTGCACTGCATCTTTATGTAAACTAATAACAATTTAATTTATTTAGATTTATTTATAATAAGTATCATCATTACATCGAGAATTTGTGAAAGCAACTTTTCTACTTGACATTTACAAAAACAACCACAACACTTTATAGAGTCATTTGATGTTGTAGATGATGATTCATCAAATGATAATCTATGCTGATTACAAAAACATGTATCCGGTCCTGTTGTTGTATTGGGGTTCGACCAAGCACAAGAATCTAAGTGTTTTTCTAAATTTTTTACATCATTTTTGTCAGGCATCATTTTAGAAACCACGTTTGACATGAAGCTACTATTACTACTCAAACAAAACTAATGAAAGGTTTAATATTTTTCAGGTAGTTTTATAATGAAAAGATTTGTTATACATAATTATTCTTTATTAAATTCATAGTAAATACATATATATTCTTATATCTAAAGCATCTCATGTAGGTGGTGGGGGTGGTAAATGTCCTAATAACCAATTATATAATAAATTACAATTTTCAAGTGCACACATGCAATCTTCGTCATTTTTAGTAGAATGATTTAAACATTTTGTAGGAACACATTTTTGTAAAGTAGGTACAAAATCACCCCACACCTCACACTCTTCTACATTAATTATTGCTACATTATGATTTGTACCTAAAATATAATTTAAAAATTGTTTTTTTACAACACCCTTAACGTATACAGTATTAATTTTATTTTCAATTATGTCTCTATGTAAAATTGGAGCAATGTTGGCATACGGAATAAAGCCACTGTTGAATTTAATTTTATGATGAAATCTTTCCATGAAATTAATTTCTCTTCGTATAGATTTGTTGTTGCTGATGAGTTCTTTATAAACGCATGGTGGTTTTAGCAAATACGTATTTTTTACATTTCCATCGAAAATACATACTTCTTTTGCTATAAAATTTTCATTACAAAAACCTTGCACATCTACTACTGCAAACTTCATCGTAGTTCAATAAATCAATTCAAACTAAGTTAAGTTATCTCAAATAATCGTATTTAATTATTACATTTTTAAGAGAGTTTGCGTACTATTTCACTGAGGGGTAGATGTTCGATTATTGCATCATGGATTATAATACAGTATGCCTTAGTATTGGAGGGAAAGCCTGATTGAGCTTCGATATCTACTTTAACATCGATAGTGCTCGATTTTAGAGCGTCGATTCTTTTAGAACAATCAATTACAAATAATGCATTGGTTTTAAAAGATACATAATCCAACAATGGTTGCTTCGGTAATGTGTAATCATTTTTAAAGCTTTGATAAAACTTTGTATAATTACAATGTGCTTCGACATAATTATTTTTTTCAAAATCAAGTCTCATACGTTCCGAAGGAAAATAGTCACCATTTAAAGTAACACGTATGTCAGATATTTTAATATTATCAAATTGTGTAGCATCTTTACTCATCTTTCCTCTTCTATTTTCTTGAAAACCAACAATAACATAACGAGGACTTTCCAGAGCCGTACACGTTTTAACCGCCCAAATTTCTTTAGTAGCTCCTCTAGTTAGTTGAGGTAACTCGTGATATTCCCATTTCCTAAATGGAATTACTATGGGTGTATCTTTTTTAATAGCTGTTAATAAATTCATTTTCAAGATGTCGTTGGGTAACATAATATCGGCTCTCAACGAAATATTTTCAATTTTTATAGATGCTGCAACGACTTCTCCTTCCTTCAAAAGACAATCGTTATCTTGTCTCGCTCTTACAAGACGAAGTGTCTGTTTACCAAAATATACATATGGGTAATCAGTAAAAATTCCAAATAAATGTTTTAAAGGTATGCGAAATACAAACGACTTGTCGTCACTATTAATTATAGGGTTGTCTGGAAAATTCCATCCTGCAACATCTAAATGTTTAGAATCCAATACATTATAGCAGAGGTATCCTTTAATAGTACTTAAAATTCCAGGATCGCGTATACTTTCGACTTCTTGACCATTTAATTCGTAACTTATTGAATCGAAGAGAAAGGCTCCAGCATTATTTGCAAGAGATATCACTCCTGTACCTTGAGCTTCTATTTTTCCTTCAATAATTAGAGCTGCATCGTGCATTAAAATCCACATATCTGATTGATTTATCGATATTTCAACGACATCGTTGTTGTTGAAAGATTTTACGTAAGGATGATACGTTCGAGATTCGACTCTTTGAATTGTTTCATCATATTGAGGTTTTTGAAAAACGTCGAATATTTGACTTAACGACATTGTATCCTAGTGACTCGAGAAACAAACGATTTTCTGTAGTTAAACCGCTACCACTTATCTTAGGTGAGCGTTTGGAATAGACTGAAGGTAAAAACTTTGTTTGTTGAGTTTTATAACAGCTGCTTCGTCGTTGAGGTTTTTTATTAAACACCAACCCCATTATTTATAGTCTTTTTAATTCTAAGCGAACGATAACTTTTTCTTCACGAAAATTAACAGGCTTAAAATCTTGATCTAATACGGTCAACGTTATATTTGATATTTCACGCTTGTTAATTAGTGGTAGATATATCAAATTACGAGGTACCTCGTCTATTGCGAAACCAGGATCTACACCAATTGCAAATTCGTAAATTGTATGCGACGGCTTGTAATTATAAAACGCTCCTGTAGTTATATTACAATTTATTTGAATTGTTCTAACCTTAATTATATCAACAGGCAGATTAGATTCGTGTACTTTTTTCGGTTCTAATACTCGTTTTGAAAATCCTAAAATTTTGCCTATGGTATCGCTGTTTGTAAAATCGATCGTGTAATTCTCACTGTAAATTTCGCACTTTAACGTGTTGTGGTTGGGCTTCAAAGAAAAATATTTTTGGTGATCTTCCTTTTTTATAGATTTTGGAATTAGTGTTTGTCTTATATAATTTTCAATATCCAATATTTCATAAGATCCGGTCGGTAATGTAATTGTTTGTTGTTTCTGCTTAACACCTTTATCAGTATTATTATCGGTATAAATGAATTTATTTTCACCCTGTTGAATATTAGGTATACTATTATAAGAATGAAATCCAATCAAGGCTAGTCCGTACGATGCTTCTGGATCGAGCAATATCGGGTTTATAAAATCGAGAGATAACACGAAATTATTACTTTTTAGAGTAAAAATATAAGACATAGTAGTTGTTCTGGTATAAAGTTTAATAACACACTAATAATTTTTATAATTTTTTATATGTTTTATACAAAAATTCTAAACACAAATGTCCACAATTAATTTCGTTATATTTTTGATAACTGTCGTTGTTGTAAAAAATTTTCACATTCTTTCCAAAATATCTTGCAAGTTCTTGAGGCGGTTTAAGACCACCAAAGCTATCAAAATATATTACCCAGTGACTTCCAGAGCTTTTAGAGGTATCCAAGTTCAAAATCGAACTTTCCTGTTGACGTGGTTTCTTCGGTAAAGTATCACGCATAAAAATTCCTCTAAAATATGGTATTTTTAATTTTTTCACATATCCAACTAGCTCTTTATCCCAAAGGGCTCTCTTAGGTAGCTTTATTGGTAGTTTTTTTGATGCTGTTGTTTTTTTAAAAATAAACCATATCCTCCTTTCGTATTTTTCTTAAGATATAGTCCGGAACCTTTTTTACCAATTTCTTCCATTGCATTATTATGACGTTTATCTTCGTCTAATTTCTTTCGAGCATTTTTTGCATCGATGACAGTTTTTGCAACGGCACTTGCACCACCAGCTAAAGATCCCATTGCTCCTAGACCTGCCAAGATGGGTAATAATAGAGGTAAAAATCCACCTTGTTTAGATTCAAACGGAATTATTCTAGGAGTACGTATCTTTTTACGACCCCCCGCTTTTCTGACAGCTACACGAGCCGCTTTCAACGCCATCGTTGAAGCTTTTCTCAATGACTTTATATCATTTAAATCAAAATTCTTCGCATATTTGCTTAACCCTTTTTTAACATGCTTCATAATTCCACGTTTAAATGGAATCCTCTCACTCTTGACCTTGCAACCCATTCCAAGTTTTCGTTTTGCTTTCATCCCTGTTGTGACAAACCAGGCAGCGGCTTTTTCTCCGAAATTTGCGTCCTTTGACTTTACCCTCTCCCACGCTCTTTGTTCTAATACGTAATCTGCTTTATGTCTATCTTCTAAGCTTGTATTTTTCGAATATGCAATATCGTGTTCTTTGCAAGCAGCGTCCAATGGATTTTTACCAGGATCTCCTCGAGCTAAACGTTTTTCTAATTTTGTACCCGGACCACAATACTGATAAGTAGGAATATGTAATTCGAACGGTAATTTATTAATTAGCGTATTTAACACGCCTTCTCCTTGATAGTTGTAAGTCAACATGAGAACTGATTATACACGATAGGTAACTACCCTATTTATATGTTAAAAAAAATTGTATTTATTGAAAGACATTTATTATAGTAAACAAAATACAAAAATTTTATTTCAAATACATTTTTATTTTTGAAACTTAATGAAGTTTCTTATACTATTTCGAATACTTGTACTGGTTTATATTTGGAATTCTCATAAGTTGTCATCCCTCGATAAACCAACTTATATTTTTGCGACTCAAAGTTCTTCAAATTTTCTTTTATTACCGTAGTGCTTCTGCGTGGCAAAAAGACCGAACAATCCTCGAGGGTTGCAAGGGGTACATCTCCATATTTTCCTTCAATAATTTGTAGGTTTTCTATAAGATATAACTGGTCTTGTACCAAGTCCTTAAGTTTGCGTACTTCTTTAAATGTTGAAGATATTGATGAATTAATTTGAGTTAAATTCACTGTAATATAAATAATTTTCAACTAGTTAAATAATTTAATTAAAATATATTTGACTTACTTTTAAATTATTTTTATTGTTTTCGAAAAAAACTTTTGTTAACACTTCAAACAAATTATTTTAATTGTAGTTAGAGAAAAAAATTTTGTATTTATACATATCCTATCCTAGCCCCTTCTCCTTGTCATAAACTTGAAACAATGCGCTAAATTAACAATACATTAAAAATAAAACAATGAATCATTTTATTACAAGGTCAGAATTCTCAGAAATTCAACCTGTTAAGGGCGGAAGATACTCTAACTTAATTCGTAACAACTTAAAAATTTAAAATAGGCAACACAACTTACTTGCTTTTTTGTGCTTCGTCAATATCGTAGGAGGTTATGTAGCATAAAATAATAAAGAAATACATAACAACATAACTGTACCCATAACAATAAAGAAAACAAAATTAACAAGCAGGTAGTACTCGAACATCTTTTGTGTACTACAAAGGGGGCTCAATAGATTTTGCATTGTATAATTATTGTCTAAAGAAAAGTGAAAGTAACTACCCGTGTTTATGCCATTATCAAAGATAAATTAAAACTATTTTATTATCAATCATGGTATTAATTTTATTATAATTTTATGCCAGTGTTTACATTTATGAATTTCTCAACTAATTTTAGTTCTGAAAATGAATTAAAATGATGTAAAAATAAACAGAATGTACTCGTAATCATTTTAGCTTTTGGGTGAGAATTTTATTATAAATGGAAAATTGAAATAATCAGATATATTTATTTCACTTTAATAGTGGCATTTGAAAGAAGATATCATGCTCTAACAAACGTCGGCTGGAAAATTCAAATATAATTATCAATGACGTATACCTGACGTTTCTTAGCGCTACTCGAACTAAAAGCTAGTTTGATTACGGCTTTATAATGAATAAATTGCTGGATATAGATAATTTTATTATGATTTACATACACACCTAAAATTTAGAATAAAATAAAAATAAAGTACAACAAGAATAGATATGGGTCATTCTTTTACAAACCGCACACCAATTTAAACTTGACATTTTAGAATCGCCCAAATTTTTTTTATAGCCTATATTCATAAAATTACTTGATCCGTATTTCAGGATTTTGCTGGAAAAATTTATTTTCGAAAATATTCACATAACAGTGTCCGCAAAAAAGTCTGCACCATATGGGATTTTTTTTTATTATGCATGTTTTTGGAAAATAGTTTTTGGCATCAATGTCTGCATGAAATAAAACCAAAATGGTGCCAAAAATATTAGCTATGTCATTTACGCAACACCGCGAAATCGTCTCTTGAAAGTTTCGATTGCCCAAAAATGCTCTTATTTTTCAAAACAGAGAAAAACATCATAAGGGAAAATTGTTTCTATTCACCTCAAGATACTAGATACAAAATTTAAGAAAAAAATATTAACATTTTCATTTTTTGGTTTTCTTGAAAATTCTCACTTATTTATAATTTTCCGGAGTTCTTTTCTTTACATTTAAATTCTAGAGATCCACTCTGATCCAACGAGATCAAAATATTACGTTTTGGTCTTAACTTAGTCTAATTTTGGGACATAAAAATATTTTCATTGAAATTGATAGGACCATCTTGGACTATTTTCCCGCCTCTGAATTCTTCTTGGGAAATATTTTAACCGTAGAGGTCACATATTTTAGAAAAATATCGGCGAATTGTAATTAAAATAAGAGCTGACAGATAGAGGTCCCAGATAGAGTACTACATTACATATTAATTTATTGTCTGGATATTTAGGGTAAATTTAGACATCATTTGGGACCTCTATCTGTAAGCTCTTATTTTAATTAAAATTCACCGATATTTTTCTAAAATATGTGACCTCTACGGTTAAAATATTTCCCAAGAAGAATTCAGAGATGGGAAAATAGTCCAAGATGGTCCGATAATTTTCAATGAAAATATTTTTATGTACCAAAATTAGACTAAATTATAAACAAAACGTAATATTTTGATCTCGTTGGATCAGAGTAGATCTCTAGAATTTAAATGTAAAGAAAAGAACTCTGCAATATTATAAATAAGTGAGAATTTTCAAGAAAACCAAAAAATGAAAATGTTAATATTTTTTTCTTAAATTTTGTATCTAGTATCTTGAAGTGAATAGAAACAATTTTCCCTTCCCTTTTCTCTTTTCCCTTGCGGACACTGTATGAATTTTCGATAATTTGCAGGATTTTTTCCAATCATATCATACTTGAAATTTATTATCTCCAGTTGTACTGATCGGATCAATGTCGTTTTCTGTTAATTTACACTTTATTACGTTAGCTTTAGAAGTGTATTAAAAAAAAATTTTTTTGTTAACAAATGAAAAATAATAACAATTTAATTGTTTAAATAGTTTTAACATGATCGCCCCCAACTTGAATTAATTGGAAAAAATATCATTTTGTTCCTTATTCTCTAATCTATAAAAATCAATTTATAAAAAAGTGGAGCCTCTATTAGATCGAAGTTATTAAATATTTTGGAGCGCTGGGCGCATTGATCCGATCAGTACAACTGGAGATAATAAATTTCAAGTATGATGAAATTGGAAAAAATCCAGCAAATTATCGAAAATTCATATGTGAATATTTTCGAAAATAAATTTTTTCAGCCAAATTCTGAAATACGGGTCAATTAAATTTGTTGAAAGATACAGAAAAATTTTTTTTATCACATTTGAAGAAGTCAGTTTTTTTCCCTGGAATCCGTGCGGTTTGAAATAGAATGACCCATATCGTTCCCACTCTGACAAACTCGCGGATCTGCAAATTTGGCGAAATTGAGTTTGATAGTGGATTTGAATGGTAGAAGACCAATGCACATAATACTGAAATTAAAAATTTGTGTCTTATTCCGTTACTTACATACATCTATTTTAAACTCTAAAAACTGCATAAATCTTGGTTTTTGACTACAATAAACTCGCAAATACGCTAAATCTCTCAAAAATATCATAGAAATGAAATAAAATGAATTTTACAGATACAGATAAATTTTTGTTTTTCGTTTTTTGTCTCCTGTAAATTCGCGATTTTGCAGATTCGCGAGTTTACCAGAGTAGGGAGATGTAACTGAATGAAATTATAAAATTTCTTTTTCTTCTTCTTTTGAGCATTTTTTATTAGCTCTGAATCCCTAGCTTTTAAACCTCGAGGAATTAGCGGATCAGCCAGCTCCGGTAGCATACAATTAAGAAAAAATTCATTTAATTGTGGCAACATAACGTTATTCCAAAAATCCACGTCTTTTAAAATTCTAATCACTTGTATATCTAAATCTGTATATAAAATTAAGTCACAATAAGTTCTATCTAATATATTTAATTGGCCTTTAATGTGATGAAAATATTGGTGTTTATATATAGAGGATTAGACTAATCTTTCCGCTTAAAATCTGCTCTTTTTTTATATTTGTATTATCATTGTTTTTGTTTAGATTGATTAGCTGCCGAGTTTTAAGCATAAAAAAAGTATGACAATAGCGCTTAAAATGCATCAAAATAACACAAAAATGAAATAAGTTTAAGAGGAAATAAGCACTAAGCTAGAAATCCGCGCTCTATAATTGATCATCTACCAAATCTACTTAGTACCTTTTCAAGTATTTACATTTAATAAGAAATTGAAAGTAAAATACGTTTTTATTGTAGGCGTTTAAGTTTAGAAAATGAGCACGGACAAAATAGGATTATGTCCCTTTTTTTGCAGGTAAAATGCCGAAATTCGAGTACTCTTCTATCCTTTACTAACCTCTGCCGCACCACTTTATTTAGTACCCCAATATTTTATTAAACTATTTTGGATAAATACAGCCTTAATTAGCCACTAAATACAAAATTTTAAAATTATATCCTGACATAATGATGACGTCCATGTATTAACAAACTTTGAAACAAATTGGACAATTAGGTAAGATACTATGACTACTTTTGTATATCGAGACATATAAAATTCCAATAAAATTGCATTATACAAGTTCCATAATAATAAATAAAATTATAAAATATGTCATACCCTAGAATGAGAGATTCTCTATAACATGATTTAAACGCGGATTTAATTGAACTAATATTAAGGCCGTAAATGTCTAAAAATCTATCTCTTAAACTATAATGATTATGACTTCTATATTTTACAAATATTAAGTACAGCTCTAGTTAACATTCCTCACATCATCAATTTATGAAAATAAATTTTTATAAGCCAGAAAAAATTGATTAAGTTCTACAATTTCTGCGAGTATCTTCCGTCCTTAATTCCAGTTTGAAGAATGTGTCAACAATACATTAAAAATAAAATGACTAATAAAGTCAAGGTTTTCTTTAATTAAATTTTATGTTTGCATTATCATAGTATTTCCAAGAAATAATTTAATGTAAAAATAAAGTCAAGCTTTTGTTGAGTAAGCATTTTAATACGAAGGAATGTTGAGTCACATATTGCTTACTAATTAAAAATTCTTTATAAATAAGTAGAAGGTTACTTTAATGTCAATTAATCATTTCTTAGTAAATTAATTACTTCGTAAACAAATATCATAAATAAAATCAAGGTTTTGTCGAGTAAGCATTTTAAGAATTTAATTAAATTTGAAGGCTAATACGAAAGAATTTTTGCTGACGAAATTAAAAATAAAATATTATTTTCCTAGAATTTAATTACTTCGTAAACAAATAGAAGGTCACATTTTAGTAATTAAAAAAAATTCAAATCGCAATTCTGAGAAAATTTCTTTATAAATAAGTACCTAGAAGGTCAATGTAAAATAGTCGTTTCTTATTAAAAAATCTCCTTGTAAAATTTTAAATATCCTCACCTTTGGGTTACAGATGGTCACGCCTCATGAACGGCCATTTTGATGTTTTATTGAAGGTACGTGTACGAAAAATAGCCAATAGGATTGCAAAGTCTCCTCTTGGAGCTCTATTTGAAAGTTTAAAGCCTCAGGTCCTCTTCAGATGTTGGATTCATCTATTTAAAAGTTTTTAGTCGAATGCAGGGCCTAAAGGAACACTTCTTAGGTCGAAGACAAGGACCGAAGCCTCCTTTGAAAGTTTAAAGCCTCAGGCCCCCCAAGGCAGATTGTTACGCCTCATTTACGGCCATTTTGACATCCCACTATCCCACATCTCACATCCCACATCCCACATCCCACATCCCACATCCCACTTCCCACATCCCACATCCCACTTTCCAACTTACCACCAGTAACTTTGAGAGCCATTTTGAATTTTTAAATTGGTACTCCCACTTCCCACCCCTTTTTTAAAATCGTACATCTACTTCACACCCCTTTTTCAACGCCATCTTGCTTTTTAAATTTACACGCCCACTTGCCTCCATATTTGAATTTACCACCATTTTTGTGACGTCACATCCGGCGGCCATCTTGAATTTTTAAATTACACGACCACTTGCCTCCATATTTGAATTTCCCGCCATTTTTAGTCGGCTGTGACGTCACTTCCGCTCTAGAACCCGCTTAGTATTACTACTAATATGTCGTTTCTCCTTATTCATCTCAGTAATTGGCTAGGGACCTGTTATTTACATGATCCCATGATCAGTGACCATCAATCAGGTTCTATGAACTACAGTGTACATTAGTTTGTCTTTTTACGTAAATGATTATTAACCACTGTGGACCTTTCGATGCACGTGTGCGGAGAAATTAAGAAAATGTATTATAATCTGGATTTATGAGGATTCGAACCCAGTGTTTGTAACTGTAAGTAACGTTATCCTCTAAGCCAGCTCCACTCCATTATTTCTATCATTCAGCATCATTTTTAATCCAAGTGTTCATTTTCTAATACATAACTGTACCAATCACGAGACTGGATGTTTATGAATTTACATTAAATGTTGTACTGAATAATTCTATAACTTTTCCAAGACATTATTTGCACAAAAGTGTAAATTCTTCAGCCGAAACAACCGCTTCCCATATTTAAATTTTAAATGTTCTTATCTCACTCTCATTGCTAAAGTTTAAATCTCAACTAGGTACAAAATATGTGAAGTTTCAAAGCTATGCGGTACATTATCAATTGAAATACAATGTTACGTGAAAACGTTAATAAATCTTCACCTATTTTTAATGCGACCGCATTAAATTTAATGTCACAAAAGCTAACTTAAATACTACTACTGTATTTAGATTTACTAAAGCGTCTTATATTTACGGTTTGGAATATTCTAAGGCTTAAAATTCTAAAAATAGTGCAACTTATCTTGTACAACTATCATCATCTATTTACTAAAATTGATTGTAAGTTCCTAACCTTTGTAGTTAATTTATTTATATTGGCCAATTCACCTTAAAGGTGGACATTTCGCTTTCTTCACACAATTTAAGTACGTGGCCATGTCGACGCACCGCACCTCGCACTGCTCTTAGCATTGTAGCGAAAACATAAATATGTGGGTGATAAGTGCGGTGCTAAGGGACAGTGTGAGATGCGGTGCGCCGAGGTGGCCACTGGCCAACCACTTACCCAGACCTGTAAAACCCCGCCCGTAAAACTCGCCCCCTTCATTTGTACTACGCAAGATATTGGCTCCGAACAGGAATTTACTGAAAAATTAACGTCTACGTGCCAAAGACAACAGTTTTGTCGAACGTTTGATCATCGGCAAAATAGGCGGTTTTGAGCCACACTCTTCAGTTTTACGTTTGTGCATTAGGGAATCTGACTTTTGGTTAGTAATCACTGATCCCTCATTGATCACTAATAACTAATTGATCACTTGTTGAAAAACGATTTTCTCATATTGGCTGATGCAAGTGTTTGGATCGCTAGACACTTCTCTAGGACACGTTACACAACTTATGCTGTCTCGGTTAAAGATATTTCATTGATTAGGTGGAGATTATACCTCTAAAGAGGCCAACCTACAATCGAGGTATAAACCCCGAATAAGTTTATCCCAAGGGGTCAACCACTATTCTTAATTTGTCAACAGACTGCAAATGACTGCGGTTAACTGCCCATGACTGCCTATGCTATGACTGACATTGACTGTCTATGACTACCGTTGACTGCTCAATTTTTGTACATTGACTTCCTAGGGTGGATGATCCTTCGGTTAATTTGAAAATATTTATTTAAAATATCCAATCAACAAAGCTTTAAGGATTCTGCAACCATGGTTATTCGTGAGTTACTCTCATGGGTTTATACTTTGACTGTGTAGTCCTTAATTGCTAATCGTATTGCTTAAACCTTGAACGTATTCCCGTTCGATACAATGAGATTGACATAACCTCATGAGCCATAAGTAAGAAGACTGATTTGTCTCTAAGCTTATTTTAACCACCTGTGCGTTTTTGGGTACTCAACTTAAGGTGTCTTTTGTCGAAAATCTAACAGCAGATCTCAAAACAGAGTTCATTTGACAGAAAAGGACACTTCTTGCACGTCTTTCATTCTACATTTTACACCAACAGTGAGTTCAGTATAGATGAAAGCTATTTTGATTCCTTCATAGCTGTTTTTATGTTAGGTTAGGTTAAGAAATCATAATGCAACTAATAAGGCCAGGATCCAAGGAATATTTTTCATTTCGCAACGTCTCTTAGATATTTCATGTAAAAGGCTACAAATGTGCCTGTCTGCTTTCTTTTTCATAATAAATTAACGTGTTGGCCTAAGGATGCATCATCAACGACACCGACATTGGGATTGTTGGGAAAAGAATAATTAATAAAGAGTTTTAATTATTGATAGAAGGTGAATGATTGGATGAAATTCGTGGGGCACAATGAGGATCTCGATTATTATGGCGTCAGATAGTTATTCTATAGAAAGATGCCTGGAACTCATATTTTGGCATTTTGGAGAAGATTTAATATGTTTAAGGATATTTTCATCTACCTGAGCGGAAGGAAATGGTAAAATTGTTTAGAAGACATTCGCAATTTAGTAGCTCAAATCTCATGTGGAACTGTAGATTCTATACATAGGTGTCATACGATGGCCAAACACTAATGTATTCAGAGACTTCTTTCTGAGGTTTTGTGTGGAGTTAAACAAACCCACCCCACCCCCATGGGATTTAAATCAAAGGCTCTGTAACGTAGAAGAGTAGTTAATCAGAAGCCTTCCTCTTAACCACGCAGGCCACTCCTATCAGAATATTTTTTGAATAAGTTTTTGTATGAGCATGAGGACTATTTCCTTTTTCAACACTTCCGAATCTATTAGAGAGGAAAGTGATTTAAATTTACAATTTTTATTATTTAAATTTATTATTGTAATATGATAATTGTTAAATGTATATTTAAATCAAGTTAGCGCTTTTATAATTATTAAATTTTTACATCGCTAAAATCATTACGTTAAAATATCCTTTCTGCAAATTTCTATCCTCTTTGTATCTTTGTTCATCATTGGAGTAAATTTTCTCTCGTTTCCTTTGTTAACTTTTTTTATTTTAAATAGTTTTCGAATAAGATAAAATGAATGGATGTAAAAAAAGTCGAGTACTTCCTATTGAAAGTCAAATTATTTTGCAGACATTGTTCTGAAATTCAAAGTAGGCATTGAGAAGTTGAAGGTGAATTTTAAAAATAGTAGGTAATTTGCAAATCTCTTATCTTGAGCACAAGAAAAGAAATAATGAATATGTAAGTTATGAAAATTAAGCGTTTAAAAAATCAATCAAAAGCCCTTCGTGTGTGCAAACCAAGGACAATTAAT
Source organism: Malthinus seriepunctatus (assembly GCA_963924605.1). Lineage (NCBI taxonomy): Eukaryota > Metazoa > Arthropoda > Insecta > Coleoptera > Cantharidae > Malthinus > Malthinus seriepunctatus. Next base: position 77,179,479 of record OZ004600.1, on the reverse strand, counting down.
AATGGAGTTGATGTAAAAGTCCAATTATGCGAGTAGGAACAAAAATTGTTTCTATGACCAAGCCACAAATTAGTTATCTACGATGCTATAAAGTACAAACTCATAAATTCTATTCGTACAGTTTGTGGGAGTAAATTAATTCTAACGGGCGCTAATGATTAAAAATATTTCTTTTATATAGTTTTGCCATTTGGAAAAAATCAAGTTTGTCTTCACTATTTTTTTTAAAAGTTCAAATGCCGCTTTTTAAACGTGCTTTATTGGAGTGGCTTTACATGCCCTCGAGACATTTGTATTTTTGAATACATAAAGCAAAAATTGTGTTGGTTAAAAAGATTGTCTTATATTATTAATTATGTAACGTGTTGCGCCATATACTTATTATAAAATTAATGCACTTTATTCGTTTTGAAGTTTGAGAGTTGATGCATCTTCACAACCATTAATCAACTCGTGTAAAATCCATTGTATTTTAATATTTTTTTTACTATTTACAATTTCATTTGGTTGTTTAACTTTTACGTTTTGACAGTAACGACCCTCTCGCTAACAACTAACATGTTATAGTATCATCAAAAACGTTTAATGTTTATCTTCTCTAAAGGTTCCCCCAACTTCATCAAGTTAGGATTGGTCCAGTGCCTTCCCTAATTCATTAAATTCTATTATTCTTGGATGTATGTGCTCGTATTATTACCGGCGTCACTACCACCTGGGAAATAAGTTTTTAAACTAAAATTGATTCTAAACACGCAACTGTAAAACAGTTATGTCATCAAAATTTTTCTCGTTTGAGCTTTGAATTGAATAATGTTTTTTATTTTGTTTGGATTGTTGAAATTATTTAGGTACATGTATGAGGCGTCAACTTGCTGACCCTTAGGGGTGTTGAAGTTTTGGTTTATATTGCCGACACTTCATGAATAAACTTCTGCTTAGTGTTAAATATAAAGTGAGTTTATTGATAGGAAAATGTCGTTTCGTTCACTCGTCGATATCTTTGGGCCATCTGTAACGTTATAAAATCGAGAGCAAATAATTTGTGTTACCAGTGATAAAAGAGCGTTATTGAAAATGCAATTTTTGTTCCACCATTCACTTTTTGATAGTTCCAATGGCGTTTAAAAATTTTCTCGTATCTGTTTGGATCGCTGGACACTTCTCTAGGACGTTACACAAGTTCTTCTCTCTCGGTCAGGACTCAGGAGTTATTTCATTGATTACGTGGCGATTATATCTCTAAGAGACCACACTACAATCGAGGTCTAAACCCCGAATAAGTTATTCCGAAAATAATAATTATCTAATGGTTATTCGTGAGTTACTCTCGGAATAGCTTATTCGGGGTTTATACTTTGATTGTAGTTCTGACCCTTAATCGTATTGCTTAAACCTTGAACTTATATGGAATAATTTTTTTTTATTTTGTTTGGATTCATGAAATTAGGTACATGTATGAGGCATCAACTTACTGGCCCGTAGGGGTGTCATTTTGGGTGAAGTTTTGGTTTATATTGCCGATACTTCATGAATAAACTTCTGCTTAGTGTTAAATATAAAGTGAGTTTATTGAAAGGAAAATGTCGTTTCGTTGACTCGTCGATATCTACGGGCCATCTGTAACGTTATAAAATCGAGAGCAAATAATTTGTGTTACAAGTGATAACGAGCGTTATCGAAAATGCAATTTTTGTTGCCCCATTCACTTTTTGATCGTTTCAATGGCGTTTGACACAATTTTTTTTGCAATAAAATTTTAATAGGGCACTTTTGTTTTAAACTATACCCATTGAAATTTTTTTATGATCGCTAAAACTGGAAAGTAAGTCAATGGGAACAATCTCATTAATTACTAGATAATTTCTAATTTTTCTAGGCGACGCTAAATGCGTGACTAACCAATAAGGAACAATGCCTTTTGCCCGCATTAAATGTCAATGATCAAACATAACAAATGGTAGGACTTTAACACTGCGTGACCCATTATTCATTTTAAAACATTTTATTAATAATAATAAAGCGAAATTGTTAATGTCTTGCGGCTTAAAGAGCACTAGAATCAATGATATGTAGCACATTACACACCTAAGCAGGTACGTATCGATAAATCAACCTTTGCAAAAATTCAAAAAAATAATCCCTTTTTTTATTAATTTAAACTTCAATTTAAATTAATTTTGTTGTAAATTTAAATAAATTGTTTCGAGAAAATTTAATTCCACTTTGACCTGGAATTAAGAACGTAAATTGCATTAAGAAGCAAATTAAGTATTTTTATATGGGTAAATCTCATTAAATTTTTTTCAAAAAAAATATAAAAGAATGTTGACAGACCAATATTTCATTAAGTTCCTGCTTGCAAAAGGGCGCACTTTCTTTTTGAGCTCAATCGTGAAATTTCCATTCAATCAGAAAGATTGGACGTGGGGCGATTTTTGGGTCCTTTTTGGAATAAAAAAAATTTATCACATCTTTTAGTGACATTTTAGCATTCCTCTCCCAAAAAAACCTCAACGTTGTTCCTTCTTACCGTTTACTGTCGACAGAATTGGCCACACCTCTGCTTCTGGGAATCGCCAAGAAGTCGAAAAGTAAATTTTGTAGTCGTGGAAGTTACCACTTTGGGTTCGCTTAGCCCTCTGTTTTTTGTCTAGTCTACCGCTGACGAGTAAATCTTATAATGTTATGTGTAGATGTGGGGGAGACGAAAGACTCGGAACGTCGCGTCGAGTGCATTCACAGCAATCTCTTGGATCAACCGAGTAACGTTCAACCAACCTCAACGTGACTAAAACGAGCCGACTACATTTATTATTGCGCAGTGCGTTGTGTCGTGAATATCGTACCGCCGTATTCCATGTTATTGTTTCGCTGTTGATACCGGAGCGATTTATGTTTTGTTTTTAATTTTTTTAACCCTTTGAACACTTAATTATTTTTAAAAATAAGTGAGTTTTCTTGTTGACTTGTTGGTTTTAGTGTTTTAAAAAAAAATAGGATTTCCCACAGGAGTTCAATTAAACCCCCAATAATTATCACTGACAACCCCAAAAGCTCCTTCCACTGTAAGTAAAACAATATTATCGTTATTTATTAAATAAACAAAACATTAGTTCAGTTGATTAACCTATTTGTAGAAAGGTAAACAATTTGTTATTAAACTTTTATAACTTTTGAGATAAAGTTGCAGTTGAACTAATTATAAATTACCCATAAAAATCAATTTTACATTTTACACCTAAACTACCAAAAGTTAATTTTATTAAATTGAACACCAAAAATAACAATTTCTGTTTAGTTCTTCAAAGGTCCATTAATAAAATAATTATTAGGAAGTTCAAACTCGTTTGGGGTTTATTAATGAAGTTAGTGAGGTTATTAAACCTCCGTTTAAATGAACCCTCTCCAAATCTTGATTAATATCAATATGAGTACTTGAAAGGCACAAGCTAGTCCAATTAACTGTTTTACTGTACTTATGATTATTATTTAATGCACAACAATTAAAAAAAGTGAATCCAAATCCAAGATGGTTTAAGAATTTTTATGTGACTTTGCACTTGAACTTTTTTTTGTTTTTTTCTGCCATTGTGGTTCATTTGGCAAAGGAACACTTTCCTGCAAGTCAACCTTAGTGTATCATCTAATGATTCCCAAAATATAAATTTGAACCAACCTTTTATTTTGAGTTTATGGAATTTTAAGTCGTGGTCTATTTCTGAAAAATATTTCTAAACGACCCCAATAATTCCTAAACCGCTCAAAGTTCGGCTATAAGTAACTTCCTGATTGTGTTTTGTTCCAAATTAAGTGTAGAATTCAGAAATCAAATAAAATCTACAGCATGCTTAATTTTTTCGATTAAAACCACCCTCTACGTACAAGGGCTTCATTTAAAATAAATTCAGGCAACTGTCCCCATACAACATAATCCAGAAGTTCGTGCTGCTTGAGCTCTCACACATTGTTGTGCACCCTGTATAATTAAATGCAGTTAAACCAAACATGCAAATTCCTCATTATTTTTTTAATTTTCTTGGAAAAATGAGTTTCCATTCACTTAAAATATAAAATTTTGATTTCGTTTATTTAATTAAAAAAATTCAATTACACTAACTCAGGCAAGAATTAAAGTTTAATGAAAAAAAAGATATTAAAAACTACTAAATTAGTTTTTAATTAATTTTTAATAGTTTTTCATATCGATTTTCAAATTGGAGAGATACATTTTTAATTTGTAGGTTAATTTACCGCAAATCGGTAACTAAACAAACGAATGACACGAAATTTTCATTTTTTTGTGTAAAAATTAACAAATGAAAGAAATTACAATTTATTTATAATAGATTGTTTATTTAACATTTTTTATAGGAAGTTATTATTATTACTATGTTATTGAACAATAACGGCCTGTCTGCTCATATTATCTTCATTTGCATTAACTTAGAAAAACTTGTGTGGTATTTTAATGATAATGGAAATAATTATAAATAGTGTAGAATTTAAAACTATTTAAACATTTAATCTGCAGAAAATAAAGTTCAATTTGTTTCTCGTATCAATAAATTTATTATAAACAATCCAGTGCTTCTCAAACTGTTTAACGATTCTTTCTTCAGGAAGTAGATGATTTTAATCAATTTCTGTATTTTTATTAATTTATACCTTCTTCTATTTCGTGTTATTAGTGTGATCGTGGTCATTTGAAAAATTCAAGTTGGCGTTCGTGTGCTGAAAAGTATGCAAATTTTAACGATAAGGTTACTTCAAAAATGTCGTATTTTTAATATTTTCATAAATAAGGTCTGTAGGTATATTATTCCATTTTTTATTCATTATTGATTTTAGAGTCCAAATCTGGTCTAATGGGTCTAAAGTTACCGAATCTTGAGATATTGGCACTTTTGTACTGAAAAATGCTGAAATTCTAGCAATTACTGAAAAAGTTACTTATTCTAGAATTGTTTGAATGCAACACCCTGTATATTATTGCATTTTCGTATTTATTATAGAATTTAGAGCAAAAAATCAATAAATGTTTATTTGTTCTTAAGCTACCAGTTTTTGAGATATTGGCACTTTCGTACTGAAAAATGCTAAAATTCTAGCAATTACTTATTCTACAATTTTTGAATGCAACACCTTGTACATTATTGCGTTTTCTTATTTATTATTGAATTTAGAGCAAAAATCAATAAAGGTTTAATTGGTCTTAAGCTACCGGTTTTTGAGATATTGACACTTTTTGTGCTAGAAAATGCCGATTTGGATTTAATTAATATATTTATGATGAAAAGTTTGAGAACCACCGACTAACCTATAACCTTTATGTAGGCTTGTTGTCTTAATTGTAAATGAATTGTGTTGGAGTATTTAATTGTTCTTGTTAATATTAATTACCGCTTTGTTAAATATTATCACAAAAGAGTTTTTATCTACACAATTTTAAAATCCCTGGTACTTATATCAACATCAACAAAAGCAATACAAAATCGCCGTTTCGATTTTACAAATGCAATATTAGTGCAAATCAGCATTTTAGTTGTATCACTTTAGGAGAGTGTTCCCAGCTGCAGTAAATTCAGTACATTGGTGTACAACCTAAGATACAGGGTGTCCCAATGGTATGGGAACGTATCAATTATCTCGGCATATAAAAATATTTGATAAAAGAGCTCGGACACGTCGATTTAGATTTTAAATTGCACATATTTTAACACAAAAATAGTTTATACAGGGTGATCTATTTTGGATGTACGACATCATCAACTGTTTTTTAAATTGAACACACTATACATTTTATAATTTTTGGATTCTCCACAGAGAAGTGATTCCAAAAATAATGTAATATACAGGGTGTTCCATTCAAAAACTGTTCATAACGCCGTGTCTCCGAGATAGTTCACCTTGTATAAATTATTTTATTGTCACAAAATGTACAATTAAAAATCAAAATCGACGTGTTCGAGTTTTTTTCTAAATATATTTTTATGCTGAGATAATTGATGCAAATTCTATACCTTTCGAGCACCCTATATAACTTCGTACGTCACGTCGTAACAATCAAAAATAATATTGTACCAAGAAGTCCTATTTTGACTTTTACATCACTTGACTTGACAATCTCATTATTAACTTATTAAATCTCCACTTAATTTTGTTTTGACGTCTCTGATAGAATTTAGGGTTGGTTTTCGTTATACTGAAATAAGAACTTCACCATTTGTCTCGCCATTTGTAATAGAATTCAATATTATGTGCCTTTCGTTGGCCCACCCTTTCTTGATGTTTAATAGAAAACATTTAACATTTCCTTTGTATTCATTGTTTCACGTTATTCTCTGCTATAATCATATAATTGATGTTGTGACTTGAGCTAATATAGTTTTGAGAAGAAGCCACACTATTCACCAAAACAAACCTTGGTTTATATTTTAAATCATATACAGCCACTTCATCTTTAATACCTATTTTTAGTCTAGTCAATTTAAATTTCAATTAAAACCCATTGTTATTTGTAAAAGAATGTGACCTGCACGATTTTATGCTAACTGTGACTAATACTTGGGACTCGTTCATATGGAGCTTTTATCTCTCGTAATAGAATAGAATGCAAATTTTCAGTTGAAACTAACTAGTTTTGTTGCAATATCTGCAAAACGCAATAGAATTTTATAATAATAATAATAAATATAAAACAAAAATTACATTCCAAGTACATTATCGTTAAATAGATTCATAGAACTGTTGTGGATAATAAAAGGTAGAATATAGGCATGCAGGTGTCCGCCTACAGATTTCTTACATATTATATCCAGCCACTGTAGTTGTACTATGGGTAGGTATGTTCGACTCTAGATATAACAAGTGTAGTATGACAAATTATTTTATCCAGGGTTACACGCTCAATTTTACATACACATGTTTTCTCTTAATTTCCATATTTGTTAATATTAATTACTTAAGAATGCTAAAGACATTTGAAAACCTGTTTACTAAAGTTTAATAATTGCCTAGATCGGATTACAAAGCAAAATTATAAATCCACCTTCTCCTATAGGTACGTAATGTGAGCGTGTAATTAGATACACAACAGCTTATAGTGGTGCTCAAAACTGTAAATAATCAAAAATTTCATTCGTAGAAACGTAGTAATTTTGGAGACCACATTCTCGTATTTGAGCGTCTTGTTCTGACAGAGCGTGGACAACTTCCCCACATACATGGCAATGGCTTTGAAATGGCAAAACCCTAAATAATTGGATAATTTTACCACTCTTAGATCTGGGATTTTGTAACTGTTAGCGTAGCGATACGCTCACTACATCGTTTAAATAAGAAGACCTCGTAAGTCCTGTTTTTAACACGAATTACATTTTCTGTTACCCCTGTTACACAATGACCATATTGTAATCTTAATGTACGGTTTTGGCAAGTCGTATTATCTCTTTAGATATTGTATATCTCAATGTGTCAAATCTATACTCGTATGTCTGTATATCACCACACAAACCTCGTAAAATCGTACCATTTCAAATTTAGGACTAGAGGTTTTCTTATTTAGCCGACGACTAGTTACACTCTACCCCTCTTCAGTAAACTTTTAGAAATTGACAGGAGAAGGGTAAAGGGCAAGTAGCTTAGCATATCGCTACGCTACCCTAGTTACAGGATCCCAGCCGAAGATGTAGGTGAGCAGCTGGTCCTCTAGCCTCTACAGTCGTCATGATATTGTCTTAAAATTTATCTTCCTGTTAGCAACCCTTCTCAGGCTTTTAATTTGCTCCTTTCAGTTTCAGTAGAGACTTTCTTTAGTTTCTTGCTAGTTTTCTCAAGAGTTGGACAGATTGGTCAATGGGAAGCTTTTGGAAAGACGTCACAGCCACTAAGCTATTAATAAGTGCCTCGAAACTTACGAAGACAAGTATTTGACCAATCTCTGCTTAGTCCTCAGATCTGGACCCTTGCAGACAAATTGCAAATGCAGACAAATAGGGGAGAATTTTGTCCTAAACTGAGCAAACAATGAAACGATGACGAACGAATTTTGTAAAAAAATGCAACGAGTTACGTCTCTTCTGAGACCTTCAATCAAACAGTAATAACAGTTAAAGCTTAGATAAGGTTTGATTTAAAAACTTCAACATCAAAGTGCAATTTATTAATAATTATTACGCTCACAAAGTAGCTCTTTTTATGACTTGATAGCTGCTATCGTGTATCGTGTAATAAATATCATTAGCAACCTCCGACGTTCTTATCTGTACTTGTCCGAAGAATTCTGAATGGTTGATGGTAGAAATAAGTGGAGAAGTTATTGTTATGAAACATAATATGTTTCTTTTATTATACTACGAGATAGTATTCTTTGAGAAAATACCAAGATTTTTTTATCAATTCAAATTTTTGTAACGTTCAAATTAAACTAAAATTAATTACTAGTGCTCTAGCTATTAGCTCAACGATCTAAAATTGTGGCAGCTGGTTTAGAAATGGTTTTATTCTAGCATAACTAAACCAGCTGCAAAATAAAGGTAAACAACCCACAACAATATGCGTATAGTAGATTTTGAATAAATATTGCATTTAGACTCCCCACAAATATCAAGTTTTATTGAAAATCAGGACCCAATCCAAACATTACGTATCAATGACATACGGTATAACTTTCGTTTGCAATTTGACTCTTATGAATGTGATTAAAGTAAGTAGTTCCATATGTAACTTTTTTTACGTAATTTTATTTTTTTTTATTAGAGACAGTTAATTAAATTGGCTCGCTATAATAAATGTAAGTGTAGATAAGGATTTCTAAAGCGTTTTATAAATCGTTAAAACTTAATAACGTCCAAGGTGTCATTCAATATGAAGTAACGATATTAACAATGCTCGTTAAGTTTTAGAATTAGAAAAAAAATCCAGTCTTAATTAAATTGAAATTCTCTACGTATTAACTATTTGACATAATTGGCAACTCTCGAGCGTATTTTCTATTGTGACTGGATGAATGGCAAGATGGCATTGGCCTTTTACAATGTACTTTTAGTGCATTTTTCTACTTAAACAAATGGAGAACAATATGGAATAGATGAAGCTTCTCTTTCTGCATATAGCATTGATTTAAAAAAAAAATCATTTGCAGTTATCCAGAATGTGATACACAGAGTGATGATCACGGGTCTACGCTCATATCATAACCTAACCTGTAAAATCATACTTTGGTAATTTCCTGCTTTCCTAATTATTTGAAAGAAAAAACTGTAAATAAAAGTTGTTTGGCTTGAAATTTTGCTTACAAAGTATGCAAAATTAATTTTCTTCGTTGACGTACTTAGATACAGATTTTTATGCTTTACAAGTTGTATTTGAAGCTTTTTTTCCTACAAGAATCATGCATTCAGGAAATTACGAAAGTATGATTTTACATGTTAAATTCCTATGGCCAGTAGCCTTGGTCATCAATGTCATCATCTTGTATATGGTTCGTGGACGAAACGAATGATTAGCTACAAAAATAGATTACCTAATACATAGGTACCATATGTTTGCTGTTACAAGGCTGGCCCTACCAAATTTCGAGCCCCAGGCTAAATAGAAATTTGGTACACCCCTCATAAAGTGTAGTTAAAATCATGGAAATAAAAATTGTTAAATATTTAAAAATGTTGTAATATTTTTAGGTTAGAATTAAAATGTATTGTCAACGGTGCACCGTACTATACAGTACAGCACTATATATCCATACGCCCGTCTGTCTGTCTGTATTTCTATCGGTCTAATCATATCTGTCTGTTCACCTGCCTTGTCGGTTGCGTTTTATGATGCAAAGGTAGGTCAAGTGATAACGGGTCAGTTTCGCTGGCTCGCTGCATGATTCGAGCTAGTCCCATTGAGCTTACCTTAGATTAGGTTAGACTTGGTTATAGGTTATGTTAGGTTAGATCCCACTTATGATGTGGTAATGTAAGGTTTGCGATTATTTCGATGTAAATAATAATGCGTTTTAAACTTCGGAGCGCCTTATGGTCTGAAAGATACTGTATTTATTTTAAGAAAAAGAAATATTGGCATCTACTTACCTGTCCTGTATAGTCTGTCTGTAAGCACCCTAGTCACAAGTTGTTTAAAAAAAAAACGTAAAGTTTGCTAACGATCCTTACCCTATTTTGAAGATGATTCTATGAAAATCCTATCTAAACTTGCTTAAAAAAATTGTAAACGCCGAAAGCCCATAATACCCATTAAGGGTGGACTAGGAAGGGTTTTAAATTTAAACTCTAAAGAAAATTTTCAGCTGTGGCTGTCACTGTTTTTATCTACTGATGTTTTTACTTTTAATTCTTCTAATTTTATTCATTTTAGCAGCGTTTTAATTTATTGCGTAAAGTGTAAGTCATAACTCATTATTACCTCAAAACAATTTTGAGCAGATGAACTTTAGTATCATGATGTGTATTGCAGTAATAGAATTTTATTTTTAAATGATGGTAATAAAAGTAAGAACAAATTGCATAATTAATTATCTCATTAACAGCCCGTAACTTGTCTAGCCTTGACTTATTTGCAGCAATCACACTATTTTCTTTTGTTGTTTTAATGTGCTGAATAAGCAACAGTCACATTCTTCTATGTTTTTCCGATTTTTTCGATTTTCCTTTGCTTTCGTAAAAAAAACTCTTGATGGACACACCCCATTTTACAAGTATCATGGTGCATGGTGCTATTCCCAAACCCGTCTTGTTAAAATCCGAAGACTTTTCTACCACGTAAATAACGTTATAAACACCTTTTCACTTGTAAATTACTTTTGTATTAGGAGGAAGGACTTCTTCATAAACAGGATACACTGATGAATCCTGTTCTTCAAAAGGTTGCATTAAAAATTAAATTTGTGGTTAACCTTGTTTATGATGATGACATATGGTTAACAAGTTGTTTCCTACCTGATTTATAATCATCCTTCTTCTTGATGTGCATTTGATTTATGTATTTTTAACAAATTTTTATTCGATATCTTTTTATCAACTCTTAAAAAAACTATTGTGTGATGTGAGTTGAAATGAACACAAGAATGCTTTTATTATTAAAACCATTTAGGATTTTGCATCATATTTTTGACAGCTTTTAAAGACGGTGTTCTTTTCATCCCTTAAATGGCCTAAATTGTTAATTTATGATGAGTTTGTCGCAACTATTAGACAAGCAGAAAGAAGAAAATTGTAGCGTCGGGTTAGGGGATCACTACTAATAAAAGTGAACGTTTTAAAAGTTTTAGTCAAATTGAACCCCATAAAGTCATCTTATGGCTACTTGAAAAAAATTTACGTTATAACAATAAATTTTGTGCTTGAAGGAACTGTTAAATACTCACTAGAATATAACGGTATTCAATCTCATCTGCGTCGATATTTAAATTTTTTTCTTCAAATGATCTCGTCAACGACCTCTTGAAATAAACTTATTGTTGAAAATGTACACAATATTTTTTTTTATTTATTATAATATACTTAAATATTACATAACTCGTTTTTTTTTAAATTTTATCGTATGGATGAAGATTTATCTACAAACATCGTTCAGAAAACATTATAATTAGTGTTTAGAAGCACATACATCTTTCAATTGATGTATCATAATTTAATGAAAAAGATTAATCAAAAGCTAAATTATTAGTTACTTAAGCAGCTCGAGTTAATTTAATTATTTATTATTTTTTTCATTAATTAAAATTGTGTAATAAGCTAATAAGAAATTACGTAATGTTAGTTCTACCAATATACACTATACAGTGAGGTTAAACATCAGGAATGTGTAGATTCCGTAAAATTATTTTAAAATAGTCTTAGGAAAAATTGTGGACCAATTGAAGCAGTTTACAATTATTATCCCTTATTGACATAATTTTATTTGATTTTGCAAATTTCATCTTAGGTATTTGACAGATTTTGGCTTTTATCATCCCCAAACACTAAAATAGAGGAAAATGTCTGTATTTGTCTGTCAGCGGTTCAATTATTGGGCCAATGTTCTTCCAATTCAATATTCTGTTCCAGATCACAATGAAAGTATAGTTAGATCGTCTCGGGTGGTGACCGGACGTCTCGGTCATATGGATTTAACACGTAAAATCATACTTCGGTAATTTCCTGCTTCCCCCAATTGATTTTATGCTCTAAAACTATTATTTTAAGATTTTTTTCTGAAATAAATTGGGAAGCAGGAAATTACCAAAGTATGGTTTTACGCGTTAAATCCTAGCCCGGTATCAGCCCTGTATAGTGTAGATACGGACGGTGTCACCTCCCTGTATTCAATTTCTATCCCAACTCCACCATGATGAGTGTTGTTTCTGATCTAGAACTACTTTTTCTTCTTTTGCGCACGAGTGTCAGCTACTCGTATCTCGGATCATCGAAAATATGATCGAAACTCCATCATTTTCTATTATAATATTCAATAACGTAAACCGGGGCTACTTTGACTTTTGGGGCTACTTTGACAGGCACTCTGGGACTACATTGACAACACTGATATTAATATGTTGGAATTGCGTGATCCGTTTAAAATTAAAATTACAAGGTGGTTATATCTGCAGCCACTGGACGTGAGTATTTTTTGTCCAGCAAAAAAATGGTGAGGTGCAATTTCACTGCTTAAAGGATTAATACCAAAGGAACGCTAAATATATGTGGAAGTGTAACGGCTCGTCAAGGGACTTGAACTTACAATGCAAATTAAATGATTATTTTTTATTTATTTTGTGAAGAAGCTTAATACATATAAGCAAAACGTTAATAAATAAATAATAAATATAGACATAATAAAAAAAAGCCACTTTTTATCTCTTTAAAAAATAAAAATAAATAATGATGTCAAAGTAACCCCATGTCCACGTTACTTCGACACCGGCTTTCTTATTTATTTTTTCTGTTATTGTAGAAGCAAAAAGGCCGTTCTTTGGTAAATTCATAATGGAAAAATCAAGAAGAATCGAGATTTGCATTGTTTTGTCATATACACAAAAAAAGTTACGTTCTAAAAACTATCAAAACTATGTCAAAGTAGCCCCGGTTTACGGTAGTAGTTCCTGTGAGCGATTCCGACTCTTCTCCATTGAAAGCCTATGCTTCCATTATTTTTTGGACGCACTTTTTGGATTGGATTGCTAGTGGTAGAGCTGGCTTTTAGCCAGCTTACACTTAGGCCGCTTGATCGGGCCCATTTTGCAACCTCCCCAGAGGCGCCTCTTTCTCCGTCACTCCTTGAGCCATCCCAACTTTAAGATGAACTCGAGCAGCTTGGCGGGTGGAGTGTATCTGATTCTGACCATATCCAGCCAGTAGTCACCAAATATGCATCTTCCAGTTGATGCTACCACATCACACGAGCAAAGCACGTGTTCCTCAGTTTCGTCTTCTTGATTACAGCCTCTTCATCTAGACCTATCGATTAGTCCCAGAGTGTGAGGTGTTTGTTTAGCTTGCAATGTCCTATAACGATGCCCGTGAGTACTCACAGATGTAATCGAAAGAGGTTGAGGTAGTATTTTGCGAGTCGTATCGAAGGAGCTGCAATTGCTCCTTTGCCTTGTCAACAGCCCGTTCTTTTCGACCACATATGTTTGAGCTTAATGTTTTTTGTTTTATGAGACTGTTGAGAGTGCTGACCGCCAGAGTTAGAGTCTGTTCTGGCCTATTCGGGTAGGACCTCGAGCCCTGCCTTGCCAGCTCATCTACCCTCTTATTGCCTTCGTTATCTTTGATCTAGAAGATTTTAAGAGCATTACTCATCGAAATGTCGTTTAGTGCTGCTATGCAGTCCGAGACCAGCTTCGAAGTTATTCTGTGGCAGTTCTCAGGGCCACGACAGCAGCCCTACTGTCCGACAGTATCTGTATGTGTTGTCTTGTTACTACTAGCCTCTATTTTAACATTTTGGCATTTTCAAGTATGCCAATAAGTTCAGCTTGGAACACCGACGTGAGTCTACCTAATGGTGTACTGATATTTATTTTTAGTTCAGGTGAGAAGATTCCTGTCCCATCGGTTCATGATGAGTGTTGTTTTCAATTCAGAACTCCCTTTTCTTCTTTTGCCCACAAGTGTCAGCGATCTCGAATCCTCGAAAATATGATCTAGACCCCATCATTTTCTCTTATAATATTCAATAGTAGCTCCTGAGGGATTCCCACTCTTCTTCATCGGAATCCCATGTTTCCATTATTTTTTGGACGCACTCTTTGTGTAAAGCTATAGATTAGTGGCTATACTTGACTATAAATACTGATGAGGAAATAATTAAAATGTGTTAACAGTTTTATTTTACTTTTTAATTAATTGTGCAACTCACTGTGTAGGTGCTTAAAATTTAGTTTTGTAAAAAATCGCTTCATAAAAGGTAAAAACCACCAAAATTAATTTAACCGTTATTAGTAGCCAATAAAAGCAAATATCCCATATACCTCATATAACAGTACTGCTCTTATAGTTTCTAGTAGATGGAATAATATACAAGTAATTTGTCGAAATCGAAACGTACACCTATGTGATTATTGTAAAATACAGTTCAAACAGTTATTTTATGGCTCGTTTGAAAAATTTCCTTTTTAAGAATTTAAGCAATACAGGTTCTAGATCAGAATATAACTTCTTGATGAATGAACTTTCTCACATTTTTCTTCTCTCTAAGAATGTAAGCGCCCAAGTACAAGTACTACTAGTAACTGATGGTGATAATAACGGTTGCTAAAAAATTCTTTTAAAAACGAAAGATTATTTATATGTTTGGGTTTGTTTAACACTTATAATAAATGGCCGAAACTGTTTTATAAGAGGTAGTGTGCTTTTTGTTTGTGCATACAGGAAGCCTCTCCTATTTATTTGAGTTTCACTGTCGCTTAATTTGGTAGTAAATTCGTTCATGAATAAAATTGATCAGAATTAATTATCTATTTCCTATATTTTTGAAATTATTCTTCAATACCCAAATATTTTATTGAGGAAGATTGATCTATTTTTTCAATCATTGATCAATCAATTTAATAGAGTTTTAATTATTTTATTTGAAAAATATAATTTTGTTCTTGTGTAGTTTGAAGCTCAGTTTCTTACACAGGGTAACAAGAGAAGAGGATTTGTGTAGTTTGTTCATTATGTACGCCTGTAATCCCACGAGATTAATTAATTTGTGTTAACAGTGGCAGTATTTTGAAAGCCTAATTAAGAAATTTCCCGCTTCTAAGATTAAGATTGGCTGCTTTTAGCTTTCTGTGCAGATTGTAGGTGACACTGTTAAGTCTTAAAAGTTTATAATTTTTCTCGTCTTCAATCAGTCTTGTTTTCGCATTCATTACACGAGAAGTCGATTGGCATACAGTGTGAATAAAAAGTAATGAACATTGATACTTAGGGAGCCTTTATGGTTTGTTTTAGAAATATTTTCTTCAGGAATCTGTTTAGAGCAGTTAGGAGGTAAAAATACTCAAAGTATTCAAACACCCTTAGCCTGGAGGAGTAGGGGAAAGATCCCGTTTTTGGGGTTTTCGCTTATGTCTCGAAAACGCTGGGTCTTAGGGAAAAAATTACTCTTAACAACGAAAGCTTATAAAATTTTCTACAAGTTTGCTTCTATTCATTTTTTTTCTATTTCTTATAGTTTTTGAGATATCCACCCGCAAAAATCGTTAATGTATGAAAACTCTGTACCAGAGTGGAAGATAAAATAGTAAAGGAAATTTAATGCTTTACAACTTTTTATCTGAAAAGACTTTTACTGTGCAACAAAAGACTGAGGTGCTAGTGGTAAAAGTTTGATAAAAACGTGAGGCACAGTTTTTTGTTTGTTTTTTAATACACTCACTAGATCATAAACGCGCGCTACTTTCTTTGTCCTTCTCGTTTATCACCTCTTTTGTCAATCTCATCTGTCATCTTATCCTATCTGTCACCTATTATGGGTTAACAGATTGATTAACACATAGGATAACGGATGACCCCCCTGAAATATGAAATAACAACTGTAATGACATATGGCATGACAGATGATCCCCACCTATGGTGAAAGATTAGCTTTTTAATATTAGCTGCTTTCTTTCGTCGCGAAAATTGTGAACCAAACGAGTTTGGATCACGGATTCACCAATCATGGGCGTCGTGTATTTAGATTTAGAATCATGATTTGAAGTTGTTTAGCAAAAGAAAGCAGCTATAGTAGCTATGAGAGACAGATTACCCCCTTTCCCCATCTCTCTAAATCAATCTCTGAAACTGATAAACCAATCCCTATCCTACTTCCCCCACTCTCTCTATCTCTTTTTTATATCTCGGTCTCTTTCGGACCTTACTGATTTCCGATGATCCATGGTTTTATTATTGTATCGATTAACAATTTTAATGGCGGATATTCCGAAAACTATAAAGAATGGAGAAGAAAATGGAAATAAAATCTTGTAGGAAATTTGATAAGCTTTGATTTTGCTGGGAATAATTTTTTTTCTAAGACCCATAGTTTTCGAGATATAAGCCAAAATCCTTACTCATATTGCTAGTACCGGGGATTTCTAGTATTTTTACCTCCTAACTACTCCAAACACATTCCTGAAGACAACAATTCCACCCTCTTACATGTCCTCTATAACCCCTTCGTTAACTAGACTAATAGGTTTTGAGAAGTAACTTGAATTTCCAATTTGACACTATTGGAAGAGAATCAAGATTGCTGTGGCATTTCTAATGAAATCGGAAGTTAGCCAATAATGACGAACCTGATGGCAACATTAAAAATGATAAAAAAAATTTCTGTAGGCATTGTTTATAAATAATTTTCAACGCATGAATCTGAATGAAATTGAGCGTGTTAACTTTACCCTGAAGCATTTAATTTTTGCTCACGCACAAAACATTTTAAGTTTCCGACACATTCTTATTAAATTGAAATTGCTTTAGCTATAGCATTAAAATTTGTTGATACTTAACGATTAAATCAATTATTATTATGAAAGCTTTATAATATTTGAGTATACGATAAACATCTCGTTGGTAGAAAAATTTTTTTTTCTTTTTATTGGTTATTATTTCCGCCACAATAAATTAATCGTGCAAACTTAATGAACTTCTAAATTGTTAGAAAGTAAATAAAAACGAGTTGGGTAAAATGAAATCTTACAATGTAGGGCAATTTTAGTATGACCCTGACACAATACTTATATGGTTACTTTAAATTTTTAATAAACGGTTTTAATTCTTTTTCTTAATGCAAAATTTTTCCACTTATTGGAGGTACTTCTTGACGTGTAGTAACACATGGTTAAAGTTATTGAAAATTTTCAAGCAATAAACTATAACTTGCAAGTCTCAACTCGGTAATTGAATTAGTTTTGTTGTAGTTTTCAAAGTATGCAAGTAACTCTCCTTGTTAGCTTACAGTGGTGGCTGGTTTGGTGGAGAATTGGGTCGTGTTGCTCTTCGTTCTTTCCAAAAAAACTTTAAATAAATCCATAGAATCCATGATAGGAAGTTCTTGATGTTTTTCAGTCCTAAAGAAGCTCTGATCTTGTAGTCCGTAAGGTGGCAATAATTTTTTTTATAATGGATCTACAGAAACTTGAATCTAACCTTTCTAACTAAAAATTCACGAGTCGTCGCTGTATTTGTATTTATGGTTAATATATCGGAAGCCTAAGAAAGTAATATCGATTATAGAATGCTGACCTATTAATCAGCAACGAAGTAGACCAATTTTTAATATGAATTACATTCCTGCTTCTTACAGAAGCATTCTTAATCCTTTACGGAATAAATTATTATGGTGATTAAGCATTATTTTTTTGTCTTTTTTATGTGATTCTGATTTATTGCGTGAAGTAGGAGACTCGCCTGACTTCACTTTCAAAATAAATAAATAAGATTGTCTTTTTAGTTGGAGATTACCAACGACAATCGTTCACAACAAATTACAAGAGCTTACGCACTTGCTGCATGAGTTTGTAAACATGAAATTTTTATTGTTTTTCTTACAATAAACATACTCTTCGTGTGAAGCTGGCTTAGAGCATAAAGAACGTGTCCCTACCATTATCCACTAAGGTGCATGGCTTGATGGTAGCAGAAATCAACAACATCACGTTTGAGTCTGATATACAGATGGGATCATTTCAGATATAGGTTCAGAGGCAGATATGATAGTTCGCAGTTCAAAGGCCGAATTTCCACTTCCAGATATAGATCTTTATTGTTAGCTCGCTAGTGCCTAGGCCAAACCTAAAACGAGCCTATGAAGATAAACAAATTCATATCTACACTAACAGCTAAGCATCAGCTTTTAGGGCTCTGCTTAAGTGCTAGAGATGTCGTAGAATAGTGGCAGAATCTTCAAGTCTTTGGAACAGGGAACACATAGCTTCATTGGATTGTGAGAACTACGTGAGATGGCGCACGAGCTGACAACCACTCAGAGTAGGGTCCATAATATGTTAGGGAACCCCATGTACTGTACACTGTCATAAAACAAAGCCTTAAAAAGCAAAAGACATAAAAGCATAATCTCAGGCGTGCTTAACTGCTCAAGGGACATCTAAGTAACTTTCAATATTAAGAACGGTAGTAGGTTTTCGCATTGATCAGGTCATAGACCTCTAAACAAACCCCTAGTTACTACTTGTGGCAGAGAATCCTATCTTTAGAGAATGATGAATCTTCCAGAATGGATTGTGCCAATTTTAAAACAGTAACTTGGCACATGTTTATCCCAAATCCATTATTTTTGAAATGGTCCATCCTAGCACGCTGGTAACCGTCTTGGAGTAACCTTGACTGAGTATTATTTCATCTGAGAGGCACAAAGGGCCACACTATACCTTAGCGTAGAGACCGCCCGCGGATCCCCAATACAGGAAAAAAACTTGACCTGCATGTACAGAATAAAAAATTAATTATAGTGTGTGAACTATATTTTCATTTCTCAGGTACTTTTATTGAATCTAAAAAAAATTAAATAAAAGAAAAATATAAAAGATGAATATGAATAGTAACATCAAGTACAAGGTAAATCATTAATACGTAGGTACCATAAAATTGACCACCGGTTATGTTGAAGTACGCCTGTGTGGTCTAAACACTTAAACATCATTTTAATGTGGGTGGTAAAGGCATTCACGTTAATCTAATAACATTATATACATGTAGTGAAAATGCTATTGTTTTTGTTTACATATTATATACGAATTTATTTAGTTATAGTTTTAATGTTTTGCAAATTGTGCAACGGATATTTTAAAAATTCGTACCTATAAGTTATTAACATGTTGCCATTGCCAGTAACTAGTTCAACATACCTATATATTTTTTTATTTGCCTTACAATTGAATTATTATTTAATTGCAATGTGTGTTGCTATTTACTATTACATACTGCATTTACTAAAAAATGTATTTGCACAATAATAGCTGAGAGACCCTGGCTATAAAATAGTTAGTTAGTAGTTCTTAGATAAAAGTTGTAGTTGAAAATAAATACAAACAATAAAATATTATTTTAGATTTAGACTTATATTTTTGGAGTATACTGTAGTTTTACCACAACTAGGGTGAATGTGTGAATGAAAGCAAGATAACACCAACACGTCGAACGATCAAAACGCTTAAACTGAGACTGAGACAACTTTTTTTTATAACTGGTTTATAACGGTTTACCTTGGGCTGTTTGAAATATTAGTCTAATCATGGTATCAACACCTTCAATTTTCGATTTCTTTCTCTGTATCCAACGTAATAGCTGTTTGTACGTCTTAAGTATTTTAATTTGCATCACCTCACCCCATAAGAACATTTTCCAATGAATATTTTCCCATTGCTCCTGTTGTCTTAATGGGAATTTTCAAAATCGTGAGTTATTAGCAGATTTAAAATGCTAAAATTGAATACGAGTATTCCCTACATTCATACAGGGTAGGTTGGTGACCAGAACTCGATTTAACGTGTAAAATCATATTTAGGTGATTTCCTGATTCCTAATTTATTATAAGAAAAAATTCTTCCTACAAAAGTTTTAGAGCATAAAATTCAGCATCTAAATTAACAAATAAAATTAATTTTGGATGCTTTATAAGTCAAAAATTCAATTTGAAAATTTCGAAAATTAGCTGAAATTGACAGGAAAATAAAATTCTCCAGTTTACCTTCTTCTCATTTTTAATTTTCAACTAAACTTCGTTTGATGCTGGTGCTGAACATCAAGCCAGGTTTGGTAACCAAAAGGGTTTCAAGAACGATTCTCTCAACCTGGAACAAATAAAATAATCAAAATTAGTTATTAGGGGATTCCCCAACGATTTCCTATATATACCATAAACTGCATAAAGGTGTATATGAATAGTCTTCTTTTTGTTTGTTCCCAAGTTTTTGATCTTGAACTTATGTGATTTATGAATTGTGAACATACGAATCCAAATGTAATTATGAAGGGTTGAAAATTTGCACTTTCGTATAAAACTGTCAGCTGCCGTGAGTGTTAACTGATAATTGTAGAGAAAATAACAATCAATATATACTAAAGAATGTTCCATGGGTGTTTCGAACATCCATAAAATTATAATATTAACGACCTAAGTTTAAAAAAAATAATATTCTATTGCATTTGCACCATAAATAATCTTTAGAAATAAAGAAGCTGCATAGTTTTGCAATACCATCTAAAGCTTAAAAGAACGGTATGTGCACCGTCTGACAAACACGTTTATAGCCAATCAATAATTTATAACAATACCTATACTCGGTTCGCCTGTAAAATGTCAAGTTGAACGATCTTTCAAGTTCTAGGAATAAAGTGCAAAAATGATCATCTCTCGTGATAAATAAAAAAAAAGAAGGAAAGAATTTTCACCTTACAATTTATAATTGTATAATTTTACGAATAACTCGCTGCAAATATAACGTTGATATTATTTTTAGTTTTCTATGAATAGAAATACATATTTTCAGTAGCAATACATACCAGAAATATATTTCTATAATTTATAATGTAAACACAAGATAATAAAGTCATTGGAATTTCATAAATAATGATTGGTGAAATTATCATTGAATAATATTAATTTATTTACTTATTTTTCAAATAAACATGACATTTTAAATCCTAGTTTACTGTGTACAAGTATACAGTGTGTATCTTGCATAAAAAGCTGCAGTAAGAGTGATTTTAATTTCAGTTAGTGCAAGAGGATTTTTAAGGCTTTTTGGGTTATTTGAACTGAAAGTTGAAGAGCCCTGGTTTAGCGTTTAGCTCTACAATGCAACGTAGCCACCTAGTTAAGTAGTAGAGTAGTTCCAACGAAAGAAAAGCACACCACGTGACTAAATTTGCGCCAGGCGTGGCTAAGTTCTAACCACCGACAGTACAAAACTACTGCGCAACTTTAGTTGGGACTATTCTAACAGGTGATATACTACTAGTTCTTTGTATGTTTATTCTTTTATTTAATGCTATTTCGAATCAATATCACGTCAACTGGGACTGGTTTTGAAAATAATGCTGTAATGAGGGAGTTCTTGGGGTGTCTTTGGATGCTATGGGGGAATTTAGAAAAAAATTGAATCCACGAGCATTGTGGATCAAGCAGATAGCTTGTTTGGCCCTTCAGAGTGCAAGGTTACGCACTATCTGTTTTAATTTGTTGTACGCGTGTAACAAACTATGTCTGATTAACTGAAGAATGATAATAATTCTTCATAACTTAAAAAATGATTAATCGTATTATAATTATGTCAACTTTTAATTGCTGTGAAGCAACATAGTACTTAGTAAAGTTAACGTATGAGAAATTACTTTCAATTTTGTTTGTTTTCAATTATTTTTTTTTAAATATTGTATGGTAATATTTTCTACCTAAATTCAGATGTACTTTTTACGACTAATGTTGAAATAATTGATGTTTTTGTCATAATTGAACAGTGTAAACTTCAAAATTTTAATTCGATGTCAATAATTATTTGTTATTACGTCAATATCTGGAATTTAAAACTTTTTTAGTGAAAGTTTTTTTTTGCAGTGACTTTAATCAATTAGGTTAAATCACCCGCTGATAATTGCGTGTTTTAATTTTCTTAATTTTTACCATCACTTAATTAGAATAGGATAATTAATGTAAAGTTTTGCAATTAATGTTGGTAATGCACACACCCTCATTGCTAGAGGTTAAAACACTTTTGTTTTCAATCATTGCAGATTTAAAAAAATTGTGTTACAAATTTTGTTATTGTTGTAAATTACTTGTTAACAGGGACAGCGGTGCGAATTTTTACATGGGGAACTTAAGTATTGTCATAATGTGATTGAGGCGAGAAAAAGACAAAACATCATGTCAGGGGATGGGTTATGGTCGACTTCATGACCTATCTCCAAATCTCCATTTGGTTAATCCAGCAATATTAAGAATTTTCAAGTCTGCGGTGCTACACATTTTTCCTCCATTGCACATAGGTCTTCATTACTGTTTAGTATATCGTCTGGTATTTGCTCCCAAATCATTTTCAAGCCAAGTTGGTCATCCTATTGTCTCTCGATGTGTCCAACCGATCTCAATCTTCTTGCTTGAATTCTTTTTATCTCTGCCTATTTGCATCGTTCTTCTGACTTCCTACCTGTCCTTATGTGATACTAAATGCTCATGGACCATGATTACACCATGGACAAACACCATGAGTCATGGTGTCGTCCTTTACTGCTAAATGAGTCTTCCTTAGTATGGCTCTTCCTTTAATTCTTAGTGTTGTCTCGAGAATCGAGAGAATGATAACTTATGACTCAGATTTCACATCACAGGCATACGTGTTCAACTGGTCCGACACTCTGATAGATCTGGGTCCTAAAGGAGCATCTATTGTCAGTTCGTATTTCCTTCAAAATATGTCTGTTTTGTGGTGTTGAAGTTTACTCGAGTTTTATTGTTTGGCTGAAGCTGGCACCTCACAGATATTCTTTTGGTGTCGGTATTATACGCCTAAGCTTATCTGTATGTCTGTTGATGGTGCAGACGTCACGAGCTATTCATTTAGTGTCATTACATCTCTCAGTGCAAGCACCTGTATCTGCAACGGGTACCATGAGTTATTTTCTTTTAGTATCATTGCACGTCTCAGTACGGAAGAACAAGAGTGGTCACCAAGAGTGAGGAATGTTGGGAACTCGCTCTCATCGATTATTTGTAATATCTCGAGCGGGTAGAAAAATGAGTTATTCTTGCCCATTGCACAACTAAGTACTTTTGGCAGTTGAGTTCACTTTGTAGGGGTGTCTGCTGTCACGACTATTCTGCTAGTTTGTTAACGTTTGCATATCATCTCTAGGTGTCGGTATACGCTTCAGCTTGTCTGTAACTGTAGATAACGTCACGAGCGCACGAGCCATTCTTTTAGTATCATTACATCTCTCAGGACAGGAGAATAAGGGTGGTCACCAAGAGTGAGGTCAGTTGGGATCTTGCTCTCATCCATTATTTGTAATATCTGGAGCGGGTAGCAAAATGACTTATTCTCACCCATTGCACAACTAAGTGCTTTTGGCAGTTGAGTTCACTTTGTAGGAGTGTCTGCTGTCGCCACTATTCTGCTAGCCCGTTAGCGTTCGGATATCATCTCTTAGTCTCAGTATACGCCTCAGGTTGTCAGTATCAGGAGATGACGCCACGAGCTACTATTTAGGTGTCATTGTACGTCTCTGATGTGCAAGCGCCTGTATCTGGAATGGCTTATCAGTGGTAACGCTAACACGTTAGCGTTACAAGCGTTCTAATCTGTACCTTTTTCTGTAAATGACAAAAATACGAAGAACAGAGATCATTCTAACTGAAGGCGATCTTTATAAGATGTCTTTCTTAGTTTTGGATATTAAGGTTTGGAGGTAGAGGTTTTATCTTTATTCGCCTTTCAATTTAATCTCTCTATAGGTCTCTTCTACTCTAAGAAAATCCTCTTTGATGTGATTGTATTTCTGATTATGCCTATGCCCTCTGCAAGGACTAATCCGACTTGGACCTGGGTTTCCGAATGGGAATGTTTGCGTTTTTACAGTAATACTTTCTCAAACCAACAATTTTCTGTGTCAAAATAGGACCAAAGCATATTCTCTATTCCTCCAACACTCTCAGATTCTTTTACTCAGATGGTGGTTAGTTTTATCAGTTTTTTATAAAACACAAATTCAACATAGCGTTTCAAAGCTCCAATCTCAGCAATCTGTTGTCTGTGTCAAGGCCACGAAGAGCTTATGCAACACCTTGTAGAATTTCTGGTATTTCTCCATGAAATAGCGAATTATCAAGATTTGAAACCCATCAGGATTGCTCTATTTGTTTTGATTTTTATGATAAGATAATTTATCAACCATTATCGCCAGCCAAACTGCGTTTAGAATGCCAAAGAATTTTTGTAACCAATGGAGGATGGACATGGAGTGACCATACGTTTTTTATTACAAGTGATGGACAGCGTAGGCGCCTCATTAGCACCGCCACTGTTTGTTTTAGAGTTGAAAAATTCCAAAACAAACAATTATGTAATTTTTTTTGCAACAAAAGAAATTTTTATTTTTATATCTGTAACGGTTCGAATGTTGAAGACTAAACAAGTTCAGTAACCTTTTTACCTTGACAATACTGTTTGAAAGCAAAAGTTTGTATTATTTATCAAGTATTCATTATGCTAATTTTCATTTACAAATTTTTTTTACACGAAACTCAAGTTTGGTTAGTTATAATTTTCAATTACTAGCTAGTACAACTTTGCATATTAAATAAATTATACAATAACCTTTGTTTTCTCCGATTGTAATTTACAAGTTGTTTAGTTATCGTGTTGTATTGTTCCAAACACAGTTAACATAGGTACGTAACGGAACAACAATATAATGTTGCTAAAGTAAACAATTAAATGTGGAAAAAATTGGGGACGAATACGAATTGGATAGTTTTGTTTAGCTAAAGGCTGTCCGAAGAGACTTCTGTAAAGTTCAGAGCAGTTTGCTCAAAGCTCAAGTGCTCATAGTCGAGAGTCGTTTATCATGAAACTGTTACAAGAATACTATCGTTTTTCACTTTCTGAGAATTGAGTATAACAAGTATAACATGTATAATAGAAAATTTGTATAAATTTTGCCATTGTTATTTAAGAATGAATAATGGGATATCTGAATGGAATTGTTCAGAAGTCGATCAATGTCATCTTTGAACAAAAGATTTATCAATGCTTAATATTACCTTGTTGCTTTGCTTTCTGTTGTTTCGTATGTAATAAATAAACTCTGTTATGATTTTAAATTAAATCAATTTGTCTCTCGTATTTTATGTTCTTCTCCTTTAATGCAAATTGTAGTTTTCAAATTTCACATTTAGGCATTTTTTAAATTTTTTCTAGATCTGCAAGTTTTTTCATTTATCGAAAGACGAATCTTCCATTAGGACGAGTAATTCGGGATAAAAAGGCTTACTTATTGACAATGGACCCTGTGACATTGATAACCGGATGTTGTGGGGGGGGGGGGGGGTAGCAAGAAATAGAATTAAATAGAATTAAAAATTTGTTTATTTAAAATTAAAGGGGGGGGGGTTATTAGTAAATAAACATACTATAACAGGAAACCAACTAAATATAAATCTCCGATGATATATGACTCGGCCAATGTTCTCCCAGGCGACCAGATCTCACTCTAATACCCAACAAAAACCTCTGAGTGAGACCACCAGACCTAAAAGGAACACGGACTTGGTTTCCTTCCAGACCACCAGACCTCGCTCTAAGACCTAGGACAGACCTCTAGGCGAGACCACCAGTCTTAAGAGGACACCAGCGGGCCGAAAAGGTGATTCCTGTCGTTAGACCACTAGACCTCTCTTTAGACCATGAAAGGGCCTCTGAGTGAAACCAACAGCCCTAACGGACAGGGACGGAAGTTGCGTGTTTCTCCAGACAACTAGATCTCCCCTTGAGACCTAAACAGACCTCTAGATAAGATCACTAGACTTTAAAAGAAACACGAACACACGGCTTTGTTGAAGGCAAGGGGAAATTGACAAGAGCGCGCTTCTGCTCACAACGATGGTGAAACGAGAAGTTCCTTATCAAAATAGAGACGGAGCTTATATTGAAAATTATTTTGGGAGAGATGGTACTTATTGTGGTCATTTTCAGCCCGAAGTCCTAACATGCCATAGGCCATTTTAAGGCTGTTAGAGCTGGGCAGTGGCAAAGCAAGCACGTATTCAGCTGCCTCATCTTTTAAATTCCAAGTCGTGACATCAGGGGTAGTTTACTATTCCCAGAGTCAAGTATTTGAAACCCTAAAGCTTGAAAGTGAAAAAGTAAAAAGATTCTTCGAAAATTGAGTGGCAATTAATTTAGAACACTTTTGCTTGGCTACCGCGTAATATATCGTTAATTATTTAATTGTAACCCCAGTTAACCTTGTCAATTTTAACATCTTTATTCTTAAATTTACCAATAAGAAATAAGTCCTTTCTACTTTTCTCTAGTCATTAACACACTTGCACTTAATGAGCTGTTAAATTTTTAAATTTTAAACGAATCTCGTATTATTCAAACTGACAATCTTTGAGTGATTGTAATGAATCCAATTTTATCATTTGTTATTTATTCAATTCTCACACGGACGTTTAAATGTACATTATCCGTTGCAATTGAAAATCGTTATTCTTTAATTTATATTATAAATAGCAATTAATTTTCAATCTGTGCAAAATTAGAAAATGTTAATTAATTGTGCATGTAAAGGTTAGGGTTTAGAAGGCTATTATTAAGTAAGTAATTTGCCATAAATGCGGTTGTGTTCAATGTTGAGACTTTAAAAAAATAAATAAGGATCGATTTACAATAAAGTCGATTATTAGAGTGACTAGCCTGTGAGAAACTTTAAAAGTTGAAACTAACACCTAAAAAACGTTTTAAACTTTCAAGTTCGTGTAGGTGGACACCTCAAGATCTGAGCTGGTCAGGAAGTTCGGTAAACTTGATAATGTCATAAACTCTCCTTAATTTTTATTAAATGACGCGATTTAAAGATTATTTGCTTAATTTTTTAAGACAAGGGAAACACTAAAACTCATATACGCGTAGTGTATGCGTACATCGTACATCTTAATAAAGAAAAATGTAATTTAGAAAGTTGTAATTAAAATTGGTTGGTAATTATTATTAATTTAATTTTTTGACAAGAATTTAAATTTGGAAATTACGAGCGACCAGTCGTGAATTATTGGAGCAATAACTGCTGCCCAAGTTGATCAATTTTTAATTTGTATAGGAAGCGTGAGCGACATCTCGATTAAATTAATCGAGAATCTTTTATTTTTGTGCCGATTAACTTTCGTAATACCGAGTGGGGTAAAACGAACCCCACTGCTTGTTTTTGGTCTGCCATTTAGGTAATAAATTTTTGTACTTTCATACTTTTGGGACTTTTATTTTATGTCTTAACTAAAAATACATTCATACCTACTCCGTAATTTTGCGTTACTATTATTATTGTTATTAAATAATTTATTATTAAATTATTGTTATGAGCTATTAAATGACCTATTAAAGCATTGTTTTTAAAAAGCTTCGGAACAGCAATGTTTAGGTCGATTCTCATAGATTTTTTGGCGTTAAATACGAAAGAAAAACGCGCTCGCGTAGTGGGCGATTTCACCCTTAAAAATAGGGCGAAAATATGAAAATCAAGGTTTTTCCTGTTTTTTTTTCTCAAAACTAATTAATATGGGAGTACTATTATGGTTAAATATTATTGCTGACATCGAAGCGAATCGATTGACACCGATTTGATAACATTTAGTTTATAACAACTCCTTCACGAGATTAAAATTCTCTATTACCTACGGTTAAAATCAGATAAAAATTTATTGTAGTTCAGTCAAAATACCAAAACCCGTGCGTTTTTTCTGGGGACCTTTTTCTATGATTGATAAATATTTATTTTTGACATGGTAAAAATGCAATTTAGCTTGGGTGCCACTTTAAAATTTTTGGTGTGTGGCTGCTATTTTTATAAATGGTCGCTAGCTTTAGCGATATGGGAAACTACCAGAAACTACAAATATCTCACCAACTACTTTGTCGAACTTCGTGTTTAAGGTGCCATATTAATGAATAATAATGGTCCAGAGCAGAAAATAGTTAGAGTCTGTTTGGACTTCTGTAGGTAATCTACGTTGCAATTTTAAAGTTTTTAAAGTTTAAGGAAAAATTTCGTTTTGTTTTATTTCTATTAACTCGCTTACTTCATTAACTGTAGGACATCTCAGCCGGGCCTCATAGGCCCGCCGACGTTTGGATATGGATTATTAGTGGAGGGGGAGCAAGCCCCCAGCACTTAGGCCACTTGTTTGGGCTCGTTGTACAACCTTCAAGCAACCTCCCCAGGCCCAACAGGTCCCAAGCCATCCCACTTTTAGGATGTACTCCAGAACTCTGGCGGGAGGAGTGGCGCTTATTTTGGCCATGTCGAGCCAGAAGTCACCCAACAGGTATCCTCTTGTAGACGCTAGAGCTGGACACTGACAAAGCACATATTCAACGGTCTCGTCTTCGTAATCGCATGCTTGACATCTGGGATTATCTACTATTCCCAGTGAGTGAAGATGCGTATTAAGCAGATAGTGTCCCTTGAGTATCT
Source organism: Malthinus seriepunctatus (assembly GCA_963924605.1). Lineage (NCBI taxonomy): Eukaryota > Metazoa > Arthropoda > Insecta > Coleoptera > Cantharidae > Malthinus > Malthinus seriepunctatus. The sequence goes on along the minus strand of OZ004600.1, from coordinate 77,150,803 downwards.
CTGCAATTGTTCGTAGATTAACTCGGGACAACTTTAGACAGTAGTTTGCAAGCTTTTTGGAGGGAGCTGGTATGGAGTTTTTGCTCTGACTAGAGCTTGCATTATTTATCCATCTTGTAGTGTGTGTATTAGATGAGTATGGTTCTTAAGGAGGGCATCGACAGTTTTTAGGGTTGCTTTTATAGTTGGTTTAGGGCCACAGGGAAAACTTTTTGAACCTTTCTTGGCCAGCTCATTTGCTTTTTCGTTACTCTCATTTCCTTGATGTCCTTTGACGATCCAGCTAAGGCTAAGGACATTGTCTTTGGATATCTGGTTCAGCGTCTCCACGCACTCCAAAAAGAGGCTTGAGGTTATATTACAAGTGTTTAGAGCTTGAGCTTGCAGAGCAGCTTTGCTGTCCGATGATATCAAAATCGTTTATTGTATATTTTCCTATCTAGGATTACATCAGCGCTGTGTAATACACCTAGCAGTTCGGTTTGAAAAACCGAAGTATATTTGTCCAGCGATAAACGGTTTTCGAGGGCGAGCTTGGATGAGTACACACGAGTTCCCTCTTGGTTTTTTGACCCATCAGTGAATATTGAGATATCTGCTTCGATGGTCTCTGTTGGATTCAAGAGAATTAGAAATTTACTATTGAATATATATTAAGGAGTGATACGGTCTGTATCCATCTCCAAAAGAGGTAGCTTTTTAGAGCATTCCTCGAGAATTTTGGCGTGTCCGTAGATTCCATAGATCTAATAGACCACAGTCTCCATCCTCGCAGTCGAAGGGCTGCTCTAATAGCCATCTCCTGCACATGTATGTCCAGTGGAGGGAGGCAGAGCAGTGCCTCTATAGCTGCGGTGGGTTTGGTCGGATTCGGGCCCGGCGACGTTTCAACTTTATTGTTTCTTTAAACATTTAGGATTTTGATCGTTAGGGTGGAGAGTGAGCTAAATTTCACGCGCACTTATACGCCATTTATAATCCGCCCCTTGAGCTGCTTCTTCACAGAAGGTCTTTTCGTTCCATTAGTCCTTAATCCATATTAACTTTTGGATGAATCTATGAGTGCTGAAAGGTCAAGCTCATAAGATGAATTTTCTTAATATCTAGCTATCTTAACTATCAGACGACAGTGGACAGTGGCGTAGCAGTACAGTTATTTTGCCCGCTTTATTGCATCCTCTTATCGTCTACACCTGGCTTTCATCAGCTCCATTCAATCTGTACAACTCCTGTGGCTCAAATAACCCAGAATTGGCGCGTATAGGCCATCATGAGACAAGACAATACACTATAGTCCTACCATTAGCATTGTAGCATTCTTTTTGATTCCATACAAACAATACACATTTATAAACCTTTACTCTTACTGGCGGGCTTTTGAAGCCCAGTTAATGTAATGTCCGAGGAGTTATCTATCCTAGAATTAAAGTGATTCTTATTACTTTGAACAACAGTATCGGAAGCTAATAAGTTTAAAGGAAGCTATTTCATACTGTTGACGTTTTTGACTTTCAATTCCATCAAGCGAGAGCGAGAGTTACGTATTCAGCTAAGTTTTTTTTTATATATTTATTTACATCCAAACTATATCGTTTCAGACTATTTTGTATTTACTTATTCCTTTTCTTCCAGCGCATTCCTGAAGAAATTACGTTTCTGTCAGCTCTTTTTTGTAAATAATCGAAAATAAGTACTCGGTTGTAATTTTGTATTCAGTAAACTTGTCAATTATGTGCTAAGAATTTTGGATCTGCTCTGCAAAGAATGTAACCAGACAAGTATACAATTTATCATTATGCAGGTTTACCTTCATTACAGGTTTAGAACACACATGTAGCATGTTAATGTATGATGGTAAACCCTAAAAAGATAAAAAAATGTTTAGTTACATCTTAAGTTTTATAATGGTAAAATGTGTAGGCGAATCACGTTATAGTTTTGTGGTTTTGTCTTTTAAAATAAGGTTAATAACATTTATAACCCAAATTCTTAACTGATGAAAACGTTTAAGTACATTTTATCTCATTTTACTAAAATACTCAGTATTCTTCTGTTTGATGTTTTACATTGGGCACATTAATGAAATCGATTTATCCACAAGTCAGAAGAGCCGCTAAGATTTTAAGTGGTGAATATTTAGATAGGTCCACCTCCACACACCGTTGAAAAGACCTACTATAATCATTTTGTAATTACGTATGTCGTATGTGGAGTCTCGCTTGATCACATTTGAAAATTTTGTTTTGGGGCCGTTGACATCCTTGCTGGATGGCTTCACGTGCTCTCCGAAGCAAGATAACAATGTGAAATTGTTTATGTCTATTAGTGACTCCAAAACCACAACTTTTCAATGATAGTAGCTTAAGAGGCGTACCTAATTAAGTATTAATTGCTTTTGTACTGCAAGTTAATAAAGTGCAAGTGGAACATGAATTTTGTTTTCATTTGGAAGTTTGAAATAAATAACAAACGTATAATTTAAAGTTTAAACTAGCGTTGCGAAGTCGAAGATGAGACAACTGATGAAAAAATGATCTACATAGTGACTTGACTTGGTTAGAATAAGCGTCATCCCTTCCGCATGAACTTTGGAGTCCATCATACATGTAGGGTGTTCGAGTATCGATGGGTCAGGGCAGACTGCTTATTGAAGGTTGTATACTTGTACAGTACAATGGACCCGAATAAGTGACTCAAGTGTCTCCTTCAGTTTACAATTCAGAAACCCCAAAGCTGTTCATATAGTCACTTTCTTTATAAAGACACAGAGGGTATGAAAAAACTGGATATTTTTGACTGAAGAAAAACAATTTAAGTTTACAGTTTTACTAGTATTTCAATTAAATAAATAATTACTTTATAGGTATATACCTACATCAAAGATACCTACAACAGTACATTTCTATTTCTCCGTAAAGTTACGCTTAACGAACGTTAATTATAGATATAATAAATTAAAGTAGCCAACAGTGGCAAAAGCTATAGAAATTTAATTTCTTGTTGTTAAAATAATATAATTATACATTGTAGCAATTAATATGATATGACACACCTTTATTAAACTATAAATTAACATCAGATGGTGCATTTAAGAACACATTTATAACAACAAATAGCTTCACTTTGTTACAAGTTTTTTTTCTTTTCTTCATACTTGTTGTGACTATTTCTACTAAATACAAATTGGCATGACAATTTTTTTATTTGCTCAGTTAATCATATTTACCACACTACACCACACAAAACTATCGTTTCATAACATAAAAGTTGACTCTCAACATCTACAACCTCGTCAACCTCGTCTACAACCGACAAGGGTGGACATTTCTGTGGTTTGGTATTTAAATTGCAATACGTAGGAGGAGGGAAGTAAAAGTGGTCTGGTAGAAGGAATTAACAGTGTGCTCGTGTCGTCCAGGTCAGGTGGTCTGTCCCTAAAGGTTTGGTTAGGTCTTAAGGACAGGTCTGGTGGTCTGGGGATACGTTTGTCCCTCTAGTGTCTTCCAGGTCAGGTGGTCTCTCCTTAAAGGTCTGATTGGTCTTCAGGACAGGTCTGGTGGTCTGGGAAACGCTCGTCCCTCTAGTGTCTTCCAGGTCAGGTGGTCTCTCCTTAAAGTGTGATTAGGTCTTGAGGACAGGTCTGGTGGTCTAGAAGAACAGTAGCTGAGTCATGCGTAAGAGATTCATATCTGGTTGGTTACAACCCATTTATATTTCTTTCCCTTAAGAAAGGTGTCTTACTGCGAACCACCCTGTCTCCGAACTGAGCGACGCTTAAGGGAGATTTAATGAAACAACCGGTTTCCGGTGTTACAAGACTTAGATTAAATTTTTTTCCCCTCCATTGTAACGTTCCCATTGTTATAGGCATCCTAACTGGACCCAGCGTAATCCTCAAAAATGTGTAGTTTTCTTCTCTGCTATGCTTTAGCCTTCCCAGCTGAAGGATTCTTGAAGGGGAAGTGTCACTATCGGTAGTTTCCTAGTTTTCCTAGTTGTGTTCATTACCCAGATCTTTTTGGGTAATGAACACAAGTACGAGTTTCATTATTTAAGAACACGGTGTCGATTAAAACTATCGTTTCATATAACATAAAGGTTGATGTTCAACATCTACAACCTCGTCTACAACCTACAAGGGTGAATATTTCCTTAGTTTGGTATTTGAATTGCAGTACGTGGTGGAGGGAAAAGGGGTGTACTCCTAAGTAGATTACTCCTAAGTACTCCTAGATTAAATTTTATTTCTTCTCCACTCTAACGTTCCCATTGCTATAGGCATATCCTAACCGGACCCAGAGTACTCCTAAGAAGTGCCCTCTTCTTCTCTTCAATGCTTTAGCCTTCCCAGCTGAAGGATTCTTGAAGGGAAAGAGTGTCACTATCGGTAGTTTCCCATATCTTCCTGGGTAATGACCAAGCACATATTTCATCCGTATTATCGGCATGATTACATGTTCGGCAGATAAGACTGTCTATAAATCGAATTTTGTATAAACTCTCATTTAGTAGATTCCGCCTACCATCTGAAGCTTTAACTGAAGCTGAAGCCATCTGAAGCATTGGTCAACGTTTGACCAATAGTTGACTAGCAGTTGACTAAAGGTTATAAAACCCGACCTTAGTTTTCTCTTAGTAGGTTGTAAATCTATTATTGGAGAAGTGAAATGTTTGAAATTTTCAGTAGAACACGGTTTGCCAATTTATTGTTAACGAAAAAATTTGCTGAAGCTATGTAGAGTTCGTGAAAGCTAAACAGCTTTGAACAAGAGAAGCAAAAATTCACCTTTCTTTCATTACAAATTCGGAAAACACTAACTTTTCTTTATTTTGGTAAAACCTGATTTTGTTGGCAATTTTTCAATTTTGATGAGTCAGAAATCTTGTACAGTTTGATCAATTGAATTAACTAAAAAATTAAAATATATAATTAGAAAGAAAGTGTTTTTTAATTCACCAACTATTACTGTAATTCATAGTAGTATAGAAGCTTTAAATTTTATGTGACATGCCCAACCTCAAGGGAATATTTTATTCGAGGTTAAACAGTTAAATAACTAATTAACTCAAATTAATAATATTATATAGTATATCTTGTTATGGTGTATTATAACGTATAGGATAACAAAAAGGTCATAATTATTAGGTAACTGTAATTGTTTATATTTAGATACGTTTGTTTATAATAATCTTTAAGTTCATTGTTCAATTACCAATAGAATAAATCAATACAATGTATGAAAAATTGTTAACACACATTTCGTTTGCTAATTCATTGTTTATTTTTGTTTGTTAAACAAATTAAAAATAATTACCCAATCATCATGATACAAATTTGCATAAAAAGGGAACTAATTGCCCAACGTGTAACAGTAAAATGAGCTCAACTATCAAAGGTTGCTTACAGACGACGGTCTGACGTAAGCCACGTATAATGTTGTCAGTGTTTATTTCTTCGTTGTGAACAGAGCATCCCAACCATAACTAACGAGCTTGAGCTGACTACTTTACGTGCCACCAACTGCACTACAGGTGGATCTGATTTGCTTGGGGAGATTCGCCGTAGCCACCTAGAATCTTGATAAGGACCCATCCTTAGAACATAAAACATCTGGAAGGAGGGTTAGCAAGCGTTGCCTATAAGTGAAAATGTGACGGAAATGACATTTTAGAAGTCTATGGATGACTCATTCATTCCGGCGAGTTTACATTATCATTGGGCTCTCATGATCTTTCCTTATAAGTGGGAGTATAAGCAACTATTTTTATTGGAGAAATGGGCCGGAAATCGCTATATTTACTCGTCCATTGAGATCCATATTATTAGCTAAATGGCTCTTTCCTGGTAGAGTAGAGGGTATTTTTTTATTTAATGGACACAACAGATACGTCATGTCCGATCCCACATCTACAAACGTCAAGTGACCTGATATCACTTCTAACCTCAACATATTTGCCTGTCTGTATAACTGCCCGTCTTTCTGCCTTTCTATAGGTCTCTCTGCTTGCCTCTCTATCAGTCTGTCCGCCCGTCTGTTTATATATATCTGCCTCTGTGATTGTCTGTCTTTTATGTGTTATTTGTCTTGAAACGTTTCGTTTCTGAAACTCACAGTATGGATATATGGATAAGGACGAGCAAAATCATCTTCTACTGCAGGTCCAAATACTTTTGCACTATTTTCTGCTGCAGATAGATCTAGTGGGCATAAACCATCATGTAAAACCCTAAAAAGTTATCAAACCTCTTTAAGCCTTTTGGCAAAAAATTAAAATTTTGACTAGACACCTTCAATATTATTTGCAATCAGAGTTTGTCAATCATCGTTAAAAATTCACCTGTTAATCATATCCTATTCTCATAGACATCATCAGACTCGGCTTTGCATACATATTTGATATTTAAATTCAAACAAAAATGCTAATTCCACCAGTAACTTTTAGAAGTGCCATTAGAATTAATTGAACAAGCTCCTGAAGCAATAAAGCAAAAATTTCACATTTTTATAGAAAAAACATGACATGGCTAAAAGGCTAACGCACCGGAAACCTTAGCATAAACAATAGAAATGGAATATTTTAATTCTAAACTATTTAAAATGCTTATTATTTGCGTATCTTCATCTTCAAGTTAAATTTCTTTTAACGTTTTAACCTAGTTCTCAAAAATTATTTTTTAATGCCCAACTCTCAATTACCTACATTTAAATGTTTGGTATACAATTTTAGTGGTTTTTGAGTAATTTATAATTACACTACAAAATTTTAATTGATTCTAAAGTGTAAAACTTTTTAAAATTTTACAGTTTGATAAGCGTGTAGTTATCATTACCAATTATTCCTTTTCCTGTTGAGTTTTAAATTGTTTTTTTTTCTCAACAACCTTCGGTATAATTAACGCAAGGCTAAAACTAATTATGTAACGTAAATTTTACGTAAAATCTCAAAAAAAAACGTACCAGATATAGGTAGGTACCTACGTCTAATATCGATTATCAGGGTCAATTTACGAATTTTTGATTTTCCGAGTATTTTTACTTTTACTTCAGTTTTAGGACAAAAATGAAATTAATTACTAATTAGTTTGGCCTAGTGGCCAATAAAAATTAAAAGTAATTTTTTTCTTTATCTATAATCAGACATAGGTTGTAAGAGCTGTAATTTATATTTTAAACGCACTTTTCGTTAATTAACTACTTCATTCATAAAATATCGAGTCTTTACCAGAGAGCGTCACATTATCGTCACGTAGAATACCTGCAGCCTAGCCTCTATCGTCAAACGAATTTTCTAATTTCTCTGTACTCGTTTTTCGGAGGGTACGCGAGAGTCTCTATTGATAACGATTAGGAAGTACTTTTCTTGATGAGCTTGATAAATTATCCCATCAGAAACAGAACAATAATAGTAGAACCATTTTTTACTTCTTACCAATAAATTTTTTGATTAAGGATCTGTTAGTGAACCCTGTGGGACACCTCTTCTACTATGCCTGGCATTGTTCGTTTAATTACACAGATACGAGCCACATAGCTTGAAAGTGTCTTCTATACGAAACTACTGAAATTGTATGAAACTTTTCCAATTGAGGTGAATTTTGATTGAGAAAAACTTACTCTTGCCTTGCGAGAGACACAAGCCTGTAAAATTGATCGACTCTTAAGCAACAGAGGTGTAATTTTAAACGATTATTTAGCGATTTTGTTAATAATTTGGCATTGTTTGCTACCTTTGATAAATTACTTGGTAGTTTATTTTTAATTTGAAATTTATATTTATATCTTCAAGGAAATAAAATGAATCATAATTTTACATAATAATTAATTTGTATGAATATTTTACAGCTATAAGTTAACGACTTGTTATAATCATTAAGTTGCATGATGTAGGTATGAAAATGTTACCTTTATTACATTTTTGTTTTGATTTTATAATTGTTTCTGTATATACTCTTGCGTGGTAAATAAAATAAATTTGTTATTGCCTCTTAGCGCGCATTTATCATATTTACCAATTTGTTACCGATTTATTATATTAGTATGTAAGCTCATGAAGTTGGTTAATGCTTAAGCATTTTGAAAGAAAAACACTATATTCTAATGTACCTACCTAACGGATGTTGGCTGTGGGCAAACAACGGTTCTCTTTAATTGCTCTAAATATGCGCAGCTCAAGGTAATGTCAATGTAAAGGCGTAATGCAATTAGTTAAGAGTGTTGATTGTTTTCCCACACGTTCTCAAGAGGTATCATTTTACGTCGTTGCGAAATATACATAAATTTACTGTGCGTGATTGTAATAAACATCTTCATTCAATTAGACTTTGAATGCATTAAGATGTGGATAAAACAATCATTCGAAAATTAGAAAAAAACGTATAGTAATAAGGATAGGATATTTTCAAGTTTATTGAACTTGCAGTACTTGTGCTAATAAAGGTACAATTTTATTAGGGAAATTAAAAAAAAAGTATTTTATTCAAAAAATGTGTTGAGTATAGAGGTGGTACCAAGCTTCTTCCAGTCACAAGCAGAGTTTTCTATCTTCCGCTATCCAAAATATAGTTTGAGATAGTGCAGGATGAGCTCTGGGGTGCGATTTTTCAACTTTTCGCCATACGTATTATTCTATTATTCATTACTAATTTTTTTGACATGGCTTTTCGACATACGTATTATTCATTACTAATTTTTTTTAACATGCCATTCTTTTAATGGTGAAACCGCAAGCCGAGATGCTTTTAGTTGGTGGTGGTTTAAAGTAAGCACTGATTCGTTATGTCAGAGTAAGTTAATACTTTATGGTTGTCAAAACCTACTACATGAATTATCGTCGTTTTGTTCTTGTGTTGGTTGTAAATACAATTGCGATGAATTCCAATACATATCCCACCTATCACTTAGTGATAAATGAAGACATAGAAATGCTCAAATGGTCCAAGTTTACAGCTTCTACTTAGCACTGTTACTTTTATTGGGCCCTAACAAATGAAAACTTATATTGAAATATTTATTAAACTGAACTGAGTCTCTTGAAAAATTTTCTAGTAATTACTTTTTCATGAGTTTAATATTTTTTTTTGTTTACAGGTGAGTCATTGAGCAAGCTTTGAGTCCATTGCGAATCCAATGTAAAACAGGTAATTTATTGCTTTCTTAATCAACCTTTTAAACTCATCAAGTTAGTAAACCATATACACAGGCCATAACAAAATTGCTTACCAACAACTGTGGTCCATGATGTGGTTTGTGGTATAATATAAGAATCAAATTCATTATACGCATGGTATGGAATAATCGAAATAATTTATTTCCTGATAGGAATATCAAAAAACGGTTGGACACGTCAAATTGATTTAGTTTGAAACAAACATTTTCCGATGATTTTAATTTTTCTACCCTTCACCCTCTTCGAGTAGTGACGTCATCAAATATTTTTTAAATTGCAACCTCATAATTTTTTCCTAGATACTTGGATAGATCGTATAATTCTGATTTCAGCAATATGCACATGTTTGCCCTTTAGACTCACAGTTTTGAAGTTATTAATTTTGAAATGTATGGAAAGTATAGTGGTGTTTTTGAATGAAATTTTCTCTATTTAAAAAATTTTTATTGGACAAACGATGCTGAGTGGGTTGAATGTTGAAGCTAAAACGCATTAAAGCATTTCCTATAGTTTTTTCAACAAAAATTATTTCACTGATGGATTTTATGAATGATCAAGGGAAATATTTTTTTGGAAAAACGATGAAATGCTTTCTCTGAGTTTTAGCATCAATATTCAACCAAGCCAGAATCGTTTTTCCAATAAAAAATTTTTACTTTGCAAAAATTTCATTCAAAAACACCACCACTCTCCAGTATTCCTATACATTTAAAAATTAAGATCTTCGAAACTGTGAGTCTAAAACGTCAACATGCGCAATGTGCAATTGTGCATGTTATTGAAATCAGAATCTCATAATCTATCCAAATATCTAAAAAAAAATTTGGGTTGCAATTTAAAAAAACCTTCGATGACGTCACTGCTCAGAAGGGATGAGGGTTAGAAAAATGAAAATCATCGGAAAATATTTGTTGTAAAATAAATCAATTTGACGTGTCCAACCGATTTTTTATGTTCCTATCAGGAAAGAAAATAATTCGATTATTCCATACTTTACGCGCTCGCTTCCTGTATATCTTGAGTGATTTAACATTTCCTAATAATAAACATTATTCTACAACATACCTACATAATTTTCAAGGATGGGAAGCCATAGTATTTCTAGGTTTCAGAAAAAAAAATTGATACTGATTAAAACAAAAAAAAGGGGTTTGTGTACATTGTTTTAAACCTTAAAAACCATTGGGGTGTAAACGCACCCCAGTTGGTAGTTTACGTAAGAAAAATAGGTTGGTAAAACCAACGAGTACATTCTACCTAGCTGAAGTTTGTTCACAATTTGAAAACTTTTTGCATTTTTCAGCCTTGATAATAAAACAATTGCAATTCGTAAGTTTGGCCCTTTGGCAACACCTATTAATAAATATTATTTGTATTTTGGAACGGAAGAACCCAATGCTAAAATTTTCCATGTTTTCTCATAGAAACTTTAGATTGTCATTGTCAAATTGAAGATTCCGAGTACAATTTATTAATAGAATTATGTATACTTTATTGCTAATTTATTTATAAATATCAATATTATTATTAACTGTCAAGTCATGTGTAATTAAAAATGTTATATTAAATTATTATTGACGTCGCTTTCGGCTGTCTTTGTATAAAGTTTCTTTTAAAAAATTACTTATTGGCTTTCTTTTATTAAATTAAAATTTTTTTTTAATTTTATATGTTAATGAATGATTATTTTTCATTTTTGTCATTTCTTTTTCATTTAAATTTTATATAATTTTTATTCAAATAAAGATGCTTCGAAGTGATAAAAATTAATTTATAACGTCCGTTTTTCAACTAAAATTTAAAAAATTCAAATCGAGTAGTTTGTTTCTTTCCTGTTATTTCAATTTTTTATCTATTAAAAATTTTCTCATGCATTAAATAATAAAGCTCTTAACTCTTCCATCTTTTAAATGTGTTTTTTGCACACCAAACGTCCAAATTTTTGTGTAATTTTTACGTCAGTTTATTCAAATTTTTTTTAGCAAGAGCCTTGTCGGTTTAGCAAGCTATACAGGGTGTTGAAAACCGTTCTTAATAACTTCTGGTGAAAAAAGTTAGGCGCAGTTTTATTGGACCGGCCCTTCGGGCTTCGAATATCAGATTTTTTGATTAATAAAAAGACACTCAATGAGTTTCAATTTAACCACACACTGACCTGACTTCCATAATGTTAAACTCCTAATATATAGGCAACTTCACTATCAGGATTTCATGTTGAAGTGCACCGTTACATTAAAGTTGGTACTTGAAACTTGAGACACTGTCAACTGTCACATAATAATGTAAACATAACCTCTAAAACTTTTATATTTATATAAAAAAACTATTTTTTTATTAATGAAAAGTTCATGTTTTTAATCTTTTGCTCACATATCGTATTACGTATTTGTACATAAAACAAACCATCAATTAAGTATTCATAATTGTTGGGTAATTGAGAACTTAATTTCCATTATACTCACACTCACGAATACTGCAAAGGTGCAAAGGTTTCCAATATTATTCGCGATTCTTCTAAATTTAAATCTAAAGTTCATTAGAATATTGTCCCAGTCTCTTTCATGAAAAGAAACTGAAAGCTTCGGAAATACTAAGAAAAATACATGTGCTCTTCCTCTTGTAAGTGCCAATACATCCATTTGCATCTGTTGAAACCTGGAATACTTGGAATTTGCCATAAACTTATTTTTTCCCAACATTCCTGTAAGAAAGATAGTATAAGTTTTATCTGATTTTATAGTATTATCGCATACATTTTGAAATAATTATATTTGTATTAGCTTTTGTAATCAGCAACTCTTCCAACAATGCACATTTCCCATAACAACAATTACGAATTAATTACAAGAGGAAAACAATTTTCTGCAACTTTTAATTGAATCCCACCAACTTCTCAGACGTATGAATATCAATACCTACATGATTTATAAATTACAATCACTTAATATATGAGGTATCATTAGAAATTTACATAAATACTTTGTGTATTTCACCGACTTCCCATTAAACATTTTAAAAATACAAATTACATTTGCATAAATCAACGTAGTGTGCGATTAAAATGATTAAATGTTGGATGGTGCGAGCATTTTTTATTAAGGTGATGCTCGATGTAGACTTTTTTGTAGTTGAAAACACCTTCTCATCGAACAAATCAATTGATTTTGTCGGCGAGATAGAGTCATTTAATTTGTCAATATACAAATTTCTCTAGCCATCAACCAGGAAGTTTGCAGAAGCTCGGCTTGTGTACCTACTTATCTTTTAAGTGCGAACTCGGACTTAAGTAGTCAAATTCTGTCGCTTTCAGTTCATTAATGATTACCTTTAATATTGTGGCTTCGTTCATTCAACTGTTTTACGAATGAATTTACAGTTTGCTATTCCATTTTAAAAAAGTAGCAAATGGTATTTATCGAGGGGTTATCCACTCTCTGCAGTCAATGTACAAAAATTGAGCTGTCAATGGCAGTCATCTGCAGTCAATGGCAGCCATAGCATATGCAGTCATGGGCAGTCAACTGCAGTCAGTGTACAAATTCAGAACAGTGGTTGACCCCTCGGTATTTATTGAACATCTTAGGAATTTGACTGATTCTGCGATGCATCGGTTTGCATAAAATTTTAAGAAAGAGACAATTAGACGAACCGGGTGTTACTTACTCGAGTTGGTTTATACCTTTGAATTTTTAAGCCTTTTTCGGCAAGCTTATAATATTTAGACTTTAGTAAGCTATACTTTATAATTTTTACATATTTTAGGACCCTCTTTCTGTATTTTTTCTATTTCACCACGTCTGTAGAGACTATCAGTATAGACGTGGGTGCGTTAAACTGCCTATCTACGTTAACGTGTATTGGGGCAAAATCCCTTTTTATTATTCATGTAAGTTAAATAAATAATTACAAACATTACTAAGCTTTCTCGAGACAATCTTACTTTGATAATGCGTAGGTATTATTATAAAAAAAGGTACATTCGTTTATTGCAATTTTCCAATTTGGTGCTTAAAAAGCTCCTTTGAGCTGTTTTGCTAATGAAGTTAACGATCTGTAAAATCAGTAAATTGTCAATTACATACAATTTTTGTCTACTAATCTACTATTTGTAATCTATCAAAAAAATAGCTGTCCAACTGCTTTTTCTATACCGTAATTACTTACAATGTCAATGCTCAAAACTACCAAGTTATTAATTATTATTCCAGTCATTAAGATATACATATTAAATTTCTATTAATTACACGTATTAAGAAGTTTTGCAAACGCACGATTTAATTAACCTTGATCTTGAAATCGAAATTATAGTAAAAGTGTTTGAAGATGACTGACTACTCGTGCTAATCTTTTAATATTTGAATATTAATGATGTGTTGATAATAATTAATATTAATTTTTAATTGCTATTCAAATTTAGTGTCGGAACTTTTTAAATTTTATTCCCATTAATAAAAAAATTTGAATATTTAATTAAAAAGTTGTCAATATGGAGAGGTTAGGGTTCAAAAATCGCGCTATATTGCTAGGTGATTTTTTTTTCAGAATTCAGAGGTTTGTGGATGGTGTGTAGCTGTTCAGGGTCGTGGAAATTGAAAAATTTCTGTGACAACTTACCTATTGAGCTTTAGTTTGATATAATGGCGTTTTTAAGTGTTTAGGGCCTAACGAATTAGATTTAATTCGGGTGTTCAGGGCAGAAAAATTGGGAGTTTTAAAGCAAATGAATCGACTATCTCTACGACCTCTTGCTCAGTCATTTAGTCATTATCTATCAATTATCATGATGGCATCTAAATATCTATCTTCTCCGGTGGTTAAAGAGCTTTACGGATTAAACGATTAGACATTAAGTCTCAAGGTCAATAAATTCCTAACTCGTAACTCTACTTTCCCAGTGGTTCTGCTAATATCACTGTCAATTATTCTAACATTTTTTAAATGGAATTTTAATTAAGCTGGAATGAACTTCAAATCGAGAATCATTTGCCATTTGTTTTACGCTAGTGGGAACAAAGTTCTATAAATAAGTGACCTTGAAGCTTGGACTTTTGTCGGAATTACAATGCAGGTAATGTTGGATGGAGCAAACGTTAGGTTAGGTACCTGTTTATCATTTTTAAATTTTTAATGGCTAATTTTAGCACAATATACACCTTTTAAGGTATCCTGTCAAAGTCAATGTACTACCTCGTCTCAAAGAAGTACTCGAATGGGCTCGAATTTTGAACTTCTAAATCTACAGGGTATTAACAATTTCCTAGAATAGAGCGTGTTGAATTTATTCATCATTTTATATTCACCCTATATGGACTAAAGAGCTCTCTATTAACGTACATCTTTTCCCAGTTACCAAATATTCCAGTCACTACAAGTATCTACAATCAGTCTCACAATTAATGGTCACCTTGGCTATACGTTTAGAACGAATTGTGGATGTAACCATCATCAGGGGCGTAACTAGCGGGGTGCGGTGGGTGCAAGGCACACGGGCCTTGAAAAGGGGCCCCGACCGTTGTCACCTTCTCCCAAATTTAGTTCTTTTAAATTAATTTTGGCTGCCGTTTTACCCTATGGGCTAAACTGAGTAAAGCTCAAGGTGCCAAAATCTAAGGGGCGTCAAAAATTTACAACGTTAAAACGCGTTGACCTTCAAATGACAAAAATTTTAGCCTGCGGCGCTTTGGGGGTAAACCCCTGAGACTTCCCCCATACGTATACTTTGAGAGATACCGAATAACTTTTATCTAAGGCACCATGAAGCCTAAGCTCTAGAGTCACTGTTTTTCAAGATCGCAGAGAATCAAAATGTATCGGAACACTATTTATTTCTGATGGACAGCTTCCTGACTTTAATTTTAGAATTTACTGCTTTTCAAAAACTATGTATTAATAAATAGAGGCCCCCACCATTAACTTTGCACACGGGCCCCTGGAGTACTTGTTACGCCACTGACCATCATAACACCCCATACTTAAATTAAGAGTTAACTTTATTTTGCCAACAAGTAGTAAATCAACAACCTCCATTTTTTTGTCCTTTTGTCGTTGTTGATTAATAACCACCCTAGCGTATAGGCAGGGTGGCCAATAATTGTGAGGCTGGCTGTACAGTTTTACGACAATTCTTAGGGCCGTATAACATGGACTAAATTTAGTTTATGTAAGACGGTTCTTAGACAGCCAGCTTTTTCCAGTTATTAAATATTCTAGTCACTGCAAGTACAGTTTTACGACAGTTCTTAGAGCCGTATTACATGGACTAAATCTTACCAAAAACGGTTCGTTACCAAAAACGAACGTGTGTATTGCCGGCCATGGCCGGTCAGCGGACTTGTAAATGCGTAGAGAACTTCAGGCAGTAGCTTTTGACCTCTACGTGTTAAATCAGTGCCTCGTCGAGACTGGTGTAAGTCCTTCGAGAGATAGTGCTTGTATTAGAGCCTTTTGTGATGATAAAATGACCAGTAGACGCTAATAGTTGGAAAATGACTAAAATGGTTTAAACAAAAATGTTAAAGTTGCAAATATCTTAATTTTAAAACATCACCTATATTGTACCTCACGTCGCTCATTCTGCAACTTTGTAGAGAAGTTGGTTGACATGTCAACGCGAAATCCAATCAAAGATAGTTCGTTAAACTGTTTACACGTGTAGAATCTTAACTTGATTTAATTTAATCGAAAAGTATTGTTTGTGTCTCGACTTGTTT
Source organism: Malthinus seriepunctatus (assembly GCA_963924605.1). Lineage (NCBI taxonomy): Eukaryota > Metazoa > Arthropoda > Insecta > Coleoptera > Cantharidae > Malthinus > Malthinus seriepunctatus. The sequence continues at coordinate 77,134,925 of OZ004600.1, read as the reverse complement.
TTACTTCACAATTAAATCGGCGGTTTTAAAATTTTTCTAAATTTTGATTTTGCTTTCTATACGTTATTCCATCTAAGAAGGCGTTGCTGGCAGATTTTACACACAGCAAAAAAATTTCTTTCACCTTTCATCAAAATTTAAAATTTTAAATAGAAGGTATACAGGGTGAATCAGTTTTTGTTCTATACTTGGGAGTCTGGGAAGGTTGGAAACTATGAGATATACGAGGATAGTCAAATGGGAACAAAGTTGCTTCCTAAGTGCTCACTCATATGATATGTATAATGTCAAAAAATGTCTATTATTGGCGACCTTTTTAAAAGAACTGCATTTGAAGACCGAACTTTGGCCCTGTTAAGATATCCAAGATCCTCTGCCATGACTTTCATAGAACCGAAAATGGATGAATTCATATAAGTAAATAAAATGCACGTTAAAATACTTGCAAAAAAGTAAGGTTCTGAAAATACAACATAACCTAAAATATCAGCTGTTTTCACAATGTCAAAGTAGTTGAACTTGTTCTCAAATCAACCAATCATAATCATGATCAAGGTCAACGGTGCTCTACGCTTTTTAAAGCTACCTCTCCTTCAACGAAATACACTATATTAGTGAAACTTGTAAATGAAATTAAAAGTAAAACGATGAAAGGAAAATTTGCAAAAAAAAAATAATTTATGATTTTGATAAACCTAGCATTTTACAACCATTTCAATTAATTAAAAGCTTTCTTTAAAAATTGATATGTTTTCTTCTTTAATTTATATGATCTTAAGTATAGCGTATCTTCTCCACACATACATAGACACCATGGGCGCATTTTAAACTTCAAACGAAGATAGTTATTTAAAATTGATATCCATGGTTAGTTTGGGTAGCATGTAAATATATAATTAATTGTTAATTGAATTCTTTGAGGTGTGTACTATTATTGCTCCGAGCAAGATGTTGTGGATAGTTGAATTTTTTTCCCAAAATATTAACACCTACAAAAACTATACGTCATATTTTATTAATGAAATTTTATTTTGATTTTTCGTGCGCTTTTTTTATAAGGTGGTAACCTACCATTTTATTATTTAAAAAAAATTTTCTATCAATTATGAAAGTGATTTTCTACCAAGATAACATTTTCTAGATGTAATGTATGTCAAAGTGATTTAGTTTTGGTTAGACTGTATTCATAATGTACCATATAATTATATTTAATAAATATTTATTGATAATTTTACACTTCATAAATCTAGAATAACACGAGATTTAATTGTTTTAAAATATTCATTTTCGATTTTCTTCTAGGAATATCTCGTTCGATGAATTATCTAGCCGAAGAATGTCTATTACTTAGAGTGTGGGATTGATTTTTCCAAGGCTTTTTGAAAATTAACCCTCGTCCTACGAACTTCCTCCCTCTCTTCTTTATTTCTAAAGTTGATGGGAATGTTAAATACTTGCAGAAGTTTTTTGCACGGAAGTTTGGGGTTTTCGCTTATCTCTCTAAAACGGTGGTTTCTAGGGAAAAATTATTCCTAGTAAAATTAAAGCTTATTAAATTTCCTACATGACAAGATTGTTTCTGTTCATTTTTTTTAAGAATTTTTAAAACGTTTTTAAGAATCCATTAAGAAAATTTCTATAGTTCCCGAAAAAAAACTGAAAATTTGCAATTTCGTTTCTTTACTGTAGTTTCAAAATGGCTTACTTTAGAAAAAAAATTTCCGGTCGATGCTTTCATGAGGATAAGAAAGCTATCAAACGATACCAAACTCGACTTTTTATCACATCGACGCTAGGCGTCGCGACGTTTAACTTTTTATTGTCATATGAGCAACCTATCATTTTTTTTGCAAAAATTACTTAATAGGCTTGTATTTGGTGAGGATTCCAAACGAAAACTTTTTGTCTTGTAATTTTCTTGATTTATACAACTTCTTAGGTTATGTTATGTTACATAACATGTTATGTTATGTTAGGTTATGTTAATATGTTACTTTGTTATTTTTTACGATAAAAAATAACGACTAATACTTAGTTTTTAAAGTTTTAGAAATGTTAGTTAACCAGGAAATAAAATTACATTATTAAGATTTAATAAACAATAATGTAAATTTGAAAAATTGATAAAATAAAAAGTTGAACGTCGTGACACCTAGCGTTGATGTGATAAAAAGTCGAGTTTGGTATCGCTTGATAGCTTTCTTGGTCTCCTGAAAATTTATCCCGAGAATAATCAAAGTTGGAAGAATGAAATAATAGAAATGCGCAAATATTTAGATTAGATTTGATAAATTAAAAAAATCGGTTTTGAGATTCTACTATTTTTCGTGCTTCGATTAGTCGATTCTTCGAAAAATCGAGTCGTTCTCTATCAATAGATTTTTAAATTTTAAATAATTGAGATTTTCGACTAATCACTTTTTAGATTAATCGTGTAATCGAAAACTTTTGTCAACCTTCTTTATAGGCCCTGTTACTGCTGTTCAATTTATATCTTACTTCTTGTTATTTGAGAAATTTTTTACTTGTATCTCATCCAGCTCGAAGGACCAATATTTTGAACTTTTAATTTTCTTATGGGATAACCGAGATAACTATCATTTTTTTGCAAAAATTACTTAATAGGCTTGTCTAAATTCAAATACCAAACGAAAACTTTTTATCTTGTACTTTTCTTGATTCATGCAACTTCTTAGGTTATGTTATATGTTACTTTATGTTAATATGTTACTTTATGTTATTTATTACGATAAAAAATAACGACTAAAACTCAGTTTTTAAAGTTTTAGAAATGTAAGTTAATCAGGAAATAAAATTACATTATTATGATTTAATAAACAATAATGTGAATTTGAAAAAATCATAGATCCCGGGCCATAAGAAAATAAAAAGTCGAGTTTGGTGGTATCGTTTTATAGCTTTCTTGACCTCCTGAAATTTTTTCCCGAGAAGAGTCTAAAGTTAACCCAGTAAACACAACTACGTTGAATTAACGTTGTTAAGCAACGGTAACCGACGGTTTAATACACGTTGTTCCTTTAAGAAATAGTCCGTTGATTCACCGGATTTATGTCCCAGCTTTCAACGTTTTTCTATACAATAAAAAGTAGTTTTTTCAACGTTTGGAGTCGACCAACGAGCTACCTTTCGTTATAAAACCGTCTAAAATAACGGTTGAAATAACGTTACTTTTTCACCAATTTTTGATATAGATATATCTAGATATAGTTGATATCTAGGAAAAATCAACGTTTTGCTAACGTTACTTTCAACGTTATTATAACTGAGTAAACGTCCGTTGCAAAAACGTTATTTTCACCTAGTTCCTGTTTATCCAGGTTGATTTTTGGTAAAAAGTAAACCATTTTGTAACGTTTTGGGAACATTAGTATTGAACGTTATAAAGACGTTTTTGGGTTAGTTGTAGAAACGTTATTTATCAACGGATTACACAGTTGATTTAAACGATAATATGACGTGGAAAATACGTTTATTTCAAGGTCTTATAAACGTTATTAATTGTGGACAATTTTCGTTGCCATTAACGTTTTAATATGGTTGATTTTAACGTTGATATTACGTTGAAAGTGTTTTAATTTCAACTAATTGTAAACGTTTAATTGCGGTGGAATTACTAGTTTTTTTTTCAACTAATTCAACGTGTAAAAAACGTTGATTAGAAAGATGATATCACGTTGAAAATTTGTTTATTACAACGTTGAGTGAACGTTTAATTATGGTCGAACTACTAGTAGAATTACCGTCGAATTTAACGTTCGAATAACGTTAATTGGAACGATAATAATACGTTGAACTTCGTTTATTTCGACGTCCGATAAACGTTTACATATTGTCGAATTATTAGTGGATTATCGGTTGAATTTATACATCCATCTAACGTTTATTTATGGTTAATTTACACGTTTACATAAGGTTCCTAATATGCTTGATTTCTATTTTTTTAAATTTTTTATCATATAATTAACAGGAAATAAAATAGTGTTAAATCAATTGATTTTGTTTTAATTTTGCAGAAATTCAATCAATTAACCACTAAATAAACTCCTTTAATTCTACAATATATAAACATTGTAAAAGCAGAGGTACCAAGTAAATTTGCAACTATAATATCTACATGTAAATCATCAATAAAATATTCTATAAGAAAATTGTCCCTCACTTCAATTTATTGTTTATTGGTCAAACGTAATAGGTAGGTAGATTTAAAAAAAATAAAATTAGATAGGTATATGAAAATATTGCATTCTATTTATTGAATAATGTTAATTATTTTACAAATTCAACAAAAAGACAATGTATATCAATATATTATTATACTTAATTAATATAATGAACTTTTTAATGATGCAACTTTATAAAATTGCAATTAATTCAAAACGTAACTTTAATAAATAATAATTAAATTAAATACGTAAGTTACGAAACAGATTACAGTAAATTATCAATTTTCTTATTTATTAAAAACGTTACAAACAGTGAATTAGAGTAATTGTTTGACAAAAAATCACTATTTAAAATTGAAAACAAATTTAAAATTAAAAACAGACAAAACATAAATTAAGAATTTTCCCCCATAACTAAACCCAATTATTTTATTTGCAACTCACTCAACTTTTTTCCCTTTAGATGCTCTGCTTTTTGAATATTTCAACCAATCCTTGGCGGCATTAGCTACTTTTAAATCCGACCCTTCAACTGCAGGATAGCATTTTCGAACAGCATCTAAAACAACAATTGAAAAAAATATAAGTTTCGAAATCATCTTTCTAATTAAAAATCGATTTAAAAAAATCCTTCAAAGTACTCACCATTTATTATTTTCACAATATTTGTTTGCTCAAATGCTAATTTATCACGCCCTTTCCAATTAAAACATGTCCCAACTTCATCGGACATCAAAAATTTCAATATTCTTCTTGTTTGAGATTCGACTCCAGCTCCCCCGACAGCAGCAAATCGTTGAAGCTGAAAATTTATGAAACAAATTAAAATGCGAAACATATAAGCCACGACGTAAAAGCATTTCAAAGAAATAAAAATGAAATAGTTTGCATTAAATTCTAAAATAATGTAAAAATAGGTAAATTTACTTACAATGTATTTTTTCAAAGATTCCTCTAGCACCAAGTTAGCATCAAACTCTTTAAAAATCTCAATATTTTTAATAGGAAAATCAGGCGTTATGTCCGGTTTCGTTATATTTTGTTCTAATGTTATATTCATTTTTGCAGAAATTTCACTTTGTTGCAACAACACCTGATCCAGTTTTTGATTTATTTTTGTAAGGTAGCTTACAATAGTGGTTTTAAAATCTAAAAACAGAATCAAGTTATCAAAATTAATCCATATGTAGGTAATTTTATAATATCTTACCATCATCAACTTTACATGATTTGGATCTATGTATGAAAGGGGAATGGTGTGGTGTAGACGTCATTGCACCACTGCCTGAGATATGAGATGTCGTCGAATTAGATTTACCACTATCATTTTCATATACAAGAGTACTATCCCCTTCTGACTCAGATGAACTACAAATTTTTTCTATATTCTCGATTTCCTTTCTTACTAAAGTCATAGTAGAAATTGAAGAATTAAAATCTGATGATGAAGATCGATCACTTCTGGATAGTATTTCCGTTAATTTTGTTTCCGCAGCATCGTATGTGTCTGGAAACAAATGGAATCATATAATAAACTATTACAAGTAGAAAATTCTAAAAGCAGCGTTACCTGTAGTTATCATGATCTTTGTAATTTGATGCAACTTCCATTTTTTCTCGAATGGAGCGCAATTTTGGATGAGCTTCCTAACGTTTTCGGTTTTATTAGGCCAGTAACATGACGTACCGTTTTTTGCTGTCCAACATAATGGGACAACGGCACATTCCTTATCTTCAAATTCCACGACTGCATACATGACGCTGCGACAATTTTTACATTGCATAACAATTCAATTGATAAACAAAAATTAAAGGTGAATTCATTTTTAAATCTTGATTCTAATTTTAGAACATCATTATACAGATTCATGGAGACAATGTGGTGCAAGACAAGATGATATAAGCATACATGAAAACATAATAATTTTGTTGGAAACAATGAAAAAAATATGAAGACATAAATTTTTGAAGTAAAATAATTAAATGCTGCTGCCTAATTACATTATACAACAGTATGAATTATAGCAAAAATTGCAAAGCCTTCCTTCCAAGGCAATTTCAAACACTTGTATTGAATGTCGGTTAAAGAAAAAGTTATTGCTTTATCCGAGCGTGGTTTCCTTACATAAAAAATGTTAAATTTTTTTGATTCTTCAGGATATTCGTACAAATTGTTAACGTAATTAAATGGAATTCCGGAGATTACATAATCATTTTCAATAAACGATATAGTCGAAATTGTAACTATATTTTTGTTTTTTAAAATCACACAATTATCGGGATTATTATCAGAAAGGCAATACAACTTTGTATTTAAACGCCTACAGTTAAAACTGTCGGGGCTAGACGAAGTAGAATAAATTGCATTATAAAGATGAAGTGGAGTTACAGCGTCGTCTTCAGAATAATTTTCGGGAGATCCTATTTGAAATTCAAAAATTCTGCGATGAATTTGTTGTAAAACATTTTTTTTGGAGCGAAGTTTCAATTTTAATTTACCCAAATAGTTTTCAAATGGAAAACATGAAAAGCATTCCAAAGCTCCAAATCTTTTTACTTCGTCTGCAATATGTAGTAACGAATGTACGTTATAAACTACAAAATCGTTTCCATAGTAAATGTGGCTATTTTGAACGAACATTTGGAGAAACTGTTTTGCTCTATCGAAGTAATGATCAATTAATACTTGGTTAGATAATATATAAACGGCACAATGTAGTAACAAGAAATGATTATATTTAGATTTCTCAAATACGTCATGAAGCAAAATTGGAGCAGTATACAAGACAAACAAACGAAATTCTGTAGCTTTCCATCTTTTCATTTCTTTAATTGGTCTAGACTTCCTAGAAAAATCTGAACTAATCGACCCCTTGATATTCGTAATATTATTTTCCAAGACCCTTAATAAAGTTTGCGACAATTTATATTTTCCATCTATTAATGAGTACAAAATGCGTTTGGTAACTCCAAGATAAATTAAGTGCATCGGATCTAGAGTAAATTGTTTGACTAAATCTAATCCTAAATCAAGAAATGGAGAGCGTCCCTTTATATGCGAATTACTTCCATCGTAATTCAAAAAATCTTGATTACATCTTCTTTTATGGGGCGAAATACAGTTTTTTTCGATAAAATTTATTCGATGATTATCCCACTCTCCAACAATTGTACACTTCTCGCAAGCATGTTTACTAGTATGTCCTGTTATGCTTTTTAAAAAAGCTCTAGCAGGAGCGTCGCACGTAATTAACGCGATTTTAAAATTATATTGGATTTCTAAATAGGTAAAACCTTCTTTTTGTAACTTATTTGCTTCGTCCAAAAATTTTTGCAAAAACAAATTTAATGGATCTGGTTTTCCTGTGCCACTGAAAATAGCTACGGGAAATGGATTATCCAGTTTTAAGTCTTTGCACAACATTAAAATTGGCCAAAATTCTAAATGCGAACTTTTGAAAAGTGGCAAACCATCAACATTTACTTGAACAAATATATTCTTGGCGTTGTTGCCTAATTTAAAACCACCTCGCAATTTTAATTTAAGGTTACTTTCGATACCGAAATAGAACATAGAACCATTCTTAAGTTTAAAATCATCTGTAATACGTGGTGTTTGTAACAAAGTTCTCGCTTCCGAAGGCAAAGAAGGATGAAATTGTTGGAAAAACTTGAGTAAATCAGAGAGAGCATTATGAGTGATGTTGTGATCGCAAGCCCAAGTTCTTAAATAATTTTTAATTTCGGATTCCGGATCAATAACATTTTGATTGTCTTTATTTTTATTATCGTTTTGTAAGTGCTGCGATGCACAAATATCGTTGTCAAAACTTGAAGTTTTGACTTGACTATTTTCACCTGCATTTAAAACATTTTCATTTCCTAATTGATGTTCTATAACAGGCAAATTACAATTTAATTCAAAACTTGGAACATCTACATGAGTTTGAATACTGTTAGTTGGATTTATTAATTCGACATTTGGAATGTTAACCTGCTCCGATAAACCCTGGGGTAAAACTTTTGTACTAAAATTTTTTATTAGTTGGTCGGATATTTTTTTAATCTTCCTATTAAGGTGGCGTTTACTTAAAATTTTTTCCTTGTGTTTATTCATCGATTTTAAGTGATTTACCTTATTAAAATGTTATGTAATGTAAAAATTTCGAATGGTAATGCTAGAAATTAATAATTTATTTATATCAAAAATATAAATTTAATTTGCTAAAAACCAATCACCGTGATGATGAACATACGGTACAAATACACACATTTATTTTAATAAAAATTTTTTTCTTACCCCCTAGCTGGAAGAGGTAAATGTCTTCTAAATGGTCATCATCAAGTACGTTTATCTCGGTATTCAGACAATTTATGGAAACAGTTGTAGTTTAAAACAAGAATAGCCCATGGAATTAGCCCATTTCCAAATCGAGAATATTATAAGCTGCAAATAAAGAAACGTCATTCACTGTTCTTTTTAAGTTTTCAATAATTGAGGCATTGCGAGGGGAGTCCCAATAAATAATAATTTCGGTTTAAACAAATGCTTTTATTTATTTCTAAGGTGTTTTCATTTCATTCAAGTTAAAGAAAAAGAAGCATAAAGACGAGAAGAGTAAATTAAAATTTCATTGTATTCGCCAATGTTAGTTTTTAGTTATTTATGAACGTTGCCACAACGTTGTTTAAACAATAGTCACGTGGTGACGCCACGCCAAAAATTAAATTCTTTGTTATTAATAAGTAATTAATTTCATTAGTTATTTAACATTATTTTAGGATTTCAACTAAGTTATTCCGTTATTAGTAACTATTATTCAAAAAAATGTTTTGCACGTGTTAATTTTCAAACAATCAAACAAACTATCTCATCATTCCATCCACCAAACAAAACAAAAGGTATTAAATTAAGAAGAAACACTTACCAAATTTTTATATTACACTAAACACTTCACACAATAATGAAAATTAATTATTGATAAATTTGAAGACCACGTTTAACTTTTACCACTAGCGCGTGGTCACCGGTGGATTTCACACTTGCTACTTGCTACACCTTGCTATGCGCGGGAAATGGCCTGATGCTGATGTCTGATGTCATCGTCATCTTTAACATCAGTAACGTACTCTGTTATTTTTATAAAAGGGAAATGTTTCGTTTTTACTTTTTCATAATAAATTTTCAAAGACATCTTCATTTACCATAAATTTATTAAGTGTAAACTTAAAACTTAATAAAGTTTATTGCTAAAAGTTAATAAAATTATTTAAAATTTCTTCTACCCCCATGTAACTACTGAAATTTCAGATAATACAAACGAAAAATAATAGACATAACTGAAATTACTTAATAAATTAATATAAAAGCATGTAAAAGACAGGGTTTAAAATTTTTAAGAATTAAACAGCTCTCGCGTAGCCTAAAAACTAAAAGTAGGTACCTATTACAAAATTAAAGCTTATCAAAATTCCCACAAAAAATATTAGATTCCTTTTTCCGTCTATAATAGTTTCATATTATAATACCACAAGAGATAGAATTTTGTCGGCAAAATTGTTTGATTGTTATGACTGTTATGAGTTATGAAAGTTTCTTGCTTGACAATTTCACGAATGACATTTATTTGTTAAAAAATTCACGAGCTGTACGGCGAGTGATTTTTAATTAAATTAAATGTCATGAACGAAATCGCCAAAATGGAGCAAACTTAAACACTACATTGTAGTGACTACAAGATTAGACCACTATTGTCGTTGAAAAACCATGTTATTGATTTTGCCAAGGTAGTTTTCTAGATCTTACTATAAAATGGTCAAGTTATTATAATAAATGTTCAAATTAATTTCCATGAACATTGAACATCAATGTATCTACTGAACGCCAAATCAATTGGTTTTGGAAAATTACTTTTTATTCTTGTAATAAAAAAGTTTTAGTAAAATACGTTACTGGAGTATCTGACAAAAAAATCTGAATCACCCTCTCACCAGCGTATAAAAATTAATATTGCTATAATAGGTAAGTAATGAGACTTTGGAAGATTGGAACATTATTAGTAAACTGATAACTATGTATTTATAATGTAATCATAATGTAATGTAAACAAAATGACCCATGAAATCGGCGCCTATGTGCTAAACAACCTTGAACGAAAAGCGGGAACATTACAAGTCAGATAGACGCACGAACCTTCGCTAATACGTACTCGCACATTTACGGCACGTTTGTATATCACTTAGGTATAAAACATTATTAATAATTAATAATAATAATTAAGTAAAAGAACCCAACATTTTCTTTATAGTATTTTTATTGTTGATCACTATTTTTATCGTTGCAACTAATGTTTCAACGACCTAATGTTGAAACTAAGTTACTTTACGATTTTAAATTCTTGTTGACCATTAACCTTTTAGAAACTTTTTAAAAATAAAAAAACGTTGATTTTTACCAAAAAAACTATTAATCGTTGAAAACAAGTTGCCAACTGACGTTAAATACAGTTTGAGTTTGAGCCGTTCATAGACGTTGAATTTTAACTAAGAAAAAACGTTGATTGTTAACGGGAAAACCACCTAATGTTGAAACTAAGTTACTTTGTGATTTTAAATTCTGGTTAACTATTAACCTTTTAGAATCGTTAAATTTCAACAATAAAAAAACGTTGATTTTTACCAAAAAAACTATTTATCGTTGAAAACAAGTTGCCGACTGACGTTAAATACAGTTGAGTTTTAACCGTTCTTAGACGTTGAATTTTAACTAAGAAAAAACGTTAATTGTCAACGGGAAAACCACGTAATGTTGAAACTAAGTTACTATGTGATTTTAAATTCTGATTGACTATTAACCTTTTAGAAACGTTAAATTTCAACAATAAAAAAACGTTGATTTTTACCAAAAAAACTATTTATCGTTGAAAACAAGTTGCCGACTGACGTTAAATACAGTTGAGTTTTAACCGTTCTTAGACGTTGAATTTTAACTAAGAAAAAACGTTGATTGTTAACGGGAAAACCACCTAATGTTGAAACTAAGTTACTTTGTGATTTTAAATTCTGGTTAACTATTAACCTTTTAGAATCGTTAAATTTCAACAATAAAAAAACGTTGATTTTTACCAAAAAAACTATTTATCGTTGAAAACAAGTTGCCGACTGACGTTAAATACAGTTGAGTTTTAACCGTTCTTAGACGTTGAATTTTAACTAAGAAAAAACGTTAATTGTCAACGGGAAAACCACCTAATGTTGAAACTAAGTTACTTTGTGATTTTAAATTCTGATTGACTATTAACCTTTTAGAAACGTTAAATTTCAACAATAAAAAAACGTTGATTTTTACCAAAAAAACTATTTATCGTTGAAAACAAGTTGCCGACTGACGTTAAATACAGTTGAGTTTTAACCGTTCTTAGACGTTGAATTTTAACTAAGAAAAAACGTTAATTGTCAACGGGAAAACCACGTAATGTTGAAACTAAGTTACTTTGTGATTTTAAATTCTGATTGACTATTAACCTTTTAGAAACGTAAAATTTCAACAATAAAAAAACGTTGATTTTTACCAAAAAAACTATTTATCGTTGAAAACAAGTTGACGACTGACGTTAAATACAGTTGAGTTTTAACCGTTCTTAGACGTTGAATTTTAACTAAGAAAAACCGTTAATTGTCAACGGGAAAACCACCTAATGTTGAAACTAAGTTACTTTGTGATTTTAAATTCTGATTGACTATTAACCTTTTAGAAACGTTAAATTTCAACAATAAAAAAACGTTGATTTTTACCAAAAAAACTATTTATCGTTGAAAACAAGTTGCCGACTGACGTTAAATACAGTTGAGTTTTAACCGTTCTTAGACGTTGAATTTTAACTAAGAAAAAACATTAATTGTCAACGGGAAAACCACCTAATGTTGAAACTAAGTTACTTTGTGATTTTAAATTCTGATTGACTATTAACCTTTTAGAAACGTAAAATTTCAACAATAAAAAAACGTTGATTTTTACCATAAAAACTATTTATCGTTGAAAACAAGTTGACGACTGACGTTAAATACAGTTGAGTTTTAACCGTTCTTAGACGTTGAATTTTAACTAAGAAAAAACGTTAATTGTCAACGGGAAAACCACCTAATGTTGAAACTAAGTTACTTTGTGATTTTAAATTCTGGTTGACTATTAACCTTTGAGAAACGTTAAATTTCAACAATAAAAAAACGTTGATTTTTACCAAAAAAACTATTTATCGTTGAAAACAAGTTGCCGACTGACGTTAAATACAGTTGAGTTTTAACCGTTCTTAGACGTTGAATTTAACTAAGAAAAAACATTAATTGTCAACGGGAAAACCACCTAATGTTGAAACTAAGTTACTTTGTGATTTTAAATTCTGATTGACTATTAACCTTTTAGAAACGTAAAATTTCAACAATAAAAAAACGTTGATTTTTACCAAAAAAACTATTTATCGTTGAAAACAAGTTGACGACTGACGTTAAATACAGTTGAGTTTTAACCGTTCTTAGACGTTGAATTTTAACTAAGAAAAAACGTTAATTGTCAACGGGAAAACCACCTAATGTTGAAACTAAGTTACTTTGTGATTTTAAATTCTGGTTGACTATTAACCTTTGAGAAACGTTAAATTTCAACAATAAAAAAACGTTGATTTTTACCAAAAAAACTATTTATCGTTGAAAACAAGTTGCCGACTGACGTTGAATAGAATCGAGTTTTACCCGTTTTTCGACGTTGAATTTTAACGAAGAAAAAACGTTGTTTATTAGTGGTAAAAGAAACTCATCGTTGAACTTAAGTCGCTGTTCAATGCTATAGTAACGTTGTTTGCTACCGTTTTAAAAACGTTATAATTTGACGTAATAAATGTGTTGAATTTGACGTAGAAGCCACTTGCAGTTGAAATTTGATCGAAGAACAACGTTATGTAGACGTTACGATGTCATGAAAGAAACACGTTTAGAGTCAACGTAATTACTACGTCATTTTTTGCCTGTATATCAACATTTCGTTGAACTATATGAGACTATCAACGTCTATTAAACGTTTATTTAAAAACCGTTGAAAAGTAACCAATAAGCAACGTTGAATTTTTCAACGTATAACGTTGATTCAACCGCATCAACGTTGAATCAACGTAAAGATAACGTAGGTGTGTTTACTGGGAAAGGAATGGAATAATAGAAATGTGCAAATATTTAGATTTGATTAGATAAATTTAAAAAATCGGTTTTGAGATTCTACGATTTTTCGATTCTTCGATTAGTCGATTCTTCGAAAAATCGAGTCTTCGATTAATCGTTTAATCGAAGACTTTTTCCAACCTTACATTTAAGGCCCTGTTGCCGCTGTCCAATTTAACTCTTACTTCTAGTTACTTGAGAAATTTTTTTACTTAAATCTCATCCAGCTCGAAGGACCAATATTTCGAAGATCAATATGTTGGTAGTTAAATTTTTTGTTTATTTAGATTGTTTGGCTAATATTTCATAGCTTAAGATTGATTGAGATTTGATAATACGATTTGATTCTAAATCATCAGATTAAGGACACTCTCCTAAGGAAGTGCAAATACGTAGGAAAATTTTAAAGAAATAGTAGAGAAGCATTAAAGGATTAAAGAAGAGATGAAGTTCAGTTTTGGAAGAATGGACTGTTTAATATTTGTGGAGATAATCTCTAAGCTTCCAAACTGTTGCCAAAAAAATGAACGTTTACGTCTGAGTATTTCATAATTTTTACTCAAAACTCATGAGGTTCAAAGTACCATCAACGTGTCGAAGATCAAAATGTTAGTAGTTCCCTTCTTTTTTAATGATTTTGAATGGTGGAGTGTGTGTGATAGGGTGTGGGTGATTAAAAACTGACGGATTTCTTCTCGAAGTGGTGAGTATTAGCTTAATAGAGGAAAAATATTTAAAAAATTCTGTAGTTTATGGACATGCTTTAGGATGAGAGCAGTGCATCATGGCTCTACTGTGCAATTCTTCCATAATAAATATCATCTCATGTCAGATCACTTTTACTCCCGATTTTAACAGTGGAAAGAAACCTGCGAAATTTATACGTCTCGACTTCCTCGTCCCTAAATGAGTTTTTTTCCTCTTTCATTAAGTGAACGAATGTAAATTTTCATGGTACCTAGTGTGTTTGTTGTAAGTAAAAGTTGGTTAATTGAAAGTTATAAAATTTTTTGCAATAGTTTATTAGACACAAAATATGTAACAAGAACTAGTTAATTATTATTGTCCTAAAAATTTTTAATAAATTGGAAAAGCCTTTTTGAAAGCTAACGCTTTATAATGTCGAATCTCTTGGCGGTATACTTAAACAAAATGATGGTATACTTTAAATTGCCACCATCCAACAAAATTAAGAATGTGTTACACATTTTCATTACAAAGAAAGTCATCTGTTCTTCCGGGCAGTTTTTTTTAATGTTTAATCATTTTAATAATCGGTTTCATTAATTTATGGATTCTCCTTAAATTATAAATGGTTTTTATGCGTATTGTTTGCTTAATGAAAGTGATACACGTGAAATTTTGATAGATTGTCTTTGTGTCAGGAAGTATTTAGTGGATTTTTTGCCAGTTCAACGCGAGGCTTCCTTCAACAATCAACTCTATAATGATATCATTTTAAAATATTAACTTTCAGTTTCGAGTTTGTGGGTAGTGATGTGGTCAATAAAAATTATTTGCTCAATTATCTTACAATTTGTATTCGCGTTAAGTAAAGTAGTGCTTTTAAAAAATCATTTTTTGTACGCGGAAATAAAGCGGAGCTCACTTTTCCTTCCTTATTAAGTGTGATCATTATGGTTTAAATATAAATATCTTCTTTTTTGCCATATTTGTCATTTGTCGGTCAAGATAATCATTTGTCATCAAAAAGTTGCATTCTTCATCAACCTCTGTAGGTAATAGAATTTAATTGAAAAAGGATATAAACGTATTTTACATCGACGACCTCAAGACGTGAGGAATTCAATATGTTGTGGTTGTTATTGAAATCTCCAACATTTATTTTGATTGTATGGAATTTGCGTAGAAGTGTTGTTAGTTTGAAATGCACAATTGGGTCAAAATTATCTTCGTTTTAATAGTTAATAGGTAGTGACTTTGAGAAAGAGAAATGTTTTGGAAATTTTTCTAATCTCCACCGTGGAAACCACCAATGACGTATATTGTGCAATTTTTACTCTCTTTTAAATTTTAAATCCTCTTATTAGGTAACTTTTTAAGTTGAGCTAATCACATTTTAACGATCTATTGTAAAATTGTACTTCTTTGGTGTTTTCGTCTTTCATAAAGTAATTTTGATAAGATAAAAAAACGTAAATATATTTATTTTGAAAGTTATTATTCATTGTAGTTACAAAATTAATATATAATTATGATTTTTATAGGTGTAATAATCATCTGTAAATCATTGAAATTTGAATTAAAAAGAACGCGGTTTGGAAATTTGCATCTACTAAGTAGTAGTGGGTACAAAAATTGAGATCAAAAAATTAATAAATAACCTTTTCATAATGGCAAACAAATAAAAAAAAATTAACAATAGACAATTCACAAAAGCAAACAATAATAGATCAAATGACAGTAAAATCTAAATAAATGAATAAATGGACTTTCACTTTTGAAATTACGTTTAAATTTTTCAAAAAGTCAAAAATCTGGTGTAATCTTTAAGTTTTAATAGGTATATGGAAATTCTTTTTATTTGGTCAATTAATAATTGTAATCGTATTTACATTATTTTGTTTGTGAATTTATGGTTTTAGTGGTGAAAGATTCCAAGTTTCAAAATATAACATACCCACACTTAATAGAGAATTTCAATAAACACTTCTGTTGTAAACCCACATTGTCTTCAAAATTGTGACATTTAATGCCACTGCCATCATAGTGAATTTACCTAGATGCCCAATACGCCTTTTTGCTAAAAGTCAAGGCCTTTTCGAACAACCGAACAGTTGCCATAGCAAAAGATCTTTCACTTGTTAAAAGTGTACAATTTTAGCTCATTTTTCTAACTATTGGTTAGGCTTGGTAGGTCGCTAATCGCACACCCATCAGTATATGATAAACGTAACGTGGTCAACAATATAACGCCCAATCGTCTATTTTTACCAAGAATCTGTGAATTTTGGATGTTTAGTCCAGCAGCATACCACCACTCACTCTTATAACTGCCCGTTGTTCCCATTTCCTTATTCTTCTCCTTCTCGGGGAAAACCTTCTCATATGCTAAGAGCTATGATAGCGACGAAAAGAGTAGATAACGCAAATATTTTGCCTGCTGTTAAGTTTATAGAAAAGTGGTGTGTAGGGGGGGGGTATAAACGCTATAAAAATAGTACTCCACCATGATTTCGGGTTAGCGAGAAATTGATACTCCATACCCTAAGAAGCTAGAGCCTGGAGAGGCACAGAGAGTTGTAGAATTCGATTTATTGAAATCGTTCAAATTTTTATAAACTAATTATGACAGCTAAAACAAATATTATTACGGGTTTCGATAAAGAATTTTCTGCTCCATAATTTTCATTACTGGTAAAATTACCATCAGACTACTCTATAATGAGCTAGAGCCTTGAGAGGCATAGTGATTTGTAGAATTCGACTATCCAGCTTCACAAACCAATTTTGCATTACTACGGGAAATATGTCAACTAAAATAATTTTATTTAAAATATTTTTTGCGGGAGAAGATCCGTCCAATCATAATCAAGAATTCTGGTTAGGTACAGGCATAGTTAAAAGTCGCGTTAAAACTATTTTAGGTTGTAATAAAACCTTTCAAAATAACAGTACGTTGTTCTTTTCAAATTTACTGTCTTTAATTATTAACCTGTATTCTATTCTAGTGACAGTTACTTGTCAAATTTAGCGACTAAAATACTTTTAAATTGTAGTATACTTCAAAATCTATGACAGCGCTGGCCACGCCCCCTCAGTTTGCTAATAAAGTTGGTGGGATTGTAGGTATATAATTTTTCAAACTTAATTAATTTTTAGAAATTAATTATGACAGTTAAGATAAAAACATTTTTACGGGTTTCGATAGCGAATTTTCTGCTCTGTAATTTTCATTAGATGTATAAGTACCACCAGACTACTCCTTAAGAAGCTAGAGTCTCGAGAGGCACAGTGAGTTGTAGAATTCGACTTATTTATAATTTTTCAACTTTAATTAATTGTTATAAATTAATTATGATAGCTACGGAAAATATTTTTATGTGTTTTGATCGAGAATTTTCTGCTGTATAATTTTCATAGATGTAAAATTACCATCAGACTACTCTTTAAGGCAGTGTTTCTCCAAGTGTGTGCTGCGAGAATCTCCAAAGTGCGCTCCGCTATTTCCCCAATTATTTCTACGAAATTGTAGAAATAATTCTTAGGATGTTCTCATTAACTTTTCAGTTTTAATTTTTTTTAGAAATTTATTTTCCCATGTGTGCCGGGAAGTTTTTTTTCGTCGGAAAATGTACCGCGAGAGTTATAAAGATTGAGGAGCACTGATCTATAGATTTTATTCATCAGTGAATGATCATGAATCTTACATTTAAATATGTGAAAATATAATTTGACTCCAATCAGCTTTGCTCCGAGACCCCCTTATTACTGCTGGCGAGCTGTATTGCCATTTATGAGCCTTTTTTAGACTGTTATTCCATCAGATGACTGTACAAAATACTGAAGATTTAACAAAAAATAAAGTAGAGGTAGTAGAGAGAGGTTAGTGGTACCAATGGTATCTACAAAATCGTCTAAAAATGCGAAAAACCAAGGATGATATAATCTCGAAAACGCTACACAAATAATAACTTACTAAGAAGAAATCTATAGATTAAAATGGGGGACCGATCCCCTAAAAAAGTGCTAATGAGGTAACGGAAGTAAAGCCAGGAAAGTTTAATTTTCCTTGAATGGTGTGGTAGAAGTTGAACAAAAAACTACAAAGGTAGTGGCCACAAAAAAAGTCACAGTGACCCACTCTATAATAATTTACACTATCCTCCTACACCAAGACCGGTGATGGACTCACGCCACAACCACAAACTCAATTAATGAGATCCCACGTCGGTACCGTTGTTATCACCCAACTTTGGAACTAATTTTATTAAGGCAGTAAAATTAAATACAATAGGTATATTTATTTCTAATCAAAAGTTTACACCGATTTGGTTCATTCGAGAGCTCTTGAAAGTTCAGCACAGTTGCGGAAGGGATACCAGATTTTTCGTTAGGCAATTGATACTTGTAATATAAACCAAGTGACACGGTCATTTAACGATAAAAAAAATTGGGTACTCAGGGTAGGTGAGGTGTAATAGTGTGACATCAAGCGATTGAAATAACATTGCGATAAACGTATATGCGGAACGGGATTGGACTGCAATAGCTGTCGATAGGCGAATTTTTGCTTCATCAATCCTAAATCTCTTCTGCAGACTTTCTAAACCTCACAGTCGGTCATAGAGAGTCAAGCTGTTGTCAACCCCTGAATTAGGGAATCTTAACCCGTCTATCAATAATCATCGTGTAACAAATATTCTAGAGAAGCTGTAGGTACATGCTAAAAAGTATATCAAAAACGTGTTTAAAAAAAGCAACCCCCTAGAGCTCAAGGGCTCTCTAGGTGTGCTTCTATAGGATGAAATGGTACAGCATAGAAATATGGAGACCCAATCACTCCAATATTGGAATGTAATTGATTCTCTTGAGTTAGAGCCATGTTATGGAATAGGCAAACCCCGATTGAGCTAAACCATTGAGGGGTGGATTAGAATATAACAAATTCCACCCAATTCCACCCTTTCACGTGTTCACAAAGCTGTCATCTTTGCTTCTCTTTATACTGTTTTTGTTTTGTAATCCACATGAGCTCAGTTTTATCTTTTTTATAATTTTCCCTTTGGTCTTTTGATTTATTCTAGTGTATTTTATCATTTTAATCAGATTTTGAGTTTATATACGCTGATTTAAGTAAAAATCATTTTATTCTTTAAACTTGAATAAATCCTTGAACAAGCTTCTGAAATTCCATACCGAACTCCACCCTGTAAATACTCGCGATTTAATCTTCACCATTAAATCTTACAATATGTTTACCTTATTCAAATATTACAAAAATCGGCGATTTCTTTAAAAGATTCAACAATACAAATAAGATAAAATTTACTGTTCCACTTTTCAGCTTATTTCTATTACAAAACAAATTATTGTCATTTAAATAAAAATGCGAGAACAATAGGAACAACCAAGTTTAAAGTGGATGAGAATATAGCGGGCATAACCTCTCTTTATTATATTGCACTTTACCAGTTAGTAAGCCAGTAACAGAAATTATTTGCAGACATTTCTATGGCTTTTAGTTGGATATCATGAAGAACATACCGGCACGGTAAAACCTTATCTATTATAAGCGGGTTTTAAGGACAAACACAATTGTCGGATAAAAATTACACGCGTGTTGTAGAGAAAATATAATTGAATTTTAAAATTACGACTTTCATGTAAAAGTATATTAAGTTCCTATCACTGACAGATCTCATAATTTAGAAGAATCTAAGAGGAATTTAGCACTTGTGTATAGATGGTATCTATTTAAGATCGCAATAAAGAATTTTGATTAAAAACTAACCATTTCAAGTAGTTTATTTTACACCCAAAGGCACATACTTGTGGTATATAAATGCTATTTAGTTACTATAAATTTGTAAAGGAAATCATTTTATTTTTGCATCTCGTTGGATTTTAGAAACGTAATTATTACGTCAAATCTTTAAATGGTGATTAACCTGGCAATTATGAGAACTGGGATAAGTAGTGAATTCTTTATTTGTATATCCTAGAAAGAAGGTATATAATGAGCTTTCTTTAATTTTGTTGCAATTTTCTCAATCTTAAGAAAGGCTTGCTTCTAAGTGCTACGTACATTTGAAACAAATATAATTTCTGTACTTAACTTACCTATTTTAATTAATTACGTTTGTAAAGAAAACTATGGATACAATACAAGGTGGCTCAAATTTGATACTTTTATAGAGTTTATCTCTATAAATATTAACAATAAGAGCTAGTCTTGACCCTGGAGTCGGAAGAAAAAGATTTTGATTTATTTTTATTTATTAAGTGTTTTAAAGCTTTTAAAGCTTTTTTTAAAGAGCTTTTAAAATGTTGAAAAATATACAGGGTGTTCCATTTAAATTAATAAAGTTATTTTCATTTCCGGTTAAGTCGAAACATGAAGGGGTTAGTATCATTTAACAGCTAATTGTAGCAGATTTCAAACCATTCAACTATATACAGGGTGCTCCTGAAAACTTGAGATATATTTTTAAATTCTGGTTTAACCGGAAACGTTTTGTTAACCTAAAATTGGGTCAAATATTGATTAATTTCTTTTTGTTTTTGTCGTGCCAAATATCTGCAGGCGAAGCCTGAGTAGGACACTTTAACTATCTACAGACGTTCCGGTTTTTAGCGGTCTTAACTGCTCAGGCTAGCCGGAACTATCATTTTTGCATCCACACGTGCGGACGCTTTTATTACGTCAAGCCTCTGCAGGCAAAGCCTGCGTAGGGTGTCTGCACGATCTACAGACGTTCCGGTCTGTGTGCAGACATAGTTTGCGCAGTGGACAGGCTTGTCCTTAAAGCTTGAAAGTTTTTAGCGGGCTTAACTGCTCAGGCTAGCCGGAACTATCATTTTTGCATCCACACGTGCGGACGCTTTTATTACGTCAAGCCTCTGCAGGCAAAGCCTGCGTAAGGTGTCTGCACGATCTACAGACGTTCCGGTCTGTGTGCAGACATAGTTTGCGCAGTGGACAGGCTTGTCCTTAAAGCTTGAAAGTTTTTAGCGGGCTTAACTGCTCAGGCTAGCCGGAACTATCATTTTTGCATCCACACGTGCGGACGCTTTTATTACGTCAAGCCTCTGCAGGCAAAGCCTGCGTAGGGTGTCTGCACGATCTACAGACGTTCCGGTCTGTGTGCAGACATAGTTTGCGCAGTGGGCAGGCTTGTCCTTAAAGCTTGAAAGTTTTTAGCGGGCTTAACTGCTCAGGCTAGCCGGAACTATCACTTTTGCATCCACACGTGCTGACGCTTTTATTACATCAAGCTTCTGCAGGCGAAGCCTGCGTAGGGTGTCTGAACGATCTGAAGACATTCCGGTCTGTGCATGTCTGACATTCCGTGCAGACCTAGTCTGCACGATGCGCAGGCTTATTGTAGTAAAGAGCTTGAACGTTTTTAGCGGGCTAAACTATGCAACAATATACAGGGTGTTCCTAAAAACTTGAGAAATATTTTTAATTTTTGGTTTAACCGGAAACGTTTTGTTAAATGAAACTAGGGTCAAATAATAGATATTCTTGGATAATAATAGATATAATAGATAGATAGATATAATAGATATTCTCAAAAAAAAATAATTTTTTTTTGAAGTTTTTGGATTAATAAGTGTAGCAATTTTTAAAATTTTCTTTTTTATTATAAAAGAACTGATATAGTTTAGAAGTTTTGATATTCAAAAAATCGTAATTTCGGTCCTGCTCTATAGAACCAAATAAAATAAGCGTTTGATAGAGAATTCCGTTGCCTGTAACACATCTAAAAATAAAATAATCAACTGGAACAAATTTTGATGAAATTCATTTCAAAATTTTGACCTATTTTGGCCCCTTAAAGGCAGGCAAATTTGAAAATATACTAGGTTAGGAGGAAAGACCTATGTTTTGGCTCTACAATCCCGTTTTGAAATTTTTATAATAATAATTACCGATATACCGACCAACTTATCAGGGAAAAATCATAAAATTGTCTGCCATTTTGAATTTTCTTCTTTACATTTAACCCTTTCAAAAGCGACGCCACTGGTTGAATTTTTTTAAAACTGTTCATGCAGATCAGTACTTACCACAAAGAAATATTCCTGCATCGAGTTTGAATTTTTGTATCCTAAAAAGTTCTTGAACGATTAATTAAAAACACAATTTTCCCTCTCATTTTTTGATGGGCTGTAGCGCCCTTACGAAAAATTTTTATTCTTGTTTTTCTTTTCATTTTGGCTTAATGTCCTTATATCGTGCATCTTTTCCTGTATATCGGTAAACAAAAGACAGTTTATCTAAATAGATGTTTTTTAAATCTCTAAATGAGCTTTGGAATTTTCCCAAAAAATTTATGTTAAGTAGTCTATTAAACGTTACTGGTGTCAAAATTAATTAAAATGCAAAAAATTACACTTCTTGTGTAAGAAGCTAGTAGTTTTACATAAAATTCATAATAAACATATTTACTGATGGGCAGGTTTTGTTAAATTTTTGAATGAAATTATCATTAAGTTCTCATAACGTCTTAATATATTGAATATAAAGCTATCAAATTGGCATTTATTATTATATGTTAAATATGTAAACATTAGGTTTCCAGATAATCTATGCAAATGCGCAAAACATTCAATGTTGCCCATAAGAACGAGCATCTTATACCGGAATTCGTGATTTCTCTACACGGAAGTCCTGCAGGTGCTTATAATTCATCAAACGATGAGAATTTAATACATACCTTTGGTTTAAAAAAAATTCTTGTGTTTTCAAATTTTGTAACATTTGTAATTATATTCTAATTATTCAAAGTTATTAGATTATAGTGAAACTTTATTAAGTCATTCTCAACTATACTCCCTCTTACCCTTCCTCTCTTTGGCTTTTCTTTTATTATGTCCACTGCTGAACGTAAGAACGTATCTTTTGTGTAACGGAAATTATAGCCATGGAGAACGTATTTATAAGGATATGAACCCATCATTAAAACCTGAGGGGTCACTCACTGTTCTGAATTTGTACACTGATTGCAGATGACTGCCCATCACTGCATATGCTCAATTTTTGTACATTGACTGCCGAGAGTTGATAACCCCTAGTTAAAAACACAGGTTCTTCTGCGCTTGTATTGGCCCCTATGGAAGAGAACATTGACAGGATCAGGTCTAGGAAATTCGGTAGAATTATTTTTTTTCTTCTAGTGCCTAGCCATCGTTGTTCTTATGTTTAGCCTGAATCCAAGAAAAAGAGCTGCGAATTGACCCATGATTTCTGAAAGATGCTTTTATAGTGTGCAAAGTTTAATGATGTGATGACGAACTGGGTTAGTTATGGCATAAATGGCTGGTCGTTTTATAATTCCGTTCTGTTATTGATTAAATAGGAGTTTATAAATCAGCCTGCTAAGGAGATTAAAGGCTTTTTAATTCTATTACGTATACTAATAATAATCATCGACATCTTGTTTTATAAAAGTTAACTGAAGTAGTTAATGAGAACTAATGTAAGACATCCAATTTGCGATACGAACGACGATAACATGTCAAAGTAAATTCAGACAGCCGTATCTTGAAAAAATTAAATAATTCTAATAGTTACTTGCAATTTATAAAATAACATTATTAATTAACCTAAAATATTTTTTACAATTCCTTTTTGGTATTTAACATTTATAGTAATGATGCGTGACACTGTTTTTAAGTTCATTAAATGGAAAGAAAGTTTTGCGTACTATTTTAATAATTTGTACTTTCAGTGTGTGTTGTTACACGAAAGCAATTATAAATTAAACGCCCAAGTTTCTCACCTCGTCTATTACGCACAAGTCGAAATGGTTTTATTTTCAAATTTTTACGTTGATTTCAATTAATGTTTATAATGCGATATAATTGTTATAAATTATAGACGTTGATTTAGATAGCGTGCAGCTACAACTTACAAGTTGGAGTTGGACTTGGGCGCAACAAAATAGTGGCCTTGTTTTTTATGTGTGTGGTGGAACATTTAAAGAAGGTATCCTACCGGTTGCACCTGTTTAAGAGCGATTTTTATTCGAGTACTTACCTGACCACGGGGACTACTCACACAGTTGACCGTTCTCACGATCTAAGGTTCGAACATCACGCAAATTGACCTCAGATTTATCTAATCACGTACCATTGTTGAACTTTCTGTTGTTATTGATCTCACTTTCAGTAGTTCATGTTTTCATTTTCTAAAATGCTTGCCTTTTTGTGCTAAAGGCACTGTTCCAAATAGAACTTATTGGTTCTTTAGTTCAATTTAGCCAGAAATGTTTTCACTTGTAATTTTGCTAGTTGATAGATTAGTTAATAATTGGTTTTCAATATTTTGATTCTTAAAAATCTCGTCTAGGCAATATTTAACCTTTAAAATACTTTCAATGCCAGACACGTCTCTTCATGTTACTCTTCTTAAATTTTTAATTAATAATCTGTTCTAAAATACCAAATTATTTTCACTATCATTATCAGCTGTGTGTACACCAAGCATTAATTAAGATGTGGAAGTTCGTACTTCTAAACTTGTTTTACTTTCGATTTAGGTTTCTATCAGAGAGAAGTCGTATCCAAAAATTTTAAACTGAAATAATGGTAGTAATTAATAATGTATAGTCGGGGAATAGGATTAGGGTTGATTGGGTCGAAGGTTAACTAAAGTACACGTGCATTTGGACTACTTAAAGGGGGGGGGGACTTTGTGATACGACTTTATTACAAACTCCTACCGTCCTGTTATTACTGAATATATGACTTGGGATGAACCTAAAGCCCGTTACAGATGATCAGTCTTTTATTACGGCAGTAGAGAGTAGGCTTAGATTGTTTCAAGTCTCTGCAGGCGAAGCCTGCTCACAAGTGGCCAGGTCGATTGCACTATCTACAGACTTGCCGATTTGCCTGTACAGACCTAGTTCTCACGGTTTACAGCGGTTTGTGGTAGTAAAAAGTTTGAACGATTTTAGCGAGCTAGAACTACGCAGGCTAACTATCACTTTTGCTTCCACACGTGGAGGCTATTATTCCGATAGACTTCTGCAGGCGAAGCCTGCCCAGACCGCCTACACGATCTCAGACGTTCCGGTTTGCCTGTACAGACCTAGTCTGCACCATGGATGCACAGGGTTGCAGTAGTAAAAAGGTTGAACTTTTGCATCCACACGTGTAGACTATTATTGCGACAGACCTCTGCAGGCTAAGCCTGCCTAGGCCTCTTAGACGATCTGCAGACGTTCCGGTTTGCCTGTACAGACAATGCACGATGGATGCACAAGGTTGCCATAGTAACAAAGGTGAACTTTTGCATCCCTACGTGTAGACTACTATTGCGACAGATCTCTGCAGGCGGAGCCTGCTCAGGTCGCCTAGACGGTCTGCAGACGTTCCGGTTTGCAAGTACAGACGTAGTCTGCACGATGGATGCACAGGGTTGCAGTAGTAAAAACGTCGATCTTTTGCATCCACACGTGTAGACTATTATTGCGACAGACCTCTGCAGGCGAAGCCTGCCTAGGCCTCTTAGACGATCTGCAGACGTTCCGGTTTGCCTGTACAAATAATGTACGATGGATGCACAGGGTTGCCATAGTAACAAAGGTGAAATTTTGCATCCCTACGTGTAGACTACTATTGCAACAGATCTCTGCAGGCGGAGCCTGCTCAGGTCGCCTAGACGGTCTGCAGACGTTCCGGTTTGCCTGTACAGACGTAGTTTGCACGATGGATGCACAGGGTTGCAGTAGTAAAAAGGTCGAACTTTTGCATCCACACGTGTATACTATTATTTTGCGACTTCGCCTGCTCAGGCCTCCTAGACGATCTGCATACGTTCCGGTTTGCCTGTACAGACGATGTACGATGGATGCACAGGGTTGTTATAGTAACAAGGGTGAACATTAGCACTCATACGTGTAGACTACTATTGCGCCAGCTCTCTGCAGGCGGAGCCTTCAGACAGCCTAGACGGTCTGCAGACGTTCCGGTTTACCTGTACAGACCTAGTCTGCACGATTGATTCACAGGGTTGTAGTAGTAAAAATGTTGAACTTTTGCATCCACGTGTGTAGGCTATTATTACGACAGACCTTGGCAGACTAAGCCTGTGCAGGCCGCCTGGACGATCTACAGGCGTTCTGGTTTGCCTGTATAGACCTAGCCCCGACGTTTCACAGGGTTGCCGTAGTGAAAAGTTGGAATGTTTTTAGCAACTATCACTTTTGTATCACACGTATAGGCTTTTATTGAGTTAAGCCTCTGCAGGCGAGGCCTGCATAGAGTATCTGAGCGATCTACAGACGTTCCGATCTATGTGCAGACGTAGTCTGCCCAGTGTACAGGCTTTTCGTAGTAAAAAGCTTCAACATTTTTAACTGGCTTACCTCCCCAGTTCCAACTAACTATCACTTTTGCGTTCATACGAGTAGGCTATTATTATGACAGACGCCTGCATGCGAAGCCTGCCCAGGTTTCAAGAACAATCTACAGATTTCCGGTTTGCCTGTGCAGACCTAGTGTGCACGGTGCACAGGCTGGCTGTAGAATAAAGTTTATCAGGTTTGCCTTGGTAGTGTAGAGCTTTTGTAGAGGACTTGGGGATATTGGATAACAAATATGGTTGATGGCTTGTAATGCTCTAGCATGCCCTAGCTTTTCCCTCTGTGCAAAGTCTCTTCTCTACCATTTTGTTTTTTTCTTAAATATATTTTAAACCAGAAAAAAAGTTGACAATTTTCTTGAAAAACTGTTTCTCATTGTGGATCTTTTTCTCCTCTAATGTACTAAAAAAAGGTTAACTGCTAATATAATCAATGAATCGTTTAATTTTTAATAAACATCTACTTTTTCTCTCAGCCCTTATTTATCATAAATGAGTTGATGCCAAATACACAAAACAGAATTTTACAAGGCTTAAGTGCAATTGTAAAAAATTTTGAACATCACGTGCCTATTGTATTCTTATTTAAACGTTAGATACACTTTTACACGCTTCGATTGAAATTAACTTTACAGATGCCAAGTCCCACGGTTACAAAAAAATCCCTATCGCTTCAATAACCATTATTATGAAATGTATAATAGGGATATATTCCATTGTTAAGCGGTGTGCTCTCAAGATTTACTTTTTGTCGCCATTGTCAACTTATCATTTTCGTACGTTTGTCAAAACTTGATTTTGCAATTTCATAACGATTGATTATTGTCGACTTATCAGTTATTTCGAACGTTTAAAGAGTTACTCGATGAAAGAATATTAATAATTTTGATTAATTGATCGATCAATTGTACAAGCCATAAAAGGTAGCAATCAACTTTTATTATTTTGTTATAAACACTATTACAGTTTAATTAATTACCATTATCAATATTTACCAAAGTAAATACTGTAGTTACTACACTTTCTACTAAAGTTTTAGAGAAAAGTTGATTTACAACAAGGAAGTGTTCAACATTAGCATTTTTCTTAAAAAATGGTTTTGAGAAAAGTCTTTCCGAGACTGCTGAGAGCGTAGGTAGAAGCATATTCAACGAATCAAATGACAAAGTAGCAATTTCATATTCAGTTCTATTCATGGCCACTGTTCACTTACATGTAAGTACAAATACGGCCAAACAACATAAATATTGCATCTCAGTAGTGTATTTTATGCAGATACCATTTAATTATTTGCATACTTTCTATATTTATACAAAAATTATTGTTTAACCTTATTTTAAGTTCCTTATAGGTAATCTTTGTGATCGCTAAACGGCATTAATGTGCGTGAATAGATAGAAAATCATCATATTAAATGGCAAAACTTAAAAATTCCTATAGGTTGTATTTATTTCCCATATAAATAAGCCTTTTGATGATAGAACTTTTCGATGCTATAATAATATATCCATCTAGAAAACAATGAAATCTCAGCGTGCAATTTATAGTCGACATCTAACTCATTGCATTATTATCGACTCTAAGACATTTATTGTGGTGAAAACAAGAGGACGTAACTAAGCATGAAATTGAGTTTTGTTAACAATCGCGAAATTATTATTTATTGATAGCCAACTGGATTATTTACATGGATACCTAATGCTACTAAAACTATTTCAATATCGAAGTGAAAAATTTAGGCGTCGAATGGAAGTTAAAATTAAAGTTTCATGTGTGCAGAAGGTAAAGTACACAAAATGGACGCTGAGTGTGATTAAATAAAGTTAGAAGCCACTAAAAGTGAAATATGATGGTTTGGGTTTTAAATAATAATGTTAGAAGGCATAAAATTTAATTTTTAATTTCTTAATCGTTTCACTCTGTCTTCTATTTGCTAAGCTATGGATCTACATTCTGAATAATTATAATAATTATTCTGAGTACTTAAAAAAATAAGGAAGTGGAAACTGCGCAAGCTAGTCGGAACTATCTACAGACGTTCCGGTCTGTGTACAGACCTATTCTGCGCAGTGCACAGGCTTGTAGTATAAAGCTTTTTTATAAAACATTTTTAGCGAGCTTAACTGCGCAGGCAAGTCGGAACTATCACTTTTGCATCCACACGCGTGGATGCTTTTATCGCGTCAAGCCTCTGCAGGCGAAGCCTGCTTAGTGTGTCTGAACGATCTACAGATGTTCCTATAGGTGTGCAGGCCTAGTCTGCGCAGTTCACAGGCTTGTTGTAGTAAAAAGCTTCAACGTTTTTAGCGGGCTTAACTGCTCAGGCTAGCCGGAACTATCACTTTTGCATGGATGCTTTTATTGCGTCAATCTTCTGCAGGCCAAGCCTGCGTATCTGCAGACGTTCCGGTCTGTGTGCAGACATAGTCTGCGCAGTGGATAGGCTTGTCCTTAAAGCTTGAAAGTTTTTAGCGGGTTTAACTGCTCAGGATAGCCGGAACTATCACTTTTGCATCTACACGTGTCGATGCTTTTATTGCGTCAAGCCTCTGCAGGCGAAGCCTGCGTAGTGTGTCTGAGCGATCTACAGATGTTCCTATAGCTGTGCAGACCTAGTCTACTCAGTGCACAGGCTTCTAGTATAAAGCTTGAACATTTTTAGCGGGCTTAACTACGCAGGCTAGCCAGAACTTTCACTTTTGCATGGATGATTTTATTGCATCAAGCTTCTGCAGGCGAAGCCTGCGTAGTGTATCTGAACAATCTACAGACGTTCCGATCTGTGTGCAGACCTAGTCTGCGCAGTGTACAGGGTTGTAGTATAAAGCTTGAACATTTTTAGCGGTCTTAACTGTGCAGGGTAGCCAGAACTATCACTTTTTACATGTGGATTCTTTTATTGTGTCAATCCTCTACAGGCGAAGCCTGCGTAGTGTATCTGAACGATGAACAGATGTTCCTATAGCTGTGCAGACCTAGTCTGCGCAATGCACAAACTTGTCGTAGTATAAAGCTTGAACGATTTTAGCGGGCTTAACTGCGCAGGCTAGCCGGAACTAGTACTTTTCCATAGATGCTTTTATTGGGTCAAGCTTCTGCAGGCGAAACCTGCGTATTGTTACAGAACGATATACAGACGTTCCGGTCTCTGTGCAGACCTAGTCTGCTTAGTGTACAGGGTTGTAGTATAAAGCTTGAACATTTTTAGCGAGCTTAACTGCTCAAGCTAACCGGAACTATGACTATGACCTTAGCTATGTAGCTAGGACTGGTGACTTTTAGTATTTTTACCTCTTAACTACTTCATACACATTCATGAAGAAAAAAATTCCACCCTCTTTCATGTCGTCTAAAATCTCTCGTTGACTATACTCCGTTCAGCGACTAGAAATAGCTAAGCACCCTCCCAAAAATTTCTGCCAAATCTGATTGATGCATGCCAATTTTTATGTAATTGATATAAACCGTATTTTCAAAAGTCTACCAATAGAAAAATTCTATTTGAATATCGCGCGCCTTTTGTGAGAGTGGCTTAGGTGTTTCTGGTCGCTGAACGGAGTAGACTATTACTGGATGCATGAGTATGGATAACTGTAAAATGTTTTATTGGAAACTGTCATTGTCATTCCAAATGGGCAATTAAATAATAATAATAATCAAAGCAATTTGCGTGTCATTCGTGTGTGTATGTATAATAATTAAATAATTTTCTAGAAATCGCCTTTCTTTGTCATTTCTTTAGTTTTATTGTAATGAATAAAATTACATTAAATAGTAAAAAATTTATTCTTGGAGCCAGTACTTACCATGTAAAATACTAAGTTTACAATGCCACATATTATACCATATACCTCAACTTACTAACGTGAGAAATGTTCTTGTTAGTTTATTGTCGACGTGTGGGTTTTACTTTAGTGTGCTTTGTCGGATTGTTGACTTTCAGAAATTACAATAATTTAGGTAACCACTTTTATATAATAAAAATACTGATATTAAATTAACATTCTTTTAACGACAGCATTTTTACTTTTAAAGATACATACTCCGTAGGCTTTGGATTATAATAATCTGATCGACAAATTTTTTTAATCTCTTTGAATGAAATATCTTGACATTTTGAACACCTCTGAGTATAAAAAAGTATAGAAAACCTTAGAAATAAAGTGCCTATCTCTATGCAACGCCCATAAATTAAAAACTCCTAATCCAATTTTGATGAAATTTGGATTGAGCCACTTTAGCAAAATTTGCTCTACAAAATGCAGACACAGGGTGGCTCAAAAATGGAGGTTACCTATAGCCACACCAAAGTTTTATTTAAATTTATTTTAATGGCAAAACGGTTTGCTCCAATATTTTTTTGATAAAGCCCTATTGAAATCACTGTTAGAAGAAATTTAAACCGTAGAGCACGGAAGGCTTTGTAACAAGAAGCAAAAAATGAAAAAGGTTGCTTCTTTAATAATTAAATAAGGCTTTCATGATTGATTATATGCAGACACGCGACTGTCTGTAACACCAGAGGAACGCTTCTTTTGCAACTTACCATCTGTTATTAAACTTAAAGCTATAATTCGTATTGATCACCATAATGAATGAATATTACCAAGAAACAAATTATTGGATTAACTTTTAATAATATGTACCTACTCTCATTTGCTGGTAATTGATTTGCAGGTTGCTGACTTTTAAAGATGAAAAATCAATGGGCAACCAGATGGTTGTATTATTAAAAGACTCCAATTATATTTAGCTACCGGAATTTGACTGTAATTTGAACAAAAATCAAATGGTACAAATAATAATGATAATAATAGATTATTATTTGAAGCAATTTACAAAGGAATAAATTTAAAGGTTAAATCGCTCGAGGACACAATTAACAAATTAATGTAAAGATCTAAACTTTAACTAAACGTTTAGTATAATTTAAAGTTTTTCGTGCTTTTAAGTGAAAGTATAGAAAATTGATAATAGTTTTGTCTTTAATTGTATACACGAGAAATAATTTTTTTTCTTCCTCTAGTCTAAACAATAAAAAAAATTACTAATTTTCAATAGCTTTCGATAAACTTGTTATCGATGCGATTTACTTACAAATTCGTGTTGTAGATATTCAGGTAACCGGGTTTTAGCAGTTTTACCTTTATTATAAGTTACTTATAATGCACGTTCCCACGACTGGGACAATTTGCATTACTTAGCATATCTACCACGGAAACTGAGGTGTGGATGGACCTATAATGTGGGCGTGTATATAGGAATTATTCTACGATAGGTAATGCTCACAATAATCCTCAATGCTGTAATATTTTCTCAATTTCTTTTTCATCTTATGTAACAAACGAGACATTTGATATCAATTTTACTTTTCCATATTACCGAAGGTAAGGAAAAGTATAGTGATCGCGCTGAAAAAAAAATTTGAGATTTAAAGAAGGATATAATTATCCGTTTTGGCACTTTTTGAAACGATCTTGACTATTTTTGGCATGATGTCTGTGTGTGTGTATGTATTCCCCAACGATTACTCTCGAACGCTTTGACCGATTGACTTGAAATTTGACATTAGGGTCGTGATTTGGAACCATTGGTTTTTGGTTGCAATCCGTTCACCGGAAGTCTCAGAACTAACATCCGTCAAACAATTTAACAAGAAATGTTAAAATATTTTTGCTTCATTAAATAGAGAATTTTCTTCTCTATTCAGACATGTTATTACTTATTACTAATTTTGTATTTTTGGTGTTAAAAGTACAGTTGTAAATTAATAAAATTACAGTCAATGTGCAATATGAAATATGCATTGAGAAATTGTTTCTATTTTTGAAAGAAATATGTCAAAATATGACTTTTTAAAATTTTAATTTGTTAATATAATATGGAAAAGTCTTGTGTTGACACAACACATTTTTTTAAACGTTCTTTATAACATAACCGATATATCATATCTTGTCTATATTTTGGACTCGTTAAACTGCTACCAGACCAGATTATTTTTCCTCCATTTTTAAACTAAGGCAAAGGCATAAACTATGTGGATTATGTGGAAGTGTAGTTCGCCGTGTCGCTTGTTTACCCAGTACCTAAGCTGTTTCTTTCTGGCTTCTGCCTTTTCTATAGCCTTTAGATGAATGTGTATCATGCCCACTATTACGAAGATGCCGTCGGTGAAAACCGTACGATAATCTCTCGAGGTTCTAATGATCAATGTACGACCTATTCTAACTTTTTCTTGATATAAGGCACACCTCATGGCTTCCCCGTCCGGGAAGGCTCACCTAACGTAGCGTTATCTGATCTAACCTAACATAGCCTGATTCAACCTAACCTAACGGAACCGCATCCAACCTAACCTAACGTAGCCTTTTTATATTTGTAGCAGGACGGGCAGCTCTTACCGCCCGTCTGGTGGCCCTGCACGTTACACCTTAGGCATCTTGCCACATTTTCGCAACTCTTTGCCAAGTGGCCCTGCTGGCCACATCTGTGGCACACGCCCGGCTGCGATTTGGTCCTGCATGCGGCTGCATAGTGTCCGAATTCCATACAGCTATAGCATTTGGGGGCCGCGTTGGTCTCCTGTATACGGCATGCGATCCATCTTATGTGTATTCTCTTTTTTCCGAGCACTCTCGCGGCTTCCTCCTGCGGTAGTTTCGCGAAGGCGAACCTCGAATTTCCGCCCTCTTTCCCCTGTGGTAGATGGACATCGATGTCCTCCTCTCGACATTCGTACCGCTCTAGCCCACCCCGAAGCTCCGCTCTTATGTCCTGGCTCTCG
Organism: Malthinus seriepunctatus; assembly: GCA_963924605.1. Lineage (NCBI taxonomy): Eukaryota > Metazoa > Arthropoda > Insecta > Coleoptera > Cantharidae > Malthinus > Malthinus seriepunctatus. Next base: position 77,101,687 of record OZ004600.1, on the reverse strand, counting down.
TGATCCCCGGGCAGATCTTTAATGTATATTGTTCTAGATCTCGGGATCGCTTTGGCCCTTACAGTACCTCCCATATGCGCTTCCAATTTCTTTATAAACGCCGCCTTCGAGGGTTCACTACCCACTGTGGTGACACTTACCCCTCCCTTGGGGTTTTCTTTAATTTGAGTAACGGTGATCCTCATCCCCGTTATGTCTACCTTGGATTGAACTCTTTTCACCAGATCGGAGTACGTCCACGTCTGGTTGTCCACCCCTTAAATGTGGATGGCTTCCCTGAAGCCACCTCTTCGATCTCCCTTGTAATCGCGCTGGTTGTTTCCGACTGCGTTTTCGGCCCCTTTGACCCTTCTCGCGTTCGCATATATGGCGCCTCTTATTTCTGATCCCCTGAAGGCAATTTCGATTATTTTCGTTGTCTATGGATCTCCATCCCGGTGATTCTGGGAATGGAGAGAGCCGTCTTTCCTAGCTCCTCCATGCTTTCTCTGAGCAGCCTTGCCGTGTGGAGAATGTCCATGGCGCTGGATGTCTTAGATTGGAGGCGGTAGATGAATTTTACCCTCTCCTTCTGAGTGCCGCCTCGCCTTATTTTAATGGTTTCGACCGTATAGTCCACCTCGTCACCTATTAGGTCGGAAATTTTCGGGTATCTGTCCCTGAACTGCTTTCCCACCCCCTCGTCCATCGAGGGATCCTCCTCGTTTGAGAAAATAGCGAGCCCCGTCTCCCTGCATTGTGTGAGGACATTTCCTTCCTTTAGGGAGATATTCCTAAAGGCCTCGTCGGGCCACCTTCCACCGATTAGAGCGGAGAGGTCTTCCTCGCTGTTTAGTGTTTTGATACCGCGATTAATCTTTTCTATTTCGTCCTCCTTCGTGTGGTCTCTGTCTGTGTCCGGTTGTTCTTTTGTTCCTGTTCCTGGTCGTCCCCCTTTTCCATTTCCAAAACTAGGATCTTGTGCTACCTAACCTAACGTAGCTTCACTCAGCCTAACCTAACGGAACCGCATCCAATATAACCTAACTTACTTTCACCCGATCTTACATAACGTAGCCTTTCTTTGTTTTAAACTTAAACTTTCAATAGGCGCCCTTGTCTAGGCCTGGAGACATGGCATCTAAATCACTTGTCTTCCATGTGTAGTTTAGGGTTGGGACAGGTTACCGCTTCATGTCCATGTTGATGGTAATTGAAACATCTACTTGGTATAATAACTTCGTGTACTCGGATGCGATCCATGCGTCTCGCTTTCAGCACTTACTCCGTGGCTTCTTTGGAAAACACCACCGTTTAGTAACCCCGTGTTCGTTAATTGGGTTAAATCTCATTGATGTAATCTTTGCCCCTTCTTCAGGAATTTTGAACTCTTCCTTTATTACTATTATCATATCTTTTCGTTAGTCGCTTTTGGGAAGAGACCTCTCAAGATTAATGCTTTCCCCAACTGTTCCGAAGTCTTGGCTATTGCGATCTCTCTAATTACTGCCTGTGCCTGTTTAAAGGATGCCTTTGTCGATCCCTCGTGCTTTTCTTTAATTTCTATTCTTAGCATTCTTCTCTTGGTTCTTCTTGCTTTTAGGATTTGGACTCCCGGTTGCTCAGGGCCCACTCCTCAATAAACTGTTCCCATGATGCTAGCTAGTGTGATTCCTTGCGACGCTCATAATGTCCATTTACATTGCTTTTTTTGTCTGTTATTCTTTATTCCTTGACACTATCTGTGCAAAATCTGTCCTCATTTCCTCGGGGGTTCCCCTACGAGAGGAATAGTTTCATTTCTACGGCTGTGTCATTTGGAACTCTTTGAGCTACCTTTCTCATTTAGTCCGGGGTGTACGATCTCGTCCAGTGTATCGGTGCTTTGTTTATCTTATTTTTTTGTAGTATCCCTTTCAGGCTTTCCAGGAAATTCCAGAATCAATCTCTGTCTTCCGTTATTGTGTTTTTGACGATTGCAGTCTTCCTCGCTTCTTATTCGTCGCTTTTGTTTATGAGTGTGATGTTTTCAAATGCTACAGTCTCTCTATCCGGGTATCGTTTTGCGTACAATCTTGAGGAAGGATGAATTATTATTCGCTTCCCGTGCTTTATTCCATAGATTTTCCTCTAGTATTTGATGTATTCTTATTTAGTAAGTAATCTCATCTCCCCGGCCTTCTAAGGGACGCAATTTCAACGAGCTCAAGCTTATCTTGCCCTTCCAGCTTTTTCGGTGTTTTTATAGTTTTGCAGAGCTTTATTGGAAACAAATTGGGGAATTTTTTAGTACAGGTTGTTATATCAACTTGGAAATCTATTGGTATACGTAAATTGCTCTTCCTTCTTACACTAACGTCGTTTGATTTGTATGCAAAATATTTTTTCTTGTACATATTATGTTAATAATGTATTATATGTCTTCTTTATTCGTTTTGTATCATGTTCGGTTAGTATGATGATTACAAAGTGACCATAAATGAGAATAATACATAAAACAGCTATAAAATTAATTCAATTTGTGTTAAACAAAAACGTGAACTTCTTGTCTTACCGCAAACTGAATTAATTATAAATAACTTAATTGAGTATCGATAAGAAGCATTAGTGAGGTAAGTATAACAAGCACACGTTGTATATTTTATGTTCTTATTTTAAATGCTCTTACGTGCTTGATACTTTGTTTAACATATTTTATACGTGTACAACGAGATTATGTAAGGGATGTTGACTTTCTTAATTAGGAAATGATATAGATAAATTAAAAATATTTTCGAATATCCATTCCTAATTAACTTTAACCCTCTAGAGCTGTTTCTATGAACTAAATTAATTCGTGTTTTGTGGCGTTGCATGCAGGAGGAAGCTCTTGCATAAGATTAAATTTTCTTCGTAAGAAATTAATCATAAAATTTTTAATCATCTTTCAAATGATGTTTATTTAAATTGTTTTAATCGTGTTATCTGAAATCGAAATTGTGGTTAATAAGTTGTATTGGTGGGATAGGATGTAATAATATTAAACGAATTACAATAATGATGTATAGGCTTCTTCACAAATCTTATTAAACACGTTTATCGTATCTAGATCATCTTTCAAAGTTTATGTAGGTTATGTTATTAAATATTGTTCATATCTGATTTTATTAACATATAATTATTTGCAGTTTCCAATTTCTATAATTATATTGCGGATTATCTTTGAGATAATGCCGTACCGCAAAACGCAACAACTCTTGAATGAATTTAATTTTTTTTAAACAGAGTAATAAGTTGCTATTTTTTATATCTAAATCAATAAATAAATCACTTTAGGCAGTTTGAAACGTTAAATTGTAGTAATTAACACTGATTCAATCACTATATCGTGATGACTTACAAATACTTACAAAGTATATAAGTGGTCAAGTTCCCAAGTTCAATGTAGCTATGCAATTTGTGGAGTTGGCTAATAAGGGCTTTTACACCAGATAGATTAATGTTCTAGGCCCTCCGGCTCCGAAAGGGTTTCAATGTTTTACAGCTTTAAATATTGATCTTTTGGCAATGCTTTAGACAAACATTTTTCCTCATTGACTTCAAATAATACTTATTATACGAGTAGATACCATTTGTTTACATAATCTTGATGTGGTCTCTTAAACCCTTACATTTACCTATGTATTTTGTTATTTTGTTCCGATTTATAATTTTCAAGTTTGTACAACCACCATAATCAGAAAACCATGAAGTATGATTTGCATTGTTTCATAATCTCGTGTTTCAAAGTGTTGCTTTGGTTTAAAATAATCATCTTTTATACAGTTCTCGGTTTTGAGAGGAAACCGATGTCTGAGAAATTATTATATTTACATATAATAGGTGATAAAACAAGATGTAATATCGATTCTAATAGACATGAAAATATCATCAACTTGAATACGTTTAATAGCTAATATAACATTACCACCGACACGGTTACTAAAGTCATAGTGATGGGCGGATTTAACACAAGCAAAAACACAATTCCTATGACTGGTAATAACATACAAAAAATGCTAGAAACGACAAGACGAGAATTGTAAGAAAAATAAACAACAAAACACTTATGGACAGAGTTAGTGGCAAATTCGCACAAGAAGCAACGTAAGGTCAATAAATGTTTGGGTCGTGAATTGGTTTGATAAGTGGAAAGAGAATGAAACGATCACATATCGAAGGTATATGAGGGTAGATTAGTGAAGATCTCCAAGAGCAGGAAGAATTATAGTAAGAGTCCAGAAGAGATTAACTTAAAAGAACTGGTAGTAACAAGATTCTAGTCGAAAAGTTGAAAAAGTACATGGAACAGAGAGAGACGTACCTAGCTGCAAAAAGAAACCACGCATGAAGTGAACACTTAAGTACTTTAAGGGACCATTCATGCTGACTCTAAGATAAAGAACAAGAATAAGCAAAAAAGTTCAACTATTCAGAAACCTATGTTTTGGTTCACGCAGGTTTCCATAACGATAAATATTTCTACTCTTATGAAACCTCGACTAATTTCGGCACATTTCGTGATTATCATATGATTTCATCAATACAGTGTGATCGAAAAAACGTGATAATGCAGATTTCTTGGTTATTATTAAAGATAGAAAAAAAATTATTTAGGTAACTTACAGTGCTCAAGAAGCTTGTTATTTTGGTCAATTCAAAACTACCAGTGAAATTAAAACAAAAGAGTAACGTTAGTTAGATTCTTTTTTTTAAATGGAACGTGTAGATTTTTTCTAGATATTCTTCAAGAGTATCAAATTCTCTTTACAGTGATACTAAATAACAATACAATATTTAAAAAAATAAAGTAGTAATAAGGTTTTAAAAAATGAATCTAGCCACCCTTATAACCATAGCACAACAATCGATAACAATCAAAAATACAAAAACATCTACTATCAAGTTGCATAAGTATTAAAACAAATAAATAACGACTGTTTCGATTGTTATCGATTGTTGTGCTATGGTTATAACGTTATAAGGGTTACTAGATTCATTTTTTAAAACCTTACTACAACTTTATTTTTTCAAATATTGTATTGTTATTTAGTATCACTCTAAAGAGAATTTGATACTCTTGAAGAATATGTAAAAAAAATCTACACGTTCCATTTAAAAAAATGAACCTAACTAACGTTCCTCTTTTGTTTTAATTCTATTGGTACTTTTGAATTAACCCAAATAACAAGCTTCTAGAGCAGAGGTTCTCAAACTTTTTTTTTCGCGTACCACTCATGTATACCACGGATTAGTCGCGTACCACCAAATTATTAAAAATTTTCTACGTTTCAGAATGATAAAGTAGTAAAAAAATATATTTGTGTTTTAAAGTGCTAATATACAGGGTGTATCCGAAATAGATGGACAAACGTTGAGGGTACGTTCCTTAGGTAAAATTAAGGTACCCGTAATTTTTTTTTGTCAATTCCAATTTTTGAGCGGTGTGGGAGCCCCTAACAGCGGGCCCCCTGTAACCCCATTTTGTTAACATTTTAGAAACCCCTTAACCAATTTTAATGAAATTTGGTATGGGAACTAACAAAGTGAATTGAAATAAGCACCATATCCTACTTTTGTAAAAGGCGCTAGAGGGCGCTAGTTAGGGCTTCCTACACCGCTCCTAAATTGGAATTGACCAAAACAAAAAAATACGGGTGCCCTAATTTTAGGTAAGGAACGTACTCTCGACGTTTGTCCATCTATTTCGAATACACTCTGTATCCTGTATAAAAATCTTACAAATAAAAAACAAAATAAAATTCATAGCAGGATGATGCTGTATCTTTGAAATTAGCAAGGAGAAGTTAGGATCAGTTGTAGTGAGTTTTAATCTTAAATTAATTTGAGTCGATGTTAAGTTTACTTCGAAATTTATTTTTTACCGTCAGTATGGCAGAAAATCCAAAATTCAAAAATTCCGCGCCAAAAGTATCATGCTGGTTACTTATCTTATCGCGTATCCTTGCTTGGGGCTTGCGTACCACCTTGAGAAGCTCTGCGTACCACCAGTGGTACGCGTACCACACTTTGAGAACCTCTGTTCTAGAGTACTATAAGTTACCTGAACGAGTTTTTTTTTATCTTTAATAATAACCAAGGAATCTGCATTATCACGTTTTTTCAATCACACTGTATAGTACAACCGCCCATTTAATATTAAGGTTAGGTACTTTTGTTTTTTAGTTGTTACTTTAAAATCAGCTGCATGCCTGTTTTCTACAAGAACACGTTGAGCATGGATAGTGTTTCTACGACAATTCTACGCTCATTCTTGTTCTTATTCTTACAGTGAGCATGAATGATCCTTAAGATCAATTGCATCATAGCATAAGTGTACATAGTATGCCATTCTGGTGTACTAAAATCGTACTAGACGTCAGGAGGGGTCTACAAGTTGCGTTTATTGCAGTGTCTGGTACAAGTACGTGCAAGTAATTGTACCATATTTTGCTGACGTCGCAAAACCTGCGTAATGACATACTGTATACTTATATTTTGAATTGTAGAAAAAACGAAATGAAAACATTAGACTGCAACGTAGAGCCACCGAAATAAAACTAAAAGATAAAACTTGAAATAATTGCGCAAGCGTAAGGTGAAGAAAAATTTACAAAATTATCAAAAATTGTTCTCTGAGCGAAGAATTTCGGATGGACCACCAAGAAAATAGCCACAAAGTGGACAGTCATCATTCTTATTCACCATGTGAGGCAACATACAATAACGCTAAATTATCAATTTTATACATTTCTTTTAAATAATAAATTACCACAGTTAAATACTATCTCCTATATCCCCGCTTCAACGTCGTTCGATCACGTTGAATGATTGACATGCCTATCCTGCATTGCATTTTACTACAAACAATCATCGATCGTATTATAATTTTATAATAATTTTTGAAAATTTTATGATTCTAACTCATTCATATCTTCAAATACTTCGTCGAATTTCGACTGGGGTGACCACTCGTTATTAAATTTAAGTGAGGACTTGAGCTAAAGAGGATTATTTCGTAATGAAGGATCAAGTATTATTTACCGAGCTTTCTCGATATTTCGATATTTATGTTGGGGCGAACGGTGGCAATGCGCAGATTCTTAAATTGGTATTTATCTCCACCAACGCAGTAGTAAACATATTTATATTATTAAAGGGGCGTGGCCAAATCTACTCCAACTTATCCCTACCGCTTGCCATCAGAGATCTGTGTTGGAGTATCTTTGTACAGCAAAAATATTTTATTCTGAGGAGCTGTGAACATGCGCAGATACCTAAATTGGTATTTGTCCCCACTAACGCAGTAGTCAACGCATTTAATTTATTAAAGGGGCGTGGCCAAACCTGCGCGAACTTACCTCAGTTTAAATTATTTTTGCTCTATCTTATGAGTATCAAATATTTGTCCTTTTTACAAATATTCTGAATGGAAGACTAGGCAAAACATCATACGCTAAATCGCTCTATTTTGAGCCGATAAGGCAATGGGGTGTGTATTCTGTGTATGGCTCAGTAGGTTATTTAGATTTATGGCGTATTCGATTGGTTGCACCAACGCGGTGCGGTGCCAGTGCAGTTTTATTTGCACTACCCCAGTTTGACTTGTTTGATTGGTGTTGCCCCGCAACAGTGCACCCACCTATACCTGTGTAAATCAATCACGTGATTGCACTCCACCGGTGCAGAACCGCACTGGCTTCGTGTCGGTGCGGTTCCAACGAAAATTGGAACATTAAATAACTTCTTAATATCACAACATATTTACAAAAAAAGTATATTTGTCGTCAAGTTTTCTATTTGAAAGTACTTAGATCTTAAAATGTTTATCGACTTCCGGTTTAATCGAAACATCGAAAGAGTCCATAAATTTAATTTATCAAATAACATTAAGTACACAGATTTTTTTACATTTATCTAATACAAATTTTTTTCTCTACACGTACTCATACAATTTTAATAGTGTGTTGCATATGAGGAAATTCCATGAAAACGTTTTTAACGATTTATAAATAATCTATCGATTTATATGATTGCACAGTTAATAAATTTTATTACATACTAAAAAGAACCACTTAAAGAGGGTTTTCATACGAGACTCGATAAAAACTTTACACGCAGGTAGAGGAGGAAATGTACCTACAATTTGAAAGTGCATAAAAATTTATATGTGGAAATTTGAGAAATTTCTGATTACAGTCGAATTTTTTTAGAGCGACCGTTTATGGTAGGAAGCTACAATTAGTTTCTCTAGAAACAGAGACTCTAATAATAATAATACAGTGAATACCATTAACAACGCAACATAGCCAACATAACTTCGATTGTAAGATATTGTTACAGTTCGTTTATATGACAACCTCTGACAGCAATGCTAAATCGCGTTCCATTTAATTTGCAACACCAACATGCAGTTCATTAATTTTAGATAACAATAATTATAAAAATCGAAATTAGACGATCTCAAAAGTTGGTGTAAGGCTTTCTCATAGGTTTAATTTAAAAAAAGCTTTATACGCATCATTAGGCCAATTTTTTTAGGAGGATTGAAAGAAATGAAAAACATTAAAAATACGAGGCTTATCGTTTTCAAAACCACCAGAAACTTACACAAAGAGAGGAGGAAACGCGTACGGACTTTTGCTTTCCGACGTTAGAATTTTAAACATATTATTTACGGATGAAGCAATAACTTTCAATTTACGTGAAGAGGTAAAATCACCAAAATTTTAGATACTGGAGCAACTGCACCTGCATCTTACGTCAAGAAGCCACCGACCCTAAAAAGTGAATGTTTGGGCAGGTTAATAGAAAATGATATAATAGGACAATTCTTTATTGAAGGCAATTTAAACCAACAAAAATATTTTTCTGAATAATAGAATTATTTTTCGTGAGAATTACATTGGAATATGGATGAAATATCTAGTTTCAGCACTACGGGCCTCCACCTCACTACACAATGGCAGTACGAAATTACTTAAACCAAATTTTTCTACGTTGGATAGCACGAGGGAGTAAAATAAATTGCCGGTGCGATCTCGTTTCATCGATAAATAATATTTTATTTAAAAATCCTGTGGGCTATTGTTGATCCTTTTGACCATCGGAAAGCAGAAGTCCATAAGCGTTTCCTCATCTCCTTGTATAAGTTGTGGTGGTTTCAATAACGATACCTAAGACTTGTATTTTTCACGTTTTTCATTTCTTTCCATCTTATAAAAAAATATTTTGGTCTAAGATGAGGTGCAAAACGTGAAGTTTCTCAAAGAACACCTACGAGAAAACTTTGACACCAACTTTTGCGATCGTCTAATTTCGATCTTTATAATTATTATTATCTGAAATTAATGAACTGCATGTTGGTGTTGCAAATTAAATGGAACGCGATTTAGCATTGCTGTCAGAGGTTGTCATATAAACGAACTGTAACAATATCTTACAATCGACGTTATGTTGGCTATGTTGCGTTGTTAATGGTATTCACTGTATACTTATACTATAGTAATAGAGTGGTAGAGCAACTGTATGACCAAGTCTTGGTCAGTAAAGAGCGAAAAATGGTCATTGGTCCCTCGATGTCCCTATAGGTTCCCTGCCTGGTTGCCTGTTGCCTCGATTGAGTCGGAGACGAGTCCGCAGGAGTAGAACCGTAAGAGTTTTATTCTGAAAACATATAATCTAGAGCAGTTTTTAGTAAAACTGTAGCACACGTATGGAGCCCTCTTTAGTTATGACCAGGTATGCCCTCTGCTTTCCGAAGACCCACTCGGTAATGGTAAGCCTACCTTCCAAGAAATTATAAAAACTTTTGGTGTATTGACAAGTGCCGTTTATCCACATCAACGAAACATTCAATCTAAAATCATTAAATTTTTCAAAATTCTTCTAGAGACTTATGCCCGTATTTATAGACAGATCTCAAGCACTTGCTCGAACTCAAGACTGAGACGAGGCCGGTTGCTATTGGTTTCCATTGTATTATACAATGTATTGTATATAATTGTATTATACAATGAAAACCAATAGCAACGGCCTCGTCTCAGTCTTGAGTACGAGCAAGTGCTTGAGATCTGTCTATAAATACGGGCATTAGTGCTTGCATTACCCCCTCTATGTGCACGTGTAGTGCATGGAGGTCGATTCTGAAGACACTAATTAAAAACATCACAATAATAGTGTTACAAAATTAGCAAAAAACAATAAAAAATATTTTGGATCGTTCCCAAGATCCTTAACCCAGACCATTTGTAAATATTGCAAAAGTAAAACTAATCAATCATCGCTCTAATAGTATCATACCTGCATATTAATAAACACATAAATGTATAAATAGCCTTTCTATATCGGTTAACTCGAGTAGAGCCAAGTATAGCCTTTTTTAGCGGTTTGTTTGCTGTCTATTTCACGTGTCATTATAACCACAACCATTTCCTGACATTTTTGTGAGTAATTAAAGACTATTAGTGTCAATAATGTTTGTTATACTTGTTGAAATAAACATAGAGAAAATTTATAAATTAGCTACATCAATTACAATGCTACTAAAGACTAATATATTTTAAAAACACTAATTAAGTTTAATTATTTATGCACCTGAGTTGTTGGCTTAGTAATTATAAATAAAAACAAAATGTTAGTACCTACTCTTTGAAATCACTTTAATACTTTTTTAATTCTCTTCTGTTGGTATTAACTGCAATAGTTTTATTTTATGAAGTGTTAAAAGATCGCTGTTAAATTCTGAAAATTAGTTATAAGGTCTACTTGTGAATAATTATTAATTTGGTTTGTTTTGTTGCAGGATGAATCCAATAAATCGAAAAACTTTCCGCCTGGATGGCCGTTATCTCTTGGAATATCAGGGATAATAATTCATCTAAGTCCACTTTCACCAAATATCATCCGCCACAAAGACTGTTATCTGTGCATTACGAACCAAAATTCCTCAGGTTTAGAATTAACATTTTTTTGGCGTAAATATACGAAAATATACAGTCGAATTTTAATAAAAAATAACGAAAACTCAAACCAAATAATGTGTTCAGCTCTAACTTCTATTATGGATTTGGAAAATATTGCGGTCGACGATTCGGAAGGAGTTCAACTTCACGACCTTTTACAGAATTTACTCGTTTCTGTAGAACACGCCATAGAAAGAGTTCCTTTAGACGACTTAGCTAATCCATGTCCTCGATGTTTTGAATATTTGCCTTTAGGCATACAAGAACAAACAGTTGATAACACGATATGTTCTTGTCATTGCTTATGTCGCATGTCAGAATCGACGCTGCCGAAGAAAGATACATCTAATCAAACGAGTCCTATGTTCGAGTTCGTTGGTCCTATTCCGCACATAGACAGTGATGAAGATGACGAGAAAGACTGCTTTAAATCTAGTAAGTGAATGTTTTTATATACCAATTTATTGCTAGACATTTAAATAAGGTCAAATAAAATCGAAACCATAATTAGATCGTGTGTAGACGCGTCTAAAAGAAGAGCAACTCGCAAGTGAAATTAATCGATTTTAATTTACTCACACAATTAATTACTATCACGTGTAAATAGCCATCATTAATCATTAGTTTCAAAACTAGTTGAAATTCACCATTGATAATTTTCTTTATATTATTGATGTAGAAAATTTTAGTTTCCGGTTTTAAATGTTTAACTAATTTTTTTTAATTTAGTGTCAGTGTTAGGGTGGCGAGTATGTTAAAGTCGGGCCACTACTCGAGCTCATTGTATAGGAACTCCTCCCGCTCCTTCAGTCATGAATCGGCTACAAAACTTTTTGATCGACTCAGGATACTACAGGATAAAGTGCGTCGCTTATGGTCTGGCCCGTCTTGCCCTAACGCTCACTAGTCATGTACATTTTGCCGGCCAGCCATGAGCAGCAGTTCATGACCTACCGACCGTTTATCAGAGTTGTTATGGTGGCATAAAACTAGAGTTAGGTCACTACTCGGCCCCATTGTATAGCAACTCCTCTTGTCCCTTCAGTCATGAATCCACTCTAAAGCTTTTGGATGGAATCCAGGATACTAAAGAGTAAAGTGAATCGCCGACGGCAGGCCAGTCTTGCCCTTTCTATCGCTACTCACGCACAGTCCGCCGACTAGCCATGACCGGCAGTTCATGACCTACCGGCCATTTATTACTACACATTTAACGGTTTTACGACAGTCTAGAGCCTCTCGATTTTTCTTATTTACCAAAAAAGCGTGTATAGTGCTTCGCAGTCCGTTATCGGACGACTGGCCAGTACACACGTTAGTTTTTAGTAATACGGACTAGACGATAGGCTTTGGACTGTTGTAATACTGTGTAATAACAATGTGTAATAAATGGCAGGCTGGTGACAGACAGGGGGCCTAGCCCACTGAACGCCGCACCCTTTGGGCTTCTCAACGAGGGCCATGGTCCGCTCTTGCTTCCGTCTAAGCCCACCGCTCTTCGAAGTTTCATTCTTACTTTCTTTGGTAACCACAGTTACGGATACATTACCATCCTCCACACTGCTAAAAATTAGCGAGGAAGTGTTAATTACCTGGCGAATGTTAAATGAGTTCGGCTAAACGAATTTACGCCTGATTCGGTTGCTCCTACCCGCCCACTTAGGCCTCAGAACTAAAGCATGGACAGTGGTATAGCACGTACTTCATGGTTTCTTCCGTTTCACTGTGCGATTTCCTTCACGCAACTCGCCGCTCTTTTAATTTCCTCGTTTTCTTGAAGAACTGTTTATGAAGAAGGCTGTTTATAACCGCTCTGCTGTCTAATATCTGAATATTGTGCATAACAGTTCTGTTTTCCTGATTTTCCGAGATCCTTTCAGAATGGACTTAAATTAAGAAGTTTAATTTGGTGGTGTTATTATTAAATCTAATCAATATCTTACTTATACATATCATCACCAAATCATAAAACTCCAAGTCCTTTTTAACTTTGCAGACCTTCATCATTGTGCTTTGCTTCAGTTTCTCGGCTCTGTTCGTGCTCTCGATTTCATTCGTTTAGTTCCTCTTCCAGTGTCAACAAGTTATCCTTTCATACGAGGGTTTGGACAATGGACATGGTATATCGCCATAGAGTGTCCCATAGAATCAAAACGAGATCTTTTGAGCGGGAACTACCTTTTTTTTATTCCATCGTGTGTGGCGTTGTCTATGGATTATTTATTGTGTCGGTTTCATTTGTGGTTACATTCCAGCTTAAGTAGTGACGTCGACATAGACAAAGAAAAACAATTTTTTGTTAGAAAATTCTCCACTGATTCCTACCGCTCTAGAATAGCAATAATAGTTGAAGGAAAATTCTGATAACCTCTAATTTAGTTTCTTTATTTGTATCCCTCCCCATAGTCCCCATGGCCCTATCATCTCTTTGTGTGGCCTGTTATCATTGTTTTTCACACAAACTCAAAGCCCATCTCGTAATGATAGCCAATGTAGCTCAAAGTATGAGTTTGCTTACCCGAAAACTTGACGAGTCGCCACTGTGTTGATTTGAATCTTTGTGATTATTACCTTTACTATCTTTTCATTGTTATAAATTGAGTTGAAGAGCAGGCTTTTATTATTGTTTTTAAATAACGATTAGTTTTCTAGTAAAATCGTGAAGCCCAAGAGGGATTTGTTCGTGTTTTTCATTTTTATCTTATCATAACGAATCAAACGATTTGGTCTATTTTCTTGTTATCTTCATACTGAATAAAATTTTTATTTTTCAAATTTTATTTCCTCAATCTCAAACTAATTGACATAAAGGACGTTAAATTATTTAAATTTTTTTTTGCACAAAATGTGATAACTTTCTAAAGTATTGATAATTTATAGTAAAATATGTTTGAGTATTGTATTCTAAAATAATAAATATTTAATTAGACGTGGAAAGAAATGTGCATCATGAAGAGAATACCTTATAAGTATATCGTAGTTGAAATCAGTTTATGTAAGTTTTTCTTGTTTTCTTATTAAAGGAAAATTTCTCACAGATCGTCGTTAAATACAATATTTTATATAATCAAAATAAAATTTTTATCGCATATTTTTAAAATAGCATGGCGTCGATTGTTGAAAAAGAAGAAAGAGAAAAAAATTGCGAGGAAAGTGACTAGAAGGTATATAAAGAGAAACAAACTGTTTACGGAATTAAGTTTATTATAATGTTTGTTGCTGTTGGCGTAGAGAAATTGTACACCGTTTTCTTACTACTTATTTTAGTTACTATTTTTCTTGTCATGTCATATGTCGAGGCGCTAACGTAAATTGCAATTTTTCTTTTAACCTAATCATGAATGAAAGGTTCGTTTAAACGTCGTTACCATACAAGTGTGTTTAGATATATTGCTTTCTATATCTTTGCTCGCTATTTCTAGTGTTGTTAATATAGTTCGATTGTTTTCAAATTTTTTCTCAATTTATTAAACGTTTGTGAAGGGGTTCCGAATAAAGATGGTTAACAAAAAGTTACATGTTTTGATGAGCTATAAGAAGTCGTTTAGAAAATATCAAAACTTAAAATAGTTAGCGAGATAACGTAAAGGAACTGAAAACTGGCAATGTAGTTTTTCGACTGTAGTTTTAAAATGGTTTACCTTAGAAAAAGAGTTTTTGGAAAATTTTTTAGGAGGTTAAAAGAGCTATCAAGCGATACTAAACTCGACATTTTATGACATTGACGCTACGCGTCGCGACGTTCAACTTTTCATACTTTTATGTACACCTATTGTTTTTTTGCAGACAATTACTAAGTTGACTTGTCTAAATTTGGATACCAAACGAGAAGTCTCTATCTTGTACTTTTCTTAATTTACACAACTTTTCTAGGTTATGTTATGTTACGTTATGTTAATATGTTACTTTATGTTATTTTTTACAATGAAAAATAAAGAAAAAGATTAAATCAAATTCTTATTTATTAAATTAATGTTATGTAAATTTGCATTTCTACTAAGTTTTAGTCATTATTTTTCATCGTAAAAAATAACATAAAGTAACATATTAACATAACGTAACATAACCCAGTAAAAATGGGTGGCCTTTAACACAAAATGTATTTTTCTTCATTTTTTTAAGGCTAAATAACCTTCTTCATGAATCTTTTCAACGATAGCATTTTTACATGTTTATACGTTTGAAAACGAACTGTAGGTTAATTAAGAAATAGTAATTTAATTGCGTTACTAATTTATTTACTTCACATCAATTTTTATTAAAAACCGATTTATAATGAAAACATAAGATATTATGTTAGTTCGCACCATTAAACAAATTTTTATTTAATTACTAAACTAATTTGTTTAAGTTTGGATTTATGTGCTACGGATAGTTCTTTAATAAGTCTTAGGTAGATAGGAACAGTCTATAAACGAAAATAAATTTGCTAGAAAGTTATAATTAAGTGATAAATAATTTTTTTTTATTATTTCTATAACTTAAGTAGCTAAACTATAAATAATTCTTAGATATATGGTGTGGACATTAACATTACTATTTAATTTATAATGTATTACATTATGTATTTTAAATAATGTCTTTTTTTTATATTATTTATTAATTTGCATATTAGCATATTACTTAGTGTGTGTAGCTTAGTGTGAAATTTCCACAATACTCGGGTTCGCTAATTTACATTTTATTACTTTTTTTTACTGCATGATGTATAGCAGAGATAGTAAAAATTATATCTGCCTATAAAAGCATTTTTAAATAAACACATAATTAAATTAATCAAAATAATTGCAAAGTAATTTTATGTGTTTGAAGCTTTTTAAATTTAATATTCATTAACCTCCCGGAAATAAAATCCATCGTCTCTTGAGGAGAAGAAGACGAGCTGTTTTCTAAACAGCGCCCAGCAATATATAAAATTTTATTGCTTTAATTCAGCGTTAGAACCCTGAAACTTACTTTCTCAGGCAGGGTTTGCCAACAGTTGTTCGGAACTAATGTGAAGTGCACTTATGCTTCCTGAGTTCCTGTAGTATGTGGCTAAAAGACCATCCTATGGCTAGACCAATGAAAAATGTATCTATCTACCTTTCTGCGGTTAGCTCGAAAACGAATGTAAAATTGTAGATCTCATAAGGATGAGGAGACCTATTATATGTCTGCAGTTATATAACTGCTGCACAATTTTCTAACGAGGATTTGTTTTTTAATATTAGCTTGGAAACCAATTTATCGAAAACAAGTCCCTTATGCCTACTGGCTTTACCAAGACGAGATTGGCACGGAAAGTAGTAAACCTATTTTATGTTTTTATTTTATTCTTGTCGGTCAATGTCTCAGGTTGAGTCGTAATTTGATGGAACGTACTGCCATAATAACTATTATCGATAATAACTAGTTCAAGTTGCGTAACCTAGGGCCTGCAATGCACATGTGCACAATCCGATAATAACTTTCCTGTTAGCTCTTTGAACATTTAGTTTGCTCTTCTGCCAATGTCTCAGATTGCGTTAGTAATTTGATAAAACTGCCATTGAAAATAACTGGTTAAAGTTTCAAAACCTACGGCCTTCTATAGTTTAACTTCTCTGTTCGGCTCTTTAAACATTTATTCTTATTTTGATCTTCTGTCAGTGTCTCTTCGTCTTATTTAACTAAAATTTCGACTAAAATTATGCACAAGTTTTCTCATTTAATTGGCGGTTTCCGAGATTCCCATGCTTGGTATGTTGTACAGGATGGTGTATAATGGTGTATACTGTCACGAGGGGAATCCAAAAGATTCAAAAATTTGTTCCACCTCTAGGTGGCTCAATAATGTACGAACTTGCCCGGCGCCTCCACCATATGTCACGAGGTAGGGTTCGTGACTTCTAAATAATTTCAGGTTGTACCAGGATATGAGTTTAATAACGAAATGAAGAAACACCTTTTAACATTGGTTTATTAATAATTGAACTTGCCCATTAGAGTACAAATAATCCTTAACATAGTCCTTTTAATGGTAATAAACAAACTTATAAAACTTAATTAACCCTAATTTCTACCGATACTTAATTCATAATTTATGCGTAATCCCAAGGACTTACTACAATACTAACTAAAAGAGTAACTCCTTCCTGACCCCATCCGAGGTCTTTTATAACCTTGCTCTACGTGACAACTAACACTGGCGATTCTGCTGAATTACACATTCCCGACTTATTACAGTATTGCCAGACATATACTTCATCATTAGATTTTATTTTTCTTTGGTGGCCAAACAAAAAACTTTCAAACCGGCCTTGAATCGGAGAATTAAAGGAGAAGAGGGTCCAGGGATTATTCTTCGTAATTGTTTTGAATACTTAGCCTATCTGGGCGAAAACTAAAGAGTTAAGTAGACAGTTGCTCCGCTGAGACTTTCTATACTACAGTACTCCAGTCCATCGGACTATCGAACCGAGGACTCTACTTCTACTAAAGTTAAGCATCTTAACTTTATTATTTTCATTAACAGTATGCTCACATAACCATTAATAGGCAATTTTTGTTTTATAATTTCAAAGGGTCAAATTACGATTACGTGCTCTAATAGCTATACATCAGGGGATCAAATAGTACCTACCTATACTCATCGATCATGGATCAGATAAATAACAGGTGGCAAGCCTGTATATGAAGATGAAAACATAGTTAATTACAACAATTTAAAGCAAAGTTTGTAATTTAGCGATTTTTTTAAGAAAACGGATTGACGAAGATTAAAAATTTCATTTTTGGAAAGCTTAAATAGCGACTGTTGTATAGTAAATAATTACCTACTCCTACATTTTTATTGATTAACATTATGCATAGTTATACCATACTAATATCTTTAGAAAAATCGTTTGACTTTGATAAAGCAATTAATAAAAATACACGTGTAAACTTTTACTTTTACAACCGGGCCTCGAAGCCCCTATTTTTAATTTGTACTACAACACGTAGGCTGTACGTTAATTTAACATCAAATAGCAAAATTATTATGTCAATGACATTTTCAAATACGTACGTATGTAATGTATGTAATAAAAATTTACTATGCACTATTTATTTTCACGTTTCGATCGAACTACTAGCAAAACGTAGGTAGATCGAATTTGTGTAATAATTATATTTATAATATACGAACATTCTAATTACTTTTTTCTTGTAATTTGATCAAGGTCACATAAAGTTTTTTTCTTAATTTTTAACAAACGCCTACTTTGAAAAATTTGAATATGCATTAACGGGTTTCTCTTGTAGAGAAAACAGGGCCCCTGAAAGTATTATATTTAATATATTAACCAACATGAAGTAGACATTAAAGACTGATAATTTGAAAGCTGAATTGCTAATTTTGATCACAATAATTAATTTTTTTAATAAGTAACTTTGTAGTGATAGCATCTCTTCTGATTTACATAATTTTAATAACTTTTCGTAATTTTTTTGTATTCAATTAACTCGACATATTTCATTCAGTTTTAAATTTTATTAATGGGATTGATATACAAGGTTGACAAAAAGTCAAAAATGTAATGAAATTTCAATTTTCTTGCTGCGATTGAGAAATATTTAGATTGTGGAGGCTCTAACTTGTTTTTGTGAGATTATGAAAATTATTTTTTTTGTCGACCTTACGTAATATTTATGGAATTTTAATATACACGTTTAACGTTTTTTAATTTTTGATACCTTGCCCGCAATTCTTGAAATTATTATTCTTGCCTTTAATTTTGTACCTGCCGTGGGTAAACAGCCTTAAGTTATTTAACCTGAGTCATGATCAAAAGGAAAATAGATACATATTTAGTTACTTAACGATACTTAATGAGGATATAGGAGGTACTGATTCTTTTGAAGGCTAAAATGGCAAAAAATTGAACAAAGATTAAATTCCAGATGTTCGTTATTAAGCGAAAATACATTAATTTCCCACGCTGAAGAGATTAAGATGAAAAGCCCAATTTTCTAAAAAATAAAACAGTGTGATTGATCTGTTCTTTCGTGCATCCCGTTTTCTGCCTTTCTGTAAGTTAGGTACCTATTTGTCAACGTACGCAGATTTAAATTTTGGACTCTAGTAAAGGTAAGCCTCTGGGCTGACGTTTTAAATAAGTTGTCTCGAGTGTTTCGATATATTTATAATATACCTATTAGCTATTACCCCTCTGTCTATTGATAAATCGTTCCAAATAATTATCTACCAGCGTGGGAAATAGTCTGATCGCCTATAACCAAAATTCGTCCTTGGGACCATTCTATAGGCAAATCACTGATCTTCATTAATAAGGTACGACTTATTATCATTATTTAAACTTTTCCATGTTTGGTCGAGTTAAATCAAACAGAAAAAAGCCCACGCGCTGACGTCATAATAATGTAACGAATAAATCCAATAACGGTATTTAGTAGCACCCTTAAACTTATGTACAGGGTCATCTATAGGCAGCTGTAACAAACATTTTAATTTTTTTCTGGCACCCCTATTATGTGCAGAAACAATCATGACTACCCCAACCGCATTTATAACGGCAGTTTGGACTTGTCACACACCATGTGAGTTTACTGAATTTACTAGAGCTCATATATTCGAGGATGAGAAGTTCATTGAGACTTGAGACCATAAACAAAAAGAGTCGTTAGTAGATGAATAGGATAGGTGTTTGTAGGTAAATCAAGCGTGGAGAACTAATATAACAATTATTATCCTGAGTTAGTTCCTCCTGAGTTAGTAACTTATTCCTGAGTTAGTTCGGCACGAAGCTCATGTCAAACTGGATGGGCAGAGGACCAATTCTCATAAGGATAGGTAAAGGAGTAATGTTTAGACTAAAACTAATCTATGACTAAGACGAAGGTTTGACTAAGTCGTTACCTAGTATCAATAGATTTTGTAACAGTTTGCGTGAGGTTGGGCAGAGGACAGGGCTAAGTTTAATACACCTAACATCGATAGATTTTTTTGGCGACTGTCTTCATGAGGATGGACAGTTTATGATGAACAGAGGATTAGTCTAACCTAAGATAGATAGATCTTTTTGGCAACTAATCATTGCGTGAGGATGGGCAGAGGACTGCTGTAGTGATTCATGAGTTATAGTTCGGTACGAAGCTAAAGTCAAACTGTCAGGTTGGGCAGAGGACCAATCCTCATGGGGATAAGTGTAGGAATAACGTTAAGTTAGACTAAGACTAGCCTATGACTAAGACTAAAGTAAGACTAAGTTTAACCTATCATCAATAGATCTTTTTAAGACTAATCTTCTACATAAGGTTGGAAAGAGGACAGGGCTAAGTCTAATACCTAACATCGGTAAATATTTTTGGCAACTAATCATCTCCATGAGGATGGACAGTTCATGATGGGCAGATGATTAGTCTAACCTAGGATTCGATAGATCTTCTTTGAGACTTCAAAATGCGTGAGATAGTTCTGTACGGCGCTAAAGTCACAATCCCAGGATGGACAGAGAACTAATCCTCATGAGATAGGTACAGGAATAATGTTAGGTTAGGCTAAGACCAACCTACGACTAAGACTAAGGTTAGACTGAGTTTAGGCAGATATTTTTGGCAACTAATCATCTACATGAGGATGGACAATTCATGATGGGCAGATGATTAGTCTAACCTAGGATCGATAGATCTTTTTTGAGACTTATCAATGCGTGAGATAGTTCTGTACGACGCTAAAGTCAAAATCCCAGGATGGGCAGAGAACTAATCCTTATGAGATAGGTCCAGGAATAATGTTAGGTTAGACTAAGACCAACCTACCACTAAGACTAAGGTTAGACTGAGTTTAACCTAGCATCAATAGATCTTTTTAAGACTAATATTCTGAAGGAGGTTGAGTAGAGGACAAGACTATAAGTTTAGTACCTTACATCGATAAATTTTTTTGGCGACTAATCATCTCCTTGAGGATGGGCAGTTCATGATGGGCAGATCATTCTAACCTAAGATTGGTAGATATTTTTAGCGACTAATTATTGCCTGTAGATGTACAGAGGACTTGTTCTTGAGGACTGTTAAGTAATTCTTTAGTTAGTTCGGTACGAAGTTACAGTCAAAATAGTAGTACAAAGATGGTTCATCCCTACTAATTCTTATGAGGATGATAGAAGAAAAATGTTTAGTTAGATTTCCTGGATTAGTTCTATACGAAGCTAAAGTTAAAATAGTAGTGCCGTCACCTTTTATCGGTCTTTTGGTATCCATGTACCATTCTTAGTTTCAACTAAATATCGTGTTGAATTTTATATCTTTTTATTCTTCCATTGTTATAGAACTGAGTCTTGCGCATTTGTTGGACATTTGCTAGTGATTGGGCAGATGCGATGATTACCAGCTTTGGGTCCATTTTTGTAAGGATTTTTGGCCCGAAAATGGAATGCTTTCTCAACGTAGTTTTAGTAGTTTTATACCATCCATTCTGCTGGTGCGTTCGTTCCATGCACCTCTAGTGTTGGGAACCGTTTGGCGTCGTAAACTGACATTTCTTCACCCACATGCTGAAATCTACTCATTTGCTTATCATCTCTCTTTCCAAAGCTATTTTGCATCTTGTTGTTTGTTTTACGATCCTAACCGTTGCCACTAGATGTTTCATAGAACTGTTCGCTTCTGTAGATAATTCTCTTTTTTTGCTACTGGGAGGAGATTGTGGCTATCACATACGTTAATTTTATATCTACCTGTCCTAGTGTCTTCTGTGTATGTGTGTGAAAATCTGACTAAGTATTTGATTATAATTTTATTCACCCCCAAGGCAAAACGCTTGTAGGACATGTTAAAAAACAATGAATTAATTGTGTCCTCCCCCATATTATGAAAACTCATTTTTTCTAATATAATAAATTGAAAAACAAAAAGGTATCCCACTCAAATGTTAATTAATTTTTATTACATTTTAACAATTTAAAATTTGGCTTATTAAAGTCTGGTATTACAACATATTCTTGTCCTTAATAATAGAGTTACAATGGGGTGTGGTTTAAGATGGGATTTTGTTATTGAAATATTAATTTAAATATTATGACACACAGAGACAACTCTTTTGAATTTCAAATTTTATCATCGGCAAAATTTGATTTAAGAATGCTTTATAGGGAGAAAAATGCATTCAATATTTTTATTGTTTGTTATTGATCTCGCACACACATAAATTATTATTAAATTTATGAATAGTTTTTTTTCTTTCCTCTCTCAACAATAAAGGTCGTTCGCGTCTGTGTTAAGAATTTCATTCAAACTTGTTCAACAGCGAAAGTATATAACAGTTTTTGGCCCACTCTATTAACGAGTAATTTATATACCTTTAATGTGTAGGTTGGTTGGTTTATATTAAATAATATATTCGTACCATTCTTCACAAAACGTTGGCGGCAATTGCATTTATTTATTACGTAACGTACATATTACAACTAACTTTTTTGATCTAAATTGCATTTTCAACATGCAGTTCTTAGTTATTGTTGGCAATTTATTATTTCTTCCAGAATCGGACTGTTATACTAGTAGATAATAACTTTTAATGTAGCAGCTTATTTTATTGCCTTATTTAAATGCAGTTATTTAACCTTAATTTCGTAGGTGCATACTAGGTGGATTTGAAATAATTATTTAACTTTTCCGGTTAAGTTCGCAAATAACTTGTTAATTCTATTCATTAGTTGAGTCCCCTTTTTCAAAGCTTCAAGTTTTAGAGAGCTCTCTCTTGTTATGTGAAATGAAAAAATAATGTTTTAGTAAAACAAAATGGGGAGTAGTTGAAAGAGTCGGTTAGGGACATAAGTGTAATTCGAGTGAAGTGAAGAGCCATACACGTGAAAAATGTCATGGTTTGATTTTATGTGAGAGAATTGCGATTAAGTGAAATTTTTTTGTTATTTACGTGCTTTTCTTGTACCTACTCAAGTGTTACACACTGCAATTTTAAAGCGTACTTCAGTAATTTATAATGGTAGTATTACATATTTGCTTAAAGCTTAAACATCTTTGCTTTTCAAGGTCCATTTGGCTTTCTAAACAATTTATTTCTAAACGCCAGACGCCAGCTGATTTTAAGAATAACTTCGTTAATTGTTCATTTTCACAACTTTTCGTTTACGTATAGTTTGAATTTTTAAATCTATTTCTATTTCTGATTCTAGAAAACGGTTTTTTTATAAGCCTTATCCTGATGTTCACACGATTTTTAAACTATCTAGTCGATTTGTTCTTCCTCTGTAATCAATTATTCGGACACCATCTTTGAAATTTTGATTTTTCTGGAATTTTTCAGTAAATCCTTTTCAACATTTCGGTTCTTGCATCCAACTATCTCTGACTTGGTTGTCTTTTAGCTCCGATTTCCTCTACCCTTGCATACTCTCCGGACTATTCTCTTGTCTTACTTTATGTTTGCCAGTTAGGGGTTGGGCAATGGACACACTGGATCAATCGTTTATCACCAGCTTCCATCACTAAAATTTAAATGCTTTAATCGTATCTAACATAAGGCGTTTAACTTTTAGTAGTGCTAGCTGACGATATACTATGGCTGCAGTGTCTCCAACTCATAACTGCTCTTTCTTATCATTTCCAGTATCCACTTCATTCGTAAACATCTGTTACACTTCAGAATACCTAGTTAAAAATTTATATCCCATACAACAGGGGTTCCAAAGGACCCCAGCTATTTTCTGCTCTGGCCTATCAATATTCGGTAATATTATGGTCTATTCTTATTCTCAGGATCTTTACGAAGAATCTAAGCCCAATCGCGTTTTGTAGGTTAATTAAAACCACCCATATCAAATTTTAACTGATTTTAATCGTTATTGAGCATTTTTAGGCCCTGGACGGTTTGTTTAATTTTCCCAGTTTCGAACCATAAAACTTAGACCTTACTAGGAGAAACTAAGAAATATACTTTTGTTTTGTCTCCACGACAATGCTCATGGTTGTTTACTCAACGCCTCAACTCCCAACTTGGAGAACCTGGATTTTTCTGTAAGAAGCCTTACCCTAGAATTACCAGGTATATGAGCTCGTCTTTCTCCATGTGTTGTAGAATCTGTTGTCAATTCTTGTTCTTTGGAGCTTTAGGAAGAATCTAAGCCCAATCGCGGTTTGTAGGTTATTTAAAACCACCTCTATGAAACTTGAACTGATTTTAATCGTTCTTAAGCATTTTTATGCCCTGGACTCTTTGTTTAATTTTCCCAGTTTCGAACCATACAACTTAGACCTTACTAGGAGAAACTAAGAAATATACTTTTGTTTTGTCTCCACGACAATGCTCATAGTTGTTTACTCAGCGCCTCAACTCCCAACTTGGAGAACCTGGATTTGTCTGTGCGAAGCCTTACCCTAGAATTACCAGGTATATGAACTCGTCTTTCTTCAACTGTGGTAGAATCTGTTGTCAATTCTTGTTCTCTGGAGTTTTAGAAAGAATCTAAGCCAAATCGCGGTTTGTAGGTTATTTAAAACCACCTCTATGAAACTTGAACTGATTTTAATCGTTCTTAAGCATTTTTATGCCCTGGACTGTTTGTTTAATTTTCCCAGTTTCGAACCATACAACTTAGACCTTAATAGGAGAAACTAAGAAATATACTTTTGTTTTGTCTCCACGATAATGCTCATGGTTGTTTACTCAACGCCTCAACTCCCAACTTGGAGAACCTGGATTTCTCTGTAGAACCCTTCTTTCCTGGAACACCAGCCTAGAGCACTGTCATCAGTCATCACTGTACCACTCTATACCTATCTTTTGACTATAACTCGGAATTTATAATATACTTGGAGATCCAAAATATCATCAGCTGAAAAAGTTTTGATTGTGTACTTATTTTACCTACAATAGACCACCCCTTTAATTTCTTCTGAAAGCTTTCAGATGGAATATAAAACTGTCTGTGCGGATTGGTAGCAATCTTATATCAAATTACTTTACTGTGCTCCTAAATTATTGTATTCTCCGTACTTCATGTTTTTTTATCTCAAGCAATTGACAATAAAACAACCTTTAGGCAGTTAAACGATTTATTTTATAAGTCTTTTCCAACATACTGTACATTTAATTTTATTTGATTACTTAAACGTTATATTTCTCCTAATTATTTCTACTTTCGCATTCACAACAATAAATTGTTATTAATTGGACAACAACTTTGCTTCTTAATATTTATGTAACACTAATGGATTAAGCTATGAAATATTGTGAATGGTACAATTTTTTTTAATATAAACTGCAATGCTAATTATATTGTTGAATTATGGATAACTGTACTTCCTTCAACGACGGAATTGTAGTTTAAACGATGACTGGCTCTAGGATATTGTAATTAATCACAATTTGCCGGTTGGTACAACCTGTCTACAGCAATAATTGTATTATTATGATTCTTAAAAAAAATTGTATAAAGTAGATGGTATAGTAGCTAGTAGTAGAAGAAGTAATGCGGTGGACTTTCTACTTACGCATTTTAGGTATTTGCTAATAAGCTTTCAAAAATTTTCTCAATGTTTATATACAACTTTCAACACACCTCACTAGAGGCAATATCTTATCAGAAGATTCTCTTCCCTACGCCTATGAAGAGGAAGGAGGTGAATTTTAAACCTAAAATAAACTTGGGCTGATCTGAAGCATTTTTTTTTAAACTTCCAATTTGGAAAAATTTCCGGAACTCGTACTGTTTGTAAGACATTTCAAGATTTAAAACAAACTGTAAATATTATAATCTGAAGTTTTATCAATTTAAAACCTTTTGAACATAGGTAATACATTAAGTACGGTATAAAATAAACGCTGAAAGGTTTTCTGTTCAAAGCGTTTATTATCACATGTTCTTGCTCACATTATATGATTAAGTCGAAACTGCGTGTAATAAGTCGAGATAATTGTCTGCTTAATTATCGTTAATAATATTTACCTCTAACTCTTTAATAAGTTATAGATACTGTTAAAATATAATTTACATAAATTATTGTTGAGCTTTCTGTTACGCTTTGATTTCATTTTTTTAACCTATTGAGAGTAAAACGGACTGCGCCGACGATTTTTATTACATTCTTATAATAAATTTTTTTTTTTAAATAATAATTGAGTAATAAAAAACTTAAATACAAAGTGACATTTTTATAAATACACTTAATAATAATATAAACCAGTTTGTGTACTTTTAATAATTTTTTACCTAATATGGTACAAATTATGATCAACACTTAATGTTTGTTTATTGTAGGTAGGTTGTTGAAGTCAAGTTTATTAAAGGTTTCAGGCTATTTTTTCGCGAATTATTGCTACATTTGATCTTTTTCAAGATGATTTTGTCTCAAAATACTAATTTACCACAAGAAAAGCTCATTTTGGTGATGTTTGTGGCTATTTTCCCTTGACAATTCAACCAATGGAATTGCTATATTTCTCAAATTTAAACCAATCACATCGTTACTTTAATGTTTGCAGTCGTATCCGAAAACATTCTTAGATGATTGTTCTTTCAAAAGGGAGATGACAATGCCGTAGCTGTAACTGTTGAGCGTTATTGCGATCTGGTTCAAAGTTGTGACTGATATAGTCCATAGACGTAGTTGCAACATGACATTGTTGCACACACTGCTTGAGAGATTTCTGGTAAAGGTAGATTTTCCAGAAAATCGGCACTGATTGCCCCAGAACCGTCTTTGATTGATTTTTTGTCCAATAATTATATCCTTCAGAGATCTTATCGAAGCTAATGTTCTTAAACCGATTTACAACGTTGCTACTCAAAAGGGGCGTGCCAAATATTTCGTCAGCTGTTTTGGGAAAGAACAGACAGTGGACATTATGAAGCTGTCAGATAATGTAAATACAACATTCTTGAACTTAAAAAGCTGGTCTGGTTTTATTTGATCGATTATAAGTACCTCTGTCAGTTAGTGTCTTAATACAGCCAAACAGCAGATCCGAGATTACTCTACGACTGTTTAGTGCCACAAAAACAGCTTTACTACTTGATAAAATCAGAATATTTTGTCCTCTAGGTAATATGGCAGACAAGGCAATAGGCAAACAAAAATTAAAATACCTAACTATGTGTTGATTTTATTTCTTTTATGAGAATTATGTTATCTAGGTTATCATTCCAATTTTCTTTCTCCGAGTTTTCCCATAAAACTAATTATCTAAGTTAACTTAATCCCTCCTAAGGAAAATTTAATTATGTGCGAAAGACTTTTCTAGAAGTGTGTCTGTCTGCAACTGAGGCTTTTTTAAACAAATTATTTATTAAAAATAAACGTTTTCGTTTTATAAGTAATAGGTAGTTATTACCTTGAATGTACAAATGGAGTATGTCTGCTATGAATAACACAAAACACGCATTGTACCTATACCCTTATTTATCAAAGTGGTTTGAAAACATTTCAAACTCATGTTTGTTATTAAATTTTGTTTTGGTTATCGATCACAACAACTTCTTTTATGTCGTATTATTTTCTCAAGTATATAAATATTATAAGCGAATTGGAATTAAAAGCGGTAAAAGCTCCAGTTAATAATTATACAATGCTTTAGGGGTTTAATGACTTTTGGCTTGTTTAGCCTAGTTAAGTATGGCTATGGTTAAAAATCAATTGACTTGAAATATTTTGTAGCTATCGTTGGGAATTCTTTTATTAATTCATTTCATTAATATTTAGTATAGCTTTTGATTTCTCAAACACGCTAAGTTGATATAGCGAATCCGGAATTTGAATCCCAGACTTTATAATCTGTAGTTCCACGGTGTGACTTTAAGGCACTGCCTTAAAAAGTACCATGACGCTAGTTTTACCTCTAATATAAATTAAAGAGGATAAAATTGTCTTCCAGAACCCATAAACACATTTGTGCTAACTGTTACAGTTGACCAGTACAAATAGATAAAAAGAACCTTTTCCAACACTTTCGACGTCTCTCCTGACTATAGCTCCAATCCATTAACGCCCAGCGATCTCATATGGGATCAGACACTTTATATTTTTGATGACCATTTGCAACTTTTTTTTATTTCTATGAAATACAAAATTGTGAAATTTTGTGCGTGGTCGTTAATGGGTTAAGGAGTACCATGACGCTAGTTTTACCTCAAATATAAATTAAAGAGGATAAAATTGTCTTTCAGAACTTATTAATATATTTGTGCTAACTATCAGAGTTGACCAGTGCAAGTAGATAAAAAGAAAGAACTATCAGTTGAGGCATTTTTTAAAACTTTTGACGTCTCTCCCGACTATAGCTCTTTAAGGAGTACCATAACACTAGTTTTACCTCAAATATAAATTAAAGAGGATAAAATTGTCTTTCAGAACTTATTAATATATTTGTGCCAACTATCAGAGTTGACCAGTGCAAGTAGATAAAAAGAAAGAACTATCAGTTGAGGCATTTTTTAAAACTTTTGACGTCTCTCCCGACTATAGCTCTTTAAGGAGTACCATAACACTAGTTTTACCTCTAATATAAATTAAAGAGGATAAAGTTGTCTTTCAGAACCTATTAATATATTTGTGCTAACTGTCAGAATTGACCAATGGTAATAGATAAAAAAGAAAGAACTATCAGATGATGATACATTTTTCAACACTTTCAACGTCTGTCCCGACTATAGCTCCTTAAGGAGTACCATAGCGCTAGTTTTACCTATAATCTAAATTTAAGAGGATAAAATTGTCTTTTAGAACCTATTAACACATTTGTGCTAACTGTCAGGATTGATCAATGGTAATAGATAAAAAAGAAAGAACTATCAGTTGATGACGCATTTTTCAACACTTTTGACGTCTCTCCCGACTATAGCTCTTTAAGGAGTACCATAACGCTAGTTTTACCTCTAATGTAAATTAAATAAGATAAAATTGTCTTTCGGAACCTATTAACACATTTGTGCTAACTGTCAGAATTGACCAGTGGTAATAAATAAAAAAGAAAGGACTATCAGTTGACACATTTTCCAACACTTTCAATGTCTCTCCCGACTATAGCTCCTTAAGGAGTACCATAACGCTAGTTTTACCTTGAATATAAAGTAAAGAGGATAAAATTTTGTTTCGGAACCTATTAACACATTTGTGCTAACTATCAGAATTGAGCAGTGGTAATAGATAAAAAAGAAAGAACTATCAGTTGACGCATTTTCCAACACTTTCAACGTCTCTCCCGACTATAGCTCCTTAAGGAGTACCATAACGCTAGTTTTACCTTGAATATAAAGTAAAGAGGATAAAATTTTGTTTCGGAACCTATTAACACATTTGTGCTAACTATCAGAATTGAGCAGTGGTAATAGATAAAAAAGAAAGAACTATCAGTTGACGCATTTTCCAACACTTTCAACGTCTCTCCCGACTACAACTCCTTAAGGACTAGCATGACCCTAGTTTTACCTCCAATATAAATTAAAGAGAATAAAATTGTATTACAGAACCCATCAACACATTTGTGTCACAGTTGAGTTGTTTGATTTTCCCAATCGTGCAACTTTTTCTCGTTTTTTAATACAAAAGACAATTTTTCATTTCCTTTTTGTAAACACGCAGGTCAAGAGGAAAATTTTGACTTAAATTAAATACGTGTGCCTTTAATTTGCGATTTAATCAAATATTATTTACCAAAAACCATTCTACCACAGCCGCTATATTATTATTTAAGTGACACTGCCACTTATAGCAGTTATTTCTTCCATCTCGGTTTGTTTGGACCTCCCACGTTTAGCGTCAAAATACCTATAGTCTTATCTTCCAGTCATTAATTTGAAAGTTCGATTTATAAATAGATACTTATATTGTTTATCTTGCAGCAAAAAAATGAGTTTACTTCTCGAATGTGTTTCACCTATGGAAATTTCCAAACGCAAAAATTTATTATAGTCGGAAAAACTTCAATAACGGGATGTAAAATAATTTACATTTATAATTGATTAATTATAGACAATAGAAAAATAAACAATAATAATTGTTATTATTATAAATGATTTTTTGTTTTCCATCAGTTTAAAGTAGAAAAGTGATTAGTTATTCATGGGCAGAGTGTGTTGCAAAATAAAGATTTGTATGAAATAAATGAATGGATTGGTAATAATTTTAATGAATTAATAACTCGAACGCTTTTCACATGTATTTTATGTAATAACTGTTAATAAATATGCAAAAATGTTGTTTTAAAATGTTAATTTGACATCATAATGTGTGCTCCAAATTATTCAGCAGTCAAAATATATATGTAACCGATGTGTTAATTTTAACACTACCATCACTACCATTAAAAGTAAACATAAATTTGGGTTGTACGTGTTTTTGGACAACACACGGATGTTGACTCTCCTTGCCGTACCTATTTTTTTCTCTCCAAACAGACGGAAATCAGCTGTTCGTTTCATTTCATTGACAAATTTGTGTATTCAAATCCTACTACATTTTTCCCACGTTTAAAGGGCGCGGCTATGTTCATTGTGCAAATATATTTTTAGGGTTTTTAGTAGGTTTGTTTATTTATTGGATATGTCTCGGACTCTCTTAACTCGCTTAATTTAACATTTTTCGAAATTTATGTACCATTACGAATTGCTCATTGCACTGAGACAACTCAACCTACTTTCTTATCTTACACCCTTTAGTGTTATTTTGAAAATTAAAAAAAAGTATTACGTATTGCAAGTGTTCACCTGTTTTTAAATGCATTTCATTTTTTTATTAATATCGGTGTGGGTTGTCTGTTCTCATTACTTTTAAATACAAGGCTATTAAGATTTTGTCCGATTTATGAGTACACTGAACTCTTTAAACATTTATATAAAATACACACACACACACATACAACAATAAAGTCGTACGCAATTTTAAGTAGTGAAAAATAAGCACGTAGGGCACGTTTGTTTATTGTGAGTACAAATTGTAGTGTAAGAGGTAGGTAGGTGCTTAATTCAGAAAGAAATAAACTCTCGGGCAATAGAAGAGAGAATGCGTCAAGTATGCAGGTGTACCTTTTATAATAAGTTTCTGTCCCAATTAATTCAAAACAAAGCCTGTTTCAAATCTTAAATGAATAATGCTTTTAAGTTTTTAATACTTCTTCGCCTACTATTGCTTTTCTTTATACTATGCGCTACCGTAGCCTTTTCCACACCGCATAATAACTGCACAACTTATGTCATAAAAGAGGCACTTATTTGGTTTTACATTAAAACTGTTCTATTTAACATCTAATTCGCATGCTAACCAACATCTATTTACATTGAAATTCATCAAGATTGCAACCAACCGTACCTTTTTGGAGAAAAGCTGAATCTTGAATCTAAAACATCCAATTCAGTTTTATCTAAACAACACATCACGATAGTAACTTGATGTTTATGTTTAATCATTCCTTCCGACACCCCTTTTTCAAACTATTGAAATTGTATTAAGTTATCGTTAATCAATTTTGCGCAACATATTAAATTACAGACATTCAAAACCACCCTTTAACGAGGGATTTTAAATTTGTTTTTTTTTATAAAATGAAATCAAATGTGGTGGTGTCAATTGATGGGTAAAACGAGGGTGTTCACTCTTTTACCCACATCATTTAATAAATAACTTGAAAATGCCATTAATAAATGACGGGACGAATTATCGTCCCACTTAAATATCAGTAAAAGTCACTCGAACATTATTGTTCCCACATGATCAGATCATAACTACAAATATAAAAGGCATAATAAACAAACAAGATATCATTCAAATCGTTAAATAAATTCAACTTTCAAAAGTAAAAAGAGAATTTCGAGAAAATGATCGGGCCAGTGGACTCGATTAGGCAAACGTCCAAAAAATACCAAAGAAGCACCATGTTGAAGTTCTTTAAAGCTATGACAGCTCTCATCCAACAGCAATTTTGTTTACCTCTAGAGGTAAACCATTTAATTTGACATTTAAAAAAATAAACAAATTAAGCTCCAAAAGACAGCTCTCTGCACATGAATCTTTCAAAATTAAAATTCTTTTTAATATCGAAAATATATCTATATTGAACAATATTCAATTAGAACAAGTACTCAAATGCTTTTACCATAACATTAAAACTAGATAGAGAAAAAGAATTTTCTTTTTCTTCGTATTCTTCATCTTAGTTATGTGATCTATGATAGAACAAGTTAACAAGTGATGACGTCTGAATATATGAGTGTAAATATAACAAGCGACTTAAAAAAATTAAAAAGAACAAGCAATGAAAGAATCAAAAACTTTACAGGCACGTGTGCAGACACCACCAAAACAAAGCATATCCGAGAAAAGGACATTAAGATCTATCGCCGAAACGAAGAAATTAGACAACAATGTGGTGTTCAAGACGTAATAAAATTCACAAAAGGAAGAAGAAAGGAATGAAACAATCACGTCAGTCGAGCAGAGAAAGCAGGCTCGTCAAGATTCTGAGAGATCTGAAACTGCCTATCAAAATACTTCGGGTAGCCTGCTAAAGAGATAGAAACAGCTGGCAGTCATCATCATTAAAAACTCCTTGATGAAAAACAGGCACCGTCCTTGTCTTGCATAAGAAGGTCTAGAGCCTGATCAATGATCAGAGATGAATTATAATAAGTTCACGGTGCCTATTCGTTGAACAGAGGATTGATCTCTAACCTAACATCAGAAGACAATGATGATGGACATTTTTACGTCGCTTCCAAAGCACTGGTGTGAAGAAACCAATAAAATGTATTTTAATCACCATCGGATCATCGGAAATTATAACTCTGGTAATTGGACATTGATGCTTGGAACACCAGAGGACTATCTCTAAAAATAGAACCAGATCAGGGGGTAGAAACGGGCTAGAAAAAAAGATAGTGCATGTAAGAGTAGATCAAAACAGCTAGTATGGTTTGGACATATCCAGCGACTACCACTACCACAATAAAGACTACCTAGACAACTAATATACTTGAAACCACCTCCAAGAAGAATACAGGAATACAGGAAATTGGAAAGGAAATAAATGAGCGAAAGTTACAAGGAAGCCAATAGGGAAAATATGTAGAGAATGTAGAACAAAACAACTAGTATGGTTTGGACATATCCAGAGATTACCACTACCACCAGAAAGCCTACCTAGACAACTAATATACTGGAAACCACCAGCAAAAAGAAGAAAATAACAAAGACAACGTCTCAGCTGGATACAGGAAATTGGAAAAGAAATAAATGAGCGAGAGTTAAAAAGAAGCGAATGAGGAAAATATGTAGAGTATGTAGAACAAAACAACTAGTATGGTTTGGACATATCCAGAGATTACCACTACCACCAGAGAGACTACCTAGACAACTAATATACTGGAAACCACCAGCAAAAAGAAGAAAATGACGAAGACGACATCTCAGCTGGATACAGGAAATTGGAAAAGAAATAAATGAGCGAGAGTTAAAAGGAAGCCAATGGGGAAAATATGTGGAGCACGTAGAACAAAGCAACTAGTAAGGTTTGGACATATCCAGAGATTACCACTACCACCAAATTATAAACTGAGTCCTGATTAGTGCTATGAACTTGGTGGTGGAGAATTAATAAATATTCGACGTGCATCAATTTCAAGGGAGTCCGTATGAGAGTCCGTGCTGATCCACTGTGCCTGTTTCTGTTTAGTGCGATCCTCTTGTGCTATGTGGGTAGTTGATGGTTTGGCGTTCCTGCACCATTTTTTTGATAGCCTGCACGGCTATTATAAGCTGCAGCTGTAGGGTTTAAGCTGATCGCGTCTACCCCAGTACATCCGTCCAGTTAGTCAGGCTTTCAGGCCAACCACAAGTCATCTCCACGGTCAACCACGGGGGGGCTTCTCCTTACAGCAATAAAGTATTTAAACGCTACTTAGTATATTTCGGTGCATTACTTACCTGGAAAACTTGGTACCCCATATTAGGCACTATCGTCATATTAGGCGACTTTCCTTTACAAGGAAGCTAATGGGGAAAACAGGAGGAAACGGTGTATTGGACTCAAATGACCTAGAAGAATGTTGTAACATGTCATTTTTTATAAAATAGAAGCCATGGAAGCAATTTTGGTGGCTTATTATGTGATCGGTTCATCAGCTGAAGAGAACAGAAAATGTAGCGAAAAGCAAGTCATTAAATTATTAAAATATTAAGATGATTTAGAAAATGATCATATATTCAAGAGTAGCCAATATCAAGCTAAAAGAGGAAAAAGACAGCGAAAATTAAAAGATAGAACATAGAAGAAGATTTCATTTTTGTTGGAGTTATAACAAGTAGAAAAAAATTAAAGAAAATGATAAAAAGCTTCAAATGAAATTGAGAAACTCATAATATCACGAGGAGTAGACCACAACAAGTTTAAAGCAAAAATGAACTTTTGTTGCAGGATATGGAAGAACTTATGTTAAGGGTTTAAGAAGAAACACTTTCAGATTATGAAAATACACATTTCCTCATACTCATCAGATAAGCAACAATGTAAAAATTGGAAAATCACAAAGCTGTTAGGACGTCTAACTCAGGTGAAAAATCAACCAAACGATTTCCTCTTCGACCTCGACGATGGTAATAATGAGTAAGGAAAAGTAATCGAGTCGATTTATTACATAAAATAATCATTAAAATGATAGTGTTACTTTAAGTATAGTGTTTCACTTAACTATGTGGCATTGACAATGACATTATAGCGACTTTATAAAATGAAACAAATTATAGTAATTTCCAAGTTGTTAATTTTATCATTTATGGAATTACTCCAATGATATAACAACATTAAAGCTGTCGTGTAAAAAGTAAGTGCTATTTAATAACAATTTCAAATGTTGCAAACTTCAACGAGGAGTTAGTATAAGAGCATGCTAATTTTTTACTTGTAGGTATATCGTAGCAAGCTGTTCTCATAGCTAACTGGCTACATTTTGTATTGTTCATTTTTGTTGATGTTCTGTTTTGCTGAATAAAATTAAGTTTTACGCCAAGACTATGCTATGAAAGTAATAATGAACTAATTTGAATAAACTTATTTAATCTTAACATCTCCGTAATCCCTCTTATCGTCCAAGAATCGTCCAAAATATTGCCGAATAATAATAACCCATCAGAGCAGATATTACATGGGGTCCATTTGGACCCCTGTTGGTATTCGACTTTTCATTTTTAACCCGGTATTGCGAAGGTTAATGAACATTTTTCAGTTGCACTATTTAAAACTCATTCCAATTTATTTCTTAAGTGTTAATTATTTTAGCTGGCATTTTTTCAGCTCAACTAAATGTCTAACGCAATAAAAATACTATGTAGATATCATTGTTGGTTCTGAAATTTCTACAATGATCCTTAATTTTGCTTGTCGTGTTATGGTATGTGTCTGTAGCTACAAAGACCATAAACCGTCAGTTCAGATCATTGAGCATCTGAATAAGATAAATTGCATCGTTGCATTTCTTTGTGAGAAGTTGCTCTATTGTGTTAACTTTTCTACCGTATTAAAATTCATTATCAGATGGAAATAAAGCAATTTGCAGTCGAGAAAATTTAAATCATAGCAATAACGGAAATTAAATTAAATTTTTTTTTCAAATTAACGAGTCACAATCAAAAGTTTTATACGCTTAAAATTAGACATTAAATAACTGTTTATTTGCCAATATACCTTGTAGAAGACTTTTTTTTGCAAATTTACAACCGGCAACAAAAAACTTAACGATCAATTTAAAATATGCAATTTTAGAAATTTTACAGTTGAGTGCCTCTTTTAACATTTTATTTAATTTTCAGGAACCCCGGAAAATGAACCTCACATCGCACTGGAGTCGAAGAAAATTTCCGACATTCCAGACAAATTGTTGATGAGTGGAATAAATTTACCAGGTAAGCTTGGTTACTTGTTTCGATAACAAAAATAATAAATTCGAGAATATTGTTACACCCACTTCAGTGGGACTTTGATATATTATGTGGAAGGGTAAGTTGATCGACGATGCAGCTACGATTTATTAAGTCTGCAAAGCAGGAAACCGCCAGGATTTGTACGCTTTGCAAAATTGCAAACCTCCCAAAATTACGAACTTGCCTTTAGGCGTCTCGTTCGACGGTGTAATTTTAATTTTTTAAACAATTTATTGTTAACTGTTTTAATACGAAACTGAAAGCTCTCGTGGTTACGTCTCATTAATCGTGGGTGCTTTTGTAAGTTGGTTTATTTAAAATAATTTACATCTTCGCACAGTTACATTGCATGTAAAACTTCGCCTACTCTTTACTACTGCCCTTTTGTGTTTTGCAAAGTCATTACGTTGTTACATTATAACTTAATTAAAATAGTGTTTCAA
Organism: Malthinus seriepunctatus; assembly: GCA_963924605.1. Lineage (NCBI taxonomy): Eukaryota > Metazoa > Arthropoda > Insecta > Coleoptera > Cantharidae > Malthinus > Malthinus seriepunctatus. The sequence continues at coordinate 77,065,392 of OZ004600.1, read as the reverse complement.
CTTTATCAATTGAATTTACTCAAGCAAAACGAAGACGTGGTTTTACAATTTACCTCATACCTCTTCTAATCCTTTCAATTAATTTTTCTCGAAAGTATTTACGAGAAGATTTTACGTGTATGATATCGTAAATATAAATTTGACCTAGTTGAGGGGTGAGTTGTGTATTTTTTAGTTATTATTAGATAGGATACTACCGCTATGCGGAAGCTACTCTTGAGGTCGAAGTTCATCCACACCCGTAACCGATTTACCGGATGCGACTTTGATCATTTTAATTAATGGTATTTTATTGACTTTTTGACTCGCCATTAACGCGGTGGAATTTAACATAAAATGTTATTGGGTGCTTATTGGTTTAGCGCCTTAGAAATGATGTAGGTACCTACCTGTTATAGCTGTGCTGTGTATAGAAAAGTAATTTAGTTGTGGGTAGCTCGTAAATTAATGTGCAATTTTTTTAATATATCATGCTTAATGAAAATAACGGTTTAAAATTTTTTCTTCTCAGCTTTGCAAATTAACTGATGCATTATTTTTTTCTCAAGGAAATGCATGCAAGTGTATATGCGGTTAATTAAGAAGTGAGATTTTTTATTTTTTCTCTCCAAACCCCTTTTTATTTAATTGGAATGTTAGTTAGAAATTTTATTATTAAGAAGAGGTAGGTTTGGCTTATTTAGACCCCATGCTACTGGATTTAATGTGATTTGTCCTTATTAGGATCTTATTAACAATATGATCGTGATTTTCAACTGTGATATGGTCGGTCGAGTAAGTGGGATTTGAATTAATTTACCTCAAGTAGGTAACTTCAAAAGATTAGAGTATTTGAAAATTTGTATTTTCTACAAAAATTTCACATTCAATGACATTTATCTGATTCATAAATATTGTTCGCATGATACCTACGGGGGAATGTTTCAGTCAGTACAAAAAGAAAAGGGGAATACCCTGGGCTGGGCTTATTTTTAAAGTACACTAAACTCATTCTCTCTGCAAACCACAAGGTGTGAAAGTTAGGACCCTTTAGATAAACTTTATATTGGCGTAAACTTCTGCGACCAAAAAAGGTGTCAGTAAGGAGCAGCTAAGAACACACCCTGGTGGTTTTGTGCATTCTGCCGTGTTAGGTTAGGTTAGAGACAGACTATTGTAAATTATAAAGTCTCCAACTTTCCCCTCTCACCGTTTATCACGGCAACCAACGTGAATCACTACTGAATTGGTCTTCATCAGCTTTCATTTTGCTCTTAGGCTTAGAATTGGGTGCTCTGTCTATGACACCTACATCTACAAGTAGACTCCTTCGGTCGTGAGCATACACGAGCCCTCAGAGGTAAGGTTAGGTTAAAGTAAAAGAAGTATCTCTCCTACACCTTACGTCCAAACACCTCACGGATCGCCAAACGTCAAGCCAAGGCTCTTCCTATTATATACTCATATGACCGCTGTTGGTGAGTCCCTCCTGAGATGATATTGCTTCTTTATAAGCTAGGCGAGACTCGTCTTTGATGCGAGAATCGCACCGGCCAGTTGCAATATGCACGCTGGTCTACCCGTGGAGCTTCGCACCAGCTAGACTCTACTCCTTTCCTTGTACTGCCAGCGGCATTTGTTTGCACGGGATCTCTTCGTAATTAGGCAGCCTAGCCTACCTAGCAGTTTTTTTGGGTGGGCTGCGAAGGAGTTCAGTATTCACTCGTCTCGTCTTTTGTTTAAGAAAAGTTGGGACAGTTTTGATGTAAGTTGCAAGGACTTGAAGTATTGGGTAAGCACTGGGTATACTTTGGACAGTAGAATTATAACGTATTAGCGTGGGGGGGGGGGGCTGCTTCAGCGACGTCTTCATAGCAAAATAGCGAAATTCTCTTGATCGCACGACGCGGTATAATAGAAAAGAAACTCAATTTGAATTGTAAAAATTGCTTTGTTTTTCAAAACTTTTGGTAATTTTTTGATTATTAAAAGGTGGGGAGACGGGTGGGAATAGAGAATTCCTTTGAGGACATAACCTAGCTATGCGAACCCCTAGCTACGTTTCTACTAAAATTAAATCGAAAGTAATTCGCAATCTGTAAGACATGCTGTGCTATCCCATCAGGTGCCATTTTGCGGTACAACAGGCATACCTTAAGTTAGGTTAGGTACTCTTATTTTTGCGGAGGTAAGAAAAAATCTTAATGCACGGAGAAACCAGCAGTCCGCACTGGTGGACGGGTGTGACCATTAGCCAGTACCTTTTTCGGTTAATTCAGCTGGTTAGTTCTGGAATCAGCAATTTAGTCCATTTGACGATTCCAGTTTCCTCTTTCCAGTTTTTTCCCGTCTTCTTAGGGTTTGCTCGTTTAATCCGTTTCTTCGTTCTTTTATCCCCACAATGCGTAGCAGCTGTCCTGTACAGCTGTTGAGCTTCCGTCGAAGCGATTTTGTAGGCAGTCATGAAAAGTATGGCCAGTCTTCTATGTCAACTTTGGACGTTTCTCCTTCCTCTCGCTTCGCTCCTAGCTTTAACTCGTTCTAATCTAACTTGAACCTAACCTACTATATCTTTAACCTACCCTAACCTAACATATTCATTGATTTTTAGCAGCCATGAAAACTATGGCCAGTCTTATATGTCGACTTCTTCTCGCGTCGCTCCTACCCTTCACTCGTTTTAAGTTAACCTGAACTTAACCTACTATATCTATAACCCACCCTAACCTAACATATTCATTGGTTTTTATCATGTATGTCTTTTCTTTTCGTGGATGGAGAAAATGCTCCCTTATGCCCACAATTCTGGGTGGTAATGTGAAGCTCGCTATCTACTCGATGAGCTGTAGGTGTATAAAAACTAAACAAACTCGTTCTAATCTGGCTCTGGCGCTATCCAGAGTCGACGGGGCCTCCCTAAGGTATTTCTTCGTTGCTCGGTAAAGTTTGTAGATATTATTTTCTCTATTGGTTTAGCCACCTCCGTGATGTCTAGGAGGGAGCTCTTCCTGGATTTTTCCTGATAGTACCGATTCTGCCCATTTCGACACTGCCAGCTATTTGTTCTAGAAGCTCATATTGCTGCTCTAATTTGGGGCAGACGAAAACCGTGTAATAGAGTGTGTCCTGCTCGCCGTAAAATATACATTCGTCGCCTGTTTTGCCTATGCTGTGTAATTATGCCCTGAAATTATCGTGTTCCGTTAAGAACCGCACGACATAGTAGTTGAAATCTCCGTGCTTTGTCTCGCACCGCTTTTGTTTGCTCCTTATTACTATCGACGTCCAGGAGGTGGGCAGGGATTATTCCTCCTGCCACTTCTCCAGGGTCCATTTCCTGACCTCTCTTGTATGGTAGCCGCCTTTGTCGCAGATTAGGTCTCTTTTTTCCACCAGTAGTTTCGTAGTCTGCTATCACTACTATCAACTTTGTAGACGCCTTTCGGTAAGCGCTCGTGATCTGGAGTGCTGCATGCCTGTTTAGTCTCTCCACTATGTTTTGGTAGTATTTATATTTCATACCCTCACCTCAGATTTGGGAGCCGTACATTAGAGTCGAGACACCGTGGCGGCTATAATCTTCCACTTCTTGAACGTGAGTCGGTTGATAATAAATGTAGATTTTAGATCCCCTCGCTCTCTCTTTTCCATATTTGTGAAAATATGAAATAGAAAAGAGAATTAAAAGGTAAGCATTTATGGCAAATTCGTAGCGGTTTTAAAATAATTATAAAAATATTACAACATATCTTGGCAAGTAAATTTAATGCAGTTTTACTTAGATTACAATCTTAATGGTGCATCACATGCTCATTAGAAAATGTCTTTTTATGTAAATAAGAATTTAAATTTATCTACCATTAATTTGGTTCATTTGTAAAATTTTTGGCAATAAGTAATTAGTTAGCGTGCTTATCTTGAGCAAAAGTCTCAATTAAAAGTATTTAAAACTGTATAATAAAGAATTGTACACTAAATTATCAGATTAACATGATCGTGACCTGCATTTTCTATTTCTATGTGCACAACCCAACTATGCTAATCAAAAGAGTTGCATGTGTACCTAAGCGAACTAAACAACAAAAATTTTCTTTCGAATTATAAGAATTTCTTTCTGTGTAACAATTTGTATTTGTAATGAAATCCACCTACATTTAAAACGAGAAGTAGTTGCCGATGTATCAGTTTAAGCATGCAAACGGCGCTAAGGTGTGTTAAAAAATCTTCACCGTACAAACTACTCTATTCATACAGGTGTTAATAGTGCAGTTGAGTAAGATTAGTTCTACATACATTTAATTCTTGTAAAGTGAATTTTATTACAATACGAGTGTGTGCACGCGCGCTTTTATTTCTCACGGTCTGTAAACGCCTGACCCGCGCTCTTATTAACATAGATCAATCTAAGTGTGCACCTACACCAACTTCGCCACTGCCTTTATTATTGCATTTCTCTATCTGCTCTGCTTAAAGATACCTTTAAGGACAGAGGGTAGGGCGTTTCACTTAATTTTCTATTTTCTTTTTATCCGATAGATACTAATTCCACACACTCGTACAACCATTTTTACTTACTTGTCGAGAAATTTGCATTTGTTTCAATAATTTAACTTAGGTAATTATTCCATTCACATCTCTATATCCAGAGGCATGCATAAGTTGTTAGATTCTTGTAAATTATAAACAAAACGTTCTAGTAAATAAAAAAATACGCCGAGCTTAACAAAAGCTCATCTTTTGTTGTCCTAATTGAATATCATTAACTCATATCTCACTTAAAATATGTAAAAAAAATTAAAATAGCTCTGTTATTATGTGAAAGGGATCAAGATCAAGAAAATGGTAGTCTATTAACCATGAAGTCTTCTGGCATTGTAAAGATTACCATCAAGATCCATTTGATTGAGGACACGAATTGCAATTTATTTGCAGGAAAAAAGTATTATGCAGAGATTTTTCAGTTAAAAGTTAATATGTGTTTTGGTTTATTTTCCACAGAGGCGGACCTGAAATAAAATTAATAATTTAGGAAAGTGACAAGATGTTGCAGGACATAGTTCGCCTTGTAAAATTTCTTTTTCACCTTATACGAGGACTCCTTTGAACTAACGATTGATAATTTTATCAGAATTGAAAATGATTATTTGAAGAACCAATCAAAACTATCATATTAAATTAATGTCGGCATTGTCAAATCGAGAGCTTTATAGTACCGGCTGTTAGTAACAGTACTTAGATGCTGGTTGAGTAGCCAAACTTTTATTGAATTTATTCCTCATAATCTGATTTTATACTTGGCAGTTTTTTAGCCTTTTTTCGAGTTATTTTTCTTCGTTAATTCGGATGAATTTTGTCAATTAATCCGGATTAGCGATAATTTAATGCGAAATCATGTTAAATGTGAATTAAAACATGATTATAATCCATTTTTAACTCTCTTTAAGACTTCTAGGTTAGGTGAGGTTAGCCTAGACTAGGTTAGGTTAGGTTTCTGTAAGAATGTTATATTCAAGGTTCAGTTGCTTAGTTAAATCCGACACACAGTACAATTTTCATTCGTGTATCCGTTGTCAAGTTGGCGAAGATTGATTTTCAAAGCATTACCTGTAAAAATTAACAATTTTAAAAACTCAAACTCGCCACTGATTGCTTACGTATAATTTAAGAATTTAACTAATTGAACTTTCTTTTTTAAAAATATGTTAAACAATCAAATATGTAAATTAAATTATAACATCAATTATTTTCTTTCAGGTACCACAGATGTCGAAGGAAGTCCTATTATTTTATGTTACGCCGAATGCATCGCTAGAGCTGGCCTTAATAAGTATGAAATAGCCCAAGTACTGCTTTATTATGCATCCATTCCAAGGTAATTTTATTCTACGCCGTAAGGTTCACTTTAAAGAATACCTAAGGACTTTATTTATATAAAAATATTACATCCAACGTGATATAACTATAATAAAGCTTTAAGTGTAACGCATATGTCCATCCATAAAGATAATTTTAATATTTTTAATGCTTTCGTTTTGTAAAAAGGTTTTTCACCAGTTAGCAACGCTTGTTTGTTTTTAAAAATAAATTAAATTTCCATCATTTTTATGCAAAAATCAATAAGGAAGTAAATATAATAATGTCATAGCATTGTCATTTTGTAATAAACATTGCGTGATGTTGCAATTAATTCAAACTTCTTCAAATACAAATTTATGTGCATACTTTTATATTACCGTGTAATAAATTCCAAAAAGAGTATGTACCAGGAAGTTTCAGTAACTGTGACTAGTAAATTATTAGTAATTTACGAAAAAATATATTAAGGTATTCATTTAATAATTTCCAAAGTTGATTATCACAACATTATTGTCTAATATTTAATTTATATGTTTTTGTTCGTACCGATGGATGAGTCGATTAATAATTAATTTTGTGTTGGACTGTACAATAAATTTTTGATTTCTGTTCGGTTTAGAGTTCACAATTTGATTCATTATGTTACAAGTACCATAATGATAAAGTAAATTTGACTCAACTGTTACAAGTCATAGTTTTATAGAATTTTATCGGTTAATATTCACCCTCCGCCTGAAGATTCAAATATTTTTAATTTTGAAGTACAATTAAATTTGACAATCTTAATCTATAAATTATCTATAAACTGAGCTTGTCCAAGAAAGTCGTTCTCTTTATTAGCTTTGCTCGCAAGCTCGCTTGTGTATAAACTGGATTGGTTCAAAAAAGTCCTCTTTATTGGCTTAGCTCGCAAGCTCGCTTATCTATAAACTGCACTTGTCTTGGAAAGTCGTCCTCTGTATTAGCTTCGCTCGCAAGCTGGCTTGTTTATAAACTGGATTGGTCCAAGAAAGTCTTATTTATTAACTTAGCTCGCTAGCTCGCTTATCTATAAACTGGACTTGTCCAAGAAAGTCGTTCTTTTTATTAGCTTTGCTCGCAAGCTCGCTTGTTTATAAACTTCTGATTTCTGTTCAGTTTAGAGTTCACAATTTGATTCATTATGTTACAAGTACCATAATGATAAAGTAAATTTGACTCAACTGTCACAAGTCATAGTTTTATAGAATTTTATTGGTTAATATTCACCCTCCGCCTCAAGATTCAAATATTTTTAATTTTGAAGTACAATTAAATTTGACAATCTTAATCTATAAATTATCTATAAACTGAGCTTGTCCAAGAAAGTCGTTCTCTTTATTAGCTTTGCTCGCAAGCTCGCTTGTGTATAAACTGGATTGGTCCAAAAAAGTCCTCTTTATTGGCTTAGCTCCCAAGCTCGCTTATCTATAAACTGCACTTGTCTTGGAAAGTCGTCCTCTGTATTAGCTTCGCTCGCAAGCTGGCTTGTTTATAAACTGGATTGGTCCAAGAAAGTCTTATTTATTAACTTAGCTCGCTAGCTCGCTTATCTATAAACTGGACTTGTCCAAGAAAGTCTTACTTTTTATTAGCTTTGCTCGCAAGCTCGCTTGTTTATAAACTGGATTGGTCCAAGAAAGTCTTATTTATTAGCTTAGCTCGCAAGCTCGCTTATCTATAAACTGTACTTGTCCAAGAAAGTCGTTCTCTTTATTAGCTTCGCTCGCAAGCTCGCTTGTTTATAAATTGGTTGGTCCAAGAAAGTCCTCTTTATTAGCTTAGCTCGCAAGCTCGCTTATCTATAAATTAAACTTGTGTAATAAAGTCGTTTTTCGTATTAGCTTCGCTCGCAAGCTCGATTGTTTATAAACTGAATTGGTCCAAGAAACTAGACTTTATTAGCTCAACTCGCAAGCTCGCTTATCTAAAAACTAAGCTTGTCCAAGAAAGTCTTTCTCCTTATTAGCTTCGCTCGCAAGTTCGCTTGTTTATAAACTAAACTTGTCTAAGATAGTCGTCCTCTTTATTAGCTTTGCTCGCAAGATCGCTTGTTTATAAACTGAATGGGTCAAAGAAAGTCCTATTTATTAGCTTAGCTCGCAAACTCGCTTATCTACAAACTGGACTTTTCCAAGAAAGTCGTATTTTTATTAGCTTCGCTCGCAAGCTCGCTTGTTTATAAACTGGATTGATTCAAGAAAGTCCTGTTTTTGAGCTTATCGCGCTTTTCACATAAATTCACACTTAGTGCCGGTTTCACAGTGTCGGCTTAACCTCTGGTTTTAATTTAAGCCAAGATTTGAAGCTTCAGAAGTTTCAGAGTATAGGTTTAAGGTTTAAATGGTTTTAAGTCAGATTCCACAGTGTCTCATTAAGCTTAGGGTTAATCCGATACGTATGAATGCTGTGAAACCGAAAGATGATGAGCTTAGTTTTCAGACCAAGTCGAGCTTAATTAAGCTGGAGTTTAAACCAAAATACTATGAAACTGGACCTGTAGGATCAAATTTTCCTAATTTTGCTTATCTCCTCGTATACTCACCTCATTCTCTAGTACTTTATAAACTATAAGTTTATTCAAATCTCTCCGTTTGCATGCGGGAGTGTATTTTGCTTATCCAATCGTGTGCCTGATTAAAAGTCTGTTTTTCTGTTTTTTCTTCTTCTTCTTCCGCTTCCCTTCTTCCCTGACTGCCTGCATGTGTGTGTAAGCCTAATTGAATCTATCTCTTTTTATGTGCATTTCCTATTTTGTTTCTGTTAAAATTCTGCCTTCTTCAGACGTATTTTCAAAGGTTCAAACTTCGTTACTTTTATAATAAATCCTTCTCTCAGACGATTTTAAGTGAGTTGTAATACTTATTTCTCTAGGGAAAAGAACGAATTTTCCATTTTTTTACAAGATGCGGTAACCTTTTTATTGATAAAATGCTATAATAACGAAATGCCACTGAAAAGTGATCGATTCGTAACATCCCAGACTGGTCTGTGACCTTTTTCGTCTTTTTCCTTCAATAATTCTTAAGTCTAGGAACACTTACCACTAAAATCTTTTATAATTTGTCAAAGATATTGAAAAATAATATTTTCCTTTGGTTATTTATTTTTCTTTATTATAATTGCACCTAATGGAAGATAAAATTGCATACAAATTCCATAGTAAATGCATTAAAGGATTAGCAGTGCAAATGTAGGTTCTCTTACAACTTACACCAACGGCAACCTATAGTCACCTGTCCGCAAATTTACATACAATCGAGATGCATAAAAAAACTCCTTTCATTTCCAACTGAAACAAATTCGTAATTACAATCAAGCATATGCATGAATTTTATTGTTATCTAAAATGGTCCTTCAGGTCAACGATTTTATGTTATAAAATAGGATTTTTTTAAATGTAAATTTTTGTTGCAGTATTAAAGAAAAGGAAAACGGATTTGTAATTTTGCTATTAGCAGAAACGGACGAACATAAAGCTTTGGATTCATTAGACAAAGCGATAGCTCTTGTGATAAATCAAATTAAAATTAAGAAGTTTATTATATGGAAACCCAACAGTGTTGCGGAACCGAGAAATTTATATGCTAGTCATTTAAAGGTAAAAATTTAGATTCCAACTCATAAATTAGCGAACGCATGGCACTCCTAGAAAAAATTTGTTCGTTGAAAAGAGATACTTTGCCGACGGGTTTTCGGTTCGAAAATTCGCAATTCCAGTGTCATCTTAAGTTTTCCAGCCTAGTTCAGCGTAGACAATTTTTTGAAAAAGCAAAATTGGTTATTTTAACTAATCCGAGACTCTTGTAGTTGTTGGAATCAGTAAGCGCCTCGGAGCTTCGTCCAGCAATTACCAAAAGTCTGGGAATGCATCATTTCTCCTCTATGTAGACATTGACACTATTAAGTAGTCGCATATCAAAAAATGTGTACAAGTTCTTAAACCACTTATTTTCACATTATTAACCATTAATTAAAAGTAACTTGAAATCAAAGAAACGATTCTGTTAGTAATTTTCTTGTCTCATTTATTGATATGTTGTTGAAGTAGGAAGCTGATTAAAAAACAAGTCTTATCAAATCATTCCACTTATTTCTAGTTAAACGTTTTTACTTTATTTATGTCAATAAATTGCAACAGTATTTTTTCCCTACAGGGTATTGTTGTCAATGATGAACTGTCATTGAGTGTTTACATTTCTAAGGATCAAGCGCCAGCAAGTTGTGGTGGTACTTGTACTCACGATCAGTTAGAATGGGTCGAGTTTTTCAAACAACTCGAGCCATTTATTGAAGATTGCAGATCTGCAGGACAAGCGCTCTTATCAACTCTATCACATTTAAGAAACGAAGAAATTCCAACACAAATTAATAGGAGATATTTAAGTTATCAATACAGGTAAAAAATTTAAAATTATTTAATTGAAAACCACTAAGAAATGATTTTTTGTAGGCAAATATCGAAAACGTTACAAAATGAAATTGTTGAAAAATTAAGGAGGGAAGGTGCTCCAATTTTGCAAAGCTTAGAGGAACGCACACAGTGGATTTCTGCGAGTAGGGATGTTAGTAGACAATCGAATTTTGCTCATTTATCTTTTACGACAGTCGATAGGGTTGCTAAAAGATTAGAACAACTTGCTAACGAAAGAAAAGAGCGACTCAAAGAACTTTCCAGATTAAAAACTTTAGAAGAAGAAGCGTCTGTGGTGAGTACTTTTATTGCGATAGTGGTTATTTTTAATTGGTAAAGAGAAATGGTATGATAATTTGGTTTAATGTATGGAATGATTTCGCCATTTGTTAAAAATTACTTAATCTTATTTAATTTGGTGTCGATTGTAATTAAAGATGTAATTTAAAATCGACTTTCTTGACATTTTATACACACGGTGGTCCACATTTTCACTTTTAATACTGTTATTAAGAACGAAATTGCTTCTTCAGTGGTCTCAATGTGGGAGCACTATCAATTACTTCATTGTTCTTATAATTTGCAATTTTTTCAAAAATCAAGTTCTTCATAATTTTCTAAAGTACACCGAGTGGTGACCCTTGCTCACGGTCATATCGATTTAAGATGGCAAATCCTACTTTGGTCATTTCCTGCCCTCAAATTTATTTTCAAAAAAAAATCTTTAAATGATAGTTTTAGAGCATAAAATTCTGTATCTTTTAGCAATAAACAAAAATAATCTTGGATACTTTATAAAGCCAGAAATTTAATTTGTAAATTTCGTAAGGCAATCGCTATTTCTGCTAATTTTCTGAAATATTCAAATTCAGTTTATGGCCTTATAAAGCATCCAAAATTAATTTTCTTAACTGATTTAGATGCAGAACTTTATGCTCTAAAACTTTTCTCTGAAGATTTTTTTTCTAAAATCAATTGGGAAGCAGGAAATTGCCAAAGTACGATATCCCTATGATCGAGAGGTCCGGTCACCACCGTGTATAAGTAAAGTTCATTATAATGAATTATATTATAAAAGCAATGAATGAAATCTATTTTTCTTAAAGTAATTGACAATCTTACATGGTATCACGAACATCCACTACATGATGCTAAATGTGATTAACCTTTTATAGTATGTAGCAACGTGATCTCGATATACTAATTTGTAATAGACTTTTTGCCTTATCATCTGAATTGCTTATTTTAAAATATCTACTTAGTACTGGTATCGTATTTGTAGCTTATGTCTTACCTGGATCAATCAAACCATATTCAGAAGAAACAGCTAATTTAATTTTGTCACAATTACGTGCTTACTTTGGAAGAACTTATTGTGTATAAAATTTAACTAAGCCATTGCGTGCTAAAGATTTCATTGTTTCCGGAAAAAGAAGAAATCTTGAAGAGAATTATTGAGCATGAGCATGCACTGACTGCGTTAGCTAAATGCGTTTCTGATACTATGAGAAGTATGGATTTTCAGATGATGAGAAGCTTAAAAAATGAACAAAGGCGATCTTAATTTAGAGACCAGACAATGGAGATCTAAGTCGGGTTGTTTGGCACTGAGACCTCTTGACTAGCAGTTGGTTGTCAGGTCTTCGTAGCTTAGCGTGAATTTTGAGAGAGCTCTAATGGCAAAGGTAATAATCGAACAAATGGGAAAATATCCAGTAATCCTAATGTGGAAAATGGATACTGGGGGTCCAAGTAGGAATAGAGATGTCTACACAAACAATTGGTTGTCAGGGCGTCGTGACGTAGCGTGGGTTTTTAGAGATGGATAACGTAATAATAGAACAAATGCATACATAAAATTTTAATTGAAACCCTTCCATCAAGAGCTCGTTCGTTCCAATAAAATATTCTTAAGACTATGATCATTTTAATAGGAAATCTTTTTTGATTTCTGTAATTTAGTTTAATAGTAAGAAGAATTTGTAATGGTTTCTCAATAATCTGAATCTTCATTAGTATTCTTGTCAATTTGCAAAGTGAAATCGTCAGGTAGTATGTATATGGTAGGAAGACCTTTATTCAATTCTAACGGATACGGTTTTTTATCTTGGTTAATCTGTATTTAATTATAGTGTGTACTTTATATCTTCTTTATCAAATTATTTTGATTTACCACAATGTGAGAATATCTTAGCGTTGTTTAACTTATTTTTCCTTTTTATTCATAGTCTTAATTGATGGTTAACAACTTCTTTATTGCTTGTTACTTGTTGGATTATTATACCAACGAAATAAATGGTTTGGTAATAGATTTTCTTGAATTGCTTTAATTAAGAAAGAAAAATTAATTAAATCTTTTTAATGGATGTACTTTTTGACATTTTTACTCTTTTAATAATATCTCAATGCCGTTGCTCAATTGTCCATTTGTATCTGACCTCGTCTAACATTACATTGTTATTGCTTTTCCTCAATCTTCTTGATTTATATGCTTAACATTTGTTTTATCGCTGACAGTTTTTCTGCAACTAACATCGCCATCTGTTGTGATGTGTTTGAGTCTTCCGCGAGGTCCTTTTTACATCGAGCGTTCCATTTTCCTATTTTATTATATTAGTAATATTACCCATCAAATAATGTTCATCATAGTGTCTTTTTCTTGCTAGACCCAACTCGCTACATCGTCTTTATTTTAGTGATCTCGTCTCCTACGCGTGTGTCTTTTAGTGCCATTTAATTAATTTTATTGTCTAATTAAAAGTTTCTTTTTTGCATATTTGCATTCCATTATTTGTTTATTGGTCTTACTTAGCTTCGCCCTACTTTTGGATGCAGGTGAGATTTATTACTGACATTGCATAATGTGGATAATATTAAAAAGGGCTTTGTAAAACAATGAAGATGTGAAATAGCCGAACCTGAGATTTTTTGAATTTTTGGCAATGATTTGACAAAAAGAAAAAAATTTGTACCATGTCATCCTTGTACTTTTGATGACACGGTGTCCTGCTGCCATGTGCATTGCCCTGAAAATCAGCAGACAGGTCTGTGGAAATATAGGCGTTGCTGCTATGTGATCACGTATGTTAGATTGTTGGATAGCGTGAGGTTATGGATTTGTGACTTGCAAAACTGTTTTTAAATTTTTCCTCTCCTAAGCATGAAAACTGTTTAACTATCCGATCAATAAGACTAGTGCACCTGAGTCGGGCGCCTTGGTCGCAGTGAAAGAGGTAAATTACCTGATGATTGAGAAATGTGATCATAATTAAGATTTTATGAATATTTTCTGAATTGTGGATTAGTATTCTAATTCTAATGAGAGTTTCTTGTTTTTTCGTATAACGGTTTGGGGAGTGTCGTCTTTACCTATATTGCTGCGGCTCTGTGGTTTTACATGCTTTTAGGTCTGTATATCTTGCAATTTGTATCTTTGAGCAATGAGCATACCTTAGCCCTCATAGTCTCAATTTTTTTTCTGAAAATTACCTTTTGATTCAGCTATGAGTTCAGCTTTACTGGAACAGCTTAGAACAGTTATTAATGGCTTTATATCTGAATAATTTTTTTTGGTCATGAAAGCGTATACGAAAATGTAAAAATGTTATTTAAGATTCGCCTATACAACTTGATATACCTCTAGATGTGGATTTAGAAATAATCCGGAAACTAATGACATACCTAAGTTTTTCAAAACTTTGCAAAGATTAAAAATAGTTGGAGAAATCTTAAGTTAACATAAATATGTAGGGTAAAAATAGAAAACACCAATTATGAAGAAGTCTTCGTCAAAGGTGATTAATTTTGAAAGAACTAAAAATAAATGAATCCAAGTGTCCTTTTTTAACTCTTTTTTATAGTAATACTATTTAGAAACCGCAAACTTTATTTTACGTTTCCTTTAATTTCTGCTATCTGGTGACCGAGCCCCCTCCTCCTAATGGAGTTGCTGATATTTTACTGCTAATGTGCCTGTGATTGTGATAATTTTTTATCATTTGGAAAAAGAGTAAACCTGTAGAGAGGTTGAAACAAGAAAAATGATTTCGTTTGCGTGTCTCATAAAAGTCTATTGGGATTTCCGAATTTCCAATGGCTTCGGGGTTTGTAAATCATAAATCAATAAATCATCGTTCACAAAAAAATTCAGTCCAGTGCTTTTTCCCCATTTCCCTAACTCAATAATTGATACCTGTCCCTTCCGTTTTCATTGAGATTGAATAGCCAGGGTCATTTATTTTCCAAGAATCATCCATCCCTTCGTTGCATTTTTAAGAATATAAAGAAACCAACTTACCAAAATAAATGAGAGGTCGGATTTAGTTGCAACACCATATTGATATTTAATTTTTAGTAGGCGTGATATTATTTAATGTACAGGGTGGAACAAATGAATTGGAGCAGCTCGTGTTTCATCAGATAGCTTGTTTTATCAAAAATTGCAATTATTGAAGCTTTTGTTCAATTGTAATGGCTGGTGAAACCTGAACCTGGCGATAAAAATATTCAAGGCATGTAAATAAGCTGTTTAAGGGTCGGTTAAGTCGTAAAAGTGACATCTTGCAAGATTTACAAGTTAGACACATTTAAATGAAGCAGCATCTGGGGATGGTTGAAACGCTGGCGTACACTAGCACTATATAAAAGCGTACTCTTGCCATAGACCCACTTATTTCCATTCCCATTTTATTGAACATCTCAACAACAAACCCTAACCAAAGACCACACGACTCAAATATGAGTCATACGTTCCTATAGACCACATATATTACAGCGAACCTCCAATATCACTAAACCTTTCAAAAATAAATTTTTATCTTGCTCTACAAACCAGCTCTCCACGATGTCTATTACATCCTTGTTCGAAGAAAATTTATGACGTTTCAGGCTCCTTTTCATTTAAGGGAGAAGATAGTCGCCCTAGAGAGCCACATCCGGCGAATAATTGGAGGGTTGAAGCAATTCAAACCCCAAATCATGACCTGTTTCCATTGCAATGCACGATTTGTATGCTGGCGCATGGTATTGCAAAAACAAGACACCTTTAGCCAACATTCTACGGCTCTATAAAGTCGAATAATATTGCCCAGTTATAGTTCATCCCTTATCAAGATAATCGATTACGATTACTCCACAAAAATTCCAAAAAATTGAGACAAGAACTATTCCAGCAGATTTTTGCACGCGGAACTTCTTCGGTCTAAGAGAATCAGATTGCTTCCACTTCAAAGATTGCTGCTGTGTTTCTGGATCGTAAAAATGTGTCCAAGTTTCATCCATGGGAACAATCCTTCTTAAGAAGTCAGCATCCTCTTCAAAACGAACACAGATTGAGCTCGACAATTCCACCCTTGCTCGATTATGATCAACATTCACGCATTTGAACATCCATTTTGCTGCAATTCCAAACGGAGTTTCATGTTTCATGTCCAAATGGATGTAGACTATGTGATGGGTAACACTTCTAACAAGTTGTTGTTTGTTGCCATGGTAACGCGATTTGCTTTTATTCAAGGAAAGTCGCATAGGCTAACTAGATATCAATACACCCTCGTTAACTGGTCATTTAATTAAAATCATGCTCCACATGGTCTAAGGCATGATTTAACCTTAATTGTTCTGGATAGGGAAGTTGAGAACACACAATTTATTAACAAGAGTTATCATGAGCAGCAGCTTAGGCTTAGAAGATGTTTGAACCATTTAACATAAAGCAACACCAAAATTAATTAAAAAAGTGTCATGCGCTTTAAAAATACTTCACGGGCACTTAAGTACCCGCAAACACCATATTTTCGATTTGTGGTCGAAATAGTCTGCAAGAGAAGGAGATTTTAGGTGACGATGTACTAAAAGCTCCTTTATAAATCTTTGAAACATTTAATAAAAGTTGTCCAATTTGAACCATCTGGTTCCTGTGAGAACAAAAACTTTTTTGTCGTCTTTTTTATCCTTGTCAAAGACAAAATTTCATTTTTATAATCACTTTTTCATAATTAAAGCAAAACCAGTTTTTAATTAGCCATTTTAAGTGTTTAACGTCGTTAATTACACTTTTTTAATTTGTTAAGCGAATCCGAATGATTATAAGTTGTACAATATATCGCTAAATATAGCGAGATGGATGAAACCTATAATTTAAAAATTTAATAATTTTTTTACCAACCAACTGTTTTAACTTTCTTTTATGGTAACGCAATTAAGTTAAATCTCAAATAGTTAGAATTTTTCAAATTTTCCAATCAAAATTTTCCCGACGTCGACGACGTCAACGTCCTTGATTATTCGGCGTTGTTGTGGTCACTTGAAAATTTTAATTTTTCAATGTGAAATACTTTCAGTTGATTGCTTTTTCAGTAATTTGAAATAATTTTAAACAGCTGTTAGCCTCGTTTTCAAGGTTAATGTGTAGGCGGTTTTGGTAATAATTTTATTTTATTTTTTTAATACTTTCACTATTTCTTATATCATCGTCTTTATTGTAAAAATTAATGTTTGGCCAATTTTAATTAATTTATTAGTTTGATCATGACACATTTTAAAGCATACAGTTGTAAACTGGGTCACATGAGAAACGGGCAATTGTAAATATATTTTCTTACCTATATTTTATTAGTTATGTAGGGCGCCAAAAATGGCAAACACGTATACGAATAGGATAATAAAGTTTTTGATACGACACTTTAGTGTTACTGACTGACAGAAATAGCGTGTATATTTTCTCAGTAAAATTAGAATCTATAACTTCTATCTGTGTTGTGTGCAACGAACTGCTTTTACAAACTTGTATGTTGTTTTTCTATTCTTTTTTGCCTTTTTGCTAATTTGTTATTAATTCAACTGTAAATTACCATTATTTATTTAATTATTTCAATAACGGACTTGCATGAATACATTTTCAATAACATTAACTTATTTATTTAAAATGCATCCAAATTGATTTAACCTCAGCTTTTTAAACAGCACCTATTGTCTTTTTGATCATTTAACCTTATGTTGTGTCATAACAATTGGATTTGGCGATTTTATTATGTGCTATGTCCCTTATTATAATCGTCTATTATCAAAATTTGGAATTAACCTCGAAACTTATACATGGTCTGGGGTCTGGAGGTCTTCTAAACTTGAAAACTGATTGACCAAACACAATGAAATTTGGATGGGACAAATGATTTTTATAATGGCACCGCAGTCAGTTTTTTAATAACAAGTGAGATACTTTTTGGTATTTTCTGAAAGAACAATTTTTTCTAAAAACGTCCAAATTTTAATTTATAACAATATAATTATGTAGAGACTGATATGTAATGATATTTGTTGTTTGGATTGTAGTCAAAAATCAGGGTCAGGGACTACAAGTTTTGTGGCCCACCCTTGTACAGATGAAGATTCAAAATGTTGTCATCTTACAGCAAGTGGCTCAAGTCGATTGTATTTTTTAAGTCGTGGCGATTTTTAGGACTTATCAATATCATTCAGATTTGTTGTATTACTGGTGCAAAACGTATCGTAGGAGTCTGGCTAATATTACGGGGTGGAAATCCTCGCCACAAGTTCTGTTTTCGTTAAGGAAGATCTAGGTTTACTTTTGTACAGTTTTGTTTTTAAATAATAGCATAACATCAGGTGACCTGCTTGGCCATTAAAGTCTATACCTTCTGCCTATCCATTTCAGTAGAAAAATAATTTTTAGAAAATCACTGACTGATCTAGTAAGTAGTGAAGTTAGAAGGGACACAATCTTGTGGAAACTAAACCCTTTGTTCAAGATTTCCATAATCACCTCCATAAGGTATTATGACAGTGTTTCCTAACGTGGGGGCCACGCCCCACAAGGGGGACAATTTGATTGTTAAGGGAGGCAATTCGAAAATGCACTCATCCAGGGTTTCTTCAATTTCTTCAGTAAGCCATTCAATTTTTGAATATTAAAAGTTATGTCTATGTTAGATAGGGGGCTTGAATTTTAGAAAGTATTAGGTGAGACATGGCACAGAAGAAATAGAAGATTCAATTGTCAAGAAATATGAGAAATAGTAATAGAAATAATGAGGATTATTACTGGATTAATATCGGAAATTTTGACAGTTTACATTGCCATTTAGGAGGAAGGTAGTCTTTCTTATCTGAATAGCGATTTTTTTGTAAATTGGGAATGATAACAAATTACTTACCTTTAGATTCTCCTATCAAAATCAGAACGTTTTAGAAGAACCACTTTTGACTACTATTCTGCTCCCTAGTCCCAGTGATTCGTTTACAGCTATTGGAAATTTTGATAAAGCTACATTTTATAGCCTTCTTCTTCATTTTCATTATGATATACTCTGTGGCTATCACTCTTTGTTATGATCAGTTCGTAGTGCTGATACTACACTTCTCAGATAATCGTAACGCCGCACTGGAGGTACTAGGACACCTAGAACACTAGGACACTTGGAAGACTCGGCATCTGCAAGATTCGATCTTTGGATCTTCTTTGTTGGATCTCTTATCGTAATCGTTCTTGGCATTGTATTCCTACCAAGAGTTTCTGTTCGTGCCAGCACACCCCTATGAGTAGGACGTGTCCACATCTGAACATGAATCTTCAACCATGGATGACAAGGTGTGAAACATTCTCAATCTTGAGTACTATTGCATTGTGAGCTATACTAGATAATGGAAATGAACCATGACTTCTTCAAGCATTACCACGCATTTACTCTATAGGTAGGTCCATTAAAAGTGTCAGATCAGTTGGTTGTGCTGATGCTACACTTCTCAGATAATCGCAACGCCCAAATGGAGGTACCTTTCTTTGTTGGATTCATTATCGTAATCGTTCTTGGCTTTGTATGCATATACCAAGAGTTTCTGTTCTCGCCAGCACGCTTCTATGAGTAGAACGGGCGCACAGCTGAACACGAATCTTCAACCATGGATGGAAAGGTGTGAACCATTCTCCATTTTTAGTATCATTGTATTGCGAGCTAGACTAAATAATGGGAATTAACCACGATTTCTACAAGCATAACCACACATTCACCCTATAGGGAGGTCCATTAAAAGTGTCAGATCAGTTAGTTGTTCTGATACTACACTTCTCAGATAATCGTAACGCCGCAATGGGGGTACTAGGATACCTGGAAGTCTAGGACACCTGGAAGACTTGGACACCTTTCTTTGTTGGATCTCTTATCGTAATAGTTCTTGGCATTGTATCTCTACCAAGAGCTTCTTTTAGCGCCAGCACACTTTTATTAGTAGAACGGACCTACAGCTGAATATGAATCTTCATCCATGGATGGGAAGGTGTGAAATATTCTCCATCTTGAGTACCATTGCATTGCGAGCTAGACTAGATAATGGGAATGAACCATGACTTCTACAAGCATTACCACGCATTCACCCTGTAGGTTAGGTCCATTAAAAGTGTCCTACCTGGGCAACACCTGTTCATGTGTTGTAGTGACCAGAAGATGAAATTAGCAAATAGGTACCTGATGTTCCGGACAGCTAATTTTTTTTAAAAGTCTTTCTCAGAGTGAGCAATTATTCTAAATTTATTATTACCTAACTGGGCAATTCTTTCTGTATGCGCCTAATTTAGGAGAATTATTTTAAAATACAATTTATGTGAATATTTGATCATTTAATTATAAATTTGATTCCTTTTGAAATTATGAAAAGCTTTATTATCCGTAAGCGACAAATAACTATTATAGAGTAAATTATCATCAAATCAAACAAATAACATGTTTTCATTATTGTGTACGGTGTACGGTAATAATTATAACTTGTATGTTATATTCTACGTCATTCTTATTGTTAGTTATAGGTGCTATTTGATGAATGAATGAAAAATTTATAGGTGGAATTTTTCTATAGTTAGTATTTAAGTAGAGAAAATTTCAAACATTTGTTTGCTATAAAGTATACAGTGTGCTCGTAAAGTCACGATGGGTTTATTTTATTGCAACTAGACATGATAGAAACGTGATTCAAATTAAAGAGCACCTCTCAAAGTCTTTAACTGTAGTTTGATTGATGTTCAATGTGGGATAGCATTAAAATATTGCCACGCAAGAGGAAGAAACACCATATGGGATAGCATCAGCGATCCATGATTTTTTGATACTGTAAGCAATTCCGTTCACCTGCTCTTACTTTACTCTTACTCCATCGTATGAGAAGAACGTCAATAATTCATTTTTACTTTAGTACTTAATTATATTATATATAGTAATTTGAGAACTAACTTCACATGCCCTGGTGGACATATTGTATTGTATTGAACTCAGAGGTCGATTGGCTTCTAAGCCTTACAGAAATGCGACCAGTGTTGATCCTATACAATGTTCCTGAGAAGTTTACTTTTTACTTCTTCAGGCTTCAATTGAGCCCGCTCAAAGTGTTTTAGCCTAAACCGAACCAATGCATCACAATTGCAGAAAATGTGTTCGGCGGATTCGATCTCCGATTCACAGAATCTTCATATGTCACTATCCTCCAGTTCCAGTTTCTTGAGGTGGTACCTCACTGGACAGTGTCCCGTAAACAGGCCCGTGATGAGTCTGATTTCGTTCTTTGTTAATCGAAGAAGCTTTTTAGCATTCGTGGTCGAGTACTCAATGAATTTCTTCGACTGTCTTTGCCCTGGTGTGTTGTTACAGTGAAAATTTTTGTTCTCAGTTTCCCATTTTTGGATCTCCGCTCTTCTATTTGTTCTAGATAGTCCACAGAATGGTTCGGGTCCGATCAGGAGAGCTTTTGAGCCTTTTATAGCTAATTCATCAGCTAGTTCGTTTCCTTCACTTCTCTCGTGACCTAGCACCCAATGAAGGGCAACTTTGTTGTCCTTTACCAGGGGTTTGAGGAATTGTCTGCATTCCCAAGTGGATAACGACTCAAAGCTATTGACTTTGAAAATTCCTCACATTCTCGGGCACATAGATCTATTGCAAGAGTTTCAGTTTGCATAATATATTATGGGGTAGGTTCCTAATGCTATTGATCCCTATACCCTAGCATCTTTCAAAGTCTTTATTTGTACTTTTATAGATATTCAATTTGGGATAGCATTAAAATATTGCCACGCAAGAGGAAGAAACACCATACGGGATAGCATCAGTCATCTATGATATTTTGTCACTGTAAACAATTCCTTTAGCTCTGTCTCTCCGCTCCATCCTATGAGAAGAACGCCAAGTATTGCTTTTTAGTTTGGCACTTATTGCAGTTTTATAGTAATTTTAGATCTAACTTCACATGACTTGGTGGACTTAAGTTCATGTATAAGTAATATCCTGCCGTAAAATCAACAATAGTGCCTCCAAATAAAAATTCACAAAATATAGATTAAGACTTCGTTTTGGCTGCATTTAAACTAGATTTTTTTGACAACATATGACTTGTCTTGTAAGCAAAAAGGCAAGCTCCACACCTTGTGTTCAATGGTCCATGGTTACCTATCCACGTATTCGAAAAATCTGCGTTGAGAAAATCGTAATCAGGCCTGCAGTTGTGTGGGGAAGGCTCGTCTTGTGGGAACCATAATATACATGTGAAGTTTAGCTAGCAAGCTGAAAGGACGGGGGCCTTAGACGCCCATTGTATAACGCAATTTCAACGGAAGGGGGACATTAGCTAACTTATGTATCTTGCGATAAACAATAAAAAATGAATAATTTTCCAAAAAACACTAAATTGCGTTAGACATTACATACTTACATAATATAATAAACAATGGAAGTAAAAAAATTCTTCAACATATTATAAGACCGTAACAATAATATTTACTAAATAAATAAAAATGTAAACTTATTAGAAATGATAATAATCTTAAAAAGTCAAATAAACGTACAGAAACAGAAAACATAGCTTACAGCTACATTTTAATTATTGTTAAAGATTTAATGGTAATTCGTATCTACAAGGCATTTATTGAACATTTTAAGATAACTAATAACACTTTAATTAGATAAATATATATATATATCTTGCAACAATTTTCACATCTGCATTTGTAGTTTTAACTAAATTCAAACAGAAAGGCATGTAACTTAACATATTAGACGAGTTTTGTTGAAAAATAAAAATATCAAAAGAGGTGTGTTTAATGAGCTTGAAGCTAGGATTTTATTTTAAAACAATATTTCCGGAATTAATAGTAATAATTTTAATTATTAATGTTTCTAGTAATCTACGGGGTGGGCCAATTAAAAGTTTCCACCTCGTTTATTTTAAAATCCAGTAAGTTATTGAAAAAAACGCAGAGACACGTTCATTTCATTATACTCTTGGTACATTTGCCATTAAACTGCTGTCATTTGACCTCTATTAAAAATTTTTGAATTTCCTCTTAGATAATCAAGTAATAAAATTCTGAAAACTCTTAAACGCTCATAACTGGAGAGGGAATAATAGGATTTTTAATTTTCGAAAACGATTGTATAGAGGATTGAAATACTTGTCAAATGAGGTGCGACAAGGCCCCATTTGCAATTTAAAAATTTTAAGGTTATAGTGCCTCTTGCAGTATTTTTGAATTTAAAAAGCCATGTAGGTTCAAAAATAGTGTATTTGACAATATTTTACCTTCACTTTGACCAAATTCTTTAACTTAATTTCCTGAAAATTATACTAGAGATGATTTGATATTTGATCACAGTGTGATGATGTTCGATTTAGTGAATTGATCGATAAAATGGCTAATTAATGTTCAAAGCGAGCGTGACGTCCCGTTTACATTTTTATATGATATTCTAAGCTCTATTTTGATTATGTTTGTTTTGCCAAGAGAGTTGTTAACATTTAAAGGCTAACTTTAGCATTATTTTTCTGGAAGATCGATCAAAATTGACCTCTTTTTAAGCAGCACAATTTTACACCAAATTCTTCTCTTAATAGAAATTTTTGAGTCAATTTATTACGAGTATATTATTAGTTACTTAGCACGTCCGTTGTATTAAAGCAATCGTTATAATCAGTTAATTTATGATCTTTGATCTATAAGTATTGACACAAGTGGTTAATGTTATTATTTTATAAAATTTACTTTCGTAGAATTTTTAAACAATTCAAATATCGTTATATTTATTAATGTGCAGTTTCGTATGGCATTTCGTAGTAGCATAACATGCATTATTTTTACGTAAGTGAATTCTTTACCAGTTAACCGTTTAGTAAATACGCGATCTCTTCAAGTGCAGGTTGTGAATTTTGGAGTTGGCATGTTAGTTAATTTTTTTTTGGTTTTATATTAGTTTAGAAAATTTTTATCGTTATCAGTGGTCCAGTTTACATTAAGTTTATTATAACTGAAATCTTGTGGTAGGTATTTAGAAACTATTTTTATCTAACATTGCGGTATCAATATTAAACATAATACCAGGACACTTTACGTACAATTTTGGAAAAATCTTTAAGCTTGAGCCCCATATAGAGCAGTGACCCAACCGAAGTTTTTTTTATGGAGGTTGTTTTTTTCTTGGGCTTCTCATTGTTACTGTCAGTGTCAAATCATTATTTATACTACTGGCCTCCAAGTTCACCTTTTCAGCCTTTTACGTATGAAAATATTTATTTAGACAACTGGAGCCACCGTCTACCACGAACTATTACGTGACTACCATCAACCAATATTTAAATGCCTTAAGGTGTCGATGATCAAGACGGTTTAATAAATCAAGATTTTCCTCTAATCGCCGAAGTTTTTGGTTTTTTGTATGTTTTCTGTTCACGTAAAATGATCTAACGTTTGAGATCTGCTGATGCCATCTCATGATTAGAAATCAATATCACACTAAAACTACCGTGTCCATCACAAATGATCATATGACTACCATTAACCAAAAAGCACCTTTTAAGGTGCCTATGTCTTCAGGCAGTGCCCCCCCTCCCCCGAGTTGGCTCCAAACGGACTCCACCGCCTGTTTTTGGCCTTCTATAATCGTAATAATTTTGTTTATTTAACACTTTTGGAACTTTGTTCTTTTATTTTATCTCTAACTAAAAAGTATAATTAATTTATACTCGGTAATTTGACGTTGTTATTATTGCTATTATTAAATAATATTAGGCCGGTCAATGAACGCTCAAAAAAGGGAAAGAGGATGGAATTTTTTTCTTCAGAAATGTTTTTGAAGTTGTTAGAAGGTAAAAATACTAGAAGTCACCGGTCCTAGCTACATGGCTGAGGGTGAGAGGGATTGAAAGGTCTCGTTTTGGTGTTTTTGCTTTCATCTCGAAAACATTGGGTTCTAGGAGAAAGAGCACTCTTAGCAAAATGAAAGCTTATCAAATTTACCACAAGATTATTCCTGTAATTTTTTCTCTATTCCGTCTAGTTTTCGAGATATTCGCCCGCAAAAAATTTTTAATTGCTGTAACTTCGTACCAGTTCAAGATAAAATTATTGTAAAAGAAATTTAATGCTCTACAAGCACTTTTCTGTGACTTTTACTGTAAAACGAAGAGCTAGGTGCTAGAAGCAAAAGTTCGACGAAAAACGTGAGGCAAAATTTTTTTTCAGAAATCAAGGATTTTTGTGAGCGGATATCTCAAAAACTATGAGGAATAAAGGAAAAATAAATAGAAGAAATTTTGTACAAATTTGATAAACTTTCGTTTTGATAAGAATAATTTTTTCCCTAGTTTTAACCGTTTTGGAGATATAAGCAAAAACCTCAAAAACGAGACCTTTCCAGCGCCTTCCTCCCTTCGCCATATTATAGTTAGCACCGGAGACTTTTAATTATCTTCACTATCAGTTTACCTAATAAACAGTATTCTACAACGGCAATGTAAGGTTGATTCATATAGATCTTTTGGCGTTAAAGGAGAACACGCCCATGCGAAAGGTGCGATTTTACCCTCAAAATTGAAGAGAAAGAGTGAAAATCGCTGTTCTAACTTGGTTTTTCGATTTTTCACGAAATCTAACTATTGTAGGGGTAATATTATGCTTGGATATTATTGCTGACACCTCAACGAATCGATTGACATCTGTTTGATAAAATCGTTATAACACAACCCCTCCAGGGTATAACAATACTTAATTACGGTTAAAATTAGTTAAAGTTTGATAGGGGTGGTTATAATTAATTTACAAAAACATGATTGGGCTTAGATTCTTCCTAAAGCTCCAGACAAGAAAAATCGACCACAGTATTACCAAATATTGATTACCCAGAGCAGAAAAATAGCTGGGGTCCGTTTGGACCCCTGTTGGTATGGGATGTAATTTTTTTAGCTCGGTTTTAGGTGGTAGTTGGGTTATATTAGAGTGAATTAGACGATAGCTCTAGCAAGTTAACAGCACTGCATAGATAAGATACTGCAAATGAACATGTTAATAATTTTCTTGATTTTATATCTCCCAGTTCTAGTGTACTCAAGTTGCACTTTTCCAGTTACAACTTGAAAATTTTGAAATTAAGGGAAGTATTTTTAAATAGTCTATCATTCCTTGCCCATTTATTGAACATATAGAGGGTTGGTGGTTGACGAAATGCACCCTGAGCTTCAGCTCCGTTAGTACCACAGTCTTATAATCGGAAATTTCCACTCGGTGTATTTTTACGGAAATCCACGGTTTTGGAATGCGATTTCCCACTTCGTTTCCCAACCTGAGTAGACGACAGTGGTTATTACTTAAGTACATAGTACATACTCCGTTCTGAATAAAAATTGAAATTAGGTAGAGGTACCTACTCATTTTGACAGCGCGAGTCATTACTGTAAAGAAGTGGGAATTCTTCTTCATCTCTACTACTTAAAAATATTTATCCACGACCGTCCAATAATACGTTCATTACTCTATGATTTTTGACCAGTAATGTGTGTCATTACTCACTAGTTGCAAATCATTGAATAATATACATATTACTCAATGACTACTACATTACTCAATGGTTTACCGGGCGACACAGGGGATTGGAAAACTTTTATAGCTCCGTTATTTGTCTATGTATCAAAATGAAATTTGCTGTGAGTTATAGTCATATAAATTGCAATTTGTTTAACTAATTTTAAAAATTCTTCCACTTCCGATTTCGCCGGAAATGAGGTAAACTTTAGATTTTTAAATACAACACCATATATATTTTTACATTTTTGAATTCTACATTACATTTTGAATACATTTCCATAAAAAATTAATTTTTTTTTAAATTAATTTTTTTTTAAAATAAAATTTTTTTTTTCAAAAAATACTCGCGTATTCAATGTATATTTGGTTCATAATATTTGCAGTCGTGGATAAAGTATAGTATCCTACTCGCGGGTAATGCTCGTTACTCACTCTAATGATTACGACACTCGCCATACGGCTCGTGTCGCAAATTCATTCTTGTGAGTAATGAGCTCCATTACCCGCTCGTTGGATAATATACTATTAGCGTAGAGGTACAAACGTTGCTACATTTGGAAAAAGAGACGTGTTTCATTTAAACACCCAAAATGCAATTGCATTTTCAGAATGCAGAAATTTTAATTATTAGTCACTAAATTTGAGGTTCAGAGGGCATGTAAAGCCATTACTTCAAGGTAACTCATAACTAGAGCGGATACACTGTCGCTTAATCTAAAAACGTAAAATACAAATATTTTTTGTATAGTAAGCAATAAATTTCAGATAAGTAATTAATAACAATAAATGAATGAATTTAAGGAATGTTTTCTAAATATTTTGCAAAAATGACCTGCATCCCTAAAATACATAAATTATAATAATATGCTAACAACTTGGAGTTTTGTCAAAAAATAATGAGGTTTATTATAAATATAAATTAGAAAATTAGGACTGGACGATGATGATATTTGTTTGATATTTCCAAACATTTGTAAACTCCAACCGATTGCTATTTGGTACCGAAATAAAATTGATTTTGAAATCACATTCTTTTTCAAAAAGTTATAAATTTTAAGACGACTATCTCAAGCTCACATAGCTTAAGAATTTTATACAGCTACCATAACATTTATATATTTTAGTTTTATTGAGGTAATATTTTCTTTGATGTGTATGAAATATTTTCTAAGCCAAATTGATTCATAACTTAGTAATTACTAATTATAACATACAAGACAGGACATTTCTTAAGTGGAATTAAACTTTTTTGCTAACTTTGCTTGGTCCAAAACGATGTTCACGTCGATATTTGTCATAACGAGATCACATAAACGGATGGGGTGCTTTTTCAACCACCTTTGTTACGAGTTCAGGGGTTTTACATTTATATTAGAGGAAAATAGGTTTTGCTACCCTATTTGAACGATTGTGTGTATACATACAATATTTTCTTCGATTTTCCGAAATTTTGAACTGCAACTTTCCCATCAAGGGTGCTTACCATTTAGTATTTAGGAGAGTGAACAAAGATGTAGGTATTTTTGACATCCTCTGGAGATGAGTATTTTTATTCTAAGTTGCTAAGAATCATCTAAGTCAGCCTTTCTTAACCTTTTTGGTTTGCGATCCCCCAAATTCTAGTTATTATATTTGGCGACCCCCTCTGTCTCTCTCTGTCTCACTAGATTTGTCTAGTGGTCGCGACCCCCTTCGGGTTCTCGACCTCCAGCTTCAGAACTAATGCCGAGAGCAATATTATTGCTGATCTAAGCAATCATAAAGAAGATGTTCTGACGTTGGGTTCGACTAGTCCCTTAACAATCCAATATAAATCAAGGGCTCATATAGTTCCTCATCCTCGATCAAGAAAATAACAGGCTCTAGGAGCGTATAGTAAGAAGCACATTTTTTTAAAACTTCAAGCATTCTTTGCTTATGTAAATACAGATATTGAAAAACTTTCTTTATCAAAGTATCATTTATGCGTTTATAAAGAACAACCTTGTGGATCACCGCGTGTATGAGAATTTATAATTGAATACCCCAATTAAATTTATTTTAATTCATTGTTTTTTCCTTTTATTAATATTTTCTGATATTATGTATAATTGAAGTTGAATACATGATAATGCAATATATAAATAAACTATTTAATATATTCTAGTTACTTGCATGGATTAACAAGGTCGGAGATGAAACGCTTCAAAGTCAGTCCATTTTACATCGAACAGCTACAGATTTCGCTAGCGTAAAAGCTATAGAAAAAGGATTCGAACAGTTTTATTTTGATGCTATGGTGAGTGAGTTGTATTTATTTTCTATTAGTCACTTTACAATTTTTTCATCAATTCAATTTAAGTGCACCTTGTACTTTGTGGATTGTGGTACATGTTTGTTTAGTCTGTAGATTTTTTAAAATTTTTCGCTTCCAAATATGTGCTTTTTAGCCGTAACACAAGCATCGGCATTTTCCACGAAAATGTTGAAATGTTTTTAGAGTGAGGTGTTTGACAATTTTTTTTTGCAGAGACAAATTGATAAAGCCAATGACCTTATAGACGAATCGAACAACATAACAGAATTCCAAGGCAAAAATTTAAAAGAAAATGTTGGCAGTTTAAAAAGTCAAGTGAAATCGTTCATAGATCGACTGGAAGAAACTCGCGAAAACATAGAAGACTGTAGTAGATGCTTTCTATTATTAGATTCATCTGCCAATAACTTAGAAGATGGTAGTAAAGAATTTGAAAAATTTAAAGAATTGGTGTATAAAACAGGAAACGAAAAACTAATTGAAACTTTTAAGGTATGAATCATTTTTAACTCTCTCGTAATAGATACTACAATTACAAAATTTACACAACTATAATTAAACAGTTTATGTACTCGTTTTTATGTTGTGGGGTTATTTTAAGATCGCTTTTAAATTTAAATCATCCAACTAATCATAAAAGCTCAGACAAAAGCAATCCAACTAAAAATAGAAAAACCCGACTAAATTTAATAGGTTGCATGTCGAAATTTTATTAATATCTAGTACGAATTCTTCCATCCAATACATTAAAAATACACTCGTGCACTTGAACTAAAAGGTCATTGTTTCTCACAACTCATAAACATAAGCCATTAATTTAATTTTTTCCTTCAAACAGAATATGCACGTCCTGAAGAACCAACCACTCGAAGAATCCCCAATAGAACAATTACCATCACCGACCCAACAACTTCATGCCACAAGCACCCCGATTAAATCACAACCCATTCAAGTAAGAAGGCGATCTGTTAGTTCCATGGCTTTCATTTACAAGTGCAATCATCACGCGGCTGGCGTCTCTTGCAACTGTTACGAAACCGACGCCGAAAATAGTGTTTCGTACAAGTTGAGAAAAAAGTACGTGCAAAGTTTACAAAATTGTGGGTGCACATTAACAGTCGATGCTACTAAAGATACTCTCGATCGTAAAAATAGTTTGACTCTAGATGGAATTAAAGAAGTGCGCGAAAGTGTTGAAAATCTTTTGGATAATTACGATAAAACTGATTTAGGTTTAAGTGGGTGTGAAAGATGTGATAGTGGTGTATCGACTGCAGAAAATTCGGTAGGAGACGATAGTATGTTCAAAAAAAAGTTACAAAGGACTTGTTCTTGTCAGTTTTACGGAGAAAGTTGTACTATTTGTAGTGTGAGTAGTTCTAGTGCAGGATCCAATCAGGATCATACTGAAAATCAACAAGGAAGTATTACTGAAGAAGGAAGCGAAGGCTTTGGCAAGAGGTAATGATTATATTGACGCTTTTTACCTTCTTAATACTAACTCACTATTTTTTTTATCAGTGGAAGCGACGACATAGAAGATGAGCAATTTACCGAAGAAAGGAGAAAGGTTCCTCCTGTATCGGCAAATAGTCACTTACATTGTTATTCGTCCAATTTGCAACTATTTAATGAATCTTTCGAAGCAAGTGGCGATCCAAAAACTCAGAAGTAAGTATTTGACGAATAATTATTTTTCCTAAAATCAACATTATTCTTTCCTTTTTGGTTTCTGTTTAATTTTGCTTTTGCATTACTTGGTGGAACGATTTTCAGCTCTTCAAACACTCGATTCGTTTTCCTAAATATGAAAACCGTTTCTTAAAATTTTTATTTATTATGCAATTCGACTCAACTGCCCCTCTCCCAATTCACTAGTTCAAATATTCTTCTACCCACTGTTAAAAGGCTTAGTGTCTGTTCCTTCTTGGTTGCAACTTTTGGGGTCTCGTCTCGTATTATGTTCACCAATACAACCTCTTTTCTAACGTTTTAGCGATGGAAGTTCCATTTTCTGTTTACCCAATCCTTGACATTCTCAATTTTAGTCGAGAAGTTAAAGAATAAGTTAGAGAAGAGAAGAGTTAGGGAACGTCGTCATGTATAAGTTCCTCATGTAACTCTCTTCTCTTTGCTTTATTAACTTTCTGTCTAGCCTCTGTTTTTCGTTTTGATTTCTATCATTTATATTATTTTACCATCAGCTTCCAATATGCAGTTTTTACAAATTATCTTCAGTAGTACATTTTACTCACTGTTGGACAGTTTTTGTGCTCAACGACTTAACCTATTCCAGCAAATAGTGTCTTCTTATTTGATATTTTGTTAATAGAAGCCAGAAACCTATATGGCCTGTTCATAATTTGAATATCACCCATGAGTCATCGGTTGAGTACTAAGCCTTGTTAGGACTTTGTTGGACAAGGGCAGGTAGCCAAACATAACATCTGAAGCACTGTGTGGACGAGAGCTCGGAAGCAAATGTCGATTTATGCTACCAAAGCCACGGAATCGAACGATGCACTTTCGTAAAATGATGGGCTGCGCGTTCTACGTCAGCTTCCAACACTTTTCCAACGATACTACCATGACCTGGTTTTTATGAGCTCGTAAAGTCTCTGATCTAGAAGAGGTCTATTTATGTACAATATTTACGCGATTAAGGCTTGCATAATGGGGTTAAATGGCTGTAGTCCAGTCAACGAACGCTCAAAAAAGGGGTGCCGAGGATATCGAAGGGGGTTGAATTTTTTTTCTTCGGGAATGAATTTTGAGCTAAAAATGCTAAAAGTCCCCGGTTCTAGCTTCATGGCTAAGGGCGGTAGGAGGTGTAAAAGGTTCTGTTTTTTGAGTTTTCGCGTTTATCTCGAAAACGGTGGGTCCTGAGAACAACATTGTTCTTAGCAAAATGAAAGTTTATCAAATTTTCTACAAGATTTTTTCTATTTATTTTTCTTTATTCCTTATTATTTGAGATTCCCGCCCGCAAAAGCCCTTAATGTATGAAAACCCTCACCAGTTGAAGAGAAAATAGTAAAGGAAATTTAATGCTCTACAACTTCTTTTCTGAAGACTTGTACTGTAAAACAAAGGCTTTCATTTTGCTTTGGCCTTAATTTATTATTAAGCCCTTAATAGTCTTTACACAGTGGCAAGCTTCTAATTTGTCCCCCCCCATCATGAAACTATGTCATAGAACGACCTATTTCTTAAATACTATTTTTAACTCCGAGAATTATCTTTCTGAAGATTCAATGGTTACCTGAAGGTATTACAAAAAGCTGACTTCGATGATTCAATGCACTACAGTGTTGCCAAGTTGACTCTTTGGCTACCCTCCATTACCGCCACATTTGCATTTCATTTTCTTCACTTTCTTAAGAAAGTTTGCAAAAATGGAGCATTTAATTTTGGTTCTAATGAAACGTACTTATCTTTGTTAGAGAAAGTATTTGAGATAATTATATTATATTAATTTTTTTTTCCAGAACACTTCTATTTATAATGAGAGAAATGATTCACACTGAGCAAGATTATGTAAAATCGTTAGATTATATAATTGAAAATTACATTCCCGAACTGATGAGAGAAGATATTCCTCAAGCGTTACGTGGCCAACGTAACGTCATATTTGGAAATGTAGAAAAAATTTACGAATTCCACGGTCAACACTTTTTAAGAGAATTAGAACAATGCGAAAATAATCCCCTACAAGTTGGACAAATTTTTCTAAATCATCACAAAAAATTTTATTTGTACGCTCTTTATAATAAAAATAAACCCAAGTCTGACTCGTTGATGTCGGAGTATGGCTCAAAATTCTTCAAAGTATACACACAATTGTTTAAAACCATCATGTGCTAATTATTCAAATTTTAGGCTAAACAAATTCAATTAGGTGATAAAATGGACTTGGCAAGTTATTTACTTAAACCTGTACAACGAATGGGCAAATACGCTCTTTTGTTGCAACAAATGATGAAAGCTTGCCCTACGTTACCTTCGGGTGCTTCAGAAAGGTTGATTACTGAACAAGACGACTTAAAATCGGCAGAAGAGATGGTGCGTTTTCAGTTACGCCATGGAAATGACTTACTAGCCATGGATTCAATTAGAGAATGCGATGTAAGTTCAAAAACTTAAATTTTAACAATTTGGTAATAAATTTGTTTGTTTGAAGGTTAATTTAAAAGAACAAGGTAGACTTATGAGACAAAATGAATTTTTGGTGTGGGAAGGAAGATCAGGAAAGAAATCGTTACGTCAAGTATTTTTGTTTGAAGACTTGATACTGTTTAGTAAAGCTAGAAGGTTTCCCGATAGAAAGGTATGTTTTTTAAAGGTTAAATTTAAGGGTGGAATTAATTAAAAATTTTTGTGCAGAATCTAGATTTGTTCATCTACAAAAACAGTATCAAACTAACAGATATTGGTTTGACGGCAAAAATAGGCGAAAGTCCAACAAAATTCGAAATTTGGTTTAGGAAGAGAAAGCCAAACGATACGTTTACAATACAAGCCAATTCTGAGGAAGTTAAAAGAGCTTGGGCCGAAGAAATATCGCAATTGTTGTGGAAACAAGCAATTAAAAATAGAGGTAAATTGCTAAATAGTTGCTGATTTCAAATTTTACGTTTGATTAATTTCAGAAGTGAGAATGGCTGAAATGTCGTCAATGGGTATTGGAAACAAACCTTGTTTGGATATAAGACCGAGTGCAGATCAAATTAACGATCGATCGATTAGTTTTGCACAACTTACCAAAAGTAAGTAAAATTACAAATTTTATAGTAGTCGCCTTTTGTGATGGGTGCTCATGAATGCTTGAGCCTCTGTGCCAACACCTGTCAGAAAAGATGACCATACAGGGTAATTATTTTAAGTGGTACTAACACTGAGATCTCGGAAATCGTAAGAGTTACGAGATTGGTTAAATTAGCAAAAAGTTGCATATTTTGAGGACCTTTTAGAATCTGTTTAGAAAATTTCAATATTCAAAATGGTTTCCGAGATAACACAGAAAAACTCAAAGTTGGCAATTTCGTTTTTCGACTGTAGTTTTAAAATGGTTTTCTTTAAAAAAAAAATTCCCGGGGAAAATTATCAGGAGGTCAAAAAAGCTATCAAACGATACCAAACTCGACTTTTTATCACATCGACGCTAGCGTCGCCTAGGCGTCGCGACATTCAACTTTTCATTTTCTTATGGGGAACCTAACCAAAAATTACTCAGTAGGCTTGTTTAAATTTTGATACCAAACGAAAACTTTCTACCTTGTACTTTCCTTAATTTACAAAACTTTTCAGGTTATGTTATGTTATGTTATGTTACCTGATGTTATATTTTAGGATGCAAATTAACGACTAAAACTTGGTTTTTAAAGTTTTAGAAACACCAGTTGGATGAATAATAAAATTTAATAAATCGTAATTTAATTTATTTTTATTTCCTGATCAACTTTTACGTTTCTAAAACTTTAAAAACTGAGTTTTAGTCGTTAATTTTCATCGTAAAAAATAACGTACAGTAACATGTGAACATAACGCAACATAACAACTTGAACAAAGTTTTTGTTTGGTATCAGAATTTAGACAAACCTGCTGAGTAAGTTTTACAAAAAAATAATCGATCACCCATAAGAAAATCGAAAGTTGAACGTCGCGACGCCTAGCGTCTATGTGATAAAAAGTCGAGTTTGGTATCCTTTGATAGCTTTTTTGATCTGTAAAATTTTCCCGAGAATTTCTTTTCTAAAAAAAAGCCATTTTGACACCACAGTTGAAAAACGAAATTGCCAATTTTCAATTTTTCTGCGTTATCTCATAAACCATTTTGAATTTTGAAATTTTCGAAACGGATTCTTAAAAGTCATCAAAACACGCAACTTTTTTCTAATTTAAGCAATCTCTTAACTCCTACGGTTTCAGAGATCTCAACGTTAGTACCACTTAAAAAAATCACCTTGTAGTTTAACGATTGTGTTGTCGTTTCGCTCGCATTGACACGCTCTAATTTTTTTAACAAAATTGCAAGCCTATAAAAGCTTTTATTTTTTTAAGCTGCACCACGTTTTCGTAATTCCATAGCTGGTCCAATTGCAGATTTATACAGAACTGTAAAGAGGCCGCATTCTGTCATATCTATGTCGAGTATTTCGTCCAGTAGTACAAGTTCCGGAGCGTCCACCGGATGTGGTGGTGCACATACGCCCACTTCGGTTACACACCCTGGTTTCGAATCTGTGTGTGGAAGTCCGAAACCTTGTCGTAGATCAGGAACACTTAATAGTCAGTGCTCTACAGGTATTTTAATTTCATTCGTTTATAATTATACATTAAAAAATTTTTTTGTAGAAAGTGGTATTATCGCCGACATATCCATAGGTGCAGATGAATGTAATGAAAACTTACAAATAGGCACACATTGGCCATTGGAAAAATCAAACTCTCAAAATTCCAATAGTTCGAGTAAATCGAATATAACGACACCTACCCAATCGGACGATACGCAAGTAACATTATATCATGTGCCAGACGATTTACCTGTTAATATTTAGCAAAAACAATTTAAAAGTCTTAAGATATAATATTAATGTTTAATGATTAAGTCTGCGTGTGTCTTCTAAAATGTGTGTCTTAAATGAAGATGATTTTTAATGTTTAGATATTATAAGATTTTAAAGCGACTTTATTTATTTTATGCATAATATACAGGCTGAAGCGTAATATTATTATTATTTATTTTTTAAACATTTCGTAATATACAATAACGTGTATATTATTGTTTTGCTTTGATTTTAAACAGTGCATACCTACGGTTTGTAAGCCAAAATTAAACAAAGACTAATTAAATGTATGTAAAATCCGAAGCTAACAAAATTCTATCAATTACCTACATAAAAAAATGTAAATATTATTTATTAGATAGCTAATTATCTTATAATTTAGGTGTACAAATATTAATTCTTAGTGTTTGGTATATTCTATTTTTACTAAAAAAAAACATTGTAGTACAATTTGCGTATTCAATATCGGTCGAATAAGTAATATCTGTTTAAAATATCAAAATTGTCATGGAAAGATGTAATTTTTATTTTATTTGTGGTTTGTAATAACCATCGATAATGTTAATTAGCTTTTTTAGATCAAAAAATTACTAATCTTTTTATGAATTGTATACCTAACACAATTGATTCTAAGAGCATGTATGATTTTTATATATTTACATTATAGTAAAATAAAATTGTGTAAAAAAAGCTGGTGTTGGTTTCTTTAACAAATCCTCAGATTTTCTTATTTAACGAGTACGACTTGCCTGAGGTGAATAATGTCACTATAACAATACTTTTTCTTACGTATTTAAAGCTGATTACATAATTGCAGCTTTACTAATTAAAAAATATTTTGAACATAAAGGCCTAAACTGGCAATTTTTAAATAACAAATTAATAAAATATTTAATTCGTACTCCTAATGTATAGGCAACCCAAATGACGCCGTTTTAGAAAATTATTATTTCCATCAGTTATTAATTGCCCTTTTCTATAAACTAAAGTGACATCGTGTTTTGGCCATTTCGACTTCTCATTAGAATTTTAAATAAGATTTTCAGTATTACAACAGAAATTAAATATTGCTTACTAAAGAATTATAAAAAGTTTGTAAATAATAATTTTGTTTTTACTACCATTTACTACTGATAAAATTTTGCGGAAAATGACTTTTATTTCACCCTGTGTATTAAAAATATTTTCAATAAATACCTAAATAATTAATTGAATATTAAAAGAATTGAACTCCGCAAATAACCAATGATCGCGGTTGTTTTGATGATAAAAATGCACCTGGGCCACACAAAATCTTTCCGTCCCCACCTTTTTGAATATCAAAATTAATAAAACTTCTCATTTTAATACGCGTGCACGTGCATTTGGTTCAACATGATAAGATAAATATTATTATTTTGTCAAAATTCGCGTTTGTGTAAGTACTACATGTTTTAATAAAAATTGCTGAGATGGAATTACATAATGAACTCTTCTTATTATTATGGTTAAATATAAATTCTCAGGGTGAGTAATTTTTGATATTTACAACAAATGTGTTCTTATTTGTGTATTTCGTAATTGTTTTAACAAACCCTCCGTGATAAATAATAATCTAAACTTGAGATGGTATCATGACAATATGAGGACGGATCCCATCTGTTCGCTCAAGCTCAAGAGGAACAGTTTCATCTCCCATATTTTAAGTCCAGTTTTTTAATTATTTGTAGAAATTAATTTAACATGAATATATGAATACAGTAAAAATGGAATTTCAAAGAGCAAAAATTGAGACACCTTTGCATTATATTCCAAAATATGAATCTTTTAAGAATCTGATAAGTCCCAAGTTGCAGGGGATGAGCGAAGGGAAGAAATGGGGCAAAATAGTCAGTTTTTAATTTTTTTGGAAAAAGCGATTAAGTCAAAATTTTATTTTAAAACGAACGAGCAAGTAAAACTTCAAGGGGTTGTTTATACTAACCTTGTAGTGTCTTGGAAACCGTAAGTACCTAATCGTCGCTTCACGCACACGCCTCACCGTTCAAAGTTAAATCTGGTACTTTTTAGAAACCCACAACCGACGATAATTTTTTTACATTTCTGTAGATAAATTGTTCTTCACAAATCAAAAGTCGAAGCATAAAAAGAGCCAAAATGGTTGAATCGAGATTTTAACCTTATTTCGAAGTACAGACGACAAAAATTCTCGGTTTTCATAATTTTCCTCTCGGTTCGGGAACAAATCCGAAGTTCATGCAAAATTTGAAGTCTCCAAGTAGAAATGTTTTTACTGTTAAAGATATAAATCGATTAGGTAATTAACTGCGGGTTTCTATAAACATAGTTATATTAGTTAGCGCATCACAAATATCGTCGGTTAAATAAGAAAACCTCGTAAGTCCTAAATTTGAAACGTTACATTTTACGAGGTTTGTGTGGTGATATACGGACTTACGAATATAGATTTGACACATTGAAATATAAAATATCTAAAGAGTTAAACACGACTTACCAAAACCGTACGATAAGACCACAATATGGCCATCGTGTAACAGGGGTAACAAAAAATGTAATTTAAAAAAATGTAGTAAAAAGTGAACTTACGAGGTTTTCTTATTTAGCCGACGATATCTTATTCATAAATGGTGAAAAACTGGTTTCAAACAATGTATCGGCCCATCATCAAGTTATGGAACCGTAACGTACCAGAAACTCGCCATAAGTAAAGTTTTTATAGTATTTGTTCCTCAAAGTTTACTACATAGATGTAGTTGGAAAAAAGATCTGTCTAGTCGGAGAGATTTTTTTTATATTTGATATTTGGATTCTTTGTAATCGCCACGAAATTTTAAATTTTCCTTGTGTAAAAGTGAATACTAAAAGCGACGTTTTAAAATTATTAATTTACGAATTATAAATCATATCTACTCCAGTCAAATAAGTTACTAAATATGTGATAAGGGTGGCTTCATTAGCATGTGGTAAATATAAAAATACAGGACCCTTTACGCTGTGGTTTCACCATGGGACACACCCAAACGTGTGAATAATTCTAGATTTTGCAAATCTTCCCCAACAGGAAGCAAAAAAGGCAAATCATCTTAGTTAAAAAGTAATTTACATAACATTTGCAACAAATAAGCTTCTTCACAGTTAAATACAGTTAAAGTGTACCTCTGTCAGGGTGGTTCAAATTGGTTGTCAGTATCTTAGTTAATATAAGAGTTAGGAGAAAATGAAATAACATGTTCTCGATCTACTTCTTTAGCACAAACTCATTAGTGAATTAACAATCTGAAATATTCTTTTGACTATGACTTTATTAAACAGGGTAATTTTTGCTCTTTTCAAAAATATGACATCAGGAGAGAACGTATTGTGTTGTGACGTTGTGAGACGTCACTGTGATATGCGTATGGTCGCTGCGCTCATGCTGCGATTGGGGTACTCGTATTCCAAAGCATTACTTTTAGGACTAGGTATTCAAATAACGAAATAACTATTGTATTTTTATTAATTAAAATTTAATTTAATATCTTCAGAAAGCTAATTTTACAAGCTTTCAAAATATTGAAAAATATGCAGGGTGTTCCATTTAAATTAAGAAATTTTATCCCATTTCCAGTTGAACCGGAAGTCAAAATATATAGTGTTTGATATTGTGTAACAGCTAATTGTAGGAGTTTTCAAATTTTTCTTGACCGAAAATAGTGTCAAATAATACATATTAATGTGATTGATATAATTATGTATCAATTTTCAAGCTTTCATTTTTATTACAAAAGAAATTAGAGATTATTGAAGTTTTGACATTCAAAAATCATAACTCCGAATCCGCATAATACCAGCAATTAAAAATTCAGAGTTCGGTGGAGAATTATTGTTGTCTATAACATAGTCCAAAATAAAAATAACGCTGAGGCTAGATTTTGAGAAAATCGATATCAAAATTTTGACCTATTTTGGCTTCTTAAGGTTTAAGTTCAAACTGCGTTTTTTGAACCACAAGTTCAAAAATTTTGAAAAAAATATATGTACTACTGAAAACAACAATGTAATTTTCATCAAACTCTAACCCGTGGTTTTTGGATAACATCAAGAAAACGGTAAAAAAGGAGCGTTTTTTGCAATTTATTACCAACGTAAAGTATAGAATTTTCTCAATTTGTTTCTACAAAATGCAATCGAGTTTCTACTAAAGCTGTAAATTTTTGAAAATTTTTGAACTTGTGGTTTTCTTAATACGGTCGAAGAAGTTATAAAAATGCACACAATTTGATTATTCTTTAGAGTTAATACAGATTAATGTAGAAAATGATGGACGTTAGTCTATAGTAGCGCATTATGCACAAAAACTGGACCAATTATTTGAATTTTCGAAAAAAAATTAAATTTACGAAAGAGAAATATTCAAATATTCAAGTATTTGACAAAGCTGTCATCAGCGCCACCACATTAAAATACATACAAATTTGGCGGATAAAATGCACAGGCACACTATGCATTACTATGCAATTTTGAAAATTGAGTGAATTAGGACGAGAGCCCTAAAGAGCCTTTGGCTGAACAAAGAGTTTTTGAAATTTTTATAATAATAATTACCGGCCAACTCATAAGGAAGAACCACAAAATGGGAGAATCGTTCTACTGGTCACAGTGGTCACCATTATTTTCCATAAAAAAATTTAAAATTTTTTATTTAAATTGAGGCTGAGATGTACTTCAATCTGGTGGCTCAAATTTGGAAATATGCGCCCAAAATTTTTTTTTTCAAAATCTAGAATATTGGGGTTTCTTTTTGGTTTTCGAGTTCATTTTTAATTACTTAAACTATAGTATTAGGTACTCATTATTATAGTTAATATACGGCTGAGTTAATAATAATTCCGACTTAATCAAACAATGTTGACAACGAGCTACTCTGACAAACAAACAAAATCAACTGTTGATTTATATCAATTATAGTTATTTTCCGTCGATCGATTGTTAATGCATGTCGTTAAGCAACAAGAAATTGATCATTAATAGCCCCTATTAATGATCAATTTTCTATTAATGATCAATTATGGTATAGGCAACCAAATCACACCAAAATTGAATTAAAATTGTAACATTAGTTGTCATTTTTGTTTTCAATGGTACCTTTGATTGTAGAATATTTTTGAAAACTTGCATTTTTGTCATAAAATAAAATTAGATTTTCTCAAATTTAATGAAAAGCGATCGACGAAAAATTTAGTAATCAACTCGTGTGTTAATTGCCGATTAATAATCTCAACAATTAAAGCGCTCGCTACTCTCGCGCTTTAAAATGTCTCGATTATTAATCGGCCTTATTAACACACTAGTTGATTAAATAACTATTAATGAACTAGTGCGTTAATAAGACCGATTAATAATCGAGACATTTTAACGCGCGAGAGTAGCGAGCGCGTTAATTGTTGAGATTATTAATCGGCAATTAACACAAGAGTTGATTACTAAATTTTTCTGTCGATCGCCTCTCATTAAATTGGAGAAAATCTAAGTTTATTTTACGACAAAAAGTCAAGTTTTCAATAATAATCTACAATCAAAGGTACCATTGAAAACAAAAATGACAACAAATGTCACAATTTCAATGCAATATTGGTGTGATATACCATAATTGATCGTTAATAGAAAATTGATCGTTAATAGGGGTTATTAACGATCAATTTCTTATTGGTTAATGACACCTATTAACAATCGATCGACGAAAAAAATATTTAAAGCTCCTCACATTTATTTAAATATGATTACATTCCTTAATGTTTTCTATATTTAATAATAATTATTTCTACTCGAATTCATATTGGGATGTATATAACATTTTCACATCTTTGATTTCTTGGTTAAGTCGCGACTCGATAACTTTCTCAAATAGTTTTGATTGTACTGGCAGCAAACTTATATGCCTCAAGCTGTTAACGAGTTTGATGGAAAATTATAAGATCAACATGTTTACTCCGCGAATGCTGTTTATCCAGCTATAAACACGGTGCATTAAATGGGGATGCTAAATAACTACAAACAGATCTGATAGTTTGTAAAAATTTTCGAACTACTCTGTATATGAAAAATTTTATTTAAATATTTTAAAAATATGAACGTAATTTTCTGCCTCTCATCGTTGTCAGACCCTGTATATTGTATACTAAATTTAAAACTAAATATTTTTAAAATTTCCTATGCCCATAAATATATTTTCACTTTCTTTTCTTACTGTTATTGAATAGCGTATATGTTAAATCGAAAATATACTTGATACAAACAAGGATAGACACGTATTTTGTATTGAAAAGGAAAAATAAAAAAGAAAATGTAAAACAGAAATGCATATTTTCAACTTATATGGGTCTTCTGAGGCTTACAGTCAGCATCGTCTTGCTTAACTATGCATTAAAATGGGATGAAAACCAAGCTGCAGAGTGCAGATATTCACAAATAGAGCCCTCGCACAAGTAAATGAAAAGATAGCACTAAAATAAAAAGCAAATAAAAAGAAAAAGTTACAAATAAAAATAAAAAAAAAAGTAAAAAATATGTATTATATCGTGGTACAAATTAATAAAGAAAAGGGAGTCGTTTTCGAGTACATTTAAGACAGCTAAAAAATTAAAAATTTACGCTAAACTAAACTTTGCGAACTAATTACACAAGTTAATTTGGTAGAAATGGGAAATTTGTAAAATTAGGCAATTTTGAGGACTTTTTATATTAAAATTCTTTCTAAAATGATATCAGTTTATGGTTTAATTTTGTAAATAACGAATTAAAATTAATCACAATTTCTGCTCTCAGCTGGAGGGTGCCAATCAATTGACTTATTAGCCTTCTTTCTGAATTAAACTTTTTTTAATTTTTAGAGGGTGCGTTAATTATGCACAAAGTTGTTTTTAATTTTCGAGTGACCCTAGAAGGAAAGTACTGAAATCGTCTGCGGAATTGATTTTGCGGGTTCGTCTTGTTTGGACGTTTTATTATTACCCCCAGACACCGAAAACGTGGGTTTAACCAAAAACCATCCATAATATAGATAAAAAATATATCTGCGGTGTGTATGAAATGTCTGTTTTAATAACTTGATAGGATATACGAACAATTCAATATCTTATTTTTGGCAATAATATAATGTTTATCTGCCGTTTAACTTAACGACTTTTATAATTTTGTCCATAATAGAGGTCGATTACTGATAAATCACGAAAGAAAATTTGCGAGCTATGACTCGCCTAATACGATCTTTTTAGTACTCCCCCCCACTACAATGGGAAATTGGTTTGTCTGTTAAAAATTCTTTTCGTATGTTTTGTGACCCACGCTGTAAATCTCACTTTGAACTTTCTGATATCCTTCAATTGCCGTTTATTTTTATTTTTATTAACGAAAGAGAATGAACAAGCTAATGACAACAAAAACATCCAAAAGTCATCAGTTGTAAACATTTTTTTTATATTTAAAGCTAATTATTGAAAACATGCTGTTAGTTGCCTAACATGTGGTAATAAAAGCAATTTTATTTATTTGAAGAAACAGTTTAGGAATCGATCAAAATGTGTTGATAAATTTCAATTACTTTGGACACAAGTAATCAAATTTGTACAATATCTATTAAATGGTTGTGTGTTTGTGGAAGCTTGTTAATTGACTGTAATTGTGCGTTATAGTCTCGTAATGTGAACCATTTAATATAAAGAATGATTGTGTTCGGTTGTCAATTATAGTTTGGTCTAATTGTTTTTTTTAATAGATTTTATTGAATATTATTGTGTAAAATTGGAAAACAAATTACTGAACTTGGAGATTTTGCCAATTTTTAAAATTTTTATGCCTATAACCCAAACAAATGATCAAAGTCAACTGATCTTAAAGGAAAAACATCTGAAGAATCTTTGGACTAATGTAAAGACATTTTCAACGACAATAGAATAATGATTAT
Source organism: Malthinus seriepunctatus (assembly GCA_963924605.1). NCBI lineage: Eukaryota > Metazoa > Arthropoda > Insecta > Coleoptera > Cantharidae > Malthinus > Malthinus seriepunctatus. The sequence goes on along the minus strand of OZ004600.1, from coordinate 77,022,468 downwards.
CAGATTTAGCAAGGACCTTATTTTACTGTAATCGTAATCGGACGTTGTCCATTATAGCACCCGTCGAACTGCTCTGTACAAGAAAAATTTCTGTAAATTCTATTGAAGATTAATGGGCTAAAGTAGTGCTCATCTCACAAGTGCACTTTCTAAAATTACAGGGTGATTAAAAAATGGCGGAATTTCTCTGGGAGTAATTAAAAAAGATAATTCGTCTTCAAAATTCATATAATTTAAGAAAACCTTAATCGTACATTTGACAACATGGCTCCATGCGGTCAGTACTAACAATTGAGGATCGTTTTTTCAAAACTAGCTTTGTCTCAAAAGTTAAATGTTCAGGAAACAGTTTTTATTATTTTATAAATTTTGGCATTAAAGAAATATGGATTTAAATTATCTTTAAACAATCGCTTGTTTAATGTCTTTTAAAAGTTATAAATTTGAAAAATATTTTTTTGCAAAATTTGCCAAAATAAAATGAAAGAAAATTATCGTTTTTGCAAAACTCACATATGCTTTGCTTATAACATAATATTAACTTATAAATAATTACTAAAAAATACGAAAAACAAGTTTCATTCTTCTCGATCTTTTATCACTTTCGGTCGGGTTTTTCCGATCTTGTTTTCTCTAAACTTTCTTCAAATTGCTTCCTACCTTCTTCAGAATAATGAATAGATTCTTTTGAGACGACAAACGTGAAAATCGCCCCCTCCATACTATTAAATTAAAGCTAGTTTTGAGTTTTGTAAGAACGGTGTCTTTGTATAAAGCGAGTTTTGGAGAGTTCTTATTCATTTTCAAATGAAATGAAGAAAATTTTGTTAAATTTTATTGCAAAATTTGAAAGCCCGTAACAGAATTATGTCGATGTGATGTACAGCTCAATTTTGTTAAAAATCGACAAAGCTAGTTTTGAAAAAATGCTCCTCAATTACTTATAGTAACATAAAGCCAAGTTTTTTAACAACTGTCAATCTATTATTTTCTGTAACATCATTTCCAGATTCATTTTAAAGTTATCAGAGTTAAAAATCGATCATTTTAAAGCTCAAATTCTCTACAGATTGCGCCTAAATTTTTTTTTAATTGGGATGTTAATTTAACAAAATAATCTTTGATTTAAACCATGAATTTAGGCAAAATTCTGGTAAATAAAGGAGTTCAAAACCCACCTTCAGTTGTTAATATCTCAGAGATATGATTGTAAAGAATTGTTTTAAAATTTTTCCCGTACTCCATTAATAGTCTCCAACAACCTCTTCAGAGGAATTCCACCATTTTTGACTCACTGTATAATGGCATATATGAAAAGAACATTCGTGAAAAGTGAAAATTTTCTTAATTATGGCTGATTTAAAATTTTCTACCCATCTGCCTTATTTCTGTAGAGGTATTACTGGAGTAAATAAATTTCTGTAGTATAATGGATAGACATATTGATAAAAAAAATACCAAATAAATTTCGATTTCCATGCACCCTTAAATCTTAGAAAACTCGCTTGTTTATTCTATACCTATTAGTTTTCTTTTTGGAATGCCAATAAGGTTTTTTCTGCTCTCTTTTATACCTATTATAAAATAGCTATATGCACTTTTTTTGTAATATTTCGTTACTTTTGTTTTCCACTAATCCATTGTTAGAGGGAGCAAATGCGTCCTTGCTATCCATGGTATAAGTTAGCATCAAGAATAAAGAATTTCTCATATATTTAGATACCTTACAAAAAACTAAAATTCTTTTATATTTTGTAAGCTATGCTACAACATTTTCCTTAGATAATTTTCTGCTCTTTTTTGTTCGTTTGTTTCTTACTTTACTTTGTTGTTTGAGTAAGTAAAGCTTTCTTTTGTTTTCAGGCTTCATTTTACGATCAGATTTAATACAAAAAAGTCGGCATTACATTGATAAACTCAGTATGATATTTACGATTTGTTATAGCTGCTAGGTTCTCTAATTAAAAGTAATAAACTAATCATTATAATAAGTTGCAGAAATTTAAGTCTTCTATTACATAGATAAAAAATGGAGTATGTTACCTACTGTTAATTTGAGACCACTAAGGCTCAGTTTTTCATTGGGAGTTTAAACTAAGTTCCAGTTGAACTAAGTTCAAGCTCATGCGCCGTAACTCGTTTACATTACAGTAAATTTACAGCGCATGAGATTGATTTTGGATTAGATGGAACTTAGTTTAACTGACGATTGAAAAACTCGTCCTAACGAGTCGATGAGCGATCTGGAATCGGCACAACCTCAACTTTACAATATTATGACTTTAAGGTTGCCTATGTATTAGGCGTTTATGCACTTTCGAGTTATTGTAAAATATAATTAAAAATGCACTTGAGAAATGAAAATAAATTAATATTTCACGCTAAAAACTATATTATCTCCGTTTTAAATTGCAACCAAAGGTCGGAGGCCCGATAGGCCCACCTGTTTCAAGTTTATTCAGCGAGTTTTGTGGTTAACTTTCATATACGCATCTATAGTAGTAGTGTAGGGGCCACCATGGTTTTGTAGAACTGAGTTCAGCTCTTTTATGGTGCCCTGATTACCTATAGAACTTTATTTACTTTCTGAACCCTACATGTCGTGTAGCCAGGGCCGAATCAAAGAACGTTAGGGTCTGAGGCACTAATTATTTTCGGACCCCTACAAAAATACCCTGCAGTTCACAAAACAAATGCTTATTTATAGTCGAGTCAACGAAGAGGTTACAGAGCACATGGAAGACGATGGAATGTTATTTTATGAAAGTGTTTGGATTAGTTAGAAGATAAAAATACTAAGGTTCGTTTGCATCGGTTTCCCTTAACTACAACATAAATTTATTCTCCAATAGACTTGTTAACGGGCGTATTCTAAGCAATAATAATAATAGTAAATAAACGACAACTTAAATTTAACTGGAACTGGCGCAAATGGCCTTAAAAGACATGAAAGAGGGAGTGAAAAGGTCCCATTTTTGTGGTTTTCGCTTATCTCGAAAACGTTGTATTCTAGAAAAAAAAATTAAAATTTACTCTTAGCAAAATGAAAGCTTATTAAATTTCTTACAAGATTGCTTTTATTCATCGTTTTCTATTTTCTCTAGTTCTTGAGATACCCGCCCGCAAAAGTCGTTAATGGTATGGGAAAAATATTTGCTTCACGTTTTGTGTCAAACTTTTGCCTCTAGCACTTCAGCCTTTTGTTTTACAAGAAAAGTTTTCAGAAAAGAATTTCTAAAGCATTAATTTTTTTTTACTTTTTTCCGGGCCTTCCACAACACCGGTCTTTCCACAATAGCAGGCTCTCCACAACACCGGGCCCTGATGCACGCGTTTCATGCGCTTCATGGATATATGGATAACCCCAGCCCTGCGGGTAGCAATCAGTGTGGGCATTTTTCCTCTAGAGCAGTTTCAAAACGTTTAATTATTTTTCCATGAGCTTCTTCATTTATGGTAACCCCAAGACTCTCTCGGCATCCCAAAAAATTGTTGCCTGCAGGATTTTCCATAAAATTCTATTTTTGCTTTTTAAAGTAGTGTTTAGTCTCCTGTTCGAATTAATAATCGATTGCTAGATATTTTTGTAGAAAATAAAATCATATTTCAATAGCAATTTAAAATTTATTTATTTAACAAGAAACGTGCTAGTTCCAAAATTGTTGATTTGATTTGAAGTAGTAGAGGTATGTGTTTCATCAGTTGTAAATTTAATTAAATTATAAATAAAATATTCTTTTAAATTTAAAATGAAAAGAAAACTTATAATTAAATAAAAAGATAAATTAAATTTTTGGAAGGGTAGATTTATAAAATAAATTATAATTGATTTTATTTTTGCATAAAATAGTGAAAACACGTTTGCAAAACATAATTCATATTGGATGAACAAAACTCATGAATATTTAACACGAAAGAAAACTTGATCCATCACGCGTTTTGGATATGGCCAAGTTATATACAATTATTATTATAAAAACACATTTCTTATACTAAAAGGTATTTTAAAGTCAACTAAATCTTATTTTTTAGTTACACGATAAATTTTGAGATCTACTCTTCTTCAATCACAGCCTACGACTGTCACGCGGATTATTCTTATTTGCTTGTTTTATATTGGATTTTTAGTAAAAACAAACAAAAAATGTACAGCTACAAACTTTGATTGACGTTTTTTTCTTTATTGAACTTAATATTAATTTTTACTGTAATATATCACTCTTTTTTTTAATTTAGGAGAGAGCTTTAAGCCGGGCAACTGGCTACCACTTGTGTTGTTAAAAAGCAGAAAATTTGATAATTGACTCCTTTATTAGTTACATTTGAGTGAGTTTTTACAGATCAGTATTTTTAACAGCAGTTTAGTTTAGTTAATATTTTAATTAAAAATATACTCCAAACAATTTTATCTTTTTCTATATTTTCTATTATTTATCCAACCTTAAAAAGACTTACAAAATCTGTCTGTAACTTACAGGGCGAGTTTCAGAAACGCACCATAATAATTGTTTTTCATTTTATATTTATCGAACTGGAATATCAGTTTCCTAAGCCCATGAAGCCAAACCTACTCATATATAATTGCTGAGATGTGCCCCTTTGAAGGTGAGACCCTGACTGTTTTGTTCTAAATTATCTCACCTACTAATTTCTTTAGTTAGACTGACCTTTTGGATATTTTACACCAACGCTAGGATGTGCTCTATATCTCACCTGTTCCATCTCTCTTTAGCAGCAAGTGGTGCATATGTTTTCCTAAAATTATTTAGAAGGAGAGGACACAGTTTTAAGGGTTTTTAAAAAGGTTTTAAAAGTCATATCGTGGATTTGTACCACTTTGAGTTGTTAGAGAAAAGTAAAGATGGTGTATGCGTTCACTTTTCTAATAAAATTAAGTAATTTATCGGTATTGTTATGGTAGCAACGTGTGCTTATGTTTTCATCACTTTCTATCGAAAAAGTGAATTTGTTTTCCAATAAAATAATGCCAGTCTTAAGATATTTATTAATATCAATATCAACTTTACCACTAGTATATTTGAAAGATGGCCAAATTCATTATTTATTTTTACGTTTTCTAATCGAAATAAATTTTCCAGTTTTTCATTTTATTTTATTTGTTCAAAAATTTATAATATTATCAAAGTGAATAAATAATAAATGTGCTTTAGTTACATTTTGCATATAAATCCAAGCTCTAATTATTATGATTATGTTTATCTCGTGTATTTGTATATTATAATCTGCGTTAAAAGGGTTAAGCTCAACACTTGTCGGAACATATTCTGCACCTCAACATCAACTCAACTCACAATGTGGTTAATATTTTATCCTGTAGGTGTAGGTAGATGATAAGCTACCTTACAAACATTTAAAAATTTTGTAATCTTATAATTTAAAATTCTATGGTTTGTTTAAACTTATCTTTGAAATATGGGATTAAAATTAAAGCGCAAGTTTAACTAGCCGCGATATGAAATTTTAATGTTGTATTCAAATTAGTGTTAAAATAGTTAAAATATTTATACAAGTGTCAAATTTTATTTATTTTAAAAAGCGTTTATTCGGGTGAATTTTTTTGTAAAAACTAAAGAAAATTTAAGAGATGAAGTAATAGGTATACAAGGTGTTCTAGAAAGATTCAGAAGGAGCGAAACTGTCTTATGTCAAAATATAACCTACCTACGTATAGTACGTAGCCAAGTACTCCTAGAGAGAAAGGGTTTAGACTTCGAGTCAGCAGAGAAGAACCTACCAGCCCACGTCATTGCGCACAGAAAATGGCGGGACCATCATTTAGGAGCGCCGTCAAATATTCACTTAAGGGATCTTTCTGGTGGTCGAGATGCATCAGTACGCTCATGGGTCTAGCGACCGTACCTCGAATAGTAATTTGGACTCGCCCTACTATTTTAAGTCTTTAGCTGGCCTTACATGCCAACTTCTAAAAGCTAGCTTTTTTTTCTAAGCCAATAGAAACCTTGCATTTCCAGCGGCAGACGTTAGAAGTTAAACTTGAACCAACTTTCTAGCTTCTGCCGCTGGAAATGCAGGATTTCTATTGGCTTAGAAAAAAAAAACTAGCTGTTAGAAGTTGGCATGTAAGGCCAGCTTTTCGCGTAATGACGCAGTGGGTTCTTCTCTATTGGAAACCAGTCTACTGACAATACTAAAGGCGGAGACACGCTCATAGGCCTTTACTCCGGTACATACTTACAGCCGGTACTATAAAGCTCTTGAGTAATGTAATTAAGCATTTAAGTTAACATTAAACTTTTGATTTGTCGGTCGACATAATAATCAATTGTGATTGGTTAAGAGCAGCTGTAGGACACGGTCAAATTAATTGCAATTCAACATTAAAATTTTATAGTAGGTATAATAGGTATTACTGTTATATTTGCTACACGTCGAAAAATCTGCACCTACACTACAGTATGAGAAGCACCAGAAAAGAATAGAATATTCCCATATTTTTATTAGTAAAAAGGGGTAGATAGGTACTTTTAATTCATTTAAGGATTTCAACATTTTACAAAAAATGATTTAAAAACGCTCTAAGTGTTTTCCATTCCTAGTGTTCGTAATGCTGTAACGATTACTTTAATTACCTACCTGTAAGACGTCTACGTGCGTGCCTTAATTGATTGACTTTGTTGTTTCTATTAGAGAAACTTCATGTGTGCTTTGGTGCAGAACATAATTTTTAAATAATTAAATTGATGAAAAATTCATAACAGAAATTTAAAAGGAAACATATCGGACTGCATATTTCAAGAAATGCCTGATGGATTTCAAGTTAACTCTGCAAATTGACAATGGCTTGTAGATATTAAAAAATAGAAGTGTCTGGTGCATTTTTGTTCTTTTTTTAATTTTACGTTATGCACTCTATTATTTCTATGCTATACTTGGCTATACTTTCCAGTTTAAATCAAGCTTTTTTACATTTTCACTTCACGGCGACGATCGAAGTAACCCAGAGCCTTTTGGAAACACTAGATAAAAAACAAATGCTTGCAATTAATTTTATGGGACCTTTAAACCAATGTTTGTTTAAATTCTCCCATGCTGTTCAAGAAACTTCAATTCTACAAAACAAGAGGATCCCCTAATGCCTAAACGCGTCTGAGATCTTATTTCCACGAGAGAGAACAAACAAGTTCTCGTTTATGAGGAAGCTAAATCTATCCCCAGGTTCCTCATGCGTTGGAGTACCACAGGGTTACATTAGGTCTTGTTCTCTGCTTTTTTTATGTTATTGACATAAAGGGGAAGGAGATGAATGGTTTACCTCCAACAGATTTCAACTGCTTTAACTAAATAGGGACAAAATCCAAGTTTTGCAAGAAAATATTTGCAAACATTAAAACTTGAAATGTACAAAATTTAATAATGTTGGCTGTAGTAGGCCCGGTGCGTTTTTTCAGTACGTCAATTGATGCTTATCGGTACGGTATTGCGGTACTAGCCGCATATAATGCAAATTTTCACATTCGCATGTCATATGGGGTAACAGTCCCCTCGCAAATAAAATCATGAAACCACAAAAAAGTTTTTTGAAGAAATAACATGTTGAAAGAATCATTAAATGAAGCGCCTTAAATGTCTGCAAGAAGCGTCACCTGTGGGTTTTAGTCCGGGTCGATTAAATATGAAAAACGGAAATCATCACAGTTCTACACCCTATGTGTGAAAATTAAAATAAAACTTGTGTCTCGTCCAGTTACCTTTGGATTGATTTTTTTTCATATATGCACACACGCACACGCTTAATTTAAATTTTATAAGTAGGTAGATTTATATCGCAAGAGTACGAATTTATAATAATATCCTTTAAAAATTAAATACTTTTTTTAAATACAATGTATGCAGCTATTTAATTAATTGCTATATGAAAAATTTTTATTTAATTTTATTTTTCAGCTTATTAACTACCCTAAAATTCATTACCTTTCAAAATCTTACAAAATATTTTAAGGCACATTTCGTTTAATTCGAAATTTTTATTATTCAGCAAATTATAAATTGGTTTAGTAGTCTATCTTTTTTATTTAATGTCATCATTTTAAAATCTTTTTACATTTTTTCCTTTGCTCCTTTTCTTGTAAAGGAGTTTATAAATTTTAATACACATCTACAACTGTTAGTTGTGGTTAATTATCTAAAATGGTAATAATTGGATGGTTTTATTTTATTTCCATCTCCAGACTAACAAAGTGTTTCATTCTGCTTAGCAATTTTATGATTTTTGACAATTTACATCTGCGTTTGTAGCTTGCACAGAGTAACGCAAAAGCCCAATAGCAATTTATTGTAGTTGCTCAATAACCTGCAATTTGTTCCAACTCAACTATTTCTTAAAGAATAGTCTTATACTAAACGACCTGCACAGAAAGTGTAACATTCCATTCCATACGCTTCCTGCTCAGCTAGGTACTTTACCAAAACTGCTGCATTGGGTCTGTGTTACTCTACCTCTCGCGGGATGCTCAATTGCTCATATTATAAAGACACTTGTCTTGTTTATATTAAATGATACAAGATAATTATAAGATAAAAAAATAACGGATGTGGCCATACGAGGAACTTTTACCTGTTATATTTTTTTTGTAAAAATATAAAATTATAATATTTGACGCACATGAAAAAGTTCTTCGTATGGCCACATCCGTTGTTTTTTATACTGCTATATAAATTTATTTGTGAACAAAGACAGGAGAGGGGGATGGTACTTATATACAGATTGAATAGTTTGAGTTAGCACATACGAAAATAGTAAGTGGAAACAAGTACGAAATATTTTTAAATGATTATGAGAGAGAAAGAGTTATTTTTAGATATAAAATAGGCGTTCAATAATTCATAATCTAATTATTTTCGTTTAAATCAAGAACCATTTTTAAAATAAAACACCAATAATAAAATTAAAATAAATTGTAAAAGTAAATACCTATCACTTATCAAAAATTGCAGGCGTGTAATTCAAATTTGAAATTCATAATTGACGCCTTCCTTTTATCTAAAAGTAACTCTTTCTCTCTCGTAATCATTGAAAAATATTTCGTACTTGTTCCCACTCATTATTTTCCTATGTGCTAACTCGAACTATTCAATCTGTATAACTTTAGGCTGTTTTGCTCGCTACAATGCAACCGAGCGTAAGAAACTATCGACATCCATATTCAAATTTCCCGCCCGTCAGATCTTGTAATTTTATATTTTTATTAATTAAAATTTAATTTGATATATCTTTAGAAAGCTAATTTTACGAGCTTTCAAAATATTGAAAAATATGCAGTGTTCCATTTAAATTAATAAGTTCGATCCCATTTCCGGTTAAACTGGAAGTCAAAATATAAAGTGTTGGTTATCGTGTAATAACTAATTTTACGCGCTTTCAAAATATTTAAAAGTATACAGGGTGTTCCTAAAAATTATATTCCTAAATATTTTTATAATTTCCGGCTAAACCGGAAACGTTTTGTTAACCGAAAATAGTGTCAAATAATAGATATTCATAGGATTGATATATTAATTTTCAAGTTTTCACTTTTATTACAAAAGAAATAAGAGATTTTTGAAATATTGACATTAAAAAAATCACTATTCTAAAGCGGCCCGAGAAATTTTGATAAAAATTTATATTTCAATAGAGAATTACGTTGTCTGTAACATATCCAAAAATGAAAAAATATGGCAGAGGAAATTTTGAGAAAATCCATTTCAAAATATAGCCCCTTAAAATTAGGCAATTTTTAAACAATTTTGAAAATCGACTTTTTTTAGGACAAAAGCCCTATATTTTGATTGTAAAATGTCATTTTGAAGTTTTTAAAATAATAATGACCGACCAAGTTATAAGGGAGATACCACAAAAACCACGAAATCAGGACAATCGTTCTATTAGCCGCCATTTTTAATTAAAAAATTTGAAATATTTTTTTTCAATTGGGATGTACCTACTCTACTATCTTACAGCCGAGTAAAATTAAATTTATCCCAAATTTGCAATTCCGTCCGTCAAATATTGTAATTTTGTATTAAATTTATTTTTAAGTTAATTATTAAAAAAAAATGTTTTTTTTTTAATTGCTTCCGTCAAATATTGAACCTGGCACTTCTGTGTGTAAGAAGAATTTTTAGGTATAAACTGTTTAAAAAATTTCATTTTTTTATAATTTTAGCATAAATTGAAGTTCAAAATATACATTATTTTATATCTTCAGAAAGCTAATTTTAGGAACTTTCAAAATATTGAAAAATATACAGGGTGTTCTATTTAAATTAAGAAATTTGATCCCATTTCCGGTTAAACCAGAAGCCAAAATATAAAGTGTTTGGCAAGTATGGAAAATACCCGTTTCCATACTTCTAACTAACCCTGTATAAAGAACCACGTTTAAAAAATTGGTTTCTAGTATTAATTAAATTGTGAAGCTCTAATGGCTAAACTTTGTTCAGTTGAAAATTGTTGAAATCGTACTCAGAAATATTTATCAAATAAAAGAACAAATATGACTTGCCTGAGTTATTGTTCAATTGGTTTTTGCACAATAAATTAACGATTTAAAAAAAAAGAATTAACACCCACTAAAAAATTCGAAATATTTAAACTTGTTAGCTCGAGGGCTGAAGGCGAAGTGAAGCTTCTCTAACTCAAAAACTATCATCTCCTAGTGAAAAACCTTATTAAGCTTAAATTTTGCCAGGCTGTTCTTATGCTACATTTGTGAGAAGTTAGGCTAGTATTCACACACATGCTTGCCTTCCGGCTTGCCTGTGCAGGCGGCCTGCACAGACCAATCAGGCGGCCTTCACAGGCCAAACGGAGCATTGTAGACATAGCGTTCAGGCGGCCTGCACACGCACAGGCCAAACCGGAGCATCAGGTGGCCTGTGTAGGCCGACTCCGACTATGAAGAGGAGCCTTTAGATCAAACATCAACATTTTCTAAATAAACAGTTCTCAAATGGATGTTCTCAAAATAACAGATGTTACCTTTGCAATTTTTATAAATTTATTAATTGGTAATGAATAAAAATGTTTAAACATAAAATTATATCTAAAATAAAAATATTCCTAAATAATTGGCCGGGGGTTACAAAAGTAAAATAGGGAAGTCTCTTCAAATTTATATTACAATCAAATACCAATTTTAAGGTGTAGAATATTAATTCATTCACAATTATGTGGTTCACTAAAATTAAATAAAATTTTTTAGCGTAGTTTTTGCATTTTCTAAACTGATTGTAAGCAAGAAAACAGTAGGCATGAAAAAACGATTATGTGACGTCAAAATATACCTATGCTTTGGAGTGTCATCACACAGCACCTCTACGTCATACTTGTCACATTTCACATGTTCGACATGTTCATTGAAATTGCATTTATTATGGCTGTAAAAGGGTACAAGAAAGCAAATTTCGGTGATTTGCCTTATCTAAATATACTATATATAAAAGCCCATCAATTTATTTGTGCATAGATTCTGTTTAGGTATATAATATTTAAACATTTTCTATTTGCACATGGCTCACACAAAATAATTTGGGCTCGCTTTGTGCCCACCTGATTTTTTTAAACCACTTTTAAACCTAGTTACGTGCCTGTATGCTGAAGTTGCTATGCTAGTCATACTATATTCTGACGTCACAACCTCAAATACCGTTTTTGGCGCGATATCTGTGACTCAAACTTTAAATATTTTTTAAAATACCAAATATTATCGCAAAAAATTTCAAAAAAAACCCGCTACGTTTTGAAACAAGACGAACAATAATTAAATACTTTTAAAATTGAAGAGACTTCCCTATTGTATAGGTACTATCTCATAACCAAGGTGAAAACAATGTTTGGGCGTCTTTTTCTACACATTTCTAACGCATTTAAAGTCGTTAAGATTTGGCAATTACTCTACCTTCTTTTTCCTATTAGCACAGTATACTTATTTGCTACGCATACAGTAGTGACAACCCCATGGTTACCATTGTATTTCTTGTCGCCAAAATCAGTGACCTTGAACACCGTCCGCCATTAATCGGATAGTATGAAGTATATAAGCGCGCGTAAATTCAAAATTATTTTTATAGGTTCTGTCAGCTGTCACTGTTATTTTTATATCTATTTGTAAAGGGTAGCATAAATAAGTATCTGAATGTATTGAAATCATGTTTCATTAGTACAAGGTACCTTCCGTTTCGGTTTTTGATGCAAATAAAAAATATTTAATTTATAAAAAATATAATAATAACGTGCACATTCGATTTGTCATTCATGCTCGTTCATGCTGACATAAAATTTATAAAAAATAGTTGCCTGATTTCTTTTATCATAGGTGACTATATTTAATGTGCACTGTATTCAACAATAACCCGCCATTTAACGGATAGTACAAATTCACGCATGATGCGAATTTATAAAAAATAGTTGCCTGGTTTCTTTTATCATAGGTGACTATATTGAATGTGCAATATATTCAACAATAACCCGCCATTAACCTTCCAGTACTAACATACCATCCTATAACATCCATACTAACGCCGGTCTCACAGACCGCGCTTAGTTTTAATTTTTTTTAACGTATTTTTTACAACTTTTTTATTGCAAATAGAAATTATTTCAAATATTTAGTAATTTTTCTGGATACTTATTATAATTTTAGCAAAAAAAAATTCATTTTAATAACCAAAATTCACTTTTATAAAAATAAACAAAAATAAAAAGATGCATAAATTAAATAAGCGATTTCAAAGGAATTAAACAAGATTTTTTAATAACTAGTAATATTATAAACAAACCTAGGAACAACACTTCTAAAAAGGTAAAAATATTTTTTTCATCTTCAACAATAGCTGAAATATTTTGGATAGAACATTTGTCGCATTTTACATGTTAGAACATATAGAGCATATTACCGCATGCACCAAAAAAAGCTACTTATTAATTGAAGTAAATGCAAAAATCTCTTCTGTTTTTTTGTTATCCTTTTTCTATTCAAGACAAGTGGAAAAAAATAATTTTTAACTAAAAAATTTTAAAAATTTTGAAAAAATATTTAAAATTTTTAGTTACTGTTTTACTAACGTCGGTCTCTCAGACCGAATTCAATTATTATAATTGAACCATTACAAACTTATGCTTGCAAACTTCAAAAAAATGTGTGAGAGCATTTAGTTTAAAGGTACTGATAACCTCCCAACCCTAGCAGTTCGTATTTCAAAGATATTAATAAAAATAAAACTCGTCGGTCTGTGACACCGAGTGTTAGTACTGAAAGGTTAATCGGATAGTACAAATTCACGCATGCGCAAAACAATATTAGCGACACAATTTTTGCACGTCGGCACTACTGTATGCGTAGCATATTATTATACTGTGCTATTAGTCCCAGGTGCTTAAATTGAGAAAAATGGTACAAAAACTGTTTTCGCAAACAAATCTTTACCGGTTCATTTTTTTACAAAAATAGTCGTGCAAATACTCGTTCCACAGGAAATTTGCAACAATTTACGTCTGACTGATATTTTTCGTCAGACGAGTAGTTTCGGCATACGAGCGCCGCGAGTTTGACCGCAACACCACATACCATGAAGTAAACTCTACCTTCCTACCGAAAAAAAAACAATTTTGTTTGTTATAACCTGCCCCGGTCTCCCCTATTAATCTTCATTTTTGATTTGAAAGTGTTGCATTTACCAATAATCTCGATCTACTTCTCAGTTGAAGCCTTCACCGCTTGAGTTATTCCAAACGATCAAAACTCGAAGAAATTTAAATATGATGGAAACTAAGTCTTCCAAGTTATATCAAAGATTGTGGCGTTCGGTCGTGCGGTTATTTTCCAACTTATTTGATCTCATAGAAAATTTGATTGTTTCCTATTACAAGGTAGATAAAGACAATTATATTGCTCCAAACGTAACTTATTTGTACCTGCAATAGAGTCGTCCAAGTTTATTACGTGTTGTTATTTTTAAATTAATCTAGATAGCTTTGACTGGTACAGAGGAAATGATAAAAAATGTGTTAATAAAATAACCAATAATTTGTATGCATGCTCGCTTAAGCACGCAAATTTTTTTTTCAGGGAATTTGTTTAAAAGCTTCTAAATTCTACAAACTTAATTTTGAATGATATAGAAACACTTTATGTTTATATTGCTTTTTCTAAAACTTATAAATAAATCACTCTTCCTATACGGTACCGGTAACCTGTCGAAGAGAACAAAATTTACTGATATCAATGGAAATTCGATTTGTACCGAAACAGATTTTTCACCTACGATTTATATCTGTAAGGGCTTTGAATTCAACAGAATTCCCTGGCCGATCTCCTGTCACTTGATGAAGTACTGCATACCGAAAATTACCGAAAGTGATCGAGGAAAACCGCAGAGAATCGCGTGCGTCGCGATACTCTACTATTTACTTCAGACGTCGCAACGCCAATTTTCAGTCGGTCGTATATCGCGTAAGGTGGTGGACGAAACGACGAAATACAACGAGAGATTTCGGAGGTGCATACTCGAACTTTGTTTACGTTTTTACCCTACTGTGCACCACAATCGGTTTACGATTTCAATCGTAAAATTTAATTAATCGACTTTTTTAGGAGGTAAGGCAATAAAAGAAAAATAAAAAAAAAATTGGAAAAACTTTTTTTTGTAATTTTAAAATGTTGGGATTTATTACTTTGTTCAATTTAAAGAGCAATAATAATTAATCTCTTTCCGAAGTTAACAAATTTTCTTTTACTTAACACGCAAGAAAAGATACCCAAACGTGCTTTAAAATTTTTGCAATTATATTTATTACTACAATTATTTTTACCCGAAATATATTACAGTCGATTTCCATTAATAGTTACTTCGTGACAGTTCTACTGACTTTATTCACAAAACAATCATTAATATTCCTTAAAAGAAATAATATTAAATGGAATTTGTATAAAGAGACGAAAAAATTTATTTCGATTTAATTTCATTTAAATAAAATTAATTAATTTCAAAATTTGCTATTAAATTCAAAGTTTTACGTTTATGCGGTTATTACCGTGTAATGTTGGAGAAATGCATACGTAAAGTGGAAATTTCTCTGCATGAAATTTGTCTAAAATTTATCAAGTGGTAGGGTAATGTAACGCGAGATCTTTTGTTAATTTTTATAAATTATTATGTTAGTCCAGTAGGTACCCACTTAATTAGTTGTTAACAAAAATAAAAATAAAAATTTTGAAAAAATTATTGCAAAGAACAGTTACAAGTCATTTTTAGTCCAGTTTTTCCTTTCACTGACCACCTGTTACCATTTTTAGAATTTAGAGGGTTTTATTGCCGTTTCACTTTTCGTGAAAATTTTACAAAACCAAAGAAAGTTTTATTAAGAGAACACACAAGTTGAGTTTTTGCTTTTTTGAACGATTTAACTTAAATTTTTCGTCATTTGCGTAAATTGAGATAATTTCATCTTGCGATAGTAATTAACGGTTAATAAAATTTTTTTGAGTTTCAGGATATATTCTTAGTAATTAGTTTTTGTTTGACTTCGAACTTATTTTTAGCAATTTTCTATTTTTGCAAATCAAAAATTAATTTCTTTACCAAGTTATTTTAGGAAGTCGTTTTTTGTAATTTATCAGAGAAGGCCAAAGTTTTGAATTTCCCTTCGTTCATTTGATTTTTTAAATAATTTTCTCATAAGTCGTTTGTTAAACACAACAAGATAAATTACGAAAACCGCCGTTTCATCCTGCGACGATTTCAACATTATGGTCTTTAAAGAATTAATTTCTTAGAAAATATCGTATAGAACAATAAAACTTAAATATTGGATGAATAAGGGTTGTTTGTACTAACTTATCAAAACTTTTGTTTACTTCTCAGATAATTGAAAAAATTTTGCATTTAGTAGAAATTCTTTTTCAGAAACGCGATGAAAATATAAAACTTGCATGAAATTTAATTTTTGAACAACCCTCTATAAGGACATTAAACGAAAAGACTAAATGATGAATAGTCACGAGAAAGTGTAAACGGGGTTTGATGGGGAACGCTGAGGTATGACTATAGGGTCCACCATTTGAGCTAGGCGGCATTGAAACAAATTTTAAAGTATGAAGACGCTTCACACATATTTTCCGAAATCCTAGAATTAGTGTCAGCAAAAAATGATATCAGTGCCATTTACGCAGATACGTCAGCCACACTTTTAGTTTTTAACCCTCCGAGTAGTACGGAAATACTTTTTTCCTCAGTATTAGAAAATATTGCCAGCATATAACGGGTGTCCCAACGGGAGGTCGAATATTTTTTAAGATTATTATTTAAAAAATAGTTTTATTTATGTTTTTGTATGCAAGCTTTGCCTTTGAATATATCTAGAATTAAATATTTAAGAAATATGCATTACCACTTGCGAGGCAGGCCAGTGTAGGGATTTACTAACTTTTTCGATAGCGAGCGATATAGTTAACCAGCGATTAAGGTTATGTTTCGATTTTTTATATCAAAGTTTTCGGTTTTTGTGGATAAATATGTCTATAGCTACCGAAAATCGTTAATTTATCGTTATTTTCTCGGTATAGAATATTCAGAATTATAGTAAAGTAATAAAAGTTTGACTCTTTGGCTTTAATTGCAACCCTCACAATGGGTCTGTAATAAATAACTCAAAAGCTTGACATTTTTCCTTAAATGGTTTACGACGATTGTTAAATAGCACGTGCTTTTATTATTTTTAAAATATTTATGTTAAAATTTATTTTTATTGTTTTATTATATTATTTTATTATAATATTATTAAAAAATAAAAATACAAATATAAGGATAAAATGTCAAGCGTTTGAGTTATTTATTACAGACCTATTGTGAGGGTTACAATTAAAGCCAAATAGTCAAACTTTTATTACTTTACTATAATTCTTAATATTCTGTACCTACCCATACATATCTATCTTCATAAATCTCTTTATACTGTACTATTTTCATGAAAATGACATCTTGAATATCGTTTTTCAACTTGGAGATTATGTGGGGATCATTTGCACATACTTTTCCCTTCAAGCGCGTGATTTAGTCGGCATATGCTATCGCAGTCGCACACGTTCCTTAGATGGACAGCACTTGCTAATTTTGGGTTGCTAATTTCTCAAAAACCAAAAGTTAAAATGAAATGCTGATTTGTATATCAAATAGTTGCCGTTAACCGTTATGTTCGCGAAGAATTTTTATTCGTATTCCACACAGATGAGGTACCCCGGTACCTACATGTATTTACTATGGAAAATGAACGATTTT
Organism: Malthinus seriepunctatus; assembly: GCA_963924605.1. Taxonomy (NCBI): domain Eukaryota; kingdom Metazoa; phylum Arthropoda; class Insecta; order Coleoptera; family Cantharidae; genus Malthinus; species Malthinus seriepunctatus. The sequence continues at coordinate 77,005,170 of OZ004600.1, read as the reverse complement.
AATAAGTAGTTTATATTAATTTGAGAATAAGTTGTTAATTCTTTAATCAAAGAAGATAAATAATGAATTTTAGCGTGCGTGGGATGTTTGTTATCATTATTTTAATAAATAAAAAAACTGCAGTCAGCATATTTCTTTTACAATGCAAAACACAAAGTTGAAAGGTTGTTTTTTTTAGTACTAGAAATGTAATTTTAATTTCTGATTTTAATTAAGGCTCATCTAAGAGCATCAAACCATTGGCGTAACTATACCCCTTGCACCCCCTTAACGTCGGGGTGGAGCAGAGAGAAATAAAGGATCCGGGGCTTGAAAGGGAAAGCTTGAAATTGAAAGGGCTCGTGAATTAAACAGGGGGGGGGGCATAATTTGTAGTTAGACTACTGCATAAAAAATATTTACAAAGCCTCTTAGGTCATAGATAACGATTCTTTGCGCAATAACAAGAATGCAGTTCAGCAAGGCGAGTCTGAGGACTTTTAACGCAGTCACTAAAAGATTTAGATCATGAAGACCTGGTAGATCTTGTAGACGTAGAAGATACTTTGCTGAATGAGCAAAATTTGCCAACTTAAATCAGTGATGATGATTAGGGGAAGAAGTGCCAAAAGAACAACGAAAATGCCGATTCCGGAGATATTTCAAAAGCTGTTTTTGTGACTGAAAATAATAGACTATGGGCAAGGTGATTCTATTAGACCCATCTCTAGGGGATAAGGTATTTGGGTTTCACCAAACAAGAAAATCTGATTGGCGACATCAGACATTGGCTTTAGCGCTCAGGGTCCTTCAAGAAAATTGTTACAGAAATAAAAAGTAAGAAAGATTAGTTGTATCCGTGCAAACACTTTATCGTTCTTTCATTCTTGTAAAAAGAATGGACAAAAAAATTTGGCTGCTCTCTGCAATGGCTTTGAAAACGTGGCAGCTGGGCTAAAGTTAACGTCTTCATTTCAGACAACTCATAAACAGTATTTGGGTGACACATCGGCAAAATAACTATCAGTTTACGTAAAAGTGAGATTTTACTTTGGCATTCCTCTCAGTTGTCTTTCCTGCTTATCGTCAATTAAAATTTAAGTTTTAACAGCCTCATTTCAGTAGTAATATTATTCGGAAAAAATTTGGCCCATTGAATCAACAAAATTGTTATCTAAAGCTTTCAAGTGTTTTTTATAAGAAATAATATGTATAATATATTATAACACAAAGAACAAAAATAAAAAGGCTAAAATTAATAGTGTGTTTATAATAAAATAACCGAAGAAAATTCGGAAAAACTGTAGAGAAATTGGAAATCTCTTACTATACCAGAGTTTTAGAGCTTTGTAAGTATAGAGTTTACATTTGGAGTTACTCCAGTTTGTAACGAACGTGCTAAAATAATTAGGAAACTTAGTGACTGTTTTCAGAAAAAAAAAATTTTTTTTGGGAAAAAATGATTTTCCAAATCAATAAAATCGATCATTAATATCATTATTATCAATCAATAAAAAAATAACGTGGGTTTTATTTATTTATTTTCTAAATTTTGGTAGTAATTCCCATATAAATGCATGAAGGTACCCGGGTACCTCGTTCGTGCGTTAGAGGACTATGAATATGCTTTGGCTTAAAACTAACCCTTCAAAAAAGTTTTTTGCAATTTTTTTGGTGGAAATATATTTAAAATTGATTGTTTTAGGAAGTCACAAAAGGGTTATCTCGAAATTTGAACTTAAACATAAGAAAAAACGTAAATGAAAACGCTAAAGGTACCCGGGTACCTATCCGCGAACATAACGGTTAAAGTGTCGGGGATGATTTTTGTAGAGAAATAAAGTCGCAAGAAATAACTTTTCATTTTTGCACTGCATATTTTACAGTTATTTATTTTTATATAAATACTTCACTATGAGGAGAGAAGAAAGCTTCTCATCCCTTACACTTTAACGGCAACTAACTAACTAACTAACTAACTTTTTGAGAAATTGGCAACGCAAAATTAGTAAGTGTCGTCCATCTAAGCAATCAGTGCGACTACGATAGCATATACTACTCGTATAATATGCCTACTAAATCACCCCCTTAAGAAATTTTGAATAATAAAATTCAATGGTATGAAAAGCACGAAATCTTATTTGTGTGCATTAACCATTGTCCATACGCGTGGAAATGAAGATTATTCGTCAAATTTCGCCGAAGAGTATACTTGTGAACAATTGCAGTTGTTGAGCATGATCGTGAATTGAAGTTCGTATGTTTTGACCCTCTAGCTATGTTTTCTTGAGACTGATCACTACGAACACTCGCATCAAGTGTTCCTGTATTCGAAATTCACTAGCTTTGCTCCATTTCTTGATTAAAGCTTCAGATAGAACGAGAAGAACAATGATGTCGTTTTATAACGGCTTTCGTAATAAATAAGCCACCTCTTAAAGGTTAAAATTACTTTAACATTACACAAATTAGTAAAATTAGGTAGGTAGATGTAGATTTTTTAGACGCTACGACAAAAATGTTACCAATCGCATAGGATCGCATCAATGCGTTTCTTAAGACCCTAGAATGCCTACTCTCTGAAACTTACAGATTTTAGTATCAAGATTTATAATAAATGATTAATTTTCTACCCTCCCTAGCAGTTAACAGTTTTCATTATAATTTTTTAATTGCAGAAAATATTATAAACATTTAAATTGCTTTGTACATATTCAGATGTGCCATGGAATACTCTTTAAAATAGCTTTTTTTTTCTGAAAAACGTTGCTGCTTTCCACAACAAACTTAATTTTATGCATTATTTTTATTACTGTGAAAAAATGATATTTTCTTTTTTCAAAAAAGTTCAGAAACGAAATATAGCTATTACAATTTTTTTTAAATCATTTTCTATTTTGAATATTTAAATGTTAGTTCCATGGAATAATGAGGGTAGTTTGTGCTTTTGAATTTTAATGACTGCTTTATTAATTTTCTTCTTTAAACGAACTCGTCAATAGTAAATTATGCGTTCAATCACCCTGCTTCTAAAGTATTCGTATTATTGAAATAAGAAAATAAATAAATAAGCTGCTGCTTAGATTTTAAAAAGTTGTCACTGTACTATAGTACTGTAACTCCGAAATTATAAAATTAAAAGTTTTCTGTAACCTGTAACTTTCACCGACAAAATTTGTTTTATCCCCCAATAATAAAAAAAAGTTTCAAGCACTTGGAAAAACTGATTTGTTTGAATTTTCTTAAATATAGTGTGGTCCCAAATTAAGTAAGAGTCCTCTTACTAAGACACAATTTATTATTGTCCTTTTAAGAAAACAGGACAGGAATGACTGCGTCAAAGGGATGGTCCAAATCGTTTAGTCAAAATAGTCAAAGATAAGCTTCCTCCAGGTCAGGGAAACCTTAGATGCTCGATAAAAAGCTAGAAAGATCGAGATTAAAAATTTGAATCGGATTATAAGCGAAAATACCACACGTTGTAATTTTCAGAAAATCGTTTTTTTGTAAAGAATAGTGGAATTCTATTGGTATATTATTGTCATAATATCGTCATAATAGCTGTTGTTTTAATGTTCGTTAAAAACAAAAAACAAATAAAGCGTATATGCCATTTTAATTCTACAGTGTGCCTGAGGAAAATTATCCTTAGCTTAGCTACCTAGGTATAACGAAATAAAGTGTTAAATGCATAGGTACAAGTTATAGTAGACATCTTTAGAGCTCTGTTGCATCTACACACTAATTACTCATCTTTCTAAACTTAGTTCAATATTTTACAATACAAACATTTAACTTCTGATTATTAATTATAAATTAATGTAATTAATTTAACGTCAAAATTAGCTTGCTCTTTGATGATAACTTTACTATTCTGGAGTAATCTTGCAAATTAAGTTAGTTAACATAACCTGTTGTTTTTTTCGAGTTTCTGTAAATCTCAAAGTACGCAAAACGTGACCAAACTACAAGTTGAGGGCTCTTGAGTTTAGTTATAGTTAAATATTAAAAGAAGTAGAAATTATCACGTAAATGTTCTACGAAACTACGTTGTTGGGTACATTTACCCAAAGAAATACGAATTTGTTATTATTTAAAAACGGATCAAAAATTAATATGAAAGAGACAAATTTTTTTATTTTTTTTTTGAAATTAAGCCAACTTGATAATTTACTCTAGATGTTTAACGTCTTGTTCAGTTGCTACTTAAATGTTGAAAATTTAACTTTACGAGAGCAATTTCAATTAACTTACAACTGGACATAAGTTAAACTGATGTTGTTTTTCTGACAATTTATAGAGAAATAATTTGGAAATAATTCAAATAAATTTATTTAAAACGCAATTTGTTATTTGAATTTAGCTTAAAATCGAATTAAATTGTCATAACATTGAAAAATAGTATGCGAATGTATAATCATAAATTTCTTTTCTCTTTGGGGTAATTTTTGGTGGTGCACCCTACAGTGTGTGTCACATATTTAATGATTCGAATGATGTGATAACGAAAAGCCTTTAAGTTTCAAATTTATGTTTGAAAGTTATTCTTTTTGGACTTGAAATTAGTTTTAGCGTGTTTCCAATTGCTACTAAATTAAGTTAACGAAGACGTTGTTTTTCATAAAGTTTTTCAGTCACAAACTTATTTGCATAAAGGTTTCACATTAGGACATATTATACAGGGCAAGTCACTTAGATTAGTTCGGACGATCTCTTGCTTCTTGAACGCCTTTATCAAACAGTGTAGAGTTTCATTTTCAGCAATTTTCAATTATAGCTAACACTATACCATCTTTTCAGTTAGACCACTTTTCTTGAGCTAAGACCACGTGCTACCCTTCAGAGCAGACAGAACAGATGTAATTACTAATTACTTGTTATATTAAAAAATGTTGTGTAGGCATCTCTATTTTAAATTTGTATTTCTGGGTCAATTTCTTATCGATTGCCTACTTCTGTGACAGACTGATTCATAGCTAGTGTCTGTCCACCGAACAGATGCAGCTAAGCCACTCCCAAAAGAGTGCGCAATATTCGAATAGAATTTTTCTATTGGTGCAATTTTGAAAATCCGGTTTACAACACTCAATCAAGAATTGACATGCGTCAAACTAATTTGACAGAAATTTGTAGGGAGTGGCTTAGCTGCATCTGGTCGGTGGACGGAGTATAGCGTTTTGTAATCCTCATTATTGCTCAATTCACAATTTCGTCATGTGACAGGTCCTTTTTAGATCCTGTAGTGTCTACACTTGAACCTATGACTTATGTGGTTACGTGAATTTAAAAAAGCCTCAGGGGGTAAATTCCGATGAATAAGGAGACTGTGGCTTGCTTTCATAGTAAAAAATATCGAGTATCTTTTGTGCGATATTCTTCTGTGATTTACCATTTTTGTGACAAGAAACGCACACATGTTTAACTTGTTATGCAATTACACCAGGCTAAGAGAGTATAGTAACGTGTCAGTTGGCGCGGTCAAAGATAATCAGCAATTGCAGGCTCTGCAGTGTTGCCACGTGAGGTGAAAAAAAAATGAATCTGATTAATTTATTTTCAGACTTCGTAAGTAGCTTTCAAACGTGATACGAAAGGCCGTTTCCGTAAGTTCAAGAGATAGGTTCAGGAACTAAAGATTAGGATTGTTGGCGTAGAGTGTAAATAAGTGGAGACAACTTAGTTGGGCTCATTCTGCTACTTTTTTTTAGCGACTCCTCCTGTTCTCTCAGTCTTCACCTCTGTCTATTTCAATGGTATCAAGTATTGATAATACTTGCCATATTAGTCAGTATTAGCCAAATTAAGAGCCTCTGTCTCCTCCTGTCCCCTCAGTCTCCGCCTCTGTCCATTTCAACCTTTGGACGAACTCAAAAGTACTGGAGAATTAAGCATTGATAATACTCGCCATATTAGTCCGGTATTAGCCAAGTTAAGAGTCTCTATCTCCTCCTGTCCTCTCAGTCTCCGCTTCTGTCCATTTCAACCTTTGGACGAACTCAAAAGTACTGGAGAATTAAGCATTGATAATACTTGTCATATTAGGACCAGTATTACCCAAATTAGGAGCCTCTAATTAGACAGTAACGAAGCTTCTAATCATCTCGGAATTAATTAAATTGAAATCGGATCAAATTCATCAATATAGTTCAGAATAACTTATTGTTATTTTAGAGAAAAGTATTGTTTGGAGTCATAGTTAAAAAACGGTTCGACTTCCATTTCATTTCAACACCTCTTAGGTGGGTTCACTTAGTTTTAGTTATGGTTATGGTCAAATCGTAGTTATGGTCAAATCTTTATTCATTGCAAAGTGGAGCTATATGGCTAGCACCATGATTCCTGCAGTCATTCAAAATTGATGTGGCTGTAAGGGAATTTCCAAGATGAGATCTCCACATTTTAATCCTATTTTTAATTCTACTTGGATTGGACTGAATTGCATTGTTAGAGAGGGGGTAATTTAGGTGCTAATCGAACTTCTCTCGGAGCCAACAGCAGAGTTTTAGATTAATATTTGTAGATATCTGATTCCTAACATTGGGTACATTCACCGAACGTAACAGTTGTGGAGCAGCTACCAAATGGTTCGGTGACTTACCCCTGCTTTGGAAACGTGTGCGGAGAGGTCGTCATTTTATTGAGCGCATTTCATTTGCGTTATGTTGAACTATCTCAATCTCTGCTTACTTAACAAAATTACCGCAGGATAGTAGCGCTAGTGATGTAGCAGTTAGTAACTGTTCCACAACTGTTACGTCCGGTGAATGCCTCCTTCATTGCATTCTGGTACCATTCCAGAGGTTACTTTGGGACTGTTTAGGGCATGTAGATATTTGAATGTTTTAATTGACGATTTTTCTCTTGATAATTTTTCTAACACCCTTACTAGTTTCTCTTGGGAAACTGAGGTATGCTGATGACGTTTACTGTACTTTAAAGATCCAAAATCCAAATTGTTGAAATTATATTTACTAAGTACCATAAATACACGTATGTCGAACTACAGAGGTCGAACAAGGTACTCTTTGAATAAACAAAAAAAATTAAGGTAATACTTTGTTAAAATTATAAATTTTCGCAAACATTGTTTAATGCTTTTGTTTTAAACCTTTTTAATGTATGAAAAGTTTATTCATAAAGTCATAACTCAGTTGATATGCATTTTGCGTTACCGAATGAAGATGGTAAGATAAAAGAGCTATTTAAAACTTTTATTCATTAAAAATATAGATTTTTGTAAATGAAACATTAAATAATAAATTACACGAAATAATAATTACTCTACTTTTACTTACATTAAGTCGTTTATGAACAAATAAAACAAACAAAACAAGAAATAATGTAAATATTTTAATGAAAAAATCAATTCGGGCTGTAAATTTTCCAAGCTTGAAAAGATAACTTATTATTTACTGCTTTATTTGCTTCTTTAGGCGCATCCCCTTAAATAACTGTAAGAAATTCTCGTGGGAAGGGGAAGGATAAAAGGAAGATAATGTTTTACTTATAATTTATTTAGATGTATAATATGGAAAAACAGTGGAGAATTACCGAATATTTTTGATTTCGAACTCAAATTTAAAAATAAAAGAATTTACTTCTTTCATCGTAGCGTCAACTGTGTGGCGCCCTTTAGCAACTAACCCACACCTATCATCTTCACTGTGTTTTTTTTAAATTCATTAATCAAACAAAACATAAAGAGGAATTCTTGAAGGTTGTTTTCAAATTATTCCTGATACTTTGGTTATTGGCGAAATTATTGTTTGATACAATCAGTATTTTAATTAATACGAAGTGTTAATGTAATTTTACATAATATCATTTCACACTTCGTGATTAGCTAGTAGATTATAACAATAGAGACATAACTACATTATTATCTTAACACAAGTAATCTGGTGAAAGCGTTCGAGACAAATTAAGACTAGTAAACTTGGTTATCAGATAAAATAAAATTTTTATTATAAACGACATTAATATCAAATTATACAAGAAGTTATCGGGACATTAATTATCAATTTACAATAAACTTGTAGTTTAGTTTCAACAAGTTGAAACCCCTAAATATTTCGCCCTTGCCTTTAACTAGCTAAATTGTATCGCCCTTCAACAACTTTTGATTTAAGTTAAGTTAAAGTCATTTCGAGAGTAGAATTTGGGGGAAGAAAAGCAATTCGCAACTGTCTTTAACAGTACTCGAAATTTTACCTTTGAAATTAGGTCTAGTCGTAGCTCGAGTTTTAAATTTTAATTTTATTACGATAATTTTTACTTCTTTTATAAGTTAAATTTTTGTTAGTAGTCAGTTTTCATGACAGTACGGTGTTTTAAAATAAAAAAACCCTTCGGGCATTTTTTATAACAGCCGGAAATCACAACAGTAGTCAAAGCAAGGGTTATGTAATACAATTTATAGCATTTTTATTTAAATAAAAGTAGTTAACATTATGCATACTAAAGCTTTTACATAACAAATTTTTGTAAATAATCCTCACCTCTTCTTTATATTCAATAAAGGCGAGAAATGTTAAAAACAAATAATTATAAATAATTCAACACATTTCAAACGTTTTCGTTACAAATTGAAAACTCGAAATTTTTTTTTATTACTATTAAGAAGTATCATTTTGTTTTAGATATTTAGATATAACAAAACAAATAAAAAAAATATAAAAAATGCGGTTAAATTTATTATTCGGCCCCGCTTTGCAGGTAAAATTATTCTGCAGCATAAATTAGTCATATTATGTAAAGTATCGCGTGCAGTTTAAATTTAAATACATTTTTCACGTTGTAGTAATGATAAGACTGACATACAGATTTTATGTAATAGAAATATTAATATTTTTGTTTTAATATAATTGTAATCAAAAATTTAAATGCAATTTTGTATTTAAAATTAAATTAATTAGTAAAATGCAGCGCTGGTAGCCTTAAGCTAATTAAATCTTTTGTAAAAGTAAAATGTAATTTAAGTCGCTTATGAATTTTAACTTAATGCTAACTAATTAGCTTCGCTAATATAATACAGGGTGGTGCAGATAGTACAGGATGGTTTATTTATTCATCAATCGTGCCCGTGTATTATAGAATTTTTCGAAACTTTTCTGATAAGCTGTTAATACATAGTGCGCCATAAAAATGAGTCAGATTTCAAAGTTAGCTCAACATACTTTTATTAGCCAAAAAATTTACATCATTGAAGACATCTACAATCTCTCAAACTATTTGAGAGGCTCTAGTATTTAAAAATAAATTTCTGAAAACTTTAAAACTTAACTGTCTCTTTGCTAGTATATTAGTGGAGAAATGTTGCGAAAAGATATGGTGTAATGTCTCTAAAGAGGTTATAAGCTTAAAGTTTAGCCTAAAACATGTCCAGACGCTCTGGTTTGGCCTGTGCAGGCCGCCTGAACGATATCCAGACGCTCCGGTTTGGCCGTGTCAGGGGCCTTACTGTTAGACCAAATGAACGAGCGATGTTCCGCCCGTACCGGACCCGGAACCTGAGGCGCTGTGATCATTCGCAGACGTCACAGGGCCCTAGTCGGTAGGGACTTAACTCTCAAAAAAGACGCATGCACAGCTTCATGGATAACGATGTCTCACTTACTAAGCGAGAAGTCTTCAGCCACTGCGTGACCAGCACCAAATAAGGGTGGCAGACGCTAGCAAGTGGTGCCCCGCCTGGGACTCCACCTCTCCAGCAGCATCGAAATGTTTGCTAACTACCGAAAGCCACCTGGATCGGTAACGGTCGGGTACCGGCTCCTAGGTTAGGTTAGGTTTAAGATAGATTACGGTCAACCGATAAACATATCAAAAACGCACGCCCCGCATCTCCCGGTCAAGAAACAGTATCCCTACCACCAACCATGAGTTTAAAAAAACTGGAGTGCTACTGGTGATAGCAAGCAGAAGCTAAGAAACACACCCTGGTGGTCTCATGCATTCTGCCGTTTAGGTTAGGTTAGTTTATGCTTAAGATAGGCAGGAGTAGTAACGACTACAACAACTCCAACCGCATCCGCGGCCACTCGTAATCTTTTCCGACCGTAGAACGGCAACCGTCGTGGCGAACCACTACCGAATCAATCAATAAAAAGCACCTTTTTCCTAGAGGCCTAGGATTGGGTGCTCAATATGATCTACAGGCATACACCTCCGGTCGAACAGATGCCCGGGTATACCCAGAGGTTAGGTTAGTTCAGAATTAGGTTAGGCTGGAAATATTTCTTTCTCTTGACTCTTCGCTAACCGCCTCACCGAGCATCAGACGCCGAGCCGAAGCTCTACCAACTTTAAGCGCTTATGCGCCGCCCGTTACTCGGATCCCAATACGAGATTGGGTAGAGTCACATAAGATACTCACACTACCTGTTGGTTCGGTTTATCACAGCCGTTAGTATAACGGCCAGTTTTAGGCCTCCCTAGCAATAGGGATAATAGGTCTCCCTAGCAATCAGCATGCCCCCTGACAGTTTTATGGGTGAATGGGAACGAGTTTACCATTTACCTGTGCAGTCGGCCTGTCTGGTAAGATCAGGAGTATCTTTGCCTTGTCGCTCAATAATAGTGACACCAGGACAAGTCACAATTACGTTTATGTAAGATGTGCAATTTCAAAGTTTCTAATAATTAATTACCAAAATCTCAAACAGGTGCTCTAAGTCCTGAGCGTTTTGGTACTTAAATTCTAAGATCAAGAGAATTGATCCTCCTCATTCTCGGTACATCCTCTCCATGGATGTTCCTCTCCAATCTAGTCCCATCGTATACAGGTGCTTTTTAAGCTGGAAATAGCCCGTTATTATTGCCGTTGCCAGTTGTAGTTCATCTCTGCTAGTTCTGAGTAAAAAGCGAGTTCTTTTGTCAGAGGGTTTCTCCAGTAGGCTTTAGAATTTTCCTGTCCAGGAGTTTCCTTCAAGTGTTTAATATTCCACTTCACCAGGAGCAAATTTATTTCTCTCTTTGCCATTATCAACCAAAACCTGGTTCTGGTCCAATAGGTCTTATTTTGCTTCCCTCTTTGCCCAGACCGTCCGCTTTCTCGTTCCCTGGTATGTTGGCATGATCTGGCACCCATACCAGGTTTACGAAAGTTTTACGCACTAGCGCATTCAGTCTGCGGATGCAGTCCGTGGTGTTTGTTTAGCGGCTGTTTAAATTAAAAAAAAACTCAAATTCTATTGATGAGATTATTAAATAATAATATCAACCTGAATTCAAGATTTGAGTTTTACCAGATACTATGTTGTAAAGAGAAAGTGTATGGATTTGTTAGTCGTATACTGTAGGGAGTAGAAATCCAATTTTCACTTTAAACTATGAGTTCTATAATTTCTAAACTCTCGCATGCGAATAGTAAAATGATATCCATTTAAATTTATTAGTTTTACGGAAAATTTACAGTCAACTAACATAATGTGGTAATTTTGATTCAAATCACAAAGAGTGAAAAAGGAAAACTTGATATAGTAGTTTTTTTAAATTTTTTTAAATAAATACCTTTTAGTCTAATATCGCATCGATAATAAATTACAGTTGCAGTGTGCGAACTCTGAAAATTCTAAACGTAGGTAGCTCTGAAATTGTAGAAATGAAAAATATAAAACAATTGAATTGAAAAACAAATATTTACCAACACATACGTAGGTATTTACATTTTTAATAATTGAAAGTGTTTATGAAAATGTTTTTACGTTAATTCTTTTAAGTGTTTGCGGTACGAGTTTTCTGAAAATATATTTATTAAAGATACATTGTACAAGTACAGTGTACTATGTACACGATAATGAAATTTATCAATTTGAATGCATTTTCAATATTCTATAGGACCGTTTAACTTATTGAACTACAAAGAATAACCCAAAAGTCACAAGTACCGACTTCATTTAAGAATGCAGTTTCTTCTATGGGAAATAGATAGAGAAGACGTATTTGTAGGACCATTTGGGCGTCAGTTACTATTTACTTGATTAAATTCTATTTTTGTTCAAATAATACCCTTTTGCTATTCAACTTCTGAAAGTTTACTCATCGTACAGTTTCGTATTCAATTTTACGGTTTTTCAATTTCGGTGTCTATACACTTATAATGTATTTCGTTGATCGTTCCATGTATTTCTTCTTTTTCTACCGTATACCTACTAATACACCAATTTTAATTGTCATCTTCAATAAGCAAATTTGTATTTATGTGGTTCCACATTCTCAAAATGTGTAATTGCACTTTTACACTAAGCAGTAAAGCACCTAGCTGACTATCAATATTTTTTTATCGATATAACTATTAATATAATTTTCATAAATATTTTTATAAAAAATATGTCATTATGTGGGAATGCCAGACTGTCATAATTTGCTATCATTATTTTTACGGTTTGTAAAATGTGTTGCATAAGCTGCAAAACCTCCAAGGTCCAAGAAATACATTTAAATACGAAACATTTGCCACCACAAAACAAAACAAGGCGCACGCTCGCATCAAAAACCAATAGAACTCGTCCTTTCATCCACAAAAATAGACCGTTTGTTTTATGTGACGTTACTTCAAAATATTTAGGTAAAGTCGCATAATTTCAGAAATACAGTTTTTATAAAAACTTCGTAAATATAGCCGAGCACACTGTAAAAACCAGATTTATAAAAATTTTTATTAAAATATTTACGAAAATTTTTACAATTTAACCAGTTTAACAATTTTTAGTGTCAATTCATAGGGTTATTAGTGGTGCAGAACTCATCACGTGACTTAGGGGTTGGAAGCACCGTCTGAATTCCATTTTTATTTTAGATGAGCAAAACAGTAAAACCATTAGTTGTGTATTTGATGAAAACCTTAAGATATTGTCAGTAGATATGTACGATAGATAACTATAATTTTATCATCTGTTATTGATCATCCTGTATAAAGGAGCAATTCTTGGCTCACGCACGCGGTTGAGCCAATACAAATGTGAAGAAATCTAAATAAATTTTTATTATAACATGTTGAATATGTAAAATTTTTGACTATAATTTCCATAAAAAACGCATTTTTATTGTGTTATTCGTTGATGCACACGCAAAATGTATATCACGAAACCTTTTTACGGTTAGAACAAATTATCATGAATCATAATACAAATTTAAAAAGTCTATTAAGGGAGAAAAATAATATAATGTAACACTTTCGATATTTAAATATTTTAATTTTGCGTAAAAAGTGTCGTTTATTTGTAAATCAAAAAGAATATTTAGTCAAAAATAATTTATCATTGTTTTGTGTGTAATAATAACAATCACACCCACTTCTTTAGGAATGAATATATTATTATCCACACCCCACATTCGTATGCTGCACGACATTATTAAATTTTCTGCTTAGATTGCGACAGATTATTCAATTATGTACCTGTTAGAAGTATTTTGATTTACATATCGATTGTGTCCCTTGCACGACCGTCTCGTATGTTTTTAACTTGGATAAGGGTCCTTCAAAAATTTTTTGTATAATTTTTCCATAAATCATGTAATTAAATGAAAAATGAAAATGTCACTAACGTATTTATAAAATTGTAATCAATTTTTTGCACGTCATTTCACACTAAATTTGTCTCAATAACAGAGTTTATTAATATACAGAGTGGATTTCGAATGTTAATAAAATAAAACGTTGATGTATAATAATTTATGATTATTTACGTAATTATGTAAAAAATGGGAGAAATATGGAAATAGTTGAGAAGAAAGCGAAAGTTGGAATGGAATGAGAATTGCTTTTCATTGATTCTCACATTAACATTTTTTCCTTCTCCATTTATTTTTTATCAAGCGATTTGCATTTAGTTGTACATCTTACCAATCATAAAATAACAAACAATAGGCAGCTTAATACAAAGATAATATAATTTCTGCACTTCCTCACACCCCTCATGGATGGTTAAGCTCAGGGAGAAGTGGCTCATGAGTTTTTTCTGAAAAGTTCTCTTTTTCAATACATCAATTGAAAGCAATACACTAAATATTCGATACTCGTTAAACGACACTTCTTGATGATTTAATGATTTAAGCCACCACTTCAAGTTTTTTCTGTACACGTGCGCTTGGTTACATGACATAAGTCAAAAAGTTATTTCGGAATTAGATGAAACACACTGTATACACGCTATAGTTTTTTCGCATCGTTATGGAAGATACAGCAAGACAGATTTGTGATGTAAGTGGTGGGGATGCGCAGATAACTTGTAATCGTATTTAAGCTATTAAAGAGGCGTGAACAAAGATGCGCTAACTAATCCCTACTGCTCGCCATCAGCAATCTGTCTTGCTGTACCTAAATATTTATAGGGTGTCCCATATAGTAAAAAAAATCATATTTTTAGTCTAGCAACATTAACACTTTGTTCTACATTTAATAAATCGTGTATAATGTAATTTAGTTGCCTCTTTACAGCTTAGACTCTTACAGCCGTAGTTATAGACGTTTACACGCGCATAGTACAACGTGTAAGCGACGTGTAACTTAATTTAGCATTGAAAAACAGGGGATTACACGCGTGTAGTTTACACTCCAAATACACGTCTGACTATAACTATGGCCGTTAATAGTTACACATTCTAGAACTTCGAGGCGAAAAAAGCAAAAATATTGTAACACCGGTTTTACCACCCTGGGTAGCTTAGTGAAGAAGGGAGGGTTCGTCGGTAATAAAACACACGGCCAACAATAAAAAAAAATATTTATTCAAAATAAAAGAAATAATTATTAGTACTCTTAGGTACCAGTACAAAATAAAAAAATAGAAAAAAATACAATACTTAATAAATGCCCAATAAAAATATAAATACTGATATGACTCGGCCACTAGATTTCCACCAGACCTCGAGACCCGTCTCTTAAGAGATAGACCACAGAGTCCCGGTGAATGTAGGGAAGGCGTGCACCAGACCTCGAACCCTTCTCCGTCGAGAAAGACCACAGAGTCCTAGTGGACGCAGGAAAGTTTTCCAGACCTCGAGACCCTTCTCTTACGAGAAAGACCACAGAGTCCCAGAAACGGAGAGGGTAAGGTAGTTGTCCAGACCTCGAGACCCTTCTCTGATGAGAAAGACCACAGAGTCCCGGAAACTAAGAGGGTAAGGTAGTTTTCCAGACCTCGAGACCCTTCTCTGATGAGAAAGACCACAGAGTCCCGGAAACTAAGAGGGTAAGGTAGTTTTCCAGACCTCGAGACCCTTCTCTGATGAGAAAGACCACAGAGTCCCGGAAACTAAGAGGGTAAGGTAGTTTTCCAGACCTCGAGACCCTTCTCTGATGAGAAAGACCACAGAGTCCCGGAAACTAAGAGGGTAGTCGTTATCCAGACCTCGAGACCCTTCTCTTACGAGAAAGACCACTGAGTCCCGGAAACGAAGAGGGTTTCGTACACCAGATCCCGAGACCTCTCTATGAAGGGAGAGACCACTGAGTCCCGGAAACGAAGAGGGTTTCGTACACCAGATCCCGAGACCTCTCTATGAAGGGAGAGACCACTGAGTCCTAGTGTACGAGGGAAAATCACGGGCTTGCTGAAGGCAACACGGAAACAAATTAATTAAAATTAATTTAAATAATTTAACAAAGCAAGTACACAAAAATGACGCTAGTGAGATAACGGAGCGCGCCCGTTCACCTCAAAGGTGAAGCGAGGTCCCCCTTTCCAAAACGGAGAAGGGGTTTATATTGTAGAGCCGACGACCAACTCGGATCTACTCGACATCCAATAGGAACGCTCTAACTTGAATTGTACTCGAAGAAAATTATCACTTAGTACGTTATAAATTTTATTAATTAAATTAATGACTTTTTACTTAAAGGGCGAGCGATGGTAAAACTTAGCTCAATTGAATCGCACTAAAATTACGAGCACGTCGATATAAAATTTGTAAATTTAAATTTAAATTTCAACCTTAAAGTAATTAATAAAAATTAATTAAGGGCTGTAAAATACTTAGGGATGCTCATGAATCACAAATGTAAAAAGAAAAAAAACTAATCAGCTCAAATAACAAATTTTACTACTTCACGTGGTTTAACAATAAAGTTAAATATTCAATAACTTTTCAATCCTATAATTAAAAACTATTGATAACGAAATACTTGAGTGATAACGATGAAATAATTTTTCTAGGGTTAAAAATAATTTAACAGTTAAACTAAAAATTATACGGAAGCTGTAGCTCCTCTGGTTGTCAAGATACAAGGAAATCAGTGATTATCGTTGATAAAGCTGATAGCAAAATAAAGAACATTAACAATACGTAATTCTGGTCCAATCTTGATGAGATTGGACTCAAATGAAAGTGCTTGAAGAGCTGAACACGGGCATTTAACATTTATCTCCATTTCGATCTCAGGGGCGGCGCTAGCAAGAATAATTTACAAAAAAAATGACAAGTAGCAGCTGGTTCAAACGATACAAAATTTCCAGGATGCTGTAATACTGTAACAATATTTGGGTCCAGCATCCGGATAGAATTTTGCATCGTTACAATATGAGGCGCGACAAGTAAATAATAGAATAGTTGACTAAAATGTAATTTTTTTGCAAACGTCAAAGAAAGTTGACTTTGTGTCACTCAATATGTCAGGGGGAAGTTTAACTTTCCCGCCGAGGCAGGAAAAATTGTCAGCAAAGTATTTTTCACTGTCTAGGCAGCGACGTAAAATCCTAACCCAAGTTAATTTTTATTTATATAACGTAAAAAATGTTTTCTCAGCATTTTTAATGTAAAAAATTTAATGTTTTTTAAGTTTTCCTTTATAATTAGTTCGTTGTGTTTAATAATTAGCTTTTTTTACAAATTTAAGTTAATTTTAAAAAATATTTGACAATTGAACTACAAGTAATTGACAAGAGATGGTGCTCTTTCAAAAATCAAAATTTTCAGTTTTACGCTTTACGTTTGCAGAAAAAATATAATGTTTATGCGGAGTCAAAGTAGTTTTGTGTGACTCGCCTGTATTACCTGACTCGCTCGCTACGCTCGCTCTTCAGCCAAACACAGTCTTGTCACACAAAACGTCACTTTGTCTCCTAATAAAACAAAGTACTATTTCTAATGTCCTAGACGTAGAGTAGTTTTAAGTATAGGCACCTATAAACAAGCTTATATTTTATCTTTTAAAATTGATACGTGAACGCTTTCCTGAGTCTATTTGCTAAACGCTTTTATTTATTTAGTGAATTAATAATAAAGCAGCAGCTACAAATTACAATGAATATGTTAACAATGTTGACCATTAGACAAATATTTAACTTCCTTTAAATAATTAAAAATACATTCAAGTGTACCTTCTGAAATATCTTTTTTTCTGTACTTTTAAGACAAAAGCAGACAGTACTTGAATATTTTTTCTCGATAGGTATAGTTTATAACAAGATAATTTAACGTCGTAAATCAACCGCGGCAGATATATGACTATATATGACTATATAAGAATGACCATATAAGTATGACTATGACTATATAAGAATATGACATTACACTGATAAATAATCTAATCTCAACTTATCTCAAAGCAAAGCAGCTATTTCACCATTTCAGAAACGTATTAAAAGAATTATTTAATACTTTTATCAATTTAGCATAATTTCAAACTCTTAAATAGAATATCATTAAATTAATTATGTCTATGAATAGTATGAATGCTTGGTTTTATGTATTGTAGTGACTATTAGGTAGAAGGCGGTGATATTATTGTTCTTAGTGAGTTTCTAAATTTTTCTAGTACGCTCCTGAAGCAATGTCTTCCCTGATCGTTCTATAAAGCGATAAGTTGAGATTAGATTATCAGTGTAATGTTATATTCTTAATTATATATACCGCGGTTGATTTACGACTTCAAATTATCTTGTTATCGACTATACATATTTATATTAGTGAGAGGTATGTTTTGTAAGTCTTTATTACATTCTTACAAGTAGCTAAGAACACTCTTTGCTATTGAAATATTTTATACCAGCGGTCAGATCCTGGATAATCCCTGACTAGCATCCCCTTTGAATAGAGGTGTTTTAAAAACCTTAAAGAACAAGAAAGTGCCAGAGTAACGAGTCAATTAAACGTCAGAATAATACATAAACTTGTCCGCAAATAATTTCCGTATCGTAGTTTACTTTAACTTTAGTTCATCGCCTCGTATTTTTGATGCACCATCAGTTAAAAAAATAACAAATGACAAAGCGACGTTTGGCTAACCTCTGGCTAACGTCATTAAATTGAAAGGTAGTGGCTAATGTCACAATGAAAAGCAAAGATAATCTTATAAAAAAAGTGTTAAGCAATGAAAGTTGTAGTATAAATTCAAAATAACCCTAGTTAATTATTACTTAAAAGCATTATTAATTTATTTAATAATTCATTATTAATTAAATATTCTTTATTTAACAACAATTCGTTATTTAGAATTTTGAGCTGTTTGAGCATTTGAAGGATAGTGATAAAATTTTTAACTAAAAAGTGTTGATTTTTAACCATTTAAAGCTCTCCCTCACCTCTCTCGTGTATCTAATCGTAAATTTGGCCATACAGGGTGGTAAGAGATACAATGACGATTATAAAATTTAAAAAACAATGGGCACTTCGTGTCTCCCCGGAACAACTTCGTTGTTCAAATGTAAAGATTTACAATCTGTTTGGAATTACAATCAGTATTGCAGTAATAGAGTGATAGGGTCACAGACCAACTTCTACTAGTATAATAAAAACCTTCGACCGATTTGTACTTGATGTGATTCTGAATACCTTTAGGTATCAGAATGTCTATAGAACAATGAGTAGTAAGAAATGGGGGGTATTAAAATCATCTCCAACACGGGGCGTCACAGGACATGGCCTTGCTCTGAACAATTAAATCTGAACTTGTATTATTTAAAAAAGAATCAATTTCTAAAGTTTCAATAAATTTCCCAAAATTATAAGAACTACCAAAATATACTAGAAAGAAGCGTACATTCAGAGACCAGCGACTGTCGCTTGCGACACTAAAATCAACCAATACTATTGCACTAAAGATAGAGAAAGTGGGGAGTCATGAGGAGCTAGTCGTTATGGAGTAGTTGCTAGTAGTTGCAGTTGGTACTGAGAGATAAGGAACCCTAGTTAACGACTGATCGTAATGGAGACGCCAATTTAACCCGTAATTAAGTGTAAAGTGTAATAACAGTAGAATGAGTAAGAGATTATCATTTTAATAAACATGTATTTTATTGGAACTCTTGGCGTTATAAACCCTCAATTATCCTGGTACGATCTAAGAGTTCTTCATTGGTTGATTTTGGTGTCGCACGCGACAATCGCTGATTTCTGAATGATCTTCTGAACTGGTTTAGAATTTTTCTTCTATCGTCTCTGTTACTATATGTAGTGTGTAGTACTTCAATAATTCTTATTATCTTTTTATTTGTCTGTGTGTGGTTCTATAGCCGTTCTTAGACTTCCACTCTTTCATTTCGACTATTGTAATTCTCTAATTAGTCAGTTTAGTTATTCCTTAAACTTGAGCTCTATAAAGGCGAAGACACACACTTAGGGCGGGTTTCATAAAGGGTGCTAAGCACACACTGAGCACTTGCCCAACTTAAGTTCGAGATCGAAAGCCTTCTCAAACTCGAACAATTACGTCACCGCTTTCGGTGGTTATCGGTTGAAACTAAACAAAATGCCCACCTTTTGGATACTTGGGCATTTACTCGTTCTTTACGTTTACTTTCAACCGAAAACCGCCGAAAGCGGGGACGTAATTGTTCGAGTTGAGAAAGATTTATGAAACGGACTTAAATCCGCGATCTCGAACTTAAGTTGGGCAAGTGCTCAGCGCGTGCTGAGTACCCTTTATGAAACTCACCCTTAGGACTTTACTCTGGCTTAGCCTGCATAGTTCAAACTGGAGAGTCTGTACATCGTTCAGGTGGCCCACGCAGACAAAAACCTGCAAATTATCTCGGGACCTGTGCAAGTGTGCAGGTCAAAACTGAGCAAGCAAGTCGGAGTAAGTTTCTGATACGTCTTTTTGTGCCCTTCTTTACTTCTCTAGATACTACAACGGCTGCTATGAGATTCTTTGATTTCCTTCTTTTCGTCTTTCAAAGCCTTCTCCTCTTCAATCTCTCTGTTGAGATCCAATTTATTGTGATTTTTGGTAGTCGCTGTTCTCCCATTCGTTTAACGTGCCCGCGCCATATGAATTGCCTTCTTTCGATTTCTTGAGATATTGTTTCTTTTATTCGGTCATTGGTTATGTGCTCTCTTCTCGATGCTTAAATATTTGAATATTTCTACCAATTTTTTCTTTATGTAATTTAGATCTTCATTTGTAGCCAAAACTACTTGGTCGTGTGCAAATAATAGAGTATGCTAAAAATCATCCTTCATCTTATATCTCGTCATAAAAATATACATAATCCATATTCAGGATATAGTTTTCAAAAGTTACGATATATAATATGGGCTGATATAAAAAGAAGAAATTCGTCGTTAACTCACAATTGCGCTTTGTATATCAAAAACTAGAGAGAACAATTTTGTACATTAAGGGAGAATCCATTCGCCCAAGTTTTAAAATAAATATTTATGGCCAACTTTATGTTTTATTTAAAGAACAAACGGACTCGTTTAAGGATATAATAATGTTCATTAAACCCCTATACTGACGAGATAAATAATTAGACTTCAAAGTATTTTCCGACAACTTCATACGAAAAGTTATTAAAGTACAATTTCTTTATGTTTATTTTCTCTAGTCATATAAATGCTTTTTAAATTAAGTTTCTTGCAATATTTATACAAAATTCAACTTATACAAAATTAATTGATTAATCATTATTAAAATTTCAATAGCTTTTTTGAACCTTAAACATTATTAAACAAAGTAAATTATTAAATTATTAAGCTACGTTAATAATCAACAAGAAAAAGAATAATACTTTAAGGTAATCAATAATCATCGTAATTGTAAAATAATTAAGAAATTGGTGCTTTTCAAAATATCATTATATTTGAAATTGAAACTAGCAAGTAACTGAAGTAAACAAGGGTAATTTTTCTTTTTAGCGTAGTATTAATCGTCAAATCACGCCCTAATCATTAATTTACTTACTGACATCTGCACCCTTTTCTTCATTATTGAGTGAAATGCAATACGAGGTTATTGTACCGTGATAAACGTTTAGCTTTAGTTATAATAATGAAGGACTGTCATCACTCATAAAATACACAAAAAATATAAAGGATTTAGGGTTAATATTAAATACTCCTATTAATACTTATCACTCGGATTTTTTTTGTAAAGGTTTCGATTGTGAATGGGCTGAAAAATGGGAGTAAAATGGAAAGTCCTGAAGGTAGATACGGTGTCATTAGAGTATTTTTACGTAATGGTATGTTATCCATCATAATGTGACAATTTCATATTTGAGGGTTTTAGATTATTTAGGTTGAATTTTAAAGTTTATATGTCTTTGACACATTTTCTTTTTTCGTTTTGAATAAGTTTCATACACAAGATGTTTTCTACATAATAGTACAACATAAACAGTTTACGATATAAGTTTAAATTTTTAGAACGTCGTAACTCCGTTAATATTTGTTATAGAGAAACTAAAACTTAACCAAATCGAAGATAATTTTATAGCCTTTAGATAAGCTATCTATAACTTTTTTGCTAAAATTTATATTTTGCTAGTTATTTGAAAATTGAGCCATAAATCTAGAATTCGAGTAGCTGGAAAAACGTTTAGTTTTAAAAACGTCGTAACTCAGGTAATTGTTATAGAGAAACTAAAACTAAACCAAATGAAAGATAATTTTATTACCTTTTAGAAAAGGTAACTATAATTTTTTGGCTAAAGTCAATATTTGAAAATCTAGCGATAAATCATGAGTTCGCGTAACTGATGGAGAAACGTTTAGATTTTAAAACTTCATAACTCGGTTAATATTTGTTGCAGAGAAATGAAAACCAAACCAAATTAGATCTAATTTGATAACCTTCAGACGAGGTAACTATATATTTTTGGTTAAATTTTTTATTTTGCTAGTTAATTGAAAATCTAGCGATAAATCATGAATTCTAGTATCTAGAGAAACGTTTAGTTTTTAAAACTTTGTAACTCGGTTAATATTTATTGCAAAGAAATTAATTTTAAACTAAATAAAAGATAATTTTTTAGGCTTTAGATAAGGTAACTATTATTTTTTGGCAAAAATTTATATTTCGCTAGTTATTTGAAAATTTACCGATATATCATAAATTCGAATAACTGGAAAAACGTTTATTTTTTAAAATTTCGTAACTCAGTTAATATTATTTGTTGTAGAGAAACTAAAACTAAACTAAATGCAAGATAATTTTATTACCTTTTAGAAAAGGTATAACTATAATTTTTTGAATAATGTTTATATTTTGCTAGTTATTTGAAAATTTAGCGATCAATCTAGAATTCGAGTAGCTAGAAAAATGTTAAGTTTTTAAAACTTCGTAACTTCGGTTAATATTTGGTGCAGAGAAATTTAAAGTAAACCAAATGAAAGATAATTTTCCAGTCTTTAGATAAGGTAACTATAATTTTTACATTTACTTATTTTTGACAATTAAAACAAAACAATGGGAAATAAATAAAGTTATTAAAATTTTCAATAGTTGTGTAAAACTTAAATGGTTCACATAAACAGACAAAAGCTGAATATCTGAAGTTGTGCTAGGTGGAACGCATCAGAGCTGGAAAACTCACTTTCATATAAAAAAGACAGGAATGTTTAAAAAAATTTAATTTAAATTTGAACATAACTGAATTCTAACGTTTAAGTGGATTTTACCAATGAGTTACAGGATTTTAATTTAAAAAGTGGAATATCTATTATCGTTTCCGTACAAGTGCTTTTTAAATTTAATCAAATTTCTAAAATCTATTTGCAATTTAGGGTTATTATGGAAATATTTTGAGTTTGCACATGCGAATTGGTTAATATTATTAACCCCAAATTAATCAGGCAAGGCTCTGGAGACTCAACAAACCAGCAATGTATAACAAGTGTTAACACAGTCAAAGTCGGAGTTCACCTAACACTAGCAGGATAACGTTACAAATTAGTCTCGTGGTGAGATATATGTGGTCATTTCGCAGCAGGAAAACACATAAACTCTAAGGTTAACCAAACCTCCCAATCAGAAGTTGCAAATATAAAAAAGATGGCGTCAATTAAGTTTAAAAAAATTGTAAAATATAGCACAAAAATTTCTAAAATAGATGTATAAAAAGTCGTCCTTTTATTTCATTTTTTAATACCCGCTCTATTACTGCAGCTGGTTCGTTTCAGTTATAAAGATCTACCTCGTTAAAACTGTTGGAAGCCCCTGTAAACGACCAAACTGCGGTTATCTCACCCTAGAATACATTACTCTTAATTTATTTCTCTGTCTATTAATTATAAATAACTCAGTTTGTTTGTGACATTGTAATTGCCTATTTTTCACATACCTAACCGTACTTCTTTAATTTACCAAGACAGATAGTTTGCAAACTTTACACGAAATAAAACTTTTATAATTTATTTATTATTCGACAAATGAGATCATTACTTACACATTATAGTTTCTCCATTTAAGTTGAACTAAGTTAATAATTAGAATTTAATTGGAACGTTAGAGCTAAAAATTGTTTTTACTTTTTTGAGACTTACTGCAGAGGTGTCATAAAATCTTGTTTCGACGATACCGAAAGTGTCCTAAGGGATGTGTTTCTGTACAGGTAGGGTTTTAATTTGCTAAAATTTGATTAAGCTCAAGCACATATAGCATAATAGCTTAGAGTGTATAGTATACTATACCGAAAGTATATAAATTTTATACTTACAAGTTAATTTTTTAATTTTCATTTTGTTGTTACAATCTCGTCACTTTTATAAAATTAAATATGTTTGTGAATTATAAATTACTGTAATTTGCATTAATGGATAGGTTGTGGGATATAACAGGCAACTCCGGGTGTATAAGCATCTTATTTAAAAGGAAAGGAGTTGCTATAGTAAAACGTGGTAAAACTTAATGTGTGTAATAAAAGGTCTTGTGAGAGATTAAATTTAATTTGTATTTAAATAACAAAATTCAATAAAGGAATGTATCTGAGCTTTTTACTTCTAAATTGTTTTTGTAAGGACTCATAAAATTAAATTCTTTTATTGAGGCTATAGAAATAAATAGTACTGTTTCTTGGAATTTTTTTACATAAATGGATAATTTTATTCAGTCGCTGTAGAAGTTAGGGATTTCTGTAGAATAGGATAATGGGTTAGTTCTATGCAAATAACTAGTAGTGCTGCCATATTGCATTAAATATATTGTATAGAACTCGTAGTTACTGACCTTACTAACCCTATAATGATAAGGCGTCGGCGTCGATTACTCTATGGAACAACATCCACTGGGTGCTTTTTTCATACTTCGGGGTTTTTTAACTTTTATAATCTAGAAAAATCAAAAAAATAATTATTATTTCATTTCTCGACGTTTTAATTCCAAAAATCACCCTGTATATTTTCAAATATTTGGAAAGCTCGTAAAATTCACTATCTGGAGACACATAAAACTTCGTACTTTACGTAAGTACTTTATATTTACGGGTGTAAGACCCAAATATTGGTCTTCGTAAAAGTTGCTCAGTCGGGAGTTAGGGGTAGGTTCGAGTTCAATTATTAAAAGACACACTAAATAAACATATATATTTAATCACAAAAATAAACCACTTGATATAGTTAATAATACAAATTATTAGTGCACCGACTATTTCTGCGTTTAAAACTAAATATGACAGACTATTAGCAACGTATATGAACGTATATGAGGTTCATATACGTTGCTATTAGCCAATTGACTGGTTTTTTTTTTTAAATTTTTTTGAATTTTATATTTAATGTACTTACGGTATTTTTTTTCTCTTCTTTTTCTCACGACGGTTCTTAAGAAC
Organism: Malthinus seriepunctatus; assembly: GCA_963924605.1. Taxonomy (NCBI): domain Eukaryota; kingdom Metazoa; phylum Arthropoda; class Insecta; order Coleoptera; family Cantharidae; genus Malthinus; species Malthinus seriepunctatus. The sequence goes on along the minus strand of OZ004600.1, from coordinate 76,980,199 downwards.
TCCAGCGAAGTAGCTACCACTAGGGAGGGATTTCACCAGGATGACAAGCGGATGCTTTAACCCCACAACGGCTCTAGAAACCATCGCGAAGCAGCTACCACTATATCGAAAAAAACGGGTAGAAAAGGCTAAAAAGGTCACAATGATAACACTAGGGAAGTTCGCTTGAAGAGCGTTATGCAAGCGGACCACATGAAGATCGAACAAGACGCTTCAGCTATCACCCAGGACTCTCTTATCTATTGAAAGGCACTCTTACTTATAGTTTTGCCACCACTTAAGGCGGAGAACCAATGAGAGTGCTGCTTGGTTGTAAGTGGGAACGTAGACACCTCGCGTACTAGCGCAAGACTTATCAGTTTCACGGTTAATTAATGAAGTTTTTATTAATTGCGATCCTCTCGTAATTTTAATCAGATCAGATGCGCTCTTAGAGTAGTTTTCCAACGACATGAATATTTTAAATTATGACCTAATAAAATCAAGGAGTTGTAATGAAAAGATTAAGAGAAGGAGGTAATAAAAAAAATAACACGGGGTTCCAGTTACTTAATAAATAATTAAATAATTATGTAGGTAATTTTTAAATAAATATTAAGAACCTAAACAATTTTAAGAAGGTATTAAAATTAAGGTGGGATGCCAGAAGAGCTTAAAACAGGTGTAAAAATAAATATTTGATTTATCGCGAGCACTGGAATTCAAAGCGCTCGACCTTGTCGCTTTTACATGGAACGAAGCGACCGGCGTCGGATAACAATTTATACGGTTTGCAAACAGATGCAAGGACTTTAATTTAAAAAAAATGACTCTCGAAGGAATGATGACCGATCAGTGATGAATCCATCATCCCTTAGGGTGTTAGAGAAACGATACTGCATTGCACATATCAGAGCAAGAATCTTGGTAATTCATAACTATTTTGAGCTGTTAAGAAAATCGCTTCGTTACACGGTTTAACCGGAAATGGGAATAGTACGCGTGAAAAAGTTCCTGATATGGCCACATCCGTTGTTTTTAATTTTTAAATTTAGTTATCTAGTAAATATAAACGATTAAAAGCATATTGCGTACCATAATTATATTCAACTGATCTTCTTAATGTTATACAGCAATGAAAAAGTAGAAAAACTGGTAATACTGAGCAAAAATTAGCTAATGCATCCATATTAACCCTTCAGTGGTCGCTAGGTTAAAAATAATACTTATAAATTAAAAACACGTCGACAAATAATCATTTTATAAGGAAGTTATAAAGACTCATAGAAAGAATTGTTATGATTTATGATGGCCGACATTTTAAATTTAAAAATTTGAAATTTTTTTTTCAATTAGGGGTCAGCAGGACTATCTTATAGCCAAGTCAAAATAACTTAGGACCAAATTTTAAAAATGCACCAAATATAATCCTATTATTTTTGGACACCCTGTATAGAGATATTATAGATACTATAAAAATATTCTTAAAGTTGAAATTTCACTGCTTCCATATTTTTGTCCAACTCTGTAGGCAGCAGATAATAAAAGCAGTCAGGTAGTGTCAGTGGCCAAGTGTATAAATGAAAAAAATAAAATTATAAAAATAATTTAAAAATTCTACTTTTTATTGGCCTAACATCCAACTGTTTGCAGTGACAGAGTGGCCTCTGCAAATAATAAAGGATTTATTCAAAACTTTTATGAACTAATTAAAACAATAATTTTAAATTCACAATGTTTATGTTAATAAAGAGAGAGAATTTCTGCAAAATTTATACAAGCTTTAGTAGGTGAGATTTTAAGATTACTTGTTAAATCTTGTATGAGATAAAGTTAAAATTTGCTTGTGAACCTTAGTTAATATTCCTTTTAAACTCGAATCACTCTCTGTTGTTTGACCTAGCGGTCATAAAACATTACTTTGGATTACGTTTACTAATTTACCATCATTTTCTTTGTTTTAGGACACCAAAGAACAGCCCTCACAAACCGAGACGAGAAATCTATATTTAAGGTAAAAATTTAATTATTTTTTATTATTTAAACAAAGGTTGGCTTTTAAATATTGTCGCCTTGATATACCGGATTACACAAGAAGTAGAAACGTTTCTATAGCTTCGTTTTTTTATTTACAAAGCAAGATAAAAAATTTTTTTGCAAACGTCAAAAAAAGTCGACTTTGTGTCATTCAATATGTAAGGGTGAAGTTTAACTTTCCCGCCGAGGCAGGAAAAATTGTCAGCAAAGTACTTCTCTGTCTAGACAGATAAAGTAAAATCTTAACCCAACTTAATTTTTATTTTTATAACGTAAAAAATGTTTTCTAAGCATTTGTAATGTAAAAAAATTAGTGTTTTTAAATTTTTCTTTATAATTAGTTCGTTGCGTTTAATAATTAGATTTTTTTTTCCTAATTTAAGTTGATTTTAAAAAATATTTGACAATTGAACTACAAGTAATTGACAAGAGATGGTGCTCTTTCAAAAATCAGAATTTTCAGTTTTACGCTTTACGTTTGCAGAAAAAATAAAATGTTTTATATGGAGTCAAAGTAATTTTGTGTCCTTATAAAACAAATAACTATTGTTCTATACAATAATAAAACCGCCACTAATTTTTTGCATTATTTGTAGTTTGAATTGAAGATTACCCCAAATGGGTCTTTCACTTCATAAAATGAACACTGGGTATATTTTTACTTTTTTGAAATTTTTAGTTATAAAACAAGAAAGTGGCATGTAGAGGTTAGAGCCCTAGCTTCTAGAATTATCTGAGTTTAATGTTTGGATCTTCAAACAAAAATTAATAATTAAATCTTCTACAGGGTGGCCACTTTTACTATGCATACATGTATAGCTACCACCAAGAATCCTTGTTATCACGGAGAATTGATTTCTAAACCTGAAGAAACTCAAAGTTTCACATTTTTGTTTTTTTAAGGATGTAGAAATAAATTCCAGAGAGTTGTTGTGTCTGAAATATCCTGAAAAAAACTGAAATCTGAAGTTTCCTCCTTTCTTCCATAAGTAGCTTATTTATTACTAAATCTGCATGTTTCTATAAGCAACTTTTAATGTTCCTATCGGCGCCATTTTGAACCGTTATACCATTAAATATATAAAGATAATACGATCTCAATGATGTGCTCAAATAGGTCCTGAGCTTAAAATATTAATTTAACAATTTTATTTGTTACACAATTGTAAAACGTCATTTAACCAAGCTATCTATAACTTTTGAAAATCAATATTTTCAAGTTTGACTTTCAAAGGTTTCCAAAAACAAATTGGGACAATTTTTGATGCAGTTGACAACTGACAGAATTCGTTTAATTATAATTTAATTAATTTGTAAGTGAATTAGTAACAAATAAAGTATTATACATTACACCCAAGGTAACTGTTTTCATAGGTTCGAAGAGATGACAGGCTCGCTGCTGCTCGCCAGTCATAATTCTCTTTACGCCAGTAAAAACAGTGTTACCTTGCTTGTTATGTTTAATACCATATCGACATAATCGAGTTGCTGTGAAATAACAAATGAATAATTTTGACATTTTGGAGAAATTAAATTGGTCATCAAGTGTAGGTGTCATTTTTTTATTAGTTTCAATTTTAAATCTTTTGACTTGTTTCGTTGAGATTTTTTGAACCCAAGATATTGATAACTTTCATTCTCAACAAATATAGCTTTCAATAGCAATGATTCGAAATTTATGTGCATTTGTGCCAAAACATTAATTTCATTAATTTACAGTTTTCATTAACAAAACGTTTTTTTTACGTTTTTTTAATTTCACAAACTCATTTAAAGGATTTACATTGCATACAGTAAACAACTATGTTGCTTGTTTTAGAACGAAATGTCAAAATTATTCATTTGTTATTTCATGGCTGCTGAATTTTGTCCAGAAATTAATTGTTAAAAATGATCCGTGTGCTGTTAGAGTAGTCCCAAGGAAAAATGAGTACACCACGTAATGACCGTTAAAGTTGCACAGTAGAATAAGTAATTTGCTCCGCCACTGGGCTCTGAAGCCAAGCCTTGTGCAGATTTGATCACGTGGTGTTGTAGTCATCTTTCGTTTGGACTACTCTACATCGTTGAAATCGTATTTTTATGACATAAAAATACAAAATTGAGCGTATAATAATATCAGAAGTTATTCCGATTAATCCCGATAAAAATTTAAGGTGCATAATGCAAAGAAGTGATGAAACTGATTTTTACTAGTTAAGTTTCATTTTCCACTTCGTTGTCCATTGGTGGATTTGGTAGCAAGTAGCTTAGCAGTAACTTCGTGTAAAATTGTTCTAGTTGCCATTAATATCGTGTCATCAGTGATTGTGGCAACAGTCGCGTCTTCCACTTGAGATAGATCACTAGTGTACGATAGGTAAAGGATGGGATCGAGTTCTTTTAATTAAAAATTAATTGTGATTTGCCAAGAACAGTTGCTGTGAACAAGTAAAATTTTAGTTCAACATTCACGTTTTAAAGTATCTACCGAGAGCGAATTCCAAATGCAAAAACAGAAAAATTTGCACTAGTCAAGTACTTTTTCCTTTTTCTGAGAAATGTTTCAGGGTACATTTTTAAGAATTATGGGTATTTTGGCTTGTAACGTTTTAGACAATCATTAATTAAATTTGTGAAGTATATTTAGAAAAGATCTTGCATAATTTACCTATTAAAAGGTAGTGTTTATTTCTTTAAACTGTCCATTGAAATACAAGATTTTGCACGTTGCATGTACATTTATTAAAAGCAAAAAATTGCGAATATGTAAATGTTTGATTTAAACTTACAATTTCTCTTAGTGTTGACCTAACATGCAACGTATAAACGGGTGTTTGTAACATCAGTTAAATTTTTATTAGCCAACAATTCTCACTAGTGTGGGATATAATGTTCCGTAGTACATACTTCAGAGGTCGTAGAAATTACGCTGCTCCGAGTCTAGCCGTAAAACTATTATGGAAATTGCTCGTTTTCTATATACAAAACTACGTGTTTCTGCAATATTTCAGTTATCAGCTTTAAAGGATCTACAATGTACTGTAGCTATTTATAAGACGAAAAGCATTTTTGTTGTAAAATATTTTCAAGTGCATTTTTAAAGTTTGTATACGTGGTGAATATTAAAAGTTTGGAGAAAACTTATGAGGTGAGCTGTGGCATTTTTTGAATAATCTATTTGATCAAATAAAAAGAAAGTTTAATAGCTATACAGGGTGTTTTAGGAACAGTATGAAATACTTTAGAACAGTACGTCTATGCCACGATACCGATTCTCGTAAGCATTCTAATATATAAATAACTAATAACCTACGCTTCGTGGGGCACATTGTATTTTGTGTCATTGATGAACCTTCTATAAAAACTTTAATAGAAACTTATCTGGATTTTGAATTATTAGTGGAGGGAGAGCAAGCTTGTTTGAACCCATTGTACATTGTACAACCTCCAAGCAGCCTCCCCAGGACCATCAGGTCCCAAGCAATGCCACTTTCAGGATGTACTCCAGAACTCGGTAGGGAGGAGTGGCGCTTATTCTTCGCCGAGTACACACCCGCTCCCGTTCCCTCTTGGTTTTTTGACCCATCAGTGAATATTCAGATATCTACTTCGATGGTCTCTGTTGGATTCAGCAGAATTAGAAATGTTCTATTGAATACATATTTAGGAATATATTTAGCTTTTAGAACAATCATCGAGGATTTTGGCGTGTCCGTAGATTCCATATCTAATAGACTACAGTTCCCATTCTAGCAGTCGAAGAGCGGCTTTAATTGGCATCTCTTGCACATGTATGTCCAGTTGAAGAAGGCAGAGTAGTGCCTCCTGAGCTGCGGTAGGTGCGAATTTCATGTCTCCCATTACCGGAAGGCAAAAGAGCCTTTGAGCTTTTTCTAATAAAATTTTTATAGTTGTCTGTCTGGTTTTGGCCCACTAGATGAGAGCTCCATAGCAAATCACGAGTCTAATGATGGCGGTGTAGAGCCAGAAGGAGACTTACTCGATATTTTGCCCATTTGTCTACGACACTGCCAAAATGCTAGGTATGTGATATAAATATAAACTTATTAAGTATTTCTAAATTTTTTACAACTAGAACACAAAGCCGCGCTACGCGCGATACCTTTTATTTGTCCATCTCTGTCTGTTTATGTTTCTTCTATTTATGAAAATCATCTATCAGTGTCATCTGTTATTTCATCCATCTGTTAATCGCTTTAGTCACCTAACTAACAATCTCCTCTGTCATCTCATTTTATGAGTCTTATATGTCAGTCTCACTTGTCATTTAATCATATCTGTCAATCTCATCTATCCTCTTATTTATTAATTTAATCCGTCATTTTATCACTCACTCGTCACTCCTCCTATCTGTCAAACTCATCTGTGATATAAGATGACGTATGGCATGACAAATTTGATGACAGGTTTGATGACTGCTAGGATGACAGATAGAATGATATGACAGATAGAATGATAGATGAAATGACATTATGGGATGACATGATGGGTTGACAGTAGGATTGACAGAAGGGATGACAAATGACAGCTATAATGACATATGGCGTGACAGATGACCCTCACCTATCGTGACAGATTAAAATTTGACATATAGTAACTATGGTGACCGATTGCCTCTGCTCCCCATCTTCCTAAACCAATCTCTGAAATTGATAGATAACTCCACCTGACATATGAAATGACAGATAAAATTGACATATGGTAACAGATTGAAATTTGACACATGGTAACTATGGTGACAGACCACTCCACATTTCTCTAAACCAATTATTGTCCTATTTCCCCCACTGCCCATTTCTTTAAACCAATCCCCATTCTACTCCCTCTCCTCTCTCTATCTCTATATCTTTTTTATATCTCTGTTTCTTTCGGACCATACTGCGCATTTCCGATAGTCCGTATGTTTTTTAGTGTGTGGATATTTTGTCTGACAATCCTTTGATTTATAAATTAAAATACTGCCACTACAGTCAAATATGTAAAAGATACTTTACCGTAACCGCGCTATATCCAATCTATTGTTGTCTAAAACGGAATCTTTTAGTGAGAATATATTCAAAGGTCTTATTACAACGGTCTTGTTAAGTCAAGTTTACATTCATTTGAGCCCACAATTCATTAATAATCCTACCCTTAATTATCAGTTCTAGCATTACTATAGTTTAGAAGTGGTGTCATTTTTATTAGAACAATACAATCATCAAATCGTAGCTTTGTGTTGTTGCTTTTGATTTTTATACCCTTCGTTTCCACAATAGTCCTAAATTTATAATTCAACGCTTCTGTAAATAGTTGGTCGAGACGATGTAGCTTTGACGTGCTTCTTGATCTAATGGTATTGACTTTAATAATTAATTGCGGGTTAGAAAGAGACAAAAAGAATAATAAGTCATTAATCGTTAAATTGTGGGCTTATGTGGACTGTACAAATACGTCTATTCCAATAAGCTTTTGCTGAAAAAAATCAAATTTAACAAATTATTTTGGATATTTGTTCTTTCTAAACAAATCGATACCGAAAAAACAAAACAAAAGCTATTGTAAATTTAAAGGATGAAATTTCATGATGGAGGTTATATTAAAATCGTGAGTAGTTTTTTTGTAATTCAATAAGCAAATTTATTCGTGCTCGTATTATACAAGGTCGAGTCTCAATAAATTTTTGATATCGTCCATTTTAAATCAACACCTTTTAAAATAATTTATAAACTATCTCATCAATCAAAAATGTTTGCTTTTGTCAGTTGCCATTGAAAAGTTTAATAAATCAGCTTGTTTTCGCGTTTAGAAACATTACTAAAGCAGCAAGCTTGGGTAAATTCACTTTTGCTGCGAGGTTTCTTTCTTGGTAATGTTATAGATGTACATTAAATGATAGAAATTCTTGACAATTTGCACTCTTCAAATAAATTTTGTTGTGTTAAAAGTTGCACTGTACAAAGTTTATTGCTGAAACATTGTAATGTTATACCAAGGAGGATCTAATTCTATCTTCTCAAGTTTTTGGAAAAATATGGCTTTTGTGATTGATGGGATTTTAACTCGAGATTTATATTAAGTCACATTTTTTTTTACTTAATTTTCAAGGAGAGATTTTAAAAAGTGAATTTTTAAAAGTTGACTTAGGTTTGTGTTGTTGTAGGATTATAAAAATAAAAGTTAAATAATGCCCAAACTAATATATAACTCAGTTTTTTGACTTTCATAAAAGCGTTTCATTCTGACGTCGTTATATATATGGGAGGGTTGTTTAAGACGGTATATCGTTCGTGGCAATCTCCCTTGTATGTTTAAGGGTGAATCATGGTTTTGTTATCAGCTTATCTTATCCTTGCGTGTTAGTATCTTCGCGGGCGCAGATTGTATAAGCCACCTTTAATATCCAGCTCAACTAGGAAATGGTTGCGTGTGTTACACTTATCACTGTTGGATACATAAATAATGTTTATATATTAACAATAGTAAAAAGTCACAAACAAATAGAAAACACAAAAAAGAAGGTTTAAAAACTTGTATAAAAATAAAGGAAAAAGTAAATCGATATAAATTGGAATTGGTTTTAAATCGAAACAATTATATGTAAGCATTTACATTTTCTTACCATATTTCTCTTTCTTAGTAGGCGATGTGAATATCGAAAATTCTATTACTATAAATAAAAATTCTTAATGGATGTCTAATGGAGCGGATATTTTACCAGGAGAGCTGTAGGGTGTGAAAAGTGTAAAACGAAATCTATTAAATTTTTTTTTCATTTATTATTATACTTTTCACTTTATGACGTATTTAGGTTAAATAATATGCAACATAAAATAATTCGATACACATTATCTGTGCAAAATGCCCAACATCTTGCGATATTAAAACTTTATAGTTTAACATATTGCTTAGAGCAAGAAAAAATGGTTTAGAATTTTATAATAATTCAAAATAATAATATTATAACTTACGAACAGTCGCTATTACAGGTTGGGCCATGAAACTTGTAGCCTCTGACGATTACTGACTGCAACCCAAATAACAAATATCATTATAGTCTAGATCATTGTAGATACAGTCTCACCAACTTTATTAGCGACCTGAGGGGGCGTGGCCAGCGCTGTCATAGATTTTGAAGTTCACTGCAAGTTAAAAGTATTTCAGTCGCTAAATTTGACAGGTAACTGTCACTAAAATTGAATGTAGGTTAATATTAAGACAATGAATTTGAAAAGTTTTAAATTAATTAAAAATTGCTTAATAATTATAAATACTTTGAACTCATAATGTACTTCAAAATCTATAACAGCGCTAGCCACGCCCCTTCAGCTACCGAATTTCCTTGGTGGGACTGTACATATCATACAAACCAAGCTTACCATTAATTGAAAAGCATTTTTCTTACCCTGTTAAAAAAGAGTTTTTATATATCCCTTCATTCAATATGAAACATGTAACATTTAACACTGAAAACTGAAAGCTTCTCTTTTATTTCTATTATTGTTTTAATCACATCTCTGCCTTCTTTAATGTTGTGTTGAGTAACCGATAATTTGTGCACGATTTGGAGACGTATTTTATTTACTTTTAAAATAATTTGTGTCGATTATAAATAAAAGCAATGAGGTTTAAATAAAAAGCGTGGAGTTAGAAAATGGTTGAAATTTTTACTACATGACAAAGGAGTAAAACAAAATGGTACATGCTAGTACAGAAAATGACATAAAAATCAAAAATATTTTATACAAAAACATTTATACAATTTTATACTTCTTTGTATTTGGAAAATATTGTGCAGATAAGTGAGGAAATAATTCATCGATACTTCTCTATATTTATTATACAGTGTGTCTATGCAGACATGCAGACGGATGTAAGCTTGTTTTTGATTAAAAAAAAAGTTATTTTGAAAAGTCCCTAGACATTGTCTGAATGTAACTATCATTTATAATGCAAGATGGTTAAAAATAAGGAAACATCAAAATTCAAACCATCATAACGTGACAATAGAGATGGCTGTGATTATCGAAAATACAAATGCTTCGTGGAGATAATCCACTCGCTACGCTCATTTCGTATTTTCTCCACTCACAAAACAAAACGCCTCTTTCAACACGTATATCATAAAGTACTATTATAAAGACTACAGTTAGGTATAGTGCCTTCGTAAATAACAATTTGACCAACTTGCCAACCATCAAACCACCAACCACGAACCTTGGTGGTTGCTTAGCAAGTTAGTCACATGGGTTGATGTTATTTATTAAGGCATTTATCTAGGCCACACTGTATGAAAAGTTAGAACGAAAACTATAAATATGTATTTGAGAAATAATAATTAAAATCTTAATTTATTTCAAACAATTTTAAATAAGGAAACAAAAAAGGAAAACTAAATTCTTTGTTTTCATCCATAAACCATTATTATTTGTTTTGTGTTAGAAGAATTTTTACATTCTAAATCAAATTGGAAATTTGTTCTTACCGCAAAATCTCACTAAAAAGTTTTAATTAAGAGATTTAAATTTATATAAAAAGCGATGTAAAAACATTAATTGAAGACTATATTTATGCAGGTTTCTATTCAGTTTACTTAAATCTACTAATGACAACTTTTGTGACTGTCGACGTAGTAAAATGTTTGAGAAAGGCTCATATTATTACACCTATTACAAATTGTACCGGAGTAAAAATCAACTTTTTAGTCCGTTCTTACTATTTTATTACGCGCTTTTCCTATTGTTCTACTTTAGTATCTTTGGATTAGTTATGCGATTGGCATTTACTGTGTAGTTTTGCCGATTCGGACAAACAACTATGTTATTTCGACTTTCGACAGAAGAGGTATTAGGACGTATTAACAGCATTTATTAAATTTTTCCAGTTTAAGGTTAGTATAGAATTGTTAGAGTGAAGATTCAACTAATGTTCGTAAGCACTTAGGCCACTTAGTGGGGACATTATGCTAACTCCTAATAACAATCAACAATGACTCCCATCTCTTAAGTCTTGAATCTATCTTAACCTTTGGATCAAACCAAAAATACTGGAGGTTAAAGTGTCTTGTCATTAGGTCAGTATGACCCTAACATGAATCTACCTCACAATTATCTAAGCTGAAATTCTTGCAATAGATCTACTATGTCCGAGAATGCCTACGAAGGAATTTAGAGGGCAAATAAGTCTACATAATGTCTGACAGCCAAGCTGCGATGAAGACACTCAAAGCCAATAGCTTTGAGTCTTTATTTACTTGGGAATGCAGACAATCCCACAAAACTCTGGCAAGGGACAACAATGAGTTGCCCTTCATAGGGTGCCAGATCACGAGGGAATTGAAGGAAACAAAATAGCCGATGAATTAGCTAGAACAGGTTCAAAAGCCCCCCCGATTGGACCCGAATCATTCTGTGGACTATCTAGAACACATGGAAGGGCGTAAATCCAAAAATGAGCAACCGAGATCAAACGTTTCTGCTTTGGGGTAACGTCAGTAACATAGCACATATGCGTCATTGGTTTTCCGCTTTATTGCATCCTCTGCAGCTGGGACTCTCAGCTACACCTATTCAATCTATTTAATCGACAGCTTTCAGTAAGAACGCCTTTTATCACGTAGGCTATATCTTCTTATGATCATGAGACAACTACTGTAGATAACAGATATGCTTTTATGATGGCCCTTTCACATTTTTCAGGAAAGGTGTTTACAACACTTTTTGAATTTCTAGAATTCACTTTTTAGAAAATCTGATTGATTTTTTTTCTTCAAGTAACTTTTTATTTTCCGATACCTTAAGGCAGCGCTGTCCAACTTATCATAGCCCGCGGGCCATATTTTCTTCACCAAACATTTCAGGGGTCAAGAAAGTTGATAAATAATATGAAATTAAGTTAATAATATATAACACAGTCACCACAAAACAAATTCGCGGGCCGTAAAAATAATTTGCCGCCAGTTGGACAGCCCTGTCTTAAGGTATCGTAATGAAAAGTAAATGTAAAAGTAATGTATTGTAAAAGAAAGTATTGTAATGGGGCAAAAAAAAATATTTTGAGATAACACCGAATATATGTGTTTTGAGGTCCCCCGAGGCAATCTAGACCATTTTCAGAAAAAAGTCTGTGTGTGTGTATGTATGTGTGTGGATGTAATCCGTCACGAAATCTCTGAAACGGCCGAAACGATTGTACTTTTTTCGAATTATATTATTCCACTCTTTTTGATATATTAATTTATTTAATTCACTTGTTTCTTTTATATTCGATTGTTTCATAGGTAATTTGATTTTTAAAATTTATTTTGACATAAATTAGTAATAGTGTAGTCAACGAACCAAAATTTATCCTGATTTTCGTACTTTTTTTTTGTAACAGCGAGTTTTTTTTCTTAATCGGTCGAAACCATTCCTGTGAGTTTGTGTATAAATTATAAAATGTCTCAACCCAATTTTGACCGGAAGGCCCTTATTCTTCGACTTTAGTGTAAAAGTTTGACTTTTTCAAGTTTTCGTTTCACTATTTTTTGAATAACTTCACTTGTATTGGTCGGATCGGGACCAAAAAATTTTCCTTTTGTTTGTAATGAAAATGAATCTCTCTTTAAAACTGCCTGGGTTAAAATTGGAAAAAAATTAGCTTTTCAATGACATAAAATTGAGGTTAGGTTTGTATTTAAAAAAACATAAGTTTGTATCATATCTCCAAAACGGCGCTATAAAAAATTTTTATTATTAATTTATTTGGCTTTTAGTAGTGCCTTTTACCTATTATTGTGTCTGTTACACAAATTGTTTGTTCATATAAAAAATCTTTATTATAATATGTAAATTTATTGCTTCACAATTTTTCTATCAAATTAATTATATTAATTATTAATGTCATTTTTTTGTTATCTTGGTCACTCTGTTTTTCTTTAATTTCAATCCTGCTTTTACAACCAACGCAACAGTACCCCCTTCTTAGCGATTTTCTGCACCTGAAACAGATAAAAAGAACAATCGCAATTATGGTCGGCGATGTCCATTTCTTAGATTGTAGCAAGGTTGCGGCAAGAAACGGACTGCGCGTCGTGGTGGTGTTGAAACGATAGGCGTTCTAACGATGGTTGTATTATGTTCTAATGTATTTGGTTGTAGTGACAGACGGCGTCGCGGTGGTTGATGTCAAGGCGGTTGACGTGGCGCTGGATGCCGTCGAAGTGGTCGACGTCGTAAAGGTAGGAGTTACGACTAACGGCGTTGCGATAGGCCAATCTTCGGCAGGATAATAGGCCGGCTTAAGGCGGTTAGCTGAAACATTAACGTTTTTTCCATTTACGTTGATGATGTAAACGTTATTGTTAAGACGAGCGATAATTTTGTGGGGACCGGTGTAAGCTTGCTGTAGTGGCTTCTTGACAGCGTCTTGTCGAAGGAAGACATGTGTGCAGCTGTTGAGTTTGCTATGTACAAAAATTTTTTCGTTCGTAGGATGAGATGTCGATACTGGGCGAAGCGTTCTCATTTGGTGTTTCAATAACTCAACGAACTCGCTGGGATTCGATGAGCTATCGCTGTTTATGAAAAATTCACCTGGCAGCCTGAGGGTGGTGCCGTAAACGAGCTCCGCTGGTGAACACTTTAGGCTTTCTTTGTAACTGGACCGTAAACCTATAGGAGCACTGTTGGTAAAATGCTGGTCCAATTATTTGTTTCGTAGCATTTTAGGGCTACTTTGAGCGATCGGTGCCATCTTTCAACGATACCGTTAGTTTGCGGATGGTAGGCTGTGGTTCGCGATCTTTTTGCTCCAACTGAGTTGGTTAATTCGCGTAAAAGATGCGATTCGAACTGTCGACCTTGATCAGTGGTGATCGTGTGAGGTGATCTGAAACGCGCGATCCACGACCATCGCGTATATCTATCTATTATTGTTAATAGATAATTGAAGCCATTAGATTGTGGTAGAGGACCGACAATATCTAAATGGATGTGTTCGAATCTATTGTCCGGGACAGGTATATTTACACAGGGGGTTTTAATATGTCTTTGCACTTTAGTTTTTTGACAGGGGATGCACTCGCGAGTCCACGTAGTTACGTCACGATTTACACTAGGCCACACATATTTGTCTGTAATTAGCTTTTTAGTAGTTCTAATACCAGGGTGGGCTATATTATGCAAATTTAGAAACACTTTACGTCGTAGGTTTAGGGGTACGTATGGACGCACTTTGTTGGTCGAAGTGTCACACACAATATCACAATTGTTTATGTTTATCGTTTTTAAATGTAATGACGAGTTTTTTAGTTCTGTTAACTGAACATCACTTTGTTGGCCTTCGGCTATTTCTTCGTAGGAAACGAAAGTTGGCATGGTGAATTCTTCAATTCGCGACAAGGCGTCGGCTACCACGTTTTCACTACCAGAAATATGTAAGATTTCTGTGCAAAATTGACTTATGGAATCCAAGTGACGAATTTGCCGTGGAGTGGCTTTATCTAGCCGTTGTTTGAAAGCATAGATGAGCGGTTTATGATCAGTCTTGATAACTACTTGTCTACCCTCAATCATATGTCTAAAGTACTTTATCGAAGCATAGATAGCAAGGAGTTCTCTATCGTAGGTGCTGTATTTGGTTTCCGCGGGAGAGAGTTTTTTGGAAAAAAATCCTAATGGTTTCCAGCAGTTGTTTTGGAGCTGTTCCAAAACAGAACCCATGGAATGATCGGAAGCGTCAGTGGTTAGACATAAAGGTGCATTGTCGATTGGGTGTGCGAACAGTGTAGCATTTCCTAAATCGTTTTTGCATTTGTCGAACGCTTCTTCTGATGCTGGTGTCCATGATACTGGGCGTTTATCGTTACGTTTACTATCTCGCAGAAACTCGTTGAGTAGAGCTTGACTAGCAGCAGCGTTTTTGACGAAACGACGATAAAAATTTAGTACACCGAGAAATCGGCGTAATTCGACGATTGTTTCCGGTTTCCTATAATTGGTTATAGCTGAAACTTTCTCCGGAAGTGGTTTGCTTCCTTTATTAGAGATAGAATAACCCAAGTAATCTATTTCGGTTACCCCAAAGATAGATTTGGTTGAGTTGATAGCTAAACTTGTTGTTAGATGTTCTCGATGTTCGTTTTCATCGTTTGATGCAACTAAAATGTCGTCGATATATACGTAGCAAAACTCGAGTCCTTGTAAAACAGTGTTTATAAATCTTTGGAAACTTTGCGCAGCATTTCGTAGGCCAAAACTCATAAACGGAAATTCAAATAATCCGAAAGGAGTAATTACGGCGGTTTTAGGAATATCTTCTTCATTAACTGGGATTTGATGATATGCTCGTACTAAATCGATTTTTGAAAAAATATTTTTAACTGCTAGCGTGTACGAAAAATCTTGAATGTGTGCGATTGGGTAACGATCGGGCACTGTTTGTGAATTCAAGCGTCTGTAATCACCACATGGGCGCCAATCACCTGATTTCTTAGGAACCAGATGTAATGGGCTTGCCCATGGGCTGCTAGACTGTCTACATATGCCGTTTTCAAGCATAAATTGAAATTCGGCTTTTGCAATTTTGAGTTTGTCTGGTGCTAAACGCCTTGCTTTTTCTGCATTGGGTGGTCCGCTTGTTAAAATGTGATGCGTTATCGAATGTTTAACTTTGCTTGGAACTGGCGAAACTCTTGTTATTTCCGGAAATTGTTTTAGTAAATCGTAAAATTTAAAATTATTTGTAATTGGAGTAATTTCTGTAGACGGACAATTGACGATTTCACAAATCATGGAGAGTTGCGTGGTGTTGTCCACTAGTCGCTTATTTTTTAAATCAACTAATAAGTTATTAGCTTTAAGAAAATCGGCACCTAGTATAGGGCGTGAGACGTCCGCTACGTAGAATAACCATTTAAATTGACGACGTAATTTCAGGTTGAGACACAAAAGTCTTTGTCCATAAGTATTTATAACGGATCCATTTGCGGCATACAATTTAAAATCCGACAGTTTAGACTTACCCTGAGTAGGTTTTGGAATGACTGACAGGTCTGCGCCGGTGTCAACTAAAAATTTAAGTCCAGTTTCAAGATCTGTTACAAAAAGGCGACTCTGTTGTGTAACACCGTCGTTGGCCGCTATTGTAAGCGACGGCTTTTGTCGTTTCCCTGTTGGTTTGAATTTCCGTTTGTTTGTTCGAAATTGCAGGGTGGCCTACAATTCCTGGCATCTGTACCAAACTTCTGATGGAAATACCATCTTCCATTGTGGGATCGAGATCGGGAACGTGAACGGGGTCGAAAACGGTGTGGTGCGGGACGATTTTCTTGCAGTTGCGTCGTTAATGCAGCCACTTGTCGCTGCAACTCGTTGACCGAAGCTTGGAGATTGCTTTCGCTGGACGTTTGTTCGCGAGGCGCGATTTCGCAAACCGAACTGACACTGACTTCAGCGATTTTATCGGCAATTGTTGAGAGTTGTTCGATAGCAACGTTATCCGTAACCGAAAGTACTATTTGGACTTGTGATGGCAAACGTTGCAACCAAAGAGTTTTTAGCACTTTACTATTTACTTTATTGGCAGCTAACGTTGTCATCTCTCGAAGTAGCTGGGAAGGTTTTTTGTCGCCAAGTTCTATGTCCGTGAGCAGTTTTTTTAATTGTTTCTCCTCAGAATCGGTAAAACGCTCGATTAACTTTGTCTTTAGATTTTGATACTTATCATTATCCGGTGGAGTAGTTAATAAGTCGGAAACCTGCTGGAGAGTGTTGGTATCCAACCTTGCAACGATCGAAAAATATTTTAAGTTGTCGCTGTTAATTCTTTGCGTAAAAAAAATTGCGTCGACTTGTGCGAACCACAAAGCCGGATTTACGGTCCAGAAGGGAGGTAGTTTAAAATTTTTAATAGCATTTAATTCGAGTTCCATATTTTCTGGGTTAGCCATTTTCTTTGGCTTTATCACGTCGGTGGTCACCAATTATTGTGTCTGTTACACAAATTGTTCATATAAAAAATCTTTATTATAATATGTAAATTTATTGCTTCACAATTTTTCTATCAAATTAATTATATTAATTATTAATGTCATTTTTTTGTTATCTTGGTCACTCTGTTTTTCTTTAATTTCAATCCTGCTTTTACAACCAACGCAACACTATTTTTTGAAAATTGGAATTATCTCTATTAATAAAAAAGTTTTAAGCATTTAAAAATAATTCATATTTTTAGTTTTTGTCAAATAACTAAGAAACTTGGCTACAATGTTAATTTTTCTTAACGGAATTTGAATGGCCGTATAATTCTGCCCAACTTTGCTAATTTAACCGACCCTGTATCTCTTCTAATAACAAAGTTACCCGTGTAACGTGGGTAGATTATTGTCACCCTGTATATCTTTAAGGAATGATAATACACTTTACCAAATTTGAAGTTTCTGGGACGCCTAGAAGTGCTTAATTAATTATTGATAACTAGTACATAACTGTTAAAAAGAATTTCAAAAAGACTATAAAAATGATGAGGCAAATGCACATTTTTTTACAGTATAAACTTTGATCTTTAGGGTACTGAGGACTCAATAAAAAAACTTGCATCAAAATTCATTCAAGAAATGAGTTTATTTCAGTGTATGCTCTTTTTGGTTTAAAATAACTCCATTAAAAGGGCTTTTTGGCCAAAATTGGGTTCAGATGTTTCATCAGCACATGCACAGTGATGTTATCGACCGTTTAAGAAAAAAATTGCTCTTACTAACCTCTTCCCAAAATCATGAAAAATTATTCTTCTTTGCCACCTCTTTTACTATTTAAACATTTAAAGACATCATTTCCTCCGTATTTTCGTCAAATTTCGTCAACTTAACCGTTAAGTAGAAAAAAATTAAAATGTAATTATTAAAAATGTCTTAAGACTTCGACCGGCCACCATTAACGATTGCCCCATTAGACTGTCCGGCAACATCGAAAATATTGAAGTTTGATACCTCCCAAACTCAAATCCGTGGACAGAACGCGGTCCTCATATTTTACAAACTTACTTCCCATCAGAACCCGGTCTATTAACCAATTTAATAAGAAATTTTATTTTATTATTAACGTTTCACTTTTTTAATAAAAGCTTCTTCAGAATTACTTAATTCTAATAAATACAATAATTATAAAAATAAAATTTTTTAATTTGAAATAAAATTTTTTATAATTATTGTAATAATAATTCTGAAGAATCTTTTATTAAAAAAGTGAAACGTTAATAATAAAATAAAATTTCTTATTAAATTGGCTAAATTCTCTAAAGAAAAAAAAATTAAATTAAAAAGCCAAAAAATAAATTAAAAAAATTTACTTTCAATGATAAAACCTAGCAATAGTTGGATTCATAAATCAAAACTTAAGTGTATTTCCATAAATTTCACAAAAATTACGGAATCGATTGTTGCAGGACATGACCGTTGACCGTAAATATAATTGGCATGGTGATGCTTATGAAGACACCTATTATTATACAGGGTGGGTCATTATAGTATACGGAATCCGCTAATAACCTATTTATTCTATTACTTAGGTATAGGGATGGCCCCAAGCTCGAGCTTTGACCAGACTATAAATTTCTGGCTTTTGCGCACTTTTCGGGCCTGTTCGAAAACATTACGTACAAAAATTTTATAGTAAAAAGACAGTTTGAAGTAGCAGACATATTGTTTTACTAAAGCCGAAGAAATAGTACCTTCCGGTCAAAGCTGGATTGGGATATTTTATCCACACACGCACAGTACCTATGTTTTACACCTATTATAAAAATCCACATGGAATTTGACGCAAAACATATTTTCGCTATAATACACTCTAGTGAAATAGTCCATATAAAATGTGCGGGGTTCTTTATCAGAATTAATACCAATTTTCATCAAGTTGCATTATTTGCTTGTTATTTAGAATAATAAGCTTCACATAGAAATCAGTAGATGACGCACTCCTTATTATAAATACGAAGTATGCACGATCACTTGCACGATTTATGAAATTTAGAATTTGTTAAATACTAATTTTGACAGTGTGAACGCTTTTACATAAAACCATATGTAAAATAAATAATTATAATTTTCGTCGTCTGCGTTGATATGTCGTAGTTTTACGCTACTATCAAGTCATACCAATCGCTCAAAAACGTGCGATGAAATATGTTGTGAAAATAAGGTAGATGGCTCCACTTCAGGGAACATAGGAATTTATTTTACCGATAGTCAATTAGACATTTTGTTGTGACTGGTGCAAATTTCATATTGACATTGGGGACACCAATCACAGTACAGTTAAATACATCTCGTACTCTATGAGAGGAGGGGGTGCAGTCGCTGTTTTCTGAATGTAGCTTTAATTTTGTCGTTGTCAAATAGACAGTGACAGTATGATGACATTACTCCAGTGTAAAACATGTTATTAGTTTCCATTGTTCCCTGATGCACTAGCGCCTCTAGTTGCAATTTATTGGATTGGTATGACTTGATAGTAGCGAAAACTACGACAGATCAACGCAGACGACGATAATTTTAAATGGATTTGCTAAATATAATTTCGTAAGTGTGAATGATATTTTAGATTCAATAATTCCTCATTTAAAGACATTACTGAACGCTAATAAGAGTTTAAGATGTTGCTTCGCTGAAGAAATATAAATTTTCTTTTCAAAATTATTATTATTCTTGTGTTAAGAACAAAAATTATCGAAAATTTATATGTTAAAAAAAACAACACTTTTTTTATTAAAATTCCAAAAAACAATTTCTAATATTGTCCTACACAAACTCAAAACAATTTCTAATATTGTCCACCACCATGGACAATAAGGTGGTGGACAACGCTTCTTCTTACAAGACTTCTTCTTACGTTTTTTAGGACAGCCTGGTTTTCTGCGTTTTTTAGGACAGCATGCGTCTTCTCGTTCTATTTTGTAAAATCTTTGTTTCTGCTGAGCCCTTAAATGAGACCACATTTGTTCACATTTCTCGGCTATTTTATCAAAATCCCAGTCTTTGTGTTTTCGCCTATAAGTTTCGAGGAAAGCTACGATTGCTTCGTATTCACAGTCAGCCTTGTGACTATAATTGGAGCCGATGGAGCTGACCGTTACAACGCTATTGCGTGGACTATTAATTTCCATTCTTAAACGACCAAATATTTTAAATAAAAACGAAAATTATGCTCACATAATTTAATTTTAAGCAGCTGACATGTTGCACTGATTAGTTAAAAATAATTTATTACTACTATTCTACTATTGTACTATTTGTTTAACGTCGTTATGGTTTTAACAGTAATTTAAAAAAATCGTCGTCTGCGTTGATCTGTCGTAGTTTTACGCTACTATAAAGTCATACAAATCGCTCAAAATCGTGCGATGTAATATGGTGTCAAAATAAGGTAGATGGCTCCACTTCAGGGAACATAGGAATTTATTTTACAGATAGTCAACTAGCCTTAATACGAGCTGTTTAATTTTAAACTTATACTTTGTTGTGATTGGTGCAAAATTCATATTGACATTTGCGACACCAATCACAACACAGTTAAGAACTCGTCGCAATCTATGAATGAGGGGGTGCAGTCGCTGTTTTCCAAACGTACCTTTAATTTTGTCGTTGTCAAATAGACAGGTGCTAGACAGTGACAGTACTCCAGTTTAAAACATTTCATCACAGTATACTTATTTGCTACGCATACAGTAGTGACAACCCCATGGTTACCATTGTATTTCTTGTCGCCAAAATCAGTGACCTTGAACACCGTCCGCCATTAATCGGATAGTATGAAGTATATAAGCGCGCGTAAATTCAAAATTATTTTTATAGGTTCTGTCAGCTGTCACTGTTATTTTTATATCTATTTGTAAAGGGTAGCATAAATAAGTATCTGAATGTATTGAAATCATGTTTCATTAGTACAAGGTACCTTCCGTTTCGGTTTTTGATGCAAATAAAAAATATTTAATTTATAAAAAATATAATAATAACGTGCACATTCGATTTGTCATTCATGCTCGTTCATGCTGACATAAAATTTATAAAAAATAGTTGCCTGGTTTCTTTTATCATAGGTGACTATATTGAATGTGCACTGTATTCAACAATAACCCGCCATTTAACGGATAGTACAAATTCACGCATGATGCGAATTTATAAAAAATAGTTGCCTGGTTTCTTTTATCATAGGTGACTATATTGAATGTGCACTGTATTCAACAATAACCCGCCATTAATCGGATAGTACAAATTCACGCATGCGCAAAACAATATTAGCGACACAATTTTTGCACGTCGGCACTACTGTATGCGTAGCATATTATTATACTGTGATTTCATTACAGTTTCCATTGTTCCCTGATTCATTAGAGCCTCCAGTTGAAATTTATTTGATTGGTATGACTTTATAGTAGCGCTAAACTACGACAGATCAACGCAGACGACAAAAAAAATATATGAGCAAATATAGCAAGAGCAAATGGCCTCACAGGCCAAACCGGAGCGTGTGGACACCGTTTAGGTGGCCTGCACAGGCCAAACCGGAGCTTCTGGACAGCAAGTCGTTGCAGTACAGGCTGCGCAGACCGCTTGCACAAGCAAACTGGAATGTGGATGCTCTTTATGCAAGAAAATTTTCGGCTATAATGTTTGCACCAAAACATTTGTAAGTTAGTGATGCTAATCAAAAGTTGCTGCATGTTGCAGCAATTCTTCATTTGTGATTTGTTTAAAAAAATATTGAAAACGTAAAGCAGAGGTTGGTTGGATATTACGATGAGAAGATATTGGATTCCTTCCTATAGGCTGCCGAATGACTTCTTAATAGATTATTAGGTGTAGCTCACAATAATTGTAGATTCTCTCCATTTTCAGGAATAAGAAACAGTTTCTCGATTTAATATACTTCATCTGTTAAACTCATTGAACTTTGGGATCTATACTCTGCAGACTCTGGTCACTCCATGACCTTCCTTTTATCGCAGAGAAAATATGTTTCCTTAACGTCGAGGAGACGGACTCTACTTGACGGTGTATATCTAGGGTTTTTCAAAAACGCCCCAGCTAGGGCGGTCAAAAGTTTTTGACATCATATTTTGTATCAATAGTAAAGAGGCCAAAATAAAATTTTAATTTTTGTTACATTCCCAACTTCCACTCGAGACACAAATAAAATAAGCCTTTTAGAAATCTGATAGACATCATGGATGAAAAGTAAAAAAAAAGTTATTTGTTTTATAAGGAGACAAAGTGACGTTTTGTGTGACAAGACTGTGTTTGCCTGAAGAGCGAGCGTAGCGAGCGTGTCTGGCAATACAGGCGAGTCTGGTACGAGGCGAGAAAAGTACTTTTCATTCCAGCATAATCCGAGAGTTTTCGTATAATCAGTACTCTAGAAACTAAGTTCTTTTAACCTATCTTTTGGATTTATTGTGCTATCCAATATTAGATCACTGTTCGAAATCCATTTTCTCAATTTAAAACCCTCTCGATCTAAAATGTCTTTTATTTCCTTTGCCATTTTAATTCCTTGATCGATGGAATCTGTTCCTGGCAACATGTCATCCACATAAAAGTCGTTCATAATTGTTTCTCCAAATTCTTGACCTCCATCACGACAATCTAAGCCTAACTGATATAAACAACGAATTGCTAAAAACGGAGCAGCTGTTGTTCCGTATGTTACTGTTCGCAATTCAAAGATTCTCAACTGTTTGCTTGAATCATCTCTCCAGAATATTCTCTGCAAAGGACATTCTTCTTGCCATACCAGTACCTGGCGATACATCTTTTCGACATCAGCTCTTATCACATACGTGTGTTGTCTGAATCGTAATAAAATTGAGAATAAGTCTTGTTGTACCGTAGGTAGGTCCGGTCATTTGTAATTGATTACATGAATACGTTGTTGTTTTTGCAGACGCGTCGAATACTACACGTAATTTAGTGGTAGTGCTTTCTTCTTTTAAAACGCCGTGGTGTGGCATGTAATAAACACTATCTTAACCCTAGAACCACACCGTGAAAAAATTGTGCGTATGTCACTCCGTGGGGTCGCCGGCGACCCCAAGTTTAAATAATGATTTTTAGGCCAATATAATCGATAATTAATATAGTATTGGAGGAAAATAAAGCTTGATTATATTTATAATAATTATTTACTTTTAACGTTTCACTAAATATCTTAGCTTCTTCAGAAATTATTTCTTTTTATAAAAATAAATATAAAAATTTTTTATATCTGTAAAATTTTAAAACAGATAAATGAACAACCTAAGTAATACTAATAAAAACCTCTAAGACCTATTGTAGCTTCATACACAAGCCCTACATATAAAATTTCGAAATATCTTTCTAATATTCTTTCTAAAATAACACAAACTAACAAATTCAGTGTTAAAGATTGCTGGTCTTTCAAAGAATGCATAGATAATGTAATTCTTATGTTTTCTTTTGATGTTATTTCTTTATACACTAATATTCCTACTAATTTTGCTATTCAAGCAATTGAAAATAATTGGTTAGATATAAAAAAACATACAAAAATCAATAAAAAAAAATTTTTAGAATTAACTAATTTTGTTCTAAACTCCACATATTTTTCTTTCAATAATGAATTTTATTCTCAAATTTTTGGTGTACCAATGGGTTCACCTATTTCATCTACCATTGCTGAATTAGTTCTAGGTGATTTAGAAAAAATTCTTGTAAAAAATAATAATAAAATTTCCTTTTATAAAAGATATGTTGACGATGTCATTTTGGCTACTAATAAATTTGAAATTGACAATATTTTTAATAATTTTAATAATTACCATCCAAGACTAAAATTCACTATTGAACATGAAAATAATAATAAAATTTTAAATTTCTTAGATTTTACTCTTATTAGAAAAACCAATGGTAAAATTCAAACCAATTGGTACAGAAAAAACATTAAATCTGAACGTTATCTTAATTTTAATTCTTCTACTTCAATTAAATATAAACAAAGTGTTATTAATAGTTTAATTATTGATCGTGCTATTTTATTATCTGACAAAATTTTTCAAAAAGAAAACATCAATTACATTACTAAAATACTTATAAAAAATGATTACCCTTTATCTTTCATTAATAAAAATATAAAAATTCGTTTAAATACACTACATAACAAAAACAAAACTAATAATAATTCTGTTAATTTACAACCAAATTTTTTTAATAATGAATTTAATAATGGATATCTTTCAGAAAAACCTATTTATGCCACTCTTCCATTTTTTCCGCAAATTTCAACAAAAATAGAAAAAGAACTTTCTAAATTTAATATAAAAACTTCTTATAAAAATTTTAATACCATTGGAAAAAATTTTTTCACAATTTTAAAAGATAAAATTCCTATTTTAGACCAATCTGATTTAGTTTATTCAATTAATTGCAATAATTGTAATGCTATATACATTGGTCAAACTAAACAAAATTTAAAAAATCGGATAAACCAACATAAATATTCTATAAAACGCAAAATTATTAATCCAAATCATCCTAATACTGCTTTAAGCGACCATGCTATAGACAATTTTCATACATTTAATTTTAATAACCCAAAAATTTTACAAAAAGAAATTAATTTAAAAAAAAGAATATATTTAGAAATGTTAGAAATCAAAAAAAATCAATTTTCAATAAATTATCGTACTGATATTGAAAATCTAAATTCCATATTTTTCAATTTAATAAATTAATTATTATTTTTTAATTTTGCAATTAATTGAATAAACTAATTTTTTCTTTTAATTATCATTTTGAATTTAAAAAAAAAAAATTTTTTTTCTGTTTTCAGAATTAAAAGAAAAATAATTTTTTTCTGCAACCGTCTTAAATGACGTGTGTTTTAATACCATTTTTGACATTAAAAGTTGACGTTTGTGTTACTAATATAAAAATATCCGCGTTGCTAAGCAACACTTTTAATCCTCGCCTTAAAAGTAACTTTTAATACTAAAATACGCTTAGATTCGTTTAACTGACAGTTTGTCAGTTTGACAAAATAAAGAAAATTGCAAACAAAAACCAAGAAGAGTCGATTTTAGTAGCGTTTTCTGATTTCTCTCATCTTAATTTTTATTATTTTAAATTCGATTCTTTCGGTTGCAGAAAAAATAGTATGTCTCATTCGGATTAAAAGTGTCTTTGTTTGGCGCGCTAATTTTTGCATCCGCGCGGCTACGCTTCGCTTCGCCTTGCAAATGCAAAAATTGCTAGCCAAACAAAGCTCCACTTTTAATCCTAATAATACAATATACTATTTTTACTTTTAAATCATCTATGTTTGTTTTTTGAAGGAAGAAAAATTTTTTTTAGAAATGTCAAATTTTTGACTTTTTAATGAAAAGTATTTTTAATTTCTTTTAAATAAATAATAAATTTTTTATATTTCATTGATGTGAATTGTAAGTTAATTTTTAATAGTAGTAATTTGTTCATTTATCTATTTTAAAATTTTACAGATATAAAAAATTTTTATATTTAATTTTATAAAAAGAAATAATTTCTGAAGAAGCTAAGATATTTAGTGAAACGTTAAAAGTAAATAATTATTATAAATATAATCAAGCTTTATTTTCCTCCAATACTATATTAATAAATTAAAAAAAATACAAAAGAAAAAAAATAATCGATAATGCAATTATTAATTTTTTTTATACATTTCGTGAACTTTACTAATACAAGAAAAAAAAATTGCAGACAAAAATTGGAAATAAAGGCCCTTAGAAAATAAAATAAAATATAGAGAAATTAACCTAAAAAAAAATATTTTTCGGTACTCGGTAAAAGTTTTAAAAAAATATAGTCAATTTGTTGTAATCTTATTGTAAACTCTATAAATGTAAACAAAATTGCATATTTCGAAGTAAAAATATATACATGGTGTTAGAGAAGAACAAAGAAAAATTCCACGGTGCAATTCTATGACACTAATATCAAATTATATAAATGAATATTTAACGCAACCCAACTACAGGTGTGTAAACTGATACTAAATACTCAAGAGTAAAGGTAGATAGACATGCCAATGCCTTTTTGGCATTGTGGCATGTTTAAGCCGAATTTTAAATAGAGCCGGGTCGCCGGCGACCCCACGGTAGGGTTCTAGGGTTAATACTTCTCATCATCTACCTCAACCATAATATGTCCTAGATTTTCATAGGAATTCATAAATTCTACATAAAGTTCTTTCAACCTCGGATTCTTTTCTAATCTTTTTTCTAAAAATTTTCCATTTCTTTTGCATTTTATTTTGTTATTGCAGCCATTCTTATTTTACTTTCAGATACCTTAAGGCAAGCGAAAATATTCTAATTTGATTATTTTTTTTTATTTAGTGATTATAAAAATGTATAGTATTCTTTTGTTTTCTAACTGTTTTGGTCTTAAAATAATCAACTCAATCGGAAAGTCTTGTGTTGACACAACAGATATTTTTTATTTTATTACTTATACTTTCTTAAAGTGTTTGATTCATGTTTATGTTTTATCATTTATTTTATTATGCTTTATTTGCGGAACTCAAGTGGGTCACTTGAAATTATCAAATAGGTCACTTAGTGACCCGCGGGTATAGGGTTGCCGATGCCTGCCTTAAGGTATTATAGGAAAGTATTGTAATGGCCTAATGGGGTAAAAAAATATTTTGAGATAACACCGAATATATGTGTTTTGAGGTCCCCTGAGACGATCTAGACCATTTTTAGAAAAAAGTCTGTGTGTGTGTGTATGTGTGTGGATGTAGTTCATTGCGAAATCTCTGAAACGACTGAACTGATTGACTTGAAATTTGGTATAGGGTCTTATCAGATAAAAACGGAGTGCAGAAAGGAGTTTGTTCAAAATCGGTCCGCTAGGGGGCGTGCAATTAAGGAAATTTTATTTTTATTAAATGGCGACGTATAATTTTTTTTGCATCATCCGGTACAGAACTCTTTTCTCTATTTTTCTCTATTTTCTCTATATCTGTTATCTAAAAATGTTAAGCATTCCTTTGTTTTTAAAAGAGTTTTTATGCAATTAAATATCTAATAATAATTGGCAGCTGATGACGTTTCTGACAGTTGTCAAAAAATTTGACATTTGTCAAAAAATTGTGACATTTATTTTTTTTATTCAGTGATTATAAAAAGGTATAGTGTTCTTTTGTTTTCTAATTGTCTTTGATCTTAGAATAAGCAACTCAATCGGAAAGTCTTGTGTTGACAGATTTTTTATATTGTCAGATAGAGAAAAGAGTTCAATATTAAAAATGCAAATCTATCCCCAAAATAACTACAAATACAACTGGGAATTTAAAAAATAATAAA
This sequence comes from Malthinus seriepunctatus, assembly GCA_963924605.1. Taxonomy (NCBI): domain Eukaryota; kingdom Metazoa; phylum Arthropoda; class Insecta; order Coleoptera; family Cantharidae; genus Malthinus; species Malthinus seriepunctatus. The sequence continues at coordinate 76,952,863 of OZ004600.1, read as the reverse complement.
TTTTGTGATGTTGGCTACATTAATTATTATAGCCATGGAAAGCAATTGAAAATGCAATTTAAAATCCATTAAAAACAGTTGACGGTTTTGTCAGATAATGTTCGAACGTTTGTATTAGTTTAAAAAGCACAGCTCTCTCAAGCAAACAAAGTAGACGGAAAATATGTAAACTAAATGAATTTCATTTCAAATGTTTATTGCGGGAAAAGGTAAAAAAGTTTCTATTTTGCAATGATTTATTTTAAAAATTGATTCTAAAAAAATCGTGTTAGAGTATTTTATTGCTTAAATTCTTAAGTTGGTCCTACTGACAGTTGACATTTATTTAAACTTTTTAAGATTTTACCAAGAGATGGCGATAAAGTTTGTTTGATTTTAATATTTTTAACTTTAATACTAATCAATTTACGTAAAAATCACATTATTCCTTTGGTATTTATTACTTAATAAGCATTTTTTGTAATTATTTTTTAAAATTAAGAATAATTTTTTCATAATTGATTTGTATCATATGTCAAAATAATTATTTTAATTACTAATGTCAACCAATCTCAAACTAAAAAAAACTAGAAACAGTACTTAAAAGTAGAACATTACAACATCGTTTTTGACCATTTTCGATACTGTAATGAGTTTATTGCAAACGCAAAATAGAAAAAAAAGTTTGTCGGTCCGTCTAATGAAAATAAAAAATTCTGGTTTAAGTAGGCATATCTGAAGGCATTTAATTAAAACTTGTGCTACTATCAGGAAGGAGCATTACGACCAGTAATATTTGACGTTATAATTTGAAAATTGTATTATGAAGCCAAGTAAGACCTTTTTGGCAAAAATTTGTGTTAAATTGATTAATAGAATGTGCCTGACGATATAAAATAGTTAGACTTTCCAAAAAAACTAATTATAGATATACGGAGCGATTTATTTGAAGTTTAGGTTTGTCACACCTCACGTGTCGGAACGGAACTCGTAACAATTTTTCACCTGTCGGATGCCAGGTTAACAAAATTACCGCACAATAGTAGCGCTATAGTGATGTGGCAGTGGATAGCTACTCCACAACTGTCCGGTGAATGCACCCATTCTCTCCTATAATACACAAAGGTTGCTTACACTCGATCACCTCGAGCAGCCAAATATGACTTTGTTTATATTAATTTATTAACCATCACCTTTAGGAGCTCATAAATAGTTGTGGATAGATAAACTTGAATTTTTTTTCTTTACCTACACGTGACTTTTAGAATTCTAAATAAATAAGTAATTTTTTAATAATAAATTTGCTAAACAAATATTTAATAATAATTAACAATAAATGTATTAGCTAACTTAAATAATTTAACTGGATAATTACATCGTTTTCATAATAATTCACACTTATTAATTATTAGGTGGTCACGTGTCGGTAAAGAAAAAAAATTCAAGTATACATAGTAATATTTTCCTAATGTCAGGTAATTTTTTAGAAACATTTAGTAGACCTAACCTACACTGATATTCAGATCTGTAGATTTGAACTTGACATAGGGAGGCTTTTATCCATATAAATAAGCGAGATTTCTGTATTATGAAGTTGAGCAATTTGAAACTCAATGGCAAATGCATGGAATGCGGACATATTTGAGTTTTCCCGAAAGTTTGGGCCATCGCTTTAATTAATATTTAATTAAAAATTAATAAACTTTAATGGTATTGTTATGTACGAGTACACGTAATTATTCATAATAATTTATTGAACCGCACTGGACGTTCAAGTTTTTTAAACTTTGACAACTACCTACTTGACTATGACTATAGAATTTGAATCGAGCACCAACCACTCAAAACTAAATTTTGTGGAAAACTATTTTATTTGTTAATTACATTTAAAATTAATTAGTGCGCATTATCAATATTTTGAAATCTCTTGGAACAATATGGTATGGATCAAATGTATTTTGTTTGGTAATAATTACATTTTCAATTAGATCTACTTTGATTGTAATTTGTGTAGTATAAAATCATAAATTATTTCATGTTTGCTTTTTTGATTTGTTTCTTATCAGTCTCGATATATCTAAATTACGGTTTACAAATCAATTATCTAAGTTGTAATCGTTTAATATTTAATTGTAAAAATGGAAGCGGGGGTTACAAAAGGAAAAAACCAAATACACACAATACAAAGACATAAATTACCCCTAATTCTTGATGTTAACTAGAACAAACAACGCTAGATAATTATTTTAAAATATTTTTTCGAGTTGCATGTCGTATTATCTTTAAGTTCTTTGTAGGGGTCTCGGAATTCTATATCATTCTTGTCCAGTGTATCCTGTATTTAGCAGTAGGACTGTGTCGAAAATAGTGTTATATTTGAACAGCTCACGGTACATTTACATGTCTCTGATCCACGTAACGAATAAATTAAAAGTAATCTGGCGGTACATAAGTCTCTTATAAATACTACCGGAATAAAATAACTATTAATTTATGCGATCTACATTTTATGTCCTGCATAATTACACGAAGGATCGGGAGTCGCTATTAAATAGCAAAATGATGCCATAAAAATGATGAAACGATCCTTTATTCATAACCTTTTTTGTACTTATTATTTAACACCCCTTAAAGTGTTAATTGTATTAATCGTTAAATAAATCTAATTTTAACATTATTTTTACGTAAAATACAAATATTGAAACAAAAACGAAGACAATAAAAGGAATAATTTATATATTATTAATTAAACATTCGCTAATAAATATTTTATAAAGTTAGCTTTTACATGTGTAATTTTAATAAAATATTCATTATTAAAATACGATTAGAATTCACTTTCATATTACCTCTACTTTATTGATTACAGATTAAGACCTTCCCCTCTATTATAGTATGGTACTTAAAGATTGTCGAAGTTTTAATTTCATACATTTTATTAATTTTTAATAATTTTTTAATCGTTTCACATATCCTCATAGCTCGTTATTGATAGATTGGTAATTAGCACTCCAATTAGTTACTAATTGATGGCCATATTACAAGCAATCAAAATCATATAAATTAATCATTAATTTAAAGAAACGCTACAATTGAAGAGATACTCAATGAAATCAATAAATAAAAATATCCAACTGCATAATTTATTACTGTACCGTGTGCACAATGTTTTTTTGGTACTTAGGAAAATAGTTTGTAAAAACAAACCTTCAATATTTTATAATCAGTTGATGAAAGAAGCGATAATTCTATTACAAGCAACCCTCAATAGTTAGCAAATTTGGATAGTCTACAACTTTGCTATTGAGTCTTTCACCATCAAGTGATTGATTAGCATAAGAGAGTTAATATTCAACACCCGGTATAATAATTAATAACTATGTAAGTTAGTTAAGTTCTAAATGTTTTTATTTTAGTTATATATTACTTTTACTAAAATATAAATATAAGGGTTGTTTGAGTTAGCGTTTTAGTTTAGTTTATATTTAATTAAATTTAGTATTGTTGTACCGTGAGAGGTTTGTAATAATTTTAAGTAAATTATTTATACAAATTTACCTTTATAGTTTAATTTAAGTTAGAAAATGCATCTAAAATTAACCAAATAACATTTTCAAATTCTGACTAAAACTTTAAATTGCGTTAGGGCCATTTGACATGAACTAAAAGTATGTTACTAACTGTTAGTAACTGAATCAACTCAAGGAGCAAAAGCACGGGAATCTAAGCTTTAACGTCGTCATTAGAAATTTTGACGCATGACCGTGGGCGACGTTAAAGCTTAGATTTCCGTGCTTTTGCTCCTTGAGTTTATTCAGTTACTAACAGTTAGTAAGATATTTAGTTCATGTCAAATAGCCCTTATGGTTGAGAGGAATGGCTTTGCAATTTGCCTAAGCGTTCTAAGGACAGTGCATCAGCTTACTGTGAGAAAAATTGTATTTTCAAAATATGTGTATTATTTAGAACTGGGCCCGATACCGGTATTTCAGATACTGATACCTATACGCCGATTCTAATTTTTCAGATAGTGATGCCTCAGATTGTATTGTATTGTATTGTACTCAGGGGTCGATTGGCTTCTAAGCCTTACAGAACTGCGACCAGTGTTGATCTTTTGTTCATAACCCTACTCGTATTTATGTTATCAGAAATTCAATCTTGCCAGCGAAGCATAGAATGTCCCTGAGAAGTTTGCTTTTCACTTCTTCAGGGGTCAATTGAGCCCGCTCTAAGTGTTTCAGCCTAAGCCGAGCCAATCCACCGCAATTGCAGAGAATCTGTTCGGCGGATTTGATGTCCGATTCCCTGAGTCTGCATATGTCAATATCCTCCAGTTCCTGTTTCTTGAGGTGGTACATCACTGGACAGTGTCTAGTAAACAGACCCGTGATGAGTCTGATTTCGTTCTTTGATAATATAAGAAGCTTTTTAGCAATCGTGGTCGAGTACTCAATGAATTTCTTCGACTGTCTTTGTCCTGATGCTTTGTTCCAGTGAAAAGTTTTGTTCTCAGTTTCCAATTTTTGGAGCGCCGTTCTTCTATGTTCTAGAGCATCCACAGAATTGTTTGGGTTCAATCGAGAAGGCCTTTGAGCCTGTTTTAGCTAATTCATCATCAACTATTTCATTTCCTTAATTTCCCTCATGACCTGTCACCCAATGAAGGGAAACTTGGTTGTTTCTTGCCAGAGATACATCAGATACATATCTCAAAATTATGTGACTTGTTAAATTCTCTTTATCCTAGTAATATTCTCAGTGTTTGACTTTTTACATGTTTACAACAACGTGCGCTGGCAAACCACATGTACAGGCTTTAAACCCACCAGGCCTGTGCACTGTGGAAGTCAAAACTGTGCAGGCAAGCCGGAAATATTACTTTGAGTCTACACGTACACGTACAGGCTTTTACTGGGGCGTTCGGCCAGACATGTGCAGGCGAATTTTAAAGCAACGCTGGAAGTTGGAGAGGCCAAGTCAAAGTTCGCGCAGGCCGCTTGATAGACGTCCAGGCGCTCCGGTGAAGTCTCAGACCAAGTTAAAGTCCGGATAGGCCGCCTGAACGATGTCCAGATGCTCTGGTTTGGCCTGCACATAGTGCACAAGTGCACATGCCAAGCCGTAAGATAAACTTGTGTGTGTAGCGCTGCCTTTACCTCTGAATAGAAATCATTCTTATAATAAATAAGTACTGTCTATAGGGGACAAAACTAATAACTTCATAAAGCCTGCTCCACACACACACACACACAGGATTGCCTTCAGGTTTGGCCTGCATCTCCACTGTAATTAGTTGGAACTTAATTTTTTTTTACTACTGTAAATTCAATTTTAGTTTGTTGAACACAGTAGTTATTATGTAACAAGGTTTTTGGCGCCCAACGTGGGGCCAAACCGGAAGGCAAACCTGTGTGTGTGTGGCACATTTTTAACACGTGATCCAATCTTAATTCCATGCCAATCAAACAACACTGACAAATAGTTATCCTCTACTCATTTAAATAACTTTGTATAAGAGAGATAAAAACACATTTGATAATAATTAACTTAATAATTGGTTCACACACTCCAACTGATGCTACATCATAAGTTCGCTCGTTAATAATGTAAAATTAATTATACAAAACAAATTGATATTGTATTTAAATTCCTTATTTTAAGTGTTTATTTTGTCGATGTAAAAAGAAATCCTTCGTCGTCAATTAATTGAGTCGTTTAACAATTATTTTCAAGTTTTACTTCAAATTGATGAAGAGTTGACCTTTTTTTCTTACATGAAACAATTAAAATAATGCGTCTAAAAAAATTTTCTTCCGTTTTTGACTGTATCATTAGTTAACTTTTATGATGAGAAAAATGTCCAAATTTTTAGCGCTTGTTTTGTGCATACTTTGGCCTTTAGCAAATTTTACATAAATTTATAACAAAATAAAAAACTTAATTTAATTAACGTTGAAAGTTGGAAAGAAAATCTCTTGTGATTGTACGTGAAAGCTGTATACTTCTTTAACATAGTACGTACGGTACGATAATTACGGCAATTTTACTTTTATTAAATTGGAAAAAAAATTTTGATGTAACCTTACATAATTTTTTATGAGATTTCTTTAAAATTTATTTAACTACTTACTTCAATATTTTAGTATTTGCTAATTAATTAAACATAGTGGAGTAGAAATAAGATTTGAAAGGGAAATTGGTGTCATTTGCAGTATCTTGCCGTTTTGACTTATGGATGACTTTCTCCCCTATCGTTTTGGGTGATACTTTCCACTTGTTCAAAATATACCATATATCAAACTTGTTACAGAATATACTATCTTGATGTTCATTTATACTCGTCAGACTTAATCTATGATAGCAGATAAAATTACAACCGTCATGGAAACAAAAGACCGCATGAGAGAGTATTTCCGCACAGTTTAGTTATTTCAACTACTAACATACATGAATTGTGAATTTTGTAAAATAATTCTTTTGTCAACGGGTCCTAAAACTTGCTTATTATTTATTTTGGGTTATGTTGAATATTACGATACCTTCTTCAACTACTCTGTTTATAGCGTTTGGTTTAACCTTACAGCCCACGAAGGATTAAAAGGCAGATAGGTACTACTCTATTATCAACTTGACATTTTCTATTGCTAAAGTTCAGTATCGATTATTTGTATTTATTATATCGCTACTCTAATGACCTTTTGCGTCCCGGTTCCCTGTTTGACGATAAACATTTTCAAATTTTTCGGTTAGTTAGGTTAGCTAAATACGTAAGCAGGCGAATACATGGAGCGACCTCGGGAAAAACAGACAAGCGACCCTACTGGCGTATATACGGACAGACAGATGTTACCAATGAATAGGCATTAAAGCACACACGATTTTCAAACTTTTCACTGACAAAGTTCGGATTCGTCAGTAATTAGAGGCATTTTTACGTCGAATTTTTTTTTTATTATCTAGCAAATGGAATCTAATAAAAAGTGAGATAAATCAAGTGTAAAAAAATTTATAATGTTAAATAAATTCTAATTTTGTACATTTAGGCAATTTGCAGCGTGAAATATTTTTAACGCATTTAAAATTCGTAGCTTCACAAATCATTGCTTCGTTTCTATTGCGGCATTGTGTTTAAATTTAGCTCTTGGGTCACTAAAGCAAAACCTGAATTATTATTTTATATAGCAACGGTGCGATGTGACATTTGACCCTAATATAAGTTCATTAAATTCAAATTTTGGTACAAAATATTGATACCAAGCTTTACACACAGAGAGAGTTTAAGCCATGTCAAAAAATGTTTATTGTATAGTGGGTATTACGGAAAATTCATTTTCAAGTGGATAGCTGTTGTAGTATCGTAATATAATTTTTAATTACGTGAAGTTTAATCTATAAAAATCTGTGGCTTTTATGCAACAAAAAATAGAATGGCGTTTCCTAAATTTATTATTTATTTAAAACCATATTTAATATTTATTAAAATTTCCTCTAGTTTTGAAAGGTTCGTTATTAATAATAAAAGTTATTGAGCTTTGCTTTTCTATTTTTATTCCAGTCTGAGGTTTAGAAGAGAGTTATTTAGATGCACTCCAACTAGACTAGAACCCTTTAGATTAATGTCTGTACACTAGACTAGCAAGTGAGCTGCAATTGAAAAAAAATCTTAAAAAAACATTTCAAAAATTGTAAAATATGCAGGGCATCATTACATAAAATGGCAGAAAACTTTTTGGCTTCCTAAATATTTAATAATTAAGGCCCAGTTTTATAATAGAGAATTAAAGTTTGTTCGAGGATAAAAATTATATCAGTCAATATGAGGACGTAGAGATTTTTCTAGATTTAAAAGATCTAAACGACCTTAAATACACAGAAGAGCAACAAAGAAAGCTGTAGGAAAAGACGTCTAAACATTGTTTTTACAATCGTTTTCACGTATAATAATGTAACCTTGGTTATGACTATGAGGTAGTATACAATTTTGCTTTCTGCGCAGATCGCTTAGATGTACAGTTAGCCTCACAATTATTGGCCACCCTAGCTATAGGCCATGGTAGTTATTAGTCAACAACAACAACAACAAAAAGACAGAAAGGGAGGTTGTTGATTTACTACTACTTGTTGGCGAACTAAAGTTACTCCTTAATTTAAGTAGGGGGTGTTATGATGATTGCATCTACAATTCGTGCTAGACCTATAGTCAGGGTGGCTATTAATTGTGAAGCTGACTACAATAAGTCTAGTAACGTTACGTTAAAATTTAAAAGTTTGAAGTTTGTAAATAAATATTAAAAATTACAATACAAGCCAACACTTTAATTCTCTTTCATGAGACTCGGCCTTAGTGTGAGTAATACGTCTCTATGCATTGTTACAACGCCGATGAAGTATTGAGAGTGTCCTAGACTGTAACCTTTCATTTGAGATCAAAATGAACAAAATCGAGCAATCGAGGAGACCTTTCCAAGCTCGACGTAAACTTAGAGTCCAAAATTTCAGACAATCATCATCTTAACTTCTATTTTTGCTGAATCTAAGATAACCCAAGACTAATTCTTCCCCTAGACGGACGCTTTGATTTTCTATAACAACAAAAACTAGAAATGAGTTTTGATATATTGCACCCCGGGGTCTATACAGGGTGAATCCTAACGTACGGATCAAACTGATAGCGCACCTAAAGGAGACCAAAATATAACTTTTTTATAAATAAACTTTTAATCAAAATCGAATAAGAACAAAGTTATAACGGTTTTAAGTTCTTATAAACCTGAGCATTTTATATTAAAAATAGAGTAATGACTTACGTTTTGAATTCAAATTTGCAATATTTGAGAATTATTTAAACAAAGTTCAGCTAAAATTTTAGTAAAACTTTTATACTATCAAAGTTATGCCTATTTAATTTTTCTTTAAAATACCCAGTTATGAGTGCCCACCTATTGAAATCCGCAGATTTATTTAATTTAATCATGTACGTCAAAATCAGTCAAAATTAATTAAGCTTCAGAAATTAAATAGGGTATTTTGTATAAGCTCAGCGGTACTGAATAGCTGGGCATTAATTTATAAGAACTTAAAACCCATGTAACTTTGTTGTTATTAGATTTTGATTAAAAGTTTATTTAAAAAAAATATCTTTTGGTCTCCTTTATAGATGCCCTATCAGTTTGATCCGTACGTTAGGATTCACCCTGTATGGTTAGCACGGTGATAAATATTGCAGGTATGCCGACTGACGTTCTATGTTGAAGCAAAACTAGAACCTTTTATTGACTGATTAAACACGAATATGCGCATTTGATTGGTGCGAATAATATCCCTTGATATGCTTTCTCTGTCTTATATTGGCGCGACAATTACCCTTCATATGATTTCTCTGTCTCACAAAGTAGTTCACAAGTGGCCTCAGTTTGTTACGAGTGGTAAGATTGTCCGTCGGCATACCTGTTATATTTATTACCGTGATGGTTAGTAATAATTATAAATTGTGGTGGAATAAAAAACTATGTATAGCTGTGAATATCGTGGATAGAAAACAGAAGCAGAGAACGTTTACCCACAAAATGTATAGGTGATCATAGTTAACATAGATACATAACATAGTGTGCCATTGCGCAGATTTTGTGACGTCGCCATCTATACACTTTTGGAGATGATTAGAAGGGACCAGTGAGACTTGAATAAACTAGAACGATACCTGATTGAGAAAAGTGGATTGAATACAGAGGGAGTCTATATCAGAAACTGGGGCGTTCCATAAAGAGGCTTCTTTTTTTTATGAGCCCATAAGTTTCTTTTATTGATGCGATATGGTAGAGCTACGCCTTCCTCCCACATAGCTGACATAGCTTTACGTTTTAATTATAATTTTGGATTACACTGCCTATTAAAATTATGTAGTTCAATTTGACTTTTATACATCCCTTTTATACATAATTATACATCCCAGCATCCATCAAGTTTTATAGTCTGTGACTAACTTGTACTAGATCATTATGATTTATTAAAATGTTTTACCACTTCTAGATGAGTAGGAGATTATAATATTAGTTTTCGCCTCTCAAGGTCAAGCGACAGCTTCGAAAATTGGGTATTTTTTATTTCTTTTTCAAGAGTGTCCAGAAAAGTCGAATTTAGCAATTCCATTTTCCGAAGAGACGATAATAAAGTTTGAACAATATTCATAAGGCAGGTGCAAGTGCAATGTGCATGTGCAAAGCGCCAAGTTATTCGAGGCCGCAGGCCAAGCATTACTAATTAAATGGCTGCTTAGACCATTGCAATTTACATACCAGTTACGTGATATATTGATTTCATTGTCACACTATTAACAAGTTGGTCTTCTCGTTCTAGTTTGATAGGAAAATGGTTATTAATTATAGTTTTAAATTAAAAATTTTTTTTTGACCGTGGTTTGAGTTAGAATAGGTAATTCTAACATCGCCTTTTTTCTTTATTATCTTCCAAAGCTACATACAATTTCATAATGATACTGTGTGAGTCTCCAACGCAAAACGTCAGTTTTCTTCATTTTTTTAAAATGGAATCCCCTACTTTTAATTTCAGGATAGGTTTTTTCTTAAAATTCGTAGTATCTTGGCCCAGATCTATGAATGGTAGACCTATTACTTAACTCACACATTACTATAATCGGTCTCAAAAGGGGATTTCAGATATCTAAAAATATACAGGGTGTTCCATTTAAAAAAATACAAGTGTTGGCCTGTATCATTTAAATTTAAATATAAATTCTAAGGGAACTATAGCAGTGTATTAAAGTTCTTTTTTTGTTAAATTCTATAGCAAAGCCAGAATTTAACGATAACGCAGCGTTGGACCACCCTGTATAAAAGAATACGAGTACAGGAAAAATAATAAAAAATTCGAAATCCGATCAGAGAAAAATAGAATTATTTTCAGTTTCTACTTTCCAAGAGCTTTCCACTGATGTATCATAAAGAGTAGGTACCTATTTCTATTTAAAATAAAATGAATAACAAAGTTTCCTCTAAGGGTCTAAGGTAACATATTGTTGGGTTTTCTAGATTATTTTTGTAGTGACTATTTCACTAGAGTGTATTATAGCGACAATAAAATCAAGTATTCAGGTGACAAAACAAGTACCTTGGCAAAACTAACAACATGAAATCTCAGCGACAATTTTTTTGACGTTTTAAACGTTCAAGTCAGCTTGGAAATTAAATCATTGTCAAACTGACATTTTTGCATCGCATTGCGTTTTGCAGTAAAAAATAAGTTTTTTAAGTGAAAATAGACTTAATTTTTCTCTCGTAAAATAGTCATGTCGAATACCACTCAAGATAAAATTTTGTAGGCAAAATTGTTCTCTTGTAAGTATTCAAGTTTGTTTCTTTTTGACAATTTCGCTCATGACATTTAATTAAAAATCACTCGCCGTACGGCTCGTGATTTTTTGACAAATGTCATTCGCGAAATTATCAAGCAACAAACTTTCATAACAATCGAACAATTTTGCCGACAAAATTTTATCTCTAGTGGTATTATATATGAAAATATTTGCTGGGACAGGAGGGCAACCTGTTATGTTGCACGTCTATGCCTATGTTATGGTACGATTCAAACTAAAATTGTTTTGATTTTGTTAAAATGAATAAACGTTTAAAACTCATTTAATTTATTAATTAAAGTTTTATTAAAATTGTCCTAATAATTAATAAAAGTATACATTTACTGATCATTATAATGCACAATCATTAAAACTGCATACCATTTTCATCAAATTTTATTTAAACTTTCAGTTAGTTATACAATTTAACATTGCTTATCAACGAAATAATTTAAATTAAAAATTAGAAAAAAAAGTGTTAAATTAGAAAAAAAAAGTAAAATTCAACTTGAAAAACATTTGAAATGGCAAAACTGTTTTTCTTTTTTTTTAACTTTTCAACAGTTAGGAGAAAGAAATGTCGATCTTTTACAATTTAAGCTAAAATGGTGAAAAAGCGAACAGTTGTTTTAACATTTTAGCATGTCACGTACTAATGTTACGCCTTTAACGTGATTCTAAATTTTTGTCTTTGCCTTTCATATTCGCTAAAAAATAGAAGCGTTATCGATCTTATCTGCAGGGATTTTTTAAATCCTAAAAAATTTACTTTTAATTATTTAAAATAATAATATTAAAATATTTGCTGAAAAAATAGCTACACAACAGTGAAATATGAAACAATAACATTTATTTAAACTAAGTGGTTCGTTTTAATCAATTCGTACAAGACCTGAAAAAAATATGGAAGCTACTGAAAAGTTTTTAGGCAAAAGTTGTTGTAAGATACCAAAGAGTTTAATCTTTTGATGACCTTGAAATTTCCTATTAGGGTTAACATTTTTTAAATGAGAACCTTTACTTTTTATTATCTTCTTGTGGCTGGGGGTCGAAATGTTTTCGAAACGCTGATGCTGGTCTACTTGTCTCATTTGCTGGGACATAATAAATTACTCACTCAAGATAATGAAGCTTCAAAGCTACACAAAATTTTAATTATTAAGGGAAATGTTTATTTGTTCATGTGGTGTGTCTCAACCCTTACCTATGTAAACTCCATTCGAGGTCGATTTCCAATAAGGGAAATATGTGTTTCCTCACAAAGAACAAGTTAAAATCCGACCACCTCTGATCACCAGTCGAGACCACCTGTTTCTATCTTGCCCAAATCAGTTCCAAAATCTTGCCATTTAAGTCTGCCTCTTCTCTTTTTGTTTTCTGATTATCATCCTCCGCCTTCAATTTTCTATGATACCAATACGTATATCAATATACTCTTTTTGGATTAACGTCTGCTGCTGCGTATGTCAGTACGGACCTTGCTATAGTTTTTCTCTCTTATCTGAGTAATGGGTTCTATTTGTTGCTTCGATTTTTTCTAATTTTCGCATTTTTTATCTACTTAGATTTTTGTAATTCTCAGATATTTAAGTCTACCTATACCTACTTCTTCAGAATTAAAATTACCGATTTCCTTTATTTTTTTTATCACTAATTCTGATTAAATATTAATTTTCATTCTCAGCTTTCCCTCTTTCGTTTTTACCTCTGCTAGGCTATTTTCCATTATTTGCTTCTGTTTTACGCCTTTAATACGTTTTTAAATTTTTGTCTGTTAATAATAATAATAATAAAAAAATAGATTAAGTTTTATCCATCTTATCTACTGAGATTTGTTATGCCTCAAAAAGTTTACTTTTAATTAATAAAAATAAAAACAAAATTTAACAATTACTTATAAAAGGAAAATACAAACTTTGTTTAGATATCCAAAATGTATTAAGAGGAACTGTTAAAGACTTGTTACAACTCTGACTTGAATTTTAAGTACTTTTGTGTTTGTTGTCTATTATAAAATTGAAACTTAATCCTCGCAAAATTGTAAAAATAAATAACATTTCTAAGTTTCTCCTGTGGAGCGTATAAAAATTTATTTTTATAGAAACAGCAACCAATAGCTCGAAACCTTGTCGTTGTACAGTATAGATAAGAAAGTTTAATGAAGCAGCTAATGAAGAGATAGGTTTTGTCATATAATATAGTCAAATATTAAGTTATTAATGACACATAAAATTGTTCAATAAAATGAACGACGTTTAACTCAAAATTGAGGGGTTTTTAGTTTTCCCTTGTTTGTACCTTAGCTCTAAGGAGAAACATATGACTGATGTTGGATATCCCTGAATTTTTTCAAAACACTGCATAAGCTACTTCAGCCCCCATAGTCAACTTCTTAGGAAACATGTGTATTTATGTTTCATATCGTTGATGGAAATTTTTAACAGAGGATCCAATAATTGGGAAACTTAGGGAATCGTAGTATAGCTGGTCAACCCTTAAGTAAATTATCGTGAGAACCTGAAAACGATTAAGGGCCATTCATGCTGACTATAAGAATACGAATAAGAATAAGCAAAAAAGTTCAGTTGTAGAGCAAACCCAACGTAACCTGAGCACACCACGTGATGACCGTTAAAGTTGCGCAGTAGTTTTGTACTGCCGTTGCTTAGAAACGGACGTAGACAGTGTCGTCGTATAGTCACAGTATAATAATATGCTACGCATACAGTAGTGCCGACGTGCAAAAATTGTGTCGCTAATATTGTTTTGCGCATGCGTGAATTTGTACTATCCGTTAAATGGCGGGTTATTGTTGAATACAGTGCACATTCAATATAGTCACCTATGATAAAAGAAACCAGGCAACTATTTTTTACAAATTTTATGTCGGCATGAACGAGCATGAATGAGAATTCGAATGTGCACGTTATTATTATATTTTTTATAAATTAAATATTTTTTATTTGCATCAAAAACCGAAACGGAAGGGACCTTGTACTAATGAAACATGATTTCAATACATTCAGATGCTTATTTATGCTACCCTTTACAAATAGATATAAAAATAACAGTGACAGCTGACAGAACCTATAAAAATAATTTTGAATTTACGCGCGCTTATATACTTCATACTATCCGATTAATGGCGGATGGTGTTCAAGGTCACTGATTTTGGCGACATGAAATACAATGGTAACCATGGCGTTGTCACTACTACATGCGAAGCAAAGAAGTATACTGTGGTATAGTTATTACATTACTTTTGTCGAAGTAAAATAATTACAAGCATTTTAGTAATATGAAGATCTCATTTCTAAAGTATTAAATCAGTAATTAATTATTATTAATACTTCAAATAAAAATTTAAATTAAGTAATTATTTTAAATTTTGACAACTTTTAAAAATAATTTTTTTGACAGAAGATATAACTAGCTCCGCCACTGGACTCTGAAGCCACGCCTCGCTCAGGTTTGGTTACGTGGTGGGCTTAGGTTAAGTTGGGACCACTCTACAGAAACTATTTGTACTGTTCACACTGGTTTCCATAGTGATTAATATTTCTACTCTTATAAAACCTGGATTGATTTCCGCACATTTCGTGATTATCCTATGATCTCATTAATATAGTACACCCGCTCATTTAATATTGAGGTTAGGTACTTTTTCTTTTTAGTTGTCACTTTTAATCAGCTGAGCTGAAGCCACGAGAGCTCATGTCTGTTTTCTACTAGAGCAAGTTGAGCATGAACCGTGTGTCTTCCACAATTCTACGCTTATTCTTGTTCTTATTCTTATAGTGAGCATGAACCCCATAGAAGCATTCAAAGACCGCCATCTAGACAGGCTTCACGGGCTTTTTTGGCCAAAGTTAGAGATTCCGAACCTTAGTTTTGGGCTTGAAAAAGTTTTGACTCTAGTCTCGATCTTGAAGGTCAATATTTGAACAAAACTGTGTTTAGTATTGATTCTGGTAGTACTGATATTGAAGTTTTAAATAAGTGTGTTAAAGACCCAGACAAAGATAACTTTGCAGTTTTTCGAATCTGTAATCCAATTCATTTTTAATTATATTTAGCAGGGTACATTTACGTGTACTTATTATAGCACAGTAGACATAATAGAGCCAGTAGCGAAACTCTCTGTCGGCACTTTTGATCTCGAGTATGCGCTTTTTGTGACTCTTTTTTTGAATTTTTGGAATCAAAGGGACTCAAAACGTCGAGAAATGCAATAAAAATTTTTTTTTATTTTTTCTCAATTATAATAACTTTTTTTCCCATTAAAGAGTGGCAAAATCACCCAAAAATTTTTTGTTTATATTTTTTCTGAAAAATAATCTAAACGCCAGTTGATTCAATATAAAACTATAATTTTCTTTCGAATTTTTATACCCGCAATAAATAAAATACCAAATGATGGAAAAATCCTATGTATTTTAAGTACAAAACTTCTTCTCGTTACAGCGAACCTTTAGGAATGTCCTAGAAAGTTAAAGGGGGTGTAAAGCAAAAAACCTTTTATTCTTTAAAAAGTGCTAAACAAATATCTAAGAACATCGGTGAAAACTGCACATTTTTGCACATTTTTAGCACAAATATTATCTGAGATATATTCTCTTGAGTTCGAAAATTGTGACGTCAGATAGACAAAAATTTTATGATTTGCCCTCGTTGCTTAGTGATATAGTTTTCGTACATTGATTTCTAAACTGCTATTGGACTAATTGCGACTGTTGTCTACATGACGTCACAAATTTTTACTTAAAAGTCTTCTATCTTCCGAACGGCCCATCACAGGGACGTGGGGTTTGAAAATTGGTTCTTAGAATTTCCTGCACTATAACTTTCATTTTTGGTTTACACCCCCTTTAAAACCGGGCTTAAAATTTTTATTTATTTTTTTGCAATAATGTTTAGGGGACGGCAAAAATAAAATTCCGAAAAGAGTTAAATAAGAACCACCCTAATACTCATGAATAAAAAAACAATCCTTTGTGATAAATTACTTCTATGATATCTGTGATGTTTAACCAAATTAGTAATTATATCAATATGTTAATTATAATGTACAAAAAATTAGTTAATTAAAGTTCAAATAGTATAATCCCGCAAATTAATTAAATTTCAACCGCTCATGATCTTTTGGAGCGCAAAATCCATTACCTGTTATAGAAAAAGAAATAATCAGACAAAATAAAAGAAAAACCGATAGCTAGATCTAAAAATATGTTTATTTGAATACAGCTATTTTAAAATTTAAATTTTGTGTTTTAAAAAAGATAAATGTTGAAAGGAAAAATATGCGGTTTGTTTTAAAGTCTTGAGAGCTTTTGAATTACAAAATACATCCATCATTTTCACCTATTACCTGCAGTTTCCGATGACCGCACTTCAACATGCATTACACATCAGTTATTGTTATCTCTACATGTAATGAATGTGCGTTTACAGACCAAGTTAGTATAGAGAAAAACCTTTTCTACCCCCCATTCAATTCATTTGAATGTACATTTTCAACAACTATATTGTTAATTGAAACGTAGCCATTTATAAAATACACGTCATTAGAAAGTAATAATTATTATGAGTTGTTTGTTTTTGGCGTTGCATGATATCAAGTCATAAAGCTGAATAAATCAATAATAGGAAATGACATTTAATTATCTTTATTTATAATTAATCGCATTTCTGTCTCGTAACAATTAAGTGCTTTATTATTATTTAAATTAAAGCTCTCATGTTAAAAGTTATAAAGTATATCATATTTTAATACAAATCTGTAACTTCTTGATTAACCTCGGCTTTCAAAAACAGGTGTATTCTATACGTTTTTTAAAGTTTTCTAAGCGCTTCAGCACAATTTATTAGGAATATTTGTTTTTTCGATAAACTTAAAATTCTAGTTTTATATTCTTTCACTCAAAGAAAATGATTTAGACAAGCTCTTAAGAAGAATACGTTGTATACCAATGCATGGAAATAGTGTGTGAATGGACAAAACGAATATCTCGACGTCAAAATGCAGATTTTATCGTGGTGACGGAAATGTCAATTTTAACCTAAGAAAAAGAGTGACAAAAAACGAAATGTTGACTGTTTACAGTACTACAAGACTTTGGTCATTAAAAAACAATCCCTTCAAAAATTAAAATTTTCGAATACATGATTTACAGGGGGGGGGGGGCATCAGTGTGTACAATTCTTTACTATAATAGTTCTGACCAGCTGGACTGGAGCTTTGAAGTTAGCTGCGTATGGTTTATCTCCAGTTCTATTTCTAATTTTCAATTCTTAACATTTTTGACCTTTCATCTATTGAACTCTATTTTAAGTTTAACATAGAAAGTAATTTTTGAAACTTCAACAAATTAATATTCACCATTCTCTAAGTTTCATTATTGTGCATTCTCTTTTTTTCTTTTATTTGAATACCTTTTCATTTATTTTATTGTCCATTATGTTGGTAATGTTCGCCATAGTTAAAACTTCAAAAGACCAATTCCTTTAAAAACCCTCCGCTAGAGGCTATTTTCATTTTTATAAAAATTGTTATGCGAACTTTGTAAAAGATTTTTAATTAAGTTTAGATTTGTTTGTAAGGAAATCAAATAAAAACACACCTCTCTTTAACAGCTAATAGAATTATTTTTTTTAATTTAATAATTTCATTAAGTACGTAGGTACACGTATTGTAGTTGCAAAAGAAAATTCAATTACTTTTATTTCGTGCACTCTCTGTAGCTCTATCCAGGGAAGCTATAGGTGTTCGTATACTGTGTTAGTGTTGGAAAGCTAATTATTTTAGTTTATGTTAACTAGATGCCCACTATAACATAGTAAAATTCAAACGGTATTATTTTATTAACAAGCCCACGAGGCTTGTATTCTAATTAAATAGTTTCGTGTAAATTAGTAGAGTCTTGCTGTTTGAGTTTTAACTCCAATTAAATGAATTGAATTACTTACCTACACAAATCTGTAATATTTACAAATTATGTTTTTTTTTTTACTTTTTCATAACTCGATGTAATACGAGTTTAATTTAATGAAAATTATTATATTTGAGTTTCAGAGATAGGAGCAATAGGAGGTAGTTATTTGTCAATCTCTAGAGACCTACTAATACGTAGTAATAGCTACAGTCTGATTTACGAAAGAATACCGACACGTGACCAACCCACTGCATATGAGTTAAGATGCAAATTACCCGTCCAATCAGGTCAAGATTCATATTTCTTACATAGAAATTAAAAGATGTCAATCTAGATGTCGCTACCTTCAATATTTGATAATTGTTCTTTGAATAAAACATGTCGTAAAAATACTGTGTTTGGTTGTATAAGAACATTACCTCATCTGATTTTTATGTTAAAATCGTCGTCTGCGTTGATCTGTCGTAGTTTTACGCTATTATAAAGTCATACCAATCCAACAAATTACAACTAGAGGGCTAGTGCATCAGGGAACAATAACTTGTTTTACACTGGCGTAATGTCATCATACTGTCACTGTCTATTTGACAACGACAAAATTAAAGCTACATTCAGAAAACAGCGACTGTACCACCTCCTCTCATAGAGTACAAGATGTATTTCACAGCATATGTCATCGCACGATTTTGAGCTATTGGTATGACTTTATAGTAGTGTAAAATACGACAGATCAACGCAGACGACGCGACGGATAAAACAACTGTTAAAAAATCTAAAAATTGCATTTTTTTGTTTCTTTTTTTAAAAAATATCATAACATTTGATTGTACTGTCACGGCATCTATGTGTCGTACTAAAAATTTGTAAAAATTAGCCTTCAAACTTGACACTTGACAAGCGGAAATACGAACTTACATATTATATGCACAATTCTCTTTATATTCTGTCTTTTTCTATCGCACTTTCATGTTACAAAATTTTTATAACGTATGTCTTAAATTTTTACTTGTGCTTGAAATCTTACAACTTTCGTATTTGCTGTTTCTTTCTATGCTTAATTGCTTAAGTACCCTTATTACTAACATTTTTATAAAAATTGATAAAATGAAAAATAAAAATAAAATAAAATAAAAATTTTTTACAAAATATAGAGCTTTCGTCCTAAATAAATTGATTTTCAAAATTGCCTACCTTTAAGGGGCCAAAGTAGGTCAAAATTTTGAAATGGATTTTCTCAAAAACTGGTCCGGCCGATCTATATAGATTTGCAAATGTTATAGACAACGTGATTCTCTATCTAACTCTAAATTATTAAAGACTTGTATGATGCGGATTCGGAGTTATGATTTTTTGAATGTCAAAATTTTGAAAAACTCTAATTTCTTTTGTAATAAGAATGAAAACTTGAAATTTGATATTTATATTAATCCCATGAATATCTATTATTTGACACTATTTTCGGTTGACAAAACGCATCTGGTTAAACCGGAAATTACAACAATATGAAAATTTTGTATATTTTTTAATATTTTGAAATGTCGTAAAATTAGCTATTACACCATACCAAACACTTTATATTGTGACTTCCGGTTTAACCGGAAATGGAATAAAATTTCTTAATTTAAATAGAACACCCTGTATATTTTTTAATATTTTGAAAGCTCGTAAAATTATCTTTCTGAAAATATAAAATAATGTATATTTTGAACTTCTATTAATTTATGCCAAATTAAAAAACAACGGATGTGGCCATACGAAGAACTTTTTCCTGTCCGTCAAATATTATAATTTTGTTTATTTTTTTTAAATTTAATTTTAAGATTTTAAATTATATATTTTTAAAGAAATGCACAAATTTTAAAAATTTTTAAAATTTTTCTTAAATAAAAAAACGTATTTAATTATTAGTTAAACGACATAAGCAAGTGTAAATAGCATTTGTTTACCATGTCAAAATTAGATTGTTTTTTGTTTTCAAAGTTAATTCATAATTTTTTAAATAAACTGCTGTTGTGTTTGCGTTATTTATAAAAAATAATTTAAAAAAATATTACATTTTTGAAAAGCGCAAAAAATACTCTATTTAATAGTCATAGCTACCTATGATTCGTATTTAAAAAAAGTGAATTTTGTGTAATAACTTAAAAACTTACCATCAAAAAAAATTTTTCACTACGCCACTGGAATCTACGTTAAAAAGTGTTTTAAGAATGTTTTTACAATTTAAAAAAATCTTGATAAATAAGTGAGATATTGATCAAAATTAAAATGACGAAAATATGAATTTTGGGATATAACTCGAAAACAGAAGAAGGTATCAGATTTTTTGTTTCACCATTGAGTTTATCTCAAAAAAGTTGATCGAGATCGTCTTATTAGTTTTCTCCTAACTCTTATATTAACGGAGATATCCCATACGGACAAGCAATATCAGTAAGTACAGTGCGTTTTTGAAATTTGAATAAAATCACACAACAAATATAATTTTGATATGTTGATAGGTAAATAAATCTTACATAAAAGTGTTCTATAATCTTCTGTGTCACCCGGTATAGTAAATATAGTCCAGTTCAGTTATCAAATGTTACATGATAAACCCGGAACAAAATAACCTAAAGCTATGTTTACACGAGCTTAGAGATAATCATTACTATCATTAGTACTAACCACTCGCACTAATATCGGGACATGTAAACCCGAAATATTAGTATAGTCAGAAAATAGATAAGTGGTTTTTATGACTTTGACTTTTTAGGTAGGTACTGTAATGCTGTTAATTTGACAACGAAGCGGACATCCAAGCGACTGACAGGTAAAATCTACACCAAGGACAAAACAGTTTACACCTGTTATTTTACAACTGCGTGAGTTTAAGAAAGGGTTGTTTTCAAAAAATGATTTAAAATAACAGATATAATAATGTAGATTTTATCTATCAATAATTTGTAAGTCTGCTTCGATTTTACAATTAGGTATCCATATATTTAAAACGCGAAGCCTTTTCTTTTCCGCTAATTTTAGCGTACTTCTACTGGACCGATTTTGATGATTTTTTTTTTAAATTGAAGCTCTTGATCCACAGATATGTCACCACTAATTTTTTTCTCAAAATTATTAATTTCATACATTGTTTTATATTTTATAATATAGATAATAAAATAATCAATTTTATAATTTAAAATAATCCAATTTTAAAAATTTTAAATGAGAATAAATGTAGATAGTATTTGGTTTTATACGATAAGGCACACATTTGGTCGTGGTGATAAAATTTTCAATACTTTTATTCGACCAGTACGTTTCTAATACGCGATATGGTCAGGTTGGTGCGTGCATTTTTAATTACGTTTCGTGCTTTTGTGAATTTTGGATTTTTGAGACGGTTTTTTATGTTGCCCTCTTTGGCTTAGTTATCTTTAAGGTTAGTTTTCTTATTTTTTTTATAAAATAGTCGTAGCTCATTCATATCTTCAAAAACTTCGTCGATTTCGACGGGGGTGACCCCTATTTTTTTTAAATTGAAGCTGTCGACCCCCAGATATGTCAGCACTAATTATTTTCTTCAAATTACCAATTTCATAAATTTTTTTAAAATAATAAATTTACAAACAATCATCGGTGGAGAAAGTAAGTGCATTATAATAATTTTTGAAAATTTCATTTTTCTAACACATTCATCTCTACAACTACTTCGTCGAATTTCGACGGGGGCGTCCGCTCGTTATTCTTAAGGTACGAGTCAAAGTCATAAAACCATATCTATTTTTAGACTTTACTAAGTGTTTGTAACAATGCGTGCGAGAGTGATGAATAGAAGCGGATCCTATTTTACTAATGCCAAGTGCGAGTGGTTAGTACTAATGATTAGCACATTGTGTAAACAGGGCGTTAATGCTGAAACCTTCGCTATTGGTTGGTAGAGGGGGAAAACTTCACCAAAATCGGATTTGAATCTCTAAAATTACACTTTTTTTCATATTTTTGCGATTGTCTCGCAAACCATGTAGTCAAAAAGAATTATGAAGGTACAAAACTTTAAGGTAATAAAAAAATAAAAATTTTTTTGTTCGAGGTTAAAAATTGTAAATTTATTTGGAAAAAAGTTGCAACCCTCCTAACTATTATATTACTACCCTCTTTGATAGAGGGAACAAGGAGAACTCCGAAAAAACGTCTTTCTTGAAAAATATATTAGTGTTGTCTTCTCATATTAAAGCATAAAGGAAAAATTTTTTATCTCAAAATTACTATCACCATTACAGGGTTGTATTCGGAAAAAACACGATAGCAATGTTTTTTCAGCTTTTTGTAAGTAGGTACGCAAATTCCAAAGAATATCGAATTTTGTAAGAACGTAAATTGAAATTTAGTTTTGAATTTAAATCGTTCATTTGTGTTATAAAGTTAAGATAATTATACATAATACATATAGAATAGTTGGAAACAGAAGATGTCTAGTATGTATTTTAGAATAGATCACGTATTTGTACGCGTACGCGTTAATCTCAAGAGAACTTGCATTTAAGAAATTTAATTAAGTTCGTCAGTGTTGACTAAAAATAACTTAATTAATTTTTTCAAATTTTCAAAAATCGAATATTGATGTTTATAATTAAATTAAAGTACACGATTTTATATTAATTTTAATTTTTTTTTGCAGGTAAATTTCGACCTTTCTCTCCGTGCCCAATTTCCCAATTTTCAAGGGTGAGTTTATTGGAAATGTGTAATAGACTTAAAAAAATTGGATAGAAACGGACGTTTTTATTTATTAGGTATGTTAGAAAATGGCACGAATAAGATAAATTATAAATTTAGTTTGTACTATTAATACAACCATAAATCACGCGCTTTCGTTTCGATCATAAATTTGGTTCAAATTTAAATTTTTACTTCGTTAGATCTGGTAGGTGGTTGTGTATAATAGGGAAAACTTACAAGTAAACCAAATGTCAGTACTTGTACTAGTAATTAAGAATATGTAAAGTACAGATGTTATCGTTGTAATGTTTTTGTAAGATACAGTTGAAGCTAAACAACCTAACACGGTAGCGTATCGTTTTAAAAGCTGCACGTATCGGTATACAACTTCCTTAAGGTTTTAAGTCATTAGTCACGCGAAGATGTTCGCAATCTTTATCTATTTGGTTTAAAGTCAATTAAGCCGCCAATAACTTGCGTGTTTTCATTTAAAAAGAGTTGAGGGTTAAACAATGCAGTAATACCAATTGTTATTACTAACGGGGGAAATATAATTTTTGCTTACGAACAACCTTATTTTCTATAGTATAATTATTCTTCTATGCGTGTTTGTAGTAAATCAAAAAAAAATTCAAATAATTAAAAAGCATCAATTAATTGAGATTCGGTAAATTGCGCTAATTTGCATACCTTGTTTGTAAAACACGTATGCTGGGTGTAGGATTTACTTTTAATCGATTTTAAACAATGCTACAATTCGTTTAAAACACCGATGAATTCGAGAAGACTGAATAATGGTTATAATGTGTCTATGATGTAACTTATTATTATTGCATTATTATTGATCACAATTTTATTGCAAAGCTACATTGTGGCCTTTTCGAACCCATTGACCTTTCGATGGCCCTTTCGTCGCTAACTAAATTATAGTGTATTCTCTTCACATTTTCATCGTCAATATCAAAGTACATACTGGAGATCCATACTACAGTTAACAAAGCTGCAGTTTCAATTAATTATTGTAATTATTTAATCGCAAAAAATTAATATTTACCTACTTTCAGGAGAAAAATTATTGTTAAGTGCAAAGAGCTCATTCCAGCAGCGGCTTACATTTTACATATTGTTGGTTCATTGGGCTAAATGTCGTCTTTATTGCATTTCCCCATGGAAATTTCTTCAAAACATCTTGTTGATTTGTTTATGCTTCGATTATAGTTCTTTCTCCCTTATTTCATAACTTTGTAGATCTTCCACTTCGTTGACCTCTGGTACGGTCTCTTCAAAAAATTTTTTATAATCATTCGTCATTGATGCTCATCTACCAAACTTTCAATTTCTCGAATATTTACGATTCGTAGCAATTGACTAATATCTGACATTTTTCTTTGTAATATTTGAAAATTGACGGTTTTACTTATGTTAAACCCAGGGCTGGACTGGCCCGAAGGGCTACCGAGAATTTGCCGGTGGCCAATATTGCAAAAATTAAGATAAATTAAAAAAATCCAAAATATAAAATTGAACTATCAGATTTCACGTATTAACCTTCGAATTCATGGACTGTTTAAAATTTTGAACTCGTTTTTACACAGTGATTTTAGAAAATTTAACAAACATGTTCTTAAGATCCATCCCATTACATGAACCACTCTACACTTGGACTTCGTGAAGTTAGCTAAAAGTTGAAAGCATACTAATTTTAAAACAATAACCAATCGTTAGTGCTACATTAGCCATAAAGTAACCTCTGGTTTGGTGCTAGAATGCATCAAAGTTCTGAATCAGATATCTACATATAATGACCTAAAACGCCGGGTCAACGGTCATCAAGGAAACGAGGGTAATGAAAGAGCTGACCAGTTGGCGAGAGAGGGCTCGGCGATTTTGCCTATTGGCCCTGAGCCCTCTGTTACTCCTTCAGTCAGCACCTTCGACAGTCTACTGAAAAGTAACACGATGATAGCCCATAGGAAACGTTGGGCTAACTGTACCAGCTGCAGGTTTGTCAAAGCAGCTATAAAAGCGCCATCTAAAAAGTACGCTAATTATTACCTACGGTTGTCTCCTGAGAACTTACGTGCCATCGCTGGCACTCTCACTGGACACTGTCGACTGAACAAGCATCTATACAGAATGGGTGTTGCTGACAGCCCCAGATCTAGAGGATGCAATGAAGCGGATCAAACAATGGAACACGTGCTTTGTCACTGCCCTGCGTTAACGCTAATTCGAGGATACATGTTAGGGAATACTGGCCTAACATGGCCAGTATCAGCGACACTTCACCCTCCAGTATCCTTGGATCCAAAGGTTGGGATGGATCAAGGACTGAAGGGTCAGAAGGGGTCGCTAAAGGGAGGCAGCACAATGGGCCCGATTAAGCGGCCTAAGTGCTCGTAAACCTCGGTTTACCCTCCACCCTAACAATCCTAATCCTAATCCTAGTGCTACATTAGTGCCTCTTAGTGCCTTTTGAAAAATTTTTAATCACCCTTCTAATTTTCGAGTTATTAACAAATATTTTTTTTTGGAGCCAACTTCACACTTGGCACCAACATTGATAGACCGTTATACAATAATATCAAGAGAGATAGAGTCAGAGAGAGGAACAGAGAGGGCTATTGTATTGTGTATACCTGTTGGTTTATGGGTTACAATTTTTAAACCTTTTTCAAAAAGATTAAAAATTTAAGAAAGTTGTTTCCTAAGAACAAATACAAGAACAAATGGAAAAATTATAAATTTTTGAAATTTTAAAAAGAAAAAAAATTATTTAAATTTGGTTGTGATAAAAATAATGTAATAAATGATAAATTGAATCACTTAAACAATTCAATAATACCCTTCACACCATAAAGTAACTGCATAGTACATAAGCAGAAATTCAAATAAAAAATATTTGGGTGTTAAATAATTAATTTCCAAAGTTTCTGAATTCAAAAACCTTTGAGGTATTTTAAAATGAATGGAAACCTTTCTACTTACATTAAGGTTCAAAATGTCCCACTTTCACATAGTAAAGTGATCTTTAGCCATTTTGCCCATTTTTTTCAAAAATCTCAAAAACCGTTACAGATAGAAAAGCTGTTTTTAAAGCACTAAGAAGCACAACTGGCGACCTGGCGAGTCCGACCCTGGAAAATTAAGAAGATGATAAAAAGATCATTGAGCGACTTGACGAGCCGAGTGGAAATCAAAGAAGAAACCCCCACATATTTGGACGCTGGGAAAAATTAACGAGCTAATTTTACACATCTGTTAATACATTTGGCGTACTTTAATAAAACATTAAATAAAATGAATGAAATTCAAATAAAATTTTGCAGGTGTCCACCTGTTGATATGCCCTTCATACTATTTACAAATAAAGGGAGGTTTACAATAGAATTTTTAACAATAATTATTGGATTTTTAAGGCGTGTAACCAACCAGAAACCAACTTGGTTACTGGATAACAACAATGTCAATAATAGTAATTAAAAATATTTTTCAATGGTGGCGGAAATTACAAAAAAGTTGAAAAGCACCGTATTTGCCTACGAATAGAAACTTAAACATTTGGAATAAGAGGCCCTGTTGTTTAAAAATGGGCATCTGAAGTGTAGAGAGTGTGAGGAAGATGATAATATGATAAATTCTTGAAAGCCATATTCTGCCAACGCTCAGCTTCCACAGAATTAAGGCGTATAATCTAGTGAGCAGTGAGCAAGTGAGCATTTTTTATCCGGAAGATACTGTAATTCAAAATATACACGCTAGCAAACTTCTCACCTTCTGCAAGGAATCGGAACTGCATATTTGCCCTATAACTGCCTGGACACGTTTGCGTGAGAGGTTGAAATCTTCCAAAGAAACCACGCCGTCCGGAGCCGTCATGGTTTTATTTGTACTAAAGTTCGTTGTTGTAGTGAATTTTTGTGTTACCTTTGCTCCTGTCAATGCTTTCAGTTACTTTTAGGAGCAGTTAATAATAAGATCTATCTTGGCAAACTTGCCACCTTTTTTAAGGAAGCAGGATTGCTTACTTAACATTAAAAGCACTGTTTTGTTTTGTTGAGAATTGGAGACATTCCAAAGAAACAAAAAAAACGTCTGATACGGTTGTAGTTCCAAGTGAATTCTTTGTAGTCCAGCCCGGTTGTTGTGGAGGTTTGTATATGTCTTCACCCTTCAGTTGCCTTTTTTTAGCGACAGCAGCTGTTAATCAAAGTATCTATCGTAGCAAACTTGTCATCCTCGAGAAAAAAGGACTGCATATTTAACCATTAACTGCCTTGGAAGCAAGGTTTTGTTTGGTTTAGAGATGAAAGCTTTCAAAGAAATCAAACCACCCTGTACGATCGTTGTTCCATTTGAATTCTTTGTAAAGTAACACTCCATTATCGTAGTGTGAGTTTGTGTTGTGATTAATAATAATTGTGTTTCTGAGGCTTGTTTTTAGTAGTTCCTTGCATCGCGACCTCTCGGACCTATTGTACGCCTCGGATTTAGACTTCCCTTATGGGAGTTTGGTGCTTTTGATAAAGTCCAGAAATTTTTCTATTGATAAGTTAGACAGTTCTCTTTTAGAGCATATTCTCTTTCTTGAGAGTAACGACTTCTTGTGAAAGTCTCACAGTGTTTCCTTCTCCTCTGCACATCCTCTGCATAGTAGGTCTTCGTCTAGTCCCATCATCAGGTGCTTTTTAAAGTAGCAATGGCTCGTTATTATTGCCGTTGCCAGGTGTAATTCATCTCTGCTCATTCTGAGTAGAGAGCGAGTTCTTTTGTCAGATGGTTTCTCAAGTAGGGCTTTAGAATGTCCCTGTCCAGGAG
Source organism: Malthinus seriepunctatus (assembly GCA_963924605.1). Classification (NCBI taxonomy): domain Eukaryota; kingdom Metazoa; phylum Arthropoda; class Insecta; order Coleoptera; family Cantharidae; genus Malthinus; species Malthinus seriepunctatus. The sequence goes on along the minus strand of OZ004600.1, from coordinate 76,925,059 downwards.
TTTCCCTGCAGTGTTTAATGTGCCACTTCCCTAGAAGTGACTTTATTTCTCTCTTAGAGAAATGGGTCTTGTTTTGCTGCCCTCTTTGGCCAGATCGTCCACTTTCTCGTTCCTTGGTGTTGTGGTTGGTCCTGATCCTTTTGATCGGTTGGAGAACCTCTCTTTACAAGTATACGAGTGAGCAGTAGTTTAAAGTATCATTTTTGGTTTTTGTGTATTTCTGCCTATTTTCTTTGGTTGGGAAGAACTTGTTCTCAAAAATGATTGACCAGCAAAGTCTTGGTTTTGGTTTTATTTGTCATAAAAGCGCGGTAGTTCGTTTACTTTGCTGTTTACTTAGTTTAAATAGTCACAGCTCCTACCTTGATATAATTTACTTGTATTACTCTTAGAGCTGCCAATATTTCTACATAAGTACATACGTACTATACATTTCATTATTGACGTCGGTCATACGTTTATAGCAAAAGACTCATTCTATTATTTTAAATATAAATACATTAAGTGGTCTCTGATGTTAATACAATCGCAATATAAAATACTGTCATAATAGTATAACATTACATTAAATTGTCGATTTAAAATTGATTATATAAATGCGATTGGAGCTTTATTAACATTGATTTTAAAAGGCAATTCCATCCGAGTTATTGCACGAACATTAAGTTAAATTTCAAAAAGTATAGAAAGGTAAAAATGTTCAACTTTTCAATTCGTCTCATAAATAGGTTATTTACAGCAAATCTCAGAATTTACTTCAAGATTATTAAATTACGTGTATATGAAATACATTGTTACTGCCATATGAAATGGATAATGAAGACATACTTGACAGATTTAATTATACTATTTGACGACAAGATACTGTCTGTTAAAGGAATATTGTAGTAGAATATACGTGTACTAGTAGTAGAATAATTGAATTGTAAAATTTACACGTTTACAGCTAAATGCGAGTTTTAGGTACTTTGGTTCTCTCTTGTAGATACAGCAGTATTAGTTTGAAAAGATGAAGTTTAGCAATTAACTTGCTCTATTTTAATATTTAATTGAATAATTAGCAGCTACTAACAAGATTTAATAAATTTTTTTAAAGTAAATTGACACAAACTAGCTTGTCTATAAGTTTCACAAATGAATTTCACAATCGATAAAATAACCTCAATTTTGAAATTTGAAATTTGTTACGATTTTTGAATTAAAAGGCCGAAATATAAAAAATATTCTATGATATTTGTGTTAAAAGTGATTTTATTTTGTTCGTGAAGTTGCTCCATTCGCTTCGCTCATTTCGTAATCTTCTCCACTCATAAAATAAAACGTCTCTTTTAACACGTATATCATGAACTACTATTTTGATGTCGGGCCTACAAAGTCTAGATACAGTGCCTTCAGCAATACACTCAACCCACGTGACTAGTTTGTTGTAGTTATTAGAGGTGTTGGCCTATTAATTAGATTTTGGTTGCCTAGGCAAATTGATCACGTGGGTTTACAGGGTGGAGCATATTTTGTGAAGGCACTCTTCGAACGTGTGTATGTGCTATTTTACGCATCCCTGGATTAACCAACTAATTAATAATTAATTATAAATGTTTGTTTAAGAATATTAGTAAATAATAAAATATCAACACTCGAAATTAGGTAGGTACTTAGATTAAAATTTTGTTGTAGTGTTGAATTTTGTAAATTACAGTTGATAAACAAAGCTTTAATTTTTGATTAAAATTAGTTTGTTATGTGTACGTAAATTAGGTGATAGGAAAACAGATCACGTCGACTTGAGATTTATTTATATTGTGTAAATATGCGTTTAGAAAATGAAATTTTGCTCAAGTATTTTAATATTGAGTTTAAATAGCGTCGTTTTACATAATTTTGTTTTTGGTTTTGAGGAAAGCTTTTCGTTTTTGGTTTAAACTGGTGGGGTTGACTTGACATTATACGACCGAAGGATTAAACCAAAAGTTATGTGTCTTGAGGGATTGTAGGGTTAATTTGCTTCTCGTTGATGATGTCCCATAGGAATTTAACATTCCTTTGAGTCACTTACCTTTCTCTACCGTTTCACTTGTCATATCGGTTTATAGTTGTGAAATATTGCTCAATTATTTGTAAGTTTTGGTATTCAGTTAAGGTATTATATCAAATAAAACATTTTTCTTTTTAAATTGACTTACTGTTTTCTTTTTTTATTATATTGTGCTGTGTTATGTTTTAAACAAAAATGGTTTTATGCGACAACACGAGTAAGCACTTAAAAAACATCCCGATTAAATTTGACGCCATATACCTATATTGAGATTTATTTAATTAAATTTTTGATTCTTTTTAAAGTTTAATGTCTTTCTAACACACAAAGCTCCCAACATAATTTGTTGTAAAATGATTTGCACAAGGAATACAATTTTTATTATCCCGTATCCTACTTGGATTTTTCTTTTTGGGTGCAACGGTGTTGCTACTTGCTATGTCTGGAATCTTGAATCTTGAAACTGCTTATAAGTGCCTGAACTCTGCCCTGTATATACCTCTTAGATTCGTCGGATCTGAAAACGAAAAAACGTTGTTTATTAAAAAATGTTTTGGTGTGAAATGTGACCAAAGTCAGTAACGATAAACGTTAAAGCCTGTTTTGGTGGCGGTAACAAGGTGATTAGGCTCGGTAAAAAACCAACTTGGGTCTCTTCCGAAGCCTAGACTCATTGATGTTGTATTCCCATAGATAGTCCTCGGATGGTAGGGTTGTCGTAATCCAGTGTTGTCTCGTGGAACTTGGAGGCATTCTCTCGGATGAAATCCTAGATGCTGATCATCTGTAGGTCCCGTTGAAGGTGAAGAACCACGGAGCGTTGACGATGATCCTCAAGATCTTGTTTTGTATGGTCTGCATCTTTTTTATGTTTGACGGTGCGGCGTTGCGGCGTAGCCCCAAGCTGTGCGGGGTACATCATGATGGGTAGTATGACGGTCTTGTAGAGGAGCAGTTTGTTCCGGAGGTCCAATGTTGTACCTAAAAAAAGCGGATATAGTAATGCAAAGGCGGCTCCACTCGACGTGTGGTTTCCAGGCGACTCCCTTGTCGATGGTTAGTCCTAGATATCTGGCTTCCTCTTTCCAAGGAATGGGACTTGCTATGTCTGTATCTCATGCTGTTGCTTTATAAACGGACACCCTCCCTTACCTATCAAATCTAAGATGACTTTTCATTTTGTTTTCCACTCCCCATAGAAGTGGGGATAGGAGTGGGGATAGGGGTGGGGATAGGAGTGGGGGTAAGAGTAGGGGGGTCGAGGGACGGGGCTTGTTCCCACCCCTGGGCGTGGCCTGGGGCGGGGTCAGGGGCGGGGCTACCTCCACTCCTTGTCTGGACGTAGTAACCCCATACCTACTTATTCTTATAGGGGACAGGGTAAAAATCTCTTCACGTTGACTTTATCGGTGTATCAATTGTACTATATGTTACCAAAAGCGAGCCGTTAGTCCTAACGCTCAGAAGTATCTCATTTGTCCCCGTTTGCCCTGTGGATGTATGTTGTTGTAATTGTTCCATTTTGAGATCCAATAGCAGAATGGAATGTAGATCGGTGTAAAGCTCTCCTACTACCTCTGTTATAATTTCATAACAAAGTTTCTATCTTGGAGTTGAGTGTGTTAGTCATATTTGCAATAGTTCGTTGGCTGAACTCGCACTGCAGCCGCTATATCAATCAATGCCCCGATAGTAATCAATTCATTAAATAAAATTATCGTATGCAGTCTGAGTGCATCCACTGTTTTACATTCATTTCTTCTTAAAGTAAAATTATTGGCGTATTGCCAACTTTAGAAACTTTATTACTGTCATTTAATGTCTTAATGAGGTTATGGGCTATTGCTTGTTTATCGCCATGTTTATTATTGCACAATCACATCATTAATTGTTATTACATGTCTAGTTATTGTTACACACCGCTGACCATAGTCCACTAAACTTAAAATAGATTGGCAATTTCAAACTTACGATGATTAATGTGTAATAAACTGATGATAGTGACAGGCTCTTTTTAGAGCTGTTTCCTCTCAAAATGTTCCCGAATATTTCATCATTTTGTGTATGTTTTATGCTTCTTTATCGTCTGTGATGTGGTCTTGTCCAGAACTTTTACTATTTTTTTAATATCATGTGTTGTAAGTTCCACGTCTTTAGTATCAGGATCTGTTGCCTGAGCAGTGGTAATGATCAGCAGTGGGATAGAACCGAACAGAATAGACTAAGGTTTACGAATGTGTGTGGTTGAGGATGATTTAGTGCAACCTTAAAATGAAGATTTAATTATCTTTTGTTAAAACTGATCTTAATTGTTTCTTAGGCTTTGAACCCGATCGCCGTTAAATATTGTTAATTTCAGTTGAGAGGTGAAGCTCCATAAAGATACATTTGGTTTCATTTAACTAATTATCTACAAGCCTGCTACAATGTGAGGGGGGCATGAAGCATGAAAATTTGATATGCTATGATAAAGTGATATGAACACTTTGTATGGTGCATTCTATGTCACGTTTAATCATAATTAAAGATAATTGGCTCAGAATTGGTAACGGTAACGTTTACTTTCAAGTTATAATTGTGGTTTATTTTTATCAACATATTATAAAACGTAGAAATAAAATATAACGTGCCCACATTAATTGTGACTTTGAACTGTTCTATTTCTAACGAGAATCTTATTAATTTGCTCAAAGAGCAGGTATATTTAATCAAACAAAAAGTACATAGGTATAATATGAAATAAACAATAAACTTTGTAAATGTTTTGTTCTTTAATAAACATTTAGTTAATTATAATTTAACGTAACGACTAGAAATAAGAAATCATGTTTAATATCAAATACAATTCGTGTATTAAATTCATTATTATTATATATATTATAAAGGTAGATTTATTTAGTTAAAGCGAAATGGATAACTTTATGAACGCCTTCTTTGCATGAAACAACTGTTGATTGTTGATTTGTTCTCTCTGAAGCACTTTAAAAGCAATATAAATCACATTTTATTATCAAAAATCAATTATTCATGAAATTCTCTTGTTGAAATATATTGCTTTGTATTATATTTATAAAAAAAATCAAACACCCCAGGTACATCATATTTTTTATAAAATAATTGATTTAAGCCCTATTTGAATTATCGGAATAATATTTTTAATTAATAGCTTATTTATAAACCAAAACTGAACGAAAAGTTTAGATTTTTGCAGAATATGTTTTTTCTTTGCTCTTATTTTTCCCATACTCTTTTTTTATGACATCCAATGTACTTCCTCATTGCCTGTCCGACCCCACATACTATAAGTAACTAACCCCAGTTTCTGGAAACTCGAGCAATAAGCAATGAGTGTTCTATATAATCTTTTTGATGTGACGACCAAAGATGAAGGAATGAGGAAATATACCCCTTGCGTATCAACGGACGCATTCAACAACACAGAAGAGCTCGCAACAGCTGACCTATAGCTCATACTCTCCTGTCTACGTGTTGAAATAGACAAATAGAGACTATAAGAGATCAGTCAGCTGTTTGGGACTGTTCCGTGTTCTGAATGCGCCCATTAAGTGCGCTCTATCTAGTTTATTAAGAGTGTGAGGGGAGCGATCCGAAAGGAAACTTTATGATACTGAACGATGAGAGGGTGGCATACCCGTACTTAACGGATAAGTAACAATGATACAATGGGTGGATATGCAACAAATTTGGAGTCGGTTCTCCCTTTTAGCAAAGAAAAGGTAGCCTAACGAATAAGAAACGACACGAGCTCAAAATCCCATTTTCATTTTTTGCATAGATTTTTAATGCTCATTCATGTCCGCTGGATATGTCATTAATTGCACACAAACCAATCTAAAACAGGCGCTATATTTAACTAAATTGAAGTTTCTCTTCAAAAAGTCATAAACTTTAGTACTCAATATGTCAGATTAATATTGCACCCATTGAATGAATACCCGCTACTCTAACAGGAAAGAGCCATTTAGCTAATAATATGGATCACAAAGTTTTCTACATATAGCGATTTCCACTCAATTTCTCCGATAGAAATGGTTGCTCATACTCCCACTTATAAGGAAAGATAATGACAGCCACTGATAATGTAAACTCGACAAAATGAATAAGTCATCTATAGTCTTCCAAAATGTCGTTTTCGTCGCATTTTCTCTTATAGGCAACGGTTGCTAACCCTCCTTCCAGATCTACTTATTCAATGGTTGTACGTTGTACCATATAATGTAAATCGACGATGTTTGTATATGTGTTACGGTAAATGTTGTGAATTTGGCGAATAACGTTATTTACCGGGAAATATTGATTATTGCTTTAGCTAATAACTAGTTAAGTTTTTGAATTTTTGTTTTTGTGTTTGTTTGGAGAAAGTCTAAAAATCAATTGTGATTTTGTAGTTTTTAAAAGGCCTTAAAAAGCGAAATATTAAAAATTTTACTAAAAAATATAAGATTGGCAAGTTATAGCCCTTTATCAAAAAATAATTTAAATAGTGCAATAAAGAATACATACCAACATTTTTTGAGGCTTGCACCTTCTCCAAATAGACAATAAATCAATAAAAAGCCAAAAATTATCAACATTTCCCGGTAAATTACGTTAGTCGTCAAATTTACAATATTTACCGTAACAGTCCGATAGTTTATCTATAAATATAAATTATCCGTATATCATAGGTCTCGTGGATCCGCCTCTATGTTTTATCTTATATTTTGATTACCCTACATCTTTCTGCCATTACAGTGAAATATTGTAGCAATAATACGCAACTTTTTGTAATGAGTAGAGGTATTATAAATATAGATGGTAAACTTGACTTACTTTAAATTAGGATTTGTTTCAGACTATATGAATTAAGGTATAGTGAAAGTAAAACTTATAGGGCTAAACCAAGTACAGCTGTCCTTTCTGTTAAGTACAGGGAAGCCAAAGCCAACGGCAGTTTGCGGACTACGTATATAACAGAAGGTTGATACATATAGAAGGACACCGTAATTAGGGAGCCTCGGGCTGTTTTTCAGTACTTAATCTTCTGATCGTCATCAACTTTTTAGAAAAGGCACTTGTACATTTCCTACTTCGAAATTAAAAAAACTAGATCACTTTGCGTCTTTGTTCTATAATGAACAATACAATAATGTCACAGGGAATGCGCACGCGCTGTGAGGTCCAAAAGAGGCAGAGATATAGACAAAAATAGATATAGAGAGTGTCAATGTGAGGGGGGTCGTCCCTATATGCCAATGTCGGGGGGGAGGGGGGGGGGTCTGTCACCACATTTCTATGCCAGGGAAAGAGTGGAGATTTGATGTCAATGTCGAAGGAGGGGTGGGGTATATTTCACAATATTTAAACGCAATATTATAACTAAAATCAATTAAATTTCTCCATTATAATAAAAGAGTATAAAGGAGAATCGTATTTGTATTTTCTCAACCACTGTTTCTAAGTTAATTGAATTTCAATTTTTTCTAATTAAATTAGGGCTTTTAAACCTTAATTACATCTTTAACTGGCATAACAAACGTTGTTAATACATAAAGTGTTCTCAATTAGTTAGCAAGCTAATAATATTTAATCTATTATACTGTTGTTAGGTATAGTATAGTTTATAAAGCTACATAGTACATAATCTTGTATGTAGTGGTTATTGAAGTAGGTTGTTGCCATAATATAATTTATGAATTATGGTACAAAAAGTCGCCTTCAACAAACTACAAAATTATTAACCGCTTGAGCAGACTTGTAATATTCTCTCCTCAAAAATTAACACCAATTTGGTTTAAATTAAAATTAATCAAATTTTTTTTAATTAACAACCTCTGTTTAAAATCTTCATTTAATTCGTTAAGTCACTATCTTCGCTAATGATGATATAATAATTAGGAACATCTGTGAAATGTTTAGCTTTTTACAAGTACACGAAAATGCAATCTGTAACACTTATTTGAACATACTCAAATTGTGTATAGTTGAATATTCATCTTATGCTATGTGATCTTTGCGACGACACGTGTTGGGCAATATGCCATCATTTAGTCAGGTATGTATAGAATTATAAGAAGGTTAAAAATGAAACAAAGGTTCAAGTTACAAGTGAAATTTTATTAGACGATTCGACACGTTAGAACATTTTTTGGCAATGAAATATTACAAAAATAAATTACAATTTTCTTTGGATACACTTCGTTTAAGATAGTTAATCAAGTTTGTGATGAAAGAACAGAAGAAGTTATTGCCGAGGGTATTTATATGCTATATTCAATTGCTTGTAGATAGTATGATGCGAGAACCATATATTTTGAGACACACTATACTTTTAAAGTTATATTTTACTTTTGAACGATCTGATTTTACTTTGAAAAATCGACTCCATCTAGATATTTTATCGAGTAGGCTACCAAAGCGCAAATTTATGTTCAGAAACTTAAATATTAAATAAAAACATCGTCCTGAAAAAGTTTGGAACGTCAAGAAAAAAGTTTACATTAGAGTGACACATAAAAGATATAGGTTTTAATGAAGAGCGACTAAAAATGAAAAAAATACAAAGAATACAAAAAAACAAGTGTTTATACAATATTTGTGAACTTTTATAACGTTTTTGTTAAACAAAGACACTGTATTCAGACTTGTTGTAGTCTACATAGTAATTATGAGAGGATCATTTTTGTGGTGTTCAAAAGTTGAGCAACACACATCTGTGAAAAGTAAAAGATGTTCATTTAGAAATCTATTGTCTCGGCTAAATTAATCTCTACTATTTCTATAATAAACACAATGCAACCAAGCCTTGTAAACTTGTAGTAGTTGTGTATTTACAAAACTACTTATGTTAGAAACAATCATGCTTACAGGTTTATTTGTTTACACCAACAGATTGAAGAGTACATTAAAGCACATCATTTATAATATAAACATTACAGATCTATTATTCTAAAATCAACTGGGAATTATTGTTTAAATTTACTTAGCGTTTGTACAATGTACAGTCGCTAATCTTTAACATAGGAAAAATTATTATTATTCCCATAGGATAAATCTGGGCACTAGGTACCCATGTCAATATCTTAGACTTTGTAGCCATAATCAGTGCTTTTGAAGCACTTTAGAAGAGACTTTACCTCCATACAACAACTCGTCCCATTCCTTCAGTCTTGAATCCATCCCAATCTTTTATCTTTGGATCTTGGATAAACCGAAGAATACTGGAAAGTACAGTGTCACTGATACTAGGCACTAGGTACCCATGTCGAGACCTTAGGCTTTGTAGCCACCATCAATGCTTTTGAAGCACTTTAACCCTGGAACGACCAGCGCGTACGACACCCCATTTCATTTTTAGACCTAATTTTTAGAGTGGTTTTTAGTATTTCGGCCGTGTGCTTCTATGACTTTTCCTAACTATTAATGATTTAAAAAAACTAAAAAGATTTTGATTTAAATTATGAGTGCCAAAAGAGACGACGATTTTGAGTTTCTCCCATGTGGGGTGTAGTACACCCCAAGCATTTTTACCGTATAAACTATATAGCGGGTCACCCCCGTCGAAATTCGACTAAGTAGTTGTAGAGATGAATGTGTTAGAAAAATGAAATTTTCAAAAATTATTATAATGCACTTACTACCTACACCGATGATTGTTTGTTAATTTATTATTTTAAAAAAATTTATGAAATTGGTAATTTGAAGAAAATAATTAGCGCTGACATATCTGGGGATCGACAGCTTCAATTTAAAAAAAAATAGCGGTCACCCCCGTCGAAATCGATTCTAAGGACTTTTATTGGAACGTAAAGTTGTTGGAATAGATTTTAAAATTATTTTTTGTAGTTTACATACATGAATTACCCGAAAAACTTAAAGGTATTAGCAAAAAGTATCACAATTCCTATCTAAAAGTACTTGGGGTGCGCCGCACCCCGCTGGTAGTTCCCGTTACATTAAAAGCGTGGTCGTTCCAGGGTTTTAATTAATCTAATTGTTTAATTATTATTGATTTCAAATACTTTATAGTTATGTATAGTAACATAGTGTTTACATACATGAATTACCCAAAAAACTTCAAGGTATTAGCGAAAAGTATCACAATTCCTATCTAAAAGTACTTGGGGTGCGCCGCACCCCGCTGGTAGTTCCCGTTACATTAAAAGCGTGGTCGTTCCAGGGTTAAAAGAGACTTTACCTCAATACACCAACTCATCCCATTCCTTCAGTCTTAAATCCATCCCAATATTTTTATCTTTAGATCTTGGATAAACCGAAGAATATTGGAAAGTAAAGTGTCACTGATACTAGCCATAGTAGCCATGCCCTGTATTTCCTTAGTAAACTTTTTAGATTCTCTATTTTGTGCCAGTAAAAAAACAAAAATAAAACTGGTACTAAAATAAGTGAACGAGTGTGGCCATAATTCGTTCAATATCATCTTGCCCTTAATTTGATCCTAACCTCAAAATTGATAGGAAATAAAGATTAAGTTTTGGACGTGCAGGAAAAATCTCGCCTCTTGCTATACCTACCCTTATACGACCACGTATTCGCATCACCTATAATTTCTTATTTAAAATATGAAAGCAATTTTTTTAAAGTTTATTTATTAAAAAATGAATTATTATTAAAATCAACTTTTGAGACAGGAAACTTATAAATTTATAAATAAAGTGTGTCAGGTACGGTGCTTCCGTACCAATATTAATAAATTTAAAATGGATTTTTATATGTTAACACCCACGAAGCGTGCTAACAAAACTTGTATAAATATAATTTATTTTTTATTGTACTTTTAAATTTGTTTAACTATTCAAAAGTTTCTATTTATTATTTTATTGGAGGTGGTACATATCTATAAATTTTAATATTTTGTAATTTTAGTCAAAAGTTTCTTTGAAAACTTAAATTGATACGTTCTTATGTTTTATTGACGAAATTTAAATTTTTAATGCCAAAAAGCAGCAGATGCACAATTGCACTCTCCAAAATCTTAAGCAGTCCGGCTGTTCTAAGCAAAAAAAACTTTAAACATAATGTTTTTCAATTTTCTCCTTGTTTTTCTACATTTTAACGTATATTTGGTCTACGATGTCCACCACTGCCTTCCAGTGTCGCATGTGTAATTTTTCTATAATTTGAATGTTTAGGTATTGCACGAAATAATTTCCACTTAACACCTGGATGTGGGAATGATGAGACGAACGTCTGCTAGTTCATGCTTCCACGTTGGACATCAGTCAATTCCTCCATGCTACCGTTTCTTGTTCAAATGTTCGTCTTTATTCCACTATTCATTGTCTGACACTGTTTCAAGGTTATTTGTCCGTTGTTTTCACTCATCTTGCTAATCTAACCTACCCCAACATAACCTCTTTTTATAAGGGAAAAACCTTCATAAGGTACTAGACACTGATTCTATATACTGGTTAGTGCCGGATTTATCTGCGAAGGTGGCTAAGACGCCTATCTATCAAAATTCTTCTTACTCTATGTTTCGAGCGGCCTGAAAACGTCAATAGCCATAGCCATGTCATCGGATCGCTTGAATTATTGATGTTATGTTATTCCCTACTTAGAACGGCGTTGCCATTGTGGGTACCCCTTGTTTTAGGATTCGGTAGGGTTCTGCCGTAGGTCTTTTATCATTATCATAGGTAATTTATCACAGACTCCGAACAAAAACCCCCACATTTGATTTCTTTCTCCCTGTTCATTTTTTAGTTTCCATTATAACCTATCATCAGATTCTCTGCATACTTCCAAGTCTCTACGCTTTTGACCATTTATTGTAGGTCATAAAAGATGCACTTGGTATACTCTATGTTCGGTTGGGTTTATTTGGGAAGATGGCCTAGACGCCTACCTACAAAAACCGCTCTTACGGAACAAAGTTACCTTTATGGTTACCTCTTGTTTTAGGAATCGGTAAGATCCTGCCGTAGGACTTTAATCATTACCACAGGCATTTTATAAGAGATTCTATCGTCCATCGTGAACTCTGAACAAAAACAATCACACTTGATCTTTTTCTCCCTTTTTACATTTAGTTTCTATTATTACCTGTCATCAGATTTACTTCAGTCTTCCAGCTCTCTGTACTGTCGACCATGTACTGTAGGTCATCACATTCCCTGGAGATACTCCAAGTTTGACAAATGCATCATATCTTAGCCTAGCTCAAATAGGGCATTGGAAGAGGGCGGATTCTGCAATGACCACCGCTGCTCCACAACAACTGCATCTTTCGTTATCGCTTTTTTAAAATCTTTTTTGGGAACTCCTGATGCTTTCGTGGTCAGACAGAAGCTGTGTCGTAAAATACTTATTTTGTCTGTGACCACACGCTACCCAGAGTTCCAGTTTTTGTATTAGCTTCTTTGTTCATTTGCTCTTTTCTGAATTGTCTTCCCACTTCGTCTACCATATTTCTATCGTTGTTATCCTATCCGTCTTTTTTTGACTAGATACTTGAATTACCAATATTTGGTGTAGCTAAATATTGAAGCCACTGAAGCCACTTTCTGATTGGCTGTTTTGATTATCATCTCCACATGGGGCCCGACGTTACCCAGACCGAGGATAATGACGCCTAATAAATCTACTAGGATTTATTGTATTTTTTGTATCGTGAAGGATCTTCTTTCTCGTACCCAACCCAACATTTTCTTTGAGCAAGGAAAATCTTCTAAAGACCCTCGACCAGAGAGTGCCGAATTCATATGGAACGCGGCCCTCGTCTTTGTATCTGTCTCTGCTTTTCTTGTATCTTCTTCAATAATGTTTTTTCATGTTTTAGTGGTTTGTAGTGGGATTCGTTTGTTTTATTTTTAATCCTATTTATGCCTTATTTTTAACGATGCGTTGGAAAAGTTGATATTTTATATTGTTTTACCACGAGCTGGATAAGTGAATATAGGCATTGAAAGAGTTCGCATCGTTTGAGAATCAAATTTTTTTCTTATGGCTCATTAACTTAAGTTGCGGGTTATAAAATTTTCTTAATATTAATTTATTTAAGGCCAATTTAAACTTTTGTGAGATATTAATTTAAAAAAGATTATGATGGATATTTTTGTTAAATATCCAGTTTACTTAAGGTTTTGTAAAATTTCGCCTTCAGTTTATCATCTTTTGTAAAGCTGTCACTTACATGACGCCCAATTTAATGATACACACAACAAAGAAAAGCTTATATTAAATAAATATACGTGTTTTTGAATTATTTTTGATACGAAAATTGAAATCAATTAGTTGTTAAATTAAATGAAATCGCGAAGCATAAAATTTAATACTTAAATATTATAATAATTTTACATTTAAACTTTATGCTAAATTGATCAATCAAAACCGCTATATTATGCTTGCTATTGTTCTAATGTCGGGTTTCCTTGATCTTATAAGATGCTACATCGTTCCACTTAGCTTTAAGATTAATCAGGCTGCTGTAAGCGCTCAAGCGCCTCTCCAAGTCAAATCAAGGAATAAGAAATTTTCTAAAGTGGGCTTATACAAGCTGTTCGAATTGATTAGATAAACTTACTAATCCTTGTTTTTTTTTAATTATACTTACAACATCAAATGTTTTGTATTAATTAAATTAATGCAGTATTTTAAATTTTTGTAATTGAATTGATTTTACCCTAGAATTAAATTTTTGTTTTAATTTAATTATGCATTTTGGTGCTTCAGTCGCTAGCATTTTCAGCACTTTGATTTTAATTCAACTTGAAAAGTAAATGGTAGGTAGGATAAAATTGAAAATTTTATTCAAAAAAATAGAATAATACAATAATTATTACTCTTCTTTTAAATTAACGAGGGCACATTAAAGTATTAAGAACAAGATGGGAAAACGACCGGTAGGGTCTCTTAGGAGGCAACAGAAGTACACCGCATAACATCTCTTGAAATTCCTTTACGAGTATTTTGCAACACTACCAGTAAATCTCATTCCTACGTTCTCGTCGTGCCTCCTTGTGGAAAGAGATTAAGAGAAAATTTTCGCCTCCTACAAATCAAAGCCCTTCAGCTAAGAGAGAGTACTCCGTTGGAAAACTAGAGTGGCTCACTAGAGTGGCTATATGGTGGTAGCCCTAGAGATCTTTGGAGGGTTCTTCAAAATTTAAGCCTACCTAGGCGACTAAAATTCTTTGGCTGGTCCTGGTAAAATGAACGTTTTTTTCAGACAGCACGAATCAGACTAGTCTTCGTTTAGTTTTACGTTTGATTCTTGTGCATCTGTTATCTAAAGATCTGAGGATTTGAGAGTCTTTCTATTTACGAAATTTCTTTCTGCTACGTTGAGTTAAAATAATTTGGCAAATAGCAGCACTTTCGGATAATTGTATTGTAACACCGATCCTACCACCCTGTCTAACTTAGTTCGTAGCAAATTAACTCATATCACTAATTATAATCGTCTACGTGGTTTTACATTGAATTAAAATATTTAATAATTTTACAAACCTATATTTAAAAAGTTTAGATAAAGAATTAATCAACTGATAAGGCTGAACTAAATTATAAAGTGCTAAAAAACACTAAAGTCACACTAAAAGTAAAACGGGTGCTCTTATGGTTGTCGAGTTACAATGAAATCTGCTTTTATCACTGATAACGCTGATAGTAAAAATATAAAAATTAAAATTGTATAATTGTGCTCCAATCTTCTCGAGATTTGGCTTAAATGACAGTGCTTGAAGAACCGAACAAGGGACTCTAAAATATTATCTTCACTTTGATCTCAGGGCCGCGCTAGGGGAAAATTAAAGAAGAAAATGACCAATAGCTGCTTTAACCAATACAAAATTTCCAGGATGCTGTAATACGGTACCAGTATTTGGGTTCAGCATCCGGATAGAATTTTGCATCGTTACAGTATCGTCGGATAAGTGATGTATGAAAATTAAGCTTTCATCAGTTGCTACTTAAAAATCGTCCAAAACTTAAATCTAGAGCAGATTAAGTCTGCGACGTCTGCAAGCAGAATTGTGCTTTTTATAGACAAACGGGTTCATTTTTTTAACAATTAATCGCTAGTGGAGGGAAATTCTGTCTTTTAAACAGCGCCAGTCACTACTTGCTTTTTAAACCTAGACTGTTGGTCGTCTAAAAGAAAAGCTAGTCAAATGTTATGAAAATTTTTATATCTTCAGCCTTCTTCCACTAAGCGACCGCAACGATTGCAACGCCCCCAAACTCGTTCCACTTGACGCCGCGGTCGTTGCGGTCGCGGGCGTTTACGTCATAGATGACGTCATTGATAACGACCACAAGACGCTCATTTCGCCCATAAAATTTTGTGGGTCGGCGTGAGCGTTTACGTAAGCGCGTGCGCATTGAAACATATTTTGATAAAACGTCACAATTTCAAAAATTTTGATAAGTTGTGTCGACGGATTTATATTTTATATATTGCAAATTAAATTAGCCGCACAGCACAGAAATGGAAAGTGTTGATGTGGAGGAGATAAAGAAGGAAGATGAAAGGAAGTTAACACTCTTAAAGGAGTACTGTGCTTCAATCTTGTATTGGTTTGTATGTAACGGCCCAAAACATCTCCATAAACTTCTATACGAGGGCGAAGGTTTCGCTTTTTTATGTTCCCTATCGCTAACGTCCAATCGACATCCGAGTCTGATGAGCTATCGCTCTCTGACACACATTTTCTTCTAATTAACGTACTAATAACCGCTGTCATTGACATATTGGTGGCGACCATGTTTTGTTACGGCAAGCACACTGCACACAACACGTTTCACTAACGAATGCGCCCAAAACGCTTTCCACTAGCGAATGCGCCCACAACGTTTACTAGCTAGTGGAACAGGAAATTGGGCGGTCGAGAGCGCGGTCGTTGCGGTCGCTTAGTGGAACGCACTCGTAATGTCTTCTCTTTATAATTGACCGGTATAATTATTATATTCTTAGAGCCCGTCCAAACACACAGGCATGACTTCCGGTTTGCCTGTGCAGGCGGCCTGCTTAGGACAAACCGGAGTGTGTGAACACCGTTCAGGGGTCCTGTACAGGCAAACCAGAAGGTAAGCCTATATGTGTAGGGCGGCGTTTAGTAAGATCTTTTTAATTTATTAATTCATTTTTCTATTTAAAATTTGTTTGTTTGTTATAAATAAAATTTGATTGTTTTAAGAAAATTTAAAATAATCACAACCATAGATAACAGGAAAACGAGCTAGATATTAATTTATTTAATCTAATTTAACATGATAGGATATTACATTTCGTTGCACGTCGAGTCAAATCAATGTGATAAGAATTTCACAAATTAAATTAATATTTTTAAATATAGAATTAGTCTTTAGTATAGCTTTCAAGTCGTTGCAGTTAATTGCGTGTTATATCGTTAGTGTTAAACGTGCCTTTTGGTCTACTTTCAAATTTCTCCATCAAGGTTAGTTTTCTATTTTTTATTATTTAATTTTTAAATGTTCTTGGTACCTTGAAAAAGTTAGTAATTTAGAGCAGCGTTTCTCAACCTGGGGGTCGCGACCCCGAAGGGGTCGGGTACTGCTTTTTGGGGGGTCGCGACCACTAAACAAATCTACAGTAAAATTTGAGCTTTCATTTGAACATCTCTGAAATGACCAGCAACAATAATTTGCATAAAACTTCAGAGAGACAGGAGGTCGCCAAAATAATAACTAGAATTTTGGGGGTCGCGAAGCAAAAAGGTTGAGAAACGCTGATTTAGAGTGTTGTGAGTCACTCCCAGTTCAAAAATATTTTCTAAACAGACGCCCTTTTATCTGTATCAAAAGTAGTAAAAACTAATTAATCAATTTTTATGAAATTAGTCACTTGCCCAAATCTTCATTGGCAAAATAACCTTTTAAATTAAGTATACAGGGTGGTCCAAAATTTTGGGGTTATTTTGAGTATTTTTTTTCTACCTATAGCCTAATAGTATAGCCCATATCATCAAGAATTGCTTACAAAATTTTTTAAGACGAAAATCTTCTTTCCTTCGTTTCCAGTAAGAATTTAGTGAAGGGGTTTTTCTTTTGGTATCTAAAAATAATTTTTGCCTAAACTATCAATGTTAGTTTCCCTGTGCAGGGTGGTTCAAATATACTCTATTTAGTATAGTCGTAGCTGCATAATAATTCGTAATAACATGAAAATATCCCATCAAAAAAAGTTTTTGACTTCGTCACTGGAATCTACGTTAAAAAGTATCCTACGAAAGCGTCCTACGGGAAAATGAACATTTTTCTTATATCTAACTTTGACAAGTGCAAATTTTTGCTGTTGATTTAAAATTTAACCGCTTATACAATGATCTAAAAGAGAATACAGTGTAACTATGTTGCTAAACCACCGCTTATAATGATGAATTGAAGTTACACGTATAAATTAATTATAAGCTAATTAATTGTCCTGCTCTGTTGGCACAGGTAGGAATATATTATCCGGCTTATATAACTCTAAATCCCATGTATATTTTATAAAATTTTGCAGAAAAAACTATTATATGAGTTTACTAGTTGTTAGGATAACGTCGAGTGCAAATAATTTTTAAAATTCAAAAAGTGCGGTATATCGAAGTCCCACAACTAATTAATTTTAATTAGAAATGTTTGAAAAGTATTTTTATGAGCAATTAGTAATATTTGCAAAAAAATATAAACTATGTATGTTATTACTTTATACGCGCGATAAAATAAAAAAATTGTTCTTGTCAAAATTTGTGATATCTCATTCAAAGTAACTAATTTATTTATTACATATAGGAGGTTATTCAAATTTTTAAGCGCACTTAAAAAACTCTTTATAATAAAATCAAGTATAATAAAAAGCTTAATTAATTTTAAACAAGAATATCTTGGAGTTGGCTTGAAGCCGACAAAATTTAGTTAATTTGACATACGGTTTTACGTCGACGTATCTCGGAATTAAACTCACATCACGGGATTATCGATGCAAGCTTTGGCGATTAACCAACTCTACCCTCTGTGGTTATTTGAAAATAAAATACATGTGGTGTCATGATGTAGTTGTATTTGTGGATAAATATTGCCTTTTCAACCATCTAGCTTTGTTTTGTTTGTTACAGACTGACATTTATATGGACGAAAAAAAAAGTTTAATTAGAAATTTTAAATTAAAATTTTTATTACGACTTTTGTTTTATAAAAAAAAACAACTAATGCAACCACCAAAATAAGATTGTATCGAGAAGGCTTTAGAAAGTTTGCGGGTTGGTCACACTATCACCATACCACCACTAAAATTTAAACACTTTCATTCTAGGGTATTAAGCTTTTAAGCGCTGTCTTTTTCAAAGGCTGATGGAAAAGCGATTACTTTGAATGGTGGTAATACATAATACGCGAATTTTTAATGCCGCAAATGCAGCAAAATGATCTGGAATGCTTTTGGTGTTTAGATTTTAACAGAATGGCACTCAAGCTACGAAACGCTCGGTCATTGCGACAAACGTTGGAAAATAGAATTTTTTCGAAAACGGTCAAAAAGATATGATTTAACATACCTCGAGATTGTTTAGGAGGGCTTTTTTGAAGAGTAAAACTAATGCCACTAATGATTTTAAGAACAAACATCAAACACGAGAACAGTTCAATTTCCACCGAAACATTGAAAAAAGTTACGAAAAACGCCGAAAAAAGCATTTTTTAGCATTAACCATAAAGGTAGTCGTTTACTAGATGAGTCGTATTTTAAAAATATTTTCATAAAAAAATATAAATGTAGTAGACCATATGAACACATGAAAAAAAGAATTAGTTTAGGCGCTTTCGTATTTCGGTTTTACGCCATCAGTTCAAAACCCAAGAAAGCTCTTGTGTAATTGAATAAATGCTGATATTGAACTGTTTTAACAGTCACAGTCAGTGTTAAGGAAGTGGCACTAACAACAAACATTTTCTTATGTTGGCATGTTTGTGTGGTATCTACAGGGTGGTGCTAAACGGAGGTCTCGATCATAGGGAATTTACATGTAAAATCATATTTTGGTGATTATCTGCTTCCCAATAAATTTTAGTAGTTTTAGCCGTTTTTGAAATTATTTTTGTGAGACTGATTTTGAAGTCGAAATATTTCCACAGATTTACCTGAATTCAACAGCCGGTTGTTAAGTACTAGTACATCTGAGTGAGTTGTGGTTTTCATAGACTAAAGTATGGGTTATTATGTTTCATTTGCATAAACGAAGGTTGAAAAAACTTCAGTACTTTAATTGTAGTAGGGATTTTAAGAAAATGTAGTCGTTATTTCCACCGCTCAACTGTATTAAAAATATAAAAAGTAAACTTGAGATTGTAAGGAAATTATTATAAGTGGATCAAAAAGTAGACTTATTTTCCTTCAAAATTAGTCATAGGTTTTTACAACTGGTTAAATATTAACGATTTTACAGAAATTTTTAAATGACTATTTCACTAGAGTGTATTATAGCGACAATAAAATCAAGTATTCAGGTGCCAAAACTAGTACCTTGTCAAAACTAACAACATGGTATTTCAGCGACAATTTTTTTGACGTTTTAAACGTTCAAGTCAGCTTGGAAATTAAATCATTGTCAAACTGACATTTTTGCATCGCATTGCGTTTTGCAGTAAAAAATAAGTTTTTTAAGTGAAAATAGACTTAATTTTTCTCTCGTAAAATAGTCATGTCGAATACGACTCAAGATAAAATTTTTTAGGCAAAATTGTTCTCTTGTACTATTCAAGTTTGTTCCTTTTTGACAATTTCGCTCATGATATTTAATTAAAAATCACTCGCCTTGCGGCTCGTGATTTTTTGAATAAATGTCATTCGCGAAATTATCAAGCAACAAACTTTCATAACAATCGAACAATTTTGCCGACAAAATTTTATCTCTAGTGGTATTATATATGAAAATATTTAAAAAAATAAAATTTTTTAAAAATCCAGAAGTTTTAAGTCACTACACTTTTATAAAATAATGTATAATCGATTTTTTATGCTGTAACTTTGCTCGTGAGCAAAGCAGCAACTCCTTTTCTGAATGACAAATTAATAGAAATTTTCAAATTAAATTTCTGGCGTTATTTTAAAGTATCCAAGATTATTTAAAAATGTTTTTTCTAAAATTAATTGGAAAGCAGGAAATCCCTATGTTCGAGAACTCCGATCATCGCCCTGTAAAAGCAATGATATTAGAGAACAGGTAGTCGGATAGTTACTTATTAGAGCTTTTCCAAAGAGAACATAGGAAATCCCAGAGCTCATCCCACTGAGGTTACGGAGAAACGTGCAATTTAGCATACATGAAATCTGAACATGTCAAAAAGCGACATGTAGAGCAATTCTCAACTTCACCAAGAATAGGTGTGGGTAGATGAAACAATGCTAATAAATTGAAATTGAAAGCTCACGTCAAGATCCTCATAATTTACAAGGCGGTTTTGAAAGAGCCCTAAAAAGTAACCATAATGTGTGAGCACCGCAGTTATTCATCAAGTTGTTTATGTTTATATGCCCGTTAAGCATTAAGATCAAACAAAAGTTATAAATGTAAAATCATTTGAAACACACAATCACCTTATTAACACCTACGTTTAATAGTAGAAATACTTCAAGTCTTGGTAATCGAAATAATAATAGATTCTGTTAGCTCAGGTCAGTTTAAAAATAATAACTATTTAAATATTTATGTACCACCTGTAAAGAATTTTCTTTCTTAAAATTAACCAAATGTTTTTTTTAAATAAATTAAATTATGTTGAATCAAAATCTACTTATATAAACAATTAATTTTTTTAAAAACGACCTACTTCAACTAAATATAGAATATGGTAATTAAAAAAGCATACACTGTGCCAGAACAATATAGCGTACAAGTTATTGTGGCTTGTAGAGTCCATTTCCTTTTTCATTAGCCGTATTTTCATTTGACCTTAGTTATGTTTTCAATCTTTTTTGTTTTCGTTAGATAGTTTAAATGGTAGGTAGTACAAATGTTTTAATTACTCTTGAGTTTCATTTTTATTAATAATTGTTTTTACAAATCTTTAATCGATAAAACAAATGTCGTTTAATAGTTAGTGGTGCTTTAGTAAAATAATAACTTAATATTGTATTTAAGGGTTCTTTTTGAAAGTTTATCAATATTTATGTTAGAATTTTGTGTAATGACTTTTCACTGTTTAACATAGTGTGTCCATAAAGTTTCAAACAAACTCGATAAATCCATAACTCTTTGTTTGCTTTTAACAAAATTTGGTCCTGCCTAAGGGGTAGGGTGGGTGAGAAAAGTTGTGACTTATGAAATACAATGATTTGGATGATAGTTAGGGCGATGTTCGTAAATTTAAAATTTTCTTGAATTCGTCGGTACAAATGTTTTGTTTGCCAAATAAAACACCCTAAACCTACTGTTGTAGACCTCTCTCTATCCAGTGACCAAATGCAGATAAGCTACTCCCCACAAATATTATGTCAAATAAGGTTGAAGCATGTCAATTTATGTGTGATTGCTACAAACCGTATTTTCCAAATTCGACCAATAGAAAAATTCTATTCGAATATCGCATGCTTTTTTTGGGAGTGGCTTAGCTGCATCTGATCGCTGGACAGAGTATAGATGGGTCCATAAAATGCTACATTTGTGTTAAAAGATTTTGTTCAAAACTAGAACACTATACAAGATGTTTATTAAAAAAATATTGATATTAATTTATAATTAAATTAAAATCCATAATATTATATTATTAATTCTAATTTTTATTGCAGGTAAATTTCAACTTTTTTCTTTTCTGTGGCCAATTCAAGGGTGAGTTTATTAGAAATGTATAAATATATAGATATAAAAATTCTGATGTGGCTATAATTTTAATTCACAACTAACTCCTACCTATTTGCAAAAAAAATTGTAAAATAAATGGAAAAAATTTCTCCAAATCCAAATCTTTTTGGTGCTAAGAAAGAGTTAACTTAAAAAAATGTAGCATAATAGATGAATTTGTTTTATTGCTTGTGTGTTAATGAAATGTAAAGAAAAATTACTTTTTGTTCGTACAATACACTTATAGCACCCCGGTTTTTCTTCTTACATTTTGTCTCATTGTCCTTTCTTAATTAAAATTCAATCTCTTTAGATGGTATAAAAGCAAATAATAAAACAGTGTATTTAGAGGGAATATTACAGCTCTGTATATTAATTTGAAAATGAATTTTTTTTTTCACTGCTTTTAAAATTAGATGTTTTGCTCTGTTGACATACGTCAAAAATTAATCGTTTGAGGTTAGTTCATTCTTTGTATTCGTGTCAAAAATAAGTATAATCGTGCAAAACGCTACATAGCATCAATTTTAATAAAACGTTCACTGTTATCCCTATTTAGATTTATTACCTGCAGATCTAGAAATTACACTAATCGAAATTGATGCAACTGCTAAGTAGAATGATTTTTAAAAAACTACAAATTAGTTACCGTTATTTGCTTGATTGGATTCTTAGCTCACGGGATAGTCACGTGTATGTTCTGAGAATTTTATTTCTGTTTAATAAGCTAGTTTGAGTTTATTCAGTATAAAACTGCTGTTATTTGTTGCTATTTATAAAACGGAATAAAGAAATTTGATTGGTTGTTATTATAAATATGAGGAGAACAGACAGAGACACTCGTTAGCGACAGTTGTGCCCCTCTCTCATAGTGTAGTATAGCCTGCAAAATAACCTACAACAGAAACCTTCGATACTGTTTAATAATTATAGCCATTATTGTCATACTAAAAGTCCCCACCCCTCAGAGGACGGGTTTTCCCCAAAATCGGGTTTGGATTTCTAAAATTACACTTTTTTTCATATACAGAGTTCGCTAGAAGTATGGAAACGGCGATTTATTTACGTTAATATTCATTTTAGGAAATAATGTTCAGTATAAAAGTTTTTTATGAAATTTTTATCTATATTTGAGAAAGCTTGAAAATATTTTTTCTTCAATTGTTTTTGAGTTACGCCTATTCTCTAAATTTTTTTAAATGGAAACTTATTTTATGCTACCATTTGATAGAGCATTTTATTCTCTTTACAATAGTATTAAAAAATATTTTTTAAATTTTATTTTTTTAGCAATTTTTCGACACTATATCTAAGCGAAACAAAAGCGGAGCGATAAATAAACTCCTGCGAGTAAACAATAACCAATGATAGTTAACTCGCTCGAGTTTGTTTATCGCTCCGCTTTTGTTTATCTTAGATGTACCTACTATTACCTACTATTCGAAAATACTTTAACCTGCGTTTTGTAGAAAGTGTTATAAAAATAAAATTAAAAATTTTTTTTTAACACTATTGTAAAGAGAAAAACATGCTATATCGAATGCTAGCATAAAATTAATACGTTACTATTTAACAAAAATTTCGGATAGGCGTAACTCAAAAACAATTGAAGAAAAATTTTTTAAAAATATTCTCAAATTTAGATAAAAATTTTATAAAAAACTTCTATATTTAAAATTATTTCCCGTAATAAAATATTAACGACCAAAAATCATCGTTCCATACTTCTAACTAACCCTGTATATATTTATGACTATCTCGAAAACTATGTAGTCAGCGAAAAAGTGTATAGAGACAAAAATTAAAGCCTATAAAAAAGTACCTACATAATTTTTGTTAAAACTCAAAAATCGTAAGTGTATTTATTAAAAATTTACAGCCCTCCAAACTAAGAACGTATTTCACAACTTCCTAATTTCAAATATTCAAGAAATTTGTACAACAAGGTCGCTATTTGCGTAAAGCTTGGATAGGACAGGGGTGCCGTCAAATAGCGGTCGTAATATGACGGTAAATGACGTCACAAAAAGCGTTTTTATATAAAACGTACATGGTTTTCTAAATAGCGGTGCTATCTCACCGCTTTTATGGCTGTTTTTAGGCTTCGGCGCTACGAAACGTCAGCTCCATCATATTACGGGCGTTATTTAATGGCATCGCTATCCTAGGAAACCGAAGCTTAAGAATGTGATGATTTTTACATTCTCTAAATTCGGCAGGCTCCAACTTTTTTTTTTCTACACTTTTTGCTGACTACATAGTTTTATCGTTTAGTAAAATGGTAATTTTTGAGTGGAGGCAGTGGGAAAATGGACGCTTGATTTTGCTAAACTCTAGATGTAAGGGGATTATTATTTTGCTCTATTGTTTTTTATTAATTACGCAAATTTGTTGCTCGGTAACAGTAAAGAGGCCACTCAAATTACCTCTTCTTTTACCATTATTTTGCCGAGGAATGGTACACAAAAGTAACTAATTTTTACTATTTCAATAATAAAAATTTCAGGCAAAATCATAAGCACGAGATGTATTTTATCCGACTATTTTCCAAATATATTATTCAATAATAATAATTTAATAGATTTACGGTCACACCTGACACCATTAACAATTTTACGACATTTGATGACAAAAATATGTTCATGTGGTATGGACCACGAGAAAGTAAGTGACAAAATGAAGCGGAAATATCTGAACGTATTTTTTAATTTTTCTTCACTAAAAAATTGTTAACATGGGTCAGAATTAAAAAAAATCTAACTTTTTATACTGCTACTGCTTTTTAAAATAAGAATGATATCTTTCGACATAAAAAAATAGTTTTTTCTGGAAACTTAAAAAAAAGTTGTCATTTAGTTCCTGAATAAGTACGGTGAAGTTGTATTTTTATATACTAGTGCAAAAAGTAAATTCTAACCTCAATTTATTACTAACAAATAATTGTAACGTAAAATGATATTTATAAGCATTATTGTAATGTTTTTTTTTAATTTCTTATTATAATTGTTTGTTAAGTTTAATAATTTATTATTAGCTTGTTTTTACAATTTAAAGTGAATTTTAAAAATATTTAAAACGTACAAGTAATTGATAAGAGATGGAGCTTTTTCGAACTCTTTTATTAATTTTTTACGCTTTAAGAAAAAATAAAAGGTTTCATCGGAGAAAAGTGACTTTATGGCTCGTCAGTAGCTGTTGGACTCGACTTCGGCTCATCTGACAAGATAACTAACTCGCTGAAAAAAAGTGTCACTTTCTCTCTTGTAAAACAATATACTATTCAGTCATAAAGTAAATTATTATGATTGCTCTACAATATGATAAATAAAACTGTCCCAAAGCGCCTTAACGATAAACGGGAGTTTCAGAGCATCTATGGACAGAATTTATTAATAGCACTATGCAAGTAATTTTTTGACACAAAATTCTTCAGGAGTCGAACTACTTAATGATCCAATTCAAAACTCGATTTTCAGTAACTTTTGAACTAAGTGACACATTAACTTCTATGTTATATGCTTATGCTTATATGGCAATTAACTCTTGAGTTGGAGTTAATTTTCTTTATAACGTCTATTAAAAGTTTTTTCCAAAAACGTCGCAGTCTCTCAAAACTGTTACAAAGGTATTAATAAATAAAGGTTGCGGAGCGCCGCTCGTTTTGCGCGTTTACGCATATTTTTGCACCGGCAAAATTCCCACTTAATGAACAAGTCTTTTCGGCTTTTATCTAAGAATGTTCGAGTTATATTTTTAGATCACTAATATTCAGTTTGTTGGTCATTATTATTAGAATATGTGAGCTAAATGTGACATAGGGTCCTTAATTTGACATAGTGAAGTTTTTCTTGTGATTCGCGTAACACTTCATTGACAGTGTGCTCGTTAATGTTTCAGTGAAAGTATTTGTTTCTGTGCGGTGGTTAATTTATTGGTGGAATTTTATAGTTTATTTTTGGAATTCTTGTAAATCGATGAAGTAAGCACTTTTAGTTATTTCTCAAGTTTTATTACGTTTTACTATAATTATAGCAGGTACGTACTAATTTAGGGCAAGGGTTTCACATTAATGCTCCTATAAAATTCTGTTTCATACAGTAAACTTACTCATGTTTGTTGAATTCCCTCTATTAGTCCAATCTTATCGGTATGTCTTCTTCTTTTCCTGCTGTTTGAGCTTGGACGTCATCCCCTTATGTAGTCGTTTTAGAAGACATTTTGACTTTATGTTGAAGATTTTTTTGTAGTCACTTAAGTTTACAAAGAGCTTCTAGTCACTCTTTAGAAAGCGAATCATAGTTTGAGCCCTCAAGCTGTTTTTTAGCTAAGAAAATTTTACCTTTGGCCTTCCTGACACTTGTATAGATAATGCACAAGTTTAGCTTATTTGTTATTAATAGGGGAAAGACGCAATGAAAAGGACACTTTTTTTCAAATAGCTCTATTTTCTGAACAAAACATAAGTTCTAATAAATACTTGGTAACGTAACAAAACAATTATTCATAATAACATACCAAGCAGAAAAACTAAGTTTTTCATCAAAACTGAAAAGTTGTAAGCTTTTAAAGTAAAATCGGGAAATGTCCTTTTCATGGCACCCTGTGCATTGAAACGGACACATGGGGTTATGAAACGGACATTCTTTAGTTTTGCAACATTGGCACAAAAAAGTTGAAGAAACTTAATATCATTGATTTGTAGATTCATTTACAAACTTGTTCAAAAAGAAAAATTTAAAAAAATAAGCTATAATAATTAATAATAACAAAATAAACAATCTAGAATATTTAAAAAAAAATTTTTGCAAAAAAAGCTTAAATTTCCTTTGTGGCCTTAATTTACGTGTGCAGAACACATCTGAAAGCAATAGAAATATTTTTTGTTTTTGAAACATCTATTTCCAATGTATTAAAAATTTCTATCTTTTACACGCTTTAAAACTAACGTCTGTTTCAATGCGCCATGAAGTGTCCGTTTCATGACACCGAGACATTTTTTAAGAATATTTGTTCAAAACTAAAATGCAAAAACCAAATTTGTTTTTAATAGTTGTCCATATAAATAGATACCTTGATATACGTTTTGCCATAAAAGTAAGTAAAATAAGTAAATACATCCCTATCTTGAAGCTTCCAAAACTTGCAAGAATATTTACTTTGTATATGAATAAAAAACAAAACACTCTACTTCCGGTGTATTAAACGAGAGGACTATGTCCACGTCATAGTTTGTTTATAAGTATATTAAGTTACATATACTAAAATTTCAAACTTAAATGCCTTTTGGTTTTCAAGATACTGATACTGTCCTTTTCATAACGCGTCCTTTTCATAGCGCTTTCCCCCTACTCGTATTTACTCCAATCATTGCTCTAAAAGGTATTGCTTGATTGTGATTTTTTTAAATATTGATTAGTAAAGCAATGGAGTATTATATTGTGTGATTAAAATAGAAGTTTAATGATTATGTGTGTGTAGATGATGTATTAGAAGTTAATCCTCATCAATACACTTCTATTTTGACGATTCTGATGCTAAGACTGGAGCGTATATATTTTTTCATCGAAACGTTCGTTTATACAGGGTGCAACATAAATATATATTATATGTTCTAGAGTGTAGGTACGTATTACAAGTAACACGAAAAGGAAAAAAAATTCTTGTCACTAAAATTTAGTCCTTGAAAGCTTGTGGACAAGCGTGTTGAAACAATGTTTTTGCTATCGCACAGAAGAAATGCCGTAGATGTAATCGGGACTTAGTTTTCAATTTAAATTTCTAATATATCAAAAGAGTATCTGAGTGAATTATGTTGTAATTATAACTTTCTGATTTTTTTTTCCAAAATATTAATGTGAAACTGCCTCAGAAGTTTGCTGGTTGATTTTACAATTCTTCTCTGGCAGACCGTGCTCAATATCAAGTAAGTTACTGGTAACCCTATAAAACTAGAAGCCAAAACAAGTGATTTATAAGATGTAAAGAAGTAAAATATCAATGAATCGTTTAGTATAAGCCAGTATAAGCTATAAAATGTATGTTATTATTAGATAACAAAATTAAATGACATTATTTTACACCTGCTTGAGTAAATCATTGATAAATAGGTAGTGAAAAATTTTAAATTAATGGTAGAAAATACCACATTGTGTCAACAAAGTTGTAAAAGATATTTGATACTTAGTCCAAAGAGCTATAAATCTTTCTACACTTACGGATTTGGTCAAAAAATCAGGTCAACTTGCAACCGTTCACATTGAGCAATATATCAATCCCCCACGACCCACGACGACTCGCAAAAAAAGCATGAAAATCTAAAGAGGAATAATGCACATACAATTTCTGTTGTATTGTGCCTCTCTGAACGTCTGAACACCATACAGAAAATCCGCGAAGTTCCTATGCTCATGCTAGAGCGTTGCCGTTTCTGCGTGGAAAATAGCGTGTAAATGTACCCCAATCCTCGTTGTAGACATCTTGTGTAATACCTACAGTACCAATTTATTGCAATATGGTCTTTAAATAAATGCACATTAGAATAATATGACTAAAGACTTTTAGACTAACTTTTACTGGCAACTCCAAACCTAACACTGGGTATTTTTGTCAGTAACTCAAATTTAAATGTCTTCTTGGTTGATGATTTAGATTTTCGTGCAAAATATTTCCTGAAATATATTTTATGATTGTGATAAAATCTGGACAGTTTGTACAGCATTCCATAACGATTTTCTTAACATTTTTAAGTGACACGAAGAATACCTAAGAGGCCAAAAATGTGCTGGCCGGTCGCTCACCCTAAAATATGAAATTTATATAAATTTTTTTAAGTGCCGCAGAAGTTTTTAATAATCATTGGATTAGATACTTACCTAACACTTTTTGCAAAAGAAGTTCAGTAGAGAAAATACTTACGGTGAGTTCGTGAGCTAATTCATTCCTATTGGACCATTGAAAAATTTGAAAAACCTTTAAGGTTAAAATCGCTTAAAATCTCTTAAAAGGACAAACTTGTTTTATCTCTTTCTTCGTTGCTCTTGCTGCCACTATAGAGACTAGCGACATCTTCTTTAGCAGGGATTTTAGGTCACACTCGCTCCATAATCTATGATGAGAGTTTTATACTGTATGATCTTTGTTACAATACTCTCACGATTTCTGTCGTGACTCCTGATGGATTCTCAGATTGTACCAGGATGTTTGGGGGCTTATAATAATTATACTCCAAGAGTTTCAATAAAATAAATGTTAATACAATAATAAATTCTTACTCATTCTGCTGTCATTGCACGTTACACTTGATAACGAGTTAAATTTCGGTCTCTGTTACGATCAGTCGTTATCTAGGGTACCTCACCTTCTCAATTCCAACTGACCTAACTGTAAACTTAGCCAGTTAGCAACTAACTCCCCTGTCCTCATTTTAGGCCTTTTATAAATTTTTAACTTTCTATTTACAACTGTCGTAAATGCTGTCTTGTGCAAACCTCGCATTTTCTTCCTTGTTTTGATCTTGCATTAACTCAAGCTACCGTTCTGTTATTACAATCTTTGTTACTTACTTCCTAGTAACTTACTAACCAAAAACAGTTGGTTGGATCCGTTTTCAGTGTCCAGAGCTATTAGATGATAGTCTTACGTTGTATGTTTTAAAATGCTTTAATTATTCGTTTCGTAAGAGCAGTTTTGAGCATCCGTTCCAGATCTCTTAAAAGATCGGCCACAAGAGGCGAATAGAAATTTAATTACTTATTTTTAGTCATAAGTTAATATGATATTTTGAGTTGTAGTAAACTCGGTGGTAAGTCAGCGGTGAAAATATTTCTACGTACTCTTTCATGTAGTGGGTATGATGCTCCTTAAACGGCGACAATGATGAGCTCGAGGTGTAGATGTTGATCTGTAATTAGCTGACTGATGCAGTTGTAAACTGAGTTACAGTGTGTCAGACAGGGGTAAAGGAGTTTGTGTCCTAGCACATTTTTTATTATTTCTGCAGTCTTTGGTCTGCCTTTTTCATTCCAAAAAGATATGCAGATCGTCAGAGTGGGATGGTGAATTCTTGAGAGGGTGCTATGTTCTCGAACGATTTTCGCCGTGTACGTAATCGCAACCAGACAGAGGGTGTGTGAGGCACACATCACGCAACGAGAAAGCATGATCCCTGGAAGGGACTTATCAAAATCTCCTATGGATTTTGAGGGCGTAAACGTTATGTAGTTCTCTTCATGAAGTGTTCTTCATTCGGTATCGTCTGCAATCAAAAACTGCAAACAAAATAGTATTAAGATTTTATGTGTCTAGAGGATTCTCGAGTTATTTATCACAGAAAGCGATAATTCAACTTTTCGTTATACTTAATATATTACCACTCGAAGACTCTATATAGGGCGAAACTCTCTGAAGACTTTAAAGAAGATTGACCTGTCGTCTGTCACGATACATAAAATTTTTTCGAATGGACTGACGAAAGAAGTTTTAACTTCATGCAGCATTTCAGCTATTTAGTGAAAGAAGTGGGTGCAGAATAATCCTGACTCGTGCACAAAATCAGCGGTTATCTGTAAGAACAATGACATCACAATATTATTTCTTTTTTAGTAGTTACGTGGCATGTCAATAAAATCGCATAAAACCTCTGATATTGACCTAATGAACTGGTAATGCCAAGGAAACTTCTAGTTCTTGTGAACCAGATGTCGGCCGTTGTATCTCCACTTCATGAAGAACGCTTTTTATGCGGCTATGTTCTGTTCTATTCCCCTACCAAGAGTCCTCCGTGTCGGAATTTCCACCCTGTTAATACTGAAAAATACGATATAAGCTCTATCGTATATTCCAAATCTCAAGCATTTGTGCTCTCTTCTTGTTCTTTAATCTTTTAGGAGATGAAGTCGTTGCTTTCATAAATTATCTCTTTGTTCGTCATCGGTATTTGTGTAGTCGAAGAAGACACTGTCTATGACCATGTCTTCACACGAGGGGTTCCTACTTTTGCTTGAAATGGCAACAGGATTTAGCTCACCATACTTCATCCATTGATAGCATCTTTGACGGCGAAATGGTGCCCCCCTCACCCACACAAATCCTTGGGCAGCCGTTAGCGAGATTTCTAAACATCAATTGATGACAGCCAATCAGCATGCTCATATATGCTAATAGTAGAGGAGAGCCTCTCTTCGTGGTTGTATTATAACCTAAGAACTTAACATTATCGAATTTAACCTGTATCATTTGGCTTTGTAGCTTCAAAAGGCATTCTGAGATCTTATCAGGGTGGGTTTGTAAACGGTTTTAAATTTGAGAGTCTCTCTCATGCTTTGTCCTAGTTTTGAAAAATTTCAAAAATAAGTTGAAATGAGGATTAATTAAAAAATGACACAATGCGATAATTAGATTTTTAATTAGACTAGAACCTAATTTAAAACTTAATTATTCGTATAATTATAAAAAGAATGAGAAAGTGGTAAATATAGATCGCAACTTAAATTGTAATTTGTAGAATAACCTGGCACCTTTTGTAATTTTGTGCACAAGCTGTTAAATTTATTATTAGCTAGAGGTTACGTATTATAGTTTTGATGACACATTGAGTCTATCATCGTTGAGTTAAAGATTTTTCAAAAAATAAAAAATGTAAACCGAATACATCACATGCCAATTATTTACTAATTCAAAAATTTTCAAGACAAACTACACAAGGTGACAGGATTCTCTCCCACTTATTAACTTAACATTCTATTTTCAACACATAAATAAAGTTGAAATATGTTCGGTAGCTTAATAGCGTAAGTTTAGCATAATTTATATGATTTTTTTTAATAAACAAAAATTTTCTCTTGTACACATACTAAATAATTTAAGGAATGCAAATCTACGTGCAGCGTGCATGTTAATAATTAATTATTTAACCAACTTAAATAAGCGACCTATTAAATTAAATATCTTGTGTTCTAATTTTTGTTTAAGAGAAAATTCAATTAAAAACGATACGATTTTCTGTGTGGATTTTTATCACCAACAGTTGGTGCATCATAAACAGGCTGCTTCAAAGTTATTATGTATTTTACGATTTACCCCTCTGTTGTGGTCGTTTAAAATAAATTTATCATATAAGCAAGGTATTGGTGAGGTTTGGTGAAACAAAGATAAATCGTTTGCATATAAATGTTGACAGTCACAATAAATGTGAGCATCCGTATATTTAAAACGCGAAGGCCTTTCTTCACCGGTAATTATAGCGTACTTCTACTGGACTGATCTTAATCATTTTTTAATCACTTATTAAATCCATTTTTTACAAATCAACAAATTTTAAATAGAGAAAAGAAAAAAAAATACTATTCTGCTACAATTTAACAAATCGACATGTGCACAGAGAGATAAATATTAGAAAAAAAAGATGTATTAAAAATTTAAATCGGCTAATAGTCTATCGTACCTAGCTTTGGATGCAGAAATCGTCGATTCACCAATAATTTCCGGGGGAGACTATTCCACTTAGTGAATACCCGGTTACACATGAATGATTCTCTAACTGGAGTCTTGCAGTCCTTTTTTATCTTTAGCTGGTGACCATGTAGTCTTTGATCATTTGCCAATACAAAAATTCGCGATATGTCTGTCGAGAAAGCTCTGTGCAACACTTCGTAAGACATCATCAATTCTCCTCGCATCTTCCATTTTCCAAAAGTTAGCGTAATAGCAAGTGACATCTTTTCTTCATAACTCTGCCGAAAGGTAGTCTCGTGGCACGACGCTTAACACCCTCAAGGAACTTCCTGTCCCGCACTAGGTCAATGTTCCATACTGCACCACCAAACTCGAGCACTGGCAGCACATACAGACACATTAAAGAGCTGCATAAAGACCGAAAAATAAACTTCTGTAAAAAACTTCATTAGAAGGTAGAAAGTGGAATTAGCTTTTCCGCAAACTCCTGTAATATAATCTGACAACGTTAGATCACTGGAAATGGTGAAATGGTGATGCCGAGATCTTAATGCGAGTCAACAGATGCCAAAGGTCGCCCAGATATAGTGTATAGAAAATGAGGCTTATTTTTCCCTTATCCATATGGGAAAAATTCACACTTGTGGATATTCAGTGAAAGCAACCACTCTTTACACCAGTAAAGCACAAGATCAATAATATCACTCTGTAGCATGGCATATCATATTATATTACATTCCATGGGGTTGTTGAATAACTTCATATCATCAGCGTAGGAAGAACTCTTGGATTTGATTAAAGAAGCCAAATCAGAGATATACAACACGAACAAGATAGGACCAAGCACATACCCTTGGGGCACACCACTCAAAGCCGGGAAAATGTCTAAGTACGCACTATCCACTCTCACACAAAGCTGTCGTTCAGTCAAAAAGTCTTTGATCCATAATAATAAATTACACCGCAAATACAAAAGTGTTCAAGCTTATAGGCCAGTTTGTAAGCCCAAACGTGGGGTTAGAATGCATCAGGGGGCGGTGGTGGTGTTAGAAGCTTTAAAGCCTTTAAATACCTCACGATGGGCGCCAAATGTAACACCGATCTTACAATTGTGTGTACATTATGCCCTTGACATCACTCGAGTCGAAGACGGGAAGTGTTCGGAGTGATAAACAAGCAACAACAAACACTTTCAAAACAAAAAATAAAAATATTAATTCAAAATAAAAATAATAGGTTTCTTATTTTTTATTTAACAGGTTACAAAATAAAAACAGTAAATACGTCCTTTTTCGGTAGTTCTTTGGACACCGTTCGTGGGTGGGACGCGTGGGATGCGTGGTTAGCTCGAAAGCTTGGCCAGCGTTCCTCCAGATCGACAGTCGGCCAACAAGTCCAAGACTGTAATCGAGTCTTACATGATGGGTCAAAAAAACCTAAAAACCGTGTATAAGTGACTTGTGGTTAGCCCGAAGGCCTGACTAAAAAGAGGAATGTACTGCGGTAGACACGATCAGCATAAACTCTACAACTGCAGCTTGTGATAGCCGCTGAGGGGGGGGGCACTGAACACAATTGCACTCTGTACAGTGGATGAACACGGGCGGTCACGGACTCTCCTGAAATCAATGCACGTCGAATATTTATTAATTCTTCACCACAAAGTTTTTAGCACCAATCAGAACTTAACTTTCGATTTAACTACGAGGTGGGAACGTACATTTAACTCCGTACGCTTCGTACTCATATCTTTACAATTATCACCAAACTGTTACATAAATGCTTTTTATGCGATTATGTAGGTGGCAATAGATGCGGGCTTAAACGAGGCATCGAATGGTATAAGTTATCAGGGGGGACTGATAAGATAATAATTTACTGCATGGAGATTATCACCTGTTTTGAAAATAGGTGTAACTGATACAACTTTCCATGCTTCTGGTAGTTTATTGATGATGGATGTTGAAGGATGAATTCATTATAATAGAAAGAGGAGTGCAAATAGATTCGCAACTCGTTTTCAAAAATACAGCCTTGATGTTGTCTAATCCCGGTGAATTGAGTTTCTTAGTTTAGTGATATAATTTTTACAGACTTTCTGGAGTGCATATTACTTCGCTAATGCCGTTGTATGCGAGGAGAGTTAATTGTAGGATAATTCAGAGTTAGCGGTTCTTTTATGTACACTTTCAAAATTTTTGAATCGGTTCAAAAACTGGACTGTGCTGATCCGAGCCGAGTCGATTCAATGCGCGTCCAGTTTTAGTACTTCCCTGGTCAGCTGAGCACCGATGAACACTGGCATCATATGTGTTCAGAGGATTCTTCATTAACTCCACATCCTCTACCATTACTTCTATTTGAAAATTAAACAGAAAATGTACAACAGCTTTTACATTTCTCGCTTTTGCTATTATTTCCAAGACATTTTCAGTTGTGCAAAATGTGAGTTAAAAAATTGTTAAAAAGCGATTTTAACCACTGATACTGATTTTAAATTAAAACCTTTAATTAAATCTTCTCAACATTTTATTTAGAAAATTTTAATCCAACATTTCCTGTTTTATTTCCAATCGAAATAATTTCCGACCTATGAATGCTTGTTGGGCTTCTCTAAGGATTAGATGCAATTCAAAATAATTTTATACAACCTCCACAAGTTCTAGAAAAATTCTTTCAATCTCGAATTTATTTAATTAATTTTAAATTATACCTACGCATTTTGAAAAAGTAATTTTTTTGTTTTTAAATTAAGTTTTGCCTTTCTACCCAATTCTAGTTGTTTGCTACACCTTTAAGAATATTTTAAGCTTTTAACTTAATTCTGGTTCTACGTTGTATTTTAAACTTGAAAGATTTGCATGTTTTTAACACATTAAGAGCATGTTGGAGGAGTTAATCAGCACATAAGCATGTCGCCGCAACACTATCACTCGTATGAAAGTCGTTCATAAGACTTTTAAGCAGTGAGCTTAAGGACTTTGGGATTTTCACGCATTGTAAATAATGAGACTTACCGATTATTTTTACCTTCTAGTTACATTTAGTTAAGGGTTGTACATATATTCATGCAGGGGTATTATTTAAATAAATTAATGTTGTATATTTAGAATCGTTAAGATTTTAATACAATAGTACAGAAAAAGCTTCTTTAACTGAACTGTATCTCGTCGTCTCTTTAATATCGTTACAATTAGTCAAGGATTGAAGAAGACTTTTTATTTTGAAAAAATATTATTTCTCTTTCTTTTTCATTTTAGAACGAAAAATTTTGCTAAAATAAGAAAATAAAATTACAGTAATCAAATCAAATTCAAGAAAAAGACAATTTTCTTAGACAATTGGCGTTTGTGTTGTAGATAGGTCATTTAAACAAAATTCGCTAGTTGTTAGGGTGGAAATCAATTTTTTAAAAGAGTCTTTTTACGTGCTAAAAATTTCGTTAAAAAAATATTTTCTTACTATACGAGCAAAGTAATCAGTTTAAACTTAATTAAGGGATTAGAGACTAATTACTTATATTTTGTTTTAATTAAAATGATATAATAAGAAAAGTTACGGAATGTCAATTGACTAATGTTTTTTAAGTCAAGCCACGTTAGGGTTAAGCTATTTTTTAATTAGAAAATTTTTAAAAAAGTCGGTTTTATTAGCCTCTTCGCGTTTACCGTACACTTTACATTAATCCGGAAATTGTTTAATGGAATTTAAAAGCTAAATTACATCTTAATGTACGTTGCTAAATTTTTTTTTAGAATTTGTACCATACAAAGTTAGCTTTGGCTTTAAAACACATTTGAATAAATAAAAAAAAAAGTATTTTGATTTCAAAGTTCATATCGTTTAATTACTCAAACAAGTTGTTTGAAGTTATGCTTTTTTTGAGCAAAATAAATATTGTGATTCCGCCGGAAAAATTAAAAAAAATTAAATTTATAAAATATTTTACAAGTTCCAAATTATTTTATTAAATTATTCGCTTATGTTGGGATTTGTAGGGGTTGTAAACTACACTTATTTTATTAATATGTTCCCGATAATAATATTGTCCCACGTCATCTTCAACCCCGCTTTACGTCTCCCACTTATGGTTTTAGCTTCCCTTATTTCTTATCTACTGATGGTCTGCTGTTGTTAAATCTTTATAAGTGTCCCCTCTATTCCATTGTTTTTCTTCGCTACCGTCTCCAAAGCTAGTTTAATTTCTAATTTCTCTCTTGTATCCGAAATTTTCAACTAATCTAGCTTACCCTCACCCTTCTGATGTACTTTTCTACTGCTCCAAACAGTAGAATGAATTGAATAAGGATCTCATAGACTATTTGCTCTAGTTTAGAGTTCAGATTCTAGACTCTAGAGTTTAGTCTAGACTCTAAACTAGACGAGAGTCTAGACTCTATGCAGACACATAACATGCATTAGTTTAGACTCTAGACCGAGGGGTTAACCACTGAAGTAAAAAGTGTACACCAAAATTGCAAAAATTTGCAAAAATTCGCAGAAATTTGCACAAAATATGCAGAAAATTACGGAAATTTGTATAAAATTTGCAGACATTTGCACCAACTTGTACACCAAATTTGCAGAGTGGTAAACCCCTCGCTCTAGACTAATGCGTGTTATGTCTCTGTCGAGTTGTCAGTCACCTCATGGAAAAAATTGAAACTAACTAAATTTCCGAATTAAACTTAATTAAATAATTACGTTAAGAAATTATTTAAAAAATCGTTATAACACACATATACCTACCCTTATTTAAATTTAGCTTCCCTAAAAAAACTAGAGGCAATTTTTATCCTTTTAAAATAATGGCCGTAATATTATTAATCTTTTGATGTGTAGTCTTCCATACAAGCATTTGAAAACACTCCTATTTTAACGTAGTTTTCATATTGCTTTTAACCTGTTTTTAGCCTCAGGTTTGTATTTTAAAACACACTGCGCTCTTTAAAAAGGAATTAAAAATACGTTTAAATAAAACAGTGGAACAATAGCGGAAAGGAGGGTTACACACGAAATACAATGCAACTATACATTCTGTTAGTGGAATTAATTGGTAGTTATGATAAAATGGTAATGGGGTTATCTATTATACCACAAAGATTTAAGTTGTATTCACACACAACCGTGATTGATCCGTCACGTCACGTCTCCGGTCAGTCAAAAATGGTATAAAAAATATCGTAAGCGTGCTTTTAAATGAATCCATTCACACTCATCAGTCATGGTTCGGAGATTTTGTTTTTGACGCCGTCACGTCTCCGGTCAGTCAAATAAAATAACGTCGACAACGTTATTTTTATAAATCCTTTTATAACTAAAGGTAAATGACGGATCCATGACTGATGTGTGTGAATCGTGCTGTCCGTCAAAATAAAATCACAAAAAATTTGACTGACCGGAGACGTGACGTGACGGATCAATCACGGTTGTGTGTGAATACAACTTTAAGGCTATTTTAAGTATATAGATCATGAATCTTCTATCGTTACCTTCTGTCTGTTTATGCCTCTTCTGTCTATGAATATCATCTGTCAATATCATCTGTCATATTATGACTCATATTGTGTCTTTTATCTTATCTGTAAATCTTGTCTGTCATTTCATCTCATCTGCCAATCTTTTATCTGTCATCTCATTTTATGCATCAGTCTCATCTATCATTTAATCGCATCTGTCATTCTTATCTGTCATCTCAGTTGTCAATCTCATCTGTCATCTCATCCTATTTGTCACTCATCCTATTTGTCACTCATCCTATATCTTAAACTCTTCAGTGAGATATATGTCATATAGCATGTAGGACTTGATGACATATGGGATTACAGATAGGATTACGATCACATATGAAATGACAGATGATATGGCAGATGGAATGACAGATAAAATGACAGCTAAAATTACAGATGGCATGGCAAATGATCTCGCTCTTCTCTATGGAAACAGAATAACATTTGACATACAGTAACTATGGTGGCAGGATACCCCAACTTCCCATCTGTCTAAACCAATCTCTGAAGTTGATAGATAATTCCACCTGACATATGAAATGACAGATAAAATTGACATATTGTGACAGCTAACCTTGACATTGATATATAAATGGGTGACAGATAAACCCTTTCTGGCATTGATATATGATATCAGATAACTACATACATGGTAACTATAGTGACAGAGTGACATTTGACATATGGTAACTATGGTGACAGACCACTCTCCATTTCTCTAAACTAATTCTAATTCTACTTCCTTCACTTCTCATTTCGCTATATTAATCCCTATCCTACTGTCTCTTTCGGACCTTACTGCGCATTTCTGATGATCCATGTGTTTTTTATTGTGTGGATAATATGACTGATGGTCGTGTGTAATTGATAGAGAAGAAAACTGCTCGCTTGATTACTAAGACCTCTTGGTTTAAAGTGCTAAAAATTAATGGCTAAAAGTTATTAGGGAGAAACCACAGAATGAGGAAGTGTTGTATTGGTCGCCATTTTGAATTTCAATTTTTTTCAGTTGGGTCTCAAGCTATTTTATTCACTCGAAAAATGCTTGCAGTGACTAGCGACATCATCTTTAGCAGGGATTTTTTTGAGTAAGCTATGCCAGTCTTACACTGTAATAGTCTTTGCTTATAGGCAAGTCGAAATAGCTTTGGGCCAAATTAGCAAAAATGCGCTCAAAATAACCTCCTTATTTTTGCGTACTTTATAGAGGGTGTCCCACTTAGCATACTCACCGTGGAGATTTTGTAAACCGTAAGAGACACGAAGTGTAGCCTCTTTCATGTCCAACTAGACGGTGCTTTTGTTTTTTGAAAAATATTACTAGCACTAGATATATTTAGAAAAACTGAAAAAGTTAATTTTCTTTTAACACCTATAACTTTTTTGTTAATGAAGATAATTTCAATTTTCGAAATAGGACACTACTAAAACCAATAAAGTATGGCCACTGGCCACATCCGTTGTTTTTCATTAGTTGTTTATTTAGTCGTCCAAAAGTTGAAAGAAAAAGCTCTATAACTTTTTTATTTAAAAACTTATTTTTAGTATTTCTGAATATTTGGGGGTTGGAAACAAACAAAACTTCTGTAACAATAAAATTCTTTGAAAAATTTTTGAAAAATCAAAACTTTTTTTCCTTATAATTTGTGAACCAAAACCGGCAACTGCACTGTAGGTAGGTACCTACAGTACAGCCACAGCACAGCAAAATAAAAAATGTTTTTGGTGGTTTTTATACCTAACTTATAAAAGAGGCCTACCATAAGTGATCTATAAATAGTGTTATACTTAATCATTAAATTAAAGATTATATTAATAGTATAAATATAAATTAAAATTTAATTTAAATGTCGGTTAAGCCAAGTAAATATTTCAATTTTGACGTTATTAAATGTAAAATGTTAAAAGTTATTTCAATCTAAATACTCGAGTCTTAAATGCTAAGAAACGTTATTTCGGTTGTCTTTGCAGTAAAATTTCAGTAGCATTCAAAGATTTCCTTCGAATGTGATGAGATCCTTTAGTAATGCATTGAATTCCCAAGTTTGACTCTATGACAATGACAGTTCACTAAGGAGGAAACAAAGTAATGTTTTGTTTGTGGCTTGCGTCATGTACGCATTGTATTCAACAGCTGAAGGAAGGATTCAAATAGGTTATATTTACATAAATTTAATTTAGCCTTAGGCAAAACAAGATTAGCGTGGTTTATCTTTGTTTTTGCGTTTACACCTAAAATGACTTATCCTTTATATCAAACTTTAATAATTAACTATGTTATGAAAGATTACATTACTAATAATTATTAATTGTCTGTATAATTAGACATTGTAAATCACCCAAATTTACTTTTCAGCGCGCCGATAGAAAAAAAAACTTTTTTTATACCACAATGCTCTAATAAAGATCTCAAAATTGTTGGCTGAGCTACAAATTTAGCTTTAATTAAGCGATCATACTGCGATCATTAAAAAGTTTTAAATAGTCATCTTTACAACTAATAACATTTTGATATTTTGTAAAAGATAGTTCTGTTGAAATGGTACATTTATGTAAATGTCAGTTGGGCGTGTCGGATAAACGTAAAAATAAGATAGATACAGTTTGTTAGTGTGCTATACTTAAGTAATTTATGTTTTACAAAGAAATAAAAATAAATGAGTCTTGAAAAATGCAAAGCAAATGAGGAGCATTTGCTATACTTTTTGAATGAAAGACTGTTGAGATGATTTAGATATTTCAAGTGTGCAAATGATAACGTCATTCATTCAAATTACACGCTGAATGCTTATTAAAAAAACTTTTTTTAATTTATAAGTACAGGGTTTCCCAACACTGACTGTTTCCCAGCTCGATATCTATAGATTCCTATATACTATGGATTCCTATCATAGTTAGAAGTAATTCAGAAACATTCTTCCATAAACTAAACACGAGGTAATATAGAGAGCAGGCGCCCAAGGTAATTTAGTTAGCAAAATATGAGGACCGCATTCTGTCAACGGATTTGACTTTTGGAGATAATTTTTTGTTCTTTAATATTTTTTCTTAAAAATGAATGAATTGAATGTGAAGTCAAGTATAAGTGACTTCCTAAATTCAAAAGTGTAATAGGTTGTTGAGAGGATTCTCTAAAGTCTTGCAAAATTTCATACTTCCACTGCTAACTTTACGTATAGTTTGTGGTTTGTAGCTCGGCTAGTTTTGACTTACTAACGCCGGAAATGGGCTTAGTACTGCAATAATTTTTTATGCTGACGAGCGGAGAGAATGCACAGATAGCTAAATTGGTATTAATCCCTACCAAAGCAGTAGTCAACGTATTTAAATTATTAAAGGGGCGTGGCCAAACCTGCGCGAACTTACCTCGAGTTAAATTATTTTAGCTGTATCACTTACTAATGATGCTCTAAATAAATGTTTCCCAATCTTTTTTGTGACATGCCTCACCTACGCTTTTCTAAAATTCGTATGCCCCTTATGTAACATAATAGTACAATTTTACGTAACATAATGTTTAATATTCTTAAATTTACCTTCTCCATACGGTTAACTTAAACTTTGGACGAGTCCCTTTTTGAATTGCCTCTTTAACAATCAAATAGCCCCCTTGTGGGGCGTAGGACCCACGTTGGCAAACACTGCTCTTAAGAATTACAAAATTTCAGCTCGATCTAGCATACTCCCACTGCTAACTTCACGTTTAGTTCGTGGTTTGTAGCTCTGATATTTTTGACTTATTAACGACAGAAATAGATTTACTATTACTTACTGATGACGTTCTAAATCAATGTTTCCCAATCTTTTTTGTGACATGCCCCACCTAAGCCTTCCTAAAATTCTTATGCCCCCCTATGTAACATAATACGTAACTTAATTTTTAATATTCTCAAATTTACCTAGCCCCGGTAGCGACTGAGAGTGGCCACACGGTTAAATTAAACTCTAGCCGACTCCATTTTTTAATTGCCTTCCTAAAAATCAAATAGACCCCCTGTGGGGCGTGGGACCCACGTTGGCAAACATTGCTCTTAAGAATTACAAAATTTCAGCTCGATCTAACATACTCCTACTGCTAACTTCACGTTTAGTTTGTGGTTCGTATTTGTAGCTCTAATATTTTTGCCTCACTAACGCCGGAAATGGACTTACTATTACTTACTAATTTATTTTTCTCTAACGGATTGCAGAATTTCAGCTATCGATCTAAAATACTCCCACTGCTAACTTCACGGTTAGTTTGTTGTTGGTATCTTGCCTATTTTTGACTTACTAACGCCGAAAATGGACTTACTATCAAATACTAATAATGCTCTTAATTAATGTTTTTTAATCTTTTTTGTGACATGCCCCACACCTAAGCCTTTCTAAAATTCTTATGCCCCTATCTAACATAATATGTAACTTAATTTTTAATATTCTCAAATTTACCTAGTCCCTGTAGCGACTGAGAGTCGCCACACGGTTAAAAGTCAATTTTTGAATTTCCTCCCTTAACAATAAAATAGACCCCCTGTGTGGGTCGTGAGCCTCGCCTTGGTAAGCACTACTCTAAAGGATTGCAAAATTTCTACTCGATCTAACATATTCCCATTGCTAATTTCAAGTTTAGTTTTTGGTTTCTAACTTGGCTATTTTTGATTTAATAACCTCGGAAATGGACTTACTATCAGTTACTAACGATTCTCTAAAGGATTGCAAAATTTTAGCTCAATCTAACATATATATTCCCACTGCTAACTTCACGTTTAGTTTTTGATTTTTAGCTCTTCTATGTTTAAATTAATTAGTAACGCCGGGAATAGACTTACTCACTTTATAACGGTTCTCTAAGATTTCAAAATTTTAGCCCGTTCTGA
Organism: Malthinus seriepunctatus; assembly: GCA_963924605.1. Taxonomy (NCBI): domain Eukaryota; kingdom Metazoa; phylum Arthropoda; class Insecta; order Coleoptera; family Cantharidae; genus Malthinus; species Malthinus seriepunctatus. Next base: position 76,882,404 of record OZ004600.1, on the reverse strand, counting down.
CATACTCCCACTGCTAACTTTACGTTTAGTTTTTGGTTTGTAACTCGCCTATTTTTAATCAGTTTCAATTGTTTTAAAATAATCTCACTGCTCCGCTAAGTAATTAGTAATTCCGAGTTTAACTGCAGTAGTCAGTCTCCAATATAACTTTTAGTTGCAGTCACACCCGTGGTGGTTAAGTAAGACTATTAATATCCGAGCCTGTGGAAATCGTGGAATGGCGTTAACCATTTCTAGTTAAAAATGACTACCATCTTTTAGATAGTTAATGAATGAGCGAGTGTTGTAGCTTTTATAATGTAACTAGTAATACATAAGTTACAAAAGTGTTACTTTATGACGACTTGAATGTTAGTTGTCGAGTGCTTGTTGTATTTAACTGCATGAGTGTAATAATTGTTATATCTATTCCACATTGGTTGAATGGTTGAAATGTGAAAAATTAAGTTTTAATGCTATTTATACATTTACCATGTGACTGGTGATGCATTAATCACATAGACAACTAAAAATGAAGTTTATGCCCTTTTTATAAAGTTTAGAGGTAACAATTTTTTTAACAAACTTCCATTTATTGTGAAATGTAATTTTTTATTTAGTATCTAAAAAAATTGTTTTGTTAAGTCAAAATAGTACTACTAGTCAAACTAAAACTTTGTTACTTTATGGACACGGTGTATATTAATAATAAAGAGAGTAAACTTTTCGAGATGAAAATCTAAGGTATTTGAAACGTGAAAACTGCAAACAAGAAGCACAACTTTAGTGCCAAGCAAATTAGAAGTAGTGATAAAGTTGAAAAGTTTTAATTCAACCCCTTGAAGCTTAACAACCCGCATCTTTTGTTTGAAATCGAAGAACAAGTCTCTCTTTTACACGCCTTTGTTTTAGATTATAATTTTGAATAATAGATAATAACTCGAAAAGTCTTTCAAAACAAAAATTATTAAAAAATAATGCAATTGAGCTACTTTATTTTCAAGTATTTAATATTTCATCGTGAGGAAGTTTTGTGTGTGATGGAAAAAGTACAATAAAAATCGAGCTCTTTTAAAGAAAAGGGGCTTTATGGAGAAGAAGGACTAGGATTGTTAGTGGTATTTTCACAAAGAAAATGTCTCGAACAATAATATTGTGATTTAATCCGTTATTAACCAACAGTTTTTCTCACACGTGTGGAATTTTATCTCTTTATACATAGAAATATATTTATAAGTACGTTTATGTGTATTTAGGGCTACGTCCATTCATAGAAATCCAAGATGTGTGTCTTTGAAGTATTTTAATATTCTTTTCCACTACGAATTGATTAAATTAAAAGGGCCCATCAAAAGTTTTGACTTTTATTTTAAGACCAAATTAATCAAGAGCTTTGTAGTATCAGCTGTTCATATTAACATTAAATTAATTTGATTTGCTTACAGTTGGTTTTGTCCAATCAGAATTGATTAGCAATTTAACGTTTTGTCAAAGGTCAAATGAAAAGTTCCATGTTTAATTTAATTCCGACATTAGTTAATCGAGAGTTTTATAGTACCGGTTATACTTACAACAGTATGTAACGATGCGAAATTTCATCCAGATACTGGACCAAAATAGTGGTACAGTATTACAGCATCCTGGTATTACCCATTCAGTATTACCTCAAACTAGCTACTTGCATTTTTAAAATCCTTTTTGCTATAGTTTCCGCTAGCACCGCCCCTGAGATCAAAATGGAGATAATTTTTACATTCGTGTGTTCAGCTCTTCAAGCACTGTCATTTGAGCCGATTTCGATGAGATTGGATCCGAATTATCCATCTTTAATTTACCTTAATTTATTATCAGCGTTATCACCGATAATAGACAATCTCTTTGTAACTCGGCAACCGTAAGTGCTAGAGCTCCCGTTTAATAATTTTTAGTGTAACTCTTGTGTTATTTTCACCTCAATTTAAAGTAGTTAACCCTTATAAATTGCTTAATTCGTTATCTAAACGTTTTAATTATAGGTTAACAAAGATTTGAAATTCTTAAATTCAATTTAGAACCACGTGGAGTGGTTTTATTTTTATTTTTACTTCAAAATTTTTTATTTTAATTTTATTTTAAAATTATTTTTATATTGTCACATAAACCCCTTGGATAAGGGACTTCTCGTTTCACTTTCTTCATCTCACCTCGTTGTGGTGAACTTGCTAGTTCCTTAGTTTCATTTGCGGCCCCTGTTCATTAATTATTTAGTTTTTATTATTACTTATTTTTAATTTGTCTTGTTACTTTCAGTAAGCCCGTAAGTCTACTCTTAATTGCCTAGGACACTTTTGATCTTCCTACTGGATCCGTAGCAGTAACATGTGATCTAGGTGATCGTTCTCTCACCCCCACTTGGGATCTGGTGGACGAAACCCTCTTGTTCCTCCAGGACTCCGTGATCTCTCGTAATAGAAAGGGCTCGGGAACTGATGGACAAAGCTTTCCTGTTCATCCCAATGCTTGCAGTGATTTATATATCTTCCTCCTTAATCCACAAGAATTTTTTTAAATAATTTATTTAGGGTTTATCACCTTAAGTATTTAGGATTTTAAGTTCCTATCGTATCATGATATTCTCTCCTAAGACTAATCCAAGACTGATCCTTGCTTTGGTCTTTTGATTTTGAACTAAGCGAGTGGGGGACTGTGGGATGTGGGATGATCTCTCACATGGACAGTAATTACTGTTATAGTAGCTACTGTAATAAATAAAATAATTTAACTTAATTTCTAGCAGAGTGACTTTTTTACTCCTGTTACAGAAAAGAGAAATTAAAAAACTTTACGGAAAGATTTTAAGCATAAAGTTTTGAAAATATATGTAAATAAAAGTATAAAAGGAAAATTCAAATTTTCATCGGTGGTTAAATTCCAACACAATGCTTTAAATAATTTTACTTAGTATTTCACAGCGTTCAAAGTTCTCTCTAGCTTTAGAATATTATAATTATAATAATAAGATATTTCATCAAGTAAAATGGTGCTTTCAACTTTATAATTTACCAAATTAAACCTCTTTTTGTTTATTATTACCTAGTCTTGTTTTAAATTTAATAAATTCAACTTATGTACTTTAAAATTTAATTTCGATATTTTATTGGCAAATTATTAATTATTACAAATTGCTGTTTTTAAAATATATTTTATGTGCGTGTTATGGGTTCTAAATGTTATAATTTTAATAATATGTTGATTTATAAACTTCAACAAGCCAAAATTTGTTTTATTGTGCAATTAATTTTATTACGTAATGCATATCTATTATAAATCTGCGTTATTTTCCCCATCGACCGCCTGGCCTAACTCTGGAAATAATTTAAGGTTATATTAACAATTAAGTAATTAACAGTTTTACGTACTTATAAACATCCTGTAAGTTATGGGAAACTTCTAAACAATTGGATAATATCTTTATCTCCCCTACATTGTATAGGAAAACTTAATACCCTTAATTAGTTGTTGCAGTGGAGGGATAGTAAGTAAGCAAGTATTAGGCGCAGTTACAAAAAAGCTTTATACGGATAAGGATTAATTTAAAAACTAATACAGTAATGTTATTAACGTTGCTAAAATAACAAAAAGTTACATAATTCATAATTCTGATAGGTGTAAATTCCATTAAAATTAAAAGCCACATTTTACTGCACTTTGGATTCAACAATGGCATTAAAAGCAATCTGAATGAAAGCAGCGAATTTTGCACTTGAGTGCATTTAATTTCTCTTGAAGAACAGTACAACTTCTTAATATCAAGGGTTGTTATTATTTTCTAATATTGAAGTACTATCGAGAGGGCTTAGAACGTATAATAGTCACGCTTATTAGCTATTAGGGTCTTTTCAGTTTTCACATACAACCGTATCTATGTAGCTAGCCCATTGAATAAAGAAGTACCCTCTACTCTAACACGAAAGAGCCATAGCTAATAATAGAGATTGCAATAGACGAGTAAATGAAGCGATTTGGGGTCAATTTCGCCAATAGAAATGGTTGCTTACTCTCTCTTATAAGGAAAGATCATCACAGCTAATAATAATGTAAACTCGATGGAATGAATGAGTGTGTCCATGTCCATGGACCATGGACATGGACATGTTTTAAGGTTGTTGTAATCATGTGGTACCTTAGAACATAAAGATACGAAAGGAGGGTTAGCAACCGTTGCCTTTGCCGTCGGATAACAATTAATTGTCAATTTTTCACACGTGGTGGTTTGTAATTATTACTATTAGCACCAGGTGAGTGAAGCCCATATACGCACTATACGCAATCATGTGCATATGCAATCACATGAAGTTAAAGATCTCTATTCGGGGAACGTACTGTACTAATTACTCTCATTGGTTAGCCATTTGCCTTCCGAGAGTACATTTGTAGTAAAATTTTGTATGTTTCGGGCATTTTCGTGCTACAGTTCATCAGAGCAGGAGCCTACGCACTTACCGCACTATACAAAGACTATTTATCACTTTGAAAAAGCGGATGGCTAGAGTCAAACGCTGTGCGCCACTCATCCTGCTTAGGTAAATCTATTACATTTTTACGACATTTGCAACAAAAATGCTAATATAGACATACAATGTCTGTAGAGTTGCTATTACAAAGTATGCACCCTATTTTCCAAAGCTTACTTTGCTATTGAATTTTTAGAAATAAAGCGTCTCTTTTGTTTATGTCCCTTTATTACGCCAACAATATCGAAAATCTACAATTTTATTAAAGTTAGTCGTAAAGTTATTCGCTACTGAAAATTTGCATGGCAAAATACTTAAAAATAGTTTCAATTTAAATTCAAACATCATTCAATTATAAGCAAACAAATAGTAGGGGTATTCTTGAATGTTATTATTATTCAAATAATATAATATATAAACAATAGGCATTGTATTAATCTTATTGATTTTAAGCAAACTAACTCATTAAACTTGCTTCATTTTGTGTATTAAAATTTAAACTTTATAACGCGCGCTGTTGCGCTGATTGGCACATTGAAAATTATTATAATTTAATTATTAAATTTTAATATAGAATTTTTATTCAAATTTTGTTTCAGATTTTGAAACACCTCATGGATGGATATTCTGGAACCTAAAAAAATCGTTAAAAGTAAAAATAAGTAAGTGAATTTTGAATACTTTTATTTCATTGCAAAAGTTTTAGTTAAGTATTCACACGTCAAAAAGTGTCATGACAATTTTTACCAAAACATGTAAAGTTACATTTTTCTACAATGCTTTCCACACAATAAAAAACACATGGATCATTGGGAATGCGCAGTAAGGTCCAAAAGACACAGAGATATAAAAAAAGAGATAGAGAGGGTGAAGTAGGGTAGGGATTGGTTTAGAGAAATGGAAAGTGGGGGCTTAGGATAGGGATTGGTTTAGAAAAATGGGGCGTGGTCTGTCACCATAGTTACCATGTGTCAAATATCAATCTTTCACCATAGTTATCATGTGTCAAATTATAGTTTGTCACTATAGTTACCGTAATGTTAATGTCGTCATCTGACACCATAATTATCTCAATTACAGAAGAGAGTTCATCTGTCACCCAACATACGGAAATGTCAAGGTCATCTGTTATTACTATATCAATTCCATTTGTCACTTCATAAGTCAGGTGGAGTTACCTGTCACCCCTGTCGGGTAATTTTCATCATAGTTACTCTATATGTCAAATAATGTCAATCTGTCACCATAGATAGGGGTCATCTGTCATGCCATATGTCATTTCATATGTCTGGGGGTCATCTGTCATCTCATCTGTCAACCTATATGTCGTCTCATCTGACATTCCGTCGGTCGCATCATCTATCATTGTATCTGTCATTTCATCTATCATTAAACCTGTCATCTCATCTGAAGAGTTTTACAGATAATATGCGCGACATATAGGTTGAGATGAGAGATCTTATGAGACAGATGGAACTGACAAATGACATGACATGTGAGGTTGACAGAAGAGATTAAATAACATATGACACTGATAAATAAGACTGACACATAAAATGAGGTGACAGATGCGATGAAATAATAACAGATGAGATTTACATATGAAACCATATGACATAATATGAGACTAACAGATTACATTTACAGATGAGACGATATCACATAGATATTCACAGATAGAAAAGGCATAAACAGACAGAGACCTATGGAGAAAAGGTAGCACGCTATGCGCGCGATTATGATCTAGTTAACGTAAAAAGCAAGTGAAGTTATGTATTTATGCTAAGCACTTGTTTGCAAGCCTGACATATAGGTTGAGATGACATATCTCATGAGACAGATGAGATTAACGAATGACATGACATGTGAGATTGACAGAAGAGATTAAATGACAGATGACATTGATTGATATGACTAACACATAAAATGAGGTGACAGATGAGATTTAGATATGACTCGATATGACATAATATGAGACCGACAGATTAGATTTACAGATGAGACTATATCATATAGATATTCATAGATAGAAGAGGCATAAACAGACAGAGACCTATAGAGAAAATGTAGCGCGCTAAGCGCGCGTTTACGGTCCAGTTAACGTAGAAAGCAAGTGAGGTTATGTATTTATGGCAAGCAAGAGTGTACTTAAACGAATTCCTGTCCGTGATTGGTTCAATTGCTACGTGGAGTTGCAACCTCGCCGCTAAGCGACTTGAGAGCAAATTTTTCAACTTTCCATTGTAATTATGCTTTATAAAATGCTTATTACGAAATTTACAATTGCTACAACTCTCACATTTTGTGTAATCTAAGCGTTCTCGATTCATTTTCATTTTGATCGCCTCTTGTATTACATTGAGCGCTTTGGACACCTTAAACTCGCTTAAAATTCTATATTTATATTTAAGGGCAATATACGAAATTAAATTAGGGAATCAAATATAGTAGATTAAAAAGAAGTGGTTGTCCTATTTTGCAATTAATGGGGTTCCGAATGGTATTAAATTCCTTTCCTGTCGAATCAATTTAAACAATGGGTGGTTAGGAATGCAACGCTTTTGCCTTCGCTATCCAATACTTCAATTGTTGTCACTCGTCCTGCTAATTTATTCCAAGTATAAAAATTCTATACTGTAGCTTAATAATTAAAACAATGAACATTTAGTAATATTTATATAATAATTGAGTTTGTTTTTCTTAAAAATAAATTTTCTCACGTTGACAACCCTAATTCGTAGAAAAGCTTGTAGTTTACATGTAGAAAAGTCGTGTCAATAGTTTGTTCTTCAGTTGTTGACTGGGTTATTTATTGTAAGACGTATCTTGTGCCCCGAATTGCAATTGGAGCTTTTCTAGTGGTAGTTTTTCTATTTTCGAACGGATCGTTTGAAAATTGATTATATCTCATAAAGTCACAACCCGTAGAATTCTTTTTAACATTTATTTTCTTAATGTTTATTAAACCTCAACAAAATAGAATTTATTTTTCAATTATTATTCTTCCTCAAAATGAAATTTAAACTTTGTAAATTGACAATTACAATTTGTAATAATAAACCTGACCTGCTGCCCGTTATTTTATACCTCATTAACCTATATTTTACTAACTTACCCTACGAAGAGAGGATTTGTTAGTGGCATACGGCTTACCATTATCTACCGCAAATGTAGCTTTGTTTGAAATAGCTCGTCTGAGAAAATCTCGGAAAACATTGCAAACAAAAACTCTCTCCAAAATAAGCCAAAACTTACAAAACATAATTTTTTATTACTCGTTTAAATCTTTAATAAAATTAAAATATCTTCTCTTCAAATAGGGGTAGGTGTATTAAATTTTACAGTTTATTGCAGTTAACGTTAAAATACATTTAAATAATTTGCTACTGTGTATTACAAGGAGTTTAAAATTCATTTTCAAACTACGCATATACGAGCACATTAAGTTTTATGATCGAATTAGCTATTGAGGAAATTAAGCTATCGTGCGTATTTCCATACAGGAGAAACTCATCATATATTCTCCATTTGGCTTGATGATTAAAATTCAGCAATAAATTAGCAATTTTATACGTGTATTACTTTCTTATTGAATTCTCAAACGTAAAATATAAAACGATATCAATTACATTTATTGCTTTTTTAGTCCCTAAAGAGTCATTTCACCCTTTACACCTTTTGGAGGTGGTAGTAAGCTATTTTTACATCTTTTTACAACCCCAGTTTTCACCATGCAAAAATTTAAAGTAAACGAAGATGTTTCGGAACAATTCGTTTTCTGAAATATCTCTTCGGGTGAGGAAAAACCACTTTGTATATCTATGGGACGACTATCAAAACTCTAGAGGAAGCCAAAAGAACTAGAGTCTTTTTTTTAAATTTGAAAGCGCGTTACCTAACGAGTTGGTCAGTTTCGCCAATCCCCACCAGATTAATTCGTTAACAATAATTGCTCAAGACACATTTCAATGAAATAAAAATAAACTTTAAAATTATGCAAACCCTAAACTTCACACAGTAGTCAGAATTATTCCGCCATAGTATCGCTTTGAATTAATTACGTATGAAACTTAGGTCATCAAAGGACATTAGCATACGGCGATGCCTTTTGAGCATACTGTCGAATTGAAAATTTCAATTATTGGCAATAGTGAGTAGCATTCGATAATTTGTTTATTCAACGTTAATGCTCATCAAAATATCAATGTCTTCAATTACGTATATTTAATATGCAAGCAGGTTAATTAAGGGTTAGGATTCAGCAATATTATTAGGTATGATGTCAGCAGAGTCATCCAATGCATGTATACGTCCTACTGGACCCTGCCGTGTCAATCACCAATGAATAATGTAATTAGAGTGCAATCAATCATTAAGCGTGTTACACAGCTGTGTTTCTCTCAGGGTGCGTTACATGCTGATCAATTACTAACTTAGAAAGGGTAAATATATACTCGTAATACTAACGTTTATATTGCTTCGAATTATTCAAAATTATCAATCTTAATTTTAACTTAAACGGGAGAAATGACAGTCGATTTTATTTTTAATTACTTTCGGTTTTTTGAGATTATTAATTGTTAACAGTATGAACCTTTTCTCGTTTACAAATTATTGAAAAGTTTACCCTTAAATATACCTAATTTTATAATGAACCACTCACTAATGTAGCGAAATTATCACTCTCTAACATAAGGGTCGTTTTACATGGACAGAAAATGTCGTACTTACTTGTTAGTACTAAATCAACTCCAGGAGTAAGAGCGCGGGAATCTAAGCTTTAACGTCGTGCACGGTCGTAAATACAAATTTCTACGCACGACGTTACAACTCAGATTCTCATGTTTTTGCTCCTTGAGTTGATTCAGTACTAACAAGTTAGTACAACATTTGGTCTATGTAGAACGGCCCTTAGGTTCGTTCTAGACTTTAGACTATTATCAGGAATTTGATAAAATTCCCTCGCTGATTTTCAGTTTTTACGAACTTGTGAAGACCTAAAATAGTCTTGTAAAGCTCACTGATTATGGGCGAATTTCTCTCCTCTTTTTTTATCTATCTGTCTTCTTTAAAACGGGCCAAGGAAATTCTTGCTCTCGATGAATTAGGAATCAGGATCATCACTGACTGAGCACTGTCCTCCAGTACGTTCTCTAAAAGATGGGTAGAGTCAAGACGTATAAATACCCATCAAAACTTAGAAAAGTCTATTCAGAGCCAAAAGATGTTAAAGAAGCATTCGAACAACCCTTTAAAAGTGTAAAATTCAACGGATCAACTAGGGGCATTTAACATAGTCGATTTATCAAAAGACGCAGTATACAGATAAACTACCGAGCCGAAAACACCTCCCAGCATGTAATCTGATCTAATAAAATCTCTCTTTATTTAAAGAGTTCTTGTTTGGATTTTATTCCTCTAGCTCTTCGTAGGACTGAAGAGAGTGATCATTCTTAATCTTCCCGTTCATACGAACTTTATGTAACCCATGACCCATGACCAATAACAGACTTAGTTTTGTCGACCCACCCAATATGAGATGGTTTACTTTGTCTCTTTCTATATCTCCTAATGGTGTTCTTCCGGTCAGAGTTGGAAAGACCTAGTGATTGTAATGTATTCTCGTTCAAGGAACTCTCTCTCCGATGACGACGGGCGCGATCTGAGTTGCTGACATTTCAAACTGGGCGTTGATACTTAAAATTGACGGTGCCAAGAAACAAACTCCCAATAAATTGGTGAATTGTGAATTGAATTTTGGGTGCTGGAGTAGGTGAAATTAGCAAGGTACGAGTATCATGTACAGTCTCAACAGGAACAGCTTTTGCTGAGGGCGGAGAGAGGCTGAAGAAAGCCGGGATAGCACATGCCGAACTACAAAAAAAGGAGGTACTTGAAAACATCAATTTTGGGCCGATTTGAGGAAGAGACTTCTCGGCGATGTAGAAAGTCCGTTTAATGATTGTAAAGAGTTTCTATTTCTTCTTCACGGATATAAAATTTAAGCAAGCCTTTTATGGTGTTTATTCTTTCATGCAATGGGACTGATGCACCTCTAAAAATAACATAGTCAATAAAAGACATGAAAACGTTGGTATAATGTTTTTGAATAGTAGGTTACATTACCATGGGCAATGGGAAAGATCATTTTAGATGTAACAAGGCAAGAAAATGTACTCCCTTGTATGGAATTAAAAATCTTCTCTCCTTCAATTGGTAAGGTTTTAACCCACGACAAGGGTAGTCAATTAGCGTTATACCTCTTAATCATACAGGCCAAGTTTTCGAGTTTACTCACACCACTCTACCGCATAGTTAGAATAAAATTATAAGGAGATAACCGGGCGCACCCAAAATCTTGCGTAATACATTTGGAGGGAGCGAGTACACTCTCCATCATCTTCATTGTGGCGTATTGACTTAGCCCTGTCAGCTCGTTATAATTCTACTCTTAACTATTCGTGTTTGCGTGTGCTAGTCTAACCGGCTTAGAACATAAAACATCCGGAAGGAGGGTTAGCAACCGTTGCCTATAAGAGAAAATGCGACGGAAATGACATTTTAGAAGTCCATGGATGACTCATTCATTCCGTCGAGTTTACATTATGATTGGCTTTCATGATCTTTTCCTTATAAGTGGGAGTATCAGCAACCATGTCTATTGGAGAAATTGGCCGAAAATCACTATATTATGAATATGGCTCTTTCCTGGTAGAGTAGGGGGTATTCCTATATTCAATGCTAACTAGCAATATGTTCGACTTTTTTCTTCGATGCAGTGTTGTGGGTACTTTCCTTATTTCTTCTGTAAATATTTCTTGGCTGATGCCAGCTGTGACCTATGAATCGTCAGTCTCTCTCAAACTTTTTATACATTATTAATTTATACGTTCCTATTAAGGAGCCATACGTACAGAAATAATGAAAAATATTGTTAAAACAAAAGATCAGGTGTTAAATTTGAACCCTCCTCGTATAATACTTGACGTTCGTAAATGCGATCATTCCTAAGTAGTAATTTCAAAAAATTTCGAATTCTAAAACGTGTCTGGTATTGGGAATTTCCGATAAGGAATTCTGTACCTGTATCTGTGAGTAAGCTTAAAATTACATTTGTATTCTCTACGATTATCCTAAGTCAAATTAAGTCCCTACTTCTACCTGTTGTGACAATAGTTGCTAGTTTGTACTATGTGGTCAAAATAATCCCCAATGTATAATTTTAATTTAAAATAGTTATTAATGAAATCAGGAAACTGATTGACTGTAAGAATTATTATAGTGTCTATTATTTTACATGCATATGTATGTGTATGTGTATGCTTATTAAACATTTATTATGTTGTCAGTTAAAATCCAATTTCGTGTAAAATTTTATAATAATTATAAATGACGCTGAATATTCATTGAATGCTAATATGTATACAAATTTAGGTGCAAATATTCAAATTGCTTTGCGTAATCCATTGCTAGTCAGTAATATTATAAATTTACAGGCTACCGGACAGATAGAGACATGCTAAAATATAAACGATTTATTTAGACTATTCAAATCATAAAATATAAAAAAAAAAGATTAATTTAAAGTACAAGAAACTGTCAAAATTACAACTTTTTTTAACTAAATACAAATTTGTCAAATCATCTTGGAAGTTAAATAACATATTTCATTTTTTTTCTATTACTCACACACAAAGTATGTGGGCTGATCCTTGCAGCTTAAATTTAGGTTTCTTGACTTATTTCTAGAAATGATTCACAAATAGGTATACCTTTACTTTTATGCAAATTGCCAAGGTGGTATCTTTATTTAATTGTTGATCTTCATAAACGTATTTTCATCACCACTTGCAACATCAATTAGATTAAAGTGTTGATTTTTGCAATTTATTAACTTTTATGTTAAAAATGAATTCAACAAAGTTAATTTTGAAGAGAATAAAACTATAAATTGTGATCAAAAGATGAGATTAATCAACAAAAGCGACGGGTATTATATTATTATAGTGTTACATGGCTTCGTTGAAACGTGAACTTGAAACATAATGCAGTAACAGGATGATAGTAACAATTAAACGTTTACTTGCATATGAAACCATGTGGTGGGTTGTATAATGTATAGGAAGCACTGTAAATATGTAGATGAACAAAGCGAGTTTTCAGTTGTAGGTGTTGGCTGAGCTCGTTTTCTCCTTCTGCGATCTAATTGTATCGAAACTATACAGTATTATAAATTTAGTCCAGTAAAACTTGCAACTTGGTTAGAGAAAGATAATTAAATAAATTAAAAATTTATTGCTCTAATCGCTTATCAAAAATTGCAGGTCTTTAAAATAAATTTTAATTGAGTTTGAAATGCATAAAAAGTATCTTTAAATACATCTAGAGTTGGTTGTCGATGTGTGTAAACTCAGAATTGCAGTTATCCCCTAAGGAAGAAATTGCAGAGGTTGAGATCGGACGAACGCGTGAGCCACCCACCTAAGAAATGAAGAAATTTTATCTTGTCGGCTTGAAATATTGGAGATTACACTCTGAAGAATTGAAGATGTACCTCTAAGCTAACGTCTTCTCAAAACCAGCAATGCTGCACGAACTTCCTCTGATGATGAAGATGAACTACTTAGTAGTATGCACGTGACTGTAGTCACGTGCATAACTTTTGACCATCCCAACTATACGCTTAGCACGAATTATGTGTTCAACCATCAATACCCCCTCCCTACTTAAACTGAGGGGTAACTTTATTTTGTCAACAAGTAGTAAATCAACAAACTGATGTGTTGGTGTTATAATGGTTGCACCCACAATTCGTGCTAACGTATTGCCGGGGTGGCCAAAAGATATGCATGTGGCTGTACGTGTATATGATATTTTCTAACAAAATCGTTTTGAACAACCGGCAATATACCAAACTATATAGGTGCCTATACTTTATTGCTCGTCACTTCGTGACATTTTTCAAAACAACTCACGTGGCTTTATTATTCAAGGGAGCCCCATCTCTCATCGTCTGCTTTTTCCAGACAGCTCACTCTAGGCGCTCACGGTCTAATTTTTCATGACAGGTCACGGCTCATTATTTTATCACGTTGTCTGATTGTACATGTACATGGCTACTCACGTTGTTTGATTTACCAATACTGTCATTTCGTGACATTTCTCAAAACAGCATTCACGTCATTTCATTTTTCAAGAAAGCCCTCATCGTCTCAATATTCAAGATACATCACATAGCAATTTACTTCGTTCCATTAATTTTATTAGCAATTCACGTCTTTAATTTTTCAAGAGGGCTCTTCACTTCGTGACATTTTTCAAGACAACTCACGTCGCCTAATCAAGGAAGCCTCCATCATTGATCGTCTGCTTTTTTCAGACAGCTCACTCCAGGTCCTCATGGTCTAATTTTTCATGACAGCTCACGTCATCTTATTTTATTACGTCATCTGATTGTACATACATGGCAACTCACGTTGTTTGATTTTTCAATAAAACTGCCACTTCGTGACATATCTTAAAAAAGCTGTCATGTCATTTCATTTTTCAAGAAAGCCCTCATCGTCTTAATATTCAAGACACATCACATAGCAATTTACGTCGTTTCTTTTATTGTGGCAACCCACGTCTTTAATTTTTCAAGGGAGCTCATCACTTCGTGACATTTTTAAAGACAATTCACGTCGCCTAATTATTTAAGAAAGTTCCCATTCCTCATCGTCTGATTTTTCAAGACAGCTTACTCCAGGCCCTCTTGGTCTAATTTTTCATGACAGCTCACGTCATCGTATTTTATCACGTCGTGTAATTGTACATGGCAACTCACGTTGTTTGGTGGTGTATTGGAAATAGTAGCTATGGATATAGATATATCCATAGTTACTTAAACGGATCGGATAGCATCGCGGAGTGGAGAACGGAGCGTTCCACTCTATAACTACGTAATGTAAATGGATGACAGCGGAGCATAGAGAGTACTTGCTTACTGGTAGCGGAGAATTCAGTTTGATTTGATATTTCCGCTTGTTTGCACGCGTACCTTATGTTTTACCTTCGTCTAGAGATGATGAAATTCGCCAAGGGTTTCTTCAGTTTTATGATTTAGTTCAAGGGCCCACACACGACTTTGTAACAAACGAAATTTTAATAGCAAATTCTCGTATAGAAATAAATTAATTATTTGAAATCGACATGTTGCTGCTGCAATGAACTATTTTTAGCTTCAATATCTCTCGACATCTGCTGATTGTGTGGCCTCCCATATCTTTCTTCCGCTATACTATCCGCTTCGATAACATCGTCTTGTTTAACCCTAGCCTAAGCCTAAGACATTGTACTTTGTACTACCCTGTTCCGCGTCTCGCTTCTCCTCGTACCATTCTCCAGTCCCCATTACCAGAAGGTGGTTATAAGTTTTTGCAATACGTGGTGTATTAATATCTTTGTTGCAGCTGTGAATGTTGGTTTGGATTTGGAGATTTTGTCCTTAGTGTCCGTTTCGCGCTGGGCGTTCTTGTTTCCTCAGTGGTGTCTTACGGTTTTCGGTGTCGATTTCTGCTGTTGGAGCGGTGCTCTTGGCAGTAATTGAGTTTCTAATTTATTTATTTACAATCGTAATTATGGTTTTCTTCATGAAGGTTTAGGCCGCTTAGGTTGTGAGAATACCTTAGCTTTGGTTTTTCTTTTTAAATTACTGACAATTTACAACAGCAAATGGCTCACCCTAAGCCTGAGATACCAGAAACACCAAAGCTCTGTACATTTTCTAATTTTTGCCTCTTGCAATAATTAGTCGGGCTCCTTAATTAGAAGCCCATTGTATCTCGTCACCGCAGTTCGACACTGATTCAAGAGATGAACAGCTGAAAAGAAGTTAGTTTGTTGGTCAGTGTCACTTTCAAGGCTCTCTTAGTATATATGCTCTAATTGTAGATATCAATTACGATTTTAAAAATTTTCAGAAGTTACTCTAACGATAAACTTCTTATGAAAAGTACTTGGGTTCGAAAAGTTTTTAAAACCAAAGTACCTAAAACAGGTAATTAACATTTCGTTTTGTTGTGCAATTGTTAGATACTGAAAATTTATTCTCATTGCCTTACATTTTTCCACTCTACGTAAAAATCAATGCTGCATAATACTATTTGTTTCTTATAAATTTTTAACCTCAAGCGAATTAAAATAACTCGAAATTGTATTCCAATACGAGAAACGAGAACATAATAGAAACTTTTTGTTTTTTTGAAAAAAATTCAATATCAATTTTATTTCTATCGTTATGTATCTATCTACATATTTTTTGTACTAATATTAGATCAAAAACTAAAATATGGAGCACGTAATAATTCAATTTCCGGCTATTAAGTATCAAAAGGGAAGATGACCCATAAAATAATCATTTGGAACACCTGGAATTTGTTAGTATATCTACATTTACATTTGATCTCTTACGTGAAATTTACGTTCTTCTGCAAATATATCACAAAGTGGGTCAAATAACAACTATAAATAATTGTTATTTTCTTTTAAGTTTTTATTTTTTATTAAAATATCAAATTATGCCAATTTTTGGAATAACGAGAAACGTTGAAATCCTTTGTTGTGTTATTGGTCGGAGTCGCTTGAGCAACACTATTATTTCAAATACACCATTTAACTTTCATGCTGAAAGCTCTATACATTTGCTTTGGAATTTCAACTATTTAATAGTTTATTTTATGAAACATCATCAAACAAAACGAACCAAAAGTATCGCTTGATTCACAGACGATAAAATAGTTTAAATTCTCCATCAATTGTCCAGCATCCTCTACTACCTATGTATTTTTAATTTTGTGTAAACAAGACACTAAATTAGTTCCTATTTGTGTACCTACCTCTTAAAAATAAAATTTCATTACGTAAATATTTATTAATAATAAAATTTAATTAATCAAGAAGGCGAATTGGGTAGGTAAAACTGGCACAACACAAAAATACAAATTTACACCTAATAATAATTGTTTAATTAAAGTAAACTTTTATTATTTGAACTTGATACATGTTTTTCCGCATAATACATCAAAATTAAACCGCATGCTAAAAGTTACTTCACATTAATCATCAAACGAAAGGCCTCTTCGATGTAAATGGCTTGTGCAAAATTCACAAACAGCGGTTGAATTTAATTATCGGTTTTCAAATAGCAACAGACAATTAAATTTTATTAACTTTAAATATTTCTTTCGATGGCTTCATTTGAAGACGGTTAAGAATATTAATAGCTGTTTAAATTTTAAGTTTTTCGTACAGAGTGGTTTTTAAATATTTGTTCCCAAAAGCTCACAGAGCGATTCCAATTCGATTAATAAAACGTTGTGGTACAAATGAAAATTTTTTAGGATGACGAACAGACAGACAGACAGAGGTAAGGACGAACAGGTAGTATGTCAGAGTATGTTAGGCTACTTCTGCTTGTGATTCAGCTCCAAACTGCCACGTCAAATATTGAACAGCACCTTATTATTTCTTCGAAATAATTTGATGGTAATTAATTTTGAAATAGTCCTAAAAGGCATTGCTTAAGTAAAATAATTAGTTTTACTCAAACTAACAGTACTTTTAACCAATATAACCCCGATTATAGTAACAAAGATATTATGGAAAGTACTCTTAACGCTCAAACTTTCCTACGATCAAATGATTATCTTCTTCATTATTATGATTTGAACCAAAGTTTGCTTACATTTCTCTTACTAACGATTACTGTTTCTTTAAATATACAACATTGCTTGTATTTCCACACACATATCGTTTTGTGATCAATGGATGTGTGTAAAAACCACACAGAAAATGAAATGTATTAAAAGCGTGCCAAGTGGTCCATGCAAAATCTCATATTATATTAGATAGCACTTCAGCCTAAAGTAATAAAATCATAATTTATATTAGCACTTTGCTTCTACGACAGCATTATCAGTTTTAATACGCTATTATACGTTTTCACATTCAGTAGGTAATTTAAATTCATTCCTAGAGTATGCAATGAATCCTTTAAAATATACCTTCTCTAACTTGCATTGGGAGCTTATTATATTTTAATAGCATTATTTTTGACTTGCAATAAATAAAATTATTAATAAAATTCATACTTTTATACATAACGACTTTTTAATATTTTTCGAAAATTCTGTGAAGAGAATTCTTTATCCAACTTCCTCGTAGAATGTTTATAAATACATGCATACAGTATGATTAAAGTTATACTATCTCACTATCTGTAAATTTGTCTTCTATGTTCCTATGCATGTAAGATAAAGATATAAGAATGTTGTATAGTATGGATACAACAATACAGGGTGATTTGTTAAGGGATACTGATACCAACATTGGGATCTCAAAAACAGTAAGAATTACGAGACTAGTTAAATTAGAAAAAAAGTTGCATTATTTCATGACCTTTAAGGCTCCGTTCCAAAAATTTCAAAATTCAAAATGGTTACCGAGATAACGTAAAAAACTAAAAATTTACAATTTAGTTTTTCGACTGTAGTTTGAAAATGATTAACTTTATAAAAAAAATTCTTAGGAAATATTTTCTGTGGTCAAAAGAGCTATCAAACGATACTAAACTAGACATTTTATCACATCGGCGTTAGGCGCCGCAACGTAAAAAAATGAAAAGTTTAACGTCGCGACGCTCAGCGTCGTTGTGATAAAATATCGAGTTTAGTATCGTTTGATAGCTCTTTTGACCCCCGTGAATATTTCAGGACATCATCATGTTTTATAATACCCATGTTCAAATTTTTAGCAGTTTTCTTATTGAGACCAGACACCAGAAAAAATAGTAGAAGTCTTAGAGATGGATCACTGAGTAGGCTTACTACGTCCTAAAACCTATTTAAATTGTGCAACATTTCCACTGTCTTTGAACAAAAGTTTCTTAATGAAGAGTTGTTTCCAATTACATTTTATATTCTTTTAAATAGGCGGTCGACAAAGTTTTGCATTGATAGCCAACCCATCTACTATCTGGTTTCTGCAATTCCTTCCTTCTATCCTTACTTTGCATCCGAATTAGTCGCCATTTTTCATTCTAAAAAATAACATAAAGTAACATGTTAACATAATGTAGAAAGGTTTTGTTTGACAAAACTGCCAGTCCATCCACCATTTCGTTCCTGCAATTCCAGAATTACTGAGAGCTAATATTTGATTCTTATTCTGTGGAGACATCTAATCCTTATTTTGCATCTGAATTCAGAAAAGAATGGAATAAAATAAGACGGGCTTTGATTTAACATTCAAGTTTAATGGATTCTTCGTCGAAACTGCTTCTGTGGTGATAAATTCTCAATAAGTAACGGTAAATTAATTTTTATGTGTTAAAGTTAGATGATATTAAAAACCGTATTCTTAATTATCCATATGGTACATTTTTGTATCTTTAAATTTTAAGTTGATGTCGTAAAAGATGGTTTTTACTAACTTGTAAAGTAAACTGTTTTAATACAAACAAATGATTCCTCAGTAACCATTAAATGAAAATCTTAAATTGTGCAGTACAAACACTCAATTTTGTTTATTTTTGTAACTTTTAAAACTCATAAACATAACTTAAAAGAGTAATTTTTTCCTAACAGCAAATATTTAAAAGCAAACTTACCAATAGAGAAATTTATGATTTTTGTCAAGTAACGTCCCATTATTCCACCAGACCATCGATGATATTTTTCTTTGAGTCTTTTTCTTGTATTCTTTCGAATTTTATTGAAGTACTTTCTCTGTGGGCTCATATTCACCTCTTCTTAAAATACGATCTTATCATCTGTACTTGACGTGTCTAATTTTCAACGGGACGGAGGTAGCCAACGCTCTCTGGAAAACTTACGATCGCTGTATGGTACTCATGCACTTTTTTGGAGTAAAAACTTACCTATCAAATCTCTGCCTCGTGAATCTTATAGTTCTCTAGATATTTTTAGTCGTACAGAGAATCTCAATATATAGCTTAGATGTCTGTCCAAAAATAGTTCGAGAACCATAAGATTTAGGAAGCTCGAATTTAGTAGGCAACATGCACCCGAAAGGGTACATGTTGCATTAGCGGCCTCTAAGCTTTTCTGAGGGAGTTTTATTTACTTATGTCAATTTATTGAGATCCTCTGCTGGACAAAATATATCTCAAAAACCATAAGACCTGTCAAAAATTAACAAGCAATTTTAAGGGGATCACATATATTATTATATTGTCAGTTGGGGTTCTCTGTTGGACTCTCTCTCTCTGAGGAACATAAAAATTAGTAGGTAATTATTAGTTCGCACTCCAGAAGGATGCATGCGTAGGCACTTTAGTGACTGGAATGTTTCCTGAGGTGATTTTATCTATAATTTTCCGTTAGGATCTTCTGTAGGAACAGTATCTCAAAACCAACATACTTCGAAGCCTAAAAATTAGTAGGGACTTATTAGACATATTAGTGACTGGAAGCTTTCTCGATGCAGTTATTTGGACGTCTGAAGATGCAATTTGGTACACAATTAGTTCGTTGTCTTATAGGGTACACTTAGCAACCATAAAGTCTCCACCTCACCCACAGGCTTGCCTTCCGGTGTTGCCTGTGCTGGCCACCTGCGCAGCCACCAAACCGAAGCGTGTGGACATCGTTAAGGTCAAACCTGAGCGTCTGGAAAGGCTTCGGTTTGACCTGTGTCGGTCCGCCTGTAATGCGAAACCGGAAGATAAGGCTGTGCGTGTCAAAGCCCCAAAGCTCCAACCTTTAAGCCTGATTATATTGCTCCTTTCAATTAGTTGAACTTATATCTTCATGTAGTTCTTCTGTAACTTCTGTTTATGTCTCTGCAACTTCAGATAGCAGCACTTAGTCGCCTTTACTACTCTTAACTTCTTGAAATTGTCCTTCTTTGCTTTTCCTTTCTTCAAGTAGAATTTTGCTTTTTAGTGATATGTTTTAGGTGTACTTTTTCTTTTTCCAGCTACTCTGTTAGTGATTTACTGTCACAATTTATTGTTTGCTGCAATTTAGCCTTCTTTAGTTAAAAAACGTTCAAATAAAACAACAAAACAAATAATTTAGTTACAAATGTGTAGTCGAGAATAATTTTTACTTTTTTCCGAGGGGTCTACCACTGTTCTGAATTTTTACTCTGACTACTGTTGACTGCCTATGACTACATGTATATGCTATGGCTGCTATTGACTGCAAATGACTACCGTTGACAGCTAAATTTTTATACATTGACTGCAGAAAGTAGACAACGCCTCGTTTTTTACTAAATCGTTAAATTAATAAGTCTTTGGGGTTTCTATATGATATTAAGTTAATTGAAGTCGAAGTTTCCCGTTCACTTGGTTTTAAAACTAACAGTGCAGCTGTCAGCTGTAAAAACTCTGAAGCTCTAGATTACTAACTGTGGTCAGTTGTTAATTTTGAAACGTTTATTAAAAAACCGTATCGCAAAATTAAATTAAATTTAAAAATGTTGAAAAGTTATAACTTTAATTATTATAACACTTAAATTTCCTATTAAAATGTAATTATTTTAAAACGAATAGTGGAAATAATGGTTTTACGGAAATCGTATATTTTAATTCTTTTATTGTGTTTAGAAGATAAGTTCTACTATTGCATTCCAATATCAACTTAAAGTGTGAACTTTCAGACATGAAATCGATACGAGACAATCTGTTAATATTGCAAACTGCAAAATGGTAAGAGAATTCCGGCTTCACATACCGCGGGTTTAGAAACATTAACATCAAATTGAGCTTTTGTGGAACCACGAACCGTATTTTGTTTATTTCAGCTATAATTTTTAAAATCCTACTTGAAGAGCTACAATATCTTGGTGTTTTATTTTGACCTCTAAGCATTGGTAATGTCAGTAATGTGGTATTTACATCAAAGTGAATTTAACTAAAAATGTTTGTTCTTATTAAGGCTTTGGGCTCATAAAAATTGTTTAGAAATTGCCAAAGTAGCTTCTTGGTTGATAAATGATTGGACAGGCGATTTGTACATTTTTGTGTGGATTTTTGCATTTTTTCATTACCATTTCCAGTTCCTATAGTTCAGTATAGGTAGATAGGTGTGATTTTTTAGACATTTTCTAGGCGGAGCCAATATTTTGCTTAGTACAGATGGAGGAAGCGAGAACTCTATCTATATTACCCTATGCGATTGGTCACATTTTCGTCGTAGAGCGTTGGCTCCGCCCAGGTAATCTCAAAATATTCAATGTCTACATAAAACTAATTTTAAGAGAAGCAGCTCTAAAATAACTATTACCACGTATTTTATTATTTTATAGCTTCCATAATAAACGTAAAATCTCCTGTGCACAGAGTCCTAGGACACCCGGTATTATACAACCATAGAGGTAAATCGAAATATAAAAAATTTTAATATCTCAACTGGAAAAGCGCAACTATTTTACAACTCTTTTGTGGTCTAAGCTTTGTAAAGTCATATTATGGCGTCTCCATCAGGATGGGGTTGATATCCGGATGTGACATATTGAATTTGGAGTTGCTAACACATGCTTTATTACAGATATCAGCATAAGCAATATCTAGTCGGGCGTTTATAACGTTTGACTACTGAGCTATATTTTATAGTTTAGTGCGTTAAAAATTCTTTATTTAAAGACATAAAATTTTAAAATTGAACTATACGCATTTTGTATTTTTTTTCGCCTACCCTAAACCAACAACTCCTAATTTACAAAAAATAATAAAGGAAAATTCTTTTCAATCTTGTCAAAAATCGTACGTGTTTTTACATACTTACATTATATTTTATGGCATGCAAAACATAACAAAAATGACATAAATTACATGCACGTTCAAAATTCTGTAGTAATAAGGTAAATCTCGGAAAATCCCAAACGCAATCCTATACGGATAAAGCGCGGCTTCGACATTCGCGACGTAGCGTTTTCTAACTTCACTACCCGCTACCTTCCCTAGCTCCTTCATATCATTCAATCAAGAAATGTAGCAGGAAATATGGGGTTTGTCTCAGTCTTACAAAATTAGGTTTCACGGCGAAGAACGAAATTGGCTAAACTACGATATTTCACAAAGCCGCGCCTATAATGAAACTGTGTGAGACGCACACGATATTTGACTTTCAAATGTACCGGTTCTTATACGAGTTTAGCATGTCGTTTCGCACTAAATCTACAGGGCACTTTTTTTTTAAATAATACCACTTACATTATTTTACAACTATTAAAAAAATATTCTTAATACAAATTTAATTACAAAGGACATCAACCTCTAAAAATTAATTTTCCAATTAACGCTCGTAAACGCCACCCTTAAACATTTTGATTAACAATTTTTATTTAAACATTTTACAAAGATTAATCGTTGGCTATAATGTACAAGTACATCCTGTATAAGAGTTAAAAATTTAAAACTTTAAAAGCAACTTTATCTCCTCAACACCTAAAAGCTGAATTGTAGTCGAGCTTAGAGCCGATTGAATGAGAAAATTGGCCCGCTTAAACCTTGCTAAAATGGTTCAATAAGCGGTTAGTATGTTATGGGCTATCAGTAAGTAAGGGATCGAAAAACTTTATTTATATTTCAAAATGGAAATTTTACAAAAATTTTCTTTTATGTAAAATTAATTGGAAAACTTGAAAAATTAAATTAATCGTTATAAACCATTAATTTGTCGCAGCCTACTTAATAATAGTGGAAATGTACAAAATGTTTTTAACAAATTGTAATTTTTAACTTAACGTATATTGGAATTGAAACAAGGCACATGTTAGAGAGCTCTCTGTAAGTACTTAAAGAGGATTATTAACCGATTTCATCTAAAGCCGATTGAAACATAATCACTGCACTATTGGAACAATAGACCTTTAAGTGACACACTAAATGGCGAGCTTATTGGAATAAATTTGGTTTTGATGAAACTTTTATTTTAGTATTAAATAATAAAGCTATTTCAAACTTTTGTATACACGTTCAACTTTAAGTCGCTTATAAATTACAGCCTTTATTGCAATATCGCAAAATATGTTCCAACTAGAAACTAATAAAACTCAAATGGATTAAAATAAAAATGTCCTTTCTGGGATTAAAATTGATTTTACAAATGAAATAGTTCAAAATTGCCTCAGGAAACAATTTATATTGGAAAGAAAAAAGAATGGAACGATAATGCTCAATGCTCAATGATTTTAGAGGATACAAAATCCAACATCCAAAAAGGTATCAAGTTGTAGATGATGACTAGAAAATTGAACCTTTTTATCCAAGACGCAATACATTACTAGATTGTAAAGGTCGTGGTGGCACAATGGTACGAAGCGAAAGGTTCCTAGCGCACTCGGATTGATTTCACGGATTCACTGTGTTAATAAAAATATCCTAGAAGCATAATGCTCGCCATAGTACATTCCTTTTAATGCAGGGCTCACATTGAATACTCCACACTATTTGCACCAGATTTTGACCTATAAAGAATATTTTGGAAAGTATACCGGGTGCCAACTTTCAAAGCTGAACATAAGGAAATAACATTGGAAATCACTTATTTGAAGTTTGCTGCTCGCCAGAAAATCTTTAAGGGCGGTAGTATGTAACGATGCAAAATTCTATCCGGATGCTGGACCCGAATACTGGTACAGTATTACACCATCGTGGAAATTTTGTATCGTTATCATTTTTTTCTTTTAGTTTTCCTGAGATCAAAATAGAGATAATTTTTACATTCTTGTGTTCAGCTCTTCAAGCACGATCATTTGAGTCAAATCTCATCAAGATTCTAATTTTTGTATTTTGATTATCAATGTTATCAGTGATAACAGCTGATTTCCTTGTAACTCGGCAACCATAAGAGCTAGAGCTCCCGTTTTATTTTTATTGTGACTCTGATATCATTTTTACCTCTGTATAAATTAATTTAACCTTATCAGTTGATTAATTCGTAATCTAAACTTTTTAATAAATGTTTAAATTCAATGTAAAACAATGTGGACGGTTTTAATTAGTGATACGATGTAATTAGTGTTTTTTTTATTTTACTTCCGTGATTCATCGGCATCCCGAATATTTTAAGTTTTGCGTTCTTATTGGTTGTCGAGGTGATCCGAGTTGGTCGTCGCATCTTCAATAAAAGCCCCTTTTCCATTTTGATAAGGGGATTTTTCGTTTCACCATCGTGGTGAGCGGGAGCGCGTTATAGTTAATTTTCCCTTGCCTCCAGCGACGCCCGTGTTAATTAATTAATTAAATTTAATTAATGATTATTTAGTTCCTTTGTAATTATTATTTTATTTACGCTGTTGCCTTCAGCAAACATATGAGTTTTCCTCGTTCTATTAGAACTCTGCGGCCTCTCTTCGTGAGAAGACTCGGGATCTGCTGAACAATACCCTCTTGTTTCATCAGGCCCCTATGTTTTACCAAGACCCTGTGACCTCTCTTCGTGAGAGGACTCGGGATCTGGTGAAGGTCATTTTCTTATGCTTTTTTCCTCCGGACCATGTGATCTCTCTTCTTGAGAGGACTCGGGATCT
Organism: Malthinus seriepunctatus; assembly: GCA_963924605.1. Taxonomy (NCBI): domain Eukaryota; kingdom Metazoa; phylum Arthropoda; class Insecta; order Coleoptera; family Cantharidae; genus Malthinus; species Malthinus seriepunctatus. Next base: position 76,857,391 of record OZ004600.1, on the reverse strand, counting down.
GGTGAACGAAATCCCTTTGTTTCATCAGGACCCCGTGGCCTCTCTTCGTGAGAGGACTCGGAATCTGATGAACGATACCTTCTTCTTTCATCAGATCCCTTTGCTTCATCAGGACCTTTTGTTTCATCAGGACCCTGTGATCTCTCTTAGTGAGAGGACTGGGGATCTGGGGACCTTCACCCTCTCGTGCTTTCAGCAGGAATCTCGGACCTCTCTTCGTGTGAGGACTCGGGATCTGGCGATTGTCATTTTCTTTGGCTTCTTTCCTCTGGACCATGTGATCTCTCTTTGTGAGAGGACTCGGGATCTGGTGCACGAAAGCTCCGTTACTTCATCAGGATCTGGTGACCTCTGTTCGTGAGAGGAGTCGGGATCTGGTAGATAAAGACAAGAGCCGAGTCATAGAGATATTGTATCTTTCTTAACTTTTTATTTTGTTCTTGATACCTAAGGGTACACAAGAATTATTTCTTTTATTTTTAATTTTTCCCTTGTTGACAGTGCGTTTAATTTCGAACCCCTCCCGTCTCCGACTTTGAGTGAAGCTGAAGTGAGAATTTAGTGCACTACCAGGTTTTCGGTGTTAGAAGTATAGTGATATCTATCCAAAGAAAATTATTTTCTGCGTCTGTTCCTAATATAAGACCTATTTAAATTAACTATAGCTTATAAAATTCATCGATGGATTCATTTATATTTTAGGAACGTATTTACATAACACACTGTATAAAACATTACTTCCAATAGTATCAATCAATTTAACTAGGTATATAAAATCGATTTGAACTTTTTTGTTGGAAAAAAAGTAAATTTTGTTTGAAAGTAGGTCCATTATTAAGTGTCTTAACCTGAAGCTTAAAATTAATAATTTCTTACGCAAAATTACAAACTTTAAAACTTTTATTGCTAAAACTAAAAATTATTCCCCGTTTTTAACAACTAAAGTGAAAAGAAAATAAATTATTAAGTTGAAGCCGACCCCACAAGATGCAAAATTAAAAGTTCTGTTTTTCGTTTCGTTAGCGCATTGCAGTACTTTTTAACATCTACGTAAAATTATTTTTAGTTGTTTTATATTTTTATTACTTTGTACTTGTAAAATTTTATTTTATTTACCCCAAATTAATTTGATATTAAATCAACAACCTAATTTTTGTAAATTCTTTCGTAAATTATTAAATAAACGTATAAGGGTGAAACTACACGAGCCCTTTTCGCGCCGCGTGAATCTGCGTTTTATTGAGTTTTTGGATATTTTATACGTCGAGTACGCACTTTAACAAAAATTAAAATGTTTGACACCTAATGTCAAAATAATATAATAAGAATAGCACAAATGTCAAACATTTTACGTTTTTTGTTACAGTACGCTCGGCATGAAAATCTCACAGCGCTGTGCGTGAAAAGCGCTCGTGTATTTTCCATGGTTTCACAGCCAAATTTTTTCAGAGACGCTCAAATTAACGTAAGCGCATTCATATTAATTTTTTACAATTTTAGAAATTAAGAATTTTTTTTGGCACAGCCTTCTTTATTTTTATTTACAAATTCATGTACTTTAACATAATTTGGTTTATTGCTTTTGAATAAATGAAAAAGGTCAACAGATGAAAAATTTAACTTTATGAAAGCAGTTTTCTCAAAAAAGAAAATCATTATGAATTTATTACTGATATAGCTAACCGAAGAAAGAAGCTTCGCAAGATTTTTAAAGCACGTCGTTAATAATAAAAATTTTGAAAGTAAAATATTTAACAATAGGTTTAATATAAAACTTTGCTAAGAAACTATACACCGCAACGTAAATATTAAACTTCATTAATACCCGTAAGGGATGAAAATTATAGTTTTTGTTTTAAAAAATTAACATTTACAAGAAAATTTCTATCGACTATTTTGATGACCTGGAAAAATTATCTACATCTATATCTATCTATCTAATCTGTGATACAAACAATTTTAAAACGATTTTAAAAGGGGTTATAAACAGGGCTAGGACAAAGCTATTTTATGCAATTTTTTATGATTCTGGAGATGGTAGTGTTGAATGATGGATACCTAGGCCATCGTCTTGTGGGAATAAGGAGTAAATAAAAGCTAAATAACACGGTTTATTGAGGTGGCTAATGGAAGGGTACTTCTGATGATGGTATCAAGACTTGGCAAGAGTTGTTTAGTCACTTTTATATGTTGTAATGAGTGAAGCCAATTTGGAGTTATGGCTGTAGGATCTAAGTAGGCCCAGGAAGGCGGAGACAACTGGGTAACTCTCCTATCAGGTCCAAGGTTGGCTTAATGGAAGGTCTAAGTACCTGAAGAACTCACTTGAACCTGATGAGGTAATGGAGAGCCGTTGATGAAGAAAAGATAATGGGTGATTCACCGAACTAAATAGTACTGTCTTTCTCCTAGAGCAGAACGGACGCTGTGGGCCTCCGCGTTCTCCCGCTATCCTCAAATTGTGGCTATACGTGGGGCAGGTATGAGAGGTCTCGAGAAACCGAGATGCCGAGATACCGGAACAACAATCTAGATCCCCTACGAACCCCCAGATCCGGAATTTATAGTCGATTCGAAAAATAAAATTTTAGGTTAAACCGAATTTATGTGGCGGGCTACGCCGGGAGAACAGCTGAACGAATCGATCTGCATTTGAGTCAGAGGCGTACAATTTTTTAAAATCGCCAAATAATTTAGCTGAAATTTTATGAATTTTGTAATTGCCTCTGTGCGGACATCTTTCGAGATTTTTGAAAATCGAGACCGAAACGGTAATGGGACTATCCGAGAGTATCCGAATCTCCATTTTTGGATCGATGTGTCGATTTCGATTTTTTGACGAATAAAAATTTATAAAAAAATTTGTATATTTCCGAGTGGTTCTAAATTTTAGGAGGGGTATCTAGGGGTGTGTTTTACGTAACTATAAAATTTGAGCTTCTGTATTTTAAGACAAAAGGTAAAAATGTCGATTTTTCACATTTAAAACTCCATCTTGCCGCTTCTATAGGTTATAGGTTTTACAGGTTAGGTTATAGGTATAATAATTAATAATAATTATTAACTTTAAAATATTGTTGATTTTGTCTTTCTTATTATCTTTCTACTGAAACTCTTTAGCTTTTTAAATGCATCGTCTCTTAGTCACCTATAACCTAATTATTAGTTCCTAAGTGTTTTCAAGAGGCAGCTGAAGAAAAATTAGAAACTAAACTATGTAAAACAGATCACCCTGTATAATTTATTGTAAATTGTGCTACTTGCTAAATAAATTACAAACGCCCAAAATAGTTCATCAATGAAAAGCAAGGTATTACATAAACCAATTCTGCATACTTGGTTTATTTTTAAATTATTTTTTACTTAAAGAAAAACGTTAAATAATTTAGAAAATAATACTTTAAGATTTAAAATTAGGCACTCTAAAAATGTATCGTTCTACTATGTAAAGAATTTGCAACCTGTGCGTTGTGGAATTTCTTATAGAGATGAAAAGATCTCGGAGGTTCTTGATGAGTAATTTTCGGCTAAAATAAATTGTAAACACTTAATTTTCTAATTGAAACTAGAAGAAAATATTGCTAACTAAGTAGTTGTTGACATATTTTATATTGAACTAATTTGTTGTGTATAACAAGCTTTTTGGAAAGGATGGAACCTCTCCTACCATGATTTGTGGCACTCAAAAAAAGCAGTGTTTTGTGACAAAAGAAATGTTTTTCTTTAAATATTCGTTTAATTATTATATTTTTTATGTGGATAAATTTACATAAGGCTGTTACTAGTGGAAATATGCTCCTTATATCCATATGTATGATATATGCTAAAAGTCCTCTATTATAGAGGTGCCCGAATCCCTTCAAAAGTCGCCATTGCTAAATTTTCACATTTTAATTTTTTTCTACTTAACAGTTAGGTTTAAGAAATTTTTGCAAGAGCGGTAATTTATGCAGAATTAAAATACGAACAAAATGATGCATTTAAATGTTTAAATAATAAAAGTGTGGTATAGGTATGTACTTTATAGAGAGCAGAAAGAAGCACCGGTAGCAACAATGTGCTTTGTAACTGAATTTTTTACTTACATTTCTAATTTATTTTCTACATTAAAATTGACTTTTAAGTTTTTTCTATTTGTTGTGGTTTGCATTTGACGATCAATTTTATATAAAATCAAAATTTCCTGCACGTATTTTTATTTTAAACTGTCGTCGATGTTGTCTTAAATCTTCTTTTTATTCTATCTGATGAAATAACATTATACATGAAAATAGAAAAAAAATTATTAAAAGTCGAATAAAAACAGACTTTATTTTAATAACTTTCGAGATATGCCCAAATATTTGCTCAAAAAATTTAGCAAATTTATTATAGGAATGAACCAAATAATATTATTTGCTTTATGTAAATAATAATGGCTTTTGTACACTCTACTTCCAAAGACTTGGTGAAATTTTCTCAGAGAGAAAATAGTATTTTTTACAACATGAGATGAAACATACGTTTTTTTCGTGAGATAGAATTTAATTCACAAGCCCCGTAGGGGCGAGTGAATTAATCTTTCGAACGAAAAAAACGGATTTCATCTCGAGTCGTAAATGCTATTTTTTCTACGACGATAATTAGTACATTTTAAAAAAATAATTCTTTTTACTAAAATGTGAACCGACCACAAAAAAACTGGTTTCACCTCATGTTGTAAATAACATCTGCTTGTAATAACACTTTTTCTCACTAGAGACGAAAATGCTATTTTCGTAACGAGTAAGTGATGACGAAATGCTTAGTTTCACATATGGGAGTAGAAAAATGTAATTATTGCCATTGAATTACACACAAGGATAACTTCTGGTTATTATCATTTAAATCATGTCCTCTTGATATATTTTTAAAGCTTTGTAAGATCTTGAAATACTCCAAAAATTGTTGGTGGAAGTCTATCATGATTATTTATTTCCCAAGCTCTCTTCTCTGCCACTCTACCCAGTTCCCACGATTCAGGTTTTTGTCTTTCATTGCCCACAAGATGCGCATTTTTCAAGCTTTTTTTGTCTGCTCAGTTTCGTTTGGTCTCTGCCACTACCCTCGTTACGACATTTTGCCACTTCTCTAGATCGACGCAGATAGTTCTTTTCCGTAGATATCTATTCCATTACAATTTTATGAATGCTGTCGATTTTTATTCTTTCCAGTCATATGCCAAGGCATATGTATTCAATATATGTAACCTAGGTCTTGACCGACTACCTAATCCACTTAATCATTAGCGTAATTGTAGACTAAAAAAGTCTTGTAACCAACTTTTATAGCCATCCCCGTACACTTTGTCCACTCATGTGCTAGAGTAGCGTCTAAATATATTTCCATGAAACAAGGCATCTAAAGCCTGCGCCACGCACACAGCCTGGATTTGGCCTGCACAGGTCAGACCAAACCGGAGCGTCTGGACATCGTTCAGGCTCCGGTTTAGAACCTAGAGGAAGGTAAGCCTGCTTGTATTGCTCGGCTTTAACATACACCATTCTTAACATTGAACCGCCTGCACCACACACACAAGCTTGCTTTCCGGTTTAACCTGTACAGGCGGCATGCAAAGGCCAATCCCAAGCGTCTGGGCATCATTCAGGCGGCCTGCACAAGCCAAACCTACCGGGAGGCCTACCGGAAGGTAAACCTGTGTGTGTGTGTGGCTTGGCCTTTATGGTTGTTTCTTTTTAAATGTAAATAGAACTAAAAAGCTCAATATTTTTTACTGAAGACATTTTAAACAATTTTATAAATCCCTAATTTTTACACCCTAAAACAAAATAAAATTTTTGTTTCTACATTTAAATGAATGAGGTACAGCGAGAAAAAAAATTGCTTCGAGCCACGACTTTTTAAGACGGTTTTGTTTAATTGAAACAAAACGAAACAACCAACAAATACTCCTTCGTAACTTTTGACTCGAAAAATTCTTAAAAGCTAATTAATTTGTTTCATTTTCTTATCAATCTATTGAAGTGATTATTTATAATGAATTAATTTACTCGTTTTAATTATATTAATTCTTTTGAATTGCATTACGAATGGGCAGGTTTTAAAAGAAAAACGAAAAATAATTTCCTCGAACGAACATTATTTCAATTCAGCTAGTAAAAAAGGGAGTTGTTAGTTGTTGCTGTAATGTTTCCCACTTCTAACCAAATAGTGAAATTGACAGAGTTTGTAACAATTATGAAATAAAGTATGAAAATTACTCACGAGTGTGACAAATGAAATGAAAAATTTAAATCTAGTTTCAAAACTAACTGTTACTATTTCAACTTTATTAAAAAGTTGGTCGCTTAACGTATGACTGGAATTATTAAAATTTAAAAGGTTCAGAATTGCGTTTAGATCCTCATAAAAATAAAATGGAAGGTTTAACAGATTATTGGATTCAAATATTTTTTCTTGAAATTTGATTGTTTGTTAAAGGAGTACCTTCAATTGCTCTTACCGAGCCTAGACGACTTCCCTGCATGTATTGGAATCCAAACCCCCGGTCTAAAGGTTTAATAAAACTCAACAGAAAAGCGACTTTTATTATCTTGCGTAAACGTGAAAATCTCTTGACGACACATCATCCCTTATTTTTGCTAGCATTTTTAAAAAGTGATTACAAATAATAGGTCAGCTATTATTAAATTAAAGCGTGGAACGTTTCTTTGACGTATCTTCATTAACTATTTAACTATAAATCCTTAATGAGTGACATATCTGCTATTTTTAGAAAGAAAATAAAAATTGCAATTTTCACTATTAAAATAAGTTTTTAGATTCTTTATAGCAAACTTATTGAACACTTTGATATGAAAATATTCCGAATGAACGTCTATTGAAAATCCTAAATTTGGCTGCGAATAAAACAGTAGTTTATATGTGCAATTTTAAAATTTTGAACAAATTCTTCGCAGAATGAAGCGAAATTGTTGTTCTTCCATTTTACTCGAATTAAGAGTTGTTAGGTAATTCGAAATGTCGAGTGTAGTAATAATTGGAACATCATATTGCGACAAACAGATACAGGACTTAATTTACTTAATTAAATGAGAAATCAATTGAATTGGTCACTTAGATGCATTGCAGTGTGATAGATCAGGCTATAAGCTCCCTTGTGCCTATATCTAGTTACTACACAGTTAACTTTGAATATGAGATTCAATTAATAATGCAATTTCAATAAACATGGTAATTTAGAAATGAACTACATAATAGCACCAACATTAATTATAAAATTATTAAATTGATATGGAAACGTTATTTTAGATTAGGTCAAATTTCAAAAACAATCGTTGTTGATTAGCAGGATATTTAACAAATTTATTAATTAATCGCGGTAACCTATAAAGTTATTTCACTAAAAATTAATGTAAAACGTGTTAATTACAGCGAAACCACTGAATTTAATTCAACAATAATTTAATTCGGTAACTGAAACTGAGTAATTATAGAGCCTTAACGTACAGGACCTATAAAGACCCACTAAGGACCTAGAAATGTGAATTCGAAACTACAATTATAGAAAGACTTCTAGACGATTTTGCTCTGGTTGATTTATCACGATCTTACTTTATTTCGAGATTCTGGAAATCAAACCACATGATTCCAAGTAAGAAACTGACGCTCTAGCCTCTACATCTTCCTTGTTTCGCATTATATGCGATGCTCATTTCATCAGGCGATTACGAATTAGAACTCCATTTAGAATCATGTTTTTTCTGTTAAGTACCTTTATCTAGGTATTTGTTTCTCCATGAATAGTCTTTCTCTCGGGTCTAAGTTCTAGTTGGGGGAATACCCTGATTAAAGTCAAATTTGTCTTCTCTCTTTGAATTTGTGTTACATTAATTTTATGGTCTTCAAGTTTGAGACTAAATAATGTGTCCAAACGTCTCAACTTTTTAAAGTAACAAAACTCATCTTTCATAAATTGAAAACGTATTACAACGTCAACAATTAAGAAATTTAATAAAAACAGAAGGCACAGGAGGAATAAAAGAAAATTATGTTAAATATAAAAAGAAAATTTCCATAAATGTTTTATTCCCTGAATACCTATTTTTAAATGTTATAAAAAAAATCTTTTGAAACACTTATCTACATTAATTTATAATCTCATTAAATGTTATACCTACAGAAGTTGTAAGCTTATAATCTAATGTATAATAACCATACAAAATACCTGGACGTTTTTTAGTACCTATAACTCAATGTGAATAAATGATTGGCATGCCATTTAAAATTACCATCAATTTACAATTTATTTATTTTTTTTACCAAAATAAAAATGTATTTCGTGCTTCCTGTCCAATCATTTACAGTTTTGTAATGAAAGAAATTTTTATTAACGTCAAGCCTCAATTGAATAATATTTAATTTTTTAAAGCTAAATTATTTTTAACATCAAAAAGAGATGTTTAGAGAAAAATTCTTTAAAAAAATAACATCAAAACATTTTGAAGAATTGAATAAGAAACCAACAGCTTTTCATGACAGGTTAAAAGTGTATAAAAGGCTTGGGAATATAAAATTAGGCCCATTCGTATAAAAACGATTTATTTACTCTAGCTCAAGATTTGATTCAGATTTAACTTTACTTGCGATTGGTTGATCCGGGTTAGTACAAGGCACATTTAACCAAAGACTATACAGTATACAGTGTAAGACTATCATAGCTATGGGTGAAATGTGACCAAAAATTTCCTCTACAGAAGATGTCGCTAGTCACCGGGGCATTTTCGAGTGAATAAGATAGCTTCTCGAGGTGGGAGCAACGAAGAAAGGGATGAAACAAGTTTACTCTTCGAGAGATTTTAAGCGATTTTGACCTTAAAAGCCCTTTACATTTTTTAATATAGGTTTCGGTAGTCTTTTCCTACATGGTCTTTGATTTAACTTTACTTAAATATATTTCGAGATCTAAGCAAATCAGCAAGAGGAGTTAATATTGAACTTGAGCATGAAGAGTTATTGAAACTCAGAACCGGGTTCGAACTAGCCAGGTAGGCAGGTCGAAAATCATTCTGAACAGGGCCAAACTTTTATGCGGTTTTATGCTGACGTTACGTTATTCTGTCAGTCATCTGTGCCTCGGACAGCGGGCCTTCAGCAGCTGATCGTTAGACACTTCATGCCCTTGGGCGTCACCCTCCACCCGGTCCAGTGCCTTCCACTGTTCATGCGATGGCTCTATGCTCACTGTCCGTATATATGGATCTATATGTTCGTCCATCTTCCAGTTTGTGACCCCACTTGCGATGTTTCTCATGGTAAAAGTGACGTCTGTTATCAAGCTGCTATCGCGTTTTGGAAGGTGGACGGAATTCCTGCATTCATGATATGATAACCGCGTTATTTACCACATACCACCCCTCTATTGGTTTACTTTTATTTTTGGTCTTATCTGAACTTAAGGGTATTGTCTTGAATTATTACATATTTTCCAGATAAAATAAAACTATTACAATTATTAATATCCCAGATAAGGTCGCCTGCCATTCTTTTATTTGGCTCTTGGTCTATTAGAGGCCATCCTCTTCCTATACAGGCTGATCTGGATGATCTTGAATTAACCGCTAACATCGACCACGTCTGGGCCTGCAGGAATCAGGTCAAACTTGACCGATGCTTCTCACTCCTTCCTTGTTTATAGTGTCTGTTCATTGTGCCAGCTTGATTGCCTTCCTCTTCGCATATATAACAGAATGTTATGTTTATGCAGTGTGCACGTTTTTACCTTGTGCTATTTGGCACAGTTTCTGTAGCATGTGTCTTTCATATTTTTCTTTGCGTTTTCGCATTGTGCCGTGGTATGTCCATTTGTCCATGGGTCATGCAGTTATGGCATGCTGCACGTTTTATAATGACGCAGATTCTAGCCTTGACCCATTCAATTTTCAGTTTCCCGTATTCTACTAGCTCTTCCGCTCTCCTTTAGTTTTTATTGTTTCGTTTGTTTGTTAATTGTTGCTTTGCTACCATGCTGCTGTTTTTCTCAAGTTCAAGAGTATTGATCTTTATATCCCCGTCGTTTATTCGTATACCTGGTGAGTTTTTGGAGGCTCCAATAATTTCTTCTTTAGTTGTGTGTTTCCGGCGAGTTCTCTCATGATGATTACTTTCTTTGGTAGACTCGTCTGCCCTAACCTAGTTTAACCTTATTATGGTTATACTTGTTAAGTATAAGTACAATTTCCTTACAATTCTTGATCTTACTACAAGGGTTAATAGGACGTGAGTGGCAAATAACAACTGTTGCAGACGGGTCTTGGCGCAAATAACCTCGTTATTGAAGCACTCAAATTTCATCATCCAACTCTGCTTAGAATAAAAAATTACTGCAAAGTGGCATGGAATGTTTCTGCAGCTCGACTACCTTTTTCTACGTAGACCTATCCATTTCTAACTGAAGTGCTGTCTGGGTTTCTTCTCAAGCCTATATCGAGTAGTGGTAGTTAAAAACAAGAAAAAACTTCCCAAATATACGAAGTGTAAAAACAGTTGCACAATTATCTCCTTTTAGTACCATTTACATCTACATTACACATAGACAGATAGACAGTTGTATTGAAGTTAAGATTAACTAGTAACCTCGAAGAGTTTTTCTTCGAAGGTTTAATATTTACAGTACTGACTAGTGACTACTCAGAGTCTATCGTACTTCAGGTGTACTTAGAGTATAGTTGTCTATGGTTAATATTCTTAAGTGTGAGGCTTAAAGAATTTTCATGATTTTATCTACCAGTTTCTATGGCATAATTCCATTATTTATTGGTGACACTGATTGTTATTCTGATGATGACGATTCAGCTACATGTTAGATTCTGTTAAAGCTACACAATCGACGACATTAAATATCGTAGTGGCCTAAATATTATCTAAGGACTATTTACATGGACTAAAAATGTCATACTAACTTGTTAGTTCTGAATCAACTCAAGGAGCAAACGCACGGGAATCTAAGCTTTAAAGTCGTGCACGGTCGTGTTTCAAAATTTCTACGCACGACGTTAAAGCTTAGAGTCCCATAGACAACCCTTGAGTTGATTCAGTACTAACAAGTTAGTACGATATTTAGCCCATGTAAAACGGCCCTAACGTGTATTTGCTTGTCGAGTCTTGTGCAAATTTCCAGTATTTTTTATGTAATACTCCACTCTTGAGTATTACACAGCTTCCTTCTCTATGTGTATTTTTACTAAGCTTCAATCGAACTCACCTGAAACCTTATGTCTTAATAGGAACAAAGAAATTCATTTTATTTTCTACACTACTATTTTATTAAACATAAATCTGAAGCTATATCAGAACAAATCAATAAAAAGAGGTGGAACGTAGGCTATTTCAATATATTATACTCAAAGTAAACAGTCTTTATCAGAGTAACATTAGCACAAATGGTCTTAATGCCAATGATAAAACTACTACATTTAGACGACAAAGATGCTTTATTATTTTTTATATAAATCACAAGATTTATTTCTAAGATTATGTTTGTGTTCAGGTTCTTTATTGTAGAGAATATAAAAAATATATACAGAGTGAGTAACTAAAAATGTCTCGGTTTATCTCTTTTTTTTCTATAAAAAAATAATAATCAGAAAAGATTGTAACTAATTAATGACTACCTAATGAGTTATACTGTAGATACAAGGTTTACAGACGTGGAACAACCAACTTGCAATTTTTTAAATGAAACACTCAGATGGGCTGTACAAATCGTTGTTTATTTTAGTTTTTTATTGCGGTGCGGCTTTACTTTTTCTAAAACTATGGAAATTTTCGACAGGTAACACTAAAATACTCACCAACCACATCTTTGGAATTAAATCAATTTTCTTATGTCAGATATCAATTAAGGCTAGATGTTATCCTCCAGACACTGTTTTAAAATGCTTAGACTTATCGTAGCTCCACAAACTCGATCATCTTCTTTTTCCCAGGAAATGGAGTGGCCAGAAGAAGTATTCAAGAATGGCCATAAGTTCTTCAGATAAATATCCTTGCTCCGACTACTAGGTTAGCTAGGTTAGCTCAAAAACACACACAAATTCTTTAGATTCAGAGCTATTTTACCATATAAAGCACGCAAAACTCCATTAATTTCAAGAGGACTGGTGAATGGTTATAATTTAGGTATCTATAAAACTAATGAATGACACTTTCGTCAGAGTAATGTAACAAAACTATGTCACTTTACACGAAAATTTAATTATAACACATTTAGAGAACACCAAGTCGAGTCTAATATGATTATTGTATGCAGATTTATGCAACAAATGTCAACTATTTAAGGATGGATGCAAATCCAAGCTCTCTCAACTTTAGAAAACCTTATAGAGCGAGTGGAGTATACTGAAAATAAGATTTATTACTAACTTGACACCTGACAAATATTTAAACTCTCCCGAGTTGTGAACAAGACGTAACACATGGTATATCATAACAAGAAACTCCCGACTAGTGCGCTTGAAAATGAGTTACTTTGTATTCGTTTTTCTATTATCATGTCGTGAAAACGTCAACATACAACAATAATGTACTTCCATCCTGAACAACTATTTAAACTATATTAAAATTAAATTTCATTGATTTTATTTATAGAAGGCGTCTAGACACGTTTGTAGACACGATAGACTATTATCTTAACCCAACTGTTATAAAATAAAGCTTTCTTCCTGATAATAATTAAAATCAAAATATGAGCTGTGAGATTCTAAATAAACAATTAATAAAATATTTTGAATCTGGAATTTTTTCAAGTATTTACACCCCTGTATAAGCAATCCAATATGCTGGATTGTTACTTTTGTTTCCTATAATATGTAAGGCTACACAATTTTTTTTATTAAAGAGGATAATTTCGAAAATTACTTGCATTAAATTTGTAGCTTAAAGGCACGCTATTGTAAAGTGAATTTAATACCAAATTAGCTCAAAATTATTAAATACCAATACGTTATTGTAAAAGAAATACCAAAGCCTAATCAATTTTGACCTGTCAACATTATGCAAGCACCGCTATTCATGTGTAGCAAATTGTTCTACTGCAATCGCTGCACTGCATAAATCATCCAAAATTTATTGTTTAGCACTGTTTCCAACATTTACATTAGTACACTTTCTCAAAATAATATAATTTGCTATCATAAATTAATTTAAAAGAGATAATAACTCGTCAGTTAGCTTTTCGAAAAATATATAATTTTGTTATTTAAAAAAAAGTTTGTAAGTGGAGTGCTTCACTTACCGGTTTACTCTAAGTTTTTCTATCTGGTCATCTCCAACCAGCTATTAAATTTGCATAACCAACAGTAAAAGTACCTCTTAGGATCTGAAATGAGATCTCAAAGGAATATGACAAGAAACTTAACCACGAAGTGGGAACGTTACATCTTACTCCGTACGCTTCGTACTCATATCTTTGCGATTATAACCTAACTTTTACATAAATGCTTTTTATGCAGTTATGTAGGTGGTGATAGATGCGGGCTTATAAAAGGCATCGAATGGTATAAGTTTCGGAGGGGGAGTACCTGAATTATAGATAATTTTAAAAAGCATTTAAAATATTAAATATTTTTAGTATTGCATTGCAGATGATACAAAAATGAAGGATCTGATGGTTGCTGGTGGATTATGTACCAGCCATTTTTAATAAAAAAAACAATCGGGCGTAAAAACGATGGTAATTTTTCCCATATCAGAAGCAGACTGACACGTGTAGAAAAACGTAGCGTTACAAGATTATTAAATTTTTTACCCCTTAAATCGGCGAATTCAGCAGACAAAACAGTTGTGGAAACACCCCTCTAGAGGCAATTCTATACCGTAGTCTTACTAGAGTAGAGTAAGGGTCAGTATTATAAACGTAGGTTGAAACTCAACCCGAGGTTGAAAGTCAACCTGAGGTTGGCTGTCATTTTAGTTTGACATCATTGTACAAAATAGTGAAATTTACGATTATTTATAATTTCAAACGGGGGTTGAGTCAACCTTCGGTTGACTAGGCTTTATAATACTGACCCTTAATGTGTTAAAAAGACACAGATAGAGAACCAGTCATATGTTGGGAACTCTGTCGGTAGAAGTCGTTCAATGACTTGCTTAGACGATATTGGTGAGCTGGATGGCTCCACGCCAAACAAAGATTTATCCATACTTTATTAGTTTGTGGTCGCACTAGTTCAACACGACCAGCAAGAAGCGTTGCCAACAATTCACTGCAATTTCTGTTTACGAACAAGCTAAAAATCAAAACAAGAAAATTTGTAGCTTATAAACATAGAAAAGAAAATTAGCCTAATAGGTTTAAATATTACATTGGCTTGTAGCCAGGTGTTTCGCAACTCATTGTGTCTTTCGTAGCTTAAATAAAGAAAGACTAATTGAAAAACTTTCATAAAAGCGACTTTTGTGTGGCTAAATCTAATAGCTACGTCGCAATTTAGACAAACATTTACTTAACCCTTTATACCACAATCAAGTCACAATAACAATGTCACAACTGGTAGATGAGAAATTACCAAGAAAATACTATCTTTATAGATCAAAAGGAAAGCGGAACATATATACCATTTGAGTACCTAACACGAGTTGTATAATGTTTAATTTCCTCATAATCTCGTATAACACGAAAAACACTGAAAGACAATGCTGATAAATGAAAACTTTCATCATTAATTTTTTTTCTTTCCTTTTAGCCACTAGGTATATTCAAATTTCGAAAATTACAGGATAATAGTTTCCTCGGACGCCTTAATTGTATATTACTTTAAAATGCAGTATGCGGCATGAATGTGCATTGAAATAAAAATAAAATTTGAAATAATTACGTCTCACAAAAAAGAAAGAATATTAATTTAGCTTATTAAAATGGCCAAATTTGTGCTAAAATTTTTATTATAATACCAAACAAACAAGTTGACGGTGATCTGTAGTTCAGTAACCAAGTTAATACAGTGCGCGTAAAAAGTATGAAACATGGCAAATGAAACTGAAATAAATTGCTTTTTTTTAAAGCGTCAAAAACAGTTGACATTTTGTTACTGAATAAGTAAGGTTAAAGTTCTACTTTTACATGCTAGGAGTTAAAAGCGAATATTTTACCTCCTAGGATGTGAAAGTAAATTCTAACCTTACTTATTTACAATAAATTGTAACATAAAACGATAACTCTAAGCGTTTGTAAAGAAGTTTTTTAAATTTTCTTTTATAATTTGTTCGCTGCGTTTAACAATAAATATTAGCTTCGTTTTACAAGTTAAAGTTAATTTTAAAAAATATTTGACAATTGAAATACAAGTAATTGATAAGAGATGGCGCTTTTTCAGAAGTTGCTAGAAGTTGCAGAAGTTTCGTCGCTAATGCCATAAAGTCTAGTTATATGCTATTTTTTATTATAATTGCAACTAAAACTTCTATAAAAGAGAAAAAACTGTGTATTTAAAATTTGAAAGGCAAGCCAGTCGATTTTTGATACATTTGTTGCCACAGAAATCCTTATTGTTTACATTTGAGAGCAACATCAGTTGTTATTATTGTTGTGAAGTAGACGACTTTACAGCACTAGTGGTCTAAAGACGGTTTTATGAACGCTTTTTAGTATTAATTTGGCCGATTATAATGCAAGTACAAAAAAAGGGCTTTCTTGGCTCGTCAGTATTTGTCAGACTCAACTTCGTTTCTCCTGAAAAGCCTTACTAACTCGCCAAAAAAAGTGACAGTTTTACTCCTTATAAAACAATATACTAGTTTTCCTAAATCTTGAAATACGTTTTTTTGGGGATTTGTGTGCGTTATTCAATTATCTACAATCTACATGACAATATAGAAATGTTGATACCTTACTTAAGAAAATTTTGGAGAAATGTCGCGCTCTCCCCCTGTCTCTCTCTCCCTCTAATCTTCTCACTCTGTTAATCTTATATGTCATCTCATCTATATCTTTTATTTATCATCTCATCTAACATTTAATCTCATTTGTCATTTTATACGTCAATCTCTTCTGTTTCTCATCTCATCTCAGCTGTCAATTTCATCTGTCATCTCATCATATCTCTCAATATCATCTGTTAATCTCATCAGTCATTTAATCTTATCTGCCTTCTCATTCTATCTTTCAATATCAACTGATCTGTAAATATTGTTAAAACATTTCTCAATTCGTGAATGAACGCTTATTATCATCTATTTAACTTTTTACCGTATATTATTATGGTTCTGGATGTTGTAGAGACGGTTGATATATTATTTAAACCTTAGCTAGCCCCATAAAATGATATCACAAACTGTAAGATCTGGAAACCTGGCAAAGAAAAGATCTTCCTTTCGGAACACTAGAAAATTCAAATATTCATCATACTGATGCTCTATGCCTCTATGAACGCCCATATTATGTTCATATTTTGTACATGCATCCATGGGCTATTATGAACGTTCAAAAACTTCAAAGATTCGTCAGATATTCATTTAATAACGTCCATATCTGCGGCGTTGGAGGTCCATAAAATATACATAGACCGTCCTATGGATGAATGTCTATGATGGATTTCGTCAGTGGCGTACAAGCACTTCCGGAGCCCGTGTGCAAAGTAATGGTGAGGGCCTCTATTTATTAATAGTTTTTATTCGTATTTTTTGGATAGCAGTAAATTCTAAAATTAGGGTCAGGATGCTGCCCATTAGAAATAAAAGGTGTTCCGAAACATTCTGATTCGCTGCGAGCTTTAAAAACTTGTGGCTTTATGGATGTTTTAAGGCTTCATGGTGTGTTGGGCTAAACATTAAGCGGTGCCTCTGAAGATACAGTCACGTGCATATCTTTTGGCTACCCCGGCTATATGCCTAGTAGGAATTGTAGGTTCAACCATCAATAACACCCCTCTATTTAAACTGAGGGGTAACTGTATTTTGCCAACAAGTAGTAAATCAACAAACTGGGCTGGTGTTATGATAATTGCACCCACAATTCGTGCTAACGTATTGCCGAGGTGGCCAAAAGATATGCACGTGACTGTACGTGTATGGGGCAGCTAAAATTTTTGTCATCTCAAAGTCAACGCGTTTTAAAGTTTGTAAATTTCTAGCGCTCTTTAGATTTTGGCGCTTTGAGCTTATTTAATCAGTTTAGCACATAGGGTAAAACGGCAGCAAAAAATAATTTAAAAAAAACTGAATTTGGGAGAAGGTGACAACGGTTGGAGGTTTTTCTTGGACGGAGGCCCGTTTACCTTGCACCCATCGCACCCCGGTAGTTACGCCTCTGGATTTCGTTTGAACCGTCCATAGATGTTCTGTACGCGCAATGAATGAGCGTTCTTATGTTACTTGGGTCAGTGTATGACAGATTTTCATATTATATTTGAGAAAAGTCTGTCTCTCGTCGTAGCACGGGAATAAAAATTGCCTGTAAAGCTTTGTTGAACGATTATAAACTGTTTATTTGCGCTATGGTTGGCCGTGTTAGGGTGATAGATTCCACCCGGTATAAATTAGAAAAATATAAGTTAGGTTAAGTATTGTAGAGTAGCAGCTTTTATTCAATTGTGTTAATAGTTAGTCTGTCATTTTTTGTCATTGTCAAGAGCTGTCAGTCAACTTAATAGGGACTTTTTATTTTGGCAAACCAAAAAACAAAAGTTCATGGCCAACCATAGCGCAAATAGATTGTGAACGGATTATATTCACTCTCTCATTAGTAAAATGCAATCTTTCTCAAGGATTTAAAAAAACGACAATACTGTATACTTTAGATTAGCTGTAGTTTTGAGGTGGGAGAATCACAGATATCGATACTTTGCAAGCATATTTTTAGATTTCAATTTTATAATTAAATCTAAAGGTAATTAGTTAAATTAACTACGATTGTTACTAACAATAATTATTTTTATTTGCAATTTTTGTTATAATTGTTAACAGACAATCAGTGCGCACGTATTTCGTACACAGTGGCTACTGTCTATTCAAAATTCAATATGTATTAACTATGCATTGTCAATCATGAAAATCCTTCAACTTTCATTTCGTGACAATTGCGTTCATATTCATGGACATGTGAAATATACAGGCATGAATATTTTATGAGAGTAATTATTTCGCTTCACAATTTTCACATTTTATATAAAAACATTTCATTAAAGCAACTGTTGAAAAATAAATTAAAGTCGAGCTTTATTTTATTTTATAATTTTTTTTGTACTTTTTTCAACTCGTTACAACCTTAAGACACGCCGTTAATTAAAAAGTTTTGTTTATTTCATACATAACATTTAAGTAGTTTACACCTTTTAGATGTAAATTAAGACGAACATACAAGATAGTATAACAAAGCTACTACGTAGTGTGCTAATTGGAATGCAGGTTGTGTTTACACCCTACATCTGCCTTACTGCAAACGAATCTTCCAATTATGTACACGCTTTCTAATTTTCTCTCATTTCACGATACCAAATTTTATCCATTAAGAAAATTAAAAGCTAATTTGCTTATCCACTTAGTTCATTTGTTGATGTTCACGCTAAATTTGATTAAGCAACGAAAAGAGTATCTAAAAAAATGCTTTGTTGTCTTAAACTCACCCTCCATATTTTACATCAAATTTTATGCACAGGGTGGCTCAAAAGTAGCTACTTGCAAAAACACCAAAACGAATAAACTTTCAAGACGATGTTGATATAACTTGTTATGGCTTTCTGTGATTTATGTCAGTAATGGTTATTTTTTCGTTATGGTTAGGTGGAATGTGGTAAATTGGAGCTTTAGAAAATTCCTGAAAAAATTATTACAACTAAAATATTCTATTGGTTATTTTTAATTATTTTCATTAATTTCTGGTTTATTTCATGAAAGTAGATAAATAATAAGCAGATAAGCACACCTCTTGCGATTCGAACTTCCATATGGGTGTTGCCAGGAAGTCGTTTCTACAGCTGTATTAGTGCAATGTACCATTAGGTGGATAATTATGTATTATCATAGCATCTCGTTACATAAAAATCTTATATGTGGGAAATTTATTTGTTATTATTGAAACACACTGTATTTTAACTACTAACCTGAAAGTAATTATTTTTTTAAATTTTAATAATAAGCATATTTTATGTATATTTTCAGACAAACAACCAAAATGAAGATGAGCAAAGTCGGTAACCAAACAAATTCTCAAGACCCTCAAGCAGTAAACTCGAGGGTTTTTGTCGGTAACCTCAACACATTCCAATGCTCCAAAACCGACGTCGAGAGGATGTTTCAGCGTTACGGTCGACTTGCAGGTAATTATTTTTTTCCTTTCTTAATAAGCCATTAGTCTCTTAAAAATGCATATTCTACAATAATTTTAGAATTTTACAGTTAAAAGAAAACGTTCATTAGAATTTTTAATTGTTAATTTAATTTAATATTTTTATGCAAATTTATTGTTTTTTTTATTTTTTTTCTTCTTGCACCGCCATATTACTTAAAATAAATAAAAAAAGTTTTGATTACAATTTTAAACCAAAAATTAATAATTTATTTCTTTTTTAATTTTTAAATTATTGTTTCAAACTTTACTTTCTTAATTAAAGCTGAAGAATTTTTCTAAAAAAAAGCAAATAAATGTACTATGAAATTCAGTGGCTAAATTAAAATTGATTAATAAATAATTACGTTTACGTAACGAGTTTAAGAAAAGAATGAAGAAATTCTTTTTTATAAATTGTTGATATGACTTAAAAAATATGTATTGCTGTGATTTACTTTAATATTGAACGTGTACGTGTACGTCTGTACAACTATACGTACGTGAACGTACTTACACGTAAAGGGTGATATTTTGTTATCAACCGCCGCTCTTAGATAAAAATAAAACTACTAAGCCTCTAATGTAGCCTTCATCTAAGCATGGTTTCCCAAAATGTGCTCCGTGGAGCACTACGAAGGAAGGTAGCAAATGCTACCTTACCAGCTCTCATGGACACATTAATAATTAATACTAACTCCATTCCGAAGATATACCTCCCAAATCATAATAAAGTCACCTCAAAAATTGACCGTTTTTCTGAAGTTGTATCGGCTATGACGTTCTTCATCTCTTCCATAACCAGGAATACGTCTATGAGAAGAAAACAAACTGTGTCGGGACTCACTGTAAATAAAATGTTGTTTCAATCGTTAATATTGTAGTTTACATGTTTTCTAAGAAAATTCAGTCTTTGAATTTGATCCTCTCTGTTCAAGATTGTTCTTTTTTCGGTACTCTAGCACGTATTACTGCATCTTTAAGACAGTTCCTTACAGTTTGAGTTGTAACTCGCACATTTCTAACATTATGAAGGTTAGTTTGCAGGATTTTTGTTGTATAGTTGTACAAATGTAACCCTCAAACTCACTGCCACGGGCGTAGCTCAGTTGGAGAAAATGAGTAGGTTCGTCAAGAGATAATTAAACACTCAATAGCTATATACAAATATTTATTACATAAAAAAATATAACCAAATGTATTTCTAAGCACAACTCAAACAATCTTCCTGACAATATTTGGCTCCGCTCTAAGGACCGATCGCGAGACCACTCCTTATGGAGTGACCACTGAGGCTAATACCACACGCTAAAGTCGCTCACCAGACCTGATGAGCAAGACCACAGAGTCCCAGTAGACGCAGGGAAGTCGTGCACCAGACCTCGATACTCTCCTCTAACGAGGAAGACCACTGAGTCCCGGAAACTAGAGCGAGAGAGAGTAATTTTCAAGACCTCGACAACTCTTGCGCAATACATTTAAAATTAGAAGTTGTCCATCCATGGCTATTGTAACCTTCTTACGTTGTTCTGGCTTTCTGTTATATTCAACAGTTTCTCTAAAACAATGCATTATCCAGGAAATTATAGATTGTTGCACATTAAGTGAGCTAGAGCCACATGTCTCGGGCAATGGTAATCTTCAGTTAAAGACACAATTCTAACAATTTCATTACGAATTGATCTTCTTGTATTACTAACAGGGTACTCTAAGTTCATGTTGAACATAATTTAACGAAAGATTGTTCGAAATATTTAAATGGAAATGCAAAATCTTACCGTAATAGACTTTGATCAAAATACTGGATATTGAGAGCTGAAGATACTTTATGTGCTTGATATACTTAAAACTCTATTATTTTATCGTGGTTAAATAGAATATTAACAAGGTAATAACAATAACAAAAATAAACTCAAAAACTAAATTAAATTGTTATGAGTAGTTAGAATGTCCCCTAATAAAGGTTCAAAAGAGTATGGTTAAGTTCACGGATGTTTTCTGACACGTGACCAGCTTAGTATGACTGTATTAATTCAGATGGATACGATTTCTTTATTAAGTTTAATTATTTAATTTAGTTAATCTAATATTAATAAATAATTTCTTATTAAATTAATTAATTATTGCTAATTATGAAAGTCACGTGTCGGAAAACATTCGTGAATTCAAGAAAAATTATTAAATCATATTTTTTTTAAATAAAATTAATAATCCTGCACTACCCTGTGTGTATAATGGATACATGCTTTTTAAAATCATAGATAAAATTGTACGTGATTTGGTTTTTAATACGATATAACGATTTTGCACATTTTCGAATGGATAAAATTTTAAATAGCTTTTAAACTGATAAATTAATAGGTATTTGAAACGTTTAATTCTTTAATAGTTTAGTATTGTTTTGACTTTGATTGAGTTTAGCTCGTGACATTTGGTGCCTTTTGGATTTTTGGACATTGAATTTCTGATCAAATATATTTCAACTGTTCATAAAGGTTAGCTCTTTATTTTTATAATCAAAAATTGTGTATTTTCCATTTTGTTTATTAAATATAGTATACAGAGTAAAATCAATGCGTCAGTCAAACGTACCCATGTAGTGCAGAAAATCTGTCAGCATTTGTTATCTTCTAATAGTACTCAAAATAGTACTCAAAAAATTGCATGTTACTTTTGGGACACACCCTATAATTTTATAAAGAAAAAGAGAAACAAAAGCATTTGACGTAACCGTAATTGCAAAAATCCTTGAGTGGGAAATTAAATAATTTCACCATCTTGAATTGAATTCCTAATCCCTAATAGGTAAATTTGAAATACAAAAACATTACTTCTAAATATTATTCAAAATTAAAAAAGGTGTATTTTCAAGTAAACAATACGTAACCACCCTTAAAAATTACAATTTGTATCATTCTCCTATTTTCTAGCGAAGTTTTTTGTTCAACATTATACGATTTTTACCCCTAAGAAACTTTTGATTCTTAGTGTACTTTTTATATAAACTTTGATAAAGTGGAAAAAAGTGATGATGAATACCACTAGAGGCTTTGGTTTCCGAGGGACAATTAGAAAGTTGCGAAGAAGTAAAAAAAAATCAAAGTAAATATTAATGTTTCAAATTTTACTTATATGTATTGCAAAAATGTAGTTTATGGCTCAAAGCTATTTTTCAAAAAATAATACAAAGTAACAAAAAAAATTAACACTTTCTTTGAAAACATCTTATATCAATTAAGGTTTTACAAAAGTATTTTTCAAAATTATCCTCGGTAATTAAATTTAAGGCGTATTTTTCTATTTATGAGTAAATTAAAAAAAACTCTTTTTAAAGATAAAAAAATGTTTAGCTTTTGATATTTATGTAATTAATATTGTAATTTTTCAGTACTTAATGAACCCATAAAAGAAGCCATTCAAATTACTTACATTTTAAGCTGTAGAAACTTTAATTAAAAATTTCCTTTAAGGACATGAATTATTATTGTGTATGAAAGTAAATAAATTACTAAATGAAAAGTAAGTTATTTTACTTCTTTTGTTGTTGCGAGTATGTAAAGAATAATAATAAATTAATTTAGGTCAAAATAATATTGTAACTATAGCTAAAAAGTAGACTTTCTGGGTTTTTTATATTCTATATTCTGGAAGTTTTTAAAAATTTTCTCAAATGCACAGATCATGATCCTTAAACATGGACATGGACACCCTTCGTACGATTTTTCTCAACTTAGGGAGTTTGTTAGTCTTAAACGTTCTGAATGGAACTCTCTAAAACTAATAATTTCGGAGATATTTAGAGCAGGGCCGTAGCCAGGCGTACACTAGGACAAGCTCAGCCACTTTTAAGCATGTTCTAGCCAGAGATTGCCAAGGATTTCGTATTAATAATAAAACGATAAGTTCATAATTTATTGGTGCCTAAGAAGAAAACATTGATTTGGAGAAAGTCAAATTTTTGTAAGGTTTGCGCAAAAAAGTTTCATCATCAGAAGAAATTACAGTGGTCAACAGATTTGTACAATATTTAATCCCAGAAGAGGGCCTGATTTTAGCTTTCAGCCTCTCTTGAAAATTTTTGAGCCTGCCCTGATAACACAATCTGGCTACGGTCCTGATTTAGAGCAACAAGGGACTGAGATGCTCCCTTTCAGAAAGATTTTTTCTTCAGTACTGAAGCATATGAGCACAGTTTTCTGTCTTGGTTACAAAGCAGTTTAAGCATGCTACCAATTTTAAGTTGTTTGTCCGTTCCACTGGTAGTAGTTCATTGGTGGTAGTTCATTGGTGGTAGTGTTACTCGTCATCTAAACGTGCAAGGTGTTTTATATCATCTCAATGAATCTCTTTTCTCTGACAGCTCTCTTATTCATGTTTTAGCATTTCTGTTTTTCCGAAATTAAAGTTACTTTTCTCGTGGCTTAGTTCTTAAGGTATTGGTATAGTTATGTTCTGGTACTGGTATAATAAATTATGTTCAATTTCATATTATACTCGTATTACCATTATCATAATTTTATGAAGTTTGATCCAAGAAAAGTTAATAGATGATGTAAAATTATTTAAATCTTCTTATTTACAGTTTTCCTTAGAAGTATAATTTTCCTAGTAAGAATAACAACCAATTGAAAGTAATTATACACATAGTACGTTAAGCTTAAGAGATTTATTGATATATGGAGGAATGGTAATCCATTATACTGCATATTATGTAAATTTACTTGAATTAAACTGACAGAAGCAAATACAGCACTTATAGTACAGTACAATTACTGCAAGACGATGATAGCGTAATATCAACAATGTCACGAAGAAAATTTTTTTTATTTAAAAATACTACATGGTCTTTACTGGCGTTTTCAAAATTTATGTATAGATGTATAGTTTCATTGCACTGAAACATCCTGTAGGTATATGATTTATTTATTTAATAATTTATTTCAAAAAATTTTATAGTTAGTATCTAGGAGCTTATTTATAAAAAGTGCTAGGAAGCAAATTAATTTAGGATTAAAAGTATTGAACTACCATTTTTTATTTCATGTGGCTCTTTGCTACATATAAATACGACAAAAATTAATTATTAAGGCGTTTCTAGACTAACAAATATTTATGCTAGAGGAAAACCAAAATATTGCTCTAATTAAAGTTGCCTAAACACGCACGAACGGTTTTGTGAAAATAAAATAATATAAAAGGTACTTTTTCACTCAGCATGGAGCTACTTAACTTTTTAAGCTTTAAAACTTGAAATAATTACCAGCTTATTGTAGTTATGTCTTTTTCTAGTTTGTAAACAGTAGAAAAACTATAAAAATTAAAAAAATTAAAATGATTTATTTAAAAACATCGGATGTGGTCATACAAACAACTTTTCCGTGCGTATTCTCATTTCCGGTTGAACCACAAGTAAAGACAAAGCGTTTGGTATCATCAGAAAGCTAATTTTGCTAGCTTAGAAAATATTATAAATATACAGAGTGTTTCATTTAAATTAAGCAAATTGTTCCATTTCCGGTTAAACTGGAAGTCAAAATATAAAGTGCTTGGTATCGCGTAAGATCTAATTGTACGAGCTTTTAAAATACTTAAAAATGTACAGAGTGTTCCTAAAAAATCGATATGTTTGTAATTTCCGGTTTAACCCGAAACGTTTTGTTAACCGATAATAGTGTCAAATAATAGATATTCATAGGATTGATACATTTATTAATTAAAGTTTTTATTTTTATTACAAAAGTTCTCAAATTGATTACGATTAGGTTAGGTTTTTTTGCGGAAATAGAGAAATCTTTAAAAGACACCCATATAAGGCGTCAGGTTCCGGGTAGATTTCTACTCGCTAAAACCTCTTCTCTGCCTCTTTTACCACTTCTATAATAAAAAGAGGGGTTATGGTCTTTTCATAACTTCACTCAATTTATTTGATCTGTCTCCTTATGTCAGTAGAGGTTTTAGTCGAAAGTGACGTCATATTTGGCAAAAAATTTTAATTTGGAGGCAAGTGGGTGTGTAAATTTAAAAATGCAAAGTGGCTTCTAAAAATAGGTGGGAAGTAGGAGTACTAATTGAAAAATTTAAATGGTAGTTATGAGGTGCGTAAGAAAGAAATTCTCCGTCTTTCTAGTAAGTGTTAGTTGCGGATTTAATTATATTCTGTTGTGGGGGTGCTATCTTCTTCCACTAGTCACACATTCCTTTTAAAGTCAAGCCGTAAGCAGATGAAGTGCATGGTGAAACGGTAGTTTTGCGGTCATGGTTTTGGTTTTCGATTGGGTTATTATAACTATCAGGTGTGTCAATATTTTCTGGCCTTCTGTTTATTTGATTTCTGTTATGCAAGGTTATGTTGTAAACACCTTGAGATTTATTTAATCTGACATATGGATGTTTCATTCGTTTTGCTCGTGTTTCGGTTGGATACCCTGATGTTGTTTTCGTAATTTAGATTTTTCTTGTAGCCAGTGAAGCAATTCGGCTGTAAATAAATTCCTGAATTAATAGTCATCCAGTTACTTATATTATTATGCTTGGTTGCATAAAGGCGAATTATATTTTAATCCTTATATATGGCAATTGGCAACTTTACACACTGTAATGTCAAACTGTGACATTTGTAAATTAAAATTAAAATTTGGTTGTCAAACTTTGACATTTTTATTTATCTGTTTATTGTGTAACGTTGTCATGGAACGTGGAACCATGTAATTTGCAATTCACTACAGTAAGCTAGCAAATATAATTTCTTATTGTATAGTCTTAAAAGTACCTTTGATTCGATTTCGATAATTTTGAAATACAAAAAAAACAAAAACAATTACAGCTTTATTTTAAACGAGTATTGAATGTATTACTATTGCATCATTCTCTAGTGCATGAATTCATCCTATTATCACGTGTGACGTCACATACAATGGCGCGTAAACATCTTGTTTACGCGCCATTGTTTATTGTTTAAAAAATACAGGTATGCTTACTTTTTCATGCTAATTCAATATAAAATATATAAAAAAATCATGCATCTTTCTCATTATTATAAATCTAATTCTCGGATTAAGTTATAATTCGCCTTTATGCAACCGAGCGTTAGATAGATAGACTATAAACTTGTTCATGTGTTTCTGTTTTTTTATATCGACACCAATGAGTATTACTTACGCATAATATTCGAAGTTAGTCTCTTAAAGACGTTCTTTGAGACAATTAATATCATAGCATCATTCGTCATATATCATAATTAAATACACTCAGTTTACGTCCATTTGCAAGATGTTGGCTGTTGAGTTTAAATGTTTAATTACTAAGCAGCGTATCGCCTAGTTTAACAATCACCTACCTACGTTGTAAATTTCCGCTGGAAGAAATACACTCAGTAACAATGTAGATAACTCAAAGAAAAATCAACAATTAAAAGAATGTATTTGCTTATAACTAACAATGTATTATTTTATTTTTTATATAAATCATTATTTGTTCCTTTTGGCGTTAACTTTCGTCATAAACGAAATAAATTGGAGAGAAAAAAGTTTTAAGTATTATCGTTCCCCACTTCGTCCTTTCTTTTTCATTTTTCAATTAATTTATTTAATCATTTTACTTTTATTATCCAAAAGATAAAAGTAATAAGGAAGCAATAATAAGAAATACAAAAGAATTAAAGCTTTTAATTCTAAATCAAGCTATATAAAATGGTTTGAAATTACTTTGAAACAAAGGATAACAATTTTAGCATGAAATCCCATTCAGAAACCCCGAGACACCAATGAAGTTAGTGATGAGAAATGGTGGAAGTCTCCAGTCAATTTATTGACCAACCAGCCAGAATCTAATCGAGGGAATTGGGTTAGTGATATGAAATTATCCGACCTTTGCGAACACTGAGCTCTCGTGATAAGACAGTTCGTTGGCTCGCTAACAAAAATTACATTTATAAACGAAGTAGAAACCCAATAAGTATTTTATAGTATAGTAGTTACAATTTCAACTTTGATTCTTCTAACAAATTTATATAATAATAAGAGTATAAGATATATTGGTTTTTTTAACAAAATTGTTTTCAACTTTATTTCTTTTTTAATGAAAATTTAATAGGTTATGGAGTATGTACTATATAGGCTGTCCACTATTTTAATGCCAGTACATAGATCTCGGTTATTATTGAACTTAGAACTTTTTATTTTCTGAAGAACAATTTGAGATAATTCAGTTCTTATTTTTCAAAAATAAAAAGCATCAAAAATTAAATATTTTTACAAATATTTAATAATGAACGAAATCTTCATGCAATAACATGAAAAGAGTAGACTAGACAGTCTGTATAAAACGCAGTATTAACGAATACATTCCACAAAACAATACTTTCTGTTACCTTATGGTAAGGGAAAAGTAATAAAATTTAAAAAAAAATTTCCAAACAAAAACACTGAGAAATGTCAAGAAGTTTTAAATTAAATGCCACATTTTAACATAGATTGCTTTTGCTTTTCCTATTTGACGAAGCAATGACACAGGTAATTGATTTTTTTTTAAACTCGAACTTATTGCTTTCTTGTTCCTCCCTAAAATTATTTTACAAAAATATTTGCTTACAAGCATCTATTATTACAAAATAACGTCAACTTGTCTGTTTGTCTGTAAGTGAAAATTAAAGGAAAACAATTTTGATTTAGACCCAACAGGGGTGTTCAAGGCATAAAAGTTGTGTGTTAATAACAAGACAAGACAACCGTATTTTTTGTAACTCTAAAGTAGTATAAAAAAATAGTAACATATTTTTGGGAAATTTTTTGAGTACATTTTCCCCCTTTTAAAATATAACATTAAAGATTATAAACAATTGATTTAATTTTTGTTGGATATTATATTGTTACAATAAAATGAAATAAAAAAATTAATTAGAAAAATTAATAATCCAGTCTTTCTTAGCGCGTAACTACGTCGACGCACCGCACTTATCACTGCCCCTAACACCGCACTTAGCATCGCACCGAAAAAATAATTAAAGCACAGTAGCATAGTCTGATATGAGATTAGTCTAACTCCCTCTCACATAAAACAATGGTTTGTTTATTTCGTAAGTCCGGTGCTAAATACGGCGCTAGGGGCAGTACGAAGTGCGGTGCGTCGACTTGACTACTTACTTAGTTTTAGATTTTGGCATTGTTGCTCCAGAATTTAATGTGTTTAAAATCACCCCATTCTTTCTATTTTGTCACATACTTTGTTGGAAGCTTGCGTTACAAGCTTCACTGCCCTTTCATCAGCGTGTTTGTGGGAAGTATAGGGGGAAGTGGGGCACATTGATACGATTTTTAAAAGAGCTTTAAAATATACGTCTCTTTTAAATTTTCTGGTGTTTTGATAATTTATACCAATGCTTTAGTTATTCTAGTTTTTACTTTTAATACAAATTTATTTATATAAAACTTTATAAACAAACTATATTTATATTAATAAAAAGTGAGATTTGTATCTATCTGCCCCGTCAGTGGGGCAGATAGATACAGTATGGGTCACATACATATTTCTTTAAATAAAATACATTTTGGGCACTTAATGATATTGATTTTAAAAAAATATATAAATTTATTATAAAAGAAAACAATAGATATGCTTAACTTGAACATAAATGCAAAAAAATGAGTGACTGCTCATCGCATCTTCAATTGCTGAGGCATAGATAGCATCTTCAATTGCTGAGGTCATCGCATCTTCACTAATGTTGCTTCTTTTTATAATTTCTCACTATTATTCACAAAAAAAACAACATTCAAACAAATTAATTAAACCATATACGAAATATACGTGCATTTATATGTATCAAGCTGCCCCGTTCCCTAGTGTATCAATGATTCCCATTGACGTTATGCTAGTTTTATACGAAGTTATGCCCAAATAATACATAAACAAAATTTTAAAACTAATATAAATAGTTAGTAAATCGTCGCTACTTACCATAAGAACAATAAAAAGATTCAAATAATAACACACACTAATATAAACATTTACTATCTTCAGTAGAAGAAAGTTACTTTGAATGAGCAAAAACCCTTATCTAGCGATTACATCCAACCCCTACACATACCGCGCGAAATATTTCCCTAGTGAATCACATACTAGGAGAAACATATTGTGACATAATAAACAAACCTCATGGATGTTTTTGTTATCCTGTAATATGTAAAGTATCAATGTGCCCCTTATTGTATCTATGTGCCCCATTTCCCCCTAATCGTAGCTGTATGAATTATAGAGAACTCTGGTTCTTCTATAAGTTGCTTCAACTGATCTCCACATAAATGTTTAGTAATGGGCGGGGGCGCATTATGCACAATATTTTGCCAATCTATTAGCTTATAATTAGAGCCCGGATTTTAAGGTTTGTGCTTATGGCTTTAAATCATAAGCAGATCAAATTTCTTTTGGATCTTTACGTTTCTCAAAAATTTAAGTGATTTAATCCAATGTTGATAATGCTTATTTTGCTTTTGTCTTTTGATTTTTAAATTAATTTTTTTTTAATTTTGAATAATTTGGATAAATTTAGATAAACTTGGATAATTTATGTTTTTTAGTGTTAAATCTCTAGCAACCCCCCCCTCCCATATCGGTTGTGGTAGAGAAAAGTTTTCGGTTTAGAAATACGCTGACTACAATCTTCTTCAATGAATAATTTGAAAAATACCTATAATTTTATATTAGGATAATTAATTTTCTTTCAAACGATCTATTCTATCAAAATGATAGGGGAAAGTGGATGAATATCGACCACCTAAGGCATTTTTTTATATGTCCAGTATACTTCCATGCTTCTTAGAATTATTGTAATAATTATATAAAAAAATAAAACGTTCCTCCAAAAATAAATGTAAAAGTCAAGCAAGTTTTTGAGGTTTTTTTTTTAAATTTTTTTAAATAGGAACGTATTAATTTTATGCTACTATTCGATAGAAAATTTTATTCTCTGTACAATAGTTATAAAAAAAATTTTTTTAATTTATTTTTTAGCACTTTTTCTACGAAATGGTCTGTTAAAGTATTTAGGTATAGTCGCTATATTTAAGCGAAACAAAAGCGGAGCGATAAACAAACTCGTGGGAATAAACAATAACCAATGACAGTTAACTCGCTAAGTTTGTTTATCGCTCCGCTTTTGTTTAACTTAGATGTATCTACTATTTGCCTACTATTCGAAAATACTTTAACGGGCATTTTGTCGAAAAAGTGTTAAAAAAATATTATTAAAAAATTTTTTTTAATACTATTGTAAAGAGCAAAAAATTCTCTATCGAATGGTAGCATAAAATTCATACATTCCCATTTAAAAAATTTAGGGGATTGAAGTAACTTAAAAACAATTGAAGAAAAAAATTTTTAAGTATTCTCAAATATAGATAAAAATTTCATAAAAAACTTTTATATTGAATATTATTTCCTAAAATGAATATAAACGACAAAAAATCGCCGTTTCCATACTTCTAACTATCCCTGTATGTAAATTCTAATGCAATTTGTAAATTATTTTATTCATTGGTATTTGATTAATACACGACGGTTAATAAAACACTATGTAATAAGAATGTCCATTTTATTAAAAAAATCGAAACGTCGTCCTGAGTAATAAAATGGAAATTCTTATTACATAGTGTTTTATTAACCGTCGTGTATTAACCAATTACCAATGAAAAAAAAAAATTTACGAAATCTATGGTCCTCTTCAAAATATTTTGCGCAGAACTACTTAGAAGCGAAAAGTGTCTAGGTTATTTGAAACTAGGTTTATCTATTAAAACTATGCATTCTTCTACAACGGCTCTTGTACTGTTGGCACAGAGTTATTGGAGCATTTAACCCTAAATTTGACAAGAGGTTTTTCTTCATACAAATTGGAAATGTCTGTGCGCGGAAAACTTGTTATTGGTTATAACAATTTTTTTGCTTATACATAAATATGAACAAAATTGATCAGGTTCCGTTTTCCACCTCCCCATGAATAATTTTCTCTTTATGTATATTTTGGCACTGGCGGTGGAAAACGAAACCTAATCAATTTTTTTCATAAAAGTAAAAAAAAAAGTAATTTGTTATACAATTTTTTTACTTTTATGAAAAAAATTGTAATAACAAATAACAAGTTTTCCGCACATAGGCATTTCGAAATTCAAAAATCCAAAATGTCGCCTCGCTCTAGTGTCCAAGGCCCAATTTTATTATATGACAAATTACAGAAACACAAGAATCGTAGGAAGGGGTACCTCTACAAGAAACAATAAAATCGTCTCATTTTAAAAAACTTTTGAAATACCTTTTGAAAGCATAATAATATATTTATTTATAAGAAACTATTTATTATCAAAGTTTTAATAACTTGAGATTAATAGATGTAGCTTAGTGCGGACTTTCTGTCTAGGACAAAATTGTAGGTAATAATATATTGCCACTAAACTAACTGCTGTTTTCCTATAAAATTATTAGATATTACATTGTGATATATTTTATAAAATTTTATTGTCAACATACAGAAATTTTTTTTTATTGTTTTTATAGAAATTAAGTTAAACACAAGAAAGGGGAGGGGCATATTTTTTACAAACTTTACAATTAGTTATGAATAAGTTAAGTGATATGGTAGCCTAGACCTTCTTGAATTTCATCACAACCATTCAGTTCTAAAGTTGGAACAAATCAAAATAGACACTTCATTTAGTAACAACTTAAAAATGGCGCTTAAAGATAAAATGCGCCCCTGCTGGTTACCGCCCTGGTGACCGGAAGTCTCGGTCATAGAGATTTAACATGTAAAATCATATGTTGGTTATTTCCAGCTTCCCAATTTATTTTAGAAAAAAAATCTTCAAATAAAAGTTTTAGAGCATAAAATTCTGCATCTAAATCCACAAACAAAATTAATTTTGAATGCCAGAAATTTAATTTAATAATTTCTAAAATTAGCAGAAATAGTGCGATAGCCTGATCTCTCTGGATAATGTACCTTCAGTTCTTTCACTTTTCTGTTAAGATATGTTGTTTCGGGTAGGCGCTTCATTATTTCTTAGTATTCACCAATTAAAGTTCCCGTTTTCCTGATTTAGCCACGTATGAAGCTCAGGCATTTCCAAGTCTAAATTTATGCCTTCAAAGGATGGGTCTCTAAAAATTATTGTCGTAAGTCAGACTCACGATACTCCGGAGTTCTAGATCTTATCTGGAATATAAAACGCCTTTAGGCAGGGTTTCCCTTTCTCTATTAATTAACCAGAGTCGTCATCTCAATATTTATAACCAACAGGTTTATGATTTTAAAAAAAGAAACTAGTTTAGAATTTTTAAGGCACTTTGATTTGATAACTAAATAGTACATTACTACTATTATAGAATATAAAGAGCTATAAAGACCTTTGTAATTGAAAATTGATGACATTCATATTGTTTATTATGCGAGCACCACCAAACGCTCGCTTTTAACTGTTAATGTAGGTAACTTATTTTTACTAACCTTCGCCTAAAAATCCATTAGAGGTTAAAAATATGATGTTATTAAAATGACATTACTTAATATTTCATTACTTAACCTAGAGCAAAATTTAATGGAGTAAATAAAACGAGGTATAATTTTCAATTTAATATTATGTAGGTTTGTGATCTAGATTAGAATCTTAAATTATGTAGGAAAACGTGCAAATGGCAGAATGAGGATGTCGGCGAATAAAAAATTCATAAACATTAAGTTAACCCATACTAAATCAAAGTTTGCTTAAAATCTCATACAAAACATATGAAAATTAAACACTTTACGTTATTAAATTTTAGATACCGTCTCAAAGGTACACATGACATTATAAACAATCATATATTCATGAGGTGGTAGACTGTACAGTGTAAAGTATTAATGCGGTGCCGAAACAACGTAAGCTTCTCATCGAGATCGTATTTTGCCTGTCTAAAACATTCGCATACCTACCAAAATTATATATGACACGTAAATTATGCCTTTACTCAAAAAATTGCTTCAAAATTCCTGTGAATAATGTTAGATTGTTTTTGTAACGTGGTAAACGTAATTTTATGTAGGTAAGGCATTCAAATTTTATTTTCTTGTTAGAATTCATGAGATGATGATTTTATGTACAGGATGGTTTTATATTAAGTATCGCTATATGGGTTATATCGAGAGGAAAAATTAGGATGAAAATAAATGGAAATTTTTATCTCTACCTCTATATAATTTTTGTAGGGTATTATAGTTAGAAAAAAATTCGTTTAACTATCATCCATCATTCATTATTTCATAGAGTTGCCTTTGGTTTGTTTCCATGAAAACTCATTATTAGATTTTTTTTGTTTTTTTAATTAAATTCATACTGGACTGGACTGGACCTCTCGGTCATAAGGATTTAACATGTAAAATCATATTTTGGTAAATTCCTCCTTCCCAATTTATTTTAGAGAAAAATATTTAAATAAAAGTTTTCGAGTATTAAATTCTGCACTTAAATCAACAAACAAAATTGATTTTTGATGCTTTATAAAACGTTCAAAATTTTGCAGAAATAACGATTGCCTTGAAACACAAGTAAAAATTTTCAAATTTTTTGAGCTTTCTTTTTCAAATTAATTTTGTATTTTATTATTCAGTTACTGAATTTATATAATACTAAATTTTAATTTATTTGTTAATTTAGATGCAATGTTTTATGCACTAAAACTTTTATTTGAAGATTTTTTTTCTAAAATAAATTGGTAAGCAGGAAATCACCAAAATATGATTTTACATGTTAAATCTCTGTGACCGAGAGTTCCAGTCAACACAGTATAACATTAATTTTGAAAACAAAAATGAATTATTTGTCATCAAAAGTCTCGCAGCATTGTGCATGCAAATATAGACATTACATAGGTAAATACTGAATGAGTTCTAAAATGCGCCTGCATCTTTTATTTGCTTTTAGTGTCATGCACTCGAATGATATGGCCCACATATTATTCTACTTCAAATTGAGGTCATTTTGATGTACACGGTAGACGTTTTAAATTCAGCTTTTTGACCGAAAATCTCCTATTCATCTTTGATGAAAGGAATTGAGTAATCGTTTACAATTTTGAAGATTTTCCCACCATTGATCACAATATGACGCACGGTTTCTTGGCCATTTAGCTCTTGACCGTTCTAGCATTCTGTTTCTGCTGTTTCTTCCACACTGTACTCAAGAGAACACGCTAAAAGTCGCCGGTTCCGGTTAGAAAAGACCATATAAGTAATCGTAGAAAATTCTTTGGATGTTGGACTAGACTAGTCATCTCTTTTTTAGTTGAGATCACCACACTAGAGAAATTGCCTTTTCGATGACATTTCCGCTCCACCCGAGGGGTCAACCACTGTTCTGAATTTGTACACTGACTGCAGTTGACTGCCCATGACTGCATATTCTATGGCTGTCATTGACTGCAGACATTCCAACACCCTCTAAAGGCCATTCCAGAGATGAGGGTTAGGTTAGATCTATAAAACACTCCCCAGTTTAGCTGGAACTCTTGTGTATTCCTTTTGGCACGGTGGGTTAGAGACAACTGATATTTTGCTCAAGTAGCTTTGCAGAGTTCTTTAGAAGTACGGAAGAATTTCACTTTCCTTCAGTTCTCGTAATATGAGCTGCTAGTTCCGCTAGTAAAACATCCTTAACATCTAGAATAATCGAGGGGCTATCCACTCTCTGCAGTCAATGTACAAAAATTGAGCTGTCAACAGTAGTTATCTACAGTCAATAGCAGCCATAGCATATGCAGTCAACTGCAGTCAGTGTACAAATTCAGAACAGTGGTTGACTCTTCGGGAATAGTAATTTATTATCGTATGTAGCTTTCGAGTTCTCCAGGCGCATTTGGCTGCTAGTCAGGGTCAATATTGAGCAGCCCTATCGGAAATGTTGCTACGCCGGAAAAAGGCCATCTTCTCCTATGCAAAGTATCTCGTCGATCTTCGATTCAAGCTGTTTGCTTGTTCAGTTAATTTCTAATATGAGTCAATGTATAACAATTATGTATTTTGCTACCTAGTTGTTGTGTAATTCAACTGTATAATTCAATGTGTTTGGGTAAAATACTTGGTTGTTGAATACCTGACGAGATGTGCCTTTTTACAACAAAAATGTTTGTTAGTACAGGCAAGGTGCTATGACTTATAGTGAAAACGAGCCAGTTTGTTCTTTAAAACAGCATGGCAAGCTTGTTAGTATTAAAAAAAATAACAGATAGTGTTTTAAAAATATTGGATGCGCCTCGCTTCGCATCACTTGGTAACTTTAGAACTCATTTTAGTTAGATGACCAATCACTTGCTAACGCTCGTGGTTTAAGTTTTCGCTTAGTGCAAAAAACACGCTTATTTTGCAACTGACAACATAAATATATAGCTATTTTTTGTTTGTTAATTTCTGAATTTTGGACCGAGAGACCAGTTGTATTAGGACTTTTTTTTAGAATAATCTTATGATGGCAAAGAATTTTCTTTGTTATAAACAACATGACAATGCTCAGCACTTGCACATTTATGTAAAGAAAATTATTGAAATTATTGAATTAAAAACTGCCATCGTATTGCTCGGAGATCTTGTTTAATCATAATAATAATTTAACTTGCCGTCGTTTTATCTTCAGAAAGAGCATAGTATTATTTCCTTTATCCCACTTGGGAACCTTTTAAGAAAAGTGTAATAATTGGCTCTCACGATGGAACATACCACAAGTAGAAAATAAACGAAATAAGAAAATAAAATAATCAAAGTTAAAGGAACTCATTACAATTGTGGCTAAGTAATAAAAAGGGCAAAGAGTGACGGAAGATGTATTAGTAAAAATAAAAATTATTGATAAAAAAGTTACCTAAGTAAGTGTTACGAAACAAATCGATATTAAAAAAGAACTAGTATAAAACTTTAACACCTATTTACTTTTATAATAAACGTATAACTTTTAGAAAAAAATAATTATGGTGGAAGATAGAAATAACTCGAGCGAATATGGATATTATAATTAAACTTAGAGTGTACGTGTAGAATGTATTCAAAATGTAAGTTATCGTAATGAGTAAACATTCTAAACTAGAATAGTTAACATTTTAAGACAAAGGAACTCGATGTAGCATTAAAAGAGACATAGAAACATCAAGGAGAATGTTTTTGGAGAACTCAAAGAGCAAATTAATTGGAACATAGACACACCGTTGAGTCATTGACCAAGAAGTTACTTAAAGT
The DNA here is from genome assembly GCA_963924605.1 of Malthinus seriepunctatus. Classification (NCBI taxonomy): domain Eukaryota; kingdom Metazoa; phylum Arthropoda; class Insecta; order Coleoptera; family Cantharidae; genus Malthinus; species Malthinus seriepunctatus. The sequence continues at coordinate 76,820,840 of OZ004600.1, read as the reverse complement.
TGAATCATTAGCAAGGTACTCAACAAGATTTAACCATATAAGTAGTATAATAATAAATTGAATTTATTTATCCTGGTGAAGTTCAGTTTAAGTCAAATACAAAAAATTTAAAATCAACACCTTCTATAATGGCACAATGGTCAACGGTAGTCATCGGCAGTCAACGACAGTCATAGCATAGGGACTAGGCAGTTATGGGCAGTCAACGGCAGTCTGTGTACAAATTCAGAACAGTGGTTGACCCCTCGCTCGGTGGCTCTTTTACAACAAATTTATTATTAGGAGAAAACGTGACGAGTCGGTCGTTAGAATAATCACGTTTACTTTTACTTGGAGAAGTAGAGATAACGTCTGACAAGCTCAAAGACGAAAAGCTGCGGAAATTCAATATAAAGAGGGTCTGTGTTGACTTAGAATTTGGGTGACTCTTATTTTATAATCTACTCTTTAATCAAGAGTGCATTTCTAATAGTTGATTAACGCCCAATGTTTTATTTTTTTTTCATTTTTAACACACAAAAGTTGTATTAAAGTTTCGTCTTTAAAAAGTTTTACAAGTGAATATGCTAATTGAATTCCTTGTTTACGATTATGTTGTAATCTTATAAGCTCATTTTACGCTACAACTTATACATATAAGTAACCCAATTAACGTGATTTCTAGAGTTTGTTAGACACTTACAATCTAAAAATTCTTACTTAACTCTTGATGATCTTATTAAATTTACTTTTATAGCTAAAAGGTGTGAGAAACTTAAGAAAATGAATTGGTTGTTCGTTTTACCGCATCGGATTGCAATTTACAGTAAATTTCGTGATAAAATACAAAAATACGTATAGGTTAGGTGTCAGCACAAAACTTTTCCCATTGAATAAATAAGCCCCGCTACTCTACCAGGAAAGAGCCATTTAGCTAATGATATGGATCTTAATGAATTTTTAAATATAACAATTTCCGGTCAATTTCTCCAATAGAAATCGTTAAATACTCCCACTTATAAGGAAAGATCATCACAGCCAGCCAGCTTTCCAAAATGTTGTTTCCGTCACATTTTCTCTTATAGGCAATGGTGACTAACCGTCCTTCCAGATCTTTATATTCTAAGACTTTTCCACTTTATATAACCTCAAAACATGCAGATTATGGATTGTAAACTAGAGGGGAGGGGATTCCCAGCATTTAAGTTTGAACTCATTCTACAACCTCTTAGCAACTTCCTCTGGTCCATCAGTTCTCTAGCTCCTCTAATTGTAGGATGAAATATAAAATTCTGACTAGAGGACTAGCACTTATTCTGGTTATATGCAGCCAGAACACTCTTAACAAGGATGATTTTGTAGACATTAGAGTTGAACATTGATATAACATTGTGTTCAGCTTCCTAGTCTTGTCTTCTAAGTTGCAACTACGACGTTAGGCGTTGTCTACTACTTCTAGAGTGTAAAGGAGGTTGTTTAGTCGGAAGTCTTCCCTACTATTGATCGTAGCTTATATCCGAGTTTTTACCTGGTTTTATGATTGGACTAGAGTAATGAGGGGGGTGGGGGGGGGACTATTTGAACCTATATATATGCCACATCTGTTATTGGCCAATCAGGTGTGATTATTATTCAGGACAAATCAAAAGATCTATGGTAAATTAATGCCAACTTTAACTGATCGAGAGCTTTATAGTATCAGTCGAATTTCTTTCAATCCTCCTTGATTTCTTTCAGATTTTGCTCCGGACTTATTTACGAAATGATTATTATTTAGGACAAATCAAATGATCTATGTTAAATTAATACTAACATTAACTAATCGAGAGCTTTGTAGTACTTGTAATTCTTTTAATTCTTCTGGATTTATTTAAAAAATTTTCAGAATTTTGCTCCGGACTTATTAACGAAATGATTACTATTTAAGAGAAATCAAATGATCTCTGTTAAATTAATGCCAACCTTCACTAAGCGAGAGCTTTATAGTATCAGCTGTAATTCTTTTAATCGTCCTTGATTACTCTTAGATGCTTTTCAGACTGTTGCTCCGGACTTATTAACGAAATGATTATTCTTTAGGCAAATCAAATGATCTATGTTAAATTAATGTCAACATTAACTAATCCAGAGCTTTATAGTACTAGCAGTAATCCTTTTAATTCTCTTGCATTTCTCTTAAAAATTTTTCAGCATTTTCCTCCGGACTTACAAACGAAATTATTATTTAGTTGGAATCAACTGATCTATGTTAAATTAATGCCACCCTTAACTAATCGAGAGCTTTATAGTACCAGCTGTAATTCTTTTAATCCTCTTGTATTTCGTAAAGAATTTTTGCAGAATTTTGCTCCGGACTTATAAGTGAAATGATTATTATTTAGTTCTAATCAAATGATCTATGTTAAGTTAATGCCAACCTTAACTAATCGAAAGCTTTATAGTACCAGCTGTCATTCTTTTAATCTTCATTGATTACTCTCGGAATTTTTTCAGACTTTTGCTCCACACTTATTAACGAAATGATTATTCTTTAGGCAAATCAAATGATCTATGTTAAATTAATGCCAACATTAACTAATCGAGAGCTTTATAGTACCAGCAAAAATAAATTTTTAATCCTTCAAAATTGTTTTGAGATTTTTTTGTGATAACTTTATTTATAGATATCTGGTTTATAAGGTTCTCGCTCTTCATCATTTACGCCTCAGATTCTTCTATCTCTTGTCATTATTTTTGCTTCTTTGGCGATTTTTCCATTGCTAGTCAGCTTCTCAATTTTGTCTTCCCACAAGATTCTGAATCTACCTCTTATTTTTGTTCATTCCGTCCTTATTAATTTCAAATGACTTTTTTACATAGTATCTTCCTGCAACGTATATGAACCTTCATATACGTTGCTTCCTGGTTCCATTCGTAAAAGGTGACCATGACATTTTCTTCGTTTTTTCTGTAATCGTTATCTGTTCTAGTTTCTAGTTCATCGATTATGTTGTCTCATTTGATCATGTTTCTTATACTTCATTTCCAAACGCTTTAATTTTCTATCTGTGTTTTTGTTCAGTGCTTGTTTCAGGCTTGTAAGTCAACTTCTCTGCCTATCCATGACAGTATTCACGTTTCATACTTTTGAACTTTCAAAGAAATTAAAATCAATTCCATTTTTCAAACAATAAAATTCAACTTTATTATCTTTTATGATAACAAATGATTTACAAGAACTGTTTTTGGGTAACCTAAAAACATTTTTTAATTCCATCAAAGCAGTACTTTTCTTTCGGTCTCTGAGAAAGTAACTGAAAGGCGTTTTTCTTTTGTTACTTACTTTGATCGTACAATAATTGTTTCCAAATTAAGATGTACGGTGTACTCTATAAAGACGTTAAATTTATCTTAGAAATTGTGCAAAAGAATTAAATACCATGGCAAATATCTAACAAATTTTAAAACCTTACATTAACAATACCCCGTAGAGCTTATAATAATGTAAGTCATGAATTTTACAATGAATATAAAATTATAAAGCAAATATTGAAGGATTTCTCTTCTTCTCACGTAAAAGCATAATTATTTTTTATTTCGACTCTCAAAAGACTCACAAAGAAAAGCATACTCTTCTTCTTTCAGCTTTAGATTACTTACATTTATAATTATAAATTTATTACGTTTTACTAGACTCTTTTATAAGATTTGAATTCCTTTAATATTTTAATGTAAACGAATCTACTAGTATTTGTATGGCTTAGGTTCAAGTGCAAAACGTATCGAAACTTTAGTTGAATTAAACCCATTGATTTTATAATTATTTTAATATTGCATGTAAAAGCGAACAATTTTCTACATTGCTCATCAAGTTGAATTTTTAAAAAGCTTCAGTACCTAATTAGTATTTAAGAAAAGAGCTGCTGTAAGCAATTCCAAAACTGGACCTTAGATTCACCCATTGGTTCCATATGTGGTTGTCAACATAATTTTTTTAAATTGATACAATTTAATTAATTTCGTTCAAGAACTAAATTTAACCAGGAGCATCTGATTTGTTCGTCTAATTAATAATCAATTCTGATTGGCCGTGAAAAGTTGGAGGTAGGTCTAATTAATTTTACTTCAACAGTAAAATTTTAAAATACTTTGCAATTAAAATTAATTTCACCTGACCAGACTACAGCCGCTCTTGCCCAATCAGAATTAGTTATTAATTAGAATAACCAATCAAAAATTTCACGCTAAATTTAATACTGAATTAAATCAATCAAGAAATTTATACTACTCGCTGTTACTTTCGCAAAGGTAAATAAATCAATTCAATATTGTACAAAATTGCCATATCAACTTTAACGTGAACGTAGCGTGTACTCCGTTTTGTTCTGTCTGTAAATTAAGTTATGCTTCTTTTATTGTAAGCCCTACTCATCTTAATGTTGGCTCTTTGGCTTCACAATAGCTTTCTGCAATTGATATCTAATTAGCATTACTGCACTTAAATCAATAAACCTCATCTTAACCTCGGTCTTAATGACAAACGACAAAGGTGATAGTTTTAGCAATTCCACAAGAGCAGCTGTGAGTGGTGAGTGCTATTACGGCTGCATCAGATTAAATTATGAATTATTAATAACTTTTCTTCGTGTCTGAGTATTGAATTTGTCCGTGATATCAGATTCTTTTCGGTTCGATTGTTCTAGTAATGACGCGTAGTCATTTCGGAGCTATTTCATAGTCTGAACAATTTTAAGTCTTACTCAAGTCTTTGAAATCGCTACTTCTTTTTAAATAAATATAAAATTGTTGGCATTTTTTTTTTGTTTTCGATGCAATTGTAGATTTTTAAGAATTAAACACGAAAGACAGCTTAGAAGAGCACGTCCAAAGGTGGAGATTTTTAGTATCTTGGGCTGGGATCCTGCAATTATTAGCGTATTGCGACGCTACGCTAAACTTCCTACTTACTCCCTACCCCTCTGCTACAAACTTTTAGAAATTGATAAGAGAAGGGTAAAGGGTAGGTAGCTTAGCGTAGCGTACAAATACGCTAATTATTACAAGATCCCAGCCCTGAATAGGATACTAAGGACTAGTTTCACAGTGTCGGCTTCAGCCAATATGTGTGAGTACTGTGAAACCGAAAGATGATTTATGAGCTTAGCTTTCAGGTATAACCATCATTTTCATACCTAACCACCACATTCCTAAGATCAAGATGGTTAAGGGTGATTATTATTGTTAACTGCTTTCGGGGTAGCAAAACAGTTGGAGACGAGTCTAGTTTCAAAGATGAAAAGACTAAAGAATGTTTACCTGCTTTTTATGACTTTTATGTGCTCGGAGTTGCGGGCGCCAGTCCTTTGTTAGGGAAATAATAAATAGAACTTGCATCACACAAATTTATTTATAAAAATACGGAAGCTACGGATCAAACAGATATAAATATTTACAGACTAAACTAAAACTACACAAAATAAATTAAAATAACAGTAAATAAACAGACAGAACAGAAGATTATAATACAGACCAGAAACAACAAGCAGCTGATGAGCCATGTTAATTGCTCGTCTGGAAGAGGCCTTAACTAAGGCAGACTCTTAGCCTGATGACCAAGAATCCGATTTGGCTTAATGAGCGCGTAAAACTAAAGAGACTCTCCTTCGACTCTCTGACGGCGGTATACCGAGCACCCGAGAGATCTTTAGCAAGGAGAACCCCCCCCCATCGCCCCCCCCATCAGAATGACCGTCGCAATGCAATCACCAAGGGTTAGCCGGAACAATGCCCATGAAGAGGCGATTGAACAAGCCTGCTACGAGAATGACTGTCGCAATGCGATCACTCGTAACAGAGGAGCTCACGACTGCCAAATTAATTCCAAGTGCGAGCGATGTCAACCCAGCGGAACAGTCAGACCGCAGCAGGGACAACCGGAACGGAACGCGGCGGAACGGACGGCAGCGGCAAACAGACGGCGGTGACGACGGCAGTATCTGCAATCAGATATCAGATCCCCGAAGACCGGATGTTCAGATATAAATACCCTACTTGTCTGATTTTTGAAGGATGCCATACGGTCAAGCTGGTTCCTTTTATGTTTGGTTTTGGCTAACAATTGACGAGGGTGCATTAAGAAAATGTCCTCAGTTATTATTCTTAAAAACCCAACCACTTAAAATTAGATCGTTCGTATTTGAAATTTATCGTGGTAAACCGTTTTCTGTAAAAACGGTAAATTTACCACCTTCACAGCTTTGTATCGTTACACAGGGAGTGTCAACCAAAAATGAAAGTTGTAGCACAAAAAATTCAAAAACAGATTTTCTAATGGCATATCACCGTGCGTTTTCAAGTCAAAATTCGTGATATCATACCGACAACGGTTGCAATTAGCATCAGATCGTAAGTAGGTAACCGCTGTCAACTGTTGTCAAATTCCAGCTACCTTCTTGCCATATTTATGCTTACTGATGTTTGTATGACGTCACTTGTACTAAAGATGTGCGGTTTACACCGTTGCGTTGTTCTTAGACATTTCTTTAAGAAATTTTTTATGAAAAAGCTTTTTTAGTTTACACTCCCTTCGATTAAGTTCGAGTTTAAACCAGTGCTGTGAAACTGAGCCTAAGAGCCGTATGCCACTATCTAAATTTTAGGCTTAAAATCGGTAACTACTAAAAAATATTGGATGGAAATTTTTAGATTGTCTCACCCGAGTTTGACGTTTTTATCGACTTGTCTTAATAAAAGTATTTGGAACAATTATTATTTTATTACCGATTTTAAGCCTAGAATTAGTATAGCGGCATACGGCCATTAAATACGATTTTAGTCCAAATTTCAGCGTTTTGGCATTAATTATTTTCATAAATAATGTACAGACTAAAAAACACAATAGTTTGACTTACAAATAACAATACATTATTAAAGCGATAATTTGTATAAATCAATTAAAACTTTGCAGTCAAATAGATAATAGTTGATGATACTATAGACGTATCAACATGAAGTGGAGTGAGGATTTGAGAACTTAATTTAGATTATTGATTTATAATTTCATAGAAACTCTATATTTGAGTTAGCAACCTAATTGAATTAATTTAAATAGTAAAATGCAATTGCAGCACAATTACAGCAACAATTTTCCCTACAACATTTACCGTTTGTACATTTTTAACTTAAGTTTTCATACTACTGCATGCAAATACAGTCTAAACCACAAAATCAACAAAGAGTTAATAATTTATTACAACAGGAAAGTTATATTGCCCTGTTAAGATTAAACTAATTATATGCACGGTCATGATGTTTCATTCTTAGAACGTTAATTATAATTATCCTACCGATATTGTTTCTCTAATATTTAATCTATTTTATAACGAAAATTTAATTTTTTAATTAGAAATTCAAAAATTCCCTAAAATAAATTTTAGAAAGTGAAAATCAAAACCAAATAATTGGAAAGCATTTTAGCGTACAACACTTTAACACTTTGCTTTGAAGCTAACTTAAGCCACAGATTACTGATAATCCTTCAAACTGTTAACGCAATGGATGCTTTAATACTCTCGTAAGAAATAAATTATTGGTGTTTATATAAAAGTAAATAAATGTTTCTTTTTAACGTTTTCTTTAGTTTCGTATTTTATATATTTTGTGCTTCGCACTAGGGTAGTTCTTATTTGTATAAAAAAATTTTTTGGCTGATTCTAATTAGGTTTAATATGCGACCTAATCAACTGAATGACCATAAGTAGGAAATTCTAATTTTGTACAAGTCGCTAGAGGGCGCCAACTACGAGCAATTACGTGTCATAGCTTTTTTGTTCAAAATAGTTTTTATTTTTTTATTGCACAGTTAAACATAGAATTTAATTCTATAAACAAATTTATTTTGTTCGTGAAATTGCTCCACTCGCTTCGCTCGTTTTATAAACTTCTCCACTGACAAAATAAAACGTCCTTTTTAACACGTATACCATAAACTACTATTTCTTGCATTTTTAATCCTTTTAAAGCTTTCTATAAACAAGATGGTGGATTTGACATTAGTTAAGATGCAGGGGACTTTTATTATGTTAAATGTAACCCTTGTATATGAAATTTCAGATTTTTAGAATTAATTAATTTTTGTCATATTTGGATCTTTTTAATGGTTGTACTATTTACACTTTACAGTTGCTATTTTATAGCTGTAAGACCATTTCCCTTATATTATTTAAATTGCAAACGCTCTTAAATTATTATTTTTACGGTAGTAATGATATTTCGAAATAATAATTCAGTGGCTGTCTCATAAAATTCTTCTTGTTAGTTTTTTTCTACAAAAATGCATTTCTGCATCTCTTTTACTATTATTATAAATTCCGTGTACAATTATTTAAATTTTTGTTATTGGATAACCTTGTTATTTCCGAGCTGTTTGTGATTGTGATGTAGGGTCAATTTAAAAAATGTAGTATACATACGGAAAATTCAAACGAAAAATGTAATAATTTTCTCAAGTATTTTTCCATGAACCACAAGGGCTATTATTGGTCTCTTTCTTTTTTCATTTGTTTTGTCCTTACCTACCTACAACTGCAAGTCATTTCTTCAATACCTAAGATGCATAAGACACATATTAAAGCAATGACAGAACTGGACTAGACATTGAGCAATTGTAGTATGTTCACTTGAAAATTACAAGCGGAAGCTTATTTGGATAACTGAATATAACCGATATTCAAGTTACCATTCAAAGTCTAAGCAGCTGATATAATTATAATTTGACAAACACTTCCAACTCACAGCTTCAGTAGATTTGGTCTCATTACAACTGCTTTAGAAGTCGCTGTGGCACCAAAGTTGACGTAAACGCTTGATGGGCTTCTAATAAAGGAAACACAAACAGTATTCTCTAATCTGACCTTCTGAGTTATCTACAAGAGCAGCTGTAAAAATCTGGGAGCTAGATTTTGCATTTTTGAGCCAGAGATAACAAAAAAGTACATAACTCATAGAAAAACAAAACAGGAATCAGTAGTTGAGAAAAATGCTACATTAGATAAAAATATTTAAGAAACAAAATCTGACTTGAGAGATATACAGGGTGTCTCAAAAAGAATGGGACAACGCTTGATCACAGATTCTCTAGGTTAAAATAAACCGATTAAACCTAATATACCTTAATACAAAGTCCTCCGGTTTCCAAGTTAAAGGACCTTAAAGTTCAATTTTTAATTTTTTATTTTTATGATAATTTTCATACATGTAAAGATATTTATTTCAAATTTGGTACAGATGCTTACAATTACGAACTACATCAATAGAAATTTTTTTATAAAGTAGGCTTGACTATAAGAGGCACTTAACCTAACTTCTACAACAAGTTTTAGCTCTAACTTTGCTATCCGTGAAATTTTCTTCAATATTGTGTTATTTTCTGAATGAAAATTTAAAAAGAGAAAACTAAGGTCCCTTATAGACTAGGCGCAAAAGTTAAAGTATTTTATGCAAGCGGCATTTCATATAACATTTTGGTAACCGATGTTTTCCCAATATTTCAACCCTACTGAGTACGAAAATTGCGGTTATCAAAGCAAAATCTTAATCGGGATCGTGATATTCAAGATGACGCCCAAGATGTCTGCTTTGTTATTTTTGATAAAATAATTATGAACAATTAGGACAAATATTGTCATTGGTTGGGATAGATAATTTTATACTCTACAATTTTTATTAGAGGTAGAATTATCTTCAGATCACTCCTAAAAGAGCTAGAGTCGATAAAAGCACCAGTGTTGTAAAACCGTCTTAATACATAAAGCAGTATATGGAAGCATCTTGGTGAGTTCAGCGAGGTAGCTTTCCCAGTATCCAGCCAGGATGTATCTGTTAAAACATGATCAGAGCAAATCAAGTCCATAAAAGTCGATCATAAAGAGGATATTGCGTCTTCTGTTTTGACAACACACGGTGCTTCTCCCGACTCTCTAGACCCTTAAAGAGTGATTTTACTGTAATTTTTTGTAGACCATAAAATTATCTATCCGAGCTAACATAAATATTTGTCTTAATTGCCATAATAATTAATCCATCAAAATAAATAAAAAGAGCAAACATGTATATTACGACGATTTTTACGCACACGATGTCTTTAGCTGGCTTTCGCTCCTTAATAAACAATCTTACGGTACTTTTACATTTAATAATAATTGTAGAGAACCTTGTATATCTAATTCAATCAAAACAGTTGTCCAAGTTTCAATAATAATTCTTCCATCCAAATAAATCTTAATTAATAAAGCAGACAACCTAGTCGCCATCTTGAATATCGCGCTTCCGGTTTAAATTTCACTGTGGTAACCGCAATTTTTGGATTCAGGGGGTCGAAATATTGGGAAAACATCGGTTACCAAAATGTTATATGAAATTCCTCTAGCATTTCGATACTGGGATTTTGTTCCAATTTCACGATGCTTCTTCCGACTGTAGCTCCTTAAGGAGTGATCTGAAGATAGTTATACCTCTAATGAAAATTGTAGAGTATAAAATTAGCTATCCGAACCAATAAAAATATTTGTCTTAATTGTCCATAATGATTCCATCAAAAATAACAAAGCTGACATCTTGGGTGTCATCTTGAATATCACGCTTCCGGTTAAGATTTCGCTTTGATAACCGCAATTTTCGTATTCAGCAGAGTTGAAATACTGGGAAAACATCGGTTACCAAAATGTTATATGAAATGCCGCTTGTATGGTTAAGGATACGTTTTTTCCGATAACAGTCCTAGTCTATTAGTTCATATGCGTAAAATCAGCCATTTGCTTTAAAATTGGTATTAAAGTTTTGATTTATCGTTAAGACGAGCAACTATCACGTAGCCATCATCACAAAAACAATGTGTAAAATATTGGAAAACATGTTAAATCAATAATATTGTCTTAAAATCAAAGCTACCGCGCGTAATAGTTCATCCAGGTTCTTTTCCAAGAAGTTTGAATACTGATTAAGTTGAGCCTTGTTATGGAAGTACCAATGGGGGTACAAAACAATTTCTGATGATACCACACTAAACATGCTTTGTAAACAAACGTTTTCCACTATTTTGTCCTTTGTTTTTGTGATCTTTGCTACTTGATAATAATTGCACCTCCTAACGACAAATCAACACTTTAACGGGGATTTTAAGGCTAACGGTGGGTTTTATGCATATGAACTAAGAGGACCTTAGTTTTCTATTTTTTAATTAACTTTCAGAAAATATCATAATATTGAAAAAAAAATTCGCAGATAACAAAGTTATAGCTAAAATAAGTTGTAGAAGTTAGGTTAAGTGCCTCTTATGGTCAAGCCCACTTTATGAAAATATTTTTATTGATGTACTTCGCAATAATAAGCACCTGCTCCAAATTTGAAGTAAATATTTTCACATTTGTGAAAATTATCATAAAAAGAAAATATTAAAAATTGAACTTTAAGGTCCTTTAACTTGGAAACCGGAGGACTTTGTATTAAGGTATATTAGGTTTAATCGGTTTATTTTAACTTAGAGAATCTGTGACTAAGCGTTGTCCCATTCTTTATGAGACACCCTGTATATTCTCAAAATCTGATATGATAGCCCTTTCGAAGATTAGCACAGTTTCTCTTTGAAAGATTGAACTGAATCAAGAAGGATAGTATTAAAGCTGAAATTTTAAGTCGAAACGTTCCTCTTTTACAGTTTATTAAAGAAATAATATTACATTAAGTTACCTTTTTAGCCGTTTTAGCCTTAGTCGTATTGTGTAGAAAGTATACTTGGAATATTAAGTAACTAGGTACATTATTTTGTACTTCACCATAAAATAAAAGAACATGCCATATTTTAAAGTTTTATTTTCTCTTTTGTATTTTTGCGTTAACAACAGCAGTTACAAAATATTTGTAGTTGTAAGATATCTTCCTTGAGTTACGATCTCTTTATCTGTTGCATAAATAACAGGTTTGAAGAATAAATATCCCGTGTGGTACAAACGTATTTCACAAAAGTTAATATTTTTATAATAGACTTTGGAGTTAAGGCCCAGTTTCACAGTACTGGTAATAAATTCCAGTTTAATTAAGCAGGCTTCGCCTGAAAAATGAGCTCACATGATATATTGGTTTTACAGTACTCACACATGTTGGCTTATACCTTACACTTTAAACCAGAGCTTAAGCCGAGACTGTAAAACCAGCCTTAACGTTGAACCGGTATTGTGAAGCTTTTCAAGCTCAACATCATGGCTTACACTCTAAACCAGAGCTTAAGCCGAGACTGTCAAACCAGCCTTAACTTTAAACCGGTACTGTGAAGCTTCTTAAGATCAATATCCTGCGTTACACTTTGATCCAGAACTTAAACAGGTACTGTGAAGCTTCTTAAGCTGAACATCATAGCTTATACTTTGAACTAGAGCTTAAAGAGGTACTGTAAAGCTTCTTAAGCTAAACACCATGGCTTCCACTTTAAACCAGAGCTTATGCCGAAACTGTGAAACCACCCTTACCTTTAAACCGGTACGGTGGAGCTTCTTAAACTAAATATCATGGCTTACACTTTAAACCAGAGCTTAAGCCGAGACTATGAAACCAGCCTTAACATTGAACCGGTGTTGTGAAGCTTTTCAAGCTCAACATCATGGCTTACACTCTAAACCAGACCTTAAGCCGAGACTGTCAAACCAGCCTTAACTTTAAACCGGTACTGTGAAGCTTCTGAAGATCAATATCCTGCGTTACACTTTGATCCAGAACTTAAACCGGTACTGTGAAGCTTCTTGAGCTCAACATCATAGCTTATACTTTGAACTAGAGCTTAAAGAGGTACTGTAAAGCTTCTTAAGCTAAACACCATGGTTTCCATTTTAAACCAGAGCTTATGCCGAAACTGTGAAACCACCCTTACCTTTAAACCGGTACTGTGGAGCTTCTTAAACTAAATATCATGGCTTACACTTTAAACCAGAGCTTAAGCCGAAACTGTGGAACCAATCCTAACTTAAATTAAACCTGTATTGTAAATCTGTGAAGCTCACTAGACTTAGATTTTGAACTTGGATTTAGGAAATTTTTGTGTGTCCTAAAAAAAGTATCTTGCGCTATGAGTCTTTCTCGTATTTCCTAATAATTAAAAGACTAGGCTTTATCATCAAATGACCATTAATGGAAAATTTTTCCATTAAGAAATTTTCTTTATAAATTTAGAAAAAAATTGTTTTTGTCAACAAAGTTGGTCAATTTTATCACAGTTTACTTTAGTAAGATATTTTATAAACTGGGTGCGATTTAATTTTCTTATAAAACAGTTTGAGGAAAACTTTTTAACCTTGTTACAATTTTAAGTTTCAACAACATCTAAATAAGTAATTGTTTTGTTACAGGAATATCCATGCACAAAGGATATGCTTTCGTTCAATTCACGAACCCATTTGATGCACGAAGTGCATGTTTGGGTGAAGACGGACGGACAGTACTTAGCCAAATTTTAGGTAAGTCATTTAAAAAAAATTTGTTTGTATTTTTTTATAAATGAACATTGTATTTGAAAATGGCTCACATTTTATTTGAGTAAAATGTAGAAAATGTTACAAAGTTTATATGGTAGTATTATCAAGTCGTTGAGTAGTAAATTGTGTGCAACTTTATATACAGTTGGGTCGATAATATGAGTAACTTTAGAATACGAGAAAAAAAGTTGGAAAAGTAAAAATGAAACTACCTATTTATTAGCCATATAAACTAAAATTTAGCAGTTAATGCGCGTAAAATAAAGTTTTCAAATTTACAAAAGTTAATGGCATTTAACTTGGTATTTTAAAGTAATTTATAAATGGTGATAATAAAATTAATTGACATTTATTTAGTTCGTATAGAGGTTTTGAAAAACTGTTCGGTAGTAAACAAATGAAATAATAGTCTACTTGATCAAAACTTCGTTTTTTGGAAACTCTTCTTCCAATTATTTTACCTTCTTATTTATATAACTGAATAAAAGGGCATGGAACTCGTCTTTTAAAAGTCTCAAATAGATGTGCATGTTACAGGCTGTTATTATACGCGGCGTGCTTTACTGGTTAACGAATCGCAGTTTGAGTATTTTGGTAAAAATATTTCGTATTACACTTTCAGCAGTAATCCCTGATTTTAGAGAAAATTCCAAAGAAACAAAAATTTTATTTCTAAATTTCCTATAAACTACGAGACCTATTTTACTAATTTCTGTAAAAAATAAACGTTTAGGCTCTGAAATTGAGAGGATCCCCAAAAGTCCAGTTTTTTTTTCAAAATAAAACTCAACAAAATAAAATAAAAATAAAACAAAATAAAAATAAAACAAAATAAAAAGTATACATCATAAAGATAGATAGTAATCCTGTATGATTTTTTTATTTCCTCTATTACTTTGGGAGATTTCCAAATTAGGTTTAGAAAAATTAGGTTTCTTTAGATTGATTAATTTTTTTCTCCACGATAAATTACTGAAAATCAAAATATTGTGCATGTCATTTAAAGCTGAAAATGTCCTCTTCGAGTATGTAATTTTTGTTTTTGTCTAGGTCTGGTAGGTAGTGAGTAATTTCAAATAATGTAAAATAGGGCGTTCAGTTTCTTGGCGCAGCCCATGGGTACTAACTGCAGTACGTATAAAATAGGTTAACTTTCAATAACATTTTTCTCAAAAATTATTAAATATTTTGAAAAAGAGAAACACATCTTTTTTATAGATAATTACCTCCTCTATAATTTTTATGAGAAATGTTTTTGCGAAAAATTAATAGAAAGCGAGATATATACAGGGTTATTAAAATTTGACCGGCACCATGGGGATCTCGCTTATTTGAAGAGATAGAGAAACGGTTAAATTAGGGCAAAGTTGTGGAATTTTAGGCCCATTAATAATCTGAAAAGAAAACTGCCCTAGCTGCTTTTGTTTTTGAGCTATTGACAAAAAAACAAAAAATAGAAATTTCGTTTTTTGACTTTATTTTCCTTATTATCAAAAATTTTTAAAATATGACCCAACTTCTCCTAAGCCATTTTGTATTATACACCCGATTCCGAAAACACATTTGATGTAAAACGTTTCGGTTTTCTGGAACCATCATCAACTTTAGTTTTTTAAATAGGCGCAATCTTTTGTTTTAGCACCATCTCATAGAACCTTTTTTGCTGATTTCAAAAATGTATGTCACTTGAGTATTTATTTTTAAATTTTGTACTCAAATAAGCTAATTTGTTAATAAAAATTGAGAAAAGCTGCTCTAGAATGAAAACAAAAGCCGGTATAACAAAACATAAATCCATGCTTCGATTACAACCCGAGATTTTGAAATTTAAACACCTTTAACAAGTTTTTAAAGTTTTTATTTCCTAAATTATGAAGTACATTAATATCATTGTTTACTCAGTTATTTTTGTAATAAACACAAATAAAGAAATAAAATTAGTCGTAATGGAAGCATGGATTTATGTTTTGTTATACCGGCTTTTGTTTTCATTCTAGAGCAGCTTGATTCTCAATTTTTATTAACAAATTAGCTTATTTGAGTACAAAATTTAAAAATAAATACTCAAGTGACATACATTTTTGAAATCAGCAAAAAAGGTTCTATGAGATAGTGCTAAAACAAAAGATTGCGCCTATTTAAAAAACTAAAGTTGATGATGATTCCAGAAAACCGAAACGTTTTACATCAAATGTGTTTTCGGAATCGGGTGTAGAATACAAAATGGCTTAGGAGAAGTTGGGTCAGCTTTTAAAAAGTTTTGATAATAAGGAAAATAAAGTCAAAAAACGAAATTTCGATTTTTTGGTTTCTTGTCAATAGCTCAAAAACAAAAGCAGCTAGGACAGTTTTCTTTTCAGATTATTAACGGGCCTAAAATTCCGCAACTTTGCCCTAATTTAACCGTTTCTCTATCTCTTCAAATAAGCGAGATCCCCATGGTGCCGGTCGAATTTGAATAACCCTGTATTTACAAAAAGGTTATTTTCGTGACTTTCGGCCTCAAATAACCATTGAAGCTCACATGATATAGAAGGGAACTTTTCACTTGTTGTTTATAACGATCTAATAAAGGTGTATACAAAAATTCAGCTTTATTCGCGAAAATCACAAAGGGTGCGACACCTATCGGTTAAATATGAAATACTTTCCGTAGGGCTGTTACGTGTTATTTGTTTACAATTTTTATCTAAATTTTATGGAGGGCGTCAACATAACCTCAATAATACAAATTTATTTTAGCAATAGAGCTACAAAAAGTACTTCAAATATTAAAATTTAAATAAAAATATGTTATAAATATCATTCGTTGCCCGACCATCGTTCTATAAAGGTCAATTGACGAGTATCAGTTGTTATTAATTTAATCGACTAAAATTATTTAAATTTGGTTTATTTTAAAAATTTTCCTGGTTTAAAGGAAATTTTCTGCAGTGTTTTTTTGTGAAAGGTGGAATATGAGTGTACACAGTGGGGGTGTTCCCCCTGATAAAGAAAAAAGTAACAGAATAAGTGGTGATATTAGTGAGGATTCTGATATGATTAACATAGATAGTTCTGCAGATAGTGCAGATGCGCAAAATTCTGTGAATATCGTCAACAATAACATCGAAACTAATAGAAATTTTCTACAACGTAAGTTAAATAAATATAAAAATACCGATGCAGGTCCGTTTATCGTATTTGTTGAATCGCTACAATTTAACGTGGGTAATCTTCACCCGTTGCGAGTGGGATATAAATTAGAATCTCTTGGTGAACTATATAATGATATAACCGAAATTTCTTCGGTTGGGAAAAGTAGGATTAAAATCGAATTGCGTTCAGGTTCAGTTGCGAATAAGTTGGTGGAGCACGAGGTTTTTTCAAAAAATGATCTTTTTGCATATGTCCCACAACATTGTATAGAGAAAAAGGGCGTTATTCGTGGTGTGGACACGTTTCTTAGTGACGATATTCTTCTGCCGCGTATTCAGTCTTCTACTCCTGTGATAAATGTCAGACGCATCACTCGCGCACAAGATAAAAATGGCGCAAATATCAACAGAGTTCCTACTCAAACAGTGATTGTTAGTTTTTCGGGTTCTTCAGTTCCTCAATATGTATACATTAATAAAGTTCGTTATCAGGTCGATGCCTACGTCGCTCCAGTGGTACAATGTTTTCGGTGCTTGTTATACGGGCACACGTCCAAGTTGTGTAGAGGGAAAGAGAAGAAGTGTCACGACTGCGGTATTGCACATGAAGGGGTCTGTGACATTGAAAATAATATATATTGTATTCACTGCAAATCATCAGATCACACTTCCACCTGCAAGTTGTGTCCTGTTTATATTAAACAACATAATATAAAGAAAATCATGGCAAAGCATAACGTCTCTTTCAAAGAGGCAGAAAAAATTAACAACAACCCATCGTATTCTTTGGCTCTTAATTCAAACAGGTTTGCTCCTCTCATTGATAACGCTTCAGATTTCCCTTCTTTAAATGGTCGTTCGTCTGCTCGTCCAGGTCGTATGTCTTCTACTTCTTTTTTTTCTCAGCCTGCAAATACAGGAAACACTACGGCCAGTCCTATGAAAAAGAGGAAAGCGCTTGCTTCTCCTCCTCATTTCGTACCAGCACAAAGAGAATTTCCTTTTTCCTTTTGTGGTGGTCCCATAATTGGTTCTCAGAACCATCCATTTAATAATTCAGTCGATAACGTGAAACAAGAAATTATAAAAAATATATCTGAATTAATTAAGCACGCAATTTCATCGAAATCTCTTGTTCTATCTAACAATTTTGACATTTCTTCAGACGTCGAAGCCTCTATTAGTGATCTATTTAATAAAATTTTACATTAATGGATTTAAAGGTTCTACAATGGAATGCTAGATCTGCATACTCTAATTTTAACTCTTTAAAAGTATTGGAAAACGAAGTCAAGTTTGACGTTGCTCTAATCTCCGAAACATGGTACAAACCCGAATATAAAATCAACATGAAAAACTATAATATTATTCGTAAAGATCGCCCCTCGGGGAAAGGTGGCGTTGCAATATTTATTCACACAAAACTTAATTATAACGTAATAAATTTTACTAACTTACACCCCAAAATAGAAGCGTGTGGTATCAATATTAATATGAAACAGAAGGTTATTTCTATTGTTTCCGTTTATTTACCGCCCAATGTCAAAATATCTGTTGCCGATTGGAACACTCTCTTTTCACAGACGTCAAACAGTTGCATCATAGGGGGTGACTTTAACGGTCACCACGCTTTGTGGGGCTCCTCCACGGAGAACCAAGTGGGAAAGGTTCTATCGGAAGCGATAGGGCAAAATAATAATTTATTCGTTTTGAATGACGGCTCTGCTACTAGGCTTGTGTATCCACTTAACTTTAACTCGGTGGTTGATGTTTCATTAGCATCTTCCGACTTAGCATCTAATGCTAAATGGGAAGTTCTAGATAGCACTTATGGTTCAGATCATTTTCCTATAACAATTACCATTGGTTACCGAACTGATTCGTCGGTGATCTATCCAGCATCAAGGTGGTACACTAAAAGAGCAGACTGGGATCTTTTTAAAAGCTTATCCTCAATAGCATTAAATAGACAAGAAAAGTGTAATACATTTCCTCATAAACTAAATCTCCTCAGTGATTCGATTCGAGAATCTGCAGATGCAAGCATTCCTATTAACAAACCTTTTACTCCCAAATCTAAGAAATGCTATTGGTGGGATGAGGAATGTCACACACTCAATCAGGAAAGGAAAATAATATTTAAAAGATATAAAAATAATCCATCACTAATAAACTTTGTATTATGTAAGCAAATCACAGCGAAATGTAAATACACGTACAAAAAGAAAGCAAAAGAAAGTTGGCGACAATTTTGCATGAGCTTGAGTTCCTCTACCTCCTCCTCGGTGATATGGGCTAGAGCACGTTGCATAAGTCAAATCCCTTATTATAAACAGTGCGAATTAGACCCTAAGAGCATAAATATCTATTTAAGCCGATTAGCTCCACCCAGTGTGCACATGCCTCTCTCTTTCAAAACGTGTTCTCCCGGTAACCACTGGCTTGAACGCCCTATAACATTAAATGAGCTTAAATTCTACATAAAAATAAGTAAAAACACATCTCCAGGACCAGACTCCATAACTTATGATATGATTCGAAACTTATCGGATACGTCTTTTAATTTTCTCTGTGATGTGTTTAACAGCATTTTATTGGAGGGTGAAGATTGCTCTGCTCTCAAAGCATGTTCAGTAGTTCTAATCCCCAAACCGGGAGGAGATCGTAAAGATATAGCATCCTACAGACCTATTGCTTTAATGTCTTGTCTTCTTAAGACACTAGAAAGAATTATTAAAGGCCGTCTCGAATGGTGGCTTGAAAATAAAAATCTTTTACCCTCTTCCCAATATGGATTCCGAAGAGGACAAGGTACCTTAAACTGTCTCTCCCACTTAGTAACGGACATACAGATCAATTTGTCAAACAATCATTATCTATCAGCCTTATTTTTGGACTTACAAAGTGCCTACGACAACGTTAATTTAAATATTTTACAAAAGAAATTGATCCGTGTAGGTATTCCAGAAAACATTTCTTCGAATATCACGAAATTATTTGTTAACAGATCGGTCACTATCAAAATTAATAATCAAGTTTATGGACCAAGAACTATCTCGCAGGGTCTCCCGCAGGGATCGGTGCTAGCGCCTATCTTATTTAACTTATATACTTGTGACTTTCACGATATATGGAACAATGATACCTTTTGTTTACAATATGCAGACGATTTTGTTATATATACGCGGAATCGTACGATCGAGGAAAGTAACAGCAACCTGCAATTAATAATGGCGAAATGCAACTCATACTTTTTCGAGAACGGTTTTAATTTATCTGTTAAGAAATCTGCGGTAGTTTATTTTACTCGACATCGTTTACCAGCAACTAATAATATACAGCTAACACACCACTTAATTCCAATCAAAAAGTCAGTCAAGTACCTAGGGCTAACCTTGGACACAAAATTATCATGGCGGGAACACATCTCAAACTGTGTTAACAGATGTGAGAAGAGCCTTAACATTTTAAAAATTGTTTCCAATAAAAATTGGGGAGCAGATCCCGACATTTGTTTAAGATTTTACAAGGCTTTTACAAGGTCTATTATAGATTACGGTTCCATTTTGTATGGTTCTGCGGCAGTCTCTAATTTAAATCGGATTGACAAAGTACAATATAAAGCCATACGTATGGCAATAGGAGCTCTTCAATCGACACCTGTAGATGCTTTGTTAGTAGAAGCTGGGGAGCCTCCTCTAAATATTCGTAGAACGTTTTTAGCAAGTAAATTTCTTTTGAAGGTGATAGCTGTTCGGGATCATATTACTAAAAAAATTAGCGGTCTTAATACCTTAATACACAAGGAAAAATATTGGCTCAACAAAAACAACCCTCCTCTAATTAACGCGTTTAGCGAAATAAAAACAGACATTCCACAGATATTCAGCTCTTATATACTTCCCTGCTATTCATGCCCGTATGAAGCACTTTTAACGGTTCCGCGCATTTTAATTCCTAAATTTGACTCGATTAACATAAACCAACAACTGTTAGAAATACTCAGCAAATATCGAGAGTATCTTCAAATTTATACAGATGGATCGAAAACAATTAGCGGAGTTGGGTGTGCCTTCTACATCCCAGCTTTGGATATATCTAAATCCTTGAAGTTGAGGAAAGAGTGTAACATCTTTCAGGCAGAGGTTGAAGCCGTCCTCTCGGCCCTACACTTCGCTGTTAATAATGAAAGCCACAATAATTACCTTATACTAACCGACTCACTTTCCCTACTTAATGCTCTCCTAAACATTAGAAATGTGTCAGTTTACAGCCACCTTCTGTTTGAGATTATCAAAAAACTATACGTTTTACAACAGAAAGGTAAATATGTTCAATTTCTTTGGGTAGCGGCGCACAAAGGCATCAATGGCAATGAGCAGGCGGATAAACTCGCAAAGTCCGTCGTCTACAGCAACACCCAATGCACGTCAAAAATAAGTTTTTCGAACTACGTTTCTATTTATAAAGCCAACTCTCTGACTAAGTGGCAAGACCACTGGAGTACAGTTTCCGTCGCATGTGACTACATGTATGGTCGTATCTGCCCGTCGGTTAAAAAAACACCTATCTTCCTAATATCAAAAATGTCTAGGCAAACGTACGTGAAAATTATTCGGTTGGCATTTAACCATGGAATATTTAGGAAACATTTACATCGTATGAACCTAGTCGACGATCCATACTGTCCATGTGACGGAATTTCGGTGTGTGACGTTAATCATTTGTTGTTTTCGTGTGGAAACCACCTCACAAGTTGTGATAGTCTATTAAATTTCCTTGTTCTCCATCACAATTTTCAATTACCTTTAAATTTTTCATCCTTTCTTGCACCAACTTTCAAAAACAAGTCCATGTTGGATGAGCTGGTACATTTTGTGCAAAGAACTAATTTACAAATTTAATGGTTAAAAAGTAAATAATCTAGTCGTGGCTAAATGCGCTCGCTCGCGAAGCCATTATATTATATTAAAAAAAAAAATGTTA
Organism: Malthinus seriepunctatus; assembly: GCA_963924605.1. NCBI lineage: Eukaryota > Metazoa > Arthropoda > Insecta > Coleoptera > Cantharidae > Malthinus > Malthinus seriepunctatus. Next base: position 76,799,239 of record OZ004600.1, on the reverse strand, counting down.
TAAATATCAAATACAACCGCCTGTAAACAATAAACTTGATTAAACGAATGTAAATAAACAGGATGTGTAAACGTCAAAATCATATGTCCAATGTTATCCAATGTTATCCCCACGGTTTCCGACATCTTGGAATGTAAGTGGCGCCTCTAGTGGTTATGATTTTCTCGAATACTATTTTTTCCGAAGTAAAATACTAATTTGGTTAGGCAATGCAGTCGTCAGTTAATGATGAAGGGGTCAAACTGTTTTTGGCAGTTATCATGTGATCTATTAAATATTTTCACTATTAAGCAAGGGGATATTATCTATGTATTTTGTGATATAATGTACACGTATGCTATTAAAATATTAATAAAATATTTATTTTAGCCACAATAATGTACAAACCACCTGTACAAAAATCGATAATTTATAAAAAAAACTTTTTGATAAAATCGTAATAATATAATAACAAATCATTATTTTATATTTAATAGGTTAGGTAAATTTGATTAAAGTTTCTTTAAGCTTTATTTAATAAGTAATAAGAATGGTCTTTTATTTACTTATTTTTATTAACTTATTGATAGTTAAAAGTTGAATATTGTACTTTCTAACGTTACAAGAGAAAAAGAAAATTCTGAACTTTCCTCAACATGCAATTGCATTTATTAATACAATTTAAATTTAAAATAATTGAAATTAAAATAATTTTGTGTTTTTAGGTATTTGTTGAATTTGATTGTGTGGCAACATGCAACTTTTAATATACAACAAATATTGTAAAAACAGATGCTGTTGTCACACGTTTTAATTAAATTTAATCGTTAAAGTTGCAAATTTTGCATTATAGTGATATTTAATTTTAATGAAAACTAAACTTTTTCATAGTTGCTATTTTTAGTAAAAACAATTTTTTCCAAAACTACTCTTTTCCGCTTTAAATACAAAAGTTTCTGAAACAATGTTGCAAAAATTTTCCACGTTGACGATTTTTTAGAACTTTTCAACACGTCAATTTAATTAGTAATTATTTTCTTAAATTTTCTTCAGACCAGGCAGCATCTAGACTTAATCTCTTAATATTCTGTTATTTCTGATCTGTTAGGGTTGTAATTGTAATGTAGCATAGCACTTAATCGCTTCCTGACCGGATTGCCACGTTTCGATCTAAAATCACCCCACAGACGAGTGCCCTAAATTACCCCGAGATATAAATCGAGGACAAAACAAACAAATTCGTCGAAATGGAAAATTTATGTCGCACCGCATTTAAAGTGACCAAAATTGCAAAATTGAATAATAGAGGTGAGAAAATGTTAAAGTAAGAAAATTTTAAAATGGAAAATCGCTTTCAATGAAACTTTATATTAAAAACTTTTTTTGATATAAAAATTTTGCTGTCAGATTCAACTTACTTGTGTGTGTAAGCGGGAAGATTGAAATTTTTGTTAAAAATAAGGTGAAAGTAACTTAGACTATTATTTTTGCTACCTACACTTTTTGCTTTTACCATACAATAAGCCCTATAAATTTCCTGTTATCTCATTCTATGTATTATGCACGCATAATGTATGAGATTGAGTTGCTTGCGTCTTTTTTAGTATATTGGTTTACTTCTCCATTTACAACTTTAATTCATCAAACTTTTTTCTTTCACCTTGCACATAAAATAAATGTATAATTAAATTTTTAATGAGTAATTGTAACGTGGCTTCTTTGAAAATGTATTAAAATAAATCCTCGTAAAGTTGATGTTATGGGAATACAAAAACTGTATAACCTCTCCTCCACCTGATGTTCTTAGGGTTGATATAAACTAAATGAATCCGTCTGGGATTGGAGCTTCACAGTTTCTCTGTAATATCCTGACTATTTTATACAAGCTACTAGGGTTCTGTGATTTATATGGCATGGTAGTTTTGTAGTACCAGCACCACAAATCGTCTCTCGTATCTTTTTAACATTTTGATTACCCATGTTGTAAAAAATTTGTTTAATTGTAATAAATGCAACGTTTGTTTAAAGTAAAGAATCGTAAGGTTGAAAAGAATAAAAAATCTGGCGTTTTAACATAGATAAATAGTGAGGTGTTAGTTTAAAGAACAAACTTTAAGTTGACTCTCGAGGAAAGTTTAAAGTTAAACTATTTCATTTTTTATTTTAGAAAATTCAATATTTACTTTTTTCTAGATATCTTTCACTTTAAAAAAGTGATATGTAGGAAAAAAAATTTAAAACGTAATTTCACTTTGTCTTAAGTCCTCATAAGCCGAAACCTGCAAAAAGAGCCTGTCTGTCTGTACATAACGCCCTAAAGCAAAATTATCATTCATGATGGACCTCAAAAACCCAGTTTATGTAAATAGGAGGATATTAATGAATTGTATTTTCCTGAAATTAAAAAAATTAAAAAAAAACAAACGTGTCGGGTCTTGGAGACCCGGATTATTATGCCTAGAGAACCCTGTGAGAGCCCAACTCTTCTCTTTATTAATAGCACAAAACAAACCCTTAAAAATGATTATTTAAAGCAGGTTTAAAAATATAAATAAATAGTAAAAGAAGGTAAAGAGTAAAGACACGATCTTAATAATAATAGTCAGCATTATAGTGCTGTTCATGAATCCTTTCTGTCGCTTAATAGGTGCTTTAGAGTACTTACTTCTCCATAACCCTCCGAGCCGTAGGCACATTTTCAACTTGAAGAAAAACTCACTATACCCCGCCATTGTTTTAATTACTAAATGTGGGATTTACTTTCGTTTGATATTTCTACAAAGTATCAGTTGTACAATGTATAGTCAGCCTCACAATTATTGGCTACCCTGGCTATAATTCTAGCACGAGATGTGAATGCAACCATCATAACACCCCCTACTTAAATTAAAGAGTAACTTTATTTTGCCAACAAGTATATAGTAAATCAACAACCTGCCCTTCTGTTGTTTTGTTTTTGTTGACTAATAACCGCCTTGGCGTATAGCCAGGGATGCCAGTAATTGTGAGGCTGACTGTACATAGTTTTACCTTATAATTTATACTGAAGGGTAGTTCATTATAACTTTAATTTTTGAGAATACTATTTCTGATTGTCGTAACACCAACCCTTTTCCAATTGCAACTTTGGTTCACCGACCTAGCACTTATATGGTTAACTAACGAAGAAACTGCGATGGCGCACTTGATAATACTTCTAAGAACACGTCAAGCCGTAGTTTCAAGTGTAATTAGAGCAAAATCCCTGCGGGTTAGTCTATAAAGGTCTATATGAGTAGATACGTTCTGTACAGTACTCAGTTCGATTCTTCGGACGTTCGAAGTTACTCTAGCGCAGTTTCACTTAACCACGGTACTTTGGGCTGTAGGGCTTCCATTTACAAAAAAAAACCTTTTTGTGAATCAATAAGAAATAATTTAAATGTTTGTATAAGGCCATGCTGCATTTATAAGGGCAACTCCCGCTAAAGTCGGCAGTAGTGGGGTACCTACTCTGTGCTTGAAGACAGTGGGCTCGCCGGTCGCTCGACCACGGTAACTTTCGCTACCACCGGATGTGGGAACTTTCTGAGCTCTGGTGATAAGGCATCATTAGGCGTGGACCTTCCGCGCGTGACCATAACATTTAATCGAGAGGTGTTTGGTTCTCGGTCTTGTATTGGAGGCAAGTTGAAGAATTAGCTATGAACTTGCGAACGTCACGATGCATGCCTGGCCAGTAGTAATTATTCGTATTTTGTGATATAGAGTGCCGTCACCTAAAAAAGGTGGAGAAGCACTGCTCTAGAGAAGGCTAAGCGATCTTCGACGTTTCATACAATTGTTCACTCTTCGCTCCTGACCCAAGAGAAGCTGTTGACTCCCATGTTCTCGCGTGTCTTGTATATGATTTTTATTCTGGAAATCAACTTACATTAGTAGTATCTCGCGCTTCCCTTCTCCTGTAATATAAAAAAATGTATAAAAAGTATACAATTTGATATTGTTAGATTCTTAAAAGTTTCAATTCAGATTTTCCTTTCTCTTTTCATTGACTTGATTAAAATCTCTTAAAAATCTAATAAGCTACTTTTGGTATTTTAGCAGATCCAATTCTGCTTCAGACATCTCCATTAGCTTCAAAATTGTCACTTAATAATATCACAAGATATTTGAATGCATTTAATTAACCCTATCGACAAGTTCAGCATGAAGTTATAGACCGACTTGCACCGATTTCGTCGTTGTTAGGCGAGTGATGTGATCTTCCAACTGCAACAACTCCGACCCTTAATATCTTCAACAATTTTGATAAATTCTACTCTTATCACATAAAATGCTATAAAAAAAGAAAGGTGTTTTTATGCTGAAACTTTACTAATGGCAGTAATAACGCGAACTTAAATATTGTTAAAACTAAGTGAATAAATAGGGGCTCTAAGTTACACCTTAGATCGTGATATCTGATTTACACGAATACTAGGTATAATAAAATTTAATAAATGTCATGCAGTTAGGGAAAAACCCCTTACAATAAACATTTATAATGTATAGAGGGCTGGATTATATGCATGTATGTAATTATTTTTTAAATATGCACCGTTTCAAGGACTAGACTGGATAGCTCGACATTTTACTAGTGTAACAAGCGTTTCACAAGAAGCGGAGGATGTATGGATCATGTAGTTCGATACAATCATCTTCCCTATGAAGGCACTTGTCGTAACGCTGAACCAACTTTTGTAGTTTTCCCCCACATAGAGCGCTTTCGCCTAGCATATTGAGCCAACTTCTCAGGGCTCTTCTGCTCATCATTGATCTCGAACTGCAGATGGTAATTATTTAATCACATTACAGGCCAGACTTGGCGAGATTATTGAAGAGCAGAGAAAAAGTGATTACAGGTTGACTCAGTCATACTCAGACAAAAATCTTCTATGGAGAAGGTAGTATGTCTGTCTATCTATTCGCCTGGTCTGCCTGCTAGTATAAAATTGCAAATAACTGCTATTTGCTAAAGAACGAGATGCTGGCTTATTAATAAGGGGTGAGAGGTCCTGGTTCGAGTCGTTTCATATTTTGAACGAGTTCTAAAATGTATTTTTCTTCAAGCATGAAAACGCGTATAAAACATTATACTTGAATCTTTGGAGGCACTTAGCATTGCAGTGGGGGAAGCACCGATAGCAGTGTACGTGTAATTTGCATTTAAATAAATTTTAATTTATTTATAAACTTTTTATTAAAGCAATCTATTACAATGTCGTTTAAATTAATTTTGGACCTATTAAAAAACTTGTAAATAAATATAAGACAGTAAGAAATTTCCGTTTGCTAAATAGCATGCCATTTATCATGCAAATAACAAAGTCATAACTTGGAGCGCGTGTTAAAAAGCTCCCCATCTTTTTCATTTACATTTTTGCCAAATAATTCATGTACCTTTCCATGAAACAGTGCTACGATGCACGACAACGCGATATCCGCACCCGGTACCGACTCCTACTCATTATAATACAGTGGTCGTGGTAATAAACACCCCCATATGACAAGGGACACGTTTACATGGTGCAGTGTTTATTTTTATTATGTACTTAGTCCATCACACTTTAACAATTTTTTTCACACAATCTCTATTACTTCATTCCATTTTTTCTTCTGCTAATATGAACTTCAAGTCGATCACTTTATCAGCTTTTAAACTAACGAATTAAAGAAAAATATCTATTATAAAATGTATTCGTGCACCCGATCATTTGCATTTTTCCTCCCTTTTTTTCTTTTCCCTTAAGTCATAATATTAATGCTAACGAGTGAAACCTCAAGGAAAGAATGCACCACACACATTGTCATTATTTTGATTGTCAAGTGCTGATAGCACACGCATAATGGCTGTAACTTCTCATATTCATTACTAAAAGGTGCCCTAATAACATGTAAGGATGTATAAGGGTATATCCCATCTATTTAAACGACTTTTTACAAACAAATTTTCAAGAATAAAAAAATGTAAGTAAACTAAAATCGATTTATGATATATTGCCCTACCCTACTCTTTTATAGTATGTAAACGCTTAAGGGTTGTCTTGTGGAAAAATAAAGACTAATGTTAAACTTAAGGGAAAGGAAAGTTTGGGATGGACAATGTTTTCGATCTAACCCAAAAGTTTGGTGTAATTATTTTGGGGAAATTGGAGAAAATTTAATTTAAATTCTTTGGTTTTTTAAAGTTTTTTTTTAAGATAAAAATTTTTGCGCTAGTTTTTTAATTACGAATTTATTTGATTAGTTGTTTTAAGTTAGACTTTGATTGTGCATTTGTTGAAAATTGTGAAATTTAAATCGTTGCATTCAATGAGGATATTATTTTTGCATATTTATTGAAAATTTTAATTGTATCGCTGTGGTTGTTTTCAATTTATTAGCGCTAATAAATGAATATTCATAATTTAGTAAAAGGTGGTTATAAAAAGCTATACAAAGTGTCCACAAAGTAGAGCCACGGTAATTAGTATTCTTTGCCTAGTTATAATTCATCTGCTGCAATAAGAGGGTCATATTCTCCATAGTTCTCAGCTGTAAGCTTAGGCACTTCAAGGTTATATTTTCATAAAACGTTCGGATTAGTCCCCGTAATCAGGAAACGACGGGTCTCATTTTGGTCCCGTAGGCAATAGCTATATTCCAGTCTCATAGAAAAAACAATTCGTTTCAAGGCATAAAAAAATCAAACATAAAATACAAAAAATATATATATACTTTCATTATTATTTACAACATTTTAGATTAGGTTAGGGTAGTTTACGGTAGGTTAGGTTTTTTTGCGTGAGAGCCGATTTGTGTGATTTTTATTCATTAAAATTAATTCTCGAAATAATAACGGGGTCGGCTACAAAGAAGACTTTGTGATAGAAGGGAAGTTAAGGCGAATCCGAAAGTTGGGTAGAGCATAGCATAAAATAATAATAAGCCGGGTGTTAGAGTAGAGATTTAGGGGTGCAGCTGGAAACTGAGTGATTGAGTAAAACTGAGTGTTGTAGTGATGAAATATATACTCAGAGGTTTCATGCAGGCTCCGCTCGGGAGCATCAGTGGGAGCTACGATCAGTCCGAGTTCCGGCCCTACTTTCCTCGGTGAAGGTATGACTTTAGGGCACAGTACGAACAGATAACACCAGTGCAGCCACCATATCTGAATTGTCCATACCTGACGACCTTGCAGGAAAGTCGATACTTGTGTCTTATGGCCCGGTCCGTCCACACACACAGGCTTACCTTCCGGTTACCGTAGCGAGTTGATACCGTTCATGCGGCCAGCCCAAATCGGAGCATGTAGACACCGTTCAGGTAAACTTTACAAGCCAAACCCGAGCGCGTGGAAAGTGTTCAGATGGCCTGTGCAAACCGCCTGCACAGGCAAAACGGAAGGCAAGCTTGTGTGTGTGGACCAGCCTTTAGTGTTTTAGTTCGAATACACCAGAGGATCAGTAGCTCGTTTTTTTACGCTGCCCACAGGTCCATTTATTTAAGTGATAAAGCTCATCTCGTTGAGTCGAAGTCGTTCTCTGACGGCAACAAAACGTGGCGCCCACCACCAAGCTAACCGGAACTGCCTAGCCTCACAGATCGTCCCCTAACTCTCTGTGAGTTTAGATTACTTCTAGTACTGCAGAAGGGTTTCACGACCAATTTTTCCACTGTCGACATTTGGTAGCCGTATCAGCTCTTGCAGTCGACTAGCTTTCTGTATGTGCCTTCCCCCGTTTAGGGTAGGGTAAGGTAGATTAGGTTAGGTTGGGTTATGTTAGGCTAGGTTAGGTTAGGTTAAGTTGGTGTATATTAGAATAATAAAGTTGAACTTACCTATAGCACTGTCGACATTTGGCAGCCGCACCAAGCTGTCACAGCTCTTCCTAGCGCGATTAGCGCCGCCTGAAACTCTTGCACTCGACTAGCTTTCTGTATGTGCCTTCTCCCGTTTAGTGTAGGGTAAGGTAGATTAGGTTAGGTTGGGTTATGTTAGGCTAGGTTAGGTTAGGTTAAGTTGGTGTATATTAGAATAATAAAGTTGAACTTACCTATATGACTGTCGACATTTGGCAGCCGCACCAAGCTCTCACAGCACTTCCTAGCGCTATTAGAGCCGCCTGAAGCTCTTGCACGTGACTAGCTTTCTGTATGTCCCTTCCCCCGTTTAGGGTAGGGTAATGTACGTTAGGTTAGGTTGAGTTATGTTAGGCTAGGTTAGGTTAAGTTGGTGTAGAATAGAATAATAAAGTTGAACTTACTTAGGACCCCAAGAACGTATAGCTTTATTGACAATTTACAATCTGGTCAGCCCGAGGCTGGCCCATAGTTGCGTTTTGCGATGCCCTTACTTCTGTCACTTAACAGTTCTTACTTAAGTAAGACCAACAATATGACTAATTGGTAAACCGGTAAACATAGATTTGTATACGTTAGAGGTAAGACAATTTATATCCATATAATAAATTTTGAAATTTGTACTTTTACCAAAATCGCTGATATCCACTTGAATTATTCTGTAAATTGTTAAAGAAAAACTTTGTGATATTTGTAGTAATATTTTTTAAAATTCTACTGGTATTGCTTTTATATTATCGATGTTGTGAGCTGAAGTTCTTTCTTAGCTTTGAAATTAGATAACACCTGAGACTTTTTAGTAGCTTATTGCAAATTGCTTTACGAGAAGGTTTACCTTTACATTATTTTAAAAATCTCTTGAGGGAAAAAACGTAAAAAATAGCATCTCGTCTGTAAAGTTAATAAAATTATATCGAGAAGGGGCATTAAGATATCCGTAAGCTTAAAATCTACACTTTGATTTAAATGTGCAAATTTAGAAAAATTAAAAAAGTTTTTAAAATGTTTTAAAATTCAGTAGGTTTTGTAATTTGAAATGTACAGAGAAACAAAAGAATTTCAAGCATTTTGAAATAATTTTTACTATTTTTATTATTTTAGGTAATTTCACTTGTAACGTAGAGCGATGGCTCTTTAAATTAATATTTTCTTCGAGAACATATTCTAGTTAAAAATCAAAAATGCTGAAGGTTATACTATGTTGTTCAGGATGAATTGAAAAATTACCGTGGGCGATTTTCCTTTTAGTTAGTAGAGAAACAACCGGTTGTGCATAGCACACTATAGCAACAGAATTAGTTTATATTTTTGATTCCATCATAAAAATAAACCCTTAGAAATTTACATAAATTTTTATTACTTTGCTTTTAAAGGTTTGAATATTATACTAACATTGTGTTGTTATTTTAATAATGAATGTATGTACTCGTAATATTATTATAAAAACATAAAATTTCTTGTGTTTATACATTAAAATGGATAGCATGTCGTCTAAACACAGCTTTGTGACAGCTTTACGACACTCCTACTACTGTAATTAAAAATGTTTTTAACGAGAAGAATGACAAGAATTCTGCACGCACTGCTTTTGAAGTTGTTTAAAACAAAGAAAATTGAGAAAGGCAAAAACATTACACAAAAGTTGCCTGTTTGGAATATATAAAATTAATTGTGTAATTTTGCGGCTATAATCCCCAAAATGACAATTGTTAGTTTTTAGCTATTATAATGTCATTTGAAGAAAAATTCTCAATTTTCCACCTTTTCATTGTACGTAATGAAATGTTATAAGCGTAGAAATTAAACTACAAAAATTTTCAGTTTTTAGATTTCAGTACCTCAATAGTATAGTATATTTTTTTAATAATGACCGACCATGTGACAGCAGTGTTAAAAATCCCCTCCCCCTCCATGTTAACTTACAGTGATGATAATTGTAATGGAATATCTTAATCTTATGGAACTTGTCCTTTAATAGGTACCTACTAGGTTTACTTTAAGTAAAAAAAATTGTAGAGGGTCAAAAGAGCTATCAAACGATACTAAACTGGACATTTTATCACATGGACGCTAAACGTTGCAACGTTGCGACGTTCAACTTTTCATTTTCTTACGTAGGGACGCCTAACGTTGATGTGATAAAATGTCGAGTTTAGTATCGTTTGATAGCTTTTTTAACCTCCTAAAAAATTACCAACAATTTTATTTCTAATGTAATCCATTTTCAAACTACAGTAGAAAAATTAAATTGCCAATTTTCAGTTTTTATATTTCAGTATAGTGTAGTCAACGAACCAAAATTTATCCTGATTTTCGGACTTTTTTTGTAACAGCGATTTTTTTTTCTTAATCGGTCGAAACTATTCCTGTGAGTTTGTGTATAAAATGTCTCAACTCAATTTTGACCGGAAGGCCCTTATTTTTCGACTTTAGTGTAAAATTTTGACTTTTTCAAGTTCCGTTTCACTATTTTTTGAATAACTTCACTTGTATTGGTCGGATCGGGACCAAAAAATTGTTCTTTTGTTTGTAATGAATCTCTCTTTAAAACTGCCTGGGTTAAAATAATCTATATTAATTTCCTAACCCAAAAAAAATTGAAAACTGTCGTCATTAGTGAGTCGTAGTTTTTTATAGAGAACTCGAGTAATAATTAATATTACGGTATGAAACTTTAGGAAGTAGTAGCTGATATAGTAGCAAATCCATATTGCAAATTGGGTCCAAAATTATTGAGAACAAAGACTAAAATTTGCATTTTGGTTCAAATTTTCTTTTTCATATTTGTTGTGAGCAATTGGTGGTATCCCAATAATTCTTTTCTTGAAATGTAGGAAATTTAATGCTCTTTCAGATGAAAACAAAAACAATCACATCAGACCATCTTTTCTTCCGATTTCTTTGAAGATAAAAAGAAAATCTTTTAACCGTTTGTCTACAAAACCAATTTTAGTGGTCGAAATTTAATTCTTCTTATACGTATTTTTGGAAATTAATCATAAAGAACTCCTATAAACTATTTTTGAACATTAAAACTGATTTTAAAGTCAACCATTTCGACCACTAAAATTGGTATTGTGGGTAAATAGTTGAAAAATTTTATTTTTCTTTTCAACGAAATCGGAAGAAAACGTGGTCTACTGTGATTGTCCTTGGTTTCATCTGAAAGAGCATTAAATTTCCAACATTTCAAGGGAAGAATTATTACGATACCACTAATTGCTCACAACAAATATGAATTAGAAAATTTGAACCAAAATGTAAATTTTAGTCTTTGTTCTCAATAATTTTGGACCCAATTTGCAATATGGATTTGCTACTATATCAGCTACTACTTCCTAAAGTTTCATACCGTAATATTAATTATTACTCGAGTTCTCTATAAAAAACTACGACTCACTAATGACGACAGTTTTCAATTTTTTTTGGGTTAGGAAATTAATATAGATTATTTTAACCTAGGCAGTTTTAAAGAGAGATTCATTACAAACAAAAGAACAATTTTTTGGTCCCGATCCGACCAATACAAGTGAAGTTATTCAAAAAATAGTGAAACGGAACTTGAAAAAGTCAAAATTTTACATTAAAGTCGAAAAATAAGGGCCTTCCGGTCAAAATTGAGTTGAGACATTTTATACACAAACTCACAGGAATAGTTTCGATCGATTAAGAAAAAAAAATCGCTGTTACAAAAAAAGTCCGAAAATCAGGATAAATTTTGGTTCGTTGACTACACTATACTTCAATAGTATATTTTTTTAATAATGACCGACCACGTGACAGCAGTGTTAAAAATCCCCCACCCATCATGTTAACCTTCAGTGATGATAATTGTATCAATCGAAAAACTGGTCGTCTTTTATAACACTCACCGCTGCGCGTCTCGTTCTTCAAACTTGAACTCGCACATATAACGTGCTTTGTGAAACTTGTCCTTTAATAGGTACCTACTAGGTTTACATTAAGCCATCAAACGATACTAAACTCGACATTTTATCACATCGACGCTAAACGTTGCGACGTTGCGATTCAACTTTTCATTTTCTTACGTAGGGACGCCTAACGTCGATGTGATAAAATGTCGAGTGTAGTATCGTTTAATAGCTCTTTTGACCACCTAAAAACTTTCCTAGGATTATTTTTTCTAAAGTACCTAAACCATTTTAAAACTGCAGTAAGAAAATTAAATCGCCAATTTTCAGTTTTTTTGAGTTATCTCGGTAACCGTTTTGAATTTTTAAATTTTCTAAACGCATTCTTCATCTAAATTATGCAACATTTTGTAAATGTTTCCGAGATTAAAATAAAATGTTGGTACCACTTTAAAAATCACGCCTTCAACCCCGTGAAATAATAATTTCCCACACTCTTTCTTCGAAAGATGGTGGTAAAAATAAAGAAACAGTACTATCGGTAATTTCTCCTCACATACTTTTTTTATGACCTTACGACCTTACTTCCACACTGTAATAATACAATTCCAACAAATTATTGCATCTCTGTCTAACTTGGGAAATTTGTGAATTTCCTTCACTCCCTCTTATACATTTACCAATAATCCTATTGTTTCTATACAACTGCTATGATCCTATTGTTTGTCTTTACAACTGCGGTTATAAATATTTGTTAAATTACTCTTCATTTTACTACGAACACAATTAGGCACCTACGAGTATATAGTTTGTTGACAAAAATAAAAATTGTTGGTACTAATGAATAATATAAAATGTGAGTTCCGTAATGATAATAGAGCACATAAAAACATATCGTTAACAGTATATTTGGTGTTAGCAATTGTTATATTATTAATATTATAAATAACCTTTCAAACTACAAAAATATGTAACGTGCCACTATTTATTAACACATGTTAATTCTTAGGCCATTATTAAGTTGTTAACTCTTTTCGTGAGTTGTAGCAATTACTTTGTGATATACTTGTACATTATGTTTTTTTGCTGTTTGTTGATTGTGATTATATTACGTACCTATTATGATTACAATAATTTTGATAGTCTTAATTTAGAAACTACTTACAAAAAAAAACAAGCTATAAATATATTATTTCGGTGTAATTTCAGGTAACAATAATTGAAAAAGTGGAGTGGGTATTTAACGAGGTATTTAAGATTGAATTTGGTCATACTGAAATAGAGAACGATTTCAGCTACGTTTAGTAAGAATATTGAATTACAAATTTCGGTTCATACTGTATATATTCACTCCAGAAGTCCTTATTAACAACAACAAGAATGAAAGATTTTATGATTTTCCTCTTAGATTGGAGAAATTAATTCTTTTCCTTGCTACAGTCTCTATTTTACACAAACTTTAGGGCTTTTTGATATTAAGAGAACCCTATGATGGATTTTACAGTTTTGTAACTGAGAACAGGTAAAAATCTTTAGACGTTAATTTATTGTACTTTTTGTGAATTTTCTAAGACATCTTCAGTGGTTTATATTTATACTACCACTCCTGATGTTTTTAAATTGCTTTGGTGTACCACCTACCAGTTTGTCTTGTGATAAAATGTCTTCACCTCCTAAATTTTCAAAAAATTGTGTTAGTTCCCCGCAGTTGTACCTCCGTGCCCACTATGCCAACTCCTCATATTAGAAAGTTTTTTAGTTTACTCATTGTATGTAGGTGTTTTCTTCGACACCCGTTTCTATTCGCAGTTCCACTACTTGTCTGACCTGTTTCCTCTTCTTTAATTAAAAGGTTTCTCCGGTTATTTTTGTTAGAAAAATTGAAGTGTTGCCAGTTTTTCATGTCTAACGTTCCCTAATGCTTGGTAGAGTAGCCTTAACGAAAGAAAAGCCTACTACGTGGCCAAATCTGCCCTAGGTGTGGCTTCAGAGCCTGTACAGTGGCGATAGTACAAAACTACTGCAAACTTTCAACGGTAATCACGTGGTGGGATTTTCTTTCGTTAAGACTACTCTATATTCTCTTTAAACCCGCGTCTGTACCTCCATGTAGACATTTTCTTTCCCAACGTAGCAGATACTCTAGCAGATTGATTGAAATACTCTGTTTATGAGTTTTAAAAACAATTTTGGATTGGTTTTCTAGTTCTGTTAGCTTCAGCGGTTTTTACTATTTTAGAATCATCTGTAAATAGTCCAATCACATTAAACATTGGACCTCTAACTAATTAGTAACAGGACGGGACCACTTTTAAAAATTTTCATTTGGTGAGTAAAAACAGGGAAAAAAAAGTCTACCGTTTTTTTATGCATACATACAAAGTTATAGGCCATTGAAGAAAAAGAGGGTGTCCTGCAGTGCTTTTTTGCAAAATACTTGAAAAGGAAGCCAAATATCGATAAAATGTAAACAACCAATCTTGTTGAGAGTAAAATTACTAACATAAAATATGTTACATGTTTTGAGTTTTGACAATCTATTAAGGTGGTACGACCGTTTTCTTAAAGTAGTCATTTTTCCAAATTGTTAATTAACAAAATAATGTTTTAACCTATTTGCAACGCAATTACAATTCTGAAAAAATTCACCTGTTATCTGACATTGTTAGAGAAGATATTCTATGAGTTTCAGATTGTTTCAAGCTCATTTGCCTAAATTATGGTTTTTTATTCATTAAAAAAAAGAATTTTTTTTCCGTTCTAGTTTTTTGCAGGTTTTACAACTTTAGAATTGGCTGAGACTAATTAAACTATGATAATCTTGTTCCTTATGAAATTTCCGACAAAAATTGTCCTCTCCAATTTTGTGTGTCGTCATTTGTTTCTGTTTTATTCGCGTGCAAACTTGAACATTAGTGTGCATGCGAACACCAACGCTAGATATCTATTGTTAGGCTACTTCTTAATTTTTATTGCCTGTTTCATCATTCCTCGATCTCCATTGCTTCGTCGTTTTTAGAATCACTGAATGGTTTTCTCTTGCCCATCGTCTTTCTCAATTTCTTCGTCACTGATACCACTCATTCGGTCACCTTCAATAACCTCTCGGGCCTGATCCTCGACAACTTTTTGAATAAGATTATCGTCGTCTTCTTTATCTTAGAATTCTATTTCTGAACTTATTCGATTGGTACACGACGTTCCTTGACAAGAAAGACATGCTGGAGAGTATCTTAAACAGGATTCGCAGCATTCGCACGCTTTACCACAAGATTCTTTGCATTTGCACGATATTACTCTCGGGTATTATTCAAGGGTACTAAAACTAGTCTTAATGTTGTCATAGTTGGCATGAGACCATCAGACTGTGTTAGTTTCCAACCCCAATTGAGAATTGTTTGAATTATGGATCTAGCCATTTCAGCATTTGAAAGTAGACTCCCTGGAAATACTGTAATGTTGGCGCCATCATTGGTGGTAGCTTTGCAAAAGAAACTTCAACGACGACAACATTGAAGCCAGCTCCCGATGAATTACTGAGAATAATATTGCGCAAATGCAGAGGATCTTGTGGTAAAGCGTACGAATGCTGCAAATCCGGTTTAAGATGCTCTCTAGCATGTCTCTCTTGTCAAGGAACATCGCTTACCAAACGAATAAGTTCAGAAATAGAATTCGAAGATGAAGAAGACGACGATAATATTATTCAAGAAGTTGAAGGTGACCGAATGAGTGTTATCAGTGACGAAGAAATTGAAAAAGACGATGGACAAGAAAAAAGCTTTCATCTATTCTGAAAACGACGAAGCAATGGAGATCGAGGAATGATGAAACAGGCAATAAAAATTAAAAAGTAGCCTAACAATAGATATCTAGCGTTGGTGTTCGCGTGCACACTAATTTTCAAGTTTGCACGCGAATAATTAAGAAACAAATGACGATACAAAAAAGTGAAGTAGACAATTTTTGTCGGAAATTGCATAAGGAACAAGATTAACATAGTTTGATTAGTCTCTGCCAACTCGAAAGTTGTTAAAACTGCAAAGAATAAAAATGAAAAATAAATCCTTTTTTTTAATGAATAAAAAACTATAATTTAGGCAAATGAGCTTGAAACAATCTGAAACTCATAGGATATCTTCTCTAACAATGTCAGATAACAGGTGAATTTTTTCAGAATTGTAATTGCGTTGCAAATAGGTTAAAACATTATTTTGTTAATTAACAATTTGGAAAAATGACTACTTTAAGAAAACGGTCGTACCACCTTAATAGATTGTCAAAACTCAAAACATGTAACATATTTTTTGTTAGTAATTTTATGCTCAACAAGATTGGTCCTTTACATTTTATTGATATTTGGCTTCCTTTTCAACTATTTTGCAAAAAAGCACTGCAGAACACCCTCTTTTTCTTCAATGGCCTATAACTTTGTATGTATGCAAAAAAAAACGGTAGACTTTTTTTTCCCTGTTTTTACTCACCAAATGAAAATTTTTAAAAGTGGTCCCGTCCTGTTACTAATTAGTTAGAGGTTGACCCCTATGAAAATCACTAAGCTGATTGGACTATAAACTAGAGTAAATTTGTTGGAGAGGTACCTTATGTTTTTAGCATAAATTATGTATCCCTAATTGGTAGAGATGTAAAACGTTTTTTCATTCACTTGATCTGATATGACCTTGAAAATGGTTTCATTGTAATTTATTAATTTTTTTATTTTCTCACATCTACATTCTTAATGCAGGCTCTATATTCTATACATTCCTCTATCATGGTTTCTGGAAATGACCACTAGTGTTAGTGGTGGTAAATTTTAAGACTGTTGTTAGAGCACTGAGCTGACATTCCCCGGGATGCCACAAGGCCTAACGATTATGAGTATATCCAGAGGTGTCATTTTTCTACTATAAAATAAACCAAGGGTCGTAAGCTAGAAATTTTAATAAAAAAATAATTTAAATATTTTGAAACACAGGTATACGTTGGGAATTGTAAAACAAACACTTACTTGCATATTTAAGGATAATTAATTACTTTTATCTTACGATCTCAAAAAAAGTAGGTCATTATTTACAATTTTTTTGTACAAAAAGTAGCCTTTTATTGCAATTGTACATTAAAGTTTTATTGCACTTCACCAATGAAATGAATAATACGGAAATATGGCTTGTTATGGTAATGATGGCTACTTAATTCTAGTGGTTGGACGTTTCTTTTCATTAAAATGTTTATTAATGCACTGCAGAAGTTGAATGTTTTTCGTTATATTGAAGACGATCGTAACGCAAAAATTGTTATTTGACACGTTCACCTGCTTTAAATAGTCTAATTTTTTAATTGTTTCTAAATAGGAATAATTGTAACCTTATTTTATATTTATTTTGTACTACCTCCTTGTAACAATTATTATTCCTCTTCATTCACTGTGAGTTTCCAAAAAGATAGTTATGGCTTCACGAATAGATATCTTTTTCATAAATGTCGAAAAACCGGTTGCAAACAATGTATCGGTTCATCATAAAGTTAAGTTATGGAATCCTTACGTACCTACCAGAGACTCGCTATCAGCACTGAATCCATCTCAACCTTCAAATGAACCCAAGGCTATTGGAGCATGAAGTGTCGCCAATGCTGACCATTTTAGGCCAGTACCTATTACTATAAGATGGGTTTTAACGGGTTGCGCTAAAGTAAGGCGGAGATAGAGCTCATGACCCATTCTTTCATACGTTGTAGCTCATATATTCCCATTCTGTGTCTGATGCCACCATTCGAACATCTCCTAGACGTCATTCCTTTGTGGCTGCCAAAAAGGGGTCCTCAATTAAATATTCGTTTTGATCATCTTTTATATTTCATTTTTAACCCTCTTCTTTCAAAGACTCGTGATGGTGTCCTGAGCTTCTAGTTCTAGTCTCGTTCTAGTCTAGATGCATCAAGACTAATGTGAACTATTAAATTTTGGATTATATTCGAATTTCATGTCAGGAATTGAAACGCCGGTTTACGAAAACGTAAGGCATTGTGGCTGTCGGAAGTCTGACTTATGTAATTTAATTAATGAAAGTATACGTAGAACGAGAAAAATGGCCAATTTAAATTTTTATGGCTCTTAAATCATTTTACAATTTGTTTTGTTATAAAGTAGGGTAAACTAGAATACGCTGTGAGCTAAATATTGCTTTATATCCTGAAAATAGAACTAAATTAAGTTAGCTCTTCTTTCACCTCTTTTTATGTTAAGTGCAAGTGCAAAGCTGTGTATTTTACTTTAAGATTCTTTACCTTTAAAAATGCGATTTATTTGATGAAAGAAAAACAAGATGAAAAACTGATTATTATTTTTTGTTAAATTATAAATCTTTCTGTATGTGTGTGTGTGTTTTAAAAATTTATTTATGTAATTTATTTTTAGATTACATACAAACTATAAATTTATATTAATGGCTTTTTGATGCATCACATGAATAATCTCTATACCTATTGCAATTCTTGGCATACATGAAGTTTGTTGTAAAAACTTAATTAATTTATTAGATTTATTTTATTGCCAAATCAGAGATATGCGTCTTATAACAAGTAATTTTTATTTTAAATTGGCTCGAGGTATAGCTATTGCATTCAATGCCTATTTGTGTAATAAAACGTTCGATAATTAAAAGAACGAGGCTTAAGGAACAAATTGAAATATAATTTTTTTCTCATTTTATTTTATTGTGGTTGCCAACTTGAATAAATTTATACAACCATACATTAAATTACTGCAGCAGGTATGTAAACTATTTAATATTTATTGTTGTTGAAGCGACCACTTGCAAGTGTAAAAATGTTCAACCTTTGTTTTTTTAAATAAACCCTCGGTTTGTTATCACAATTTTAAAGAATTTCCACTGTATTACCGTTCATGGAATTTTAAAAATTCTAGTAACCTAAATACCAATTTTCCATTCGCAAGTTTTCTCATTAAATGTTGTTTCCAACACATACATCATTCTAATGTTATTATAGTTCGTCTTCAAGATTAAAGAGAAGCTAATTAATGGCAAGTTCTTTCTAGTCTAACTATCAGGTCATGCAACACCTAGTTTAACGCCAAAATGTCTTATTAATAGGCCTAGAGCCTGTTGCTTGTTCAATTAACACCTAGGGCAATTTTTTAAAATAATATGTGCTTTGTTGAAATAAATTTGGCAAGAAAAGGTCTCATTCAGCTAATGAGAGGAATGAATTATAATTGAGGTCTTCAACGATCAAATTGACAATTTTGGTCAGGTTCAAAGGGAGCCCTTGTAATTTTTCTTGTTAGAGTGGCTAAGTTGACTTAAAAAAAGAAACACCACACAAAAGTCACATTCAAAACTACAGCAAGTCACATTTATTTTAATTTAAAATAATAATGTTTAGAATAATAATGGACTAGACACTAGAAGATTGATTTCAATACTGCAGATAGTTTTTAAAGTTTAAAATAGATTTTACCTTTTCCTTATACATGCAGTCTCTCATCCACACCCACCTATAAAAGTATTTTTAAATGCTATATAATAAATTGACAATTCCAATAGTTTAAAGTTTGGAAAAGTATAAGAACCATTAGCAAACTGTTTGGAACGTGCTTCGACTCTTTAGTATCTAATTCGTAGCTAAAAGCGACTGCAGGTTGATAAAGTAGAAAGGCTATTGTTGGTAGATGATGCACAATTATATTTTTTTACGATTTTTTTAAGGACCACCTTTCTTCCACTAACTCGGTATATTATTAATAAAACGTGCGTGTTGGCATGTAAACCGTTAAATTTATGTAAACAGCGGATTTTTATAATTCTCGTAACGATTAATTTCGGTTCTGTTTCTTTCATCCAATTTAAATATTTCATTACTTAAATAATATAGAGTTGTTTACATGTAATAATTTAATTATGGCTATTAATTACTTGAAGTCATTGTAAAATGAGTTTGAAATATTGTAGTCATTTGAATTAATCAAATTGCGTGCTTTGAAAATACAAAAAAAAATTAAAATTAGTAATAGAATTACAAATTTTAAAAGGCATGCTAATAAAAAAATAAAAATAGAGTAAAAAGAATGAAAGGAATTGTTATATTATCATGTTAAGTAAAGAAATTAAAAAAAATTAAAAGTTTTGTTTTTTTAGACATGTTAAGATTGATTATGAAGAATTAGCTACAAAATGTTAGTCGTTTAAAAGTATATGAAATCTTTAATTGGATCTCATCCATCAAATAAAGTCCAATAAAAATGTTTGAGAAAAAAAAATAAAAAAAAATAATACAAAACATGATACAACAACCTTCTTAATAATAAGTTGCAGATTTGTGAAACAATTGAAATGTGTCAAGCAGCCATTTTGTTTGACTGTATTGTATAAATAAGTAATCACGCAGACAGAGTACATACAATGGGTTGTTTTAGCCAGACTTGCAGACAGACACATAGCACGTAAGCAGACCGACAGAACAGTAAACAGACACAAGCGTGCGAGCACCATGCCAAATATTTGGGGAGGCGATGTCTTCTCTTAATCTTCTCATCTATATAAGAGTGCAGTGGTTGGTCTCTCATAGAGCTTTGCTGTCGCTTACCGTTGAATTTTTAAATTATATTTTCGATTTCGATCTTTAAATTAACGCCCAAGCAAAAAATTTAAAATTTTTTGATTTCACAAAAATTAAAATAGGGAAAAGTTGCAAAAGGTCATAAAAACAAGGTCTGTTGTCATATGACGACGCTGGGCGTTAATGGGTTTTTTCTATTTCGGTACTTAAATGCACTCCCTTAACGCACTGTTTTGGTCTCAAAACAGTGCGTTAAGAAGCTCTCTTAACGTAGTGTTTCTTGGGAATTTTTTGCTGCTAAGTTCGCGTCAAGTTAAACTGACGTTTAACAAATGTCAAATATATCAATCTTAAAATGTGTTTTTGGTTTGTTAATTACAGTCAAACCCCTATTTAGTGATGTTGAAGATTCCTCAAAAAAACATCACTAAATAGAAACATCGCTATATAGAATTCGTTCAAAATTTTGGTAGCCATTTTAAATAATATTTTCGTAACCGTGTAACACCGATCTTATTATCGTGTGGTTATTAAGCCCTCGACATCACTTGAGTCGAAGACGGGAGGGGTTCGTAGCGATAAAAAAACTACAACAAACACTTTCAACCCAAATAAAAATATTTATTAAAACCAAAATAAAATTAACAGTTTAAATAGCATCCTTCTGGATTACGGTAGTATTTTGGACACCGTAACGAACTGGTGACTCTCAAAGAACTCGATCTCGGAACGCAAAAGGGACTCGTAATTAGCCCGAAAGCTTGACCAGCGTTCCTCCAGATCAACAGTTGGCCAACAAGTCCAAGACTGTAATCAAGCTCCACACGATCGGTCAAGAAGCCCAAAGATCGTTGAGAAGTGATTGGCCAATAGGCCACCCCACTTGCAATCTGATCGACAGTTAGACCAAAAAACCAAAGACTGTAATCGAGTCCAACACTATCGGTCCAAAAACTAAAAGACGGTGGACAAGTGACTTGTGGCTAGCCCGTAGGCCTAACCAACAAGAGGGATGTACTGGAGTAGACGCGATCTGCTTAAACCATACAACTGCAGCTTGTTCTAGCCGCTAGTGCAAGGACGCCAGACCATCAACTACCCGCAGCACAAGAGGATCTCACTGGACACAATAATGCACTCTGTACAGTAGATGCACACGGACTCCTGGAATCATTGCACGTCGACTATTTATTAATTCTCCACCACCATGTTCTTAGCACCAATCAGAACTCAACTTTCGATTTAACTACGAGGTGGGAACGTACATCTTACTCCGTACGCTTCGTACTCATATCTTTACGATTATCAACAAACACTTACATAAATACTTTTTATGGGATTATGCAGATGGCGATAGATGCCGGAAACGAGGCGTCGAATGGTATAAGGAAGCTTTAAGAGGGTGGGGTGACCTAGGGTACATTAACAATAGTTAAAGTGTAAACGCCGGATAAACATTTATTCCATGACATTGCAGATGATACAAAGACGAAGGATCTCATAGTCGCTGATGGGTTACGTACGAGCGATTTTCAATAAAAAACACTCGGGCGCGAAATAATGTTAATATTTCCTGTATAGAAACGGAATCTTAAAGATTCACAACACTTTAACTTTGTGTAGAAAACGCATCGTTACAACCGAAAAATATGGATTAAAATGAAATAAATAATAATAACACATAATGAATACTTTAAAAAATCATTTTAAATAAACATTGTATAAATAATAACAATTACATACCTACATTGTTTTATTAAGACATGAGAAAAACCATGGTAAAAACGTATGTAAAATTTCTTAATCCTCTTATCTTACAAAAAAGTTAGCTTAACAAAGCTTAAACAAACTAACAAAGTTAGGTTAACAAAACTTTTTTGACGTGCTTAATTTAAATTTAAAAAAAATTATTTTTAATTTTCCAAAGTATTTAGGTCTTTTTAGAAACATTCACAATATACCGGGTGATTAGCACCAAACCTGGCCATAGGGCGACTTAACATTACGCATATTTCCAAAAATATATGAATTGCCATGAAATATATTTCTTTAAATCACACACTGACAGTTTAAAATTTTCAAAATATTTCCTATGATAAATGAAATCGCTATTGCCAGGTTTGGTAACCATGGCACCTTACCATGACAATTCATATATTTTTGGAAATATTCATAATGTTAAATTGCCCTATGGCCAGGTTTGGTGCTAATCACCCGGTAGAATTTAAACATCATAATTTAGAAGTACTTCAAATTCTGCTTTCACAACATTTTTGAGTAGGTATTGTTTTTATTTTTTACCTAATTTCCAGAAGAGAAAATAAGTATTTATTTAAATTATATCAACTACAGATAACATAATACAGCGATATCTATGAATAATAGAAGCAAATGTTAAGTGACTGATGGTATTCGGTGTTCCCACTATTAAGAAAAAAAAATCCAATCATGACAAATGTTCAAGATATTTTTTTAGTTTTTTATAAAATGCCAAAATCGAACAAATTGTATAAATAACACGTTTTATAAGACCTGTTAACGTACTCGTCCTTTAGACAATTTTTGGCCTCGTACGTTAATATAGTGTCTTATGAAACTGGTTCTTTAATATACTATTTTTCAGTTGTTTCTAAATATATAGAGCCCTAATAATTTTTTTCGGAAGTCAAAAACAGCATCGAGTTGGTTATAAACTCTTCCCAATTAACCGATTTCATATCTCTTGCGGTTTCCAAGATACCTAATACCTGAGCAAACTAATAACAATAAGAGAGAATCCCAAGCTCCAAGTTCATTTTCAGTCATCCTGTATTAAGGATTCTTGATGCAATAGATTTTTGTTTTGAGTAAATTTTATAGAAATATTAAATAGAAAAGAAAACAAAAAAAAGGTATTGGAAAGGCTTAAAAATGTTTATGACGATAACTAAGAAAATAAATGAACAAGAAAGAAAAGTGACAACAATAGCATTTCCGATTCTTTTTCTTACAACATTAGGTATAGCAGAGCGCTATTCCCACATAGTTTGGCTTTCCACAAAAATAATTTCCCCCAAGAAATTGTTTATAAGTATACTTATATAACTTCTTTTTTAGTTTCAATTTAAAACTGAATCATCCGTTATGATTTTTTTTGTTTTAATAGATTCCGGTCGTGCAACCAATTCTACCTACTCCTCCCAAGTGGCCAAACTAGAAACTAATTTAAGTTTTGAAATTTGTTTTCACGAATTTATCCTTCGAAATACTTTCACGTTTAGTATTTTCTACAATATTTATGCTAATAGTTGTTTTAAAAGCAAGTTAGTTTAGTTTGAACGCAACTTTAATTTAGTTTTAAGTAAACGTATTCACAACTTGTCGAATGTATAGTTTAATTAGCATTTTTTTATTACTCTTATTATTGATTTGCGTTTTTTTGAGAAAAAAATGTGCGATGAAATAGATATAATTTGTTTCTTTTTTCTAAAAAAGAAGTGTAATTAGTGCTTCATTTTAAAACAGCTTCTAATTACTATTTGCAAAATTTAACAAAAACTTAAAATTTAAAAGTCATCAATCAAAAGTTACGCATAACTTGGTATAACATAGATCAAGCAACTTCTGTCAATAAAATAAAAATAGCAACATAACGGAATTTAACGAATTTGGCCATTTTTTCTGTATAGTACTTAATTACAAAATTACTTTTGTTACACCCAATTTTTTATGTTTAGTTAGAAATCTTGATAATTTAAAAAGTGATGCGAGCCTAAAAATAAATACAATGTCCACACGCATACACCTTTAATACAAAAGCTACAGTTCAAATTTTTTATTCTAATAAATGAGTTTCTTAATTACATTAAAATGTAATTAAGTGGCATTTTTAGTTCCAGGAAAAAATGATAATATAAAAACTGTTTCACCCAACAGATGAAGTTTTGAGACGGTTTTAAAAAATATTACCTATGTGGAAAGTTTGCGAAGACGTTAGTGTTTATGGAAGAAAACGTGATTTTCAAGCACAAAAATATTGTCTGTCTGTATGTATAGCTATCCTTCAGACTTTTACAAGTTTTTGGATATCAAATGAAGTTTTCTACTGAGACGACAAATTAACAATAAAACAGTATATTGTAGAAGTAGCATTGTAGTCGGGGAAGCACCGATAGCAACACTTCCCAGTTGTATTGTTTGTGTCCGTGGTATAAATTCCAAACCTACGTTGATCGATAAGTTTCAATAGGTATTATAATAGGGTCGATTTCAATAGCTATAAATTATATTCTACTATTACTACAAACGTAGCACACCATTTACAAATACCTTGAGAATAATAAAAAACGACTCGTTTTTCAATTGAATTATTAGCCAACACATTCCAATTTTCTCTTCTGTACATACTATAATTATTGCTCTTGCAGAAATAGTAAAATGAGCTGTCATTTTCATTTCACACAGACTATATGTCTTTAAGGCTTCGGGTGTCTTGATGTGCCAAAATCGTGTTTTTCTTAAAGATTGCAATAGATCCCAAAACCACTCTTTCAGAGTTTGACTTTGGGGACCCCATGGCGAAATGAGACTCAGCTGCTTTCGAGGTTGCTTAAAAAATAAAAATAAAAAAGTACTTACGATTAAATTCTAAAACAATTATAAATAATCTTTAGAAATTACAAGACAGGCGAAGGAGCAAGTTGTTACGTTAATGAACCACAGTCAAACAGTCTAGTAACACTTTATGTCGATGGCTGTAAAAACAAATTTTGTATGATGTGAGTCAACTTTAAATTCGCTTTAATTTTTGATATTATTGGACTGATATCGTTAGGGCTACTTACGCACCTACCAATTTTTTAATATTATAATGCAATTATGATCAAATCATGAACAATGCCTAGTTTACAAAGTTCTTGTTTGAGAGTACTTTTATCGATTTTTAACAATCTGATTTGCAAATGTTCATATAATTTGCTCGGTTTTCTTGTATCGATTATTAAAATTTGTTTAATTATGTCTGTTACTAGTTGTTGTGTTGATTCGATACCAACATTAAATAGTGTAATTTTAGTAAGAAAGGTTAGTTTATTAAATAAAACACACTTTTCCTATGTCCTCGTCGACGTTTCGCTCAGTTAGAGTCGTGACAAAGCTCATAAAAATTAGCAAAACGTCGACGAGGAGATAAAAAGTTATGTTTACAAATTATTGTAAACTAAAATTATTCAAATAAACATTCAGGTCAAAAACCATCAATAATATTAAATAGCCTACTTACGTTTCAGTACGTAACAGCTTCTCTGCCCCCCTTCCTTAAAAAATATCTCTTGAAACATTCTTAAAGAGAAAAACTTTGGTCTCTTTAGATCTTTTTCAATCATCCAGCTAGTTCTGTAGACCAGCGGTTCTCAAACTTTTATTTTCACGTACCACTTGTGTGTGCTACGGATCAGTCGTGTACCACAAAACTATTACAAATTTTAGTAGGGTAGGGGTATATAGCTATATTTCAGAATCATCAAGTAGTATAAACATATAATCGTATGTGAAAATGGTGCTGCATGGTTGAAACCAGCCCCTTGTTTGGTGCTTGCGCACTACCTTGAGAAGCTCTGCGTACCACAGTTTGAGAACCCCTGCTCTAGACTCTCGAGTATAGCTACTAAACTTCATTTGGTTTTGGTGAATACTTTAATGAACACCCCTTATCGAAATGTTTGCTACAGTTCTTGAGTTTATGTACAGTCAACCTCACAATTATTGGCCAACAACGACAAAAGGACAGAAGGGGAGGTTGTTGATTTACTACTTGTTGACTAAATAGAGTTACCCCTTAATTTAAGTATGGGGTGTTATGATGGTTACCTCCACAATTCGTGCTAAACGTATAGCTTTGGTGGCCATTAATTGTGAGGCCGACTGTACCTGAGTCGTAGTATACTCAATATAGTTTTTTTTTGTTTATTATAACCTTGTAGATTACTAAAAATTATTTTCTTATTGATTTTGAAGAAAGTGAAAAATTGATATGTTGCTTTTCTTTCTTATTTTTATAAATAAAAATATATTTTTTTTTCTTATAAATTCAAATTAAGAACTACTATTAATTCAAATATTTAATTAAAGTTTTGCAAAAAAGGGGTAAAAATTGATTTTAATTAAATTTGTTTATATTCAATAAATGTTGTTTTAATTATAATTTCTCAGGACTTTTGTTTATAGAATGAATTGAAAATATACGTACGTCAAGATAAAAATGTCTATATTTCATAAACTTAATTTACCGTTTGAAAACAAGGCCCTTTAAATCCTAAATAAACCTAGTTTTATCTTGTTAATTAAATTAATTTAATGTAATTATTTTCTAAAATTATTATACTTACACAACTATTTGTATTGCTCAATGCTCAACTGCTATCTGCTAAAGAAAGTTTTGAAACCAATTCAAGAATCAATATAGCGTAGGATCGTTAGTTTCATTACATTAATGCATTCGTCCTAACCAACCACCTGTTTGTAAGGGTTGCACTCTTTATTCGCTTATTCATATTATATATTTTTTTATACGTTTATTTATTAAGGTTACAATCTCACAATCGATTTTGAAAAGAGTATTTTAGTCATCATAATTCTTTCTTTATTTCTTTTCGTTATCCTTCCTATGCGTGAGTAATGTGAAAAAATTTATATGCTTCATGCGTACTCCAAATCCAAGATTTGTAAGAATAAAGAGTGCGTGTGATACAATAAAGTATCGGTTTTAAACATTTTTGTTTGTGTGTTATGTTTCAATAGTACATTTAGTGTCTATATATTGCTTCGAGTTTCTTACAAGGAGGAAATCAGTTGACAATTTATAATATTTAAGTTCGCCAAAACCTTCCTTAAAGGATTCTTCTACTGTATAGCGAACATTATTTTTTCGGAAATATTTATTTTACATTCACACTTATTTTAAACTTTTAGTATTGGAAAAATGTCTCAATAGAAATATTTCTAACAACTACCATAGATAATAAATATAAAAAAGCTTTATTCAAATATTTTAAACGTTGCTGTAATATAACTGTACTATTGTACTGTAGATGTAGAATCTCTGAAATGGAAAATTTTTAACATTATTGAAAAAGAATGCTTTAAAATATAAATTATATTGTCTATGGTAGCTCTACAAGATAGAGGGTGAAAATGAGCTCTAGAGATTCATTAACAACATGAATAATTAACAATGGAAACCATGGCAGTCTCAGAAACCTAATGCGCTCACTCAAAGGTTAAATGACATTCTAGGTGAGCTTTAGGAGCTTTAGAATGTAATAATTCAACTCTTCGTCAACGAAAGTTTGTTCAATTACTTTTAAGCATTAAAATATGAATTATTGGCTATGATAGCTCTACTCATGTATGTTCTGTCTAGTGCTAATATTTCTAGTATTCCGTGAAGAAAGGCTTGCATGAGGGTTACTACTTTCCTCAATTTCAGCTCCTTGCTGGAACAGCTGGATTATTTTGCTTAAATTGCATTTTAGGTGAAAAACCAGAGCTTTAGAATGTAAAAATTCACCCCTTCTTCCTCCATAATGAAAATTTGTTCGATTACTGAATAATTATCTCTATTTTTGTATTAAAAACATCGATTTTTAAAATACAAACGATGTTTGTAAATTAGAACATGCGAATCGTTTTAACAATAATTACATTTAACGAGAGGCTTGAAAAATCCTTATTAAGTATGTAGAAGAAATAATGTTCATTAAAAATTTTTTTTTAACATTAAAAAAAGAGTACCTAACAAAAGAAAACTTTTATTGAACTTGTTGAACATAACAACAAACGTTAAAACATTTTTGTTACGCCAAACATCATTATCAGAGTTAAAAATCTTAATGTTAACTTTTCACTTGCTTTTTTAACAAACACACACGGTTTGTTTTCAAACAAAAGGTTTTCATGAAGTAAATTAAAGGGCAAACATAAAGTTTTCATATTATTTATTGATCTTTCGTCAACAAAAATAAAGAGCTCGTGGTGGTCAAGTAGTCATAACATAACATAACAAAAAGGTTCTCGTTAAATAAATTGATCTTTATACCAACCAAATAAGTATTCATGTTAACATTTCATTAGGTGTAAATTGTCCTTTTCTCTAAATTACTATTATATTTATGTGATAGCCATTATTTTCACTTTTGTAATAAATTATTGCTAATTTTATAACTTGTCACTAAAGCGTTATAACAACAAAACTCTATTCCTAGGCTTTTGGTTAGGTCCTTACAATATTATATTAACAGGTTACCTCTTGCCTTGGTAGAAAAAGGGTGGCATGATAGTCGGTTGATCTCGTGACGTCGCATCTATGACCTTTTTTTAAATTTAATTTAATTACTGCCTTATAGTAGGCATAATTTGTTAATAGCCAAAGTTTTCTAAACTACCAGGAGCGTATAATATTGAAGAAATAAAAATATGGACTGTTTTCGAGAAATATCGTAAACTTTTTAGTAAGTAATCTACATTTACTCCGGGTCTTTTGACGTCATTGTAACTCCTCCCATTTTTTACCACCAAGGTAACCAACTTGTTAATACAGTAGAACGTTATAATGTACCATCAGGGGCCGAAAAATTTGGTACGTTATAACCGGAAGTTCGTTATATTAAAATATTAATATTAAATAATATTAAAATGGGACCAAAGATTTAGTCCGTTATATCCAGAAAAACGTTATAAAGGGATACTTTGTAACGGGGTTCTACTGTATAATGTTTTACGGACCTCGGGTTACAACTACGTTGGTGTTAGTATAAAAAAGGAACTAACTGACCTATTATACTACATATCGCTAAACAGATTTAACTTGAGGAGCGGTAGGGATAAGTTTTGGCGCAGATTTGGCCACGCCCCATTAAAAATTTAAATACGTTGACTAGTGCGTTGGTGGGGGTAAATACCAATTTAGGTATCTACGCATTCCCACCGCTTGTCAGCATAAAAAATTATTGCTGTTATGTCTAATAAGTCAAATATCTATAGGTAGTGTAGATCTAGGTATCAAACTTGGCACCTTCAGTCTTAAGCCATGTTTGCATTTGTCTATTAGCATTCCAGTTCAGTGATCTAGCCTAGGGCCCTAATTCTCGACCATTCGCTTTTGTAACGAAAGTGAGATAAAACGAATGGTAGTATGCCGAAATTTGTCGAATAGAAGGTCTGGCAACGTTTTATAAATGCCATTTACTTGTCTAATTG
Source organism: Malthinus seriepunctatus (assembly GCA_963924605.1). NCBI lineage: Eukaryota > Metazoa > Arthropoda > Insecta > Coleoptera > Cantharidae > Malthinus > Malthinus seriepunctatus. Next base: position 76,769,711 of record OZ004600.1, on the reverse strand, counting down.
TCTTATGAACCAGATTCGAACTGTTTAAAATCTCGAAACTATTATGTTTATTTTTATTTTATTTGTAATTTTTGTCATAGATCGATTGGTTCAATTCTTTTTACATAAATTAAATTAATAAAAAATAAAATAACAGGAAGAGTTTCTGTAAAAAGTGACATACGCATCTATTTTGTATTAATACATTAAAGCATTATTTTTATATTTGTGGGTGATCCATTTATTTTCTATATAATTTAGGTTAATATTATTGATATTTTTTATTACTTTCTCTATAAACTATATTTAAGCTAATTATCTATTTAGGGTGATTTATGACCTACACCCAAGCACTCTGCTGTAACCGATATGGTTACTTCAAAATGAATGTAATGGGAAAAAATGTTCTATGTCTATTTTTCCTACGTTTAGTTTGTAACTTGCCAAAGAGCACTCGTTTCGAAACGAGCGGTTTAGAAACGAATGCTTCTCGAGAATACCATTTCACGTAAGTTTCTTCGTTATTGACATCATTCACGTGGCGTTTACAAAAGGATTTGCAACGTTGTCAAGCTTCATTAGAGATAAAACGCTTTTTTTATCTCACCCTTCTTGATACGTCGGAGGATCTCAAGAATTGACTCCCAGCTGTTGATCGATATTAAGGAATAATGTAATCAATGATTCCATTCCAATACGCTTTGATCATTTCACCGTGTAAACAGTGACTATGAACCAAAAATATGACACTGCAGCATCACTGAAATCGTCTAGACGATGCTTTATTTTTTTCTTTATTATTAATCAAAGTTTAAATAATTGTTCTTCATTGTCATTTAAAACTAGAAATTTAAAATTGAACTGGCGACTGATTTCCAGTCAAACCAATGAAATAAATCACTCCAGCAACTGTATTCTGTATGCTTCTGGAACTCTGTTAATCATTCGTTAAACTTAGTGATGTCCATTGATCGATAATGGGAGCTATAAACTCGATTTGAGCACTGACTATCAATATAGGTATAAGAAGTTCTAGTGATCTTGTTGTACGCTTCTTATTAAGTGTATGGCCATATTAAATGCGATTGGCTGGTAGGGTAGAGCCTAACGGGTTAGCGATACAATTAAACATAATGTACCCAAGCCAAGCGTCTAGTATGGCCAGGTGAGCACTGGAACTTTTATGGTTCTTTGTTCAAATCACATCGTATCAGCTTGACGTTTCCTCGGGCTCAAGGGGCACTCAGCCCTCATGTAGATTCCTGTCGTGAATATAGATTCACGACAACATTATGTTAGAATTATCAATTACAAAGGCAATGCTAAATTACGCCTAAAAGACCCCACCTGGGAGTAACGCAAAATCATCGTTTTTCTACTAATTAGAAATTTAACTAAAAATGTTTTTACATTTTCAAAATCTATATTAAAAAGTTAGGAAAAGTCACCGAAGAGCACGACTGAATTTGGAAAATTAAGTATAAAAATCTAAATCTAAAAATGAAATGATGTCTAAAAGACTCCATTGGCCTTTCTAGGGCTAAGCTGGCTGTATGACTGTAAAAATTTAATTATTATTTGGTTTACATAAGATACAGCGTGGACTCTTGGAAAGCAAAGGCAAGCCACTTAGGCTGAGTTTTAAATTACACATTTATCCCCAGGATTCAATTTTAGTCCCATATAAACCGGTTCACGGTATTGTTAAAACCTCTTTATACTGTGGGACTAAAATTAAACCCTGGGAATAAATGTACAATGTAGAATTCGCCCTTAGCGTAGTTACCTAGCAAAAATTTCTCCCAATTTAATAGTTCGGATTTTACAGTACTCGCTAGGTCCGAATGCGCCAGCGTCCTTTAACCGCTCTAGCGGCTTCCACAAATTTTTTAAATTTTCAGAAATAACCTAATTAAACTACTTTTTATCTGATATTTTTATTTTCTTTCCCTATTATTTGTTTTACCCATCTCAGAATTTTAGTACTCCTACTCAACAACTCAACCTAATATTCTGTAATATTCGGGGAAATACCGGACGTATCTTAGTTTGCGTTAAGTGCAATATGTCGATGGTACACCTCCAGTACTATCAATGTTGTTTAACTTTGTATACAATTACAGATACATTACATGCTATGGAGATCGTGCTGTTTATTACTTCTATCAAATATGTTGATGATAACGGCACTAAATTTCTCACGATTCGAGTTCCACCCAGTTCCTGATACGAAATATTCATGTTATCATTTAAAACGCCCTTACCTTAATTCACATTTAATATTACTTTGAGTTCACTCACTGATACGTGTTGTAAATAATGTTTCACTTATTTACGTTTTAATCTTTAAATAAAATCAGCTATTAAACCATTAAAACTAAATGCCTTTTGTTGAAAACAAATACTACATTATTCAAAGTCATGTAAAGAAGAAGAGGATGAAAAAAGTAATTTAAAAACAATATAATTGACTGATGTAAAATTTTACTTACTCAACCCTCAATTATATCCTAATGAACTTATAATCGTTTAGCTTTTATTACTACTTGTGCAATTAACAGACGAAGAAAACAGCTAAATGTATTCTTTTCTTAATGGGCGCAATTCAACTTTGAATAAAACTTGAACTAAACTTTTTTTTTGTTTTATTTCAATAACTCGCAAACAACTTTCTTCTTGTGTTAAACTAAAATTAATGTATCAAAAAAGGAAATTCCCTATTTGTATAAATAAGGGTTATATTTAAGTAATCAAAGCGTGCGTGTGGTTTATGCTAACAAAAGGGGGTGTTATTGAAACTCAATTAACTTTAATCGGCACATTAATTCTTAGAAATTGAGCAACAAAATTTTGGGTTGGGTAAACGCACTTTATTCCTTGTAACTTTACCTTACAAACTTAATATCCGCTATATTAATTTAGAAATAGAATTAATACGTTAAAGGGGTAAAATAATAAATAGATTTTCTATAAATTGTTTCATTAGAATATAATTAAACCTTACAATATTATAAATTATAATCATAGATATTGTAGTGCGAAGACCAAAAAATAATGTTTCGAAATAATTTGAGAGCTTTTGTAGGGTATTTCTCTTCCCTGGTATATTCACAGTTCCTCTTTGATTATTAAAGTCTTCTAGGCACACTTTTGTCCTTCTAGCTCGTTGTATTATTATAAAAATAAAGCTACGATGCTTCCCAAAATGCAATATTGCTTCTAAAGCACAGAAATATAAACAGACAGCCATGTAAGTAGAGAGCCAGAAGGACGAACCTACAGATGGACAGACAGACAGACATGGAAGAGTAGATTTTTCGTATTTGTACATTATCGATCAATTACAAATTTTTAATGATTTCATTATCACTATTTTTTATTCTGTTGTAGTTAAAAGAGCAATTGTTGATTTTGATTGAAACTCAAGATAATTGCATTTTTGATCAAAAATTAATTAGTTGGGGTGTTTGGGTGCCATCTATCGCGTTGAAATCAAGATTAGATATATTTTCAATTTATACTTTTTATGTGTAAGATTTCAGAGGCAATTTAACACAGTGTAACAATACGTCACTAGACTTGGAAGTAACAAATCGGAAGTGGGATGTGTTTGTAAGTTGGCAGACATGACGAAGGGTTAACGGTAGTGAACCGCATCAGTATTCATGGCCTTATTGTCGTCCAGTTGAGTTTTCATTGGAATTTAACCGCTGTCTATATAATGTCTATTCAAATGCGTTAAAACTTCGGAAAATAACTTTTTATATTATTAGATCGTAAGCAAAAAAAAGCCAATTTAATGTAAATCAAATTTTATATAAAATAAACTACATGGAACCTGTTGCGTGTGTTGAAACAAAAAAAAACATTGCCTACGTTCATTTAATTTTTTATTTATTGTTTGGTATGTTTTTATTTATTGTAAATGCAATTTGTTTTGCAAATGTTGCCAAATATGAACAAATCAGTATCAACATGTATAGTGACCGACTTTGAAAAAGCTTTGGAATGTTTATCATTACTACTATCGTCAAGCTCAATTAGGGCTGTTTTACATGGACTAAATGACGTACTAACTTGCTAGTACTGAATCAACTCAAGGAGTAAGAGCAGGGGAATCTAAGTCTTGCGTTTAAATTTCTACATACGACGTTAAAGCTTAGATTCTCGTGCTTTTGCTCCTTGAGTTGATTCAGTACTAACAAGTTACTATGACATTTAGTCTGTGTAAAATGACCCTTAGAATGAGCGAGTTTACAAGCTGCTGCAAATTATCTCGCTTCCTAACTCGCTTATTGTAGAGGTAGTTCCAAACCTCTTGATCTGTGACTTCGACCATCGCAATACTAGTCAAATATTTAATACGACTGTCATCAGCCTACTACATTACTAAACTTTTCATTAATATTTTTTTTTCAAAAACTTGCAAAAACTTAAAAAGCTCAATAAGTGTTTTATTTGGAAAACTTATTTTTAATGTTTTTACACATTTGGGGGTTCAAAAACAAGCAATACTTCCTTTAACCCTAGAAAGGCCACGATTTGAAACGACAAAGAACTACCATAGCGAGCTAGAGCTAGAAATGCCAAAACTATGACTTTTTAAAAAAAATTTATGGTGGCGTTGAGATATTTAAAGCTTCAATAATAATTTTATAAGAATAAATACAACAATTATTTACAATTTCTATACAAAATAATAAAATAAAACGAGCCTTGCTGATGTACTTTCTACAGCTTAGGAAAAATATGTATCTTTTTCATCTAATTGATAAATTTAATATCAGGACCCTAAAATATTTGAAATAATAGTAGATTATATACTTAGGTTGAGAAGTTTACTATTATAGCCCTAGCGCAAGAATATATCCTGGAGGCGCAAAGCGCCTCAGGATATATTTTGCGCGAGGGTTATAATAGTAATCTCAACCGTAGTTTATATAATATTTTTTTTACTACTAGTAATATCAATTTTGATGAAAATATCCTTAAAAAAATCAGTTTTTATTTTTTACCTAGGTAAATAATATTTTATTATTTACCTCAAAAACAGTTTTGACTATTATAATATTTTATTATTTACCTAGGTTGAGAAACTTAATTTCTCTGTTTAAAAAGGAGTCAATAATGATAGCATTTTAGGCTAGTAGTAAAAAAAGGTTTTTTTTGGCCCAAAAATAAATTTAAAAAAAAAAGTTTTTTATTTTTTGGGCCCCAGCCTAAGGCCCGCGAAATTGATGTCTGAGCCGCCCCTGGATAACGACAAAATGATATCAAAATCATAAATTACAAGAGCAATGCTAAATTACAATTTAAAAAAATAGTCTGCATTGATTTACATGACGAAAAGGGCATTTGCGGTCTAAAAGACCCCACCGGGAGTAACGCAAAATCATCGATTTGCTACTAATTCGAAATTTAACAAAAAAATGTTTTTACATTTTCAAAATCTATATTAAAAGTTAGGAAAAGCCACAGAGTAGCACGACTGAAATTCGAAAATTAAGTATAAAAATCTATGTCTAAAAATGAAATTGGGTCTGAAAGACCCCACTGGCCTTTCTAGGATTAAAGAAAAATTTTTTCTCTTGGCAACTCTAACCTGGTGCAAACTGTATGTTTCTTAGAAAAATCGGTCAAATTTTTCCAGAACCAAAACACAACACTTACCTATTTCATGGTAAACAAAGTATTAACCCTCCATCCAACGGGTGGGTCTAGAATCACACGAGCCAGCGGGTGAAGCCTGTCAGGCTCACTTTATATCTATAGCTAAAAAATAGTAAGGGTGCAAGAATTGCACTGAAATTTTTTTAATTGAAAATCTACCTTATTCTTCATTATTTTACAGAAGAATTAAAGCGTAGGTCCTTTTGTTTGTTATTATTTTTATATTTTAAATTTTTTATCCTTTTTTGACATTTTTTATTGAAAACTGTTTTTTATGGACATTGAAGGAAAATAAAGTTAATTATCATAATACATATTTAGTATATTGATCAAATAAGCAGAAAATTACAAAAAAATTAAATTATAAAATTCTCAACACAAACTGCAAGGGCCTAAACTTCACTGAAATAGCAGGCTTCAATGTACTAAATACATAACCAAGCCTTACAAAACTGGAAAAATAATAAGAATTTTTGCTTATGTTGCACTTGTCACCTAAACAATAAATTTACAAGCAAGCATTGAAACTTAAAACCAATTATTTTTTATGGTCTGCAGATAAATTTTGCGCTTAAATAATGCTTTATAAAAATAATAAATAAATAAATAATAAATAATTCTTTATTTGCTAAAGATTTCAAATGAAACATAAGCAATTGTCAACAATAATAATTACAATCCCAACTCAATGCATATACTCATCCAGCCTATAGAACTCTCTGCTTATAAGGTATTCTTTTAGTAGTTTTTTAAATTTAACCAAAGAGGATGCTTCCTTTATGAAGCATGGTAGATTGTTAAAAACCTTAATAGCTCTGTAATAGCTCGACCTCTCATATAACGCAGTATTGTGAGCAGGAATCCGCAAATGCCGCTGCTGTCTAGTATTCATCACATAATTATCCTTAGCATAACAATCTCTATTTTGTGGAAAAAGACTATCACTATTATAAACAAACACAGACAATTTATATAAATACAGTGAAACCACAGTCATAATGTTCATCTCTCTAAATCTACCTCTACAAGATTCACTGTAAGACACACCAAGCATAAAACGTATAATTCTTTTCTGAATCTTAAACACCCTCTCAACATTCTCCTGAGTGTACCAAAACATGATGCCGTAGCTTACAACAGGTTGCACATACGAAAGATAATACAACTTCAAACTACTAAGTGACAACTGATCTCTAAGTATTTTGATTACATAACAAGCAATATTTACCCTTTTTATAATGTTACATGTGTTTTCATAGAATTTCAACTTATTGTCTAACGTAATTCCTAAAAACTTAACACTCTCCCTTACAGGCAAAGATTTACCATTTGCCGCCACAAACACACTCACATCGCTGCTCTGTTTGAACGTCACAACAGTTGTTTTATCGGAGTTCAGCCTTAATTTATTTCTTTCGCACCAGGTAACCATCTGTGAGACCAAATGCGTACCAACTTCAGACAATCTGTCAACCGAGTCTTCTGATATAATGCAGGACGTATCATCGGCATATTGGCACAAATCACCACCACTCACGTGTTCAGTCAAATCGTTGATAAATAATAAAAATAAGATAGGCCCCAGAATTGATCCCTGGGGCACTCCACTTTTGATTGACGTTTTCGACGAAAAAGCTGTTGTTATTTTTTTACTATTTTCACCACTGATAGTTATTATTTGGCTTCTTTCCCTTAAGTACGATGCCACCAGGTTCGACGAGACTCCTCTAAAACCATACACGCTCAGCTTGCTCAGCAGTATTTGGTGATCTATACAGTCAAAAGCCTTAGACAGGTCAAAATACAATTCCAACATCTTCGCTCCCTGATCAAGGCCTCTTCCTACAGTATTCATGCACTCGAAAATTGCAGTCTCTGTCGATCTGTTTGCCATGAAACCATGCTGGTTAGCCGATAAAATTTTATTCTTTGTGAGATGATTTACTATTCTTTGGTAAATAATTTTTTCGAAGATTTTAGAAAAAGTAGAGAGTAATGAAACAGGTCTGTAACTATTTGGGTCCGTTTTACAACCTTTTTTATAAATTGGAAGGACTTTTGCAACTTTTAGCAGATCAGGAAAGACGCCACTGGACAAGAACGAATTTATGATTTCGCACAAAGGTTGAGAGATCACCGACGCGACTTTCTTAACTATGGTAGCAGGCACACCATCCAGGCCACACGATAACTTTGAAGGTAGTTTTGCTATTACTTCTTCTATCTCAAACGGATCAGTAGGAGCGAGATATAAGGTGTCGGCTATTTTTGCGCTTTTTGTATGTTGTAAATTACAAACACCGATCGCCTGCATCTCTGCAGCGCAAGCAAGATAAAAATTACTAAATTCCTGAGCGACCTCCTGCGCATCGCTTATCTCTTGCTCACCCTTTTTTAAGGTGACTTTAGGAATTGAGCGATCTGGCCCAACAATCTCATTAAATATACCGAAAATGGTTTTAGTTTTATTACTAGAGGCATTTATTCTTACATCATTATTCTGACGTCTCGTCGTTGAAATCGCCTTCCTAAAAGCCTTTTTTTGCTTTTTATAGTGTTCTAGTACGGCATCACTGTTTGTAGATAAATATATCTTGTATAAATCCTTTAGATTCTGGGACCACCTCTTCACAAAAGCACTCGAAATATATTCTCCCCTTTTCTCTACCATACGTTTGTTTTTTAGTGGAAAAGCCAAATTAAAATTATAATTAAATATGTTGTAGAAAATTAGATATTTTCCATTTACATCATCTTCATTTGCTTGGTACACCTCATCCCACCTTTCGGCTTCCATCATATCTGTAAATCTCGAACAGTTTTCCTCGTTATAGCAGCGAATTTGTTTGTACACCGCATCCTTTTTGACAACCTCTGCCTTTATCTCCAGGCACTGGGCAAAGTGGTCCGATAGATAAGACTTTAAAACTGACGCCCTATTTTCATCAGCGGGTAGATTTGTAAATATATTATCTATAACAGTACCTCCATCTCTGCCAATTCTGGTAGGATCCCTTATCGTAGGCTTCAACCCATATGCTTCACACAAATTTACCAAGTTCATAGCTTCCCTCTTCATATTATCAACCATCAGATTCACGTTGAAGTCACCAGCCAGTATCACTCGTCTAGTACTTGAACTCCTAAATACATCCTCCAGAAGGGAACTGAGGGAGTCATAAAACATAGAAAAATCGCCAGTGGGAGCCCTATACACCACTATTAATAATATCTTCATATTAGCAAGGTTAACCCTCTTACAGCAATATTCAAAATGTTTTTCGATAGGTGCCCCCACAAGTTTAACATCACTAACAATTACATTTTTCCTTACATATATACATACACCACCGCCTCTATTTACTGAACGGCAATATCCACTTACTAGTTTATATTCTGGGAACCTATACAGAGGCAATTCATCCTGCTGCAGCCAGTGTTCGGATAGGCAAAATACTGCCGGCTTAATTTCGTCAATATAAATATTGAATTCGTCCACTTTGTTTCTAATGCTTCGAACGTTCATATGCACTAACTTAAAACCGAAGCCGTCCAGTAATATGTTTGGATCGGAAATCTCCTTTCGCCTCTCCTGAATTATACTGTTTTCCCTAAAGTTTCGTTTACAATTTGTTTCTTCGTTGGTCACGAAAAAACTTAAATCTTGCTATAATTAAATTTTCGGGCCAGATTTCAGGGTTTAAAATGGTTTCCATTAGCTCATAATCATAGCCCACCTTAAAGGACTTATTTTTACTGGTGTTTGACTCGTGTTTTTTTATCTCATCTATTGTGAACCTTTTTCCTGTAAAGCGCCTTGACAGGTATTCCTCAAGCTTTCGTACAGTGGTGTCCGATCTTGCTTTGCCCACGTAGAGCCAGCCCATTTTCTCCGCAGCTTTAAATGAGTCATCCTCCACATTTGTCTTCGCTGTCCCTCTTATAATGGGGTTTCTGTTGAAAGATCCTCTTTTTCTTTCCACTATTTTCCAACTCTTATTCATATTTACGTCCTCCGCGACTTCTGTTTCAGCATTCTCTCTTACTGGTCCAGTCTCCCCATTTGCAGTTGTGTAGCCTGGGTTGCCTATATTTTTGTTGTCATTGTCGGTTTGTTTGCGCTTATTGCTGTTATCTGCTAGTTTAACCTTTCTAACCTCGTCAGTTTGTTTTTGCTTTAAAAGTGTTATAATTTCCTCCTGGTCCCGAATACGCTTTTCCAAATGATCATTCAGCCTATTAAGCAATGTCAGCTGTGACTTCAAAGATGTATTCTCCTGTAAGATTGCGTGAGTAGATTCATCAATACGTTTGCTATTCACCTGTTCCACTCTCGCATCGAAGAATTTCCCCAGTGTCTCACTCATTTCGTTACCATTTGGTAGTCGATTGTTCATTATATACTCGATTAACTCGCACTTTTTCAGTTTATTTAACTCGACATTAATTTGCTGATCGGTCGCCATCTTGGACATCTATCTCTTTTATTTATCTATGTTATTTTATAACAAAAATAATCGGTTATCACAAAGTTACACGAACCTACGGGTGAAGCCTGTCACAACAAACTGTGTCCTAGAGGATTCATTTTTTGAAAAAATTTGAAAAGCAAATGCTGATGATATGAGTTATTACAAGTTAAGAAGGTAGATAGAATATTACAGTAAAAAGTATTTCTTTTTTTAAGTTACAGACAATTTTCACTTTTGCTTGCACTCACAGGCTTCACCCGTTGAATGGAGGGTTAAATATACAGAGTGTGGCGTGCAGCCGTACTAACCTCACTTGGTTCACTAACTAAGTACAAATTATAGTTAAGTATAATAAGTTTTATTTAAAATAACAAAGTAAGGTTATGTACCACCACCATGGTACACTCTGTATATTTTATACTATGATTATCATGTAGACCAGCGATTCTCAACCTATAGGGCCCGCCACCCTTGGGGGCGCCAAATGTCTGAAAAGGGGGCGCGAGCAAAATGGAAATAGAAAAAAAAAGTATTTGCAGAGATAAAATGTTCAATCACTAAAACCATTTTCAATGCAGAAAATTCATCAATACCCACCCAACATTCAAAAATCGATTTCGATGCAAATTGTCTTACTCCGTGGTCATATGTTAGGGCATCATACTTCGCACTGTTCCTAGCACCACCGCACATCGCACTAAAAAATTAAAGAAAGAATTATTTTATGCGAGATTGGCCACACTGAAGCACCGACCCTCGCATTGAATAAAAAAATACTCCTTACTCTATCAGGAAAGAGCTTTTTAGCTAATAATATGGATCGCAATGGAAGAGTAAATATACTAATTTCGGTCAATTTCTCCAATAGAAATGGTTGCTTATACTTCCACTAATAAGGAGAGATCATGACAACCAATTTTCTCCTATAGGCAACGGTTGTCACGACTTGTTCCTGATGTTTTATGCTGTAAGGACTCTCGCTCGCACACACTTTCGTATAACACCAGTGACGGCGCCAGATGAGAGCCTGCGTGAGTACGTGCCCACCTGTTAATTGAAGTGCCCATCGTAAAATTTTAGAGAGCACGCATTAGATCATAAAATTTTATTTTATAATTTTCCAACGAGACGCTAATGATTTTTTTCGGATATGAAAAAAGCTTGAGAAACACCGATGTAGACGATTCTGAGATAGAAAATTTTTATTCAAATTCTGAAAGAATTTGATGAGCCCTTCCTTGAGAAATCAGGGGTGACAGCTTATGTGAAAACTCATTGTAGAAGTAAATCCTAATTCTCTAGTTGTGGTAATGTAAAGAAAATGATAAATGTTCAGCCAATGCTCAGAAAAACTGTTTTGAGCATTTTTTCATGAAAAGAATAAATTTTTTTTTTCTCAATTCTCATTTTTTCTCTCTGAAAAAGAGAAAAAAGGCGTCGACTTGAAATTTATTTTATTTAAGTACATGACTAATGTAAAACAATAAAATTTACAATGAAAGTTCAAGTATGAGCTATTTACAGCTTAACAATACCCCAACCTACAATAAAAGTGGTGATTCGGATCAGGAAAAAATAAATTTAAGTATTTTTGTTCATAAAGTGTTGATATAATATTAGCATAACTAAAATATAACACATAATTTCCTGTGTAACGTTTTCACGCTAGATACCAACATTTTTCTTTTAAAAATGCTTTTCTGTTGTTTTCTTTATTTTAATACGTTGAAGAATTTTCTCTTATGTCCTGTCAGATGTTATCGTAAGATCTATGATCGGATCAAGATCGCAAAATAAAGAAAAAAATGTTACACCTACTCTCTGATGAAAGGAGGAAATAAAAAGGAAATGCATTTTCCTCATATTACTCGTATCTTTAGACGAAATATTTTTCTCAATTATAAAATTCTTTTAATACGCGAAAATGTACAACGGATTAATTTAGCATAACAGTTAAATTTTTCTAATAGTTAATGGAATTGATTTTCAACACAATAATTTTTTTTAATTGTTAATTGTTTATTTTAAATTTGATTTTAGACAAAAGTTAAGACAAATTCATTTCCATTTATTTTTATTTTTTCAAATCAAATTATAATTATTACTGGAAAGCATTTAAGGTCCATCTGCCACAAAATCCGTCTATTCAAACTCTAAGACTACCATTTTTCTTCATAGACAGATGAGATTATAATACAGTTTCAAAACTCGGAACAATCTATCATCTCACAAAACGTTAAAGTTTCCTTATTCGACCCACGTTGCAAAGCTATTAAGTCTTTCTCTTTCCATCACTACTGTACCGTACACGACTTACCTTTCATTATCTTACGTATTTTGTTAGATTGCCTTAGGGATTAAATTTAGCTTCGCAGGATATTCGCTTTCATACACTTTGCTTTTACTGCTCCTTTGATTGCGAAAGTAAACGAAATCATCAGGATGTAATGTATTGTAGAATATCAAAATTTACTAGTGGTAAGTGCAGCGAAGTGAAACGTAAAATCGAGTGATTTTTGAATACCCACCTTATTGAAAAATATTAGGGGACTGGAAAAAAAGAAGAGCAAAGGAATAAAAAAAAAGTAATTTTTAACACTTAAGTGAAATTGCTGGATGTAATTTAAATGTAAGAGTTTGAATAATGTTTTATCTCTTCAAAGAAAATAATTTAGAAGACAACTGTTGAAAGCCCATTTAATATGATTATCACTTATAGATATACTCAAGCAGAAGCGTGGTTGGTTAGCATGCAAATGACCTGGTTAGTTTGCAGACGCCGTAGTTATTTTAATTTAAATTAGGATTTTAATTAAGAGTCGAGTTAAATAATGGTGCATTTGTAAGACGATCGTCATTATACCTTTCGGTGACCGTTATTTTAGACAAAATTATAAATCTACATGCCTAACTATTACAATTATTGTTTCGTCGTTCATCGATGTATTGTATACGTACATGGTTCATCAATAGTAAGTTTTCAGTCCAAAATTGAATTAAATTTTAAGCGTCAAGATTCGAATAAGTTTTGTTACGATGTTAAAAATTTGAGAAACAATTGTGGAGATTCTTTTCACCTCTTCCCTTTCTATGGCGAAAAACGCTATTTTTAAGCCTAAAGATTTTCGGTCTGACAGCCAGAGGCTTTAAGTTCTATTCGGGTCTTTGATGGTCTAAAAAGCGGAGGCAAACGTTCAGACTTTTACTATTGTGGGTCAGGTCTGCACAGGTAAACACAAAACAAGTTTCTCCTGCTATTAAAATCGTAACTATCATATCGATGATGTCGAGCATTTGTTACTAGTGCTTCCTGGAGCTAAAGCCAGCATCCAGCTGAAGCCACATCTTAGATATAAGATATCTTACTATTAGGCGAGTTTTTTTACAATTCTTGTCGCCGTTTCTCACATTCAACTTTACATGCCTTTCTATCCTTCCAGTCGGGATCGTTCAGCAGTCGAGCTCCCTGACTGCTCTTTTTTGTGTTTATCCCAGATAAATTACTCATGCATAAAAATTTTCCATTGCTCTAAAGAAGTAGTCAGGACATTTAGGAAGTCGAGCTTTTATAACTAATATCCACTTTTAAGCAGGATATCCAATCTAGCAAGGCGACATATCCATTGGAGCTAAGAGGTATAAATAAAAAGCCAAGATACCTCAAGACTTTTTCACTTTTTCACTTTCTACGGCGAGAAACGCTATTTTTAAGCCTAAAAGGTTTTTAAAATTTTATTCGGAGCATTGGTCTAAATGAGGAGGCGAACGTTCAGACTATTGAGACTATTCAGACTACCAGTGTTTCCTAAAGCTAAGGCCAGCTTCTAGCTGAAGCCACATCTTAGATGTAGGATAACTGACTTTAGGCAAGTTTTTTTACAGTTCCTATCGCCCTTTCTCGCATCCAGCTTTACATGCCTTTCTATCATCTCAGTTAGTATCGTTCAGCAGTCAAGCTCCCTGGCTTCTCTTTATTGTGCTTATCCAAGATAAATTACTAATTCATGCAAGTTTTTCATTGCTCTAAAGAGATTTCGTTAAACTGGTAGGTCCACTTTTAAACAGGATGTCCAATCTATCAACGCTAGAAACGTATAAAGTATAAGATAGGTTTATGCAAGTTCCTAGTAGTTTTCAATAAGCTCTAACGTCATAAGTTGGCACTGTCTTAACGACACATCCAATGGAGCTAAGAGGTATGAATGAAAACCCAAGATACATCAAGACTTTTTTCACCTTTTCACTTTCTACGGCGAGAAACGCTATTTTTAAGCCTAAAAGGTTTTCTGTCTGCCTGCTGGGGGCAGTTAAAATTTTACTCGGGGCATTGGTCTAAAGGTGGAGGCGAACGTTCTGACTATTACTACTGTGAACCAGGTAACATTCCCGCACAACATTTTCAATGCTACCAACCAAATATTCACCAAACTCCTCAGCAGACAAATTTTCGGGCGAAAGGTGTGGCTTCTTCTTATACTGATTTACAATTTGCCAAGCGGCTCTGTTTATATTCGATGAATTTCTAATAAAACGATCATTTGACAAACGCTTTGCCACCTGTATGGCTTTTTTATACTTTTTTTTATATCGACAATGTCGAGCATTTTTTATTACCAGTGCTTCCTAAAGCTAAGGCCAGCTTCTAACTGATAGCACACTTTAGATGTAAGATTTATCTTGCTTTAGGCGAGTTTTTTTACAGTTTTTGTCGCCGTTGCTCGCATCCAGCCCCCAGTTGGTGTCTTGGAGCATTCGAGCTTTCTTCATGTCCTTCATTGTGAACTATCCAGGAAATGTACGGACGCTAAAATCCATAAATAACTCATTGCTCTAAAGAGATGGTCAGGATATTTCGGAAGTCGAGCTTTTATAACTAATATGTCTCTTTTCAAGCTGATAGGTCTGCTTCTAAGAAGGGCATCGCATCTACGAACACTAAAATGTAAAAATAATAGGTTAATGCACGTTTCTAGTAATTTTCTATAAGCTCCAACGTCTTAAAAGTCAGTACCGTCGGTACACCCATTCATAGAGCTAAACGATATGTGAATAAAAACGAAAGATTCGTCCATTATCACACTCAATTATGTTTTCTATTCAAATATTAAAATAATAAGTATTTTTAGCAATAGTGAGACGCACTTGGAATTTAATATAGATATCAAAGAATTGCAAAGCAATTATGTTGTTCATCCTACGAGTATATGTTCCAGAAATACTGCGGATCAACTTTTGGTATAAAAAGATCCATGCAATATATAAAACCTATATAAATTTATGAAACGTAAATATCTTAGCTTCTTTATCATTCTTGCCTGTTTTCGCTATTTTTGAGTTTCTATAAAATACACATAAAATGATACGAGTGTGTTACGATACACGCAAATATAAACAACTTGCGGAAAAGATGTTTTAAATATAATATAAACAAATAAATATTTATGCAACAAGTGTAAAAGTTATGTGCGCAAAAATAAGTTTAAAATTTAACATATTTTATTCCTTTTCTACTGAATAATCCCATGTATTTTTTATTTAACGGATAAACGAGTGTGAATGTTGCACCACGAATCATTTGAGAAGTGATGTAATGAAGAGCTTGAAATTTTCACTTTGTTGCAGGGTTGTACTCAATTATTTTTTTACGACCGCATTAGCCACTAGAGTAGGTGTCAACTGCCTTAATATAAAGAAGGACTACACGTTTTAATTCTTAAAATGTGCTAGAAGGGTTCTAGTGTATGGCCACGTCGACGCACCGCACCTCGCACTCCTCTTACGGCGGGTCGGTTAATAAAAAGGTCTCATTATAAAAGAACTCTTTATTTAATTTGTCAATGGATGCCAAGTTTGGTTCTAAACAAAGTTAATCGATAACATTCTTATTTACTTTGGTTCGAAGGGCAAGAGATCAGAGATCTAAAAGGAAATTCACTAAAACATGCAACTTTGAATGCTTCTCTTGTTTTCAAGCACATGACACAATTAATATCCATTATGACGAGCGACCAGCATTATTTTACATTACCAAAATATTCAACAAAAGAAAATTTTAGATTATCCCGTAAGGTGGAAAGGGTTTTATTAATAAAATGATGGAAGCCCGTGACAACTGACGTGGCAGTAACTTGCAATAGTAGTAATGAAATCTTGTTATAGCTCGATTGGAACATGTTATGTAGATTACTGCTGTCAAGTTACACAGAGAAACCTCTCGTTACATCCCTATAAATGCAATTTCATTATTAAATTACAAACGCAGATTTTGATGTTGATGTCTTAAAAACCGCTTTCTGGTTTTACTCCAACTTTGACAAATTTTCCAAAATAGAAATAGAAAACAAACGAAATAGTAGCTACCTACGAGTATAATTAAAATTATAAAGTCAAATTTTATGTGTTAGCTCTAAAAAATTAATTGTTGTTCATACATAGTCGTCAGTAAAATTGTGAATTATGTTTTTTTGGCGTAGTTTCTTATAGTGTCCAAAATAGTAATAGTGAGGTGTAAATCTCAAACACTCTGTATATTATGAAATCATTTCTATTTATTGTAATTGATCTAAATGCTGAAAAGCTGCCATAACATAACAAAAATGATTAAGGCAAGAGAAAGAAGATACATCAATATTAACACAGGGCTTAAGACAAGGGTATTTTGCTGTCATTCACCTCGTTTACCCTATACCTTTATTCCACATCATATAATAAGAGAATAGAAATACAAAATTCGAGAACAAATACAGTTAAATATGGCAACTATAAATAATAAACAAACTAGCGGGTCACCCCCGTCGAAATTCGACTAAATAGTTGTAGAGATGAATGTGTTAGAAAAATGAAATTTTCAAAAATTATTATAATGCACTTACTACCTACACCGATGATTGTTTGTTAATTTATTATTTTAAAAAAATTTATGAAATTGGTAATTTGAAGAAAATAATTAGTGCTGACATATCTGGGGGTCGACAGCTTCAATTTAAAAAAAAATAGCGATCACCCCCGTCGAAATCGACGAAGTTTTTGAAGATATGAATGAGCTATGACTATTTTATAAAAAAAATAAGAAAACTAACCTTAAAGATAACTAAGCCCGAGAGGGCAACATAAAAAACCGTCTCAAAAATTCAAAATTCACAAAAGCACGAAACGTAATTAAAAATGCACGCACTAACCTGACCATATCGCGTATTAGGAACGTACTGGTCGAATAAAAGTATTGAAAATTTTATCACCACGACCAAATGTATAATGTGTGCCTTATCGTATAAAACCAAATACTATCTACATTTATTCTCATTTATAATTTTTAAAATTGGATTATTTTAAATTATAAAATTGATTATTTTATTATGTATATCATAATATCATAATAGTATATTATAATACATGTGTATAAGAAAGACTTTATCGCATTAGCGACGAAAATTACAAGCACGAGCTTGCGAGTGCTTGTAACAGCGCGTATGCGATAAAGTCTACTTATACACGAGTATTATACGCTATTTTTTATTATAATTGCAACTAAAACCTCTATAAAAGAGAAAAAATCTGTATTTAAAATTGAAAATTAAGCGTGCCGATTTTGGATATATTTGTTGCCACAGAGATGCTTTGTGTTTACATTGGAAAACAACAGTCACACAACAGTTAATATTATTGTTGTTACCTAGACGACTTTATAGAGCACTTGTGCTATAAAGACGATTTTATGAACGCTTTTTAGTGTAAAATTGGCAGATTATAATGCAAGTATAATAAAAAATATAAAACAATGTATGAAATTAATAATTTTGAGAAAAAAATTAGTGGAGACATATCTGTGGGTCAAGAGCTTCAATTTAAAAAAAAAATCATCAAAATCGGTCCAGTAGAAGTACGCTAAAATTAGCGGAAAAGAAAAGGCTTCGCGTTTTAAATATATGGATTGGTTTACATGCAGAGGTTTACTTGTTACGATATAAAATTAAATCAGAATAGAGTTAGCGCAATTTCCATTATTCTTTTAAATGTGACCTAAAGAAAAATAAATTGTTATCAAAATTAAAAGAGAATATTCTACAGAAATAAACTAAATACGAATAATTAACGATTTTTTAAGTGATATCAACATTGGGATCACTAAAACAGTAAAAGTTACGACATTGGTTAAATTAGAAAAAACCTAACCTAACCTAACTTAACCTTTTTTTCTGTTTTTATTAGGAGGGGAACCCATCTGGGACGAAACCCCTCCTCTTGCCCATAGTTGTAATAAAGCCGGTAACGCTATCTTTTGGTTTCTCTTCGGCTTTATTCGGGCGAACGCAGTTGGCACGCACTATCACAGTATCGCAATTGTCACAACTTCAGTAGGGAAAAACGGCACAGCCCAAAGAAACGACCCCAATCGTCCGTTTGTACACATTTTAAAGAGACGTAAGACAAAATTAAAATCACCACACGGCACCCTTTAAAAACGCAAGACGAGACAAAAAATGGAAAGACATACCCAAAATAAACAAAATAGAGCAGTAACTTCGAATATGACACAAATACACGTTAAAATAAAGCAGAAGCTTTTAAATATCACAGAAGTAGATCACATCAGAATAAAACAAAAGCTTTAGATATCACAGTTTTATCTAATTTAGAGTATATGTAACGGCACATAATAAATAAATAAGTATCACAGATAAATACAAGTGTTGTATCCGGCCGAAACCCTGTCTGCCTGGCCTGTATTTGCGTCTCGTGGCTTTCTTTTTTGCTCATAATGGCTTTCGCGAAACGTTCAAAAGCCCTCCAGTTTTCGTTTGAGTCCTGGAGGGTATCCTGCAGGTCGCTTGTGGTGATTTTGCGGCCCGTTGCGAGTTCGAATTCTGTTCTTTCTAGCGACCACCTGCTGCAGGTGAGCATTGTCTTCCTTCTTGGGCTTTTCTACCAATACCATCTTAGCCTTCTTCCAAATGGACGGACACACATTTAGAATTAAATAACGGTTTAGGACGTCACGAAAAATATCACAGTTTGTTCTCACTAAATGTACTACGGCCTCCGGTGGGATGCCGTCTGGCCCTGGCGTCTTTTTGATTTTGATTGTGGCTACGGTCTTCCTGATCTCCTTTTCAGTGAAGGAATCTTTGATCGCCTCCGGAGGCCCACCATCTTCTCTTGGGCGAGTCGGTTCGTCCTGAAGGATGAAGAGCTCTTCCACTTTATTGATTTTTTGTTCTAGAGTCAGGTTCACTTTAGGCGGCAGCCTTCTGAGTTGATGCCTGATTATTCCATAGGCGTCTCCAAATATATCTCTATCGAGGTCGGCTAGGAGATTGTCCCATGACCTCCTCTTTAGTGAGCGGATTTTTGCTTTTAGGACCCTTTTTGCCGCTTTGTTTTTTTGCCGTTTTTCATTTCGGCTCTTTCGACGGTATCGTGTTTGGCCTTCTGGAATTTCCTTTTTTTATTTTTGCAAGAATTCAGGAGAGGCCACACCTCGTCGTTCCACCAGTATGGGTACCCGCTCCTGGCGTCCACTTTTAGCATCTTTGTGCTTTTCTTCACAGCATCTTTAATGATTTTGGTGAGTGTTTCGCCGTTCAGAGCACCCCTGTGTGCCTCAATATCCTTCTCAAAATACTTCTGGAGGGCCTCTTTATCGAGTGGTTCCTTTTCCATCGTAGTTCTACGTCCCTCCTTGAGGAGTGCCTCGCAGAGGATGGCCTTGTGTTCGCTTGCGGAGTAATCGCTCAGTACCTCCCACTTGAAAATTTTCTGCAGATTTTTCGCAGTTTCGCAGTGATTTCTATATACCCCGTTAGCCCTAATAAGGGTCGGGGACCTGCCGTCGTTTAGCACTCTCAGATCTAGTAGGGATATCAGCTCGAGTAGGAGGTTCCCCCTCGCGTCTGTAGCACTACCATTCCACGTCGCATGTTTGGCGTTGAAGTCGCCGGTAAGTATCACCGGCCTATCTTCCATAAGCGCCGCTTGTAGAATTTCGTCGATAGCTTCGTTATATTTGTTGATACCACAATTAGGACTCACATAATATACGGAATAAATAGAAGCTCACACTTACATAAAAGACTCCACGGTTAAAATTTATCACATTATTTATCACAGATAAGTTCACGATCACGTTGTCGTCGTTGCTGTACCAGCTTCTTTTGTTTTTTTGTTTGGTTCCGTCAGGCACAGGAGGTGGCACCTTGTACCTGCTTGCCAGAACCATGGCAAGCACGTCCTGCTACGATTGACGTTCAATTGTATCACTTTGAGTCCCAGTACAGTACTTGTACATTCCCCGGGCCTCCGATCGCCCGTTGGTCGCTAGTGCATTACCTTCGCGTCCTTTCCCGTGGTTGTTTGAGCTCCTGCGTTTTCCCTAGGAGGGGGGGGCTTCTTCGGTCTCCATGTAGGGACTCTGCGCTCGGCGTCGGGGGGCTCCGATGTTGCTTCGTGAGATCTATCAGGGATTTGCTGGGACTTACACTGTTGTATCCTGTTTGAACTTCGGGGGATCCTTTTTTTTAGCCTTTTGTTTCGATTTTGGCTGAACGTATACGACGAGTCTAGATCGTATATGGCGATGAGGTCACTAACTACGACTTCTTTGTTCATTCTATCTTTCATTCCAGTAGGGAGAACCGTTCCCCCGGCCTAGTTTCCTAGCGGAGGGTCGTCGCAGTCGCTAAATGACGGCCGGGCGTGGCCTGCTTTACCACCAACGGCCCCGACCGGTACTGAGCCTCTGCACCGTAACCTCTGTATCGTTAAAGTCGCAATCCATGATAATTAAAACATAATGTCCGTGTCCATAGCAGTTGTCGTGATATCGGTTTGTCGTAGTCCAAAATCGTAGTCCGTATCAAAGCAGTCTTTCCGTTAATCAGTCCGGCGTTTCACAATCGAGAGGGAGTCCGTGTCCGTGAAGATGACTTGTCGGTAGATCCCACGACGCGCTGTCGGTCCTCCGATCGTTGCACCCGCGGGAGTGCTCCGGTCTTGAAGCTCGGTGAACCCCCGCAGCCGTTTCTTCGTATTTCCCATTTCTCGGCCGTCTCTTGGTCACCGACACGGAAGTTAAAGATTCATTGTTGACTCGTACTTGTGTTGCGTAACAGAGTGGAGTCTTAGCACCGCTCAAATGGAAGAAAAAACGTGTTTCGAATATCCAAAAAAACTTAATACCGCGCAGAGCTTGTTGTTTGCGTTGTATTACAGAGTTCGTAGTATTGCCACCGCACAAAAACTATGCGTCGAAAATCGTACACGACCGCGTTAGTGTCCGAAGTCTTTATATCTCACAAAGCTTGCTCTTTGCGTTGTATTACAAAGTCCGTAGTATTGCCACCGCAGAAAAAACTATGCTTCGAAAGTCGCACGCGAACGTGTTAGTGTCCAAAAGTCTT
Source organism: Malthinus seriepunctatus (assembly GCA_963924605.1). Lineage (NCBI taxonomy): Eukaryota > Metazoa > Arthropoda > Insecta > Coleoptera > Cantharidae > Malthinus > Malthinus seriepunctatus. The sequence goes on along the minus strand of OZ004600.1, from coordinate 76,748,194 downwards.
AAATCCTCACAGAACTTGTTGTTTGTGTACATAGTACAAAGACACAAAAAACCACGCAAAAACTCAATGACGATTTAGCTCAAGTAGCCGACAGATCGCGACAATATCAATATCGCGATCAATTGTTAACATAATCAAGCGATCCAGTAATGTGTCCATAAAGTAACTAATTAATGTCGAAAGCGAGAAAGCTTTTGTTACTATTTAATATTTCATTTGAATGTATTTGTGGTACAAGCCAAGAGAAGAAATTATACATAGGTAAATAATTATAAATTTATATAGACGTAGCAAGATTTTCACGTAGCTTGTGTACGTACAAGCTGTAATATAATTGGTTCTGGGTGGTAGATATTTGTGCAGCTGGGCGAGAAATTAGGTACTAACACATGTAACTGAGATATACGGTCTTTTGTAAGTACAAAACGCAATATTTTCCGCTGTATCTTTTCGCGTGAACAGTTTTATTGGCTACGTTATAGATGACTGTTATAATTGGTTCTCTCCTCTGTTAAAGACAAATTAAAAGATTGAATATAAAAAATTGTTATTATTTGGTTCCAAATGCACAAATCAGGCCAAATTGAAAATTTAACCAAATAAAGTCAATTAAAATATAAATTACATACTACTTGCATTATTATTCAAACAACACTATACAGTTTGTATAGTAATTTCAAAGTTTACAAATTGTGTAATAATTCTAATCGTTAGCTTACATAGCACGATTTAAATTAAACAATACTATAAAGCATTTGATAGATCAATAAATTGATTAACTTAAGTGCTAAATTTGAATTGGTTGAGTGGCTATTTTTGATATTTTGAAATTTAGTACGGTCGTTATACAGGGTGTGACCACGACTCGCGGTCTAAGGATTTAACACGTAAATTAAGAGTTATTTGTGAGAAAATGAAAACAAAATGACATATTCTAAGATTGCCAATTAATCGTAAGTAGAAAACTAAGGCAAACTTACACACTATTTTTTTTTAAATATTTCGTCATAATTAATTTAAATGTGTTTAGATATTATAATGATAATCTCTAGCAAAATAAAATTATTGCGTGCACAATTCATTGACTTAAATAATATTCTTTGCTTTTCAAATGTAAAACATCTTCAGAATGTGTTGTACAAGGACTCTATATTACTGCTTTCTATATGAACCGCATAATGTATGCTTCGACTTAACGTAAAAGCTACACGGCTTTTTGCGTTATAAAAATGCTTTTCATTATAGCGAGTTTCCACAAAATAATCAAATACTTGAAAATCCAGCAAATAAGCTATGAAAGATGACACGGCAAAAATATTTTTTTAGATAACAATAGTTTGCACTTTTAGTTCCTTTTAACGCTAATGAAAATAAAACTTTAAAAGTTAATGGATTATTTTTTTTTATTTTTTGTAAAGAATATTGTGATTTTCGCTGATTGACAAATTTTGGACATACCAACAACACCTCTAGCCTTATTAAACTCTTAAAGGGGCCCCAAAACTTCGAGATATAGCTATTTGTTTTATAAGGAGACAAATGACGTTTTGTGTGACAAGACTGTGTTTGGCTGAAGAGCGAGCGTAGCGAGCGAGTCAGGCAATACAGGCGAGTCACACAAAACTACTTTGACTCCGTATAAAACATTAAATTTTTTCTGCAAACGTAAAGCGTAAAACTGAAAATTTTGATTTTTGAAAGAGCACCATCTCTTGTCAATTACTTGTAGTTCAATTGTCAAATATTTTTTTAAATTAACTTAAATTTGTAAAAAAAGCTAATTATTAAACGCAACGAACTAATTATAAAGGAAAATTTAAAAAACATTAAATTGTTTACATTACAAATGCTTAACAAACATTTTTTACGTTAAAAATAAAAATAATGTGCGGTTAAGATTTTACTTTTCCCTCCTAGACAGAGAAAAGTTACTTTTCTGACAATTTTTCCTGCCTCGGCGGGAAAGTTAAACTTCACCGTTACCTATTGAGTGACACAAAGGCGACTTTTTCTGAGGTTTGAAGAAAAATTTTTTTTTCGGAAGATGTGTTACTTGTTCAGTTCAAGTACGAAGTATCTTCCTACAAAGTAGGATATCTCCTTCCCTAGATATTTTATGTGAAAAGCCTTCAAATGAGAGTTGTAAGGCAAAACATTCTGCAACTAAATCAATAAACAAAATTAATTTTAGATGTTTAATAACGCCAGGTATTTAACTTGAAAATTTAGAAAATTAGCAGAAATAGTAGTGATTGCCTTGAAACACAAATAAAAGCTGTCAAATAATGTTTTATGCTCTAACTGTCAAAGCACTGTCAAAATAATTTAATATTTAATTTAAAATTGTTTTTAAAGATAAGAGTAGTCCCAAGGAAAGATGAACACACCACGTGACCAGATCTGCGAGATGCGTGGTTTCAGAGCCCAGTGACGGGGCTATATAGTTATTTCTTCTTTAAAAAAACTATCTGTAAACGTTGTCAAATTTCAAAATAACAAAAGATCTTCACATTATTAAAATGCTAGTAGAAAAAAATTAAGTGCCCATTGAGATATTGTTAATTGTTATTTGAGATATTTAAAAACCATGAATTCTCGAAAAAGCTGGTAAATAAGAAACTTCAAAACCCATCTTCAGTTGTTAGTATCTCAAAAAAATCGCATTGAAAAGAATTACTTTAACATTTTTTTAGTACTCCTTTAATAGTCCCCAACAACTCCTCCAGAGGAATTCCGTCATTTTTGACTCACCTTGTATAATGGCTGTTCTACCAAAAGCTAAATAAAAATGTAAACCAAGATGCTTCCTGTTAAGTAATGAGTTAAGTAATATCGTGATAATAGTATATTATCCAACGAGCGGGTAATGAAGCTCATTACTCACAAGAATGAATTTGCGACACGAGCCGTATGGCGAGTGTCGTAATCATTAGAGTGAGTAATGAGCATTACCCGCGAGTAGGATACTATACTTTATCTACGACTGCAAATATTATGAACCAAATATACATTGAATACGCGAGTATTTTTTGAAAAAAAAAAATTTTATTTAAAAAAAAAATTAATTTTTTATGGAAATGTATTCAAAATGTAATGTAGAATTCAAAAATGTAAAAATATATATGGTGTTGCATTTAGAAATCTAAAGTTTACCTCATTTCAGGCGAAATTGGAAGTGGAAGAATTTTCAAAAGTAGTTAAACAAATTGCATTTTATATGACTATGACTATAACTCACAGCAAATTTCATTTTGATACGTTGACAAATAACGGAGCTATAAAAGTTTTCCAATCCCCTGTGTCGCCCGGTAAACCATTGAGTAATGTAATAGTCATTGAGTAATATGTATATTATTCAATGATTTGCAACTAGTGAGTAATGACACACATTACTGGTCAAAAATCATAGAGTAATGAACGTATTATTGGACGGTCGTGGATAAAATTATTAATTTTGCATTATTCCGTATATCAACGAACCAAAATTTATCCTGATTTTCCGACTTTTTTTGTAACAGCTAGTTTTTTTTCTTAATCGGTCGAAACCATTCCTGTGAGTGTGTGTATAAAATGTCTCAACTCAATTTTGACCGGAAGGCCCTTATTCTTCGACTTTAGTGTAAAAGTTTGACTTTTTCAAGTTTCCGTTTCACTATTTCTTGAATAACTTCGCTTGTATTGGTATGATCGGGACCAAAAAAAATTCCTTTTGTTCGTAATGAATCTCTCTTTGAAACTGCCTGGGTTATTATATAAAATTATTTATATTAATTTCCTAACCCAAAAAAAATTCAAAACTGTCGTCATTGGTCGGTTGTAGTTTTTTCTAGAGAACTTCAGTTTTAATTAATGTTATGGTATGAAACTTTAGGAAGTTGTAGCTGATATAGTAACAAATCCATATTACAAGTTGGGTTCAAAAATATTAAGAACAACGGCTAAAATTTGCATTTTGGTTCAAATTTTCTTTTTCATATTTGTTGTGAGCAATTGGTGGTATCCCAATAATTCTTCTCTTGAAATGTAGGAAATTTAATGCTCTTTCAGATGAAAACTAAATCAATCACATCAGACCATTTTTTCTTCCGATTTCTTTGAAGATAAATAGAAAATCTTTTAACTGTTTGTCTACAAAACCAATTTTAGTGGTCGAAATTTAATTCTTCTTTTACGTATTTTTGAAAATTAATCATTAAGAACTCCTATAAACTATTTTTGAACATTAAAACTGGTTTTAAAGTCAACCATTTCGACCACTAAAATTTCGACCAAAAAAATTTTATTTTTCTTTTCAACGAAATCAGAAGAAAACTTGGTCGAATGTGATTGTCTTTGGTTTCATCTGAAAGAGCATTAAATTTCCAACATTACAAGGGAAGAATTATTACGATACCACCAATTGCTCACAACAAATATGAATTAGAAAATTTGAACCAAAATGCAAATTTTAGTCTTTTTTCTCAATATTTTTGGACCCAATTTGCAATATGGATTTGTTACTATATCAGCTACAACTTCCTAAAGTTTCATACCGTAATATTAATTATTACTCGAGTTCTCTATAAAAAACTACGACTCACTAATTACGGCAGTTTTGAATTTTTTAAAGGTTAGGAAATTAATATAGATTATTTTAACCCAGGCAGTTTTAAAGAGAGATTCATTACAAGTAAAAGGAAAATTTTTTGGTCCCGATCCGACCAATACAAGCGAAGTTATTCAAAAAATAGTGAAACGGAAAGTTGAAAAAGTCAAAATTTTACACTAAAGTCGAAGAATAAGGGCCTTCCGGTCAAAATTGAGTTGAGACATTTTATAGACAAACTCACAGGCATAGTTTCGACCGATTAAGAAAAAAAACTCGCTGTTACAAAAAAAGTCCGAAAATCAGGATAAATTTTGGTTCGTTGACTACACTAGTACAAAATGAATACTTTTTAAATAATAGATAAAAATGTATTCGTTTATTGTTAAAATAGTCCCAATCACTTTCCTGCGTGGATTTCGTTTAATGCGATAAAATATTTCTGCACATTTGTTCGAATTTGATAACAATTTAAAATAGCATTTAAACTGATAAATTATTATAGGTATTTGAAACGTTTAATTCTTTAATAGTTTAGTATAATTTCGACTTCGGTTCAGTTTAGTTCATAACATTTTGTTATTCTGTTTGTGCCATTTGGATTTTTGAACATCGACTTTCAGGTTCACTATTTCTTCAACTGCGTATAAAGGTTAGCTTTTTATTTTTATAATATAAAATTTTCTACTATTTTTATTTGTCATTGATGAAATTTTAAAAATGTTTCAATTTAAAAAATCACTACCCAGTGCTAAAGCTATTTTTGAAAGTTTTCCTCGCAAGTTCACAATATACGTAACATGCTCGATTCTTTTTTGAATTACGCACACAGGTCGTTGATGAGTCATATGTGATATAAAATATTCAGATAATCCTCTGATTACGCCCTACAACTATTTCAGAGCTTTTAACGGCACGTCCAATGTTGATTACATAACATTCGAACGGTCTGATCAATGATTCAACGCTTCGTGGACATGAAAATGAATACTCGTCCTAAATCACATGTGATCATAGTCAGTGACGTGTTTTAGAATTATAAGCTGCTATGCAAAATTTTTATCTAATGCCATATTGTAAATATCGAGATATTTCATCTAATTATTCAATCTAAATTAAATTTAAAAAAATTTCGGATCGCATAATACGTAGATGAAATCTATTAAATGTAAAAATGGGGCACTAAATTGAGCCACTTGCTGGTAAATTATATTTTTGAAATAGCCCTTAGATAATAAAAAAACTCGACCTCCTTGATGCAAAAACGAACAGGGAGTACTATAATAATCCAAGAAAATTTCATTCAATAATAATACCCTGTAATTATTTAATGATGTTGTCTCAGTTCAAGAATAAAGGCAAAGAGGGTGGATTTTTATGAATTTTTTATATTTATTACTAATTAGAATATTTTGTAAAGAATAATTAATAAAAACCAAAAAGTTGAAAATAAAGTGATTATTTTAATAAATAGATAAATGGGGTAGTTTGAAGTGTGGAAAATCGTGAAGAATATCTATTGAATTTATTTCCATTACGTGATATTGAAATGAAGTGGAAGATTTTGTATTTATTGAAATTAATTATAATTAACAACTCTTTTTTTATAAATTAAAAAATAATGAGTCTAATAGATGGACGAAGATTGGAGAAGGCTCAAGTGTGTAAAGTCGTAAAGAAAATCTATCGTTTATTTGGGAATTTATTTCAATTACTTATTATTGAAATGAAGTGGAAGATTTTAGATTTATCGAAATTAATTCTAATTAAAAACTCCTTTTTTTAAAATTAAAATATAAGGAATTTAATACAATTATCGGATATGGAAACTAAAGCTAAGAGCTCGTTTCCTGAAATAAACAGCAAAACGCCAATAGAGTAAAGTCGTCAATTCGTGATTCAATAACGAGTAACCGTTATTAATTATCCATTTCCCTTGCGCGATGACATTAAAATTCAATTTGAATCAAGCACGCCGTGAAACTGCACAACCCTACTACACTATTAGCTCGCAAAATTCAAACAATTTGCATTCACGCATATAACTTCTTAGCTTCTTTTTTCCCATTTTAAACAATTTATATTAGTTAAAATTTTTTAAGACAGTTTACGTGAATTATAGTTTAGCTGGTTTGTTTGAAAACATGCTTCGAGTTAAAAATAAGGATGAATGATGAATATTTTATTTCTTTGCTCTACAACTTCTTTTTATTAAAAATTTTTCAACCCTTAATAATTATCGTTTGATGGAAAGCTTAAAGTGCATTTTAAAGCTCATTTTTTACAAAATTTAATTTCTAATCTACATATTACTCGTTAGTAACTGTTAATAATTACACAAGGTGTTTTAGAACCCCCTATTGTTTTTAAATCATACAGAGTGTTCTCTATTATTGTACATATAATACGTCTGATCAATACTTTTTATCACAAAATCTAACCTAACCTGAAATACTTGTATTGTTGAGATACGGTTCTTTGAAGGTAGGCATCCGAGTTTTTTTTTATAAATAAACTCTGAATCACTCGACTTACAGAGCTTCAATTCACAATCTGTGTTTTTTAATTAAATACTAATTTAAAAAAAATATGCCCGGCTGCCTTGATACCTTCATTATACATAAGATCAAATTTTAGCTCATACCCCTTCCCCCTGTAGACTAAGATAATAGAATAAGGCCGCTGCCTGGGCACAGCGAGTCTTAAAAGACCTCTATTAGGTCTCAGCTATTTCTCAAAGAAAACCAAACCTCACCACCCAATCCGAAGGTGTGCTTGATCGTGCAGAATAAATGCAAAGCAACAGGGTTTGTCGTCTATGTAAATAAATTTATATTCTTAGCTGCTTGGCCGTGCTGAATGAATGCGTAGGTACGGGGTTTGTCGTCTATATTCTATGTAAGTATATTTATTTCCTTAGCTACCTGACGGTGCTGAATGAATGCATAGCGCCTGGGTTTGTCGTCAGGGTTTATCATCTATGTTCTATGTAAATAAATTTATTTCCTTAGCTACCTGACCGTGCTGAATGAATTCATAGCGACCAGGTTTGTTGTCAGGGTTTATCATCTATGTTCTATGTACATAAATTTATTTTCTTAGCTACCTGGCGGTGCTGAATGAATGCATAGCCACTGGGTTTGTCGTCAGGGTTTATCATCTATGTTCTATGTAAATAAATGTATTTCCTTAGCTACCTGACGGTGCTGAATGAATGCATAGCGACCAGGTTTGTCGTCAGGGTTTATCTTCTATGTTCTATGTAAATAAATTTATTTTCTTAGCTACTTGGCCGTGCTGATTGAATGCATAGCTTCGGGGTTTGTCATCTATGCAAATAAATTTATTTTCTTAGCTTCCTTGCTGGATGGATGCATAGTGACCGGGTTTGTCGTCAGGGTTTATGGTCTATGTTCTGGTTCTATGTAAATAATTTTTTTCCTTAGTTACCTGGCCGTGCTGAATGAATGCATAGCTGTCGTCTACGTAAATAAATTTACTACTTGTTATTTCATGCTAAGTTGTTATTCGTCATTCATTAAAAACTATACTTACGAGCAGGCCGACCAGTAGCTTTTGCCAGTTAAATGGCCAATATGAATAAAAATACTCAAAAAGATAAATATTTTCGTGATTAGCTCATCTTACCTCCTCAAAAATCCTAGATGAACCCCTGTTTGCGTAAACTTTTTAATGCAAACGCGAAGTACCCAATCCTTAATTACACGCCGAGTACCTATGGTCATAAACAACTTCAAAGTTTTTTTCTTCTAAATTTAAGTGCTTTATCGAGTTAAGTTTGATTAAAAATCCTTTTACCTACGCCGGATAATAATATCCAATATGGTTTTCTTTTTATAAAAAGAAATCAAGCTAACAAACATTTAAGCGTTTCTTTTTGAAGTTGAATTTTTATTATGTAGTAAGATCAAAGTGGTAGTCTTTTTTAAAATATGTGTTAAAAGCGTAGCGTGTTTACTTTTCACCTTCACTAAAAATATGAGAATGTTATATCTTCTTAATGTTTTATTTCTTGCATGTCAATTTCTTATTTTACGAAATTTCACTCTACAACTCAACCTTTACATGCAACACAACAACCTTTTTTTTGTTCATTAAAGGGCACTACACATCATTACTTTGAATAAACTTACCTAAATAAATGAAAGTTGTAGCGTGTGTGTGTGTATAGTGGAAATTTGCTTTTTAAGCAAAATATTGGTCAAATTTTAATTTCAAAAGTAAAATAGCCCTCAGTTGTGGATTTAACTCTATATTTTTAAGTTAGTACTTTTGATACTAATCTAAGGGATGTCTAAAATATTTTTTAGTTCTTGAGGTCTTTGTATAAAATTGTCAACTTTGTTATTACACACAAATATAATAAAAAAATTTCTATGCACACACAAAAAATAATTCTAATATGACTATGAAATCATCATTCTATCATTATTTTCTTTTTACAAACAATGGGCGTGGTATTTGCAACTACGTCACGCTGGGTGGGAGACGTGACGTAGTTATCGTCACGCCCACATTTCTTTAATAGAGAGAACTTCTCTTGTTTTACGTTACAAAAAGTTCGTATATGGATAGAGTTTTAAATAAAAGAGTTTAAATGACGTTCATATTCACTTATGCAATAGCAATTTTCCTTTTAAACATAACATTCCTCGAAAACTAAAATCAAAATGCAGTTTGATCAAATTGAACTAGGTTCTGTTTCTAAAACTATTATGTAAAACCACTTTGTAGCACCACGTCGCTCGCTTTGTTACTTCCGAATATTTATATTTTATATCTTATTGGCTTTAAGTCAGGAAAAAGCTGAATTCAATAGAAAACTCCTTTCTTCTATTTAATAATAAATTTTTCATTAGTGTTGAATAAAAGATTCAGTCGCATTATAAATTATTATTAAATGTATAAAAAAGTATTAATTTCCACCTTTGATAAATACGTGTACAATTTAATAAATGTTTTTTTTTTTAATTTATATAAAAAGAGGTAATATAATTATTCAATTTAAATAGAAAACAAAGACGTGTACGTACTAATACTAAAAACGAGTTAAAAAAAATGGCGAGATCAACGGAGTTAATCCGATCGTTTTTGTCCTGCTACAAACATAGAATCGCTTTTTAGTGAAATGCACGCTGCTACAACACAAGTTTCTTGCACTTTTTTTTAGTTTAATGCTTTTATCAAATAAAATTCTGGCAGAGTTTAAACAGGCAAAAGTGTATCTCTTTCATTTGTATATGTACTACTATTTGTATTTTATACTTTTTGGCAATATTCTTGATTTATAAAATTGTATATATCTGAACTCTGATGCTAAGTTTGCCAAAAATTTTCTTTGATCTATGTATGTAGGTAGGTACGTACATTTGAAATTTAAATTTGCAACAATATTTTGAATTTTATATACAATGTTTTGAAAGAAACAAATTTTTCCCTCTCTGCTGTATTTAACTTTGCTAAAGTTAGGAACGAATTGTTCCATAAATATAGTCGCTTGTATACAGTCTCTTTGATTTTATATGTCAAGATGGATATTGTCGATATTATTCAATATTCTCAAACTCCATCAAATTCCCTTTACAACGATATATTTCATGTCGCAGTTATCCAATCAATTAAAGGCATAAATCGATAATTAAGCAACAACTAAACGTAAAAAATAGGCGGTGAAACCAATGAAATTCTCTACTCACGTAGTGAAGTATAAGCTATTCCTATCTACAAACAGCTATACTCAAAACTCACCCTACTGTAGGAATAAAGCTACCCCCGCCGCTCATATCTATGAAAGCCTTTAAATTATAGCCACGTGCATCGTGCAATACCCGCTAAGCCAACCCTGCAATTTTTTTCCAAAACACGTGCATTTTTCACAAACATTTTTGTATCAACAATAACCCTCTTAAAACATTTTTTCTAGTACAAAATAACCAAGTAATTCAGTGTTGATAGCCCGTTAACAACACGTTTGACCATTTCCTCCTATAAAAGTCTCGTAATAATTAAAACTTTATTTTTGAAACTTGCAAGATTCGTGTTTATGTACGTAGATAGGAAACATGTGAGATTAATAATTTGGAAAGTTGACTACTTTTGGTTAATACAAACTGCATGTTTTCGTATCGTACACGAAATCTAACTTGAAGGTGTTAAAAGTTGCCATAAAAAATAGATTTGTTTACTTCCAAGATTTAAATCCTCTGATTATTTTTCTAAAGTGATTACAAAAATAAAAACAAAAGTGTGCTTTATTATAAAGTAATCTTGTGATGTGGTGAGCCTCGGTATAAATTAATCTTCATGTTCTCATTTGCAAGTACTGCCAAACCGAAACTTCTATGCAAAATAAATGACTTTACCGTCACTTTATGTTTACGTTTGTTGTAATGCCTCAACAGTATACTATAATTAATAATTATAGTCTGGAAAATTACTTTAAATTAACCTGGATTCCTTCTGTTAATATCTTGCTTGGTTGGAGTTGTGGTGGAAAAGATTTGATATAATAGAATTTTTACAATTTGCTCTACACGCCCTGGAGTTTTGAAGTTACAGTAAACTAATTTTTATTATTTAAATTCAATTATAGTGTAGTTAACGAACCAAAATTTATCCTGATTTTCGGACTTTTTTTGTAACAGCGAGTTTTTCTTCTTAATCGGTCGAAACTATTCCTGTGAGTTTGTGTATAAAATGTCTCAATCCAATTTTGACCGGAAGGCCCTTATTCTTCGACTTTAGTGTAAAATTTTGACTTTTTCAAGTTTCCGTTTAACTATTTTTTGAATCACTTCGCTTGTATTGGTCGGATCGGGACCACAAAATTTTCCTTTTATTTGTAATGAATCTCTCTTTAAAACTGCCTGAATTAAAATAATCTATATTCATTTCCTAACCCAAAAAAAAATTCAAAACTGCCGTCATTAGTGAGTTGTAGTTTTTTATAGAGAACTCGACTAATAATTAATATTACGGTATGAAACTTTAGGAAGTTGTAGCTGATAAAGTAACAAATCCATATTGCAAATTGGGTCCAAAAATATTGAGAACAAAGACTAAAATTTGCATTATGGTTCAAATTTTCTAATTCATATTTGTTGTGAGCAATTGGTGGTATCGTAATAATTCTTCACTTGAAATGTTGGAAATTTAATGCTCTTTCAGATGAAACTAAAGACAATCACATTCGACCAAGTTTTCTTCAGATTTCGTTGAAAAGAAAAATAAAATTTTTAAACTATTTACCCACAAAACCAATTTTAGTGGTCGAAATGGTTGACTTTAAAACCAGTTTTAATGTTCAAAAATAGTTTATAGGAGTTCTTCATGATTAATTTTCAAAAATACGTAAAAGCAGAAATAAATTTCGACCACTAAAATTGGTTTTGTAGACAAACGGTTAAAAGATTTTCTTTTTATCTTCAAAGAAATCGGAAGAAAAAATGGTCTGGTGTGATTGTTTTTGTTTTCATCTGAAAGAGCATTAAATTTCCTATATTTCAAGAGAAGAATTATTGGGATACCACCAATTGCTCACAACAAATATGAAAAAGAAAATTTGAACCAAAATGAAAATTTTAGCCGTTGTTCTTAATATTTTTCGACCCAACTTGTAATATGGATTTGTTACTATATCAGCTACAACTTCCTAAAGTTTCATACCATAACATTAATTAAAACTCAAGTTCTCTAGAAAAAACTACAACCGACCAATGACGACAGTTTTAATTTTTTTTTTGGGTTAGGAAATTAATATAAATAATTTTAACCCAGGCAGTTTCTAAGAGAGATTCATTACGAACAAAAGGAAAATTTTTTGGTCCCTATCATACCAAAACAAGCGAAGTTATTCAAAAAATAGTGAAACGGAAACTTGAAAAAGTCAAACTTTTACACTAAAGTCGAAGAATAAGGGCCTTCCGGTCAAAATTGAGTTGAAACATTTTATACACAAGCTCACAGGAATGGTTTCGACCGATTAAGGAAAAAAACTTGCTGTTACAAAAAAAGTCCGAAAATCAGGATAAATTTTGGTTCGTTGACTACACTATTAATATTTTTATTGAAAATTGAGTCTCTGATAGAAACGGTCAAGGTCATTTGTAAATTAACTTTTACGGTTCACAAATAACGAATCCCTTTGTTAAGCTAATCAGAATTTATTATTGAGAGTTAGTTTTTTCGCGATTTAAAATAATAATATTCGATATGCTTGCGAGATTGCCATGATGTAAACGTGAAGAGGTTAGAGTGTCAGTTTCTATCTAGAATCTAGATATGATTTTTATTAAATCAAGTAGCCATAAAAAAACAGAACTAAAAAACTTAGTACTAAAATAAAAGATAGCCTGAGTTGTCAGTTTAAATTAGGGCGAGGAATCATATTCGGATAATTCGAATAACTCAAACAATTCGAATAAATTGAATGATTTTAATACGAATACGATGATACGGTGAACGAATAATTCGAATATTTGAATACAAAGAATAAAAGAATATTCGAATACTAAATCTGCAAAACTTCCCAGCCCTAGTTTTAACTCTACCTACCAATTGTTTTTAATAATGACTACTTGATTTAATAAAAACAAAATGGTTCGTTATCCATATTAGTATTTAGTTTTATAACAGGCAATTTTTGGTCTCATAATTAGATTTAGTGTTGGAAACTGCCTATAAGAATTTTCCAACTTGTAAAACCCAGCTTTAACTGTTTAGGAGAAAGTTTTGGCTACTGTAAGCTTGGGAGAAGCAAAACAGGCTATTTTATGTTTTCTAAAAACTTCACGATCACTGTAGTCTCTTCCCAACTAACAATTTGATGGTTTATAAAAGCTGTAAGAACGTTTACAAAACAATAATTATAAACATTGTTGCAATAAAAACGTTTCCTAAACGTGTATACAACCCTTATAGGGCCCAAATGGGCGCAGGTATATAAAACAATTTAGTACTATAGATCGTTGTATAACGCCTGTAAACACTCTTACCAGATAGTTATGAAACAATAATAGATATTCAACACAATGAGTTTATAGGTGATTTATAAGAATGACTAGAATTTCAATTTTTTTTTGTTAAGAGCTGCAGAAAGCAACGTCTATAAATACAATAATATTTTCTTAGACGTGCCTAGAGGAAACAAATTAGTTCTCAAGCTATATTACCTTAACCGGTCTAAACGATAGATTTCAAGGGTGATTGAAAAAAGTTGTACTACATGGCGATAGCCGTCATGGCTAAGAATTTTAAGTCAAAGCTTTTTGGATATGATATGCATGGCCTACAGGATTATTTTTGCATACCAAGCGAAGATTACTGTTATTTATATACCACAAATATCATGAAATTTTAATGCCCCGTGCGTTTGCTTAATATTTTTAAAATTATTGAAATTCCCAAAAAAATTAATATTTTTGAAATTGACGTTTTCTGATAATAAAATTATGCTAATATATTTATAAAGACATAAAACTTTTAAAGTACCATTATTTTTCTCTCTAAAACTAGTAATACTATAAATAATTTAAATCATTTAATTATCTGTCAAATATGGCGGCGATTCGGACGTGTTGTAGTTCTTTCAACATGACCTCTTCCTTATAAAATGCATTTGCCACGAAAGCAACTATTATAGGACAATTAGATCCAGTTAGTGATTACTACAAAATATATATACAATATGTGTTGTATCCAATAAAGAAGCAGATACAGGATCGTATTTAAAAACATTTAAATTTGAATGTATTATCCAAACATTCAATACAAAACATAGTAATGTATTTTTTATTATACTTGCATTATAATCTGCCAATTTCACACTAAAAAGCGTTCATAAAATCGTCTTTATTGCACAAGTGCTCTATAAAGTCGTCTAGGTAACAACAATAATATTAACTGTTGTGTGACTGTTGTTCTCCTATGTAAACACAAAACATCTCTGTGGCAACAAATATATCCAAAATCGGCACGCTTAATTTTCAAATTTTAAATACAGATTTTTTCTCTTTTATAGAGGTTTTATTTGCAATTATAATAAAAAATATCGTATAATACTTGTGTATAAGTAGACTTTATCGCATACGCGCCATTACAAGCACTCGCAAGCTCGCGCTTGTAATTTTCGTCGCTAATGCGATAAAGTCTTTCTTATACACATGTATTATAATATACTATTTTAATTAAAAAAAAAATAATTATTTTTCTATTTTGATTTTGGGGATGTGATTGGTTGTTGTCCAACCAATCACAACACGTAATTCCAACCTGCGTATTACGACATATTTTTCTATAACCTATGCACTCTTTGCTATTACACAACAGTTTCTTAAGGTTTCTATTGTGAGCTATTTGTTCGTTTATTTGTACATTTTCATAAGTATGTTGTAAGAGTTGCAGTGAAGATAAGAAGCTCAATTAGAGAAATGTTATAAAGCAGTATAGGGATATGTTAAAAAAAGTTTTATAAACGTTCTTAAAACAATTTTATATAAGTCCTATAAACAATTTTATAATTTTGCTGTAAGAACGTTTATGGTACTACTTTAAAGAATTATATAGTTCAGGGAACAAATAAATGTTTAATAAAGCCTCTTAACAACTAATTTGCACTTGAGGAGCAAGAATGTAGCACTTATAAAATAAATCAGGCTTTTTAGCTAAAGGTTATAAGACAAGAATGTTAGTTGGGCTTAACAGGCGATTTTTGGTCTCATAATTAGATCTCTTAGTGTTGGAGACTACCTATAAGAATTTCGCAACTTGTAAAACCCATCTTTAACAGTTTAAAAAAGTTTTGGCCATGTAAGCTTGGGAGAAGCAAAAGAGGCTATTTTATGTTTTTTAAAAACTTCACAATCACTTTAGTCTCTTAACAGGCGATTTTTGAACTCATAATTAGATCTCTTAGTGTTGGAAACTACCTATAAGAATTTTCCAACTTGTAAAACCCATCTTTAACAGTTTAGGAAAAAGTTTTGGCCCCTGTAAGCTTGGGAGAAGCAAAAGAGGCTATTTTATGTTTTCTAAAAACTTAACAATCACTTTAGTCTGTTAACAGGCGATTTTTGAACTCATAATTAGATCTCTTAGTGTTGGAAACTGCCTATAAGAATATCCCAACTTGTAAAACCCATCTTTAACTGTTTAGGAGACAGTTTTGGCTACTGCAAGCTTTGGAGAAGCAAAAGAGGCTATTTTATGTTTTCTAAAAACTTAACAATCACTTTAGTCTGTTAACAGGCGATTTTTGAACTCATAATTAGATCTCTTAGTGTTGGAAACTGCCTATAAGAATATCCCCACTTGTAAAACCCATCTTTAACTGTTTGGGAGACAGTTTTGGCTACTGCAAGCTTCGGAGAAGCAAAAGAGGCTATTTTATGTTTTCTAAAAACTTAACAATCACTTTAGTCTATTAACAGGCGATTTTTGAACTCATAATTAGATCTCTTAGTGTTGGAAACTGCCTATAAGAATATCCCAACTTGTAAAATCCATCTTTAACTGTTTAGGAGACAGTTTTGGCTACTGCAAGCTTCGGAGAAGCAAAAGAGGCTATTTTATGTTTTCTAAAAACTTGACAAGCACTTTAGTCTCTTCAGGCGATTTTTGGTCTCATAATTAGATCTTCTAGTGTTGGAGACTACGTATAAGAATTTCCCAACTTGTAAAACCCATCTTTAACTGTTTAGGAAAAAGTTTTGGTCACTGTAAGTTTGATAGAAGCAAAAGAAACCATTTTATGCTTCCTAAAAATTTTATGATTCCTTTAGTCTCTTAACAGGCGATTTTTGATCACATAATGAGAGTTCTTAGTGTTAGAAACCGCCTATAAGAATTTCCCAGCTTGTAAAACCCGTATTTAACTGTTTAGGACAGTTTTGGCCACTGTAAGCTTGGGAGAAGCAAAAGAGACCATTTTATGCTTTCTAAAAATGTTATGATCACTTTAGTCTCTTAACAGGCGATTTTTAGTCTCATAATTAGATCTCTTAAGTGTTGGAAACTGCCCATAAGAATCTCTCAACTTGTTGTAGACATCCTTATTTTTAAACATAGATTGTGATACATCGTTGAATTCAGAAAAACAAATTAATGCAATTTATTTATGCTAAAATAAAATTTAAGAAAAAATGAACCTGAGGATTGTCGAATATATCCGAAACTTTTGACAATGATATTTTAGCTAAATATAGTTGCTCCAAGAAAGTGTTTACAGATTTTTAAATTTCTTTATAATAGGCAAGTTATAGTAGAAAAACTAAATTGGTACTTTTTCCCTTTTTCGGCCTTTGCTATGAAATTTAGTCCATGTAAAACAGCCCTAAGACATAAGATGATGACATCAATAAAAAATAAATGATCGAAAGTTAAAATGTGTCAATTTTTAGTCATTTATTCATTTGAATTTTTCCCATGCTGTTCCCACTCGTTCTTATATTTGCCATTACACTCGATCGGTTTATGGGTTGTGTAAGCGGTTAAAACACGAAATTAATCAAAAATAATAGAAAGTTATTACTTTTAGCTAACCTAAAATAGTTTCATCCAATTATGCTCTTTTATTTAGCAGTAAATAAAGTTGTAAATGCTCGATATAAAAAGAAATGACCTTTCTTCGTTTAATACTTGTACAAATGTTTGACACCAATTTTGACATAGCAACCTACTTCGCAAAGCCCTTATCCACCCTACTAATTAATTCAGAGCTTTTCCTAATTCACTTCATGGAAAGAATTATTTTATATTGGAAAATATCTTAGCGCCACGTTGAGTTTTCATTTTTTGTATCCTCAGTTTTGACTTTTAAATATTTAATTTAGACATCGAATTAAAATTATAATATTGGCTCTTAGCTATGTTACAAATTAATTTAAGGCTTTAACTTAAAATTTGTAAAAAAAGTTACAATTGAAGTCATTAGTTTTTGTTTAATTATGTGCACTAATAACTTGAAGTTGTAAAAAAGTTGCAACAGTTCCCATTTTGTTGCTCCAACTGCTGCACTCGAAATTAAACTTTTTTGTATGTGAATATTATAAAAAAAACAATAAACAAAATGGCGTATAATTACGAGTTTAAATTTAGTATAATAAAAATTTATTAAAAGTGTAGCGATTTTCCGTAAATATTCCAAAGATAAAAATATAGTGATAAGAATTTCTTTACATACGAATAAACACGATGTATCTAGATTTTCCCAATGGAAAAGATATAGGGGTATATGAGGGTTGTATAAAGAGGTTTTAGGGACGTGTGAAGTGTAGAAGACTCGTTCTAAGGGCGGCCCAAAGGCGATTTTAACATCCCTACACGGGTACTGCATTAACGGAAGAAAGCCCACGAAGTGCCGGACACTCTTTAAATATACTCGAAAACGTGTATTACGACTTAAATTTTCTTATTGTTACATTTTCATCCTTATATTTTCTCTTTTTAATTTTTATTTAAATGTACAATTTAAAAGCAACCCTTCCTTTATTTCATCACTGTGCTTTTTGTTAATAATAGATTTTGAATGACAATTTTAGTTTTGAATAGAATTTGTAAACAAATGAAACATTTCTCCAAATTGTGAAATGCACGTATTATTCAACAATGGTAAAGTGGAAAATTTCATACCTGCGATAAACAGACATTGCACCTCAACCAACGTACAATACTCCGGAGATATTGTAACAAAATCATTGATCGACTTGTAAAGACGAATTGTCAAGTTGAACTAGACGTTTCATGCTGCATCAAGTTCTAACTGCTAAATGTTAGATAACAATTCTGTTGGTAACTTTTATTACGTTGAATGTAAATTACAAAAAAATAAATTACGTTAAAGCTTTTACAAAAATACAACAGAGTCGTTTCGAAACCATCTAATAATTTATAACCAATGACTTTAAACTAAAGCACTCGAGAAGTAGTTTGGAAATGTTGAAATAATTTATTAGTTTATTTTTTTATTTGTTTACTAGTAAGCAACTCGTTTATCCGTTGGTATTTGGTAGTCTACCTTAAACTAATCTTCAATAGTCAATATTTCCAAAGCGCTATTTCAATAATATCAGACCCGGACCTTTGATGCGATGACTTCTCATGTTCTAGTGTTTGACAATGAAAGTTCTCAGCAAGTTTTTGAAATGTCAACGAGAATGGTTATTCTACTGGGTCTTAGAAGACCGTAGATTATGACTTTCTAAGCCCCAGTACTTTGAACACGTAAATACAGGATAATTTGGATGGTTTCCACCATGCTCCGACTTTAGAGGAATGTACTGCTCTCGTTACTTTGCTGCTGGCTTATATGCAAAAGTTTTATCACTGCTTATGGCTTCTCATGTTTTAGTGCATGAGAATGAGAGTTCTTGGCATGTTTTCGAAATGCCAACGAGGGTGGTTATTCTATTGCATCTTACAAAACCGCAGATTATGGCTTTTTAAGCTCCAGTATTTTTAACACGTAGATCCAGGATAATACGGATGTTTTCCACCATGCTCCGACTTTAGAGGAATGTACTGCTCTCTTTGCTGTGCTGATGGTTTATATGCAAGAGTTCATCACTTGCAATCGGTTATTTAGGTAGTGTCTCAGACAGGATATTGAAGGGTGGCTTCGATATTTCCAAAACTCGAAATCCTTGTAGATTGTATGTGAAGGTTTTTCATTTTTTGAGAAAATTATAAAACAATGGTAGATAGACAGCGCTATTCGCAACGCAGAAGTTACAAGCAATAAAAACTGCTTCTATCTGTGACTCCAGTGAGTTCAATGAGACAGTATGTGTCTTGAAGCTAGCAAATAATCACTTTTGGCTTTAGTGCCACAGTCACCATTAGAGTAGTTATTATATTGCGAAATATACCGGCTGCTGTGAGCCCAAATATCGAGAGGACCAACAGCTAAAGAGCGTTGGAAACAGTGGAACTATTGAGACGATAGAACAGTTAGGTAATTGGGAGGTGATCATACTGATCATAGCCTAAATGGAATATTTCTCGAATATGCCTTATCTTCGCCCTAAAATAGACAGATATAGAGAGAGAGAGAAGATGAGCGATTAGTCAGTTGCTGGGAGCTGTTGTCTGTTCTGAATTCGGCCCCTATCGCGCACTGAGCTTCCAGCGGTACGTAGACAGTTGTAGACCTTGGTAATAATTCAAAAATGTTTCAGAAATAAGGAAATCATAAGCTGTATTCTCGCAGGGTGGGGGGAAAAGTTTGCAGGTATATCGCTTTTACAACCACAGTAGACTGGTTTCCAATAGAGAAGAACCCATCGCGTCATTGCACGAAAGATTTTTAAATTGTCGGGCAGGTTCAAATTGCTATTCGAGGTACAGTCCTTCAGTAACTGTATTTGACGACGATTCTAATGACCGTTTCGCCATTTTCTGTGCTCAATGACGTAAGCATGTGGGTTCTTCGCTATTGACTCGAAGTCTACCCACGTTCAAAAATTCTGCTGCATTGACAAAAAGAAACTTTAATTTTATTAAAAACGTCACCATTTTTTTTTATAAAAATCCAAATATTTACAAAAGCAAGAGAATTGGATTCAGTGGCATTACGATATCGTAAAGGTCCCAACTCACGTTCTGTTCAGTTCACGCCAGGCAGTCTGTCCATTTAGCACTACAAACGAACAGATTTTAGCCTGTCGTCTTTTCCCAGTTGCGACATACTTAACGTGTGTAGTGGCCATCCGTCCGAAGATGGCCTGAGAAATAACCGTCAATTTGGTAACTCGTTAAATGGGCGGCCGGTTACAGACAGCTAGCCGTGAACTGAACGTGAGTAGAGACCTTAATAACTTAAAAGAGTAGCAAAATTGCTAATAATTACTTTTGAGTGAAAATTTGGTCCGTCTTAATAGCACATGGTGATGCTGACCACGGTTTGGAACAAGTTGCTAATTTTCTTCTGTAAAGTTTAAAAAAGATAACCGAATTGTTACAGAATTATGTGCTTTTCCTATCAATTTTACAGAGGCGTAAGTAACGGTTTTTGGATGCAGCTTTGATGAAAATTACTGTTTAATTACTTTATAATGTGCACTACAACTAAATTTTCCTACTACAACCTACTAGACCCTTTTATAAAAGTTAGCACGTACATATATTCAAATTAAGTCTATTTAACAAATTATGAAGATTACACCTTTATAACATTTTAGAAAACTTTAATTAATAATGAAATGAGGTTTAAAAATGAAAAGGTTTTAAAATTTCCAAATCATCTTTAATAGGTTAATAACGTAAATTGATAAACAAGCAATTACTTGGATTAAATAAAAGTGGATAATTTGTGCACTTAAACTTGGGAATTTCCTTCCTTAAGTAATGGTCTTTTTTATTTGAGCCAAGAAAGTATTGATCTTATTTAAATAAATTTAAAGATGGGTTTAAATTTACTTGTAAATTGAGAATTTTCAGCACTGCAGTGAAATAAACTTTACACCTATAAATATTTAAATACTCCCGAAAGAATTTTATATAAAAAGTGCAAGTTTTATATCTAAGAAGAATTATACCCACCAAACTAGTTGAAGTTGATAAAAATATTTGAGGGGTTTGTTAGGTGCTATTCTGAAGTTCAGACTCATAGCAATGTTCTCGAAATAATTCTTTTTGAAAGAGCTAAACTGTCATTAATGATGGCTAGACACTTAATATCGAACTTTTCTAAATCCCACATTAGACCTTATGAGATTGGTCAAATTAGCAAGAAGTGTCATATCTTAATGAACTGAATCCGTTTAAAAACTATCAAAACCCAAAATACTTACTGAGTTTTTCGACTGTAGTTTGAAAATGGTTTACTTTAGAAAAATAATTTTCGGTAAATTTTGTAGTAGGTCCAAAGAGCTATAAAACGATACTAAACTCAACATTTTATCACATCGACGTTAGGCGTCGCGACGTCAGAAAATGAAAAGTTGAACGTCGCAACGCCTAGCGTCGATGTGATAAAATGTCGAGTTTAGTATCATTTGATAGCTCTTTTGACCTACTAGAAATTTTTTTCTTAAAGCACACCTAGTAGATACCTAGTAAAGGACAAGTTCCATACGGCACGTTATTACTACACGAGTCCAAGTTTAAAGAACGAGCCGCGCAGTGGTGAGATTTCTAAAAGACCACCAATCTTTCGATTAGTAGATACTATTATCATCACTGTAAGTTAACATGGAGAGGGGGGGATTTTTAACACTGCTGTCACGTGTTTCCTAAGACATCTTATTAACGCACAAGTTCAAGTTTAAAGAACGAGCAGCGCTGCGATGACCAAATAAGATTTTTTTGTTATATACTTTTTTTAATTTACACAGCTTTTCTAGGTTATGTTATGTTACGATATGTTAATAGGCTACTATTACGTTATTTTTTGCGATGGAACTTAGTTTTTAAATTTTAGAAACGTAAGTTTCTGAATGAACTCGGAGGAAAAAATAAGTACTCTGAAGTTCGATGGATCTTTAAAAAAAACTGAAAATAAAGACGACTCTTGGAAACCGCATATGCGAAGTAGAATAAATTCATAAATGTCGACTCCAATTTTCTATGATTTTATAAGTGGCAACGAATTAAATATATTCGAGCGAGATGAATGCTTTTCAGATATTAAATTAGATCTGAAGTAAGAAGTAAAATTATTAATTAATAATTGAATAGATTATGATTAATCCGAAGTAAATATTAAAAGATGGAAGAGAATAATGTTTAAAAATTAAATTGGCAATTAACTTAAAAATTATATTGCGGTCAAATAAAGGAGCTGAAAAAAAAGATTTTGATAATGAACTAACATATTTTAGTATGCGGTTGCATAAAAGAAAAAGCGACTTGTTAATTAACTTTCTCTAAACGTTTACTTTGCAAGGAGTTGCTCATCCGTTAAAGGGTTTGTCGCGTCTTTTATTGCTGCCTCCCTATTTAAATATCTTACCATAAAGATGCAGTAAAGATAAAAGGTCATTATTTTGTGAAGTATTTAGTAAATTTAAAACGTGTTTATTACCAAACGTTTTTTTTTATATTAATTAATTTTTTAAAACACTTAAATCGCAAATAATTAATAAAAAAATAATTTTAATTTTAAAATTTAAACTGCAGTTGTTGGTGTGTTTGTTGGAAGGGAGAACCCATGAAGCTTGTCACAGATGAACCCCTTGTTTGTTTTCGGATAGCAAGGATACTTTAACTTTGTATATTTTAGCAGTTTTAGGTTTTCTTTATGTTTAGGGTAAATTCTGTCTAAATTACAGGATATGTCGTTGTCCCTTAATGCCTTTTAATGAAAAATAAGAACCATCTCTGCGGAAATGTTTGTAAACAAACAACTTTTGGGACAATTTCAAAATTTTTATTATTTAATATTTTGCTCATTTTCACTTCGATATGTGAAGCAGTAATGTTCACTGTTGATGTGTAGTCAACCAAAAAGTACGATTACCCCAAAATTATTGATAACGTCTCCTGTCTAAATTTTGATGTGCTCAGGAACACTAAGAAGGGCAAAGGCCGATATTTTCCCTTAACAATCCCATAATTTGCATTAATGCAGCATAGCACCTGCTCTAAAGCTTCATGTCGTGTTAGTGTCGAGGCTCTTTTCTCTAACCTAACCTCTGAAGAATTATTTTACGATTGCTAAACTGGTACTCAACACTAAACAGTCAGGACCGACGCCTAAGCGAGCCATTTGAAGCGCTTGATAGAAAATAAAGTAGAAACCTCCATGCTCCATAGAAGCTCCATGTCGTTTTAGTGTTAAGGCTTTTTCCTCTATTAGGCCAAGAACTATTATTCTTTACTAAGCTCTATCACCTATTGATGATCCGAGTACTCGCAGTTCTGTTAGAAAATAATTAGACAGAAAACTAGTCTAACCTAACCTCTGAAGAACTATTTTACGATTGCTTGCTAAACTGGTACTCTACACTAAGCAGTCAGGACCGACGCCTAAGAGAGCCATTTGAAGCATTTGATAGAAAATAAAGTAGAAACCTCCATGCTCCATAGAAGCTTCATGTCGTTTTATTGTTAAAGCTTTTTCCTCTAATAGGCCAAGAACTAGTCTTTACTAAGCTCTATCGCCTATTGATGATCCGAGTACTCGCAGTTCTGTTAGAAAATAATTAGACAGAAAATTGGTCTAACCTAACGTCTGAAGAATTATTTTACGATTGCTAAACTGGTACTCAAAACTAAACAGTCACGACCGCCTTGGCGAGCTATTTGAAGCACTTGATGGAAAATAAAGTAGAAACCAGAAAGCCATAGGCTCGATAAAATACGTGTTCCTTTCGCTGTACGCCAACTTCCTAAGTCTTTCTCCAATTGTCTCAATCTATGCTCCACTTTTAGTTGCAGTTGAGGGTAGTTTTAGAGCCTCTTAGGGTCAAATTCTAGAACAAAAGTCAACTCAAACTGTTCCTAACTCGGCTCACTTTTAAATAATTTGTATGAACTTAAGTTGAGTCTGAGAATCTTAAGAGGTTCATACAAAATTTCTAAAAGTTTG
Organism: Malthinus seriepunctatus; assembly: GCA_963924605.1. Taxonomy (NCBI): domain Eukaryota; kingdom Metazoa; phylum Arthropoda; class Insecta; order Coleoptera; family Cantharidae; genus Malthinus; species Malthinus seriepunctatus. The sequence continues at coordinate 76,724,066 of OZ004600.1, read as the reverse complement.
ACCAGCAAGTCGACTGGTCGATCACGAAGCGATTTTTGGAAGATCGTAGCCAACAGGAGAGATTTCAACACACAAACGTAATTTATGCTGTGATTCAGAGCACTATCGTAAGGCTCGTAACGTGTTCTCGTAGCAACAACTTTACAGTAGACTTGTTAATGGACGTATCCTAAGCAACGACCTTACGATTTGACGGTTTTAATTACAGGGCTGGGATCTTGTAATTATTAGCGTATTGCTACGCTACGCTAAACTACTTACTTCCTACCTCTTCTACAAACTTTAAGAAGTTGATAGGAAAAGGGTAAAGGGTAGGCAGCTTAGTCTAGCAATACGCTAATAATTACAGCATCTCGGCCCTAATTTGCTTAGAATTGCAGCATTAGTCGTGACTCATAGAAACAAACGGTCGTGGCTCCTTTAGTATCATAAAGTAGGTCATAATAATAACTGACTCATCAGTCATTTTTGGTCAAATGTCAAACTGACGTTTGATGTAATTTGCGTTATTTCTAACCCTAGGTTACAATAATAGCTGACTCATAAGCCATTTTTACATGAGGTTGTCATTCTTAAATTTTTGGACAAAAATGGGTCTTAAAATATTAGACAACATTTTGCGCCCTATTTGCCCGAAATAGCCCAAATAACATTAAACTTCACTTTGACGTTCCAACCAAAATGGCTGACGAGTCAGCTGTCGGTATCATAGTTAAGGTCAAGATTTTAGTAGGTAGATAGCGACACATTTTTAATAATAATAGTCGATCATTATGTTTGGTGAAGTTGACCACCGTTGGTCTAGATGAGAAGATGATCTTTTGCTTAACCATTTTCCAAACCCCCTCGTATTTAATTTGCTATCTGCAATTTGCGTTCGTATTTTGCTCTGTAGGTATTGAATGTTGTTGTTATCAAAACGATGGTTTGTTATAACAAAAGTTAACAATAGAATCTAGTTCTTGTATTTCCTTTCCTCTGGAAATTCTCGCAAGCGTTAAAGTATTCATATAAACCTCTTAACACGATAGTTGATGTAATTTAGCATTTTGATTATCTAATTAATTAGTAATGTAATTAATTCACATTAAACCAAAACAAAACATACACACACAGACCTACCTATAACATTCTCCCTAATTTGTCAGTAATTTGATTCTCAGTTTGAGGTTTTATAAATCTGCATGTCTGATGAAAATTAAATACTTCCCCAGACCTACCTGTTACAGACTTGTAAAAGTAAATAATTTTATTAAAGTAAATTAGAATTTATTAAAATCAATTAAAAGTTTGATTTTGAGTTTCTTTGTAGGAAAATTAAAGGACATGTAAGTATTCTGTATAATGTATAATATAAATATGAGTTAAAGCGTACGACCCAGAATGGCTGCTTAATATCCTTGATGTCACAAACAGAAATGTACTCTTTAAATTCTAGACAGCGCAATTCCTTCTTTGTTTGCATAGCTGTGTAGATGTTATTTGTTGAAAGAATACAATACCGAATATTTTGACAGAATTTGAAAAGTTCTAATTAATTTAATTTCCAATCTTTATCAATCAACAAATTTCCAATGAGGTTGTTTTCTTTATTAAGACCATTATTATTATTATTGTTAAACTCGATACGGTTCTATTGTTAAGTTATTTCACCGGAAACGTTTCTGGGCTTGTCAACGACATGAGCGATTGAGAGCAATTTACAACGGTTACCAGCACGTGATCATAAGCTTGCTAGTGGTTAGTTATAATTTGACACATTTTAGTGATATTGCACATTTACTACACTAGCAATTTAGTTTCGTTTAATCATTGGACTATTTGATAACGGCTTTATGATTTAAACCATGTTTAAACACCAAACGTTTACTGAATCAACCACAAACTTTCTAATTCATTGTGGTGTATTTGCTTTTATTTTCCAGTTGTAACTGATAGGGAAAGTTGTGTTTTACTCATTCATTTTACTCTCTTATTTTTTACTATGACAATGTCATTTATTCATTTTAAATTTTCATCGTATTCTGTGTGCAAATCGATTTATGTGGTTTTTCTAATTGTCTCGTAGAGATCCATTTGGGGAAGCCTCCATTGAACCATTCAACAGGTGATTTTAAGAAGTATAGTAAATTAATTATTCAGCATTTACAATTTATATTTTCGTGAGTCGGGGAAAAATCTTCATGATGAAGTACCAGTCGATTTGGTAGAGTGAGATTTTTACTCACTAAAATTGTCATCTTTTATAAGGTTTCGACAGTACCTGGGACCACTCCCTGAGAGGATCTTTGAGAGGATGGATGCTCATGCTTTTCCCGCAATTGTCACTATCTTTATCTATTTCGTCACCCATCTGCAGACCGTTTTTGTCCATTTATATAATTAGTTTAGCTCTCTTACCTCTCTTGACTTCTTCCTCCAGATTCATCATACGCTCTAGACAACTTGCCACATTCAACAATCTGTGTCATAAGCTAAAGGTATTAAAATTACCGGGAAGTTGAATAAATGATTCCATATCTTGCTCCAATTATCGGAATTCCACCATGTTGTCTACCAAAGTCTTCACCTCCTGCCGGTTCAGTCCTCTGTCTTCTGGAATTATTGCTATAAAAGTATCCCACGTTTCTTTGAGCCTATCTCGACGTTTTTTATTTATAGCGGTTTGGCTTTTTATGTTCTCTCGGTTGGTTTCTCACTACCCAGCCTCTACAGACTACTCGACTACCCCAATTGTTTTTTCTCTAGCGTTTCTAATGCTGTTTTAACCCCGAATTTTCTCTCAACGCTTGGTCTCTTATGTGGTCTTCTTGTTATACCGAGAAGTATAATGTAAAGGTCTAATTGCCAAGAAGGTGTAAAAGTGATTCCATATCTTGCTCCAACTACCACAATTCCGCCATGTTGCCTGCCAGTGTCTTCACCTTCCACCAGTCTAGTCCTCTCTCTTCTTGAATTATTACTATAACAGTTTTTTGGTCCAATATTCCACCAGTCTAGTCCTCTCTCTTCTTGAATTATTGCTATAACCAGTTGTTTGAGCCTATCTCAGCGTTTTTTATTTAGCGTTTTGGCTTCCCATGTTTTCTCGGTTAGTTTCTCACTAACCAGCCTCTACAGATGACTTTACTAACCCAATAGTTTTTTCTTTGTCGTTTCTAATACTGCTTTAACCTCTAATCTTCTCTCAATGCTTGATCTCTTATGTGGTCTTCTTGTTATACCGAGAAGTATAACGTATCGGTGTAATTGCCGAGAAGGTGTAGAAATAATTCCATATCTTGCTCCAACTACCACAATTCCACAATTTGCCTGACAGTGTCTTCACCTCCCGCCAGTTCAGGCCCCCTCTTTTCGAATCATTGCTATAACAGTATTCCATGTCTCATTGGGCCTATCTCTGCGTTTTTTATTTAGCGTTTTGGCTTCTCATGTTCTAACGGTTGATTTCTCACTACATAGTCTCTACAGATGACTCCACTATCCCAACTGTTTTTCTATACCGTTTCTACTGCTGCTTTAACCTCTAATCTTCTCTCAACGCTTGACCTCTTAAGTGGTCTTCTTGTTATACCTTCCACTGTCCTTAGATATTTCATTTCTACCGCTTGTACTTTACTGTTCATGCATCTACAGGGGGTCTAGGGTTCACTTCCGAACAGTGGTTGTCATATTGTCTTGAATATCACCAATATGGTCTTTTTCGTTACTTCATTATTTTTGAAGATAATAGTGCTACACATTCTATGGAATATACTTTCGTTGCTTTATCTAATAGGCGAGTAGGCGCGCGATACATCTGACGATTGCGCTGGCTACGTGCAATGAGCTCCAATCTATTTTTAAAGAAATTGTTTGGATAAATAATCACATAAAGCTGCCGGTCTTGGTTGGTAACGAATACGTAAACAATCTTGAATAACTTCTGATGTTAGGTTAGGTTAGACCGTTTTCACCGTACTCATACTACCTGATCACCGATTAAGTACCTACAAAACAGGCTTAACACCTGTATTATGAAAAAAAAAAGAGGAGCAACGAATGTTTTAATTATATTAGGGTTGAATAAACCAAATTTAACAAAAAATTGAAACATAATGTCTTCCTGAAACTTAATTTATTATGAGATGTTATCACATCTAGAGAAAATAATTATCCACATTTTATACACATTAGTATCGTTCGTAGATTAATGATTCTAATCAAGTATTCGATTTGTTATTACTGAATTTTTTTCTGAATCTAATAATTGACGTTGTTTCAGATGTTAATATGGTGGCCGAACCAAAACCACACCAAACGGGCAGAAAACGCCAAAACGTTGCAAAGACTGGAAATGACTGGTAAGTGCATTTTTTTACACAAAAAAATGATTAAATTGCAAGAGGTCGTTGTAACTTAATTTAAATTTGGATGAAAACTTTTATAAGTACTTGTAATTAGAGCTAGTAACGTGAAGTAACTATTATTACATTTAAAAAGAAAAAGTGAGTTTAATTTTGATTAACCGATAAGTAATTAAAGTAGCATGTTATTTGACTAATGGTAAATTTTGGAATTGATGCGATAGCTACTAAAGGCGGAGATTACGTTAAGACAAGGTCGGTAGAACGTGACTGCAGGATAAGATTAGAGAACAAGCCACAATTAGTGAAGGCTTGCATCGTAATTGCTGCAAAGCCCAGAATCTATAATTTTATACCAGTTTCCAACTAGGACGTTACTATATGCTCTGTTGAAAGTTACTGAAGTTTACTATGACTATTGTAGTTGAGTTGTAATTGTATTTAGTTGGATGTGCATTGTAATTTATATTTTTGTTCCTTTTACTTGTCGCATGTCCTATTTACGACTTTATAATATTATAAAGGTTTAAACTTACAAACTACATACTACAAGGAACGAGTTAGAACTCTTTTGCATTTTTCTTTTATACGTAGACGTGTACTTTTGTTACACAATCACCTGCTTCAAATTTATTTAATTACACCTTTTTCATTCCCGACAAATGAAAAGAGCAAACTTTTGGTGTAAAAACTACCAATTGTTTTAAATGAGCGGATGACATCTTGGTTTGCTATGCCAATAACTGTCAGATCTGACATAACAGGACTTATAGGGTGATCTGATGACGGGACCTCTCGGTCTAGAAATTTAACAACTAAAATCGTACTTTTGTAATTTCCAGCTTCCCAATTTATTTTAGAAAAAAAATCTTCAAATAAAAGTTTTAGAGCATAAAATTCTGCATCTATATCAATAAACAAAATTAATTTTGGATGCTTTATAATGCCATAGTCGTAATTTGAAAATTTCGAAAATTAGCAGAAATAGCGATTGCTTTGAAACATAAGTAAGTGGTTAAAATGGTTAAATTTTTTGCGCTTTATGTCAAAATAATTTTGTATTTTATACTCAGTTATTGAATTTAATTAATAATAGGTAATATTTAGGTAAATAACCCCCAAAAACTACTTTGATTCCCATGAAACATTTTATTTTTTTTCAAACGTTAAAATTATTAAAGCTGAAAACAAAAATTTTTAAAAGCGCCATCTCTTGTCTATTACTTGTAGTTCAATTGTCAAATAAGTATTTTTTAAGATAAACTATGCAAAAATAAGCTAATTATTAAACGCAATGAACAAATTATAAATGACAATTTAGAAACCATTAACTTTTGTACATTACAAATGCTTAGAAATGTCATTTTATGTTACAATATTTTGTAAATAAGTAAGGTTAGAATTTACTTTTACATCCTAAGAGGTAAAAGTGAACTTTTTACCTGCTAGGATGTAAAAGTGGAACTTTTACCTTACTTATGCAGTAACAAAATGTCAAATTTTCTTGACTATCGAAGAAAGAAGTAAACAAAACGTTAAACATTTTATAAGTTTTATTTTTTGAAGTATTTCTTGGCAATCGCTATTTCTGCTTATTTTCAAAATCTTCAAACTAATGTTCTGGGTATAAAGTTTCCGAAATGAATTTTGTTTTTTGATTTAGTTGAAGAATTTCATGATCTAAGATTTTTTTAATAAAAATTAAGATGAAAGAAATGAACAAAGTATGATTTTATAAGATTAATCCCTATGACCGAGAGTTCCTGTCACCACCCTGTAAATTATCTAAAAAGAATACAAAAGTTAATTTTAATTAGAAAATATTAAAGCAAATTACCAAAACCATTGAGATAAATCTAAAAGTCGTATAATGAGGCATTTCCTCTTTTAATTTTCCTTACAATATGTTATTTGGTTTGACAGAAAAAATGTAATGATTTCGATTGTGAGCGAGCTTAGTAAAAGAACATACATCTTCTAAAAGGCGTTTAAATTATTCTTTTCCATTATAAAACTCCTAATCTGGGATTTAATACAAGTCGTACCTTAAATGTGACGTAGCCTGAAGCTTTGAAGCCGGGCTGCGTCTTGATTTCGTACTACTGCTGGTCTAAGGAAATTGTTTGCTTCGCCTTTCACAAGATAAGTCGGATTTTTTTTAATAAAAAACACGCATTCTATAATTATCGTTTCGAAATTAAAAAAAAGAAATAACGACGCATTTAATTAAGATGGGAAAAATAAAATTGATGAAAATTATTTGCTATAAATTAAGTGTTAAGTGGATACAAAAGAGCTGTAATTGGCTTTTTTGTTCTTCTTTGTTTTTGAGTACGCGGAAAATGTGAAAAACATCCAATTTGCAATAGAATAGTATTTTTTGATCGTTAGGTTTGATATGTTAACAGTAAGACATTTTTTATAGTCGATATGTATTATTGAACAGATAAACTCGTTTGCCACAATGACAATTATAACTAATGGGTTCAAATCAATCTGGATTGAAAAACACTTCTACTATTTGTCGTTGATAAATTTTTTACATTCACCACTATTTTCAAATGTTAGATATGTTCTTGTAACAAATAATCGTGTTACATTTAGTAGAGATTTGTTGGATTCCAACGCTTTGTAACTTTTGTATTATGGCAAAGTTGTAACTAGTAGTAGTAGTTATGTTAAGAGAGAAGTATAAAAATTTCAAGTTTAAATGTTACATGAACTTAGTTCAAAACTCATTGCGCTATTATCGCACGCTCCAAGATTATTTGTTAAGAGAACTTTAAAGTTATATTTTAGTTGTTCAAATTAGCATATGAAGTTGTCAAGTATTTCGTTTTGAACACATTTGTTAGACAGGTTAAATATACATTATGCAATATCTCCTTGTGCACTGATATTCTGATAAACGGTGAAGTCATAAGTCTTTTCTTTTGAAGGTACGGGATATTTATGAAGTTATGTTACACTATATGCTTTTAGTTTCTACAACGGTGTTTCTCAACTTTTTGTCTTTCGTAGCTCTTTTTTTAAATTTTTATCATTCCTCTCTGTAGTATTCAGTCCACAGCTTAGTTAGTCTTGAATTAACACAAGTGGTCCAAAATTTGCACCTTGAGGCACTCCACTTTATTTAAATAAACTGTACATCTATCTCATTAAAGTGCATTAATAGATATTTTTCAATTATTTCTTGTGTCTTATATTCAGAGGGAAGTGATAGGTGGAAACGGGCTAATAGCGCTCCAGTTACTTAGTTACCCGGCGCTTATTAAACCTACCACTCCGACACTAACTTCACGATTTCTAATCTGCACATTTTGTGAGAATGCAGCTTATTTATAAAGAAATGACATTTTTTGAATTTTGCTAAAAAAGCTTTGTTCTTCGGCTTTCTTTGCTGTAAGCTTACTGCGGGCGTCAAAATATCACTGTTCATCTCTGTATCAATTTATAAATTTAATTTATTTTTTTTTTAAATAAGTATAATAAAAATTTTTAATCTCTAAAAGATCCAATTTAAAGATGACGTTAATATAAGAGCAAAAAATAAAATAAAATATTATTTAACGTAGGTTGTGGCTACTGCGGAGGTGTAGGACACCAAAATAAAAGTTTCACTTCAAACAAATGTAACAAATCGTATTTCTATTCGGGAAAATCTATGTATTTATGACAAAAATTTCAACATATTGGTAAATAAAATTTTGCTGTCTAGTAATAGAGCAAGAGCATTTTCCTTCATTTTCAGTGGTTTAAGAGCAGTTAGTCAAAGACAGCAACGTTTGTGTTCAACGAGGTGGTCAAATTGGATAATAATCAATAGCTTCGGTAAGGTTATTGTACTTTCCAAGAATAAAAACAATTTTATTTTGAAGTTTAAGACAACGTGAAAATTAATAAAGCAATAGAGAAACAGGGTCTTTTCAAATACGATTTTTATAAACCCCTACTCTAGATGAGTCTCTGAAAACTTACCAGACGGTGCTTACTACAAAACTTGAATTTCCACATTATATTGGAGCTCCCCGTTGTTCTTGACCAATCAGAATTGATTAATAATTTGACGTTTAGTCTAAGGGCTATCAGATTTTCCATGTTAAAACTGACGACATTAGTTAATCGAGAGCTTTATAGTACAGACTGCAAATGTCATAAATTTAAATGTACTGAATGACTGTCACCGAAATATGTATAAATATGTATAAAATATATATAAAATGCAAGAAAATACGAATATCTCGTGAACTATTAATTTTTCGACAAAAGTAGCTATTATCAAATTTGTAGCTCACAAAATTTCCTACAAGAAAAGTTTATCACTATTACTCAAGTGTCCTAAGTTGGCTGCACAAAAAAATCCTTAAAAATAAGACAGCATTAAATGTTGAATTAGTTTATATCTTCCAAGGTATTGCGTTTAGGTATAGTAAACTATAACTCAATTTGAAGCATAAGTTCTTTACCACTCTACGCAAAAATATACAGGGTGCTCCTTTTAAAAAAATCATGTTTTCGTCACTTGAAAATAACAATGAAGAAAAGGACTCTCGGTTGTAGGTGGAATATTTTTCAATTTCAATAAAACAGGATGATACTTTGTCGACTAGTTTCGGCAATATATTTAAGCCATTCTCAAGACGAAAAGAAAAGAATTGTTACTTTGTTAAAGTAACAATTTGCATCCAGTAATAATATTCGATTTTTTACAAAATTTATTTGACGTTAGTGATTTCACATTGATTCAGTATTTAATCGTGGTGTTTGACGATGCTCGAAGGTGAATTTACGGTCAAGTTCTTTAATTTTTTCGATCTTTTCGTCTTGAGAATGGCTTAAATATATTGCCGAAACTAGTCGACAAAGTATCATCCTGTTTTATTGAAATTGAAAAATATTACACCTACAACCGAGAGTCCTTTTCTTCATCCTAATTTTTGGAATAGAAATTTATTCACTTCAAAATAACAATGCTTGTTCTTTTCAAAAAACACCCAGTAGAATAAAATCAATTTTTGTTAATGGGAAATGATAGGGTAGCTTAAACTACGTAGGAACCAAAAATTTTTCTTTAACTTTCAAAAACAATCACTCGGCGATTTTTTCAAGCAACTCCTGTATTTAAATGTAGTCAAATTAGGATTCGTTTGACTACTTTTATAAATGCAGAAATTGCTTAAACAAATCGCAGGGTGGTTGTTTTAGCAGTTTAAGACAAGATATTTGCTGTCGACGTAGTTAAGACTGCCCTCTATGCTTTTCCATAAAGAAAATTGAGTTCTATTGCACAGGGTGTTTTTTGAGAGGAACAAACTTTGTTCTATTCAAGTGACGAAATCTTGCTTTTTTTAAATGTAACACCCTGTATATTTCTGCGTCGAGCGATGAAAAATTTAATTATGTTTCAAATTGTGCTGGAGTTTACTATATCTAAAAACTCGATACCTTTGAAGATAATGATCTAAATCAGAATTTTCTGTTTTTATTTTTCTAAGTGTTATTTTGGCAGCAGACTAAAGACTCCGAGTGATAGTAATAAAACCTTTGTTGTAGGAAATTTTACGATCTACAAATTTGGTAATAGCTATTCTTATCGAAAAATCGATAGCTTACGAGATATTACAGAAAAACTGCATTTTCTGACCTTTCTCCGTCTATAAAATTTTTACCTGTGTTCGGATCTATAGAGACCTTTGAGACATTGTTTATTACGGCAATATCAAGGTTCGTACAAAAATCCAGCTTTCTGGGAATTTTTCCGAGGTCAAATTTTAATTTGATTAGACTATTATTGTATTGGTGATATTTGAGTAAAGGCCTGGATTACACGATGAAAGCAAATCACGATATTTGCTGTTATGAAAGCCGTCGCGTCGCGTAACCAGTGTGATAGTAACACGACGACACTTGCATGAGGGTAACTTTCATCTCCTTTTAGTATTATCGTGTAAACCAGGCTTAATATTTTAGAATTGGTTGATATTTATCAAAAAATCTGATAGCGTTCATAACCTTGTCACTAACTAGACTACACTCATCACCGTTTTCTGCTCGTCTTCGGCGCTTTCTATCTTATCTGTCGATCATCTTCAGAAGTGTAATTATTGCTATCGTTTATCGAGCAGCGCAGAATTTTACAGTAAGTGTAGCTAGGTTGGCAGGGTATGTTTGATGGTGTAGACGATAGCGGAACTCTTTCTAAATTTTAGATTTATTTATTTTGAGTATTTCTAATATACCCTTTCGAAAGGTATGGAAGAGTTTTGATTGAAAGTTCGAGAAGTGATTTAGAAGGTGATTACTGACTCAAAATCGAATTTGTGTTATGTAGATGGTCACGTTACTATGGTCTTTCACTCTTATCAGGACGTTCCGTTCTATGTGTCCTAAGTAGACGTCGTTAGTCTGTATATTCTTGGTTTTTGTAGAGTTTTCTGTAATATCTGTGCCGTTAAAGAGTAGTGTTGTAAATGATTTTGAATATTTCAGACCCTTTATTATGAATTGGATCCTCTATGAAGGTTAATGTAAGGTATTCTGTTGACATAGAACAACGGAGATGTTGTGTTAAAGGATTTTCTGTGAGTCTGTGCATTTTCTGTTATTGCCATTATTTGTTTCTGATTTTGTTGTTGCGTTAAGCTCTGTTTTGGGATTATCCAAGATTAGCAGGATGGTTACTGTATTACGAATCCTGAAGCAAGAAGTATGCAGAAAAATAGTGTCTGTTGCTGTACGGTTTATTTAAATTATTATAGGCGAAGCTCGAAGCTGTTGACCCACGTGTCCTGTAAAGAACGGTACAGGTTCTAATTTTGGGCCCGTTTTATACTTTTGCCTTTGTCGATGTTGGAATGAAGAGTTTGACAAGTATTAAACCAGTTAGTCTCTTGGATTTTATGTCTGCCTGTCTGTGTAGTATGTACATGTGAATTCTACTAGGAGGTCACCGACGTATTTGTACCCATAATATGAGTGCTGCTTGCAGTCGCTAGTGGCAAGGATTATAATTTCTATCAAATAATAAATAAGCATCAGCTACTATAGAACATGGGGCCTAGAAGAGGCCTTAAATCTGTTTTGCTTTACTGCAACACAGATCTCTGATGGCGAGCGGTAGGGATAAGTTCACAGAGATTTAGCCACGCCCCTTTACTAATTTAAATACGTTGACTACTGTGTTGGTGCTGGGTATAAATATTAATTTAGGTATCTACGCATTCCCACCGCTCGTCATCAGGGATCTGTGTTGCAGTAAAGCAAGACAGATTTAATTTGACAAGCAGTAGGGATAAGTTTGCGCAGATTTGGCCACGCCCCTTTAATAATTTAAATACCTTGACTACTGCGTTGGTGGGGATAAATACTAATTTAGATATCTACACATTCCAACCGCTCCTCATAAGGGATATACTTATTTAAACTTGTATTCTTTGATGGGAATTTATCAAGCGACGTTTAGAGGTAGTAATCAATTCCATAGGTAATTTTGTGTCATTTTAGGCAGTTTTATAAAGAAAATAATACAAATTTTCTTAAAATAAGTGCATTTTGTTTCAAATATAAAAATACGTAGAGCAACGCTAATAAAGTTTTATTAAATTTCAACCCGATTTATCGCACACTGATTGACTAACAACAAAGTGATTTCCATAGCAGTCTGTACTAAAATTGACAATAAACCTCAATAAAAGATTTTGATGATAACCTTACGAAAAGAATGAGAATTTTTAGATTTTGATGCATAATAATAAAAGTTTAAATTTATTGTACGAAGTCATAAAAATGTATACCTTTTTTCCCATTGCGATGTGCGCTTTATGAAATTTTTTATTCTTCATCCAGTCTTCTTTTAATGCCGTATTTAACAGTTTAAATTAACGACAAATTATCGTATAATTTAGTTAATTGTTAATTAACATACATTAGAGATTCGTTTAATGAAATTTAATTTGCTGAGTTAACAAGTTAGCAGACGTCCTTTCTATATACGTGATTTGAAACAAATGTGGTGCATTTGTTCAAACTATGTAGTATCAACTATCGGTCAGATAGTAGCAGAAATAATCTTTTTAGATCTCTGTCACTTTCTCGTTTTATAAAATGTATTAGACTAGGATAGATATTCGTACAAAGTGGTAGTTTTTGTGGTACGTGAATCCGAAACGTGTCATTCAAGAGTTTTCTACCAAGCCTTTCAGCTTTAGAAAAAGAGAAAAATGAAGGGTTTTAAAAGTTGTTATCAGATAAATTTCATAACATAACGTTGTCTTCACATTTTTAACGATCAAATATTTTTTCGCACGTTACAATTCTTTTAATTTTTTTTATTTTGCTCGTTTCTTTTCAGAAAAGGCTTAATTAAGGATTTGAAATAATTAATTTTTAAATTGTCCAATTACAACAACTTTTTTCTCTGTCCCTCGTACTTAAAACGCATTTTTAAAATAAATGTTTGTTATAAGAATGTTTATGAAGAGAAATAGATGTCTCTTACTCGTTGGATTTTCCTTCGAAATATGAGCAATATCAAACAGAGGTTAGCACAAACGTATAAATAAGTATGACATATACAGAGTGTTTCACTTCAGTTTGATTGCTAGGTCTTGTTTGATAGATCCTAAAGTTCGTCTATATTCACAAAATTTCACAACCCCTCGTATTTCAAACTATTAAAAATTTTATTGCCGTTCCCAAGATATTGCTTGAAAAAAGTTATTACTGTATAATGTTAGATAAAGATCAAAATTGAATATGCGTACATTATTTGAACTAACACTGTTTTATACCGTCTGAAAAGTACAATAAATCAATACATTACACCCTTAAAAAAGCACAAGGAAAATTGGTTTTATGTCAAAACAATGTTACACGTACTTTCCTTCAAGAATGAAAATTACGTTTTTCAAACGAAATTGGTGCATTATTAACAACCGAAATAAAGCGCAGTAGCAAAAATTGTTTTAGCCATAAATAAGTCAACGTCAGTTCAATTCAGAGATTTTATCAAGCAATTTGGTTGTGGTAGGGTTCTTTTACAGTAGTTAGAATGACCACTCTAGATCACACAATTCACTCCGATAACATACAATAGCTGACTGATTGACCTCGCTTTACCCATATGCGAACCCCCACACTACAATGAAAACTTCCCTAATAAATAATATCTAAGCACAAAATCAAAACGTTTTGTCGAATGAAAAAAAAGAAATATTTTAAAGATTTCCAAATAATACTTTTTGTTGTTATAATAAACTTCTTATCGGACGATTAACCCTTAATGATATTAATAAGTGCTCGTTTAACGGCCCTTGTAAACTGTAAAGTCTCCCCGGCAGTAAATACCTAAAAAATGGTTATTTTTATTAACTAATTTACTTTTTAATGGTGTGTTTGTACAACCTTAAACTTACTAATATAAACTCGAAATTAGTTTTTTTAATCACCATTTGTGTTACTATCTGTTGTTAATTTCCTGAAGGTTACAACTTGTGAAAATTTATCGCTTTCATCGGTATAAAACAGAGTTAATGTTAATTTCAGTTTTATTTTTTTACAACTTTTTTAGTTATTTTAACTTATCTTCATTGTTTTCAAAAAAGTTATTATTGTTTTAACTTTTTCGACATTAGTCAATAAATATGAAATAAAATGGGAAAAATGGAAAAAAAGGGAAAAATGTCAAGTTAAATACATTTCTCGAAACTGAAATGTGCATTTACGAGTGATGTTTATGACAACGTTATAAAAACAGAAATACACCTTCCAAGTACCTGACCTATTCTATCATAAAGCTTAATAGTCTCTAGAGGGAATTGATAGTAAAACCAATCGTAAAATTGGTATTACTTGTTCATATGTAAGTCTTATTACTTTATATGTTCAATTTATTAAAGAAAATGCATGGTTGATGGATGTCTGAACATTTTTTATTAATGTTTAAGTACACGGGATGTACCGATCTGAAAATATCGAACTCGTACACCCGCGGTAGTGCAGTAGTCTTCACATAAGAGGTGTTGTCAATGTGCGTAATATTTTCTATTTCGCTCTCACCTATTTGTGAGCGCGTTGTTCACTTTTTACCGAAGCATTTTCGAAGAACTCGATCAAGTGTCGCAGGAAGTAATTTTCTTCAGATACCGTTTCCAAGAAAAGTACGGGAACTCGTTTGATCCATAAGCGTGGCTCAACAGTAAGTAAAGGGGAGAGATGGGTCATACTGTTTGATTCCTCTCGTCATAGCAACCGCTGAGGACGCTAAGGTTTCCAAAGAAACAGTATAATCGGTAGGTTTTGTTAATATATCCCGATAGAATGGAGTCTATTTTAATTACCTACATGTGTTATGTGTGTAAACTCTACTGGTTACAAAAATCATCTTGCAATAAGAGTTATCAGTTAGACCCTTGGTTCTCAATCAGTGGTCCGCGGATCACTGGTGCTCCGTGAAGCCACAGTGAATACGTTTAGTGTTCCCCGACTTCAAAAAAAATGTTGAACCAAGGAGTTAGAGGTATGTTGAGTAGAGAAGAGCCCATTTGCGCAAAACACTTCAATTGGTCGGACGGATCCAAATTGCTATTAGAGGTACAGTCGCTACATTCATGGGCGTACTGATGCATCTCCGGCGCTTTTAAATGATCGTTCCGCCATTTTATGTGCACAATTACGTAAGCAAGTGGGTTCTTCTCTATTCAACAGGTCTCTAGCACACTTTTCTGATATTTTCCCGCTGTTGCATTGTTATTTTTTGTAAGTTTACGATTCAGTGGCAAATAGATATGCATGGGCGTAAAAAAACTAAAGCTTCTCTGAACCATGCAATCCAAATATCAAAAGAACCTCTATATTTAAGTTGCAGATTAAAATTTTTCCAAATTATCATTTCCTTAACCTTACTCAAAAGACAAGGAAAACAAGTTTTCCTGCTTCATAAGGTATTCAGACAACATAGATCAAACCCACGCCTCCGTGCTTAACCAGGGCTTCTTTTGATTTACTAACTCTAAAGACTCGTCTTCACACACAGGTTTGCCTTCCGGTTTGCCTGTGCAGGCGGTCTGCGCAGACCAAACCGGAGCGTGTGGACATAGCGTTCAGGCGGCTTGCACAGGCCAAACCGGAGCGTGTGAACAGCATTTAGGTGGCCTGTGCAGGCAGCCTGCACTGGCAAACCGGAAGGCAAGCCTGTGTGTGAAGAGAAGCCTAAAGTCTCTTGTTAAGCATCTACAAAAGTTACAGAAATCCTCTACATATTGTTGATGAACGATGATGTTTATAACAGTGAGAACTGGGAACACCATGGATAATTTCAGTTTGGTGATGCAGTCAATAGTCAATAAATCTCATGTTTAGTATCTCTAATATCATTGTTATCTGTTAGCTAGCCACTGGAAAAACGCCTTATTTAGACTAATGGACCCACTACAGAAAAATCGAAGGAATAGTATTTGGGGTCCAGGTCTTGGATGTAAGCTACTTGACACCGGACACTGTATTTCGAGCTCTGGGCTTATCTAGGACCCACTTTCTCATTTTTATAAATCATCGACAAAAACATTAACTATCTCCTCACAAATCTAGGCTGAAGTCAACGTTTGCAGACCTCACACCTCATAAACAGTATTTCGGTTGCCCAGAATGACAAAGGAACTATTTTTTTCTGCAAAAAAAGTAAAAATACCTTTAGCAACCCTCTCAGACGGTTTTCCCGCCAAAGTTGCTTTTAGAATACCTGAGCCTTAAAGCCAGTTCCTGATGTCGCCAACCGAATTTTCTTGTTCTGTAGCACTATCTTCAAGAGCTGGGCTAGAATACTATCATAGATTTTTGTGTCGTGAGCTCATATTCTAATTCTGTAAATCAAGTTTTAAACTTACTGACAAGTCCGTGGTCTACTAGATGGTTTAATCTAATCACAAGATGTTAGTTCACTAAAAGCTAAAGAACTATTTAAGACGTGTGGTTTTTATAGATTATACGCCTATCATTGCTCTGCTCCTCATTCCATCGCTGTATATTTCATGGCAGCATTTATCATAGTTTTCCTCTGTGACCTTTCATTTCAGTTCGCTACACCATTTTCTCTTACATTACCCCCCCCCCCGCATTTTAGTTAATTGCCTTAGAATTTAGTCTTTATAGCTGGTTCGTTACCACTTCTTATCTAGTTTGCCAAGGCGCTACGACGAAAATGTGACCAATTGCATAGGGTCACATCAATTTTAGTGATAGAGGGCAAGAGAGTGACAGAGAGAGAGGTAGTCGTTCCGTGCATCTGTACTACACAAGATATTGGCTCTGCCTAAGCATTCTCTAAAAAATCAACGTCTACAACCTTGTCTATTTTTCTAAGATATTTCCATTATTGAGGCTACTTCCCAGTATTTTAATATTAATTTTTCCCTCTATACAATTCTTATTATTTTTAACATTTGACCTTCTTGCTCCATAGCTCTCGAAAATTACATCACTGCCTGTTCATTATCTCTTTCTAACGCTAACAACAGTTGTTTACCTACAACATTTTCAAAATATTTGCTCAACTGATTTTATGTTGCCCATTGCCTAATTGTACTAGAGATGAGTCGTGTAGACATTCAACTCATAAAACTATATTTTTGTTTACATTTTAATTGAATTTTAAAATTTTAGTTTATTAGTAAAAACGAAAAACTATTTCACACCAAATAAAGAAATTAGAAACAAAGCAAAATTTCTAACAAATGGTTTTCGTATCGTGTTATTTTGTCTCCATCGTTCAATTTTGTTTTCACTATTGGTTTTGTAAACCCTCAATCTCAATCTTTCTCTATTAGAACCCAAGGATATGTTTCTAAGTGATGTACAAGATTCATTACTAACAAAAACCAAACAGCAGAAATAAATTGATCGGCGTTTTTTTTCGGTAGCGTTGTTTTGCTTTAAATGTTGCCATTTTCGAAGATATAGCACACGTTTTTGTGTTGGTGAGGACATTTCATTTCCTGCTTCAAATACAATTTACTACACATTTATGTTTTATAGCGCTAGTGAACACTTTATTACTATTACTTTTTTTTTCAAATTAACACTATTAATTTATAAATACGTCGAACTAGGTTTGAAAAATTTAATAATTTAGAAATAGAAAATTAATTTCATTTGTAAACGTAGCTTTAGGCTAAACCTCTCGTATAAGTAAAGTTTGTATATTATTCCTCGTCTTATTACACGAGAGACATTGTTATAATTGGAGCTCAAATGAGAAAGTTGGGTTTTAAAAGTAAATGAATATTTCAGTAAAAGTTAAAAAATAAAACATTAACAGTATAATAAAACTATTCCTCTACGGAGTACCTCGTAATTTCTATAGCACGTCTCTTCTGTTTATTTTACTTTTAAAGACAACTATCGCCATTGGTAATCGCTAAAAAGTTCTAAGACATCAAGGTTAGTTTCGTACTTTTCTTATAGACTATGGGCTTGTAACAGAAAAATGGGGGTGATTGCATTCATCTCCTTTTGGGAATAAGTTATTTGAGTGCCGGCGAACACGAAAATCTAGTTGGCTGCCCAAAGCACTGGCTTAAGGCCTCAGGATCCTTCAATGAAATTGTTAGAGAAGGGTAAAAGTAAGAAATATGACAGCATTCGGGAAGCTACTTTGACATTTTTTCATTCTTATAAAAAGAATCTACAAAAAATTTGGCTACTCTCTAGAGTGGCTCTGAGAGCAAGGCAGCCACTCAGAAATTAATGTCTTTATGCTACACATAAACTCGTAACTTATAAACGGTATTTGGTTTGCTCCCAAATAAGCTTATTCCCAAAAGATGGGTCTGAATACGATCACCCCCATTTTGTGTTATTGGCTCCAGGACTATTATTTACAAAATGCAAACGAAAATTTTCTTTTTGAACATCAGAAAGAACAAAGTTGATTGACCAGGCGAGACTAATTGAACATCCACGAGTTTATGAGCCTTTAGGTCCTTCTATTCAAAGTCAAACAAGCTTTGATAAAGTTTCTGACGTCGTCTCTCGTGGTACTTATTTCCAAGCCACTGACTAATATAGGTTACTAATTTAATCTTTTTTTAGTGACGACCTCTTCTGTAAGCTCTTTTCCGACATTGGTTTTGGTTTTCGTGTCCATTTCAACATCGGTGGTTTTCCCATGACCATTATAGTGACCATTCTTCTAGGTTATTTTAACTTTTTTCCTTCCCCAGGGATTTTTGAGGCTTCTCTTTGTCTACTATCCGCTCCTCTAAGCAGCTTCTCACTGTCTGTGTCTTTTCCTGAGTCGTGCTTGGCCTTGAAAGGCCACTTCCTTGATGTGTTTAGAAGAGTATGTCGTTTTCGTTGCTCATTTTCGTCATTACGTCAAAATGCATCACCTGTTCGAGCGCTAGGAAAGTCTCTAAATCTCTTCCAAGCATGTCTTGAGTTACTCTTCATCGAGAACGGTTAGTGTTTGCTTACATCCTCAATAGATGCACGTTGTACTCTGGTGAATTGGTTTTCTAGCTTATTTAGCTGCATTTCATTAACTCTCGTGTCGTATTGAAGCGCTCTTTTCGTATTCCATTTCTTAGAAAGTGTACTGGGTTGTGTTGTATTGTACTCAGGGGTCGATTGACTTCTAAGCTTTCCTATAAATTCCATAAAATTCCTATGTGTTCTCAAGAATTTGTTCTAATGTTCTAATGGACTAATGTTCTCAAGAATTTAATCTTGCCAGCGAAGCATAGATTGTCCCTGAGAAGTTTGCTTTTCACTTCTTCAGGCGTCAGTTGAGCTCGCCCTAAGTTTTTCAACCCAAGCCAAGCCAATGCATCGCAATTGCCTGCATGTCACTATCCTCCAGCCCAGTTTCTTGAGGTGATACCTTACTGGGTAGTGTCCCGTAAACAGACCCGTGATGAGTCTGATTTCGTTCTTTGATAATAGCAGAAGCTCTTTAGCATTCGTGATCGAGTACTCAATAAATTCGACTGTCTTTGACCTGGTGTGTTGTTCCAGTGAGAATTTTTGTTCTCAGTTTCCCATTTTTGAATCTCCGCCCTTCTATGTGTTTTAGATAGTCCACAGAATGATTCGGGTCCGATCGAGAAGGGTTTTGAGCCTGTTCTAGCTAATTCAACCCTCGCGACCCGGCACCCAACGAAGGGCAACTTTGTTGTCCCTTGCCAGAGTTTTGAGGGGTTGTCTGCATTCCCAAGTGGGAATCAAATTATCTTAGCTTGGTTGTCGGACATTATGTAGGCTTTTTTGCCTTTTAAATTCCTTTGTAGGCATTCTCGGGCATATAGATCATAGGTCTACCGCCTTTTCTCTTCTACGACTTTTGTGATTTTAGATTTTTTTAAATATTTTAATACAAGAACATTGTTGAAAAGACTTTAAAAGACTCAGCTATATCATATGACCCAGCCTTAACTGTTTTCCTGGACCCTTTCATGTCTTTTTTACTCTTTAACTATCGAACTTTTGCCCATAGAATCCGAATCTAGCCAGACGACTTTTATCGCATGCAATGTAGTGATATTTCTCCAATTCACTTGGGGATTTTGTTTAAATTTTTACGTTGGTCCTTAAAAATTAAGAGTGTGGTTTTGAATATATCCATTTTGAGACATGCCCAATCTAATAAATCGCTTATAAAATTAATTTGATGTAAAGTAAATTGCAAAGTTCTGTTTAAGACTCGTTTTTGTTTATAATTTTAAAATTTTAAAATCAAAAAGTTGTATAATTTTTTATAATGTAAAAATTTAAATAATGAGACATATAAACAATTTTAGGTTTTCAAATTAATCTCCTTTTAAAATATAGCCGGAGGCAACACCTCGTATAAGCAAAGCTTTCATTATTCCTCGTCTTATTACACATTACACTGGAGACATCGTTATAATCGTGGCTCAAATGAGAAGGCTTGTTTTTAAAAGAAAATGAATATTTTACTGTAAAATTACAAAATAAAACAGCCGAGGTGGTTGTTGTATGAACATCTAAAATAAAATAGGTGGTTTTTGTAATTATTTTAGCAACAAAAAGTTAATTACCATTTAATAACATAAATTTATTTGTTTTTCTTCTAAATTGATATTAATTCAGTTAAAAAGCTATGTGTAAACATCGAGACTTGTTAGTACAATATAATAACTTGATTCATCAAGAAGCAATAATGTCAATATAAGGGAAGTGTGTTCTTAACTGATAATAGCTTTTTTCCCTTCCTCCGACACAGTATCGGTTCGTTATTTAAGCTTGAGCAAAGTGAAGCAAATAATAAAGTTGCGAACACGCTGGGCGGTGTATTTCATGAATGACGTCCGAATCATTACCGAAGCCATTCTATAACCATTCACATAATTTCCCTTGTGTTCACCTGCAAGTTCTACTTTATTGCTTCTTATAAAAGAAAATCTTTACGACAGATTATATTCTTTAAAAACTTTCCAAGATTTTCATTACGAATTTCCCTTTTTTTTCTTCCTTCTGTGAAGGATTTAAAAATTTATGAACTTTTAGAGATAAAACAAAGTGAAGTGAATTTTTTTTATTAATTAGCTTCTTGGAAAAATTCAATTATTTTATTATATCACTTTAAATATTCATTTAGGGGTGGTTAATGAAATCATAATTATTAACTACTGTCAAAATTTTTATACAGAGAGCTTTCCCGAGCAATTTGTTGCAAGAAATTTGAGGTTCGCTAGACGTGGGTAAAAATCCTAATGGATTTACCGAAATAAAAATTTTTAAATAATTTATTGGTGTTTACAGCCAACCTTTGTTTGCGGGTTTTTTAAAAAGTTATTTTATTGGTTCATTTCGGTGGTCTCGGAACTTACTTCGGGCGGCTCATTTTAAAGCCATTTGTTCATCGATCCGAATTCAAACGCAGCTCCTGATAAGCCTCTTATTACACAGAAGGCTATTTGAACATTTTTACAGATTTGACAACTCGTATAGAATATATTGCGGCAATTTTTCCTGCCAACCACCACGTATGGCCATAGATATAAGATTCTTTTGTATTGTAATTCTGTGCTGTTTTTCATTAATTTCCTTCGTATTTTAAGTAGAATTTTAGCTATTTTTCCTCGAGCAAGCAGGTTGAATTAAAGAAAACTTCAAGTTCCACAAGTATTTTCTTAACCATGTTGTGTTTTACTGAAAGGCATGCCAATGGAAATGGAACTGCTCAGTGAAATACCAAAGCGAAATCGTAACCGGAAGCGTATAATCACGCCCACGATGTCCGCTTTGTTATTTTTGATAGATTAACCATGGAAACTTAATCAAATACTTTAATTGGTTCGGATAGATAATTTTATGCTCTACAATTTTTATTAGAAGTAAAGTTGCCCTAAGATCATTCCATAAGAAGCAAAAGTTGGAAGAAACATCATAGATTAGGAACAAAATCCCAATATCGAAATGCTAGAGGAATTTCATAGTCTATAATTTTTATTACTGGTAAAATTAACGTAAGGTCACTCCTTAAGGACCTTCAGTCGGGATATACATAGATATCGTATGTTGTCAAAACAGGAAGATTAAAAAGTTTTCTTTACGGTGGACTTTTTGGACGTGCATTTCTCTCTGATAATGTTTAATAGATACATCAGGACAGGAAATTGGGAAGATACATGTGCTCTGAGGGCAGTATTATCATAAATAAAAATTGCAGAGCATTAAATTATCTATCCGAACTAGCGAAAATATTTGAACTAGTTACCATAATTATTCTATCAAAAATAATTAAGGAATAATAAAGCATTTCAATGTTGAGAGTTTGTTCCTATAGTCTATGGTGTTTCTCCCGATTCTAGTTTCTTAAGCAGTGCTCTGAGGACAATTTTACCTCAAATAAAAGCTGTAGAGCATAAAATTATCTATACGAACCAGTAAAAATATTTGTCCTAGCTGTCATAATTATTATATCAAAAATAATTAAAGAGAAGTAAAGCATTTCGATGTTGAGACTTTCTTCCTATAGCCTATAGTGTTTCTCCAGATTCTAGCTTCTTAAGGAGTTATCTGAGGATAATTTTACTTCAAATTGAAATTGTAGAGCATAAAATTATCTATCTGAACCAATGAAAATCTTTGTCATAGTTGCCATTATTATTCTATCAATAATTAAGCAAAAATAAAACATTTCGATGTTGAGAGTTTGTTCGTATAGTCTGTGATGTTTCTCCCGATTCTAGTTTCTTAAGGAGTGCTCTGAGGACAATTTTACCTCAAATAAAAGCTGTAGAGCATAAAATTATCTATACGAACCAGTAAAAATATTTGTCCTAGCTGTCATAATTATTATATCAAAAATAATTAAAGAGAAGTAAAGCATTTCGATATTGAGACTTTCTTCCTATAGCCTATAGTGTTTCTCCAGATTCTAGCTTCTTAAGGAGTTATCTGAGGATAATTTTACTTCAAATTGAAATTGTAGAGCATAAAATTATCTATCTGAACCAATGAAAATCTTTGTCATAGTTGCCATTATTATTCTATCAATAATTAAGCAAAAATAAAACATTTCGATGTTGAGAGTTTGTTCGTATAGTCTGTGGTGTTTCTCCCGATTCTAGTTTCTTAAGGAGTGCTCTGAGGACAATTTTACCTCAAATAAAAGCTGTAGAGCATAAAATTATCTATACGAACCAGCAAAATATTTGTCCTAGCTGCCATAATTATTATATCAAAAATAAAGGAGTAGTAAAGCATTTCGATGTTGGGAATTTGTTCATATAGCCTATAGTGTTTCTCCAGATTCTAGCTTCTTAAGGAGTTATCTGAGGATAATTTTACTTCAAATTGAAATGGTAGAGCATAAAATTATCTATCTGAACCAATGAAAATGTTTATCATAGTCGCCATTATTATTCTATCAATAATTAAGCAAAAATAGAACATTTCGATGTTGAGAGTTTGTTCCTATAGTCTATGGTGTTTCTCCCGATTCTAGTTTCTTAAGGAGTGCTCTGAGGACAATTTTACTTCAAATAAAAGCTGTACAGCATAAAGTTATCTATACGATCCAGTAAAATTATTTGTCCTAGCTGCCATAATTATTATATCAAAAATAATTAAGGAATAGTAAACCATTTAGATGTTGAGAATTTGTTCCTAATAGCCTATAGTGCTTCTCCCGATTCTAGCTTCTTAAGGAGTGATATCTGAGAATAATTTTACTTCAAATAGAAATTGTAGAGCATAAAATTATCTATCTGAACCAATAAAAATATTTATCATAGTCGCCATTATTATTCTATCAATAATTAAGCAAAAATAGAACATTTCGATGTTGAGAGTTTGTTCCTATAGTCTATGGTGTTTCTCCCGATTCTAGTTTCTTAAGGAGTGCTCTGAGGACAATTTTACTTCAAATAAAAGCTGTACAGCATAAAGTTATCTATACGATCCAGTAAAATTATTTGTCCTAGCTGCCATAATTATTATATCAAAAATAATTAAGGAGTAGTAAACCATTTCGATGTTGAGAATTTGTTCCTAATAGCCTATAGTGCTTCTCCCGATTCTAGCTTCTTAAGGAGTGATATCTGAGAATAATTTTACTTCAAATTGAAATTGTAGAGCATAAAATTATCTATCTGAACCAATGAAAATCTTTGTCATAGTTGCCATTATTATTCTATCAATAATTAAGCAAAAATAAAACATTTCGATGTTGAGAGTTTGTTCGTATAGTCTGTGGTGTTTCTCCCGATTGTAGTTTCTTAAGGAGTGCTCTGAGGACAATTTTACCTCAAATAAAAGCTGTAGAGCATAAAATTATCTATACGAACCAGTAAAAATATTTGTCCTAGCTGTCATAATTATTATATCAAAAATAATTAAAGAGAAGTAAAGCATTTCGATATTGAGACTTTCTTCCTATAGCCTATAGTGTTTCTCCAGATTCTAGCTTCTTAAGGAGTTATCTGAGGATAATTTTACTTCAAATTGAAATTGTAGAGCATAAAATTATCTATCTGAACCAATGAAAATCTTTGTCATAGTTGCCATTATTATTCTATCAATAATTAAGCAAAAATAAAACATTTCGATGTTGAGAGTTTGTTCGTATAGTCTGTGGTGTTTCTCCCGATTCTAGTTTCTTAAGGAGTGCTCTGAGGACAATTTTACCTCAAATAAAAGCTGTAGAGCATAAAATTATCTATACGAACCAGTAAAAATATTTGTCCTAGCTGTCATAATTATTATATCAAAAATAATTAAAGAGAAGTAAAGCATTTCGATATTGAGACTTTCTTCCTATAGCCTATAGTGTTTCTCCAGATTCTAGCTTCTTAAGGAGTTATCTGAGGATAATTTTACTTCAAATTGAAATTGTAGAGCATAAAATTATCTATCTGAACCAATGAAAATCTTTGTCATAGTTGCCATTATTATTCTATCAATAATTAAGCAAAAATAAAACATTTCGATGTTGAGAGTTTGTTCGTATAGTCTGTGGTGTTTCTCCCGATTCTAGTTTCTTAAGGAGTGCTCTGAGGACAATTTTACCTCAAATAAAAGCTGTAGAGCATAAAATTATCTATACGAACCAGCAAAATATTTGTCCTAGCTGCCATAATTATTATATCAAAAATAAAGGAGTAGTAAAGCATTTCGATGTTGAGAATTTGTTCATATAGCCTATAGTGTTTCTCCAGATTCTAGCTTCTTAAGGAGTTATCTGAGGATAATTTTACTTCAAATTGAAATGGTAGAGCATAAAATTATCTATCTGAACCAATGAAAATGTTTATCATAGTCGCCATTATTATTCTATCAATAATTAAGCAAAAATAGAACATTTCGATGTTGAGAGTTTGTTCCTATAGTCTATGGTGTTTCTCCCGATTCTAGTTTCTTAAGGAGTGCTCTGAGGACAATTTTACTTCAAATAAAAGCTGTACAGCATAAAGTTATCTATACGATCCAGTAAAATTATTTGTCCTAGCTGCCATAATTATTATATCAAAAATAATTAAGGAGTAGTAAACCATTTAGATGTTGAGAATTTGTTCCTAATAGCCTATAGTGCTTCTCCCGATTCTAGCTTCTTAAGGAGTGATATCTGAGAATAATTTTACTTCAAATAGAAATTGTAGAGCATAAAATTATCTATCTGAACCAATAAAAATATTTATCATAGTCGCCATTATTATTCTATCAATAATTAAGCAAAAATAGAACATTTCGATGTTGAGAGTTTGTTCCTATAGTCTATGGTGTTTCTCCCGATTCTAGTTTCTTAAGGAGTGCTCTGAGGACAATTTTACTTCAAATAAAAGCTGTACAGCATAAAGTTATCTATACGATCCAGTAAAATTATTTGTCCTAGCTGCCATAATTATTATATCAAAAATAATTAAGGAGTAGTAAACCATTTCGATGTTGAGAATTTGTTCCTAATAGCCTATAGTGCTTCTCCCGATTCTAGCTTCTTAAGGAGTGATATCTGAGAATAATTTTACTTCAAATTGAAATTGTAGAGCATAAAATTATCTATCTGAACCAATGAAAATCTTTGTCATAGTTGCCATTATTATTCTATCAATAATTAAGCAAAAATAAAACATTTCGATGTTGAGAGTTTGTTCGTATAGTCTGTGGTGTTTCTCCCGATTCTAGTTTCTTAAGGAGTGCTCTGAGGACAATTTTACCTCAAATAAAAGCTGTAGAGCATAAAATTATCTATACGAACCAGTAAAAATATTTGTCCTAGCTGTCATAATTATTATATCAAAAATAATTAAAGAGAAGTAAAGCATTTCGATGTTGAGACTTTCTTCCTATAGCCTATAGTGTTTCTCCAGATTCTAGCTTCTTAAGGAGTTATCTGAGGATAATTTTACTTCAAATTGAAATTGTAGAGCATAAAATTATCTATCTGAACCAATGAAAATCTTTGTCATAGTTGCCATTATTATTCTATAAATAATTAAGCAAAAATAAAACATTTCGATGTTGAGAGTTTGTTCGTATAGTCTGTGGTGTTTCTCCCGATTCTAGTTTCTTAAGGAGTGCTCTGAGGACAATTTTACCTCAAATAAAAGCTGTAGAGCATAAAATTATCTATACGAACCAGCAAAATATTTGTCCTAGCTGCCATAATTATTATATCAAAAATAAAGGAGTAGTAAAGCATTTCGATGTTGAGAATTTGTTCATATAGCCTATAGTGTTTCTCCAGATTCTAGCTTCTTAAGGAGTTATCTGAGGATAATTTTACTTCAAATTGAAATGGTAGAGCATAAAATTATCTATCTGAACCAATGAAAATATTTATCATAGTCGCCATTATTATTCTATCAATAATTAAGCAAAAATAAAGCATTTCGCTGTTGAGAGCTTGTTCCTATAGTCTATGGTGTTTCTCCCGATTCTAGTTTCTTAAGGAGTGCTCTGAGGACAATTTTACTTCAAATAAAAGCTGTAGAGCATAAAATTATCTATACGAACCAGTAAAAATATTTGTCCTAGCTGCCATAATTATTGTATCAAAAATAATTAAGGAGTAGTAAAGCATTTCGATGTTGAGAATTTGTTCCTATAGCTTATAGTGTTTCTCCCGATTCTAGCTTCTTAAGGAGTGATCTGAGGATAATTTTACCTCAAATAAAAATTATAGAGCATAAAACTATCTATCAAAACCAATAAAAATATTTGCCGTAATTGCCATAATAGATTATTGTATAAAAAATAATTAAGCGAACATCTTGTACGCCAAATCTTAAATATCACGCTTCCGGTTAGGATTTCGTATTCAGGACGATCGAAATATTGGGAAATAAAAATTTGTTACCGAAATTTTATATGAAATGCAGCTTGCATTATTTTAATAATTCAGATTTTGATCCTAATCTAAATTACAAGAAAATATTCGTTTAACCAGGTTAACCGTTTCTTTTCCCTCTATGACTGACTAGACGAAGAAGCAGATATATCTTGAAAACTGCTGTCTTAGTGCTAATTGATGCAAAACTAGGTTGTCACAGATTACGGTCCTAAAAGCGTTTTCCTTTATAAACTAAATTCTCTGAACTGAAGGTAAACGCAACTTGTTCAAACCACCAACGTTTAAGAGTTGTAAAAACATGATTTTTAGTCTTCTAAAATTAAAACTCTCATGCCGTTTAAGCCAAAACAGCATATATGCCTATTGTAAATCTTTAATTTTAAAATTTTATTAGCAAAAATTTGATCCTAATCTGAAAGATGGTGAATTTTTAATGCGAACTTACTATTGATGTGTAGAAAAGCATTTTTCACCATATTTTCTACCTAGGAACTGTTTGTAAATAAAT
The DNA here is from genome assembly GCA_963924605.1 of Malthinus seriepunctatus. NCBI lineage: Eukaryota > Metazoa > Arthropoda > Insecta > Coleoptera > Cantharidae > Malthinus > Malthinus seriepunctatus. Next base: position 76,696,402 of record OZ004600.1, on the reverse strand, counting down.
AATGCTATTTGAACCAATTGGTTGGTGTTTATTCCATCGTTAAAGCATCCATTTATTTGTAACCTTAAAAATATTTTTTATTTTGAAAAAATCTCAAAACTGTAGAAACTTATTTCTTTTCAATAATGCAAAACTTGAAACTAAATTTGAATATTTAAATAAAACGCGACATTAGTGTATTCCAATGTCTTTTGTTGAGGTATATGTCGAAAGCTATCGAGCACTTAAATATCTGAAAAAGCGTAAGAGTGTTTTCGCACTTAACCAACTCTAATGTTATTTGAAAACGTGGTGCTCGTGTTTTCGATCGTTGCAATTTGATTTTGCTACATGTAACTCCAGTTCAATTATTATCACTGAAGAACATCAAATCCAATACTGGTCGTCTTGTTGTAAACCATACGAGAATGAAAAACAAGTACCTAGGTAATTAAAGAAAAGAGGTTGGAAAAATGCTACTACAGAAATCGATTATTTTAAGAGGAAACATTATCGAATTAAGGAAAATAAAAAAACAAATTTGTGTACATAAGTACATAAGATAATTATAGAAGAGTCGAAAAAAGAACCACACGAGAGAGCAATATAAATTGGTAAGTCGTAGTTTGTTACCTAGCGCCACTAACACGTCAAACATTTATAACTCCAGAGGGAAGTCAAGATCGTATCTTGTAAGAGACAGAAAGCGAAATGAATCGAAGTATAGAAGTACATCACGAAATAAGAAGAAATACAATATGACCTTAATTGAAGAAAATGTTTAAAGCGTTTAAAATGAAATAACAATAAAATTTAACGACACAGATTTTTAAAATGTTGCATCTGCTACAATCATGTAACGTCATGTAGGTATCTCTCTGTAAGCTGTAAGGGTGACAATTACTAATTTAAATTCAAATTTTCTTGCTCTCATGCGAAAAATGTAACGTCGAGTAAATTTGATTTATCAGTTTAAAATAATCTTTTAATGTTAATGTATATTTTTACTTTAAATTTGCGAATTTTAAATGTTCAACATGAACCTTCTGCTAATGCTTCGTCCTCAAGTGGTTTCACTTTAACCATAAACTAATCAACAATCAGCATCCAGGTATATGACTTGAAGGTGATTAGTCTGATTTAAAGTTTCATTAAAGCCTTCAAAATTATCATTGACAAATGCAAATAGTAAATTGGTAAATGATGACCCTATAAATACCTGACACACATACCGTCTTTTGCAAACGTTTTAGGCGACTGCCAGACAGACGTTTTGCAGCGACCATCATAGACCGACCAAAATTTTAAACACGTGGTTTTGAATATCGTTATAGGCACACAACATCGACAGTCATCTATAATTCAATAATGGTCGGTATCGCTCACTAGCTGACGATTGATCGTCTGTCTGACAGCCGCCTAAGAATATTCAAAACCACGTGTTGAAAATTTTAATCGGTCTATGACAGTCACTACAAAACGTTTTTCTGACAGCCGTTTTAAGGTCCGTTTAGAGGGTGGTTATTTCACGACACTACTCGTTCTCATGACACCTACACAGCTATTTTGGTTTGACAGAAAATATCATGAGTGACACAAAATGTCGTGACATCAGTATTATCTTCAGAAAGGGCCTATATTACAGTCTCTAGCTTTATGAAGGGCTTTTACAGTAGATGCATCTACTCTTCAATGCCTCGCTCCAAGAGTGTCTGCTTTTGTTTCCTATTGGACGTCTCATTGTTCTTCAGCCCTATCTGTTGTTTTTAGTTCTTATCGATCTTTTCTGTCATAAATGCCGTTTTCTCTTGAATGCGCACTATCTGTCTCTCTGTTTGTTTTTGCCTTTCTCTCTATCTCTGTTTCGATTTTTCTCTCCTTCTCTGTCTCTTTTTCTGTAAATCTTAAATATCATCTCATCTGTCATCTCATTTTATCTGTCATTACATCTGTAATTTCATCTATTTTATCATCTCGTATGTCAATCTCTTTTGCTCATTTGTCAACCTCATATTTCAAGACAAGTCATTTCTATATCTTATCTGTCATATTATTTAAACTGTCAGTCTTCTATTCAATCTCATCTGTCAATATTATATGTTATTTAATCTCATCTGTCAATTTTATCCTTCATATCATCTCCCATTTCATTAAATTGATCATCTCATTTGTTAATCTCTTTTGTCAGCTCTTTTTATCACTGTCAGTTTCATATGTCAATCTCATCTTTCATATCATCTATCAACTTGTTCTGTCATGTCTCTCAGACTGATAGATTAGATGACAGATACAAAATTATTGACATTAAATGACAGACGGGATGACAAATGGAATGACGTATGGAATGACATATGGAAACCCATATCGAGGGCGTCACGGAAGTACCTTGGAACTGCAGTTTCCAGAAAAACGTATAATAATGAAAATCGCGAATATGATATTAAGATATTTCTTTGAGATACCAACTATCTGATACCAGATACCAAGTGATGCCGGTTTGACAGATGAATATTACTGTTTCATAAGATTTCTTTAAAGCTTTTTAATATAAAATAAAATGTTAGTTCTGAGGTACTGCCGTGACGCCCTCGATATAGAATAATAGATTAAATGACAGATAGCATGACGAATGTGATGACCAATTGGATGGCTTATGAAATGATATATTGGATTACAGATATGGGATGACAGATGGAAAGACAAATGGGATGACATATTGCATGCCAGTAACCCACTCCTCTCACTCTTTTAACCTCTTTTTGAGCCCTCCCGCCTTCCTCTATGCCTCACTCTATCTTACTTCCTCTTCTATCTCTCTGTGTCTTTCAGATCCTACTGCGCATTCCCTATAGCGTGTTTTTTGTTACAGGATTATTCTCCACCCAGGTCTTTCTTATTTCATTATGTATAAATATTCTTTCGTACTTCGACAGGTAAACAGATAATTTAATAGAAAACAAGCTTTAGATAGTTATCACTCTTACCATTACTTTTTTAGGACCTCCAATAGGAGGGTATATTTATATGTACATTAGTTTTTGTGGAAGCCCAAGTCCCTGCTTCGTATATCACAGCCTCGTATAATATAATAATACACACTATTTTATAAAGTTATCTCTTCGGTTTTATGACACCCTAATTCAAACTTGTAGTCAAAATTATAATAATATCCGCATCTATAATTTGTACCGTTCATTAAAACCGTACTAAAAAGCATGTTTCACTTCGTATGTGTAACCAAAAAAAAATATTTCTGTGTTTTAGCTACTTTTTGCGAGAGATGTAATGCTAGCATTTTACAGAATAATGAATGTAAAAAAATTAAATAATACAACTGTAACAGATAATGATAGTTTTTTTTCAGTTTTTTGTAATGTACAAACCACTTAACTTCTTTTATTTTCGTAAACGTTTTCTGTTACAATTAAAGTCAAGCTAAAATTGTACACGTAAGAATTTTATTCTTTTTTTTTTGGTTCAATTTCTAAATTTTCTGTTTAATGAAGACTGACTACTTTACGAGTTTCTGGAATGAAACGTCAACTCTATTTTCACATTTCCGTTAAGCTGTTAACAGTAATCGATCTCGGATAGTAACCCTACCTATATGAGGTCAGGTTAAGAGCCAAGCTTTAATTTGCAACGAAAGAGCGTAGTTACCCAACTACCTTTTTTTGACATATTGCTACAGTTAGGCAATAATATTCTAATTAAAATGAAATACGTCTTCATTAGTTTTAAATTAACTGACAAGTCTCTACCAAACAGAAAGAAGTTACTACTTTGCCCATTTAGTTTTTCTTCATTTTTCTCCAAGTCAAATTAGAGCACGAAAAAATAAGGTGAATTTAATAAAGTTTTCTTTCGGACAAAATTTTATTTAATTAAATTTAAAACAAAGTGCGGTGTTTAAGAAACCATTAATCATAAGAACTTCAAATCTATTGTAAATGTGTTTTACGATTGAAGAATTAATTTTGGTATTTAAATACGCGAAGCGAAAATAGAAAATGGAAATGGAGTAATGTATTGCATTGTAAAAGGGTGATGAGTAGTATCGATCGTGACTATGTATTGTTAATAAGGGCCCGTCAAGTCGTTTGAATGACACTAGTTTCCATTTATCTGTCACACATTTACCCTGAGTGAATTTAACAACATTTTGATTTAGATTTTAAATTTCAAATTTCCTCTAGAGCATTTATATAATTTCGGGAAAATGTTTATGTTGATACAAAGCGTCAGCTCATCAAGCAGGGAGTGCCTTCACTTACCTACTATTTCAATTTCGGTTTTGATAAGACTTCAAACACATTATTAAAATATTTTGCCTTTGCGAGACAGCTAGTACCATCCTAAGTAGTAGTTAAATCATAAGCCAGAATAGGAACATAGATAATGCAAATTATCTTGAAAAAGATGGGATAATAACGATGACTATGAAGTAATAATTATAATAATTACAGTATAGATCTTCCACAGATTTAAAGTGCACAGGCCAAACCGGAGCATCTGAACATCGTTCAGGTGACCTGCACAGGCCAAACCAGAGCGTCTGGACATTTTTCAAGTTCCGGTTTCACCTGTGCAGGTCGACCTGCACAGGCCAAACTGAAAGGTAAAGGCTCGTCTTCACAAACAGGCTTGCCTTCCGGTTTGCCTGTGCAGGCCGCCTGCACAAGTCACCTGAATGCTCTCCACACGCTCCGGTTTGGCCTGTGCAGACCGCCTTAACTGTGTAGGCCGCCTCAACTGTGTAGGCCGCCTGAACTGTGTACACACGCTCTGGTTTGGTCTGTGCAGGCTGCCTGCACAGGCAAATCGGAAGGAAAGCCTGTGTGTGAAGACGAGCCTTTAGCTTGTATGTGTGGCGCGGTCTTAAGATCCATAAATGCCACTACTTGTCTATATTTGAGAAATTGTACAACAGTAGTCATTGCTATAAATTCCAGGCTCGCAGAAAAATATTAATAAAGAAAACTAACCTCAAAAAGCGAGACATAATGAGCTTGTTAAGCAAGGATTAAATTAATATGCCTATCTACCATAAAAAAGTGCTCAAAGGACTGTAAGAAAATGAATTCATAGAAAATTAACTAAACGCAAATTAAATCAAATAAAAGTCTTGCGTCTATTTTGATTTCCATTTTCGTATTCCTATACAAAAAATATCTGTTGTGTCAACACAAGACTTTCCGATTGAGTTGATTATTCTAAGACCAAAACAGTTAGAAAACAAAAGAATACTGAACATTTTTATAATCACTGAATAAAAATAAATAAACGTCAAAATTTTTTGACAAATGTCAAATTTTTTGACAACTGTCAAATTTTTTGACAACTGTCAGAAACGTCAGCTGCCAAATATTATTAGATATTTGATTGCGTAAAAACTCCTTTTAAAACAAAATAATGTTAAAAGATTTTATATCATTGAATAGAGAAAAAAATTCTCTATCGGATGATTTAAAAAAAATTATATAGTGCCATTTAAAAAAAACAAAATTTCCTTAATTGCACACCCCCTAGCGGACCGATTTTGAACAAACTCCTTTCTGCACTCCGTCGTTATCTGATAAGACCTTACGTCAAATTTCAAGTCAATCGGTTCGGTCGTTTCAGAGATTTCGTGGGGAACTACATCCACACACACACACATACACACACACAGACTTTTTTCTAAAAATGGTCTAGATCGTTTCGGGGGACCTCAAAACAGATATATCCGGTGTTATCTCAAAATATATTTTTTACCCCATTACAATACATTCCTTTAATACCTTAAGGTATCGGAAAGTAATTATGTATTTGTGGAAAAAAAGCATCGCTATCTATTATAGTGAATACTCTTTTTTAGCTATTTATACAATCTATATCCTTCTTTAGAGTTTTGAGTTTTTGCTGTTTTGTTTTCAAGAGGCACTTTAATCTTATCAAAAAGTTGTTATAATACAGAAGTAATCTTTCAGCGTATTAAAGTACATCAAAGATTTCTATTTACTGAGAACGATGAAGGTAATTGGATTTGTCTGAAGCTTGAAAATAAACTAAATCGCTTTGAAATTCGTTTTCTTCAGAGTTCTTTAGATTTATCTTTAGACTTTTATGGCTTTTAACAATATTTGACTTTTAAAACCTTTAATTAATTTAAAGTAAACCGCGTCAGATGATCCCTAATTATTGGATCACTCCAATTACTCTTTGGAGATGATTTGAGTTTTAAAATTAGTTAAAGCTTTCAAATTTTAATATTTTATTTCACAAACTTTCTTTTTCTTACCTTTTTAACTTTAAATACTTTTCTCAAGACTAGTTTTAACTTATTATATCAATGTTTAATAATTTGAATTAATTTCCTTCTTGGGAATGATGTGATTAATATTTTCAACATTGTATAATTTTAGACACTTTCGTTTTTTAGTTTCTACTTTAAATGATTAATGAAATAATTATTGAAAATTGCATCTGGAAAAACTGAAAGCTTCATTTAGAAAAATAAAATTAATTTTTAAATATTATAAGAAGCAAGTTAATGACACTTAAGGGGAACGAATTCAAGCTTCAAGTGAAGATGTTGTGTAATGCACAAAATTAAAGCGAAATGAAGAAATGTTGAATTCGATTAAATACACGATTCCGAGACCATCTAAGATTTAAAAGAGTTTTATATTTTCTTAATCAAACTTGAGCTTTTTGAAAGAAAAAAAATATTTATCTCTTAAATTCATTAAGTGATAACAAGCTGGATGTAAACGGCATCAAAAGTATGACCATCAGAAATGAGCAGTAACATGGTATTTTCTATAGTGACAAGCTTTTGTTGTCTTCCATAGTTGTAGATACTCTTTATATTAGAATCGCCGAGCATTTTTGAGAAAATCGCCTGATTTTCCCAGCCATGGCCTTTAAACCATTTTTTGCATTAATTATTTTTTTAATGGTGCAAATTCAAACTAATAAAACTCCCTCGAAAACAACTGAAGTGTCATGGCAACTGTTCTGACCAAATGCGTCATGGTATAGTACATATTAAAAATTAAAGAGGAGTCGAAGACATGTTGGTGCTGGTGGTGAAGTCAGCACCAAAAAAAGAACCTTAAATATCTCAAAAACATTAAGTGTGTTGCTTTAGCAAAAACAGCACTAAACGGCACGAATGTAGTAGCACTAACCATTTTTTATAGTTAGAACATCATCATGGGGTGCAAAGTGGCAAATTCTAGGGTTAGGTGTAATAGATCCAGTCCTCGTAAAGCGAGTACAAACGACGAGGTTGGAAGCACAAACGTACACATTAGTGCTGATACTTTTTCACTAACTTCACGGACCCAGTCGAAGATAGTCGAACGAAATTTACGAACTCAACTACCCCGATAGGAAACTAAGATTGAGATGTTTATAGGGCTTCGTGAGAGTACTCACATCTCGATTTTGGGATCGATTCGACCGACCAATGTGATTTTTTGCCCAACGGAAACCTATAAAAAAAATTCCAACTTTCGAATTGGTTTGAAATTTGGAGAGGGGGTAGCCGTGAGTGTGCTTTACATCCCCCCAAGTTTGGGTTCTTGCAATCTAATGATGGCGTAGTTGCTAGTTTTTCTTATAAACTCCGGGTTTTTCTCACTTTTAAAGCTTAACAACGTTGTTACCTAGTCACACACCGTTTAAAACGCCGCCATTTTTAATACAAATAAATGCAACTACAATTTTTCAAATAAAGTGACAATTTAGTAACATGTATTTTACTATTACAGTGCTAGACTCCGTTTAGCTACCAGAAATAGCTAAGCCACGCCCACATAGCGCTCAATAGCACAAGCGCTCGATATTCAAATAGAATTTTTCTATTGATAGAATTTTGAAAAACGGTTTATAACAATCACACAAGAATTGACATGCGTGAAATTTGTAGAGAGTGGCCTAAGCTATTTCTCGTCACTGAACGGAGTACCACACCTATTTAATTGTAAATTTCCATATCACACAAGGACCCTATTCAGAAGTGGGATCTAAACCCACAGATTGGTTATACCAGTAATCAAATAACATTAAACTGTGCTCTAGGATACATACACCAGGGTTCCGAGACCCAGAAAAGTTTTAATGTGTTATTTTATACTTAAAAAGATTCTACTTTGATACGAGGTGAATATTTTAAAAGTTATACATCCTAAAGTTACTTTAATCATATTAATGAAAATCAATACACCTACCTCTAGACATGGTTTTGACATTTTCACTGTGTAGGTACCTACTTCAAAGTTCAAACCCACAACTTTCTAGTGTTTACAAAATGTAGTACGGGATTAAATAAAATAGTTCTTGGGTGCCTAGTCGTAATAAACATATAAAACTTACTTTCGTAATTTCCTGCTTTCCTGATCACTTTAGGTAGAAAAGCTTCAAATAAAAGTTGTAGGGCATAAAATTCTACATCTGAGTCAAGACACAAAGTCAATTTTGTAGGTTTCATAAAGGCAAAAATTAGACGTGAAAATGTCGAAAACACCTCAAAATATCAAAACTGTGGTTTTTGATAAACAATTTTTAATGTTTTGTTAATTAATTGACAGCGAGACCACTAATTGTCTTGGTAAACCTCGGAGGATCGATGAAATCTTATATTTTGTCTGCCTGTCTATCTCTAAATATACATTAAAGTATATCGAACACAAAAGGAAAATTTTTATCTCAATCCAAATACCCCATTTTATGGTGTTCGAAAAGAAGCAATTTAAAAAACAAAACATTTTCTTGATGAATTTGTTTTATTTTCTCATTATTAAAATTCAATTTTCTAGAGGGGTTGAAAACAAATAATAAGACTTAAACCTTTAAAGCTTCTCTCCAGCTGTTTTTTAACGATTTCTTCAAGTGATGATTATCAAATTACTTGTAAAATGTAAAGTAAATTAAGAGTGAAAAATAAAAAGTTATTATTCCAAAAAAAGCTTTATTTCCGATTAAACAGGAAGTAATAAATAATTATTATAATTTTGGTAAAAAGGAAAAGACATTAATATTGACTTTTCTTACGAATTTTGCGGCCGCAAAGTCATTATCATTATACTCGTACATTTAAATCATGCAAATTTCTCATATCTACACAAAGATGATTGATTAGTGTACTTTTTATTTTTAATGAAACCGAATATTTGTAAAAAAAAAAGTTGATTGTTTAATTAATTTCCACCTCGACATTTCTCTATAATTTGTTATTTTTTTCTTCCCTCAACATTTTTATATAACTTCTTTTAACTTCTTCTCGTAAGTAGTTTTATACGACGAAAAAGCGATGAATTTAACTTATTTAAGTTTAAATTTTGATAAATTGGAGTTCGTTTTAAAAAGTTAGTTTTATGTTAACTCGCTAATTAAAATAATGACATTAATCGAGTTACAAATTGTTGAAAATTACGAAAATTCTCTTTCTTTAAGTGAAAATTAAGGTTTAATTGCACTCGGTCATTATCTTCTGATAATTAATTTTTCTTTTCTCTTAAGTAGAATTAAACTTGAAAGCTTATTGTTGAGTGTAGGGGTTTTCTTTTTATTTCTCATATTTTAATATTTACATCTTAAACAGAGTATGTGTATTGACTCGCGATTGTTTAAATCACCTGCTGCTGTGTGCGACATGCAACAGGTAGTTTTAAAACATTTTCTAGTTCACAACATAATCAAATAATTAGTCACGACTTTTAATTTACTTAACGTGCGTTTTCACGAAAATTAAACACACACTGTATTGATTTTCTCAAACTATTTTAATTTTTCTGTTCAGTCGTAGAATAATATTGATATTATATATGTACAAAAATAGCGAGACTTTTTCAAAAGCATCTATAAAAGATGATAAGTAGAAAGATTGTTTTTTGAAATTGTCCGTGGGGTGCTAGGGATAGTGCGAGCTGCGGTGCGTCGACGTGGTCGCTCAGTAAGAGGAAATTGCCACCGATCTTCTTCTGTTTTAAACAATTTTGGGTCAGAGTTCTTTCAGAACCACTATGGCCAAGGCGATTAATTCTTAAGCACGGTTAGAGTCTATCTTTGACATTTCAGTAAACTGATACGTAAGACAGTGGACAAATGTCCACTGTTCACCCTGGACATGCCTCCTAACCTCAATATTAATAAACATTTATTAGTAATGTTCACCTTCGTCCTTGGTATTAAAATTATTTTTATAACTCATATAGCTATTTGTCTCGGCTAACGTCTCGTCAAAGTCTTGCAGTCTGAGCTCCAGAGAATATAGACTAATTTAACTAAAATTCTTACTTTTTCTTAGACCTCATTCAGCTCTATTTATTTTTAAATGTTTATTCTAGAATTATTCACCATCATGTTAATTACATATTAACACCCCCCTTGACCCTGTTAATGTTTTGAAAGAGAGCATCTACCAAGTAAAAACCAAAGTCGACATTAAAAATGGCTACTTTAAAACAGTTGTTAAATGCGTGCTTGTTAAGATACAACAAGGGGTGATTATGTCAATAAATACATAAATATCATATCAAATCACAATATTGCAATCAACTAGTTCAAATATTTACTAAAGATTATGGAATTTCAATTAACACCTGTTTATTTATTCAGCTATAATATTACGACTGTGTTAGTTAACCATTTGATTTGCAAAACACCAACAGTGCCTGTAAGGGCTCATTTTTGACGTTTATATTTTTCCCTTCTCGTTCCTAATCGTAATAATATTATAACTTTTATATTTCAAAGAAATTATAAAAATAAACGACTTAAGTCATCCTACAGTCCATATTGTTCTAATAAAATCTCAAATCGGTTGTTCAGTGCAGAACTCTTTCTTTGTCAAACTTTGTCGAGCTCCAGAGGACTAATAGTAATCTCAAAATCAGAACCAGAACTAAATTACCGATACCGATAAATCTTTTCAGTACCCTCCTTACGTTCTCCACAGTACTGGGTTTTGGAATATCTATTAAGGCCCTAACTTTAACACTGTCAAATTCCTCTTTATTTCTCCATTTTCGAGCGACAAAACTGACACCTCGCTGTAGCGACTCTGAAGCTAGGTTTAAGCTAGGTTCATAGCTCTCTTTTGATACGTTTCCGTTGGTACGTTGACCAATCAGAATAGAGTTTGTTGTTGAGAAAAGAGTTGCTCTGATTGGCCAACGTACTAACGGAAACGTATCAAAGAAGAGCTCTGAACCTAGCTTCAGGCTTTTGTGCATCAAGCCAAAACTGTGCAGGTCGCCCGAAGGACCCACAGACGATCCGACTTCCCAGCACACTGTACAGACTGGGTCTATAAAGGCCTGTCATAATAAAAATCTGTACTTTGGTAGAGGGCTTAATTACACGAGCAACCGGGAACTACCACGCCGTCTCCACTCGTGCAGGTTTTTGCTATAACAGGTTTGTGCAGATCACAACTAAGCAGGCAACCAGAACGATCTACAGTGGGTGTGTACAAAGCACGTGCCTCTAGTAGTAATAAAAGCCTGAAACTTAAGGTTTGCTTGATCTACTTAGATTTTTTCTAATTCAACCAAAACGCTGTCTATCTGCAGGTGCATCGTCAAGATAAAGAGACAATAGATTACACTAAAAGAGACTCCTAATGACCACAGCAGTGTATTTATCGGTACGTCCTACGTCAGTGGAGTACAATTTCATAACTATACAACTTACGAGTAGCACCTTACTCCTTACTCTTTTACTTAGCACTTAGACTTTCTACAGTGCCAATCGTAGCCAAGCACACCTTGGCTATGGTACACTCTTTAAGATTAACGTCTATCAATTTTACCTCAGCCGAAATAATTTTCTATCCAGAATCACCTACTACTGTACAATTATTCATCCCTAAAGCCTGCACTACACGCACACGTACAGGCTTGCCTTTCTAAAAGTAAAAGCCCATACAGGATTTAACTCCGACCAGGCATGTGCAAGCAAATTTTAAAGCAACGCTTAAAGTTGGGCAGGTCAAGTCAAAGTCTACACAGGCGAGGCGGCCTGAACAATTTCCAGCCGGCTTGGTAGGTGGAGGCCGCCTGCACAAGCCAAATCGGAAGGCAAGCCTGTGTGTGGGCAAGGCCTTTAATCTAGTAAATTGCTTTTCCTGAGATATATTTTCAAAATTGGACGTTGGTTATCCTATACGTGGTTTAGAATTAAAATCCAAAGACTACCTAAGTCTTCCTATAATCGGTTTGACACTTGGAGTGATATCTTTATGGCAAAAAATATAATTTTCAAGCATAAATAATTTTCTGTTCATACACCCGTCTCTCCGCTCGCTTCTATATTCCTCCATCTACGCAGTACGCACCAGTCCACCTATCTGTCTGTCTGTGTGTATATCGATCTGACTTCTTTAAGGAAAGCAAACAAATAATAAGAGAGTATATTTGTGTTTAGGATTGTTTTTACTTTTTTTTCTCTTTTAGAAGTACAAGTGAAATGTGATTATTTGATTTTTCTACTGGTGAATTTGTGATGGCAAATCGCATGGTGTAAATATTCTTTGCTATTTTAAATACACCCCTGTATTTGGTATTGTAACTAACAAACATTTGGTGGAATTTGATGCTATTCCATGTTTGAGTTTTTCTGATCTTTTCTACATTCTATTTATAAAATTTATTAAATTCCAATAATTTTAACACTTAGGCAGGTACTCTGCTCCTAAATTAAAATATTTGGTGTTATTTAAGTAGCTAAAAATTTAACACGTTGGCTACCATATGCATCACCGGTGCTTCATTAAAGTTGATTAGTTATGGACCACGCAGTTAATGCATACAAAATTAAAGACATCTGTACTGTACCAAAGCTTTTCTAACACATTTTTTAACAAAAACCAACAGATGACGCTAGATACCTCAAATTAATGTAATTTTACACAAGAAAATTCCAAAACTATGATATGATCACCGGGGATTCACATGGTACATAAGTGAACCTTTACATTTATTGGCGCGCGTTAGTGTTAATTAATTAGCTACATTAGTTCAAATTCATTGTACTTGTGCACGAAAATGGACCCAAAAGTAGAAGAAAAACTTCTAAGATGGTATCATGAATTAGAAGTTGAAGGTAATGACATTATTTTTAGATTTATAAGTTAGTAATTTTTAAAATTTTTATACGTAGACAATATTTGCAATGATTCTAATGAAGGGCATCAGAGTACGTCGAAAAATGAACGTGACGAACCTAGTGGAGAAAATGAAGATGAAGACCCATTTTCTTCTTCAGGATCGGAATATGAACCGAGCTCAATATCGGAATCAAGTGACAATTCATCAACTACAAATAGTCCCGTTAATCAACCAACACGAACAATGATTGAATGGCAAAAAGTGGATGGATCTTCATTGAAGCAGTTTGTTCTTACTGGTAATAGCAAAATAAATGTTTCTGCAGGTTTAAAACCTGTAGATATTTACAAACTTATTGTAGATTCTAATATTTTTGAACTGATTGTGTTGCAAACAAACATAAATGCCAGAAAGCACTCGAAAAAGTGGAATGATATTTCTGTTCCGGAAATGGAAAAGTTTTTTGCAATTATGTTATACATGGGACTTGTTCAATATCCTAAAATCTCAGATTATTGGTCAAAAAAATTACTCTACCGTCATTGCTTTGTTCGTCACATTATGCCTAGAAATCGGTTCCAAACGATCTTACGATTTATTCATTTTGCTGATAACGAAACAGCCAATAAAGAAGACCGGCTTTACAAAATCAAGCCTTTGATAGATGCCCTAACTAAACAATTTAAAGAATTGAAAATCCCAGGGGAAGTAGTTAGTATCGACGAATCTATGGTGGCTTTTAGAGGTCGGCTATTATTTCGCCAATATATCCCTAATAAGGCTTCCAAGTATGGAGTAAAAATTTTTAAACTTTGCGACGAAAGTGGATACACTTACGAAACTGAAATTTATAAAGGGAAAAGCGATGCAATAAAAACAGGGCGGTACAGCAATACCGTTGTTTTAAATTTGATAGAGGACTATCTTGATCAGGGCCGTACGTTAGTAGCAGATAATTATTACAATAATCCAGAGCTAGCAGATATTTTATTGCAAAGAAGTACTCATAACGTGGGTACTTTACGAAAATATGTAAAAGGAGCACCTCAAGACATCCTAAATGAAAAAAAAATGAAAAAGGGAGAAGTCAAAGGTAAAGAAAGCAATGGAAAAGTTATTGGAAATTGGAAAGATAAAAGATCTGTCCGATTCATCACTACGCGACATAATCTAAATATGGTCAACACTAACAAAAAAAATCGTAAAGGGGAAGATATTTTTAAACCCGAAGCTATCATATTTTACAACAAGTTCAAAATGGGCATTGATCTTTCAGATCAGATGGCATCCTATTTTTCAGTCTTACGCCGAACAATAAGGTGGTACCATAAGGTGGCTTTTGAATATTTATTTGGAATGTCTGTGGTTAATGCTCTGGTTTTATATCAGTTAACAAATAAAAATAAAATTCAAATTTCCGAGTTCAGAGAGCAACTTGTCATGGGCTTGCTTGGTGAAATTATAGACAAAGAAGCACAAAGCAACAAAAAAAAACATCACACATTAGAAGAAACCGAGATGAGAACCAAAGACAACAGAAAGAAAAGAAGGCGTTGCGTTGGATGTTATGAAAAACAGTATAATATTCATAAAAAATCCAAGATCGCAGCTAAAACCACGAAACTGGTTTCTACTTTTTGTGGTGATTGTCCAGATAAACCACCATTGTGTTTGAAATGTTTTCAAAATAGACATTAAAAAATAAAGTGTTTTTTAGTTTTTTTTCTACATGTTTCTGATTTACACTGTTTTAATTTAGGTAGTTACCAATGTGTTCACCAACAAAAATCATTTTTTTAATTTCTTTTATACGTAGGTACTCCAAGAATAATATTATAGTTTTCTCTGATTATGTGCTTTCTGTATATTGTTTTAATTTGTAATAATAATTATTTTGTTCAAAAACAAATAAAATTTCTTATTTTATGTATTTAAAAAAAATAAATGTATCTGTTTTATCTTTTTATTTGAACATTCATAACTTGACTTAAGTGTATCACCGGTGATGCCCACTTAAAATTTAGTAAATATGGTCCATTGGCATATTATTCATGTCTTTTATTCAATCTCTTTCCAATACCAGACTGGTTTACTGGCCATTTAATTTATAGTTGCAAGATATCACATGTGATGCATAATGTCTATATGTGAACCAATAGGTATGTATCACCGGTGATACATCTTGTACCTCACGGCAGATTTCTCAAAACCAGCCTTGGTAGCCAACGTGTTTTAAGCAAGCAAATTTTTTCCTAGGTAATAATTTCAGAAAACCGAAAAAGAATCGACATTAGTAAACTATTGGATTGTTTTCCTATGTTCCAAATAAAAAAAAATTCATTGAACATAAATAAGGGAAGAAGCTCTCGTGATTTAGTGGGTACCTTATTCCCAAACCGAATGTTTTCTATTTGTACAGTTGCATATTGAACAATTGGAAGAATAATTGCAGAAATGTTTTTTGGCCACATACATTCAACTTGAGCTTCTTCAAACCAATTAGTAATTTTTTATTAAAATAAAAAGTCTTCATACTTAAGTATATTACTTTTTTTTTAATTCATAGATAATTCGTTTTGATGTTGATCCACGAAAGTAGGAATTAGCAATTTTCATTTTCTCATATATTTAAAAATCTTTCAAACGAGACCAAAATTAATCGTATTGTATTGAGACGATAGAGGTCGTTACCATCATTTTTTTTGTTGTAGACGCCTTTGATTATTTTTTTATCAATTGGAACAATTTATTAATTTTAATAACGTCTTAAATACGTATTCCTGTTTCTGGAAAAACGTTTTACTGACTTTCCGTTTTAAACCACTTCAAGTGTAAATACGTAAACATCAATTATGTAACAAATGAAGTTCAAAGCATTGATTTCTTAAGAGATCTGTATACAAACTCAATTCTCAAAAGCACAATAGTAATGAAAATCTTTGTGACGTAAACGCTTGCATGCAATGACGACAATAGAAAACAAACTCAATACGAAATATTTTCGTAAGAAATTTATTTGTAAAGTGCAATAACACAAAAGTTGAAAATTTTTATAAAAAAAATTTGTTCATTTAATCATGAACGGGGAGCTACGTCAAATTCTGACAGGTGTTAAAAATTTCCTTCAGACTTTCATTTAAATTGCTCAACAAATCTTAACTTTTTTAAATTGTTATATGAAAATAACTTTTAAGAAACTCACAGTATAATTGCAATGAAAAAGTGTCTTTGTTTCTTTTAGATATAATTTAAATATATATGCAGTTATATTTTTATTACTTATTTAACGAGTTTCATGAGCCAAACTAATTCCACTTAAAATTTTTCATACAACAACCTGACAGTCGCATTTTTAAAACCTTAATTAAATAATAGCTGTCTTTGAAAGAAAATCTACCTGGATAAAAATTTTTAAAAATTTACAACAACGCGTTATAGAGGATGGTCATTTTACAACACACACCATAGGGACTTCTCAAACCGGAAGGGATTCAGAGCTGGTCACAATACAAAAAATGTGCACATTTTCACATCCTTTCAGCATGTCAAACGAAATCTGGGACGGCACACGAGTCTTTCCTGAAAGATTGTAATTAAATACGCATTACGCATACGCATACGCATACGCAGACCATCCGCTAGATATTTAGAAAATTTTCGAAACCTAATTCATGCTTCTTAAGTTAATTTTCGATATTTTCATAGAAAAGCAAGACCACAGGCGATTTTAATCTTTTCAGAATATTTCAGGAATGATACTAATTGTGTCAAATCTGAAGCTCTTTTGGTTTAGGAACTACCCATGATGTAAATTGTAAAAGTAGCCACCCTGTATAATGTATAAGTACTACAATATATTCAAACGAAGAAAAATAAAATAAATTAAATAGTAAAAAGGTTACATTTAAGAGCAATTTATGTTCTAAGTTATTTATTTAAGTTTTTCAGTTTTAATTAACTCTTAAGTTATTTACTTACTGGCAACCTTAAAAATTAATTACCGGTTAATAATTAGAATTTAGTCGTGTCAAAATAGTATCATTTTCTTTAATATTTGCTTTATAAGAAACAAAAAAAATATAATTTTATTTGAAAGTTAGAAATGTGTTAAAGTTTTTCAACTTTTACTTGGTGAAGTTCACAATTCTGAAGAAGAGATATTAAATAGGTTTTGTTTTTCCGTTAAAATGGATTAATTTAATCCACTCTTCCAACAAGAAATGTCGATGTTATGATTCTATACAGTTTTGTGTAAAAATTATACAAATTGGTAATGTCGCCGAACTCAGTGATTCTTAACCTGTAGGGCGCCTCTTAGAGGCGCGAGATACCTGAAAGACGTCACATAAAAATGGATATAGAAGAAAACAACTAGGTATTTATTGAAGAAGAAGCAATCCAATTTCACAGAGATACGCTGTTGGAAATGGCAAGAACGGCAATTTATAATGAACACAGAGCCAGATTTAAGTACCACTTACTAGACAGTTGTACTGGAGTGGAATTGTTGGTAACCTTCCATAATGCATAGTTCTCCGTCGTAAGTTTAACTACAGAGATCACAATAGATCAACAATCACCACTCCACTACTATCTATGTAAATGGTACATCAGATGCAAATTGTCTTTCATTGGAGAATTTCCGTAATGAAATCGCGAAGAGTTCTAAAGGATTTATATTATTATAAGCTCTGTTTACCCAAATCTATACAATTTTCAAAAGATCCGCCAAGGGTTCTGCCACAAAATTTAATATCTAGTGTTTTTAAAGTTTTCGAACTCTTCCTCAAGTGTACAAATAACGTGATTTGTTGAAACACAACACTTGAGTGACTGTTTTGCATTTGGCCTGCCGAGGTAGTGCTTCAATAGTTGAACCAGTGACTAATAAAAAGAGGTTCAGAAATACTGGCCTCACTGGAGGTACACTGAGTTCTTATTATTTCGAGTTTGAGCTTATATGAGATCTTTTCTTCAGACGGTCCAAATAATAAACGACCCATTATTTAAGTAGGACCAAGTGTTTTAGACTAGAGCATGAAAGCATTGAAGAAAGCGAGACTACATATTTCCTAGCTAAATAAAGAATCTGAACCATCCTGCGACATAGCCACCAACCCACTGGAAAGCTTCTGAACGATCATCACCGTCTTGTATATACCGATATGCAAATAAGAATCCATAACTACTCTCGGTACTCGAATTTCTTTCACCTGTAGAATTGCAACGCCCCCAAACGCTGCCAAGACCCTTATTTAAAAGAATAGTCCATCATTATCTTTTGAACTGTTGAAAGGTAGTTTCGAGTCTCATTCGAGAATCATTGCTCACTCGCTTTCCATCATATGGGGTTGATTTCCGCCTGCAAATCATGCATATTTAAGGAGCTTAAAATTTTTTATAAAATGTCGTTGAACTGGACGACTTCATTGCCATCACTGGGGAACTCTTGAAAAATTGTGTTCCTTAAAATGTTCAAAAAGGTTAGTCGCAGAATGCAACCCTAAATGCATCCCCAGTGGGTAATTAATAATTACCATTAGAGCTTCTTGAAATAATTTGTTATGAAGAGGGATATTTTGTCACTAGCTAGTAATCCGGGCATTCTAGCTGACTGTCATTTCTCAAATTCGTCTAGGAAGTTTTTACTCAAAATTTCAGAATTTTGTTTCTTTGCTAACCGTTCTGATCTCATCTAACTCTTTGTTTTTCATGCTTGGGGGACCTGATACAGGCCCAAAAACTTCGGCCAAGGGGTTCTTTGTGTATCCAGAGGGATTATGGATCCATTCTTAGTCCAGTTTCCTCAAAGAAGGTTATTAGCCTATACAGGGGTGGATTTTTTGTTTGTCTGTTTTTTCTGGGTAGGCGGCATCCAGTGTTCTGCAGCAGGGCACTAGCATAAAATATGTTGAGCCCAACACTCTACTTCGGTGTGAAATTATGATTTGCAATTTTTTTACTGTGACCAATGATTACCAAATTACCAATCCGACTGAAATCTTAAAGTTAAAATTGTTTTAGACCTAGAAAACTAAAGCACACCTAAAAAATAAAAAGAACCTATCAGATTATTATAAATATTTTGCTAACCAATAATCGGGAATTTTAATTACCTGTTAAGAACACCCATACCCAAGGTGGTGGCCGAAGCTCTGGGTTATAGGATTTACCATGTAATACCGTGGTAATTTTCTGCTTCTCTTTTAGAAACAAAATTCTTAAAAAAAATTTTAGAGCAGAAAATTCTGTATCTAAATCAATAAATAAATTTTCTAAAATAAATTGAGAATCCCAATCACCGAAGTATGATTTTACATGTTAAATCTCTATGACGGAAAGCTCCGGTCACCGGTAGATAGAGCTTTTCATTTAGTGGAAATGAACTTTTCTATTGAGTATCTCATAATTTAAGTTTGCGACGTAATTGAATGTTAAATTAATTTTATTTTACAAAACAAAGTTTTAACATTCTTTCATGAGCAAGTTTAAATCTATAGTGCAATGAAATGAGCAGTATTTAGAATTTATAGTCGCATTGAAATGTTGAAACTCTTTCTCAACATGGAACTGAAATATATTTTGTGCCATTAGCAATTGTTTTAAATTTTATTATCGAGTTCAGTACTACTCTAGTATTAAAAGTTTCAAAAACAATATTAATTTTATTTTGCGCTACATTTTAGTCGATTTAACATTTATATTTTTGTAATAGAAATATATTTGTACGTTAATATCATTTTTCGTACAAATTTTAGCATTCAATACATTTCTTTCCTCTTCATCTTCTTTATATCTACCTTTTTTTTCGCATAATGCCTTTGACCGACTGCATGAAAATGCTATTTGAAGGTAACCATTGAAAATACTTCTGATTTTACAGCTTTCAAGAATTTTTAGTACCTACTCTCTGCTGCATTCAATTTACTTTTTTGAACTTAATTTCCCTAAAAATTCTTTTGAAATTTTATTTATCCTAAAAACTCGTATAAACTATTTTTAATATTACGATATTTTAAAATCTAATACTTCTATTAATTAATTTGATTTACTAGTACCATTGATAGGAATTATGGTTGTATTTAAATTGGAGTAGGTGCTTGAAACGGACTCGTAATTTTGCACAAAATGAGTGTGTGTGCACTAGCACACACACACAGTAATACGAAACGTGGAATTAAACTGCACGATTTGTAAATAATGGCTAAAATCATTAATTTTTTTATGCCTAGCCTACAGGGTCGGTCATAGGGATTTAACATGTAAAATCATACATTGGTGATTTTGTGCTTTCCAATTTATTTTAGAAAAAATGTCTTTAAATAACAATTTTAGAGCATAAAATTCTGCATCTAAATCAGTAAACCAAATTCATTTTGGATGCTTCATAATGCCAGAAATTTAATTTGAAAATTAGCAATTGCCTTGAAACACAAAAAAAATTTTAAAAACAAAAATTACTTTCCCTTCAAATGTCAAAAAAAAGTTGACATATTGTTACTAAATAAGTAAGAATGAAGTGTAAAACTTAAACTTTTTACCTCTTAGAATGTAAAAGTAAATTCTAACCTTACTTATATTTACCTACAACAAATTATTACTTACTTTTTCATTTGAAAGAATAGTATATTTTATAACAAGAGATGAAACATCAGTTTTTATCGTGAGGTGAGAATTTAATTCACGAGCCGCGTAGCGGCGAGTTAAACAATCTCTTGAACGAAAAAAACGGGTTTAATTTCGAGTCGTAAAAATGCTATTTTTTCTACGACATTAATTAGTACACCTTAATATTATTATTTGACTAAAATTTGAATTGATATTTCAATATCGGTTTTTTAAAAAGCCACTAGATGGCGCAAAAGTGACAGCAGTGTCTTAAATTTAAAAAAAATTATTAATTTATCAATTAAAACAATTAATCATAATATTACTTTTGCTCTCTAGAGAAAAAACGCTATTTTCGTATCGAGTAAGTGGTGACAAATGCTTAGTTTCACAAATGAGAGCAGAAATTTTTTTTTAATACGAACACAATATACAAATTATTTTCGTAAAACCAAAGATTTCAATCGGCATTTTGGGTTTACAAAAAAATTGCCATTACTGTTGGGACACACTGTAAATTCCGCACGAAAGAACAATATAGTTTTGTTTTATAATAATGACTTTGTAACAAAATTTGTGGTTCGTGTGTCGTTAGTTTTAATTTACATGTAGATGTCACTTTCATATAGGTGGTACAATGTTACACAACTGCAATTTCAAAGTTGGTGAAAATTGTTTATGCAAATACAAAATTTTGTTAATTATTTTAGAAAATAATTGAAATTTATGACTCATTATTTATAAACTTTGTAAAAAAGTGACAAAATGATGTATTATACAGAGTGCATAAATTTCATTTTCAAGTCGTTAGCCTACCTGCAATTATTATGAATTAGAATAATTATGTAATTGATACTAATAGGCAAGATTTTTCTTCCCACATTTGCTCCCTCTAACCCTTTGGTTCGTCACCCTTCGTGAGCGTATTATAGTGGCATTTGGTTATTATAAAGTTAGTGATCATAGCTATTAGCCCACTTCCACTCTTTAAAGTCTTCAGTCAAGCGTGTAGTCTTTGATCAAGCAAGGGTTGCGCTGGTCGATTGGATCAGCGCTATTTAAATAGAACGCTGTTTACACTTTTTGAAATATTGATAGTTTACTTAATTTTTGCTCATGGTAGTTACGGCTCCGTCTCGCGAGAAGCACATTAATTATTTGTAAGACTGGTAATAGGGGTTACCGAGTTTTCTGACGTCGGTTGGACTCTAGCTGAAGACGAGGGGGTTCGATGTGAGTAACTAACAAAAAACACTTGAAGACGAAATAAAAATATTTATTAAAAATGAAATAATTAAAATATAATTGAATAATAAATAACGAAAACTAATTATTGACTCTCGTCTCGATAACTGTCGTTCCTAGGCACCGTAACAGGTGTCCTCTTGAACGACTCCATTAGAACTAACTGCACCCAATTGCGTCCTAGAGGGAGACGTAAGCGATTGGGTCTAAAAGACTTGACCACTAGATGGAATGTACTGGGGTACACGCGATCAGCGCCAAACCTACAACTGCGGCTTGTAAAAGTGCTGCAGGAACGCCAGACCATCAACTACCCGCAGCATAATAATAATACACTAGACACAATAATGCACTATGTACAGTGGATTAACACGGACGGTCACGGACTCTCCTCTAACTCTCCTGGAATTAATGCACGTCGAATATTTATTAATTCTCCACCACTAAGTGCTGAGCACCAATCAAAGCTCAGCTTGATACTTAGCCACGAGTTGAGAACTTACATCTTACTCCGTACGCTTCGTACTCATATATATTTGATTATCACCAAATTCTTACATAAATGCTTTTTATGCAATTATGTAGGTGGTATATCAAATGGTATAAGTTTTGTTTGAGTGGGGGGGGGTTGTAAATAACAAATAGTTTTAATCTTAAATATAATCTTAAGGATTTGTAACCCTCTGATATGTGTTTAGAAAAACGCATCAAACGCAAAAACATATTGATATCACTTCAGCGATATCAACCACTTTCATGACCATTGATTACAGAAAGTGCTGAAATATGTAAATCCCACGGTTTCTTGATCCGGATTGGGCAATTAATAATACAGTTTATAAAGTCTCAAGAAGCAAGAAACATTCACCTAAAAACTGCAGCAGTTGAGTTCTTCAATTAAAAATGAAGCGCACATTTTTGTTACGTTAGGTAGGTGCAGTTTATTACAAATTTAATTTGTAAAAGGAAACTGAAGCGACGCTGAAGAGAGTTAATAAACTTTTCACTTTGTGATCGTAACGTGCGTACTAAAAATTAAAAAAAGAACTATGAAATAGTGTTTTAGATAATTATTGTGTTCTCGCCTCGCGTTGGGCGTCAAATTATGTAAACGTTTGATAAAATAAAAAAGTGTTGGAAATTTATAATAATTTGTCACAGCGGGGTTAGGTAAAAGCGAATTAAATTACAATATTAAAAATGGAAATGGGGCAAAATTCAAAACATTTCTCAGTACGTATTAATTCAAATTGAATTAAATTTATGTATCACTTTATATAAATTTCATTTACATTTGTAATTTGTAACATCTACGCTTTCCTCGGTAGTTTATATACGAATGGCGTGCAAGTAGGTCCTTTGTGTGTATAAAGTCAACGTATTTATTGAAGGCACTTGCTTGCTACTTCTCCGCGAATGTAGTAATGACATTTCTCGCACTCGATTACGCCCGAGTCAACATCGCACGTCTTGCGGTCAGTATTCGCCGGGGAACCCCAAGTTCCCATTTCCGCGTAGAAAACCTCGCTTTTCCTTTAACTACATCTCTTTATGTTTGTGTTTCCTTTTAACTTCCTAAAACTTATATTAATCAAAAAGTTTATAATTTATTTCGACACATTGCTGTTATTACTATCAATACTCTTGTTTCGTATATGCAAAATGCAAACATTTCCTAAGTATTATCGGTTTTAAATAATGAAAGTCTTAATAAAGAAGCGCTTAACGTTTTCTAAGGTTTTCATTCTTTCTCGAAAAGTTTTAATATCTTTTATAAATCTCATAAAATGTTTTATAAAGTTACACATTAACAATTTCGGTACCTACCCTTGATTATCTAATTTTAAATGAGTAAAAATAAAAATAAAAAAATCTATAAAATAAACATTTAAAACACAATTTCGCATTGAGAGAATTACTAAAATTCATAAGAAAACTCAAAATGTAAGAAAAATTTTTCTGAATAAGTGTAAATTCGAAACCAACAAGACTCTTGTGAATTTATAATGAGCCACGAAATCTGTTTTAATTACTTTTCATCTGTAATTAACAAAAGTGTGATGACAACATTTAATGTTGAAAATAATTTTATTTTCTACAAAAACTTATTAATTATTTTAAATTGTTTAAAATCGACGTAGGCCAAAGATTTTATTGTATTTTGAAGTTGCTTCATATCTCGTTGTCTTGATGCTAACTTTCAAGAGTCTTAAAAAAACTGATTAAGATGAGATCTGAAGATAATATAATTTATTATGGTCTTTGAACGCAAAGTACAAATTGGACACAACACTGAATAGGTTGATATTCCTTTTATCTTGAAAACTAAAAAATAGCGCGTTGCTAGTTGTCTCTATTTGGTTAGGGGTTGCTATACTGGTGACTGTTCTAGACTTGGAGCTCTCTTACTGTTCTACGGATAGGGATAACAAGATGAGCTTCAACGGGAGTGTTAACACAATAGTTGTGAAAAGCTGGTCGCCAACAGAATGAAACGAGCGCCTACCATTACTAAGGTATAATAGTACAACACAACCAAAAAAGAATCGCACATGGCCGTGGGTGCGCAGTAGACTGATATCCCTCCCACTATCCCCGACTTGCCAAAGGAGCTCGTAGTTGTTTGCGTTTATTCTTGTCATATTGAATCCCCTCTCATTTTCTCAACAGGCGCGTTGAGCGTCCAAGTGCCATTCTATCATGGTTGAGTTGTACACGACTCAATCCCTTGAACACCACAGCAGAGATCAACAAAGGTCATTATGCGGTACTCTTACGCCACTGCTGTAAATGCTTGCGCAAGATGACATACGTCAAAACTTTTCTTTACTGAGATGTTCCCAGTTTAATCAACTAGCAGCCTTGCTGAAGCGAAGGAGGGGGTTTGTTAAAAAAATTACTCCAAAAGAATAAACGAATACTAATCAAAACAATAAAGAGTGAATGACATAACTAGACAAAGACTCATATAAGGAAATGACTACCTCAAAAGCTTCTAATGGCCTCATATATGTCACCTTTTGTACTCTACAGAATAAACTCGTAAGTCTTAGTAACTTCTGGGGAAAACGTGCCCCCCTATTATCTTAGCAATATAACCATTTAATTTTTCAATAAATGAAACAATACCTATAAAGACAGAGAGTTAATAGGTCATCTGGTCTCGTCTCATCTCATCAAAGTCTCATCGAACTTGGAAAAACAGAATATTTTAAAGTCACTCAAAAATAAATTATTTTCTAAGTATTGCTTTTATATGTATGCAGCATCATGAATAACGTATTATTTATTTATTAAACCAATTATTAAACTACATATTTTGATAAAATTATATACACAGTATCAGAAAGCAATATTGATTTTAGAGAAAACACATGAATTATTTATTTGAAACTCTTTGTAATAAATTTTGAATTTATAAATTATTTAGTTACATGTATTTAGACAAAGCTAAATGATTATAAATTTTGGAAATGCAATTGAAAAACTACATAATAATAGTATAATTCTTGACGTTTACCGGTGTAAGCCAAAGGGTAATAATAGTACTTTAAAAGAGCACAAAATAAAATAAAACAAAGCGATTATAAAGAAAACATTTTTACCGCAAATTTGCCTTTTAAAGGAAATTTAAAAAGTCACCAAATAGTATAAAAGGGAGTATAAATGTTGAGAAACTACATAGTCAAGTAGGCGTACCACGCATGTCAAAGATGACAAACATTGTTTCTCTAGAGTCTAGACTCTAGACATTTGAATACTATTTTACATTCATTAATCTGAAAATGTCATCTCTAATAAGATTGGCGGCCATTATAGCATAATATATCGGATTTGGCCTTCAAATAATATTTTACTTTTCCTCCCTCCCAGGAAGGATCAGATGACTTTTATAGTTTGTTGGAAACTACAGGCTGTATTATGTATTGTTTGTTATTATCATCATTGAGAAAAATAATGGGGTGGTTACTCGTTGATCTTTAAATTTTACGCTGTTGGCAACGTTGTTATAGCTAAACCGTATTCACGAGTGTTTTTATAACCCCTAGGAGATAAGCGTGTCCATAATCAATTTATTGATGCTGCTTTTAGATTTAAACTTTCTATAAGCCGAAGACTATACTTGCTACGATCATACAATACTTTTTCTGAGCCTTTTGAGCTTACCTGAGAGATGAAATCGGAAAACCATCCATTTTTTGTCTAAATTATTTTCAAATGTTGCACATTATTCAAAAACTCCCACTTCCTGTATGGAGTTACAGTCGGGGAAGCACCGATTGCAAAACTTTACTACTGATTTTTTTTATTTGTACATAAATAATTGAACAAATATGAAGAAAATGCGAATAGATAAAAGACGTGCATTTTCCATCACAAAATCTGTCGTCCGTCAACTTGAAAACGTTTTCAATTGAACATCCGTTCCGAACCGCTTTTTTAACAAATATTTGTTAAAAAGCAAATATTTTTCACCAATTTTTGCTTCGAATTCGCTTTACAAAACATTATATTTCAATTTGAGATTTGTATTAGCGATACTTTCACTATTTCGTACGAGTTACACGCAGTTGGGAGTTGTGTGGATAATAAATATCTGCAAACAATTCTAGTGAGTTCAATATTTAATGTGATATAGGTATAGGTAGAAAGCTTCCTTTTTAACCTCTTCTGATATTTTATGATTGTATAAATATTTCAAAAAACGTCCCATCGTTTTTATCAAATCAAAAGGAATTAAAATATTTTTAGCCTAAGTGATCCCCTTCGGGATCAAAACTTTTCCACTTATTTAGTATTTAGATAGCTCACGTTTCAGATTAAAGTAAAATTATTTTTAGGTAGATAGAATCAAAAAAAGATATATTATTGAAAAGGTTTTGAATAGGAGTAAGTATTTTCTTATAAAATTAAATACGAGGGTGTGACATTTAAATTTTTTAGAGATTTATCCGGTAATTATTACCTTTTCAGCAGCGTTGAGGAATGAAACCAAATGTTTGTAACGCTAACTGTACTCAAAAATTTCAGTCAATTTCAGTTACATAACCAAGTTGGTCTGTTTTTGACTTAAAATACTCAATATCTAAGTCTAGTTCCATATACACACAGGCACAGGCCTTTAAACCTATAGGGGAAGATGGGGCAGGTTCGGACAATTTTTTTTAAACACCGATTGCGCTGTTATTTATAGTGATGTAGTGCCTATTTTGTATTCAACTTGTAACACTATCATTTGCCTACGACACGGTATATAGAAAAGGCAGTAAAATTACACAGTTTTTCTGTTACAGATTTTTTTTAAAAAAGTAATTTTTGTCCGAACCTGCCCCACAGTGGGGCACGTTCGGACTACATATGGGGCACATTCGGACAAACCTAGTAAAGCATTGAATTATTGCGAAAAACTCTTTACTCATAAAACTGATAAAAAACAATGCCGGTATATAAAATAAACAATTTTTTTTCTATTTGAGGGGGCCAGAAACCAAGGGTTCTACTTAGAAAAAGTCGAGTTAATGCAGAAACTGGAAATGGATACGTAAATTCACTATCCGAATTAGCTTGTCCGAACGTACCCTACTTGCACGGAGTTTCATTAAAACGGTAGAAAATTTTTTCCTTGATGTTAGGTGAAACGAAACTACTACGTGTTTATAGTTTATGTATGGCAGTTACCAGATTTCAATCGCCAGTAAATTTAATTGAGGGATTAAAACGGGAAAGCTTATGTTACTTAGCTCAAAAATTATTGCAGGTTGTTGGAAAACCGTTTTTCTTTACTAAAAATTTTGTTTTTGAACTAGACAAGCGAAACTACCGTCAACAAACACGCTTCACACTAGCAACCTACTGTTACCTCCGCAGCGCAATAACACGAACTTTTAACGGAAATTTTGAAAAGTTCGAATGTGCTCCGCGTCCGAACCTGCCCCACCTTCCCCTACCTATATCATTTTAATAGTTGTCGATAGTAGAATCCAAATATGCAATAATAAACAGGTCGTTCGATTTAAAAAAATAAAACTTGATTTGTATATTGTAAATGGACCACCCCTTCTATAACGTAAAATTATTTCAAAAAAGTACAGCGCTAGCTTTAGAACAATAATTGTAGCCATAAATTTTACTGCAAGACAGATTTATGTTGGCGAGCAGTGCGATGCGTAGATAAGTAAATTTGTATTTACCCCCCCCCCCTCCCTCACCCAGTAGTAAACGTATTTAACTTATTAAGGAGGCGTGACCAAATCTGCACTAACTTATCCCTACCGCTCGCCACAGTTGGCACAGTCCACAGTTGGCAGTCCATGGCCAGCCCGCTATTATCAATACACACGAGAAGTTTTGCTACAATTTTTACCAGGCCGTGGTTTCTCAGCAGTATCAAAAATTGATGTGTGTACCTACTGTTTTGCAGGTCGTCAACGGATGGACGGCCACTACAACCATTAAGTTTATGATAACTGTAAAAAGACAGCCAGCTAAAAACTGTTGCTTGATGTAGTGATAAATAGCCGGCAGGACAAGGACTGCCGACTCTGCACTGAATGTGACTAGAGACCTCTACAATCAAACGAGTGGTCACCCCTGTCAAAATTATATGAAGTATTTGCAGATATGAATGCGTTAGAAAAATAAACCGATGATTTTTTGTTGTTAAATAAACGATATAGGTGTGTCTGTCATTCAAAGTGATCGAACTTTGTTAAAGTGGGGAGATAGGAGATATAAGTGTGACAATTTAATATTTAAAAAATGTATGATACAGATAATTTGAAGAAAAAAAACTAGTGCTGACTTAACTGTGGGTCGAGAGCTTCGATTTAAAAAAATCATTAAGATCGGACCAGTAGAAGCACGCATTATTTAAATTTAATTTGATAAATTCAATAACAGTGGATGAGCATATGAGCAATGCCATGCTTGATTTTATTCCACGGAAACTCGGACACTTTTTATGAAAACAAGCACTGACGTGGGACAGCTCGTAAAGTTTCTAAAAATATGTTTGGCATTAGAGGGATATTGTACTCAAATTGCTACACAAGAGTAAAAGAGTATATTGGTAAATTCTTGGACGGTAATGTTTTGCGACTAGAATGAGTTACATTTTCGGCGAACCTCTAGACATTTTAAACGTGAGACTGCTGTAATGCACGATTTCTGGTTACAATGTACTTTTAAAGGATTCGTTTCGCATACAGATCCGAATAAAGAGTTCAGTAGTGACCAGGTTTTTTAAATTGATTGGTTACCTTTACATACAGTTGAATTTTTAAAAGACTACCGACACGTGACTTTTCGACTACTCAATAAATAACATACGTTTTACATTTTTATATTAGTAAGGGTAAGCATAGAAAGAGACAGAAAATACAAAAGTTGTGTTACACACGTAAAAGTGTAAGACACACGTTTTAAAATTTTTGAAGGATCAGCGTGTGGTAGAAAAAGACAGAATATAAAAGGAAGTCTGTCGTATATTATGCAAGTTCGCATTTCCGCTTTAATAATTATTATAACCTTCAATTTCTAGTAAAGTGTCAAGTGTCAAGTTTTGTTGTGATCTTCGTACATGTAATTTAGTTTTTGCATTATTTTCTTGTTCTTTGTCTGTACTTTACTTAAAAAAAATTGTTCTTTTCAGAACATACGTTTTTGATTTATTTTGTGTACTTTATTTGCTTTATCGTTACTTAAAGTCGTTTTTCCTTCATTTTCTTGTTCTTTGTGATTGGAGTCCAATATAAAGAAATAAGAGAGACAGACTCAGAAAATCTTGGACAGCGAAATAAAACCATCAAAGAACTTCATAAAAAATGAACATAAAACAATTCAAAATATTAATAATATATGGTCTTCTTGAAAATTATGCATACTTAATGTAGAGTGCAATTCGATGCAATGAAAGTAACACTGAACTGAACTGAAAGTCTGCGCTGGTACTGTTAAATCATAATTTATTTACGATAATTTGGGAGATTTATTCAGAATAACGACGATTAAAATTAATACAATTTAAGCCAAAATTAAAAACTTATTGTTATTAACAAAAAGTCTATTGTGTTCAATTAATTTTGCAATAATTATTTTAAATGAAGATTTTCTTCATTCACTGTGTTAATAAAGAATTATACTTGTAGAAGTAAAAATTAAATTTCCATAATTCAAGATTTTTTGACAATGTTTCTAACGTCAAAATCAAGTGAGGTTATGTTTGGATATATACAAACATAATTAATTTATAGTAGCGACATCTGGATTGTCACTCTTATTTCCGTTATTAGAAAATAATACTAATCTAGACCTGATTTGACTAGCAATTTTTATCTTAATTCATATGTACTAGGTTGGTCACGTGTCGGTAGTCTTTTAAAAATTCAACTGTAATTTATTTCTTGAAATGTCAAATAGAATGAAACAATAAATTATTATCAATTATCTTTAAACAGTATATTACGTACTTACAATTATAATAGCACATTTCAAGTTAGCGTATGGAACTTGCGGTTTGTAAGGATTGGAGTATTAAAGGGATAACTTGGTATAATCTCAAATCAACACGTTTTCTTAATTACTTACTTGGGAATAGCTATTGTGGTACAAGTTGAGAGATCCAATGTGTGTAGAGTAGAAATTTACTTCTTGCAAAAAACACTAATACTGATTATTTATACAGGGTGTTTCAAGAAAATGTTCATAGACTAAAATAACACTTTAATCAAAATTATACGCTCATCTCCATTTAAGAATAGATAAATAAAAGACTTCTAATACAATAACTACACTAGAAAATATAGGTAACAGAAAAGTCGTATAAAAATTCATTTTGGGAAAATTAAAAAAATATCACAAAATGACCAATTTTTACGAGTTTTTTGCAGACAAATGGACCGACCCACGTTGTTTATCCACAAATAGAAATTATTTTACACCATTTAATTTCCTTCCACCCTCCTTTATTTCTTTTAGATGTAATACCAATTAAATTTAGTCTTAATGTCTTGCGTAGATTTTTTTTCTCAATAAAAATAAAAGTAGCGAAAGACAACATCAATGTAAATGAAGTGCCCTTCCGAAATTAATTTAATTAACGAATTAATTGATTATATAAGCACTCGAGTTTAGATATAAAAGTACTTGAAGATTAAATGCAAAATGCATCAAATAATTCACAAACGATTATCGTTATTGCTATAGAGTAACAACTTGTGAAAGTTAAATTTTCTTACTGAAACTAATGAAAACTTGTATAACTTGATGAAAATTGAATATGGTTACCTCAAGTTTACTTGTTGAAATATCGATGTCTTTTAGTTAATATAACCCCTTCTATATTATATTGTGTAAATTCAAACGTGTAACAGAGTACAATGAAGCAATACGTGTAATATTATAAAATTATTCCTAAACTTCGCAAATAACATTTTCACCTAATAAAGGTACATGGTAGTCAGTGGCGACTCGTCAACTTGCAGTGTTCGATTTGGCTCTAAAGAAAATTATGGATTGGAAAATTATTTTTTAGAGGGCCGTGGTGCAGTAACGCATTAGGGCCTGGACACATGGACAGTAACATACGAGTCCACTTCACACGTATCAGGCAATTTAGCATCAACGTCTTTAGTGGCATTCGAAACGTAATGTTATAAATCTATAGCTTAGAGTCTTTAGGCAACTCCTTCTAGATATTTATGATGTAAAAAAATCATACAGAATCCTTTCTTCACGACGTAAAGCAATTAGCAATATTCTTTAGGTGCGTTCTGGATTCATAGAAAAATATTGAGGACAACGATATTCTTCTTGACGTCTCGGTCCGGACCCTGACACTGAAAGACCAGCAATAGCACGTTACGGATAAGTAGTGTGTACGTACACCTTTACATTCTATGCTTTGGTCCATGTCCAAGTCTTACCATTTCCCTGCCACGCCACTGTCATGGCCTTTGGCCCTGTAATGTGTAAATCGACCTTTCGTCGACGTTTATACATAGAGCAACTAACAGTGAACGGATAATTAACTGCGACATTAGTTGCACAGAGTGTGTACTTAGATTCAATCACTTCTGGTAGGGAGAATTCCTGAACATATTTGCTCTCTCACAGTGCCCAGTTTTTTTTAATTGCCTACCTTATAAAAGTTAGACAGAGTGGTCCATTTGTTGGTTTTGAGACTTATGCATTTTATAAGATTTGGGGAATGATCTTAGCCTCATAAAGCTCTGTCTATCTCTGCTCAAACATTGACCCAGTTCTTGTGTCTAAAGAGGGGGTGCTCGGTGTTGTCCATCTCTCATATCTGATATTCTTCCCTTGATAAAGACACCCTTTTCTTCCTTTTCCCATATTATCCGACACGGTGCTTTTATCCAAGTCGTGTCGTTCTTAGCTGTTTTTCTCCTACATGTATAGATCCTCTCTCTCTCTCTCTCTCTCTCTCTCGTTAGCTGTAGCGAGAGAGAGTGCAGGCACGTAGCCAATGGCCCATTTTTCAGTGTCGAGATTTATGCATTTTATAAGGTTTTGGAGATGATCTTAGCTTTCACCGCAAGATGATCACCGCTTCCCAAGCGGTGTCCATCTCTGCTCAATCCTTGGCCCAGTTCCTGCGTGTGCTCGATGTTGTCCATCTCGCATATCTGATATTTTTCCTTTGTTAAAGATACCCTTTTCTTCCTCTTCCCATATTATCCGACACGATGCTTTTATCTATGTTTGGTCTTTCTTAGCTGTTTTCCTCCTACATGTACAAATCTTCTCTCTCTCTCGTCAGATGTAGCTCAAGTTCAGGCACGTAGCCAAGGGTGTGCTTGGGTGGACGCCTGATATTGATATTAAACATTAGGAACTTAAAAGAAAAATGGGCAAACCATCCAGAAGTACACACACCTCAAGAGTAACGTTGAGGTGGATTACTCTGTTTAAGACTTAAACAGATTGAAAGCAGTGATGGTCAACTTTTGTGAGTTGTGGCTTAGTTTCAGCATCAATGCTGATCAAAAGTATAACAAACACTCTTATTGTGGATAGGGGTTTCCTCCCTTAGAGTAAGAGGTGTAACGTTGGTAGACGATAGCTCGTAAGCACCTTTCCCCCGCATTATCCATCCCTGTATCTACTCGTAATATAGAACATCGATATTGTTTTTATGTGAGTTAAATAGTCGATGTTCATACCAACAAATGTATCTATTGTTCATTTTCTAAGTTTGAAACTAAATTAGTTTACTTTCATCGACTTTGCGATAAATTAGTAAGTTACTTCAAGAAGTCTACGTTTGTTTGAACTTTGCTCAATATGTAATATTGTTAAAGCAATAATTTTCGGGTAAAATAAAATTTCTTAAAATATAATTATTTTAGGGCAAAATATATAATTTGTAAGAATATTAATTATCCAATTATAAAGGTATAAAGTTGCTTTGTTTTACGATAACGACCACTTGCAATTTAATTGTATATTATTACACTTCAAAAGCACACAAAGTAACAAGGCTCGTTTTGTTTGTGAATAACTTGTATTCTCTTGTTTCAGGGACTACTACTATGATAGGTGAGTAGAACAGTTTAATTATCAATTAGTTTAATGTCGAATGATTTTGTATGTCTCGCTATAAATTATTACAATCATAATGATGATAATAGCTGTGTGAGTATAATTTTTAATCATTACAGTCTATTCGATTGTAAGTACACTCAAATGCAAATACTTTTCATTATTTTCAAAATTCAAATACTTCTCTTCATATGTGGTAGAATTTTAGGATCCATATTTAACCGTTAAATAAGTAAGTAAGTTTTGCAACAAAACTTTGTTTAAAATTAAATGTAAAAATCAAACTAGAATTGATTATTAGTTTGCAAAATAAATCAAAAGTTTCATGCTAAATTTTAAGCCGATGTTAGGTAATCGAGAGCTTTATAGTACCGGCTGTAAGCCTGTTGTTTCAAAACCAAAAGAAAACATTAATTACCTACTAGTAATTTGTTCAATTTTAAAAATAGTAATTAAAATTAGTACTCCTAAGGTACTTTCAAGTCATTTAATTACTTGTTATAACGTGTAATTACCTCTTATTTGTTTAAGATAATTTGTATTTTTATTCATTTCGTATTCAAACGTTGTAAAGTACCGCATAAGTAAACTGATTTCAAACTCTTCTTGCAAACTTTTTTACAACATTCTGCTCTTTAGAAACTGTCTAAGAAGTTCTAAGTAGCTAATTAACTAGATAGCTTATTTCAACCCTTTTTAAATATTGTAGATAAAAAAGCAAATTAAGATTAAACTGGTAAAAGCTAACGTCTAATTCCCTAACCAGCTAAATTCAATTGAATGTTCACTATCGAACATTTTTGTTCGTTTTATTTTCGATAAACTAAAATATGAAAATAATTTGGTTCCTCTGAGCAATCGTGTGAGAGATTAACCGAATTGCGCTTCAAGGCATTTCTGTTAGACTTGTAGTCACTCTCATAAGATCCAGAAAAGAAACGCATCATAGATAGGCCTGGAACCGATAATTGGGTTGATCGTATTCAGACCCATCTTTTGGGAATAAGCTATTTGAGTGTCACTGAACACGATAATGTGGTTGGCTGCCCAAAGCACTGGCTTAAGGCCTCGCGACTGTTAATAAATTTCTAATAATTGGTAACGAGGGCAGGAAACCCACCTGAGAGGAATGTCAAAATAAAATCGTACTTTTTATATAAAAAGTAATTCCTTTGCCAGTGGACAACCCAAATGCGAGTTATGATATTATGTTTGCGGGTGTGTAGCATAAAGACGTTAATTTCAGTCCAGCTGCCTCGCTCTCAGAGCCATTCTATCCGTCTATCCCCTACCGCTCTATTTCATCCCGAATTTCTTACTTTTTCCTTCTCTAACAACTTCATTGAATGATCATGAGGACTTAAGCCAGTGCTTAGGGCAGCCAACCAGATTTGCGTGTTCACTGGCACTCAAATAGATTATTCCCAAAATATGGGCACGATCATCCCGATTTTTCTGTTACAGGCTCATAGTCTAAGAGGTCACGTATACATTTTCAGGTTCTAGGAGTTTAAAACGATCTGCACATGTAACCTCTCCAAGTTCTAATATCACGTTCTTACGAACTCAAGTTCTTGTATGAAGACTAAGTTGTTTGAATCTGAGCACACCAGACGCTAGATCATCGCCAAAACGTTCCAAGTATAATATAGGGGGTCATAGAATGTGGATAATCATTAAGCCATTGAACTCTTTGGTCGTGGCTTAGATTAGCTCCAAATAGCTCTGAAACCTACCGATCATTAACTTTTCCAAGGCTTGGTCGTCGATGTCCAGCACCAGAGTAGTTATTTAGAATTTAGACTTTTTAGGTAAACCAATAGTTCACCAAGATTTGATTTATAGATACAAATGGGCACCAACGGTAACGCTTTGGTAGTACCGGAAGTATCCCCCCCATCTCATATTGCAGAGTGCAGAGATACACAAGAATTTTTAACAGTGGCCCGGTTTGTTCCACACCATTCCGTACTTTAGTCAGAAGGCCCATTGTTCATTAATTTGGGGCTGTTAAGTTTTTATGTATCACTGTCTTTCTGAGAGCATCGTTTCCACCACTTTCTGACTCCCGTCAGCTTCAGTTTTAATATTTTAATGGGTACCTTTGCTCTAAATTCCACTTTTATGCCAATTGATCGATTGATCGATGAAATTAATAGGGGAACCTGCTAGGACGCTGATTGCTCCTTTCAGAGTTCATCATTAAGCCCTTCTAATGTTTTTGCTTTGGTTTCTTGATTCTTAGCTATTTTTGCTCAACAGCAGGTACATTTTAGACACTGCATATGTGCATATGGTTTAAAATAGGTGTACGAGGTGTGCCAGGAAAGTAATGAAATAGTATATTGTATTATTAGGATTAAAAGTGGAGCTTTGTTTGGCTAGCAATTTTTGCATTTGCAAGGCGAAGCGAAGCGTAGCCGCGCGGATGCAAAAATTAGCGCGCCAAACAAAGACACTTTTAATCCGAATGAGACATACTATTTTTTCTGCAACCGAAAGAATCGAATTTAAAATAATAAAAATTAAGATGAGAGAAATCAGAAAACGCTACTAAAATCGACTCTTCTTGGTTTTTGTTTGCAATTTTCTTTATTTTGTCAAACTGACAGTTAAACGAATCTAAGCGTATTTACAGTTAATTTTGGCGAATTCTCATCAAAAATATTTGAATACGAAGATAATGATAATGAAATCGCCACACCACCAGAAATTTTAAAACGTGCAAAAGAAGGTGTTTCGAAACTTCTGCCCAATAAATCTAGAAAAATATACGAATATGCCTATAACAGATTTTTGGATTGGTTTAAGGAGAAAAACATAAAATTGTACACGGAAAGCGTACCTACTATACTTTTCTGAACTGTCCACTAAAATGAAGGCCTCTACCCTCTGGGTGCAATATTCAATAGTGAAGGCAACACTAAATATAAAAAATTGGGTAAATATTGAAAAAATTTCAAAACTCCGTGTCCTTCTAAGAAAAAGAAAATAATTACTACAGACGCATTTTTTGGTTATTTAATTTTGTATCGATAATTAGAATTAAACAGGTACATAATAGTTGTGTAATTTTTTATACAACATTTGACTTCTGTATATATTATTTAAATCTGTACGATTTTAGTATTAAAAGTTACTTTTAAGGCGAGGATTAAAAGTGTTGCTTAGCAACTCGGATATTTTTATATTAGTAACACAAACGTCAACTTTTAATGTCAAAAATGGTATTAAAACACACGTCATTTAAGACGGTTGCAGAAAAACTATTTTTTTTTAAATCGTTCAATTGAAAAATTTTACAAATTAAAATATGATCCTTGGAACACATACAATGATCCTAGAGCTTTTACCATTGTTGGTACCATTGCGAGTCCGTATCGGTACTTTTTGGACCATTTACTGTTTGGCTCTTTGTTACGAATTACTTATGAGCAATTCCTCAAGAGTCAAAAAAGGCAATAAGCATTTATTTGATCCAGAATACTCTACATCTTCCAAAATTTCTCGCCCATCTTTGACAGCTCTGCTCGATCGATGCATCTATGCTGCCACTAGGGAAGCTTTCCTAAATACAAGTACATAATATTGCTTGATACGTAATATTTTTAATCGACTTCTGACATTTTGTTTTAAGCACGATAATTTTCACTGTGTCCTTCGTTCACTCGAGCTTTTGGGGTTTACTGCTAAACGTCGCCTCGCTCGTGGTATAAGTGTTCGTCTAGTACAAAAAAACACGCTTATTTTGCTTGATACATAAATAGCTATTAAAGCATTAACGCTTTAATTTGTGATTTTAATTAAGATGGACACTCGGTTGTAATGAATAAATTCATTAGGTCTCTAAAAGTCCATTTTAAACGGGTTACGATTACGAATGTATGAGGTTTACTAATAATAAGTATGTTAAAGAAAGCAAAAGTAATGAAACGTTTTTTATTCAACAAAGAAGTTAAATTTAGAAAAAAAAATTAAACAAAGTTAAATGAGAAAAGCCTTTTATAAGGAAGGTTTAAACTAGTTTCTAAGAGTATAGTAAATTTGATGCAACTTTAATCACAAAATTCCATCTTTATATTTAAAATGTAAAACTTGCAAAATGTAAGTCAATATTTTGTTATATTCGTCTCAAATATTTGTATGCAACGGCTTAAGTTAAGCCGCATCCAAACGAAAGAGCCATATAAAAATTCGTGCAATCATTTCCGCTTGCAAAGAAGTGTAACTCTTTTTTGTGATTCTCCAATTTTACCATTCAACAACAACGACGAACAAAACTTGTAACAAATAATCAAATAGGTTTATTCAAGTTGCATGCCGAATGTGGATTCATGTTTGTTTAAAAGAAGGAAATTAAATAGCGAGCTATGGCGAGCTATCAGAGTGTATTTACTACCTACCTTGTTCCTTTTTTATGCTTTTGTGTAGTCCTTTGATTGAGGTAATGTAATTTATGTCTTTGTAAGCAACTCATCTTTATCTTCATTTAATTTTATTAACTATTAATTGCATTAAATATTAATTTTAGCGGAAAAGTACATACAGACACGCGCCGCGCCTTTACACAAGTTTTAATTGCTACTCGGTTTTTGCTTCGCAGAGAAATTTTTATAGAAATATTCGTTTTTAATGCGAAGAAATTTGTGTGTCTCTCGGTTTTTCTATAAACACAATAGGTACCTCAAGAATGCTTTATTACTTTGAGATAAAAATTTTTAATTTCATATCTTATTGTGTTAAGGACCATACGAATTTACGGAATTGTCAATATTTGAAATGTTTTAACTGAAGTTGATAGATAATTTGATGGTCTACAATTTTTATTAGAGGTAGAATTATCGTACGATTACTTTTTAATGAGCTATAGCTACAGTCAGGAAAGGCGTCGTATGTCGTAAAAACAGTCTGCATTTATCTATTTTTTCGTTTTTATTTATTTTCATAGGTTAATTATTATGTCAATTATTGGATAATTGGATAATTTCATGGTCTACAATTTTTATTTAAGGTAAAAGATCACTCCTTCAAGAGCTTAAATGGGGAAATTTATCGTATCCCCACAATAAAAAACACATGGAGCATCGGAAATGCGCAGTAAGGTGCGAAAGAGATAGAGAGAGTAAGGAAATAGGATAGTGATTGATTTAGAGAAATGGGGGAAGTAGGATAGAGATTGATTTAGAAAAATAGAAAGTGGTCTGTCGCCATAATTACCATGTGTTAAATGTCAATCTGTCACCATAGTTACCATATGTCAATATCATCATCTAACACTATATGCCAATGTCAGAGGGGCGTCATCTGTCAGCCAACATATTTCAAGGTCATATGTCAATTTTATCTGTCATTTCATATATGAGATTGAGTTATCTATACTCGGATTTTTTAAAGACTACCGACACGTGACCACCTTGATATGTATAAATAAGGGTGAAAACGACTTATTTCGTGAGTTTAATTATTTAATTTAGTTAATACATTTATTGTTAATTATTATTAAATATTTACTTAGAAAATTTATAATTAAATTAATTATTTATTGAGTATTTTAAAAGTCACGTGTCGGTAGTCTTTTAAAAATGCAACTATATCAATTTTATTTATCTGCCAACATATTATTCGTTTAAGTACTATTTATTTGTGCTATGGTTGGCCATGTTCGGGGACAGATTCCACCCGGTATAAATTAAAAAAAACAGTTAGGTTATTATATTATATTATATTATTATATGATTTTGAGGTTGGTCCCTATTGGTTCCTTGCATCGCGACCTCTTGGATCTATTGTGCGCCTCGGATTTGGTCTTCCCTTATGGGAGTTCTGTGCTTCTGATAAAGTCCAGAATTTTCCCTATTGATAAGTTGGGCAGTTCTCTTTGGAGTATCTTCTCTTTCCCGAGAATGCTGTAACGACTTCTTGTGAAAGCCTCACAGTGTAGCAGAAGATGAATTGGAGTTTCCTCCTCCTCTGCACATCCTCTGCATAGTGGGTCTTCTTCTAGTCCCATCGTATGCAGGTGCTTTTTGAGCTGACAATGATCCGTTAACATTGTCGTTGCCAGTCGTAGCTCATCTCTGCTCATTCTGATTAGAGAGCGAGTTCTTTTGTCAGAGAGTTTCTCTAGGAGGGCTTTAGAGTGTCCCTGTCCAGGAGATTCCCTCCAGTGTTTAATATGCCACTTCCCTAGAAGTGACTTTATTTCTCTCTTTGCCGTCTCATAAGAAATGCCAGAGCGGGTTCTGGTCCAATGGGTCTTATTTTGCTGCCCTCTTTGGCCAGATCGTCCGCTTTCTCGTTTCCTGGTATGTTGGCATGAGCTGGAACCCATACCAAGTTGACGAAATTTGTCTCCGCTAGCGCATTCAGTCTGCGGATGCAGTCCGTTACTAGCCCGGGCCTCACCTCACAAGCGTTCAGCGCTTTTAAGACTGCTTGGCTGTCAGATACTACGAAGACTCTTTGATTGTGATATCCTCTATCTAACAGCATTTGCGCACATGTTGAGATGGCATAAATTTCTGCTTGAAAGACGGTTACGTGCTCCCCGAGGCTTAAGGTTACCCCCCGCCTCAGGTTGCCGTCCTCGATAATTCCAGCTCCTGTACCTGTTGGGTTTTTGGAGCCGTCTGTGTAGAATACAAGTCCATTCATTTTGATCAGTTAGGTTTTATTCCATTGTGTTAATAGTTAGTCTGTCAATAGTCTGTCATTTTTTTGGTACTGTCAAGAGCTGTCAGTGAACTTTATAGGGACTTTTTATTTTGGCAAACCAAAAAATAAAAGTTCATGGCCAACCATAGCGCAAATAAATAGTGAACGGATTATAGTTACTTTTACTTAGTTACACCCCTTTACGTGGTGGCGTGGTAAGTCTTGTTACCAACGAAGACATGAGGGGCCGGGGTTTTGGGCGGGGTGGCCACACCTCGACATTGGATGAGGATGGTTGTTGGGGTTTGTTCTTGAATGGAGTCGGCGGTGGCTTTCGCACCTGGCGACTCGTTATTTTAGCCGACCGCGTCCTACGTCGCCTTGTGAGGTTGGCATACGCAACAGACGTCGGAATGA
Organism: Malthinus seriepunctatus; assembly: GCA_963924605.1. Classification (NCBI taxonomy): domain Eukaryota; kingdom Metazoa; phylum Arthropoda; class Insecta; order Coleoptera; family Cantharidae; genus Malthinus; species Malthinus seriepunctatus. The sequence goes on along the minus strand of OZ004600.1, from coordinate 76,655,840 downwards.
AGACCGAAGGACCAGCTGCCGACAGGATCATGAATGCCAACGTTATTATTGCGGTTTCCATATCGTCCTCCTCATAGGTGGACGGGGGAGGGATCAGCACCTCGTCTAGCTCTCGTATTAGTACCACGTCTTGATGGTCATATGTCATCTTACAGATGAGTTTGACAGATAGGATGACATGACAAATAAGATTGACATGATGATTGACAGATCGTATGCGATTAAATGACAGATGAGACTTATACATTAGACTAACACATAAAATGAGATAACAGGGGAGATTGTTAGATGAAATGAAGTAACATATGAGATAATATGACGTAATATGAGACCGAGAGATGAGATTGACAGATGATATTTATAGATAGAAGAGGTATAAACATACAGAGACGGGCTAAGAAAAGCCTATGCGCGCGTTCAAGATCTAGTGTTATTGAAACAGGCAGACAAAGAGTTTTTTTTATGGTGATCTTTATGGACATGATGTTTAACAGATGCATCCGGACTGTAGACTGAGAAAGCTATCTCTCTGAATGTGTTTTGAGTGATGCTTCCTTGTACTGCTTTCTGTATTAAGGCGGTTTTTACAACGTATGGTGCTTCTCCCGATTCTAGCTCCTGAAGGAGTGATCTGAAGCTAATTTGACCTATAATAAAAACGGCAGAGCATACTATTATCTATCCAAACCAATGAAAATATTTGTATAAAACGAACAACTTGAACGCCACCCTGAATAACGCGCTTCCGGTAAAAATTTCGGTTTGGTAACCGCAATTTTCCTATTCAGCAGAGCCGATATATTGGGAAAACATCGATTACCAAAATGTTAAATATCGCTTGCATTGAATAATTTAGATTTTGATCCTATAGACAGACTAAAACTAAAAGGGTAAAATTTTAAATGTTTATCTTTTATAAGTACTGCTAAAATTGTTTTTTTTTAATTCAAAATAAGGGTAGTGATGGTTGTGAAAAAACTCTCATGTTGTGTTATTTATTTTAATTTGTTTGAACTAGTAGGGTCTTGTTCAATATTAATTTTTATACACTCGACTAAAGCAATATTTATTTCCCTTTCGTAACGTAATTTAAGGTTAATGAAAGGGTTTATTTATCTAATAAGTTTATTAAGTTGAAATTGGGTTTACATTAAAGTTTACATAAATTATGTACAAAGTTTGGCCATTTTAATTGAATGATTTATATGATATTTCGTCGATGTTGAAACAAAGTATGGGAATTATTTCAAAAAAAAATAGTGATTTAAAAAATGTTTTTCATTGATTATACAATGATATGAAAGAACAACAGAGAGAATGTGTGTATAAATAATTCGTGATCAATATTATTTCGTTCGTTTCTATCAGCCATCAAAAAACACTTTAATTCCGTCCCATGAAAACAAAATTATCAATAAAACTCACGACACATAATGTGATTAGGTACTTAATTTTATTAAAACGTAAAGAAATGTCGTGACAGTGCTGACATGAATGATTTGTTATAGTTGCTCGTGATGGTTGTCGAATTAAGGCTAATAATTATCTATTTTTCATCTTTAAGAACTCCCCTACTTGAACTTTAATTAAGTAACGCAATTAGGTAAATATTAACGTGTATTTTTACATATTGACTTGTTAAACCTCACAATACAAACAAATAGAATAATTTATATTCTTAGAGACTTGTCGCAATAAATTTCACGACCTAGGTGTAGAATCGAAATGGAAAAAGCAGAAATTGTTCATCAATGTTATTGCCTATAACCTTCTTTACATATTGAAAACAGTAGAATGTTAACTAAATACAGCTTCTGTGTAATAAATCGAATTATTTGTCAATATGTTGTTGGTAATGGCAGTAGTTAACACCCCCCTTACTAGAGAACAAATATAAAATAAATTAAAATTAATTTGAGCTGGTATTAATCAATCAGAATTCATTATTAATTATTAAGACCAATCAAAAGTTCAATGTTAAATTTAATGCCGAATTAAATTAATTAGAAGTTTTATAGTAATTTTTTATTAGAGGACCATCTAACATCCTCATCTGAAGGTAATCTCAGGAGAATCAGAATCTTCACGTTGTAGTGTTTAGCGATCATTAGACTATCATGGCGGTTAACTTTGACTACTTAGGTTAAACTTTGTGTCAGATATGATGTACAAATCCGTATCCCCTATTACCCCAAACCATCCGCATCAAATGGCAGTGGATCTTAATTCTCGCTAACAAGGTATCATAGATTATCTTCCCCAGGACGTCCTCTAAGCTCGCATTACTGCCGCATCAATTACCCTTCGCCCCAACTATCAGGTGGGTCTACCACACCGATGCCGTCGCCGTCAGTCGCTGAACCGCCTCGATCACCTGAGGCGTCGCGTAGTAATTCTTCTTATTTAGGTATGGCTGATCTAGAGAATTCGGCTCCTGCCATTAAAACAACCACATCGTAAATCCCGGCCTTCCCCTCGGACACAACAACAGGGCCCAGCCTGCGTAGGTCGCCGTTCGGGAGCCTGGTGTTCGGCTCTACCAGTACCTTGCACCAACAGTATATTGCATGTCTTGCCAGCATGTTCACAATTTTATTGTGGTGCCATATTCTAGGTTAGTGTACTGCAGGACATTTTTGAAAAATGTGACGGGTCGTTTCTTGTCGCACACCGCCATCCGCAATCCGGTTCTGGATTGCTTGAACCTATTCGCATCCCTTCGAAAGTTAGGAGACATCGACACTCAACTTCCCGAATGGCCGATCCTATTCCCCTAGAGGAGTCCGTTTCTGCTGAAAGATTGATCAAGCTGCCAGTGGACCCTTTCCTCCTGGCTCGGCAGTCCAATCATCATTAAAATGTTAGTCAATTTATCATTCAGGTGCGCGACGAACGGGGACTGTATGGTCTCGCGCACCGACATATCGTTTGTGGCCCCGGTCCTAACAGTGTGACTCAGGTATATCCGAAGGATGACAGTGGACATCGCCAGAATCCCTAACTCCCGTCCTTGATTGTCGCGTGTATAAACGCGGAAGCGCAAGTTTTATTAAGGTTGAGAAACTTCCTAAACGCTATTCTAGTCCATCGATCAATGTTAGCCAACACGTTCTTCTTGACACAGTAGTTTTGTAACACGTGTAGTCAACTATAAGGTCAACCGTTAGCGCCCGTACCCTATCAACGTTATGCTTGTTCCCCAGGTATTTATAAATAGACCCTACGTGTCTAGCTCTGGCAATGGTCTACCCGAGATAATGAGAGGCGACGATGTGGTTGTATACAGTTTTTACTTTTTCGTTCTAACCTTCTTGGTCACCCATGAGGAGTCAATTCCACAACTTCTTTTGGCAGAAATTCATTAGTCATTTGTTATAAACGCATTGCTTTTTTTCATTTCCTGAATTAGCTATTATTTTATATAGTTATATCTCTTTACTTTCGTTTTCCATTCTTCCTCTTCTGGATGTCCTTCGTCATAAGAGGACAGTGCTATCGCCTATCGCGGTGTGTAGAGTAGAGGCCACATAAATTGTAGTAGTAATTTTTATTGACACGTTTTCCAATACTTCCGAAAGCTTTGACACTGACAGGCACGGTGTCTTAAGCTTTTGTAAGAGTAACAGACACTATAAAGTATTTTTCTTGAATTTACCATTCCATTTACTCTATGCTGTTTTAGACAGAATAAGTTACCTACTGTCGATCGACCCACTTGAAACATTTATTTTTTGTGACTTTCATTTAATTTATATTCCTTTTTCATCAGACGTTTTAAATTCTTTTCATATAATCTTGTACTGTAATTGTAACTGGACTTGTAACTGACGTAATACATCGACAGTTACTAGAAATATCCTCATATTCCTCATCTCTTATTTCTGTTTTCTTTTTTTAAATTTTATCTTCAAATATCGAAATTTTTGGCTCATTCTTATTTTATTTAGGTAAGTAGGTATAGCTTTTATAAAAATTCGTCCTGAGATCGAGCTGACTTTGCATCACATCTTATTATTTAAGAAAAAAATCTTTACAAAAAGTCTTCGTCTTTTTACTTCATTTTTTAATATTTTGTGAATAAAAAATGATAAAAATTCTTAATAATTTAATATTTCTGCTACAGGTAAGTTTTAAAAAAATAATTTGCTATTGGGTTGGTTAAATGGAGAGAATTACAAAATTGAAATTTGGAGAAAATTGAAAGTGTGCCTATTTCTCACTTTACTATGTGCTGTAACATTTTGCTTGAATAGAGAAAATTAAATTAAATTTCGTATACCTATGAATGTGTGTAGGTATGTAGTATAATACTATTATTACGTATAGTGTTACATAAAACACATTCAAGTAAATTATTTAATCTTAGTTATATCGGATCTCTGGAGAATAAAGTAAGAATATATATACAGTGAAGAAGTAGGATTGTTCCCATGAGTATGCAAATAAAAATATACAAATTTCCCGAAGAGGCAGATCGCTTAATTCTAAATCCATTACAAAGATATTATTTGGATGAAGGCGGCGGGCCGTGTGCTTTTTTACAGCTTGGCGCAAACCTTCGATGCGCGGCCGGCACGACGGATCAACCATTAAAGTTAATTGAATTTCCTTAGCGTCTGCATGCGGGATGTTGAACCACCAAATTGACTTGGAAATGGCCGCGAAGGAGAGGATGTATTGCGGAATATTTGAATGGTTGAGTACCTTAGAAGTTGGGTATGAATGCTTCAACGACCGTTTCTCGTGCGACTCTCAAGATTAAACACTTCTTACAAACGTTTTACGTATTCATGGAATTCACACAATTATAATTTTCCACGTTTCATTGAATTCTTATATACTTTTACTTTTATCTTTGATTCATTTTATTGTTTGAATGTTGGTGTGTGTATGTGAGCCTACTCTTAAATACGCCCATTTGTCGTTCAATTACTATCTTCTATTTTAATAATAGCGTAGCGCTCCAGAAAAATTGCTTGAACATAAAAAAATTTCCGCCAGTATTTTTTTAAATATAAAAGTAAATTTAAATTAATAATTTTTGCATAATATTTATTAATTAGACATTCCACTACGAAAGGTCAGGTTCTTTCTCTAATTAAGTAAGATCTCAACCCCGAAATTGACGAATAAACTTCTCTCATATAAATTCCTAGGAATTAGAATCTTAATTATTAACCAATACGTATTTTCTGCAATTTGTACAGGGTGGATGACTAAAATACGCCCTTAGCTTAAGATTCGCTAATATGTACCTACATCGTAGTCACGTTGGATATGTTAATAAAAATGGTTGCTTCAATACGACATTTTGATGTAATTATAATACATCTAGCTAAAAGCGCATTTCGTCATCCACCCTGTATATGTAGTACATGTAATGTTGCATGGTTTCTTAAACAATTGAACTTTAAAAATAAATATGAAATCTTTTCTGTTATAAGTTTCTTCGGAACTCATTGGAAGAAGGCCTAATTTGAACCACAATAAACAATTTTTTAAATTATTCGAAAACTGAAAAAAGAAAATTTTGAATAATATTTATTTAGAAAGAAAAGATGCCAAAAAGTTTTTAAATTGCAAAGGTTCGAAACTTCTCAAACATTGGAATATAAAAACATTTAAATTAAAGTTGGGACCTGAAAGTTATATGTGGGGTTTGAGAGGGTTAAAAATCTTATATTGGGTATTTTTATCTTTAAAATTTAGAAATTGCAAATATATTTTCTCAAGTTGATTTAATATACTTACAAATAATTATTATTTTAATACGCATAAAGTGCAAAAAACAACAGTTATTTGTTTTATAGCAAGGGAGAGTTGGGTTTTGTGTGCGACGACACTGTGTTTAGCGGATGAGCGTAGCATAGCGAAGCGATCACCTAGGCCTAGGAGCCTAGAAGTTAAAACCTTATACTACTGGAGGTCTCACTTGACGCCGTAAAACCGTCCGACTACCCCCACTTCTAAAAGGACTGTGTGCAGATCGTATTGTATAATACACAACGTTATATTCTTTAAAGAGTGGGGAAACCACGATGTACTGTTCAGTCAAGTCGGACGGTTTTCTTGCAATAGGATTTATATGAGAGTAGTTTCTCCAGTAGTATTATAGGTTTACCTCTATGCCTAGGTCGCTATCACGCAGCCTAACGCGGTAGCGGCCATGGCCACGATAAAGCGATCTAGCTCTAGCTATACACCGCGATAATGAACGCCAGATCGTTCTTGCCTGAACACAAAAGTATAAGACTGTAGTATTAACTTATCGTGACAGCGGCCGCTATCGCAAATATTATATGGCCGCATTGGTAGCTCGCGATTACACGGTCAAGCGCGGTAGCGGCCACGGCTGCGATTAAGTGTTCTAGCTCTCGCTATACCCCGCGCGATAGTATTAACTTTCCGATTGTCGCGATTATGATCTAAGCCGCATTGTTAAGCCGCGTTCAAGCGGCCAAGTGCAGTAGCGGCCACGGCCGCGATCAAGCGTTTTAGCTCTCACTATACACCGCAATAATGAACGCTAGATCGATCTTGTCTGGAACAAGAAATATAAGACTGCAGTATTAAGGGTTATGATCTAGGCCGCATTGTTAGGCCGCGTTCAAGCGGCCTCGGCCGCGGTCAAGCGTTCTGGCTCTCATTATAGAACTGTAGTATTAACTAATCGTGGCCGCGGCCGCTATGGCGAATATGATATGGCCGCATGGGTAGGCCGCGATGACATGGTCAAGTGCTGTAGTGGCTACGGCCTCGATCAAGCGTTCTAGATCTCGCTATACCCCGCGCTTATGAACGCTAGATCGATCTTCACTGGAACCAGAAATATAAGACTGTAGTATTAACTTTCCGCGGCCGCGGCCGCTATAGACTTACAATTAGACTTGCAATTCTCCCTGGAGTCAGTATCGCTAGTTGCTTGAGATATTCTTTTATTACTTACTTCCTATCACAGAGAATGGCCCAGTATTTATGCTTCCCATGGCTTTTTGTGGGCTATATTATTGATAGACGTATCAATAATATACGGCCGCGATCAAGCGTTTTAGCTCTCACTATACACCGCGATAATGAACGCTAGATCGATCTTGTCTGGAACAAGAAATATAAGACTGCAGTATTAAGGGTTATGATCTAGGCCGCATTGTTAGGCCGCGTTCAAGCGGCCTCGGCCGCGGTCAAGCGTTCTGGCTCTCATTATAGAACTGTAGTATTAACTAATCGTGGCCGCGGCCGCTATGGCGAATATGATATGGCCGCATGGGTAGGCCGCGATTACATGGTCAAGTGCTGTAGCGGCTACGGCCTCGATCAAGCGTTCTAGATCTCGCTATACCCCGCGCTTATGAACGCCAGATCGATCTTCACTGGAACCAGAAATATAAGACTGTAGTATTAACTTTCCGCGGCCGCGGCCGCTATCGCGGTTATGATCTAGGCCGCATTGTTAGGCCGCGTTCAAGCGGCCTCGGCCGCGATCAAGCGTTCTGGCTCTGGCTATACACCGCGATAATGAACGCCAGATCGTTCTTGCCTGAACACAGAAATTTAAGACTGTAGTATTAACTAATCGTAGCCGCGGCCGCTATGGCAAATATGATATGGCCGCATTGGTAGGCCGCGATTACGTGGTCACGCGCGGTAGCGGCTACGGCTTGGATCAAGCGTTCTAGGTCTCGCTATACTCGCGCTTATGGTTATTATTATCTAGGCCGCGTTAACGCGGCCAAGTGCAGTAACGGCCACGGCCGCGATCAGGCGTTCTAGCTCTCACTATACACCGCGATAATGAACGCCAGATCGTTCTTGCCTGAACACAGAAATATAACACTGTAGTATTAACTTATCATGGCCACGGCCGCTATCGCGAATATGATAGGGCCGCATAGGTAGCCCGCGATTACACGGTCAAACGCGGTAGCGGCCACGACCACGGTCAAGCGTTCTAGCTCTCACTATACATCGCGATAATGAACGCTAGATCGATCTTGTCTGGAACCAGAAATATAAGACTGTAGTATTAATTTATTGCGTCCGTGGCCGCTATCGTGGTTATGATCTAGGGCGCATTGTTAGGCCACGTTCAAGCGGCCGAGCACGGTAGCAGACACGGCCGCGGTCAAACGTTCTAGCTCTTGCTATACACCGCGATATTTAATGCCGGATCGTTCTTGTCTGAACACGCAAATATAAGACTGTAGTATTAACTTTTTCGACCTAGGTCGAACGACCTAGGCTTCATTGGTTTGTGAAAGCCTTAAATCTAGACCTTTATTATATACGTTTGCACCATTTATTAGCTATTGTTCAGGCAACGTGATGATTGGTTCAATTTCACTTAGACTTGCAATTCTCCCTGGAGTCAGTATCGCTAGTTGCTTGAGATATTCTTTTATTACTTACTTCCTATCACAGAGAATGGCCCAGTATTTATGCTTCTCATGGCTCTTTGTGGGCTATATATTGATAGACGTATTTGTAAGAGTAAACGTTCTCTTCTTCTTACAACTCTTGTTATCGATAAGAGAATATTCCTAAGTCTTCAGACTGAAAACTTACACTAAACTCCAAGATGGTTGCATTCTGATTTGATTACGTAAATGTTAAATTCACACTTTCATCTTAAAAAACGAAGTATCTCTCATTAGTAGGTATAGTGTATTTATTTAACAATTAATTTTACAACGGTATATAAATTAACTTTATGTAAGATTGGCTTGTTACGGAAGTTTCAGGGAGTCTTTCACGCTCGAAAGAAATACCTGCTATTTATGCAACTTTGCTTTCTATAACATCGGGCCTTTATATCTTCCCCAAAAACAGATAGACCCATAATTAGTTCATTATCATAATGACAATAAACAAAAACTTTTTCTAAAAATAGATTATAAAGTGATATTAAACGTTAATGAAAGAAGGAAATTGCTTTCCTTGAGAACCTGTTAATTTTCATGCAAATATGTAATTTAGTTTATAATAGCAAAGTTTCATATTATGCAAATGATGAATAAACAGTAAATTAAGAAGTAGCCGGCGAAAAAAAAAACATTTAAAAATGGTAATTTAAATCGACATTGTGAGAGGAGGCATCTTTATTATACCGTTACTAAAGATTGACACAAACTTTTAAAACTTTAAAATAACAAAAAACTTTTTTAACAAATTCGATGCTTCTTATTAGTTGCTCGGTTTAATTTTAAAACAATAATTTAAACTTTTTGAATCGAGAAATAAATTTTTTAGTTACTAATGATTTTTTAATCTTTATTTTAGTACTTGGTATAAGTTTTAAATCAATATTGACCAAGATATTTTCAATTTATTACCAATAATTTATTTATATTTAAAGTTTTGGTTTAAATTGCTATCTTGGAAAAGTTCCAAAACATATTCAGTGATCTAAAGCACGGCTTATGAGAAGCTCAAAGAGGGTTAAAGCGTTCCCCTCTGGGTGGGAGAATGTTTGGTTCGATCGCAGTCTGCGACAAAGCAGTTTATTACATCCTAATTTTGTGCAACGCTCTAACTAATTCTAATTCAATTTTCACAACCGACGTGGTCTTAACAAATTCAGAGAGAAAAGAAGTCGAAATAAGGTGTATACTGGATAGCAATAGCAACAACAGCCAACACAGCCAACCAAGTTCACTAGAATGTGAAGACCTTTAAAAAAAGAAACGAAATTGAGATAAATTGAGAAGCAATTTTACTCTCTGTAGTTTGCGTTTGCTTTCTGAGAGGTGAGGTCGTGTATAAGAATGCAAGGTAAGGGAAGATAAGGTGTCATCCGAAGGGTAACATCCGAAGCACTAAATTGAGAAGCTTTGCTAGACAATTTTACTTTCTGTGGACTGTGTTTGCCTTGTGAGCGGTGGGGTCGTGTATAAGAAGGCAAGGCAAGGGCAGAGATAATTTTATTTATTTAGATGGAACTCGAATTTCAACTTAACACGCAAAGACAAATGGCATATGTGGCTGATGGATTACTACCAAAAGTGCTATCGTTAACGACTCTAATCAACCAAAAACAAAGATTGCTCTTGGTTTTTACGTACAGCATTTGTCACACCTTCTAAAGAAAATAAATTTAAAAAAAATTATGTTGCATTACCATCCATCCATTGCCGAATCTCATGAGCTAGTATCTATCTACTAGTCCTTGTCCCGCGTAGCTCTCTTAGGGTCAGTATTATAAAGCCTAGTCAACCGAAGGTTGAAGTTATAAATAAACGTCAGTTTCACTATTTTATCCAATCATGTCAAACTAAAATGTCAGTCAACCTTAGGTTGAGTTTCAACCTACGTTCATAATACTGGCCCTTAACCAGGTAGCGCAGGTCAGATAGATTAGTATATTTGTTAGGCATATTTTCCACTTCTACTTCGGTGGTTGAGAGAAATGAGATTACTATTTCCACAGACACAGCCAAAATTTGTACTCTAGACACCGGTTTCGACGAAATCGAAATCGAATGAAAACGGGTGCGTTCGCACGGAAATGGACAGGGTGTCCATCGAAGTGTAAGTTTAAGAGTTCAGAAACTCAGAAGAGCTCCTGACCGGAGAGGAGTTCCTCTGTATCCCAATGACGTAAGTAGAATGCTAGTATATGGGACTGGGATGACGTTGGCTCTTTTCAAGATCTCTACATGGGTTGATTTTACATCTACTCATCGCTGAGAGGGCTTGTTAGATCGCTGACGCTCATCCGTAACCGTTTCGTGGTCTGTACAACCTCTTGAACTCAAACCGATAGGGCCATCAAGAGTACTTGTCGGTTTTGATGGTCTTCGAACGGATGAGCCATTATTAAGAGTGATGGAGATGCGCGACTGGCTACAGGAGGACCTGTCCGTCCTATGACTAAGACTGTACGCGTAGCGAGACTCGTGTTCTTTGTAGCCTTGTCAATGAGCGGGACAACCACGTCCTTGTCGATGAAGATGACTGCTTGTAACTCACGGACTAGGGATTCAAGATCGCTACTGGGGTTTGTTCTAGAGCTGCTTATCTCCGAGAGGGTTTGTTAGATCGCTGACGCTCATTCCTGACCGCGTCTTGTTCTGCGCACCCTCGGGGACTCCAACCGGTAGAGCAATCAAGGGTACTTGTCGGCTTCTATGGTCTTCGAACGGATGAGCCATTATTTAGGGTGGTAGGGATACGCGACTGGTTACACGAGGGCCTGTCCATCCTATGACTAAGGTCGTACGCGTATCGAGAGTCGGGTTCTTTGTGGCCTTGTCAACGAACGGGACAACCACGTCGTTGGGGATGAAGATGACTGCTTGTAACTCACAGACCAAGAATTCAAGATCGCTACTGGGGTTTGTTCTACAGCTGTTCATCTTCGAGAGGGTTTGTTAGACCGCTAACGCTCATTCGTGACCATGTATGTGCACTCTCGGGAACTCGAACCGGTAGGACGATCAAGAGTACTTGTCGACTTTCATGGTCTTTGAACGGATGAGTCATTTTTAAAGATGGTGGCGATGCGCACTGGTTACAGAATGACCTGTCCATCCTATGACTAAGGTCGTACGCGTATCGAGAGTCGGGTTCTTTGTGGCCTTGTCAACGAACGGGACAACCACGTCGTTGGGGATGAAGATGACTGCTTGTAACTCACAGACCAAGAATTCAAGATCGCTACTGGGGTTTGTTCTACAGCTGTTCATCTTCGAGAGGGTTTGTTAGACCGCTAACGCTCATTCGTGACCATGTATGTGCACTCTCGGGAACTCGAACCGGTAGGGTGATCAAGAGTACTTGTCGACTTTCATGGTCTTCGAACGGATGAGTCATTTTTAAAGATGGTGGCGATGCGCATTGGTTACAGAATAACCTGTCCATCCTATGACTAAGGTCGTACGCGTAGCGAGACTCGGGTTCTTTATGGCCTTGTCAACGAGCGGAACAACCACATCGTTGGTGATAAAGATGACTGCTTGTAACTCACAGACCAAGAATTCAAGATCGCTACTGGGGTTTGTTCTACAGCTGTTCATCTTCGAGAGGGTTTGTTAGACCGCTAACGCTCATTCGTGACCATGTATGTGCACTCTCGGGAACTCGAACCGGTAGGGCGATCAAGAGTACTTGTCGACTTTCATGGTCTTTGAACGGATGAGTCATTTTTAAAGATGGTGGCGATGCGCACTGGTTACAGAATGACCTGTCCATCCTATGACTAAGGTCGTACGCGTATCGAGAGTCGGGTTCTTTGTGGCCTTGTCAACGAACGGGACAACCACGTCGTTGGGGATGAAGATGACTGCTTGTAACTCACAGACCAAGAATTCAAGATCGCTACTGGGGTTTGTTCTACAGCTGTTCATCTTCGAGAGGGTTTGTTAGACCGCTAACGCTCATTCGTGACCATGTATGTGCACTCTCGGGAACTCGAACCGGTAAGGCGATCAAGAGTACTTGTCGACTTTCATGGTCTTCGAACGGATGAGTCATTTTTAAAGATGGTGGCGATGCGCATTGGTTACAGAATAACCTGTCCATCCTATGACTAAGGTCGTACGCGTAGCGAGACTCGGGTTCTTTATGGCCTTGTCAACGAGCGGAACAACCACATCGTTGGTGATAAAGATGACTGCTTGTAACTCACAGACCAAGAATTCAAGATCGCTACTGGGGTTTGTTCTACAGCTGTTCATCTTCGAGAGGGTTTGTTAGACCGCTAACGCTCATTCGTGACCATGTATGTGCACTCTCGGGAACTCGAACCGGTAGGGCGATCAAGAGTACTTGTCGACTTTCATGGTCTTTGAACGGATGAGTCATTTTTAAAGATGGTGGCGATGCGCACTGGTTACAGAATGACCTGTCCATCCTATGACTAAGGTCGTACGCGTATCGAGAGTCGGGTTCTTTGTGGCCTTGTCAACGAACGGGACAACCACGTCGTTGGGGATGAAGATGACTGCTTGTAACTCACAGACCAAGAATTCAAGATCGCTACTGGGGTTTGTTCTACAGCTGTTCATCTTCGAGAGGGTTTGTTAGACCGCTAACGCTCATTCGTGACCATGTATGTGCACTCTCGGGAACTCGAACCGGTAAGGCGATCAAGAGTACTTGTCGACTTTCATGGTCTTCGAACGGATGAGTCATTTTTAAAGATGGTGGCGATGCGCATTGGTTACAGAATAACCTGTCCATCCTATGACTAAGGTCGTATGCGTAGCGAGACTCGGGTTCTTTATGGCCTTGTCAACGAGCGGAACAACCACATCGTTGGTGATAAAGATGACTGCTTGTAACTCACAGACCAAGAATTCAAGATCGCTACTGGGGTTTGTTCTACAGCTGTTCATCTTCGAGAGGGTTTGTTAGACCGCTAACGCTCATTCGTGACCATGTATGTGCACTCTCGGGAACTCGAACCGGTAGGGTGATCAAGAGTACTTGTCGACTTTCATGGTCTTCGAACGGATGAGTCATTTTTAAAGATGGTGGCGATGCGCATTGGTTACAGAATAACCTGTCCATCCTATGACTAAGGTCGTATGCGTAGCGAGACTCGGGTTCTTTATGGCCTTGTCAACGAGCGGAACAACCACATCGTTGGTGATAAAGATGACTGCTTGTAACTCACAGACCAAGAATTCAAGATCGCTACTGGGGTTTGTTCTACAGCTGTTCATCTTCGAGAGGGTTTGTTAGACCGCTAACGCTCATTCGTGACCATGTATGTGCACTCTCGGGAACTCGAACCGGTAGGGTGATCAAGAGTACTTGTCGACTTTCATGGTCTTCGAACGGATGAGTCATTTTTAAAGATGGTGGCGATGCGCACTGGTTACAGAATGACCTGTCCATCCTATGACTAAGGTCGTACGCGTATCGAGAGTCGGGTTCTTTGTGGCCTTGTCAACGAACGGGACAACCACGTCGTTGGGGATAAGGATGACTGCTTGTAACTCATCAGTCTGTAAAAAAACAGCCATTAGCAAGCGTTAGATATTAGTTGCAAACCACGTGGACACGCAAATCGTTTTAAATTCACTGTAGTGAGCTAGTGGTTGCTAAAAGCTACAAGATGCTATAACCCCCATCCCCCATTACACCTCTTCTAATTTAAGTTTAGGTGTCTTTAATGAATTTTAATAAAAGCGAAATTGGTTTCGAAAGTACATGTCGTCATGGAGGAATAGTCAACATAGGGTATGTGGTAGCTTTGTGATGATACGAAAATTACTTTTAAGATTTCTCTTGATGCTAGAAATAGTTCTATGAGCTTGTAAGCAATTTTGTATGTTGAAATTATTTTCTGCATATTTGAAATAATATTTGCTTATATTAGAGTTAGAGAATAGTTTAAACGTCGATGATGGAAGAAATAAAATGTGTTGCTATTTTTCAAATAATGACAGCTGAAAGACTCGAATGTAACATTTGACAAATTAACTTTATCTTGGACAAAACATAAATCATTAACCATAAAATAAAAACGGAGGGATGAAAATTGACAAGTGTTTATTATCTAAAATTGTGCGTCACTAAAGAATCAATTAGGTATCAGCAATCAACACGATCATTGGATAAACTGAACGGATCATTTCGCTAGCGGCTGCCATTTATCACAGATTCGTGCAACAGGTCCATCTACCTTTCTGCTTATAGGCTCAATTCACCTTTTCATACAATATTCATACGAAGCATTTTAATCATTTGAAGAGCTTACGTCTGTATTTTCAAATATTATCCTTTCGCAAATAGAAAATATATGTAAATAAAAACCGTCGTTAGTCTATAAACACGGTCGTTTTTGCCAAACAGATCATGCAACTACGCCCTTTTATGTATAGATATCGACGTCGAGCTATATTTCCATACATTATTTACGTTTATTTTATGAATTCAGTACATAAAGGTAAGTGAAGTAAAATCTCCATGTTTAATCTACGGTAAAATATCAATTATTTATTTGCGTTTAAAAAGGATCAAACCGGCGATGATAGTGGGTAGGTGGCGGCGTGTGTAGATAAAATTTTCAACGAGTGGGAAAAAAGAGTGAAAAGCCTTTTTCGAAGGAGAAGATTTAAGTAAACTAAATAATCAACACATTGTTTTTTTTATAAATCCGCTTTTCTAAATTGTTTTTCTTCGATATTATTAATCTAAACTATAAATAATGCCTAAAAGCTTTTTCTTTTTATCAACTTTACACACGTACATAAAAGTCACTTTGTTACACACAATGTAGAGATGTAATTTAAAGTAAAGTAAATAAAAAAAAATTTAATCGAAATAATAAACAAATGAAATTTTCGCCACAGACATAACTATATGTTGTATGATGTTGGCAAAATGTGACGTAATTAGTTTAAAACAAACAAAACTTCATGCAAATGGCTATCTGAGAGGCCCAAATCTAATCAAGCATGCAAATATAGGTGTGCTTAATTACAGTCTGTAAGTAGAGTAAATATTCCTTTATCGTTTTCCACAGGCTGTGGCTTGTCCAACAGATAACCCCTGATGAATATGTAAGAGTTCCTGTTAGTGCGGAACCAGGATAGACAATCCTATTCTAAGTATTAAAACAAGGAAAATTTAATTTCCAAAATTATTATCGGTATTATTTGCTTTTATGTTGCTAAATTTACTTAAAAGAACGCTTGTTTTATTTCCAATTAAATCTTGCACGTTCCCTATTTCTTTTTATTATTACCTTTACCTACCGAATATTTATCAAATCTAAAACATTATCAACGATTTAAAATTAATTAAAAATTGATCACTGCTAAATGAGTTAACGATTTATCCCCAGTTTTGTAAATTTTACTGCTTTTGATAATAATACGAGAGGGCATTTTTATGTTATCTAACCTGGAAAAAAACATATAACGTTAGCAACCCTTTATTCTTCAACGTAATTTCTTTCGACAGTTCACACCTTCTTTGAGCGCTTCATTAGAATTACTGTTCATTTTTCTACACCTCGTTCATTATTAAGTATTGGGATCGATTATTAATGAATCATTAACGATCAAAAACCTAAAAACCCTTTGCAGATATGCAACCAAGCCTACCCGCACCAGTCGTTAATGAGCACGCTATATAAAATGATACAACTATTAAAGTTTTGTCTAAATTTCAAAGAATTTCCAACAAACTCTTTAAATTTCTATAATTATTTTTCATTTGAAAAGAGTGCTTTTTTCTATTTTTCTTCTTTAATATTAAACAAAGTTTAAATTGAAATACAAAACTCAAACGGACAATATTGGTTTAGGATCATATTGTATTTCAAATAGATTGATGTATTTAACGTTTTGAACGAAACTATTTTTGTATTATTCCGTTTCCTTTGATACATAAACCTTACACAATAAAATTGATTATGTGATAAGAAATCAATATTTAAAAAAAATATCTAAAATTGAATTTATGGGAATACATTTTTAAACGTTGATGTTTAATAGTTTAGTATTTTTTGTATTAAAAACATTTTTTGCGCTCAATTTTACCTGTACTAAATCCATTAAATAAATTGCTTGCGCAATTATTTGTGCTAAATGAGGCACAGTTTTTATCTCGGTTTTAAATTTTGGTGTTTTAAATCACTAAATACTATTCTTTTTAACAGAATTGAGATCTGATTTTTATTTTAATGACAATTTCTTGTAAGATTTTCTATTAAATCGTTAATGAATATACATTATACAAGGTGAATTATTTTTAATTTTCTCTATGGGGATTTTCCTTATTATGAGAGTTAAAAGACGATTAAATGAGAAAATAATGCAGTTTTTAAGACCAAACTCAGATCCATTTTAAAATTTTTAATGCTATGTTCAATTATTAAAATATGGCCTAAAAACCAAAAAGTGTCAAATGTTTTAAACTCTGCTCTAAGTATTTGATTAAGGTTTAAGTTCAGACTGCGTTTTTTGAACCACAAGTTCAAAAGTTTTGCAAAAAATATATGTTATGTAAAACCTACTGTTAAACAACATACATAATTTTCATCAAACTCTAACCCGTGGTGTTTGGATAACATCAAGAAAACGGTAAAAAAACGGTTTTTTGCAAGTTATTACCAAAGTAAAGTACAGAATTTTCTCGATTTGTTTCTACAAAATGTAATCGAGTTTCTATCAAAGCTGTAATTTTTTTAAAAATTTTGAACTTGTGGTTTTCTTTCTACGGCCGAAGAAGTTAGAAAAATACACACAACTTTTTAATTCTTTAAAATTCAATACAGATCAACGTAAAAAAGGATGTGGATAGGTTTATAGTAGGGGTATTACTACACCAACACTTTGAATTTTAGAAAAAAACTTATTTTTTCGACCATATGACTTTAACAAAGTCTAAAGAAAAGTTAAATTATGTAAAATGTAGAGATATGTTTATTGTTAAACTCTTTTCATATCAATCTACACAATAAAAAACACACGAATCATCGTAAATGCGCAGTAAGGTCCGAAAGAGACAGATAAATAAAAAAGAGATAGAGAAAGTGGTGGAAGTAGAATAGAGATTGGTTTAGAGAAATGGGGAGTGGGGTAAGTACTATAGTTACCATGTGTTAAATGTCAATCTGTCACCATAGTTACCAAATGTCAATGGTGTCATCTGACACTATATGGCAATGTCAGAGGGGGGTTTATCTGTCACCCAACATGTCAGTGTCAAGGTCATCTGTCACTATGTCAATTTAATCTGTGGGTGGCGTTGTCTATCAATTTCATTGATTGGTTTAGAGAGATGGAGAGACGGGGATGTCAACTTATTTACTATATGTCAAATGTTAATCTATCGCGATAGAGGTGGGAGTTATCTGTCATTTCAGCTTTCATTTCATATGTCAGGAAGGTCATCTGCCAACCCATCTGTTATTCCATCCATAAACCCATCTGTTATTACATATGTCATTTTAACTGTCATTAAATCTTTCATATCAACTGTCATTCCATCTGTCATTAAATCTATCATGCCATATGTCATTAATAGAGACCGGATTTATAAGCATTTATTATTTCAAAATAAGCGCTTAAAAAAGCTTTAAAAAAGTCTTAAAAAAGCTTTTAAAAAGTCAAAAAAACCTTTTAAAAAGCAATAAAAATCCAAAATTGATAATCAAAATTTAATTTTTATTCAAAATTTGAATTATCATTTTGAAAGAATTATTTTCCAAATTATTCATTGAAAAATATTGTAGTCTGTTGTAAGCGTATTTCTAAACCGAAAATATTCTCTCTACTTCAACCGATATAATGGGACCTCTGGTTAAATATGCGGGGGGGGGGGGGCTAGAGATTTAAAATACCGAAAAAAACACGAGTTATCCAAATTTATTTAAGTTATTTAAAATTTACAGAAAAATTCATTAAAAAATCACCAAACTTTGAAAAAGAAGCTCAGAAAAGCACTAAACTGTCTTTTAAGCAAAATACTCGAAAAAAAGCAAAACAAGCATTATCATTGGCTTAAATCACTTAAATTTTTCAGAAACATAAAGATCCAAAAGGAATTTGTTCTACTTATGATTTAAAGCCATAAGCAAAAAGCTTAGGATCCGGGCTCAAGTCATCCAGGTCATCATACAGATGAGTCGAACAGATAGGATGAGTGACAGATAGTATGAGATGACAGATGAGACTGACAGATAAGACTAATACATAAAAGGAGATAACAGGAGCTTTACAGATGAGATGAGATGACAAAGGAGATTGTTAGTTAGATGACAGAAGCAATTGACAGATGAAATGAAATAACAAATGAGATGATATAATAAAGACTGACAGATGATATTTATAAATAGAAGAGGTATAAACAGACAGAGATGGACAGAGAAAATGTAGCGAGCGTCTTCACGATCTAGTTATTATATAAATCAAATATTTCCTTGTATTTATCAATATTTAGAAAAAGATTATTTGAATTTGCTAACAACGCTCCTTTAAAATTTGACCACTACGAGGCGCTAATCCTCATAGTAAGCACTTCGCCTATATAACTTTATTTGCATCCTTCAGAAGTATCAGTATAGATAAATTACCTTATAGTTATTGTCTACCTACATGAAGTTATTTGAGATGACTTTAATTTGTAAAAAAAGCTTTATTCTTTTTACTGCAAGCTTAGAGAGACGTAAAAGACGTAAAATTTTAAATCAAATTTTATCAATATAATATTAAATTTATCACTATCAAATGCGCCGTGAAATATATGAAAAATCAATTGAGAGTGAAGAATTTACAAAAAGCTTGTAACATTTTCACTTATTTTACATTTTTAAACTCCGTTGCTCTTCATTACTCACTAAAATTATTTTTTTATTTCCAAATATACGTTTTAAGACTTTTTTTATGTACGATAATAAGAAGATAAGTTTTAATAAAAAATTATCCTGCCAGTAAAAGCCTACTAGAGTAAGAGCTTACCTAAGAATTTAAGCTAATAAGTTAAAGCTAAATACAATGCGATCTATAATCTAATCATAGGTAACGTCTTATAATCAATGTGGTTCCCAACTTTTTTGTACCGTAAAGTCGTAAAGTATATTCCCAACTACCAGTTACAGCCTCCCATCGCTGCTTAAGGACTACATTAGAGCAAATAGAGTTTGTAGAACTTTTTTTTTTAAATGGAGGTAATCCTGGATATTCAACTCGAGTAAGAGCGGCTCCAATAGGTTTAGTCGTAGACTGATAGCCAAACTTACTTTTTCGGTGCCTGAAGCGAACTGCGTGACCACGTCACGTCGGCGTATCGCACCTCGCATTGCCCATAGCACAGCAGTTCACATTGCACCGAAAATAAAATTTTGTTACAGCTTTGAAAGCAACATAATATCTTGTAACGATATTCCCCTATAAGTTAAATCTTCGAACATACTGTATATAAAAATGCTTAGTAAACAGCTTATTTTGTTACACATAAGCTCGTGCTTGATAATATCCGTTCTACAAAAGCTCTCAAATTCGAGATTATTTCGTAAAATTGTAAATAACAAACACTCATTATTTATTAAGTCGATTGTACTTATTTTTAAAAAATTCTTTTTTCAATTATACCACGACTCGTTTCCGCTTTTTCAGTTTGTTAAATCCTGTTCATAAAAAGAACTCGTTGATTAAGCTTCTGATAATAACAAAACTTTGTTTGCTTTTTACTCTATTTCGTAAATGAACAACGTTATAATGCAAACAAAATTTAATATTAGTTTGTGTACCATTTTATGTATTCAGTGAACTAAATAAATACATGCAAAAATAATAACTAAAGTAAAATAGTGATTTTCAAAATAAGTTTTTTGGTAACTGTAGATAATTCAAATTGAATTAATTTTTTTCGAGCGTTCCAACGAAAAAAGAAAATATTCAACAACCTGTTGTAGAATTTATTTTTTCTCCAAAGCACACATTTTGATTCTTTTATTTGTTAGTTGTTAGTTTTTTTTCTTTTTACGAGTATAGATAAGAATATTAAAAAAGGGAGATGAAAAATGTGAAGCATTTTACCTTAGAATGGAAATATCTCGTGGTTGACAAGTTAACAAAGAGAAGGCGTTAGAATCGCCTCGAAAATGGCATTCCAATGTCTGTTCGCGGTCTTTCACATCCTGAGTGACATCAACCTGCTGACAATCGATATGGTTGAAGACCCTGGAATCTATTGATACTAGTTCTCCTTACCTTATCTTAATGACAAAAATTCTAAAGCTTTTAGGATTATTTGAATTTTTTTCTTTCTTTCGACATATCTCTAATTACTATTATTGATATTTCTGAAAAAGGATGAAATGTTTGATAAGACATCTTTATTATTTTATTATATTTTAGTGTTAGAAACTTAGAAAAAGTCGATGAATGTATTAAAAGTTGAAATTTTAAAATGCACCGACGACTGACGAGTATTAAATATTTATCGGTAGTGCCAAAAAGAGAAGAAAACGTCGCATTATATAGGACAAACTTCTTGCGTTGTCTTATAGAATACTCTGACTCTCAATAACTCTATTCCTGTCATTTAAATTCAGAGCTATCACAGTGCTTAGTAACACTAAATGAAGTATCAACTAACAATTATACCTACGTCTCGCTTAAAAAGTATTCGAAATACTAAGCACTAACTTATCAGCAATAGTTGAATTGGAAATTGTAATTGATTAAAACGAAGTTGAAATAAAACTAATATTACGCTGTCAAAACGTTAGGACTGGAAAGTATTGGGAAATCTTAAGTGGTTAACCAGGGTAGTCT
This sequence comes from Malthinus seriepunctatus, assembly GCA_963924605.1. Classification (NCBI taxonomy): domain Eukaryota; kingdom Metazoa; phylum Arthropoda; class Insecta; order Coleoptera; family Cantharidae; genus Malthinus; species Malthinus seriepunctatus. The sequence goes on along the minus strand of OZ004600.1, from coordinate 76,634,607 downwards.
TATTTGATTGGTCAGCTACTTAGGACGATTCTGGCCAGCTATAATGTCCGTTTGCACGAGGCTAGTTCTCCGAGCTAGAATAGTAAGCTAGTGCTAGTAAGCTGACACGCTAGTACTTTACTAGTACTTTACAGTGATAACCCTTTTTGTATTGTCTAGATCTAGAGATCTCTTATATTCGCCTAGATCTTCACCATGACGTTCTTCTAAAAGCAATGCAGACGCTCCAGCTTCGTTCCTTCTTAAAATTTACGGCCTTGTTCAAATACATTTTTCTAGCAACTCTTTCAATAATTCTTCCAGTGTAACTTGACACAACTTACGAAGCAACTGTTTCAGTCTAATTGTGTTTCTTCTACGAAAGCTGTTCATTTTCCCTTCGGAGGTGTTGTTACAGTCACTGCAATGATACACTCTAGCTTGTCCTAAGCCAGGATAAGACGTTGGAACACTAGCTTACAAAACTAGCCTCGTATTATAGACCTTGCATAAAGGTTATGAGTTCTTAAATAACTAATCGGTGTGTCTCTTGTGTATTCGTCCGTTCATCTGTTAGTTTCTTGGTGTATCTGTCATAGTGATGGACGAAAAGATTAGAAAAGCTCGTTGTCTCATAACGAGATCCAAGATACGATACTGAAATCTCAAATAACAATACTAACTGCTATGTGGCCAGCTGTTGGTGAGCAACGACACCACAGCCACTCGCTCTCTCTTTTGGAACCCTCTTGTCTCTTTTCTTGCCTTAACCAATCGACAAGAGTGGAGCCATGAGAATATAACGCGTCCTGACCCAAGTTGTAACCATGCGTTTTTCTACACGTGTAAGCGAGTGTTACGAATCATTTTTCATGAATTAAAATTCAAATTATTTATAATTCACGTACCCCCCCCCCCTTACCTCTTGTAAGCTTGTAAGCCTCTTGTAAGCCCGCATCTGTTGCCACTTACATAATCGTGTAAAAAGCATTTATGTAAGAGTTTGGTGATAATCGTAAAGATATGAGTACGAAGCGTACGGAGCAAGATGGACGTTTCCACCTCGTAGTTAAATCGAAAGTTGAGTTCTGATTAAAGCTAAGAACTTGGTGGTGAAGAATTATTAAATACTCGACGCGCATTAATTTCAAGAGAGTCGGTGACCGTCCGTATTCATTCCCTGTGCAGAGTGCATAATTGTGCTAATTAATGATCCTCTTGTGCTGAGGGTAGTTGATGGTCTGGTGTCCCTGCACTAGCGGCTGGTATAAGCTGCAGTTGTAGGGTTTAAGCTGATCGCGTCTACCCCAGTACATCCCTCTTGTTGGTCAGGCTTTCGGGCTAACCACAAGTCACTTTGTCACGGTCTTTGGGCTTCTTAACCAACCGTGTGGGACTCGATTACAGTTTTGGGTTTCTTAGCCGATCGTGTAGGGCTTGATTACAGTCTGGGGCTTGTTGGCCGACTGTCAAACTGGGAGAACTCTGGTCAGGTCTTTGGGCTAACCACGCGTCCCTATTTGCGTTCCAGGAACCAGTTGCGGTGTTCAGCACTAAACCATATGCTTGATGTGTGCGTGCTAGTGTTGTATGATGTCCGTCCCATCGTTGATGGATGTTGGACAATTTTCATTCGAGCTGTTTGAATTTTTCAGAAGTTTTCTGACCAGAGATTTTCTTTTTCTCGCATTGCTTTTTTTTATTCTCTCAGTCTAGGTTATTCTAGAATGTAAAAATAATGACTTGAAAGAACACCTCTTGTTGGGTTGGGAGGTTGGGACACCTTTTGCTTGCAAGTGGGAAATTAAGCAGACTGTTGCATGTCATTTTTTTATCACACTGTAACACTCTTTGACTTTTATCTCTACACTTAAAAAACGGTTTAAAACTAAACAAATCTAACAAAAAAGTTTATAAAAGAAGTATTTGATTTCAAAAGTAAAAATATTGTTAGCAATTATTCTTTGAAGTGCTACTTATAGTAGTACAAAAACAAATCATATCTACCGGAAGATCAAACGTTTTCATTTTGTAAACAAATTTGAAAACGAAGAGCAACGTAGTGATTGATTATTCATTAAAAATTTCATTTTATACTTTTAGTCGATAACGTAGCTTTTAGTAAAATTCGTAATGTTAACTAACTTTAATTTTTATTTTTTGATGTCTGCTTCTGATACCGACCTTTTTGCAATTAAAGTTGTTTTTTATTAAATAATTTAAAATTTTAACAAAACAAGTAGTAGTTGCATAAAATGTTAATATTTTTCAAGTTAGATTTGCTTTTGAGGGTGATAAAGGGTGCGTAAAGCCTGCTTATACATAATCATGAGGAATAAAACGATGGTTTGACTTACGAAGGCATTAGCAAATAATTGTAAAACATTAGAGATAATAATACCATTTTCGCATCTAAACGCAAAGAATGAATAGAGCATGCCACAGATGCTTACTTTGCATACAAACAATTAAATCTGTTCTAACAATTATGAGCGGGGTTCTTAAGAAGGGGATGTTGTTTGCATTCCGGACTCGCGGCCTTTGGTGGCTGTAATGCTGCCGCTTGTAGATGAATGAGAGCCATTACAGATTAAGTCCGGTAGTTTAACATTCCTGCACCATGTATCGTACATTCCTTTACATTTGTAGAAGCTTCAGAAAGCCCTTTTAGATCTTACTTCCTGCCAACTTGCTCATAATTTTTCTTTTGCTCTGCTTTTGTATTATGAAATAGAACTTAACTGAATGATAACGTGATTCTTAGTTACATACCTACCATTTTGAATTTATTTCGTTTTATTTGCAAAATGTTACACACAATAACATTTTATACTTTGAAATATTGTTAAATAAAACGTAAACATTAATTTAAAATTAAACGCGTTTAAAGGCTAAAATAAGGGATGATATTTTATATCGCTATCTCGGTAGCTTATAGCGGTAAGATCGAATTATAACTATCGCGAAAAGGTCAAGACCAGTTAGAACAATATTGGTTTGATTTAAAAAAAATTTGAAAACAGCTCTGGAGATAATCTTTTTGAGTTATGAATTTGTATCTTTGTTGTTAACCTCCATAATACTTAGCCAAAAAATTAAATCTAGTTCCAACAGGGGTTGAAACGAACCCCAGCTATTTTCTGCTCTGGGTTATCAAAATATTTGGTAGTATTATGATGGATTTGTGTCCTCTGGAGTTCTAGGAAGAATTTAAGCCCAAACACGTTTTTGTAAGTTAATTCAAACTACCCCTATCAAACTTTAACCGATTTTAACCGAAATTAAGTATTTTTATGCCTTGTGTGTTAAAAAACCGGAGTCAATCAATTCATTTCAGTATCAGCAACAATATCCAAGCCATCTTTCGTTGTCGCTGACTAGACGAGACCAGATAGTGCTTCTTACGGATCCAGCAGCCCCCGAATGCTCGTGAGGGCAAGTGTCTGATGACGGCAAAGCAAAAAAAATTACAATGTTGATGCGGCTGTATTTCGCTTGGGCATCTTCTCCAGCCAACTGGCCTTATTCCTGGTCTTATTCCTGTACCGCTTGGCCTTTCCATCGCTTATGGTTCCACTGACCGTTCTGCAGGCATCACGATCTCTACTATCTCCCGTGTCGTTCTTTCGAACCGCCTTCTATAAAATTTATGCCAACCTGATCGATTACATGTTTTAAGCGTGTTTTGCGCCAGCTTCCAACGACCAATAGTGGGGAGACACGGGCTGTATGGTTGGTTGTTAATAACATATTAACCATCCTTAATGAATGAATGGATTGGGGGAATGAAAAGCGTCGACCTTCTGAAAAGTTCTTCAGTGTTAGTACGGCCTCCGGCTTCCGATCGAGATCGTCTCATCCAAGCCCGGGTCGTCCTTTTTGGATCTCGAGAATATCCCCGACTCAGGGTGGCTTGAAAAATTACCAGATCTATTAACGGCGGGATATGGGATAGCCACAGCATCATTCCAGTCCCCTCAGTTGGTGCTTGAAGAGAGTGTCTCTCGTGATTCTTAAGAGATGGCCCTTTATTTTCCCCAGTTTTAAGTTTGATATTCCATATTAGTCGTAGACCTTGTGGTGCGCAATATCTGAATCTACAAAGTTAGGATTAAATGCATTGCTCGAATACACTCTAAAATTATTGCATCCAAAACTTTTTTCTTCCTTAGTTTTTTGCACGTAAGAGTTATTCTGCCAAAAATAGTAAAAATAAATTTTTAAATTTCGAAGAATACACTACACATAAATAACATGTGGCAGATAGTTAAAAAAGAAACTACATGGTTTTAGTTTCAAGCAAGAATCAATATTTTAAAAAAATCAGGAAAAAAGAGTCAATAACATGTGAGTCGTAAACTAAATTAATCAGTTCATTGAAAATAGAAAGAAGAGAATCTAAAATGCAATTCAGTAACTGTAATTCTTGATGTTGGCATCATCTAAATCGTAAACAAAAGAAACTTAAATTCCTTTATAAACAGCCCTGGTGATCGTCAGAATAATTTTAGTATTTAGCAACTAAAATCCGCTTATATTAACAGTGATGAACATAAACAACTGGAAAACTTATTTGTGTACAACAAAAAACCCTCTCAACACTCATAATTTAAAATTGTGGGCCATTTCTTTTCCAAAACCCGTTTTAGTCCTGAACTTCAATTAAAATCCCCCAAAAAGGCACTCTTTGTCACTGATTATCAAATTTATATTATAATAAATACATTTTATTTCCATCGAGAAGGAGCGACAAGACCTAAATGCAGTAGAAATAAAATAAACTTTTTTTTTAACATTTCGTATCTCTGTCGAGTTGTTTTAGTTTTGTCATTTTTTATTTTATTTAAATCCGCCTTCTAAAAATAAAATTGCAATTCAAAAGTATTGTATTTTCGAAATATTGTAAATTTTAAAATAAATTGACCAACCGGACATCTAAATCCTTCCAGCAACACAAGCAAGTCGAGAATTGCTTTTGCTTATTTATAGTTTTGCATTGAAACTGTAATAGGTAGTAGATAATACAATATACTCGTATATCGCGTTTCTAATTTTTATTTGTAGATCGATACAATTTGTTATGAAAAAAGAAATGATGTGTCATCAAGGGACTTTTCTATTTATTTAACCTCAAAAATATGAGAATAATTAATTATTTTTAAAGCTTTAAAAATGTATTTATTGGCAGCTTGGCGGCTTTCCACCTGTAGCATTCTCAAATCGTACGCTCACTGCTCAGGGATTACAAACATTAATTAATAGCTGCTTGCTTGATGCCTTATTTCCAAAGCACTAACGGCCGCTTAGAAGCCTAGGATATAGCTCAGGCACCTCTTGTGGTCCATAGTGATATTATTTGTGATTAGTCACTTTACCCAATCATTTAGTTTTCCCAGGGGCGAGCTGAAGTTGTCTGAGGCTTTTCAATTATACTCCTAGCCTTTAGGAGACTTTGAATGTCTGCAGTGTGTATCACCGTTATAAGGACTACTAAGTTGTCATCATCATATCCACCCATCTTCTCCATTCTCTAGTCTATCTGCAGCATTGTCTTCTCTGAATCTCCATCTCGTCTTCAGCTTAGTCTCTGTGTAATAAAGTGGTCTACTTTCTTCTGACGTTTGTGATATTCGTACATTTCTCATCTACATTGCCACACCTCATACATTTCGTCTCTCGCCTGTTTTCTTCATTCTCGTCCGTTATGGTTACAGTAGAAATATGTTCTTTCATCCGCTTTAAGGTCTACAGGAGGGATACCAGCTATAACTGGGTATGGTCCGACCCTATGAGAAGAATAGGGCGGAGCCAATGCGCTATAACAAAAATGTGTCTGGCAAGATCTGGTTGCATCAATAGAGATATAGAAAGAGAGGGCACTTCCTCCATCTGTACTACGCAAGATATTGGCTCCGTCCTATTCTTCTAATAAGTTCCGGACTACGCCTCTGTTAGTGATGATCTATATAACATACAGATTATTAACGCGGCTCTTCTGTTCGCCATGTTAGATTTGCCATCAGACTAACCTTCTTTTTTTTTAGAGGTAGGTGAATCTGTGCGCAGAATTGCCTCCCGCTTGGAGCCACCTACGCGGGGGGGGATGTCGGGTTAGCCTCGGAGCTGCTGTTCGCCCCGGCGACCGACTAACACCCTTCCTCTCTTCACCTTGGACTGGAGCAATTGGTATCACCTTAGCGGTATTTCTTCAATATGCTCGGCGGAACTTTAACGGTGTTGACTCTGTCATCTCAACGTTGGCATTATGTACTTATTAAATTCTTGCGAGAGTTGTTTCGTCGTTAGCCTTTGCCGTCATGATCTTTTCGAGGCAGTCTGAGATCGTCTTTTCTTCAGTATCGAGCATCGCACAAATGAGTGTGTCTGGGGTGACGGTTCCTGCTACATCTCTGATCTTCCGTCTCTCTTTTATCCACTTTTCACAGAGGAATATGGTGTGTTCGGGTGGTATCTAGTTCTCCGCAGTATACGCACAAATCGGAGGGTAGTTTCTTTATGCCATGGAGATATGTTCCAAAGCTACCGTGTCCTGTTAGCGCCTGGGTCAGTCCATGTGTCAAAAAACCGTGTTTCCTCCCGACCCACACATCGATGCTCGGAATAAGTCGATACGTCCACCTACCCTTCGTCGCCGCGTCCCATTGAACCTGCCACTTTTCTAATGAGCCTTTTCGAAGGTATACCCTCGTTGTCGTGGGTTCTAGGCTCTTCTTTTTTCTTTCCTCCGCCAGTATGTGGGCTGGCACCATAGATGCCAGAACCAGCGCTGCCTCTGTGGACACGGTGCGGTAGGCCCTATATACTCTTAGAGCGACCTTTCTCTGTGAGAAGATAAGCATTTCACGATACTTGGCGGTCTCGGTAGCGTGCGCCCAGACCGGGGCCACGTATAGAAGTATGGAGTTAACCACCTACGCTAGAATCCTTCTTTTATTTTCTTTCGCCCCTTTAATGTTGGGCATGAGTCGTCCCAGTGCTATACCCATCCTATTTGCTTTCTCGGTGGCCACCTGTACATGATTCCCAAAACTTAGGCTGTTGTCCAACGTCACCCCCAAATATTTAACTGTTGTAGCCGGGTATATTGTCACCCCCTCTAGCTTGAATTGTATATTACCACATCTGCGTCTGCCTGTTAATAAGAGCGCCCGTTTTCTCGGGCGCTAATCGTAGTCCGGTGGCCGTCACCCATTCACTGACTTTTCGTAGCATACTATTAACGTTGTATGTTAGGGCTTCCGTATCCTTGGCCACTCCCACTACGGCCAGGTCGTCAGCGAAGGCAATTAGTTGCACTCCCTGTTGCCTCAGTCCCAGTACACTATCGTATAGTATATTCCACAGCAGCGGCCCGAGGACCGACCCCTGCGGAACCCCTCATATCACTTCATATTTTTCCGTCACAGTCTTGCACTGTCATTTCCCTATCTTCCAAATAGCTGCTGATGATTTCAACTAGGTACGGGGAAACCCCTTTACTTGTCACTGCGTTGATTATAGCGTCCCATGGAGGGCTGTTTAATGCATTCTTGACATCCAATAGTACCAGTGAGCATAGTTCTCTTGTATGCCGTGTCCCAGCTTTAGCTATCCTGGCCAGTTCCACTACTTTGGATATAGCACCCATGGTGGATCTTCCCTCTCTGAACCCGTATTGAGATTCAAGCAGGTCGCCTTTGTCTTGGAGTTCCAAATTCAGTCTATTCTTTATGAGTGCCTCGGATGTTTTACCCATGGTGTCTAGTAGGCTAATAGGCCTGTATGCCGCCGGGGCTCCGGGTTTAGATTTCTTCTCTATAAGAACTAGCCTGGCCTTTTTCCATATTTTGGGGAATTTTCTCTCGCTTAGCGCCCCGTTTAGGCACTCCAGTATTTCTTCGGAATATTCATTGAGTACCACCTTAATTGCCTCGGCAGGGATGCCATCGGGTCCCGGAGCCTTCCTATTTTTCATTCTGTCCTTTACCTCATTTAGGTCGTCTTTGGTGAACGGTTCTACAGTCCTAGGTCGTTGAAAGTTTCTAACGAAAGGAGGTCGGTTGGGAAACAGCTCATTCACAACCCTTCGGGTCTCGTCCTGGTCTAGTGCCGTTCTGGAGCCGGTTCCGGTTCTTTTAACGACTATTTGATACCCCTACCCCATGGGTCGCTGTCCACCTTGTCAATTAGTTCATCCCAACATTTCTTTTTTGCTTGTAGGAGTCGTATTCGTAGTGTTCTCTTTTCCATTTGGTAGGCGCTTTTAATCGTCGCAGCCTGCATGTCTGTGCAGTAGGTTCGGCCTCTGTGTCTGGTCATTTCCCTCCTCGCTTGTACACATCGTCTTCTGGCCATTGCTACATCATCGCACCACCAGTACACCGATCTCCTTCTAGCCTTGTCTTTGCGCGGCATGGCGCTATCGCAGGCTTCAGTAATCGCCTTAATTAGGGTGGCGGGATCCCTCTTCATATATTAGGTCTTTCTCTTGAGTGCCTCTATCAGTAGTTCTTTATTCATCTTGGCAATATTCCATCTGGCTGGCTTAGTCAAATGGAATCAGACTAATTTAGGCTAACCTAACCTAACCTTAGGCTAACCTAACCTAATTTTTATTTTTTTAAGAGATTCAAGTATCTCAAAGACACCCTGTGCTATAATCAGTGCGGGATTCAACAGGGAAAGTGACCCTGTTGCCTACCAACTAAACTTTTTCATTTATCTTGACGGGTTTTTTTGAGGGCACTGGTATCACCATGTTTGGTATGTCTTCAGGGTCTCCGGCCGTAAGATGTTAGATTATAATGTGCATTCAAAGTGTGTGCTCTTTCTTACGTAGTCCTCTTTTCTTTTGATAATATCCGTAACAAATCTACTTATAGCTTTCTAGTTGCTTTCTGTTTCCAGTATTATATCCTGTAAGTTGTCTCCAGAATCGACCTTTCTCCCGATATACACTTCCATCTCCAGTCTCTTTCTTTCCCAGCGCTTGCAGTTCGTTAATGTATGTGTTCAACATCGCCCATCTCCCCCTCGCAGAACCAACAGTCTTCGGTTTCCCTGTTTGTCGATACCACATAGCCACAAAGGTAATGAGTCCAGATAGTATCTGTGTGAGGTGGTAATTATCAGATACGTGACTCCGAAATGTTCAGGCTTCAAGGTTTTTTATTAGTGAGTGGATCCATCTGCCCTTTGCCGTTTGTTCCCATATAACCTAACCTAACCTAGGTTGGCTTCCTTGATCATTTATAAAGGATCACATAACCACAAGTTTGCGCTCGGGTTCACTTTGAAACCTCGTTTCCTTTGTGATTACGTGTACTTCCTATTATCGGATATATTTTAAACAAAAATCAAATGTATGGCTATGACGTGCCCGTACTTCAACTTTAACTCAATTAGTTAAGGAGCGATATACTGACTTGTTCAAAATAGAGTACTCCGTATTTATGACGTCTTTCTTGCTACCTCAATTTTTATATCCTAGCTAAATAATAAAGTGAAAGAAGTTTAGAATTTTCCAACTATTTTCTTTTTTTTTTTCATTTTAAGAGGTGTCGTTTTCTTGAATGTCTTTTAATTTTCTTGTTTTAAACCAATTTTCAAAGTATTTTACAAGAAAGCTCTTATACAACATAAATCAGTTTATAACTTAAAATGACATCTTAGAGAAGTAAAAGTTTAAAGTATAAAAACGCCTTTAAGTATTAAAATGTACCCACTAGATTGCTTTGCAAAAAAAGTTACTTTTTTATTACAAAACATAATACTTTTTTCGATTAAAGTTGTAATTAAATATTAATTTCTTAATTTGAGTGTATTAACTGACTAAAATTGGAATTTTATTGATGTAAGGGTTCTCAAAAGAACAAAATAACGACAGATCTTGTGTAGTATTCGTCTTCTAAAAGGGAGAACATCAAACGAGTGTTTCATGCAGTTCCGTTTTAGATGTTAATAATCTAACTTAACCTATAAATTAGAAGAGGAATTAAATTTTACTAATAACAAGAAGCAATATTGCGTTTATTTAAATAATAAAATATAAATTCTAGATCTAGATAGTTTAATAACATTATTATAAATTATTATACATTGTGCTTCGTATTTCATCTAGAAATAAATTTGAGAAATTGAGCTAATTTAGAAATTAATACTACAATGTGGTTAGGTTCTATAAATGAACATACGTATGGCTAAAGGTTATTTTCAAACACTGTCTGTCGGTAGGACGGTCCTTCAATAAGTCGAACGGTTTCTCTGTTTGTGTGTTTGCCTGTCTCTCTGTTTGTCCATCCTATTCAACGCATCTACTGGGTATCTAAGGTTGTAGGGCATATTAGGGTTGCAAATCTCCACTACACTACAACTGTCTGTGTAAATGAGACATTAACAGAGCGTCGCCCGGTAGCGTTTTGCAATGGCCCCGAAAATAAGAAAATGCCGGTTCTGCACACATACTTTAAAGAATATTCAAGCTTAGAAAGAAGAGCAAAAAGAAAGATTAAAGTCAATGAAGCGTAGGATAGTATCCTTGCTATGTCCAATATGTGACTCTTTGGAACTCATAACATACTCTTGATTAGCAATACAAGCAAAACCAAGAAAAGAAAACATAAATTTTCCAATTTCGGTGAAAAACCTTTTTTTAATTAATAGAATGATATTATAAAAACTTAAATTATGGTTTAAAAGTTTGCTGTCATCGCTTGTACCTAAGTATAATAAAGTATGTACCTATATAAAATTAAGTTTATAATTGCAAAGTTTCGTGTTTTGTTTTAATTTTGTTTTTTTTTATCAACTAACATAAAATAATTGCTTCAAAGTAAATTTACTTGTTTGTCTAGAACTGTAGAGAAAACAACGTTAATATTTAAAGCTGTAACATAATTTAGGGTCAGGTCAACTTCCATACAACTCCAACTGGTATAATTCTAGTTTAATTAGATTCTTTTATGAATATTGTATGTAACGTTGAGAGGGAAGAGCAATACACGCACGAAACGTTATATATTTTGCTCCAAAGCATAGGCACGAATAGCCAATATTTTAAGTTTTTTTTTAGTGCAAAGTACACCGATAGTAAATAATTCAAAAATTCTAATAACGTCTCAATTTTTATTTAATAAAGTATTATTATTAGTTTTTTGTAAACTTTTTTCTTTTTATTAAGCAGTACAATCGAAAATTTTAAATAATTAATTCGACCTGATTTCATTTTGCACTTTTGGACTAACTGCAACCTCCATCTATGTGTACACTTGTGCAAGCTTTTGAGAGAACTCTTGCTGGTTACAATGCTACAATTCAAATCAATTGGCGATGTTTTTACCATTTACTACGTACAGGGTGACTGTTTTTAAGTCACACTAACATTAACATTGCTATCATATTGTAAGATTAAAGCTTTAAGTTTGACGTAAGCCCAATAGCCTCGCTCTAGCGCGAGGTAAGACTGGAGCGAGTTCAAATAAAAGACACAATCATACACCAAAATAATATCTATATTAAATGATTTATACTAACAAAAATTAAATAACAAGTCTTCTGAATTCTGATCATTAAGTCCACGTCATTATACGGATTTTTTCTCCGTCCTGCTGGAGAAGAGGATGAAGGAAACTACTGAGACCTCGGCTTCTCGCTTCGCCACCCAAGCTGCATTCATCCTCTGATAAGAGGGCTTAGTATACCTATTCTACCGCTTTGTGGCCTTCTTCTATGATTCTACCGCACCGGAAGTAGGTGGAAAACGTCCTAGTATAAAATCACGTATTCTGTTGTTCGTAGGAGTGGCCACCTCGTTGCTGTGTAGGATTTCGGCTGTTCAGGGGAGCATCACGACGGGGGCGTCGTGCCCGTATGGGATTATAGAACGACGAAGATGAATTCAGTTGAGATGAAGCTGAATGTGACTGTGCTGATTAACTTGGAGTTCAAGTCATTTCTGTGTGTGTCTGGCGAGTCATCACACTCATAGATGACGAGTGAAGCTTGGCTGCTTTTGTGTTTGGTCGACGTTATCGTTAGCGCAATCTTCACCTCTCATGACGAAACTGACGGCGACGGAAAGGTGGCCGGTTTGTGCACCGTTATAATTTTTTTTAGAAGTCTTAATGAGAAAAGCTTGTAAATTGTTACTCGGGAGTCTATCTATGGAGATCTGAAGACTGGAACGTTCATTAATGGACGGATACACATCTAAACCTAAACGCAGCCTGTATAGACGTATAAAATCAGGTATTCTGTTGTTCGTAGGAGTGGCCACTTCGTTACTGCGTAGAATTTCGAAATGCTCTTCAGGGGAGCATCACGACAAGAGCGTCGTGCCGGTATGGGATTATAGAACGACGAAGATGAATTCAGTTGATACGGAGCTGAATAAGACTGTGCTGATTGACTTAAAGTCAAGTCATTTCCGTGTGTGCCCGGCGAGCCTTCAGACTCTAGATCTGGGTTGCTTTTGTGTCTGGTCGACGTCATCGTTAGCGCAATGGCCACCTCTCATGACGAAACTGACGACGATAAAAAAACGGCCGGTTTGTGAACCGGTATAATTGGTATTAGAAGTCTCAATGGGAAAAGCGTGCGAGTTGCTACAAGGGAGGTTATCTGTGGAAATCTGGAGACTGGAACGTTCATTAATGGACGGATACGCCTCTAGACCTGGGTGGTACTAAGATGAGCAAAAAACGCAGTGTCTATAGACGTCAGTGCCGTGGCTCTAAATGGAGACGCCCTCCAGTTTCAAGTTCACTCTGAGAAGTATGGTCGGTACGTTTGCGGCAGATCGGCACATGCCGAATTCCGGGGACACCATGTCCGGTTGGGCTCTAAAGCAGAACATGTTTCCCGTCACCCATCACTGTAGGGTTTTATTGCAGCTTATTGGGGTCGGCATGGATATAAAGTTCTTCTTCTCTGGATGATTCTACGATAGCGCTGTCGATCGGTGGTTTTAGGTTACACCGCAACCGGTGGGCCTTCTTGAAAATGCCCTGGTCCAGTAAAGTATCCACAGATGAGGTTGGGAACATTTCAAACTCTTCTTCCATCTCGGCCATCAGCTTGATCTCTTCAAGATCAAATAGCAATAAAACTAATTATTTGTATCGGGTATGTCAGTTTCAGGTCTTTGGCATGAACCTTGTGACGTATAGATTATTAGCTGAGACTGAGGCTAAGACTATAGTGTGCTGTTTCAAAAAAAATTAAGGTCTCAAAGCAATTGAAACACTTGAAAAATAGTTATTCATTAGTTTTTACAGTTTTTTACAGTTCAGGAGGTACTAGGGAACTAGGGAGTAATCATTTGTTTTTGATCACTCTGCATTGATGCTACAAGTTAAAAAAACTTTTTCTACTCACTGCTGCGAATGTGACGTTTGACACACTCTGTAGTCGAGTGGGAAACACTGCTTCCCGGTCTACTACACCGGGAAGCAAATTAGGTGGTTTTGACAGTTTGCTTCTCGGTGTAGTAAATTGGGAAGCAGCAAAACTATTGTAAAATCCTCATGTGTGACCAATTTTCCCGCGTTCCCGCAATAATAAAGGCACTCGCTTCTACGTCGCTCGTTCTTCAAACCGCGTTCACGCGGGAAAATTGTCTTCCCGCACTCGGTTCGTATATGTATAATAATTTTAAAATAAAGATCAACTACTGTTCCATAAACTGGCAATGATATCAAATTATAAAAGTACATCTAGTGTAGATACAACATTTTTCAGAACTATAAGTGGTTGACTTTTGTCTCATATTATTATTTTACCCTGGTAAATAGGGTTAATTTTTTTTCCAAAATCAGTATTTTATGTATTTCTTATACCATTACTTAAAATTTTATTTACAACATGAGATTTTTATGTTGTTTGATACACTACATAGGATTTTTAAGTTCAAACAAACTTCGACAAAGCTTCTACACTCGAGCACTATGCCAACACTTAAATCACCTGTTGGATTACCAATACAAATATCTTACGTTTCAATCTGAGAATTTTTTTCTACACATTCATAAATCATTTATATCATAATATTTCGTTTAAAATTTTTGTTTCATTATTCCCAGATTTATTTATCATTATCAGGACCTGAAAGAAGGGTTAAGTGTTCACGAAACTTAACGTATTCCAAGGATCAGGTTGTTTCTTAAATTATTAGAGGGTTAGAGGATGTGAAGGTTTTGTTAAAAGGACAGCTTGGCTCAGCTATTGAACAAATGAATTAGTATGTGGTCTTGGTGTAGAGAAATGTCTACATTTTTTAGCATATGCATTTTCCTGTTGCATACTGAACAACCGGTGATGATGATGAATGACCTTCTCAACAATTTCAGTGCATACATATTACGTAGTTATTTACTACTTAGGGTAAGCGATTCTCTAGTGGCTTAAAATAAAGCACGAATTTCCACAAAAGAAACTTTTTAAAAATATAGAAATTGAAATTGTTGGCGATCTTTATGAATTTTCCACAAGGGTAGCCGTAAAGATTAATTGAAACAATAATTTTAATTTAATTATTACCACTTCTAATGCATAAATTAATTGGATAGGCGTGGTGTAAAAGGGACACATGAAAGTGGATTTTTGACAATGAAACATATATCGTTTACTAGCGTAAAATCGATAGTAGCCCTGGTGTACTGGACATGCCGTTTATCTGAGGGCTACCATTAATGACGTGGCACAAATCTTACAGCCCAATTTTATCATCATGTCAACACCAGTTGCCACCATTTACTCACATCAAATGCTACAGTATTTCTTTTATTTCCCTTCCAGCTTCGCTTTTTCTGTATTTTTTTTCCGAAATACATCTTATTTACTACCTCGGTTGCTTTGCTCAATTAAATTTTGTTATTTAAATAAAACAATTATTTGTTAACCTTCTTTGGTCGTAATAAAAGGGCGAATCTTGTAAAAGTTTTAAAGTTGTTGTTTGTATTGCTTTTAGAAAGTTTGTGTTGCAAAGCTTTCTTTGTGTTCTTTTGAGGTGAAACTTGGATGTACGCAAGTTTAATATTTGTATTGAAAATTGATCTCTTGCTTTAAAAGTTTTTGAATTGTTATGAATATGTTAAAAGGTTCTATTTAAGTTTACTTGAATTTCGAAAGGCTTTTTTTTCTTTCTTTTGCATAATGTTTAATGTTGTTCCGACTAAAATAAATGGTTAATTTGAGTTATCTAAATTACAAATCAGAAGAAGTTGGACTTGTGTTTTAAATTAATTGTTTTCTTTCCAATTGTTTCTGTATTTATGTTTTTCTTTATTTTTACAAGGTGCTACAAATTTGTTTTTACTAAAAATGGTAATTTCAAGTTCTGTGGAACTAAATCACAACTTTGTCGGATTTCCATTACTTAGCATTTTTAGATCAACACGAAGTCAAAATTAATTATTATTAAATACTTTTTGTAGTATTAAGCGATTGTAAACGATAAATAAAGTTTATCTTGAGAATAAAATGTAACGTAGCAACGTTACAATGTCAAATTTTGACGTTTGAATATAAACACAACACAAAAAGAACTTAACCTCAAATTTTATAATTATATTCAAACGTCAAACTTTGGCATTGTAACGTTGCTACGTTGCCATGTCCACAAAAGATAAATTTTATTCTCGAGATAATCTTTATTTGTCGTTTACAATCACAGCCCTAAAACTTTTAATGGAATAGAACACACCGATAGCCTCTATAAGCAGATGTTCGATGTTCATCTCACAGTCTCAGTTGGACTCGATTCCTATGATTTAATGTTTGTAAGGACCCATGAAAGGGGTTTTTGAAAACTCCCCCTATTTCTTCCACTCTCGTCTAAAATGTATGCATTCAAATTTCTATGAACGCAAGTTTCTTGGGCGACCTGTATGCACTTAGCCGTATAAAGGCCAGAATTATAATGTCTAGTTCACTGAAGGTTGAAAATCAACCTAAAGTTAGACTGCCATTTTATTTTGACGTAATAAAATTATTATTTTTTACTATTTTAACCTACGGTTGAGTCGGTCAAATTGAATCTCGACCTCTGATTGAGTGCTCAATCGGCGCTATAACATAGGGTTGGTGCTTCTAATACTCAAATGACAGTCTATAACCTTAGGTTGAGTTTCAACCTTCGCTCAACTAGACATTGTAACCATGATCCTTAGGGCCAGTATTATAAGCCTAGTTAACCGAAGAAACGTCAATTTCACTATTTTGTCCAATTATGTCAAACTAATATGACAGTTTATCTTAGGTTGAGTTTCAACCTTCGCTGAACTAGACATTATAATCATGATCCTTAGGGCCAGTATTATAAAGCTTAATTAACCGAAGGTTAACACAACCATAGGTTGAAATTACAAAGAGACGTCAATTTCACTATTTTGTCCAATTTTGTCAAACTAAAATGACAGTTTATCTTAGGTTGAATTTCAACCTTCGCTGAACTAGACATTATAATCATGATCCTTAGGGCCAGTATTATAAAGCTTAATTAACCGAAGGTTAACACAACCATAGGTTGAAATTACAAAGAGACGTCAATTTCACTATTTTGTCCAATTTTGTCAAACTAAAATGACAGTTTATCTTAGGTTGAATTTCAACCTTCGCTGAACTAGACATTATAATCATGATCCTTAGGGCCAGTATTATAAAGCTTAATTAACCGAAGGTTAACACAACCATAGGTTGAAATTACAAAGAGACGTCAATTTCACTATTTTGTCCAATTTTGTCAAACTAAAATGACAGTTTATCTTAGGTTGAATTTCAACCTTCGCTGAACTAGACATTATAATCATGATCCTTAGGGCCAGTATTATAAAGCTTAATTAACCGAAGGTTGACTCAACCATAGGTTGAAATTACAAAGAGACGTCAATTTCACTATTTTGTCCAATTATGTCAAACTAAAATGACAACTAATCTTAGGTGAGTTTTAACCTTCGTTTATAATACTGACCTTTAATCTATTAATATGCGACAATTTATCATACTTTATTGGTATGAGGAATAACGAGATAGCTCATAACCGATGCTAAAATGCTATCCAAAATGCCTAATCCCTTATTTAGCCATTCGCACATGAACTTACAAAAGGTCTTTTATATAACTATTATTTGCCAGCCAATGTGATCAGTATTAATATATTGCGGGTCGGGAGGGAGGAGCATTTTAGGTCCCTGACGTGAGTACGCTCACGTTTCCGTGTTTATCGGCGTCTAGGTCTTCGATGCCGGCAAAGTGAAAAAATGACGTAGAGATCGGAGAATTTCGGTGCGAACTTCGCAGTAACCTTATCTACTACTAGGAAGAGAGGCGACGGTTGAGGTTGTAATGTCGAGCTTTGACATCAGCGACAGTTGCCAGGTTGTCGCAGACCATGGCGAATACATCGTCGAGCTAGTGTAAGTCCTGTATCCGTTCTGCAGGACTATGGAGAACAACCGGATGGGTGGCGCCACGCGTGCAGTGTTCAAGAGTGTAGAGGGCGGAATCGTACCGGCATGTATTAATCCATACTCCCATCCACTCCCACGGCTGGGAGAACTTAATGCCGTAGGTTCCTGGCTTTAGCCTGCTGTTCCCGCTCCAGCTGCTCCTTGGCCCACATGATCTTCTGGACGACCTCTGCTATAATTCCCCAGCCTTCCTCGTCTCGGAGCATGATGTTCACGAAGTTGTCTGGGGAAAGTGTCACGTCGAGTGCCAAGGCCGCAGTGACTCTCAGCTGTTCCCAACGGTGGCAGTGGAACAGGGCGTGTTGATCAGAGTCGTCCTCTTCGCAGAACTCACACCTCGGGGAGGCCAACTTACCGATCCGATGCTTGTATAACCCATCTTTAACCTAACCTAACCTAACGACAGAATGATGAAGACCACCAGGTTGTGTTCTTAGCTTCTGCTTGCGGGGGTTAGTTCGCGTGCAGTGTTCAAGTAAGCGGGAGTGTAGAGGGTGGAATTGTACCAGCTGGTATGAATCGTCGACTTCCAGTGGCGTTGGTCAGCTATAGTACCCTGGGCGATCTTAGTTCTGATGACTCGCTTTGTTCTCTCAACGAAATTGCACTGTGAGCGCAGATAACCTGTGTCCGATTCCCCACATCTCTCCTCTACAGCTTCCTTGAAAGCTCTCGAAGAAAACTGGGGTCCATTATCTAGATTAAAACCCTGGAGGTTCTGTGGAGAAATATCACGGTATCTGTGAGAGCTGCAAGGATGTTTCGGGTTTTGGAAGCTCTCAAGGGCATAAGTTCCACTTAGGAACTTTGTAAATCTATCTTGGAATACCAAAACGGAGCGATGGTCATGAATACTGACTTCACTCGAGTATTTCAGTCAACCCTTAAACTTAAATATGGCCGGCCATAAGCTGAGCTTTACTACAATTTTGTGTATTTCTATTGATTTAAGGTCAGTTTAAAGCTACACTTAAGTTTAAGGGTCGATTAAAGTACTCGACCTAAGTCATGGAAATTCAGTTGAGTGAGGCTCTTGTTTATAACGTTCGCTTCTCTGATTTGATTGTTGTTTATTTTTAAAGCACAGGGGTAGTAATGGAATTCTTCTATGCCGTTAATAGCCAATTTGTTCTTAAAATAATAATTGCAATGTACACTACGTATTTATATTCCAATTAACTTAATTTGTGAAAGATTAATTGCACTATATGTGCTCCTTTTATATTAAACATTTATAAGCAAATGTCAGTATTTATTTAGGTTCTAAGAGTAATTAATGTACAGGTGGATAGCAGCTTCTGGGTTTACAACAACTTGCATTTAAATTAAATTTTAGTTAATACATTATTTTCAAAAAAACTATTTACATAATTTCTTCACTTAAAGTTTGACATATTGAAGTAATAAATTGACTTTTTAGAAAAGTAGGTTTTTTCAAAAAATACATAAATTTCCTTGACCGAGAAGTTTCACTGCGGGATGCATAAAGAACGAGATAAATCGGAGTCTGCACCACAGGTTAAACAGCCCTTAAGCTTAACAAATTATCTTAAAATTTGATACTTAACTACCAAAATTAAGTGGAAAATAATTTTATGTTCCTAATTTGTCTTTATTATACAGGCTGTTCTCTTTTAGATGCACTGAATGAACAATCTCCCTTAAAATCCATCAAAAATTATTTTCAATTCATCAATTTTGGACTAATACAGGTAAAAAGGCAGGCTAACAGACCAGCTTATGACGAGCAGACAGACAGACAGACAAACAGGTATAGTGGTAGACAAGGCGATACATACTAGCCGGAAACAGACAAGTGAACAAATGATCAGGCAGTGGAACGGACTCACGTGAACGTAGACAAATAAACAACCCTTAAACAGGTTGTACTATTATCTCTAAATTTATTTAGCTGGGTGAGCGTTGTGTAAAGGTTAAAATAATAATTTAACTGGGATATAAAATAGTAAGAAATTAAAATACCTATAACGTTCTTGCAATAACTTTATATACTTAAACTACTTTCAACTTATAGGTTACAATTAAGAAGTATCATAGAGGCAAAGTGTACAAGCCTGGAAAACCATTTCCATTTGCTTTAGAGCAAAGGATTACGCTTCATAAGAAGTTTGGAACTTTTAATTACTTGTAATCTTAGATGTGTTGAGTCATCAAAGCTCGCGAATGTGACCTAAGTAAACGCTTTCGGTAATTGCTGTTTCTAATATCACTAAAATAACTTTAAGATTGCTCAAATTGTATGAAAAGTTTTGCCACAAACAAATTTTCTATTTTTATCTTATTTATTATATTTAAGTCTCTTCGTTAAAAGTTTTACTCTTGAAACTTATGAAGCTAATATTTTCTTTTTCTTTTATTTACAGTTATTACGCGTCATCTTCACTTGCATTAGGTCCACATCGAGTAACACCGCCAATTAAAAGACAACGATTAATGTCTTCTGGTAGAAATAAAAGTAAGGAATCGCAAAAGGCTACTCCCATTTCTACAATTGATCAACTTAAAACGTACAGTAAGTATTATTTTACTTATTTTATTTTTAATTATATTTCTAAAATTTATCTATACAGTGTCTCTAAGTTTGACACATATTCTCTACTACCAATGTCTCCGAAAGAACAGCAGGATCTTGTAAAAGCATTAGGATTGTTAGGATAAGGGGAATCTAAACTCCACTTTCACTTAACTCTCCTTATAGCAAATCCCCTGTTGCTTCTATTCTGAAAGCATCCCAACTTTAGGATGGGCCCAAGGACGTTGGAGAGTGAAATTTCGATAATGCTGACCATGGGAGGTGTGAGGTTCCTAGCTTAGATTCTCTGATTTGCACTAACGCAGAGCAGGAAAATAGCACATCTTCCACTGTTTAGAGCGTTTCATTCCATCCTGACAGCTGCGGCTGCAGCAACTCCCATTAGATGGTTATTTAATCTCTAGTGTACAGTGAGAGTGCCAGTTATGCTGCGTAGGCACCTTTCACCGAATATTTTTCTGTAAAATAATGCATGTCTCAGAAGTAAACAACTGGTAAACCAGGCATTAAACTTCTGTTGAAACCTTAGAACATAAAATATCCGGAAGCAGGGTTGGCAACCGTTTCCTATAAGGGAAAATGCGACTAAAATTACACTTTATAAATCCATGGATGACTCATTCATTCCGTCGAGTGTACCTTATCATTGGCTGTCATGCTCCTTTATTATAAGTGGGAGTATAAGAGCAACAATTTCTATTGGAGAAATTGACCGAAAATCGCTATATTTGATCGTCCATTGCGACCCATATTATTAGCTAAATTCTTGGTAGAGTATGGGGTATTTTTTTATTCAATATTTGAAATGCAATAGAGTGTCTCTAATTTCACCAGTTCCCATTTGCAACATGCAGACTCAAATACACCTAAGAACTAATTCTCCATTTGGGTGTTTGGCATACTAGAGCAGCGTAAGCCTTTATTTATCCCCTCAATTTAATTACCAGTTTCTTATATTTAAGGGTGGCTAACTATAAAATACAACAGTTATTGTTAACAATAATAAAGATTTTATTTGTCAACTATAACAATCGAAATTCTTATTTTTCACAATAAATACGCTAGTGAAAAGTTGCAGTTTTTTTGTATTCAAGAACGTAAAATTGACTTCATGTGCATTTGAAGTATTCAACAACTACTACTTGAATTGAGAGCAAAACAATATCCCTTTACAACATTCTGTGTATAATGGCAGTTTGGAAAACTACAAATTTTATCAATTACAACATTGAACGACTGCAAGTTTAGATAGAACATGAAAATTAAGCTACAAGAGGGTCAGTAATGACTCGTAGCTTGTAAAGAGTTTCCATTTAAATTTTTAGTCTATTAAATTTTCCGTAGTTCTATAAAAAGCTCCTTGCTGTTGCTATTATAAAGTAAATGTTATTTTTGCAGAATTTGAGTTTTGTTGCAAACAGGTTAATAGGAAAATCGTTAACCTACAATTAACTCGGAAACGATTTAATAGATTTTAATTAAGTTTGGCAGGTAATCTATACAAAGTTGGAATAAGAATAAAAACTACTTTTATGTTCAAAGAGTAAACGAAAACGTAATTTTATTATAACAAAGAGCTTCTTACAACGTCCATGTTTGAAAACTATGGATCTGTGCGCTTAAAACGCGGATTGAAAAGCGCTCTTGTAATTACACTCTTTTTTAGGTATAGTATTAAGTAGGTGAAGTTTAATTTTTTTAACATAAACTTGAGAGTTTAGCATTACTTCCTGCCTTTTTGCCTGTCTGTTTGCGTCATTGTAGTTCCCCCTTGGTACTATTCAAATAATTTTGAGCATAAGATTAATGGATCGATAAACCTACGGTTATGCAACTGGCTTGTTTCTTTCTGGAGAAGAATTACTTTCCACTACATGTATTTGTATTATGGTATTTTTCCACTATACCGGAAACATTTCTTTCCTTAGGATCGAGGTTATAGCTTCTAATTGGGGATGCATAGGCTTGCATTCTACTGCTTATTTGATGACTTCGAGCCAGTTGGAGCTCCTCTCTCGTAAACAATGGAAAGTCATCGACCAAGAGGACGTGTTTGAAAAAGTTTGTAGATATGTTCGTCTATCCGTTTTTGCGTCTGGGGACCAATAAATCTGTTGAGTAAAAGTTTCTTTCTTGATTGATGAAAAGTTCCGTTTCTTTGCGTTAAAATGCGATCTTCTCCAGAAGTTATAAACCAATAAATAATACCATATTTTAAAGATAGCGTCTTAATCGGGGAAGCACCGGTAGCAATACTTTGAAACAGATATTAGAAATTATAACTGCTTGTATGTGGTTGCTACAAATATCCAGCTAATTCTACCTTTAGATTTGTGCTCTTGAGAACAATGTGCACTTTTTGCTATCCATTTTATAGGACTTAAAATAAAACAATAATAATTCTAACTGAACTCTATACCCCACTATTTTTATTTTTAGTATGTATAATATTATGTTGGAGATAAAAAAACAAATTAGTTTTATGAACATCAGCAGGAAAATATTTTCAACATTAATCTTTATCATAATGCATATGAAATTTAACAACATACCTACTTCATTATAATTATAAAATATACTGGTTGCCTTAAGTAACTCAACATCCACAGTTAATTTTAATAAAGTATTTCCACTAAAATTTTCTAAGCTGTAGAGAACTTAATTGGTTGACACATATTTATAATTATAATTTAATTAATATCTTCATTCATATTTTTGAATTTAACGGTATTCAGTATACCAACACCGGATAGTTTGTTATAATAAAAAAAAGTTGCGTTAGAAAAAGAGACGAAGAATTTAAATCTAAATGTATGATCAAATTCGAAAATAATACTAAAGCTCGACGCGAGTTAAGATCAAAAAGTCTTTTTCCTATTAATGTGAGCTAAATTTTCTCCCGAGTTGGAGTTGTTAATCAATATCGTGTATAGACTAGACTAGTTTCAACATACTTTTATTACACTAAATTTCTTTGTTCATTATAATCCTGCTATCTATTTTCTCACCAGTTTACTCATTTTACTCAACTGAATTAGTATCCATTATCACCACCCGTATACACTATACCGAGTGCCCACGATCAAAGTGGAACATAGCCAAATGTCAAATTACTACAATTATTTGAATTTGACATATCATCAGGTGTATTCTCTATGCAAGCCGCTAATTTTAGCAGCCGTTAAATATTTGTAAAACTAGCGGACCGTTAAATTTCAAAGCGGAATTACTTATTCTCTATCATCAATTTTTAGCAGATCGCTATATTAGTTTAATTTAGCAGGTTGCACCGGATATACGCTAAAATATAAAAAGATTTTATGTATCCATAACAACCAACAACTAAAAAATAAACGTCAAATTCAGTTGTATGCACATGCACTTTGTGTATTTCTTATTTAATTTAAATTAATTACCTTTAAATAAACTTACAATGTCGCGTACCAAACGGATGACAAAAAAGCAAAAAGAAATTCTCATTGGTTATTTAGAAGAGAATCGAGAATTAGTCAACAGTGCTGGACTTGACGCCAAAAATTTTGAATTAGTAAAAAATAAATGGATTTCTCTGGGCACATTGTTAAATAAGGATGCACTTGGTCCAAGTAAAACTGTTAATCAGTGGAAAGAAGTAAGCAAATAAGTTTAACATCTTTTATTGTTTTAATAAAAGTAGATGACTACATTTTTATCATAAAATTCAAATTTTAAGGCTGTAAGTGAATTAAAAACAAAAATAAAAAAGAAAGCTAGAGATTTAGCAGTAGAAGCACGAGGGACTGGAGGTGGGCCAAAGAAAAATAAAGATTTAACAGACATAGAAGAGAGGCTAATAAACATAATATCGAAAGTTGTTATCACCGGTGTACCAGGATTAGAAGAACCGGGATTACAAATTAGTAACAGAGGACAAGAACAAGAAGAAATCCAGTGGGAAATGAATTCATCATTCGACGAAAATATTATGACATTTCCTTGTGAAGAGAAGGTTATTATTTTTCATTTCCAATTACTTTAGGACAAATTTTGAATTGACGATTTTATTTTTTTAACTAAGTTCACTAAAAAATAGCATGTTTAACTAGTCAGAGAAGTAGATTTTCAAGCTAGAAAACTAGAACTTTTTTTTACTTGAAGCAATAGGTATACTAAAAATGACTTTTCTGTAGATCGATGCACCCAGCTGTTCAACAGTAATAACAGAAATCCCAAATAACAATATAAGTAAATATTACTCCTATAAGAGAAAAAGGAGCGATAACTCCCAAATTTTGAAAACATTAATTGACTCGAGTAATGTTGCAATGACAAATCTGGCCGAGTCAAATAAAAACATTGCAAATGCCTTACTCGAGTTAGCAGCGGCAGTGAGAGAAGTTAATGGTAGTAGGAAAGATCTACAATAAATATTTAAGTTATTTTAAGTGTTTTGTTAAACAGTTACTGAAGTTCGAAATTATAATAATTTTTTTTATTTTACATTTAATTAAAATACATATCAACAATTTGAGCACGCACATTTTTACCTTGATGAGCCCAATCTAAATTGTCTGCATTATCAATTCTATTAATATTTTCGTTGTCATTTTCATCATCACTATCATCAGATTGGTCTTCTTGAGGCATATCGTTTTTAAAATAAATTGCTATGTTATGTAAAACACCACAACTATAAATAATTTTTGCAGCTTTTACGGGATTATAATTCAGAGTTCTATGTTTTAATAAACAACGAAACCGACCTTTGAGCACACCATTCAATCTTTCTATTACATTTCTTGCTACTTTATGACTGTTGTTATACCGGTAGTTTGGAGTGTTTTCTTCAACTCCTTCA
Organism: Malthinus seriepunctatus; assembly: GCA_963924605.1. Taxonomy (NCBI): domain Eukaryota; kingdom Metazoa; phylum Arthropoda; class Insecta; order Coleoptera; family Cantharidae; genus Malthinus; species Malthinus seriepunctatus. Next base: position 76,609,772 of record OZ004600.1, on the reverse strand, counting down.
AAAGGGACCAGTAGCCAAGGTTCACTAGGATAACCTGAGTCACCAATTAAGACACTGTCATCACCATTTATATATTCATTTTGAAGATGCTGCTTTATGGAAGACATCATCCAAATTGCTGAGTCATGCGTAGAGCCTGGAAATCTTGCGTTCATATTTAAAATACGTAACTCATGATCCGCTATAATTTGTGTATTTACACTGCAATACCCTTTTCTATTGAAATACGGTGCAGCTGGGTGAACTGGGTGTTCAGATGGCGGTGCTATTATAGCTATATGAGTTCCATCTATAGCACCAATACATTTTGGAAAGTTATATTTTTCAAAAAAGCCATTTTTAATTTTTTCTTTTTCGAAACGTGTTGTGGGAAATTTAATCCACTGGTCTACCATATGCCTAGTAATGGCATTTGATACTGTTTCGATACATCGGCTGACAGAAGGTTGACTCAGTCCAAATTGGAAGCCATGCCCCACATCAAACTGGTAACTGCCGTGTCCAAAAAAGTGGATAGCACATAGAATTTTTAAATAATTTGGAATAGCAGTCACCCTGGTAGCATTAGGCAAAACTACTTGAAGAGTATCTATTATATATCTTGCCGCATCTTTATTTACTCGGAAAGCTTTAATGAACGCGTAATTCGGCATTGAAAAGGGATCGCTCGTATCACGCAAATTTCTCCTTTGGATTCGTAGGTCATTTCTACAAAAATATTTTTTTCAATAAGTAAAAATCAACTACATTTCGTAATTATTATAAGTAGATATTTACCTTTCCTGTAATTGGCGATATTCATCGATCCCTAATATTCCAAATATGTTTGGAAAAGCCATATTTTTGTTAATTACCCAAGAACAAATGTCAAGTTAAAAAATAACGGCATGTATTTTCTATCCGTTGATTTATATCACTTTAGCGGGACATTTTAGCGATATCTGCTAATATTTTAGCAAAATGAAGTTTATAGAATAGCAATCTAATTTTATCGGGCGTTAGAAAAATAGCAGCTGCTAAAAATTAGCGGCTTGCGTAGAGAATACACCTGCATGGCTGTTAATAGTTTTTCAAATTATGAAAATATTTACATTGCTTCTTCAATGTTACAAAAGTCATTAATTAAGAAGTATTTGGTATTAAAAGACTCAGAAAATAATTCTCTTTCAATAGATATCATTATCGTTCTTGTAGATCAAGCTGGTGAGCAGCAGACTGCAAATGTTATCTCCCTGGGTTAACGGGCTATGTTCCGCTTTGATCTAGGGCACCCGGTATAGATCGCTTCTTAAAAAGATGCAATCATTCTCGAATTATTGTCCCTATAATTTGGACCTGGGATTTTCTTAGGATTGAATCTTTTTCCCGCTTTTGTGACTTTGCCGCTGAATCTAACCTAACATTACATTACTTTACCTAACCTAACCTGATTATTCTTACTCACTACAAACTCCTCTTTGAATGATCAGTGGACGACTCCTAAGACCGCACACGCATTACGTCAGATCCTGTCTATCCAGATAAAAGAAATGTTAAACAATTGCACTGGTCCTTCTAGTTGGGTAACAGGTCCACAGGAACCGTCTAAAATCTTCCCTGTGAGACTACATCAGTTGACTTTATTCAGTATGATGACCACTTGCGTCTTGTAGTATTCTTCTAAGGTCAAAATAGCTCGAGATTATGTTGATTAGTTTATTAATTGCCCCGTTTGTTTGTTTGTTTAGCTGTTTAATTATTATGATACACCTAAGCCGTATTAAATGCATTTTTGACATGCAGTGTAACCAAGGCGAGAGTTTTCTGGCTGACCAAATACCGACTCTTGTCCTTTCTACCATATGAATAATCAATATCCCTCTGAACTACATAGAGTGCCAAACGTTCAAAAATAGCCAGGTCGTCCGCTTAATACACAAGGTCAACGCTTCTAGGCACTTTTACTATCATTTTGTTGTCATACCCAAGTTAAACATAGTAGGGCCAAGAACCGATACCAGTGGATCTCTTCCAGGTGGGAGGTACAATACAATCTGCTGTGTTAAAAGCATTTTTAAAGTCGACCAAGATGAACACGCACCAATTCTTCCAAAACCTGGTTCAGCCCATCGAGCTTTAAAAAAAAAGCTCAGACCCCGTAATTCTAGTACTCAAGATTAACACTAGAAGAATGCACCCCACCTCGTATACACACCTAAATCAAAGACTATACAGTGTAAGACTGACAAAGCTTACGGGCCGAATGTGACCAAAAATCCCCGCTACAGAAGATGTCGCTAGTCACCGGGGCATTTTCGAGTGAATAAGATAGCTTGTGAAGGCGGGAGCAACGAAGAAAGGGATAAAACAAGTTTACCTTTCGATGGATTTTACGCGATTTTGACCTTAAAAACCCTTTCACATTTTTTAATATAGGTTTTGGCAGTCTCTTCTATATGGTCTTTGCCTAAATTCAGGTATCACGGGGACTTTTTTTATTTGGAAACTTTGTAATATTCAAGACCTCTGGAAACCAAACAAGATGCATTTTGGGGCACTTTTTACACATTAGATTGCGACAGAGGGTTATCGATTTCGATCTAAAATGGATTTTGTAAATTTCGAATTTTCTGGGATCTTTTTCAATAGAAGTTTTGTAAATTTTAGTATCTTTAGAGACCAAACACCTGCTATCTATGGGTGTCCTTGGGTTCTTCAATAAGTATCGAAAATTCGCTTCCTCGTTTCATGCGAGGTTTCGACAGACCATTTCTCTCCTCCATTGCCGTTCCGGCTTTGATCTAATGCGTCGTCTTTCTCAGAAGAACTTAAAAGGAAGGACTCGTCTTCCTTTTTTGTTCTCCTTTTTCTATCTCGCTGGTAAGAGTAATTAGTTCTCTCATCCGCGATGTACAGGGGATTATTAGGCTCGGAGAACTTAGTGCTTAGGGTTTCTGTACCCGCTGCTTTTTGCTACTCCCTTTCCAGTTAACCTAACCTAACTTAATCCTTTCTACAAAGGAAATAAGTAAACGATTATTTTCTCTCATTATTATCTTAACATTTCCTTTGTTTGTTTTTTGTATCTTTTCGATTATAACTACAGTATTGTCCGTGTTTATTTTATTCCTTATTTTTTTTTAGTACGTTGGCAAATGTGTTCTTTCTAGTGAATAAATAACCCCCGTTACTCTACCAGGAAAGAGCCATTTAGCTAATAATATGGATCGTAATAGTTTTTTAAATATAGCAACTTCCGATCAATTTCTCCAATAGAAATGGTTGCTCATACTCCCACTTATAACGAAAGATCATGACAGCCAATAATAATGTAAACTCGACGAAATGAATGAGTCATCCATAGCTTTCCAAAATGTAATTTCCGTCGCATTTTCTCTTATAGCTTCCGGATCTTTATATTCTAAGGTTCTCTCATACTGACCTAACTTCAATTATTATCAGTGATCTATTAAATTATTATTCTTTATAGAAAGCAATCGAAAAGCAGTTTGTAGCTCTGTAGCTCAAGATATGTGAAATTTCTAAAATAATTATTTGAAGTTCTTCTTAAGAATAGAAGAAAAGAAAAAAGTTAATTTTTTTTCATAGTAGAATATTGGATTATTCTGCTTTAGATAAAAGGGCTTTGTTAATCTCCTCAATGTCTCCCCTAAATCCGTTACAATTATTTTTTTAACGAAAGGATACGTTTTTTTCTTTTGTAAGCCAATTTCAGGAACAGGTTAACAAAATAATTAATTTGACAATTAAAATTATTTTTGCATAAACGTAGATCTCCAAGCTATGAATTCAGAAAGGGCTTTTAGTGGGGAAAAAATAATGAGGAAATTTAAAATTAAAACTGTAACTAAAATTAGATTATTTTGTTTCATTAAATTAAATTGTCTAATTTATAATTGGTAATTTTATTAAAGTTTGTTAAGCAAATCTGAATATAAATTAGCGGCTGAAAGGACTTTTACTCCAGCAGTGCAATTTGTAACCGCAGATACAATTAATCTTACTCACCAAGTGCGTATTCTTGTGCTTTGGGACATAACCTGTTAGCAACCGTAATAAGCTCTTTATATTAATCTCAATTGCATTAATATTTAAAACGGTCTTCTAATGTTTCGTCATAAACGAATAGGTAGCTTTAGAAAGCTAAAGGCGGCTTTATAATTGCATTGTGTCGGCGTAACTTGCAATTTTAATAGTGACAAATGTCCGTTTGAATGTGGCAAAACTTAAACCTACCTACAGCTACAACACAACAGTTGGGTAATTTCTTCCATACAAAACTACATCTCTTGTCTGCTTTTAAGTACAAACTCGCATTCCGACTCTTAAAAAATATCAATTTAACGTATTGTTTGTAAAAGCTGACACAGTAGGCATAATGCGAAAAAGCTGTTTCAGTTGCTCTAAAGCTTTAGAGGTGAGCTTTTTTAACTTGCATTAATCCGCATGCACTAGCCGTATAATCGGATGAGCTTACGCTATTTTATGAGCTTCTTTCGTGCATATCGCCATTCCGCATTGATAACTTTTTAGAGTGGCTCCTATTTGACAAAAGGTCAACAAACCATTTAAGCGTTCTTCAAAATATCTAAAATAATTCCACGCTAATTTAACGCCAAATTTATATTATTTTAACGCGTACGTAACGTATACGTACAACCAAAGTGTAGACAACTGTTTAATTGAAACTATTAATTTCAGGTAATCCAGACATATTAATTTGCGGCAACTGTAGAGAGATGTTCACAGAATTGCACGAATTACTCGAACACAAGAAAACATACTGCAAATTGCGCTTTACTTGCAAATGTGATAGTTATGGATCAAACGATAAATGCAGTGAGTATAAATACCTTTCAAAATTTAATTATTCCGACGTTTCCAATTACTTCTCATTCATAGCTAAAAATTTCGATTAAAAGAAAAACATTTTTATTCGATGCTTAAAGTGCGTCCTTAACCATCTGTGTCAATTCGTAAATTATCGAAGAAACTTTTAGCTATCCCAGGTTATTAGTGTGCGTGTATTTTCAATGAAACGGTTAGAGACATAACTTTTACCGCATTAAGGGTAATTCCTTTTCCGATCCTAAATTTTATTCCCTCGTGGTACGTATTTACTGTTTAGAGTCCTAACAGTAAATAAATATACACCTTTTCATTATAAATTAATTTCTTGCAGAAATAAATGGCGACGAACAGTCTTCTGCAGCATTGCTATGTGTACAATGCAAAGATGTATTTCACAATGCATGGGATCTTATGGTACACGCTCAAGCGGCGCATATGATCAACATATACGAACTGGGTGTTCCTACGTCAGATACGTGCACTTCTCCAGATTCCTTAATTGAAAATAATATACAAGATAAGGTAAGATTTAATATTTGCTCGATTTTCTGACACAATTTAATAATATAACACGTTCTTAGAATTAAGCTTTTTACTACTACAGGTTTGGGTTGAAATTACATTGTACACTGTACAGAGCGTTTGCAATTTGCTTTCCCCCGGGTGGTGACTGGACCTCACGGAGGCCGAATTTTGCATTACACATTTATTGTAAGGATCTAATTTTTGTTTCAGTATAAAGACGTTTTAATAATAGCTTGAACCGGTTTATACTGAGACTAAAATTAAATCCTAAGGATAAATGTGTATTTTAAAATCCACACTAAAACTAATATTTAAAGATTTTCTTTCTAAAATAAATTGGAAAGCAGGAAATCACCAAAGTATGATTTTAAATGTTAAATCACTGTTACCGAGTGGTCCGCTCACCACCCTGTATAAGCTCATATAGGAAAATCCATAGTACAAGTATACATAGTATGCCATTAAGGTTTACGAAAATCAAACTAAGTCGCGAATGACGTCAGGACGACGCATGACGTATTCAGGTACGAACAAGTGTCGTTGATTGCTGTGTTGGGTACAAGTACCTGCAATTACGGTAGAAGTCGTGCTCTTCACGTCATGTTGATCCCTCCTGACGTCACTAGATGTCACAAAACCTGCGCAATGGCATACTATGTATACTTATACTATGGTAAAACCGGCATAAGCTGATAAATATTGCGCAGATAGTATATGGGCATATAATGAGAAATGAAGCAAAATACCAGCTTCTAATAAACATTATCCAGGGCAAAGTATATGGCAAGCGAGGACCAAGAAGGAGAAGAATCTCTTGGTTAAAGAACCCGAGGACATGGTTCGGGAAGACCACCACCGAGCTGTTCAGAGCTGCAGTCAACAAGGTGGTCATAACCAGGATGATTGCCAATATTCGGAACGAATAGGCACCACAAGAAGAAGAAGATAGTATCGATAGTATACGCCTTAGGCGGTAGCGAGTACGGTCGCTACTACTAGCTATGTATACGAGGCAGTGTGGCAAGCACCACGCCCTATTATTACCACAGGTTATGCACTCGTGTACTCAATTTCAAGAGCTGAGTGCATCCTGAGTTCGAAAAGCCAAGTTAACATGGCAGGTCAGAGTCGGGATTGGAGCCCAGGATAACGCTGTTGTACTAGCAATCCCTCTACACTGAGAAAAATATGTAACTAACCGAGCACCGTTTTTCGTCGGTTGATGACGAAACTGTTGAATTTACTGACAAAAAAGTTGAATATACTGACAAAAAAGTTGTTTGTACTCCGCAAGAACGTTAAAACGACACCCTGTCGTAGTTAAATCAACCTATGTGATAAGGTTACTAGCAAAAGCGTTGATTTAACTGAAAGAAAGGTAGTTTTAACCGTCGATCGATTACACTTGGCTAAGTTTTCGTGCGCATACTATACAACAACTGTGAGTCAATGTTGTTTCGGCATATCAATAGGTCAATTCAACCTTTCAAACGGTAAGAATAACCTTGGCGTCAGTTAATTTAACTTACGAAAACAACCGATTTCAAACTGTTAAATCAAAAAAAACAGGTAGGTTCCATAATAACCTCGAAGTCGGTGAAAAAAACCATTTCTCCGGTATCTTTAACCTACTATTTTTCTCAGTGTAAGAAATCCTACGGTGTTCCATATTCATAATATATCCCTTGTATCCCCTATCCCTTGTTGACGATGCAAGTCTCCAGGTTTTAACGACTCTAAAAAAATTATACGACTGCGGTACCACCAAACACACCAAACCCATTTTTAAAGATAGGCTTAGTTTAGGAGTTGGTTGCGGGTCAGCTTTCAAGAAGTTTGTTGTTTGAAAGCTTATAGATCATAAATGATCTATTTTTTAACTTTGGTTATAATCAAATGGAGATCTACGTAATCTAATGATCCTTATTGGCCTTGATTGATGTGGAATCCATATTCCAACCCATACACCTTATCAATTTCCAGTAGGTTCATTTGTACAGTTGGTCATTTTGTAGACCTAAGGCTTCTTGATATTTCTTGTGCGCTCAATCTCGGATCAGACTCTATTAGAGATGTTAAGGCGTTATTCAAATTCAACTGATCATTCACATTAAGGCCTGCCTGAAAGGTCATAATAACTAGCAGCAAATCGCCTGCATCAGCGTTGACACTTGACCTTGAACACATGTGCTGGTGTGACTGTCATCTTTTAAAAGTAAACGAAGTTTAAGTTAATGCGTCATAACTCAGTTTTATAGGAACATCGTTACCTAACAACAACACTACAGATTTTGACGGATTCAACACTAGGCAATGCCGGGTCAACACTTCACCTATGTCTTTCAGCCTAAAGATTTTCATTTTTGCTTTTTCTTTGGCATCTAATGTACCCAGTTGCCTATAGAATGGCAAAGCTGAGTATCGCTGCTATACTTAGTAACAGTTCTCTTCCACTGCTTGTTTTAGTAGCCTGAACAACGATATCATACTTAGAGACCCAATCATCACTTTTCTTCTAGCGACCGTGGCAATAATGTCATATTTAGAACCCTCATAAGAACGTTTTGAATGGGTTACGATATCATAACTCGAACTATTCTCGATCACCACAGACTCTTCAACTGATGTCTTACTTAAACCCTACTGCTATATTTTAGTGGATTGGGCTATGACGTTTACCATTACGTCAGCCTCGACCTCTACGTTTGTTAGTAGAGGAGGCAATGAAGTCATCCATAGTGGCTTAGAAGCCAACATCCACCTGATTTAGTTACCTCTAGCAACTCCCCACAACCAATGAAAGTGGTTAAAAAATGATGTCATAGTGTTGACACGTATGGCCTCTTGCAATGGGTGCATTTACCGGGCGTAACAGTTGTGGAGCAGTTACCAACTGCTACGTCACTAGCGCTACTATCTTGTGGTAATTTTGCTAAGTGAGCAGGTATCGAGATAGTTCCACATAACGGCAATAAAATTTGCTCGAGAAAATGGCGACCGCTCGGTACACGTTCCTAAAGCAAGTGTAAGTCACCGAACGATTTGGTAGCTGCTCCACAACTGTTACGTGCGGTGAATGCACCCATTGTCATAATATTTTAGATCTATACTCTGTCCATCGAACAGATGCAGCTAAGTTACTCCCCCCAAATTTCTGTGAAGTAAGGTTGACGCATGTCAATTCTTGTGTGAGTGTTGTAAACCGGATTTTTAAAATTCGACCAATAGAAAAATTCTATTCGAATACCACGCGCTTTTTTTGCGAGTGGCTTAGCTGAATCTGCTCGATGGAAAGAGTTAGATAGATATGAGCCTCTTTAGTTACCACTGTGTCAAATCTTAAAATGATGAGACTTTTGTTAGAGAAGCTTTGCAAAGCAACACATAAATGCTTCTGTTATCATCAGGGATTTATTTCATCAAATTTTTTGTAAAACACTTTTAAAAAATGGTTATTCTAGAATATCCAATATTTTCTGACAAACTACAATTTGAAGAAAATACTTGCACATTTCATTTATTATTTACGAGGTTTTCAAGAAAAATTCCTTAAATACGAACAAATCTCTCACTCTTGCCTATTTCAAATTTTCGATAAGTTTAAATTAAACTGCCTAGAAATTTAGAATTTCAACACAAATTTGTCGTTCCAATTAAGAGATTCAGACACTTATCGAATGGCAGATCGAGTTAATTATTTTAGACTAGATTATAATTTATTTATTCAGGTATGTTTATCAATCATTTCAATTGCTTCTAAATTTGATCCATTACATTTGGGTTAATTATACCAATTATACATATAAAAGGTTATTTATCCGTAAGTTACTATGTAATGTGCATACGTTGTGGATGCATTAAATAGTTTATATTTGCGTTGTATAATTAATATACATTGTATTAAGCACATATTATTCAGTTTATAGGATTTAAAAAATATATCGATGGGCAATTTGAGAATTTTTGTGATTTTTCAAGAAAAATAGATAAACTATAAATAGGTCCATGTTCTTTTCAGTCATTTGAACGTAGAAAGAATCTACAAAACTGTAATGAAGAGTAACATTTTTCTTACCGAAACAAAAGAATTATCAACATTAAGATCATATCGACAACTTTTCTTTGAGAGAAAAATAGTTTCGCCCAAAGCGAGTAACGAAAGCTAAGTAACGAAAAGTTCTTTCAATTTTGTAAAGACGTGCACTTCATTTGATTTTAATTTTAACCAATGAAACATTCATCAGAAATTAGCCCTTTCGAAGATTTTTTTTTATAAACAAAAATAAATTTAAAAAAATCGCAGTTGCAGTTGTTTGATTATCAAAAAAACAACGCGTGTCAAAAATTATCATCATTTTTTTTCAATTTCGGCTTAAAAAATCTAAATTTACAGTTTTATATATAAAATTTTCATTAAATCATGGTTGATGTTGATGAGCGTGCAGACAGTGATTCAGATTTAGGTTCAAATTCATCGTGGACTGTCTTAAATGAAAATGAAAATGTCACAACCAAAAACGAAAATGAAATTTTTAATGAAATAATACAATTAGGAAACGCAGAGAGAGTTCCTCCACAAGAATTATCCGATTTGGAAATTGTAAATGTTGATATTCTACAATGTAATGATGACAACAACAAAGATAATTTGGAAGGTCACAGCTCTGTTTCAGTAATCGACTTAAGCGATGGAGAACATGAGCTTCTTATAAAAGGTATGGAAAATGACTCGAACGATTCAAATGCTGGAAGCGAAGAAAGTGATTACGACGATTACAGAATTAATAATAAAGGGAAAGGTAAACGGCAAAACTGTAAAAAATCTAAAGTAAGGAAGGCCGAATCGTTAGGAATTTTAACAATAATCACCACTATAATGGCTATAACTGGAATCTCTTTTTTATGTCTTTTAACACCAAATTCGTGTAGTTTGACATCTAAAGAAATCGAAAAAATTAAAGCCGCTTGCAATAAAACTGATATTTTAAATTTTGATCCAAGCAAAAAACCAATGTTTCCAATTTTGGAATCCAACAATAACAAAATAAACATTGTCGATCAAGAAGCTGTATTGACTAACATTTTGAAAAACAGTGGAATTTCTACTAGACGCATCAATAGATTTTTGAGACAAAACAAAAAATTTAAAACTTTGCAAACTGTTAATTTATTATGCAACCCAGAAGAAAATAAAGCTTTAGGTCCATCAACTTACGAAGAATTTATGCAACAAAACAATAAAAGTTTGGAGGTTGCGAAAAATAAGAAAAATAAAAATGTATCGAAGAATGAAGAAGAATACCCTTTAAACCTCAACGATGTCAATGTCAAAAAAGAAAATGAGTTGAGGGATAATGGTAAAAATAAGAAAAATAAACTGAAGGATCAAGAGAAAGGGCTTGCAAAAGTATATAATATTGATTTCAAAAAAGAAAATGGCTTAGTTGGTAAAAGTAAGAATAAAGCTTTGAGTAAAGAGGAAACTTATAATAATTTCGATGAAAACGCTAATTTTAAAAAATGGAGTAACTTGGGTACAGCACAAGCATTAGATTGGGACGATTTTCATGCGCAGAAGCCTAAAACTAATTCGAACAAAAAGTTTCAACGTTCAACAAAAGATCAAAAAGTCGATAAACCGGTTCCATTAAAAATAGACGACATAGATTACAATTTAACAACCACTAAATTAGCGTGCAATGTGCTACAAGACATAATGTTGTTGAAAATGACTTCGAAGCTCGCAAAAAGACTGAAAGAAAAAAAGAAGTCGAAAACTTCCATTAAAAAGAAGGATTTGAGTTTGCGAAAGAGAAATCCAAGTATGGTTAGCATGGTAAGTTATGGAAGAGAAGCGAGTCGAACAAGAACTATAGTAAAACCGGTACGAAAACTTCCTAGTAAAACTCCAACTGTAAAACCGTCCCCAAACACCTCAGTAAAGCTTTGGGAAGAATTGCCATTTATTGGAGCAGTTAAAAATGTCAAACTACCAAACAAAACACAACAACTAAGTTCTAACAACGTAAGAAATATTAAAAGGCTCATTACGAAAAAGTCTCGACCAAATAACCAGCCCACGAAGAACGATGCTCCGAATCCGTATTTGAAAAGCATGCACAAAGATTTTTATTTACGACAAGCAGAACCTCAACCAAAAACCTGTGATTACTTCGATTACATGCGAATGCACAACGTTAGACGCGAAGCTTGCTACAACCTAATAAAACGTAAACTTCGCATGGCTGAAGTAAACAAATGCAATTCAGTTAAAGATGTCTGTTGTGGCCAATACGAAGTAAAATTACCAAAACCAACTGAAGTTCGTAAACAATTGAATCAATTCAACAAACTCAAAAGCGAAAACGAAAGTAACTATTTCCAGTTTCCAAAAAGTGTCTCGAAAAATAAATTGAGCGAATGCGGAATTTCTAGCTTTAGTTTTTGCTGCCCCCCCTCTTACAAGTCTTGCACACTAGAAGACATAAATAATAACGAAAGTGCTTCCAGCAAAGCAATACCGAAGTGTCCGGCTAGTGATCAAAATTTAAATTCCACTCAATCCGAGACCACAACCAGAAGATCAAAATATTCCCAAATGATTGAAAGATATTGGATGAAAAGAGACGAATATTTGGAAAAACGAATGAAGTTTATGAATGAAGTCTCATCGTCCATAACTGAAATTATGGACAACTATAGAAAGGATTTTAACCGCAAAGAAAATCACAAAGCAACGTTAAATAACATAATTAATGAAGCAATATCAGCATTTCCTGACGATTCGGCGATACAAAAATTAAAACAAAAAGTTGATGATACAGAGAAGCTGAAGAAAATTACTTTTAAAAGCGCAAATGAACAATTCGAAAAAGAGGATAATTGCGATGAAGTGACTTCAAAGGACGAAAATGTAAATAAATTGTTAGCTGATGTTCCTAAATCACTATTTGAATTTAAAACATCTAACGATCAAATAGCCACTACTTCTTCAAATAATGCGAGTATTGTTAAAGCGGATAAAGTTTACAATTATTTGTTTGGTAGGAGAGGTCAACACATTCGAAAACGAGATTTAGCGATTTGGTATTACAATAAAGTTGCAAGAAATAAGAATGGTAAGAGGGAAATGAACAAAAATTTGGAAGTTGGCAAAAATAAGAAATTGCGCGTGGATCATGAATGGTAGTTGAAGGAGAATAATGAAGAAATTAATAAAACTGTAATAGATTGCTTATAATAAATATTTAAAAACGTCTTCTGCATTTAAATAATTTTTATTAAAATCGACCCGTATTTTAGCAAAATTGATGAGTAATTGAAAATTTGCGCAATGGCTCAAAAATCCCTTGTGTGCATTTCTACTTGTTAAAACAGAATTTTAACTTGTAGTTCGTATATTTAAATTCAAAAGTGAAGAGGGAACACAAGACTTTGGCGGACTTTATTTACGATACTTAAGAGACGCCTATAGAGTAAGTATGCAGACATTCAGCCAACCATCCATTTTTTAAAGCTTTTACCAAAGAAAAACTCTAAAAAGTATGTCCAAATTTTTCTTTCTCTTGAGGAAAAGGGAAAAATCTTCACGTAAGAAATATAACTACCAGCAGTCCGCACTGGTGGCTGTGAGAGCGCCGAAGGCGAGTACTATCGGTTTGTAAGATGTTATTTCTAAGTCTGTGATTGGATTGATTTACTAATAGGAAGGCAGGCTTTTAAGCCAGCTTACACTTAGACCGCTTAATCGGGCCCATTTTGCAACCTCGTCAGAGGTGCCTCCGTCACTCCTGGAACCATCCCAACTTTAAGATGAACTCGAGCAACTGGGCGGGTTGGATATCTCTGATTTTGACCATATCCAGCCAGTAGTCACCAAGTATGAATTCTCTAGTTGATGCTACCGCAGTACACGAGTAAAGCACTTGCTCCGCGGTTTCACTTCCTGATTACAGCTTCTGCAATCTGCATCGAGTTTTGATGTGTTTGTTTACCTTACAATGTCCTGTAACGATTCCCGTAGGTATTCGCAGATGTGGTCGAGACAATTTGAAGTAGTATTTTGCGTGTCGTGTCGGAGGGGCTACAATTGCTGCTTTTTCTTGTCTACAGTTCATTTAATTTCGACCACATATGTGATCTTAATGTTTCTTGTTTTACGAGACTGTTGAGAGTACTGACCGCCAGAGTCAGGGTCGTTTCCGACCCGTCCGGGCGTGAACCCGAACTCTGCCTTGCCAACTCATCAGCTCTCTTGTTGCCTTCGTTACCCTGGATGCTCTTTGATCCAGCAGATTTCAAGAGCATTGCTCGTCGGGATGTCGTTTAGTACTACGACGCAGTCCGACACTACCCTCGAAATTATTCTATAGCGATTAAGGGCCGCGATGACAGCCCTACTGCCTAACAGTATCTGTGTCGTTCTGTTACCAGACGCTCTTTTACCATTTTAGCACTTTTTAGTATGCCATTAAGGTTAGCTTGAAAAACCGAGCTGTGTCTACCTAATGCTATGCTGATATTTAGTTCTAGTTCAGGCGAATAGATTGCTGTCCCTGAACCAGGTTTAGTTTTTAACCCATCGGTAAAGATATAAATATCAGCCTTACCGGAGATCGTATTGTTAACGAACTTGTTTATCTTTTGTTAAATATGTATTTGGGGAGAATACAATCACAAAGAAGTTCTAGTAGAAGCAGTTTTTTAAAACTGACCTCTATGATTTTTGTCTGACCTGTACTCCTTCATCTGGTTGTCCACAGCTCTAAATCGCGCAAGCTTATAGCAGACCTCAGTGCTATTTCCTTCATCTGTAAGTCAAGTGGAGACAGACATGGAAGCGTCTCCATAACTGTGGTGGGTGTGATTCTCATAACTCCAGTGAATAATGTAGGCAATCCGTATCTATTTATTGTAGTTCTGGACCACCACACAGCCCTAAATCGCGCAATCTTAGAGCCGACCTCAGTGCCATTTGCTCCACGTGTAAATCAAGTGAAGGCAGGCATAGAAGCCTCTCCATTGCTGTGGTAAATGTGATTCTCATAGCTCCAGTGATTGATATAGGCATGCCGTGTGTATTTATTGTACATCTGGGCCACCACACTAGTAGTTTAGCGTTGGTCTGATAATTGCAGTGTACAGCCTGTGGGTTATCTTTGGGGAGAGTCTCCAGGGCTGCCCCACAGCCCTGCGACACTGCCAGAACGAGACACTTGCTTTTTCCACCTTTTTTTTAAGGTGGTACTTGACTTGACTGAATGATACTTGACTTAATGGACCAGACTTAGACGAGTTCTGGATAGACTTGAAAGTTTAGTCTTCTTTATATTACGTTTCTTGCTGAAAAGCATAAGCTCCGTTTTTGCAGTCTGTGCTTATTTAGGCCTTGTTTTCCGTGGTCGCCGAGACGTTGTAGATCCTCTAGTTACATCCTTACAGGTATCCTCTGTTCTTAAAGTCTAAGTTAAATGTTGCCACGGTTCACATCTGAATTTTACCACCCATCTTTATTTAGAAGTATCACAATTTGTAGTTCACACGTTCACCGAAAAGTTACCCCTCGTTAAATTAATGTTGTTTATAATAGTAATATTTGTTTTTTTTCTGAAAATTACTTAAGTATCATGTAATTTAAATAAATATCGAAAAACCTTCTAGCTTTCCCAAAAAAAAAAAAAGTAATGTGATTGAAAGTAAAAATACCATTAAGAGTAGATAAGATGTGAGGCTTACAAAAACAAAGCTTTTAAATTCAAGAGGTTAAAGTTGTATCTCATAAATAGTGATAACATGTAAGAGTGTTTTTTCTCTATCCATTACATCCTTAATTTTTTTCGATTTTAATGTCGCTCCAATTGTAGTAAAATAAAGTACCTAAAAGTAAAATACATACATTGTTGATACATTTTTAGGTGTTGCGTTTCAACCCCTATTCGATAAAAGTCGCATTTAAATAAAAAGATGGACAACGGATTACTTAGAGAAATTATTTGCAATTCATTCCAATTAACACTCATTTTAATTACTAATTTTCCTAATGGAAATCAAATAACTCTTTTGTGCTTTAATTTAAGTTCGTATGAGCCATATATTTGCTATTGTTTCATTACTTTTGCCTCTTATAAAATAATATAATTAACTAATGAATTTAACCCCATAATTTCTTTTTAGTAAAGCTTTAGTAGTAAAAGCATTTTATTTTATCGTTACATATCTATGGTTTTGGTTAACTTAAAGTATACCCAACATTTACTATATTCTTTATGCTTGGTTTTATAAAGTACGACACTCGAGAGTGCAATTAGTGATGATTAAATTTCTGCCCCTATTTTTCAATGTGAAAACCATTTAACGAACTTAATTTTGGCTTATTTTTCTTTTCTTATTTTTTAAATTACCTATGAAGCATCTTTACCATAAATAATAACAATAACTAACAGTAAAGGAATTTCTTAAGTAAACATCCATCCGGTGACAAAATGAAAATGTTCAAATTTAAAATTTGGAAAGGCGTACTGGAGCTCGGAACGAGCCATGGTGTTACATAGCATGGTAATGAAGTTGAGAAAGATTCATTTTAGGAATAGACAGAATATGGATTACACAACGACAGATTTATATCCAACCGTAAATTGGAGAAAATAGAAAAAATTAACAGTAGCATTAACAGCGAAAGTTTTAACAGTATTTGGACTACGTCTTACCTCGCGATGTAGGCAACTATACGAAACCCATATAGTGAATCGCTTGGCTCTGCTCAAAACTTCCCACATACAAGGTGGACTACGAAACTTGTAGCTCTTGACGATTTTTGGCTGAAACTCAAGTAACAAAACAGTTATTTTATTCGCTTGTATCAGAAAGTGAAGTCGGTCAACTTGACCCCCGACATTAGATTTTCTTGAAAAAAAATTGCGCCAGATGGGGCCAAGCTAGCGCCACAAATGTTATAGCTAGCGCTGTATTAATTAAAAAGTTACAGGAGCTCAAAGTTTTGGGGGGCTAAAATGACGCTAGCCCCCCGAATCGCAAATTTCGAAAAACAAATTCTTGGGCTAGGTGTGTCTGAGCTAGCGCCGAAATAATAGCTATAACGCCTTATTAATCAAAAAGTTACAGTGACTCAAAGTTTCGGGAAGGGGGCAAGTTAACGAATCTAGCCCCCTGAAATTCGAATTTCGAAAAACTAATCATTGCACTAGGTTAGCCTTAGCTAGCCGCATTCTAATCAGAGGCCTTTTATGACGACTATGGACTATATTGTCTAAAACGAAGAAAAGACGATCGCGTTCACATATAGCTTCTCAAGTTTTAATTATGTGCAAAACCTTTGAGCTAGGTTAGCCTGAGCTAGAGGTTAGCTAGCCTGGGCTAGCGAGTAGCTAGCCTGAGCTAACGGTCAGCTAGCCTGAGCTAGCGGAGAGCTAGCCTGAGCTAGGGTGGCCCATGCTGTATGATTCCTGAGTCAGTCGCTAATAACCTTTTTCAAGATTTTGCGGGTGGATTTATTTATGACTACTATGAACTATATTGTCTAAAACTAAAAAAATACGATCGCGTTCACATATAGCTTCTCAAGTTTCAATTATGGGCTAAACCATACGCTAGGTTAGCTTGAGCTAGAGGTTAGCTAGCTTGCGCTAGCGGTTAGCTAGTCTGAGCTAGCGGTTACCTAGTCTGAGCTAGCGGCTAGCTAGCCTGAGCTCGGGTGGTCCACCCTGTATAATTCCTCACTCAGTCGCTAATGACCTTTTTTCTAGGCTCATATTCAATTCATTTAACCAGATGGTGGCGGGGGGTTCTAATCAGAGGTCTTTTATGACCACTATGGACTATATTGTCTAGAACGAAGAAAAGACGATCGCGTTCACATATAGCTTGTCAAGCTTTAATTATGTGCAAAACATGTTAGCCTGAGCTAGAGGTTAGCTAGCCTGCGCTAGAGGTTAGCTAGCCTGAGCTTGCGGTTAGCTAGTCTGAGTTAGTCTGAGCTAGCCTGAGCTAGCGGTTAGATAGTCTAAGCTAGCCGCTAGCTAGCCTGAGCGAGGGTGGCCCACCCTGTATAATTCCTAAGTCAGTCGCTAATGATATTTTTTAAGATTTTTCTAGGCTCTTGTTGAATTTATTTAACCTGAGGGGGGCGGGGGATTCTAATCAAAGGCCTTTCATGGTCACTATGGACTATATTGTCTAAAGCGAAGAAAAGACGATCGCGTTAACGTATAGCTTCTCAAGTTCCAACTATGGGCAAAACCTTTGTGCTAGCTTAGCCTGAGCTAGAGGTTAGTTACCCTGTACTAGCGGTCAGCTAGCCCGAGCCACGGTGGCCCATCCTATGTAAACCCTGAGTCAGCCGTTAATGACCTTTTTTAAGGTTTCTTCTAGGCTCATGTTCAATTCATTTAACCTGATGGATGAAGGATTCTAATCAGAGGCTTTTTACTCTACAATTCCACATCATACAGCCTAACCTCTATGGACTATTGTCTAAAGCGGAAAAAACAATCAGGTTCTCACATTAGATGGTATCTTGTCAGTGGAGCAATAGCTGTTCAAGGAACAAGAGGCTGTTGATATCTTCTAAATACTTTTATTTCTAAATTTGAGATATATGAACTGCTGAAAGACTCCACACCTAAATAATTTTGTTGTTGAACTACAAATTTTTTTCTACAAATCAGTAATCAATTAGTATCAAATTTCATAATTTGCTAAACGTCAAAAATATTAATATTGGAGCAAAAGGTTTTAGATAATAAATTATAAAGCTCTACGTGCTGAATAATGAAAGGGCGCACCTACCAAATGGTTTCTAATCTACCCTATAACATAATGTCTCTCTTTCGTTTATTTTAACATATTAAAATCCCCATAGCGCAGATTACTGTTGATAAATTACTGCGTTAAAGTGAGCATGATTGTTAAGGACTTTACGTATATGTTCAGTTATTGTTTAAGGTCGTTAAACTAAAATTTATTAGTGCTCAATGTGCTCATTCTTTAATTTTTTTATAAAAAAAATAGCTACCTATTTGGAAAGCTAAGTTGGAAACTTAGAAACATGGAAAAGGGGTTGTCGAAATATTGATTAATTCGTGTTTACTTTTACTCAATTTGTCATTTAGTTTGATGCGGCGTAATTAAATTTCTTAAAGACTTAAAAAGTATTCGAATTGTCTAAAAAGTAGCAAAAAAACAAATAATAATTGAAATAATTTAAATAAACAACTTAAGGCAATATTATTAGAAACTTAAATGATAAAAGTAAGCTTTAGATGTTATTGTAACGTTATTGTTCTCGTATTCCGAGGTCGTTGGAATTTAAAATCCTACTGTTGAGACGTTTAAGCGGATACTTACCGAATAAGAGTTGGAAATTCATTCCGCCTGGTTTTTTCAATTGGAAGACAAAAAGCTCAGAGCTGAATCAAAATAAGCTTTGACGAAGTAAGAGGATATTTACACAGCCGCTTTTAAACAAAAAGAAGAAATTGCCACTTAGGATACTACAGTTTGTACTGTCATCTACGTTTCCTATCGGGATGTAATCTGTAAATAGAGTGATGTTCGGTATTCTTTCATGAACTTATTACTGATAAGCTCAAAGAGTCCGATGCGTGTGTTTTGACTCAAAAGGAAACTTTTTTTATGAAATACGAGAAAAGTGTTATTTTTAACTTGCTTTCTTTGTTGATTTTTAGCTTAGGTATACGATATACTTATATTTTCTTTACTTTTAACCAAATTTTAAAACTACTCTCATCCAATCATTCTATTCTTTTCTTTTCTTTTTTCAACTTAAAAGGGTTTCCTCTATTAAGAGATCGTTTATTTTTAAATCAATATTTTAATACTTCTACTAAACCACAAGCTCATTAATTTTTAAATTGGTTGATGGGTATGATTTTGAAATTTCATCCGGCTGCTGCGGTACTCAACAAAACTTCTTTTTTTCTCTATTATGTAATCAAACCTTTAATAAGTCCAAAGTCGTGCTCATTTGAATAATGTAACTTGCTACATGAATATTTAACAAATTATACGTTTATTTTTGAAAAATTACATATTTAGCAGAAAAATACAATGTAGCAGTTTAATGCGCTAAAATACAAAGCTTAAGGTGGTGAGATTCAACCTCAGTCTATCTGTAATAGTTCTGAAAGATTTCTAGCATTAATTATTAAAATTTAGATTGCTCGGTGAATGATAAGTTACATCGTTTTACACCAAAAACCGACTAGAAGCGAAGTGCTAGACACACTACCTCAAAACCATACCGGGTGTTGAATGACCTACCGATACTAGGGCAATAGCACCTAAAATCACGTTTTTATAGATTCCTGCTTCCCTAATTGTTTTAGAGCAAGTATGAAAGAGCTAAAAATGATGCAGAATTAAAAATTAGAAACGATAAAGATATTACATTTCATCAAGCTTTTACTGAAAGAGCAAAAAAGACTTTAGAAGTTGTTAAAATTTTCGTTAATCAGGGTAGCGATTTAAATGTTGCTACGATACACAATGAAATTATTGCTTGTTATTCACAACTTCTAAAGCCTTTTTTGTTCTTTAAGTAAAAGCATGTTGAAATGTAATACTTTTATTATTTCTAACTTTTAATTCTGCATCATTTTCGCTCTTAGCAGAATATATAAAAGCGTGATTTTACGTGCTATTGCCATATGTGTCGCTAAATCGTTTAACACCCGGTATAGTAACGTCTAACCTAATGTTGCCCAACGTGGGGCCCACACTCCACAGGGAATTAATTTGATTTGAACTCGTCCAGAGTTTAAGTTAACCGTTTAGCGACTTTTAAACGCTACTCGAGTTTCTTCAGTGAACAATTCAATTTTTTAATATTAAAAATTGTAGATAAATGGGGAATACGAATTTTAGAAAGGCTTAGGTGGGGCATGGCACAAAACAAGTTGGGAAACACTGGTCTAACCCAATAAGGCTTAGGCTGCATCATCGAGCTTCGTCATTCTTGACTGATACCAACATCTCTCTAATGGGATACATTAGATACATTAACATAAAGAAAGCGTCCTAGTCTTAAGAATTCTTACGATTACACAAAGAAGTTACCTAATAGTGTCTTTTTGAAAGCTTTTTATTCAATTTTTTCTTCAATTCCGCTACTCCCTCGTATTTTAGATCCAACCTTTCGTTTCTTTCTGGTCGTGATTTCACTACAAGATATAATCACAATCTACACCTCTCAAACCCTCTTCATCACTCCAATTATATACCACACAGACACCCCTATCTACCTTGAACTGCCACTCGAGAGGTGACCCAGCCAGTCCGCAATCATAACACCCAGTCAGTAGTACCTGGGTCAGCAGAGCTTTCCATTTGCCAATTAAGTGCTAATGCAGTCCAACAGTGTCGGTGGCAGAACTCGTTCGCCCTGTCATACCATTCCAACACGCATCAACGATTTATGAGAATCGCCATCGCGTGCGAAGCCGGTATTGCTTAGCAGTGGAATCCTGGGACTACTGGAGATCGCCATGTCTGTAAGCCGACATATTTCCGGTCCAGATTTTGGAAGGTCTTCCGCCCAATCCGGACCTGAGTTCCGGGGTCGAGTCGGTGCGATCTTATTGGCGCACTTAGACCGAAGTTCCACGTGAACAGATCGTCACCCATTATGCGAAAGAGTTGTATGCATTACATGAGTGGACCACGAGATGTCCCGTTTACATAAGAACATTTCAGTCCCTGCGAGACCAACACTAATAGGGGTGGCAGACACTAGCTCAACGTGCCTGAGGCATCCATCCCTCCCGCAATACAAAATGTTAGCTAAACTCCCAAAACAACTATGGATTGGTTTCGGTCGGGTATCGGCCTATGACCGAATCCCTACCATCAATCAAAATACTACTGGTACATCAGTAATGACGGGCAGTCAGCAGTAGCTAAGAACAGACCTTAGTGGTCTTATGTATTCTCCTGTGTTAGGTTAGGTTAGAGACAGACAATTTTAAATCTTAAAGTCTCTAACTTTCCCTTACCCCCGTTTATGACAGCAACCGGTGAGGCTGAATTGCTCCCGAATCTACCATCTTTAGCTTTCCTTTAGCCTAGAGGTCTAGGATCGGGTGCTCTCAGACTCGGACGTTTTACAGCGACCGTCATAGACATAAATGACAGATATTATGTTTGGTTAATAGACCGACCAAAATTTTCATGTTATTTTGAATGCCATTAGGCACACAGCATTGACAGTCATCGATAATTCGATAATGATCAGTATCGCTCACGGTCGGTCTTTGACGATTGCTGCAAAACGTCTGTCTGACAACAGTCTAAGACCTACAAAGTAAATTCTTTCGCTAGTGAACATACCCGAGTACTTGCAGGTTAGGTTAGGGTTAGGTTTGGTCAAGTAGAAATAAAGTGTCTCTCATTGCTCCTTTATTAACTGCCTCACGGAGCACTTAACGCCAAGCCTAAGTTCTCCCAATTTTTATATGCTCATACGGCATCCAGTGCTCAGTCCCACCTGAGATGGGTTAGCTTCTATATAAGCTAAGTGACACTACCCGTTGAACCTGGAGCACACTGGCCAATTCCACCCACTCACGCTGGCTTGCCCGCCAAGCCTACAACTCCTTCCATCTAGAACAGAACTCAACTCCTTTCCTTCTGCTACCAGAGGCACCCTTTGAACGCGGTGACCTCCGCAATCGGCTAACCTTTGGTTGCCCGCCGAGAGTAAGCTATCAAGCTGCCTCTTGTGTTCTGTAACCAATTTTGCAATTATTTCACAATGTTTACATGATGTACTACGATATAATTCAACTTTATTTATTTTGTTTCAGGATCATAGTAAAGGAGACACACTAAACGGTGATCACGAAAACGAAGACAATGAAAATGACGAAAACGGCGACGTTGAAAACGATACAGAATTTTTAGAAAACGGACAACATCATCACATCGAATCGCCCGATTCTACTCATTCACGAAACGATAAAGATCTCGACGAAGTTATGGATATAGAAACAAATGTACAAAATTGTATTCGACATGCATTGAGCGTTGTGACTACACCAGCTTCCCAACCAGGATCTTCCCCGCCACCATTAGCAGCCACAGCACCTTTGGGAAACGAATGGAAAAATGAAAATCACACACGTCTTGCTTCTGAAGTAGGGAGTACACCTTATTAGTTACGTTATACAAAATTTTGTAGAAAAGATATTCTTTAGATAGTATTAAAAGTATATTCGTAATTATTTTTGTCAAGTGAAATATATTCAAACTTTCTTCCCTTTAGAGAAATTTCAGTTTGATCATTTTCTTTTCGTTAGTCTTTCTGGTGAACGTAAGTTTACTTCGAGGAGAATAGTAAGATATTAATGTAACAAAATAATGTCAGATTTTCTAATATTGTACATAAATAGTTTATAGATGAAATAAACGGCTATTCTAAAAATTTTACCTGCTAGTTTTTAGATAATTTAGTTAAAAATCCCCCCTCAATGCTTGTAATCAATAATCAATTCTATTTTCTTCATTTTTAATTTTTAAATTTTGTTATTTATTAAGAAAAAACAAAATGACATATCATGAAAAACTATTGTTCTGTAAGAATAATTTTGTTAAAATAGGAGCAAATATTGAATTAACTTAACAACAAATTAATCTTAATGCAAATTTATTATTTATATTTTTTATACGGTCATCATATTTATTTTAGTTTTTTATATTATAATTCAATAGTTGCTCCATGTGGTAATTTAAACTTCTGGTTTTTTAAATATATTTATTAAAATTAACCCTGGAAAAAATCACATAACGAGACTCGCGTTAGCTATCAAGTGGGATCTACTGAACCCCCAAAATGTTTATTTTTATAAAAAAATTCAAAACTCTCTTTTAAAAATTATTAAGAGGGAACTCAAATTTTGAAATCATAGAAATTAATAATTCCTAGATTTCAAAAGTTAGCTACCGGATTTCAAAAATACCTACTATTTATTGAAAGTTATGAAAAGTCAGAAAATGCCAAAGCTGATTTACACAAATTAACAATAAAAACCACGTTTAAAATTCAAATGGGGTCCAATAGACCCCACGGTAGTTCCAGGGTTTTAATCAGAAGTACTTAATTATTTTTAAATGTACTATAATATAATCTATAATACTTATAAGGCAGTGTTACGACATACTCTTAAAAAAATGTTAAAGAACATACTCCAAAAGCATGGCTCTTTTAATGAGAAAAAACTGTTTTTGTTATTTTGTTGATATTTTACGTTAAATAAATTAAGTGATATTAAATTAGAGCTACTATTTTGGAGTACCATTATACTACTTATTATAAATAAAAAAAATAATATATTATGGCCTACGACCAATCCTTTTAATTTATTTTTTAGGACGTATCATAAAGCAAAATTAACTGTTGTCAAAAAAAATTGTGAAACTGACTGTTTCGAAAATAAAAATAATTAAACTTTTGAGAATAGTCTTGTAATAATTACAAATTTGTTAAATTAGAATGTGCCATGTATTTAATTTTAATTACAAAAATTTGCTTTTACATCAAAGTATACTTAGGTACTATTCTCGAAGTTGTAATAAAAATAAAAGTGGACATAGGTGTCTT